>OY728143.1:1380802506-1382143756 GCA_963277665.1 Viscum album | reverse complement strand
CTTGAGTTCAATGTTGATCAAGAAGGTGTATTGAAATTTTGTACAAGTCTATGTGTTCCAGCTATTCCAGAAATAAAGAAGGAGCTGATGGATGAAGCTCATAGCTCTAATTTCTCTATACATACTGGTAGCACGAAAATGTATAGGGACCTTCGTGATCATTATTGTTGTGAAAAGGGAGATTGCTGACTACACGTTAAGGTGCCTGGTATGCCAGCAAGTGAAGGCAGAGTGACAACTTCTTAAAGGGGTATTGCATCCACTACCCATACTAGCATGGATGTGGGAAAATATCCCTATGGACTTTGTCACTGGTCTCCTGATAACATCCAAAGAAAACAATGTGATATGGGTTATTGTGGACAATCTCAATAAGACTGACCATTTTATCTCTATTTGGGAAGATTTCTCTATTGATCAACTTTCCAGGATTTATGTGAAAGAAGTTGTAAGGCTACATGGGGTTCAACTTTCTATCGAATCTGATCGTGATCCAAGGTTTACATCATAATTTTGGAGAAGTCTTCAACAAGATCTGAGCACTGAATTGAATTTCAGAATGACCTATCACCCCCAAACTGATGGAAAATATGAAAGGAATATTCAAACACTCAAGGACATGCTGAGAACTTGCTCAATGGAATTTAATGGTGCATGGGATCAACATCTCTCTTTAGTTGAGTTCTCTTACAACAACAGCTTCCAATTGAGCATTCAAATGGAAACCTATGAAGCTCTATATGGGAAGCGATGTAGAACTCATACTTGTTGGGATGAATCTAGTGAGAGAAATATTTTTGGGCCTGATCTTGTGCAATATATTTCAGAAAAGTTTTATGCCATCCAGCAACACATTAAGGCTGCTCAGAGTTGGAAAAAGAGCTATGCCAACAACCGTCGAAGGGACTTAGAGTTTGATGTTAGTGACAAAGTATTTCTGCATATTTTACCTTAGAATGGAGTCATGAGGTTTGGGAAGAAAGGGAAGCTCAACCCTAGGTACAATGGCCCCTATGAATCCTTGATTTTGTGGGAGCAGTGGCCTATCGACTTGAACATACTTCAAATCTAGCACAAGTTCATGATGTCTTCCACCTATCCTTATTGAGGAAGTACATACCTGACCCTTCACATGTACTAAATCTAGATGTGGTACAACTGTAACATGACCTCTCTAATGAGAAGTAGCCAGTGGAGATCTTGGATCGTAGAGACAAGGTTCTACGCAACAAGACTACCCACCTTGTTATTGTGTTGTGGAGGAACCAAAAATGCGAAGAAGCCACAGGGGAACTGGTGGAGTCTATGAGACAGAAGTACACACACCTTTTCCCATCAGAGGGTACGAGATAAAATTCTAGGGGAAAAATTTTCTTAAAGGGGGAAGAATGTAACGACTCAAAATTTTTAATTATATTTGTTTCCTAATTTTTTGTGTTATTCAACAAAACTATATCATTTAATTAATGAAGTGGGTATAGTTAAAATATGACCATTGGGTTTCAACTATTATATGTCCATTGGTAAATATGACCTTTGGAAACTATAATCTTAAAGTTGTATTTTAATAAATATAGTTATCTTGGTTAATTAATATAGAAAGAAGATTGAATGTCCTCATCCAGTAGACTAGGGCCATATGAAGCCCATCTATCGGATCTTGGGAAGGAGGTAGCATCACTGAGATTTTCTCTAGACCAAGCCCAAGCCGATCTTCAACATATGAAGCTTGAACAAAATCACTTAAGGGAGAATTTCAAGCTGATAGAAATCACCACTCAGGCAATGTCATCGGAGCCACAACAAGATTCTATAACCATAACACACCATACACTTAGGTCCAATGATGGTCTTATAAGGGGCTTTGTAACAAGACATTCGCTGCTTTGTGTAATCATTTTATATAAATAAAATTGTTATTTCTTATTATGGAAAAGTTTGTGAATTTCAAATATTAAAATAAATATAGGATGCGTATTATTGATGAATTTAGGAAAAAAGGGTATTTTAAAATATTTTTGTAATCTTTAAATAATTAATAACGTGAAATGATTTAAAAAAAATGGTCTTCTAAATTTGTGAATAGTGAGAAATTTAGAGTCTAATAAGATCAACTTGGTTTTTAGTGAATAGTAAAGTATGAATGTAACATACCCATATGAATAGTAATTAATAGTAATGAATAGTAATTTGACCAAAAAATATAATCTTCACCCACGAATGTATAAATACATTTTAGACATCTTAAAAGTTAAAAAAACGATCGTAGTTTAATTTTTGGTATTTTTGTATGTCAAAAATATTTTGTTTACAATTTTATAATTAATTTAATAATTTAAAATCGAAATGTATTTTTATAAAATTTAATAATAAATTTTAACTTTATTGTCTTATGGTTATATGATAATTTTATGGGAACTTGATTACTTTTTTAAGGTGTTACAAAATGAGTTATGGTTTAAAGTTGTATTTCTGGAATAAATAAAGATTTTATTGAAAAATTAAATTAACAATATTTAGTAAATTATTTTCATAAAATGGAGTTCATTTTTGAATTCATAGCATCGATATTAGGTTAGGGTGATATTTTGGGATTTTTCTGAAACATTTGAATTTTCATAGAATAGTAAAAATACAATTTTGAGTTTTGGGTGTTTAATGACATAATTAATGATGTAATAATGATGTAAGATTTCTGGTAGACTTATGAATAGTTATATATGCTATTAGGTGTTCCAAGTGTCCAATACCATGGGAAAGACCATGGTTTTTCAAATACCACCGATGAGGTGTCCCTTGGAAATTAATAATTTATTCCCTCACTTTTCCTATAAATACTAATCCATTTTCCTCATTCATTTTATTCCAAAATTATCCACAACAAAGTTCTGGTCTCCTTACCTCCAAAGGATTCCTCCCAAGGTTCCCTCAAGCCTCTCAAGGTCCCGACCTTCAACCTTTCAAAGTTACTCTTCAAGGTAAGGGATCCTTTCACCCTCCTCTTTTAAGTCATGACTTCTTTTATGTTGTGTCTTCTAGTTTTCATCTCTTTTTGTTGAGGATATGTTATTATATGTTCTCATTACTGTTCATTTCATTTCTAATTGTTGAGATAACATTTCCTCTCTCATCAATTTGTTTTCTAAATTTTTACGTGACACCGTTAGGCTGACAAATTTCTTGTTAAAGAAATCACATATTCTCTTTTCTTTCATGTTTCCTTTTCATATAGGTTTTCCTTCAAATATCCATAAAATGATCTTATTCTATACCCCTACTATATAATGAGTTATTTATGAGTGGTTGAATCTTTTAACCTCTCTTTACAATGTTTTCTAAAAACCATGTTATACAGCCGTTGTGCTGTAGAAATTTTGTCTCAAAATTCTCTCTCTTTTTCTCAAGAATTCTCTTATTTTATTTTTGTGAATACCCAAATATATTTTTATTTCCAAAGGTATTAATAAAGACATAAAAATTTATCTATTTGATTCTGGATTTGATATACATATAAACCTCACTCCCTTTCCATGGTTTATAAATGACACAATGAGCTTATTTTTAAGCACTCTTAAAACATCACAATTTTGAAATGAAACCCATTTCTTTTATTCTCTATGGGTTATTTGTGAAAATTTTGATTATAATCTATTTGTATCACATGAAAATAAATACATATCAAGGGTTAACCCTGATATTGGTCCAATTAATTGGTTAAAGAATTTAATCTCTAGAGATGACAAGTTTCATGATACCTTGGTGAATAACCTTGGTAATTTTTATAACACCTCGGAGATAAACCTTGGTGATATATTCATGAATGTCTAAATGAAATGTTGTATCCACATATTCAAGTTATGATTGAAGTTATTTTTATTGTAATATTCCTATTCTTCCATTTCTCATGCCTTTATGACTTTTAACACGTTCTTATTAATATTGCTCAATATCACATGTCTACTGTTTCACTTGTTTTCCTTAATGAGCCTTCTACTCACCCTTTCCTTTGATGTATGTCTCTAGGATATGAGATGTAGATATTTTACATAGGATGAACTTATTATGAATCCTTTCGAGTGGTTTAGAATAAATTTTTATGTTGTTTTCATGTATTATGTTCCTAATTTCCAAGACACTAGACTTTAAAGATCCTCTGTTTGTAAAATGTAATGAAAAGTTATATAATAAAAAGGCAGGATACCATAATTTCTAATATACTTTTTCACTAATATAATCCATTTTGTTCATATCATACTTAATATATTTATTATTTTCCAAGTGAATAGAAACATAATAAATGGGGTGCTCAGATACTGATTAAGGGTAAACAAGGATGATGCCAATGGTCATTTAAGACTAACATGTGAATAAGTGTTTGATAACACGAGATAAATATTTTAAAAAATACCCAATATTTCATCTTTCATAATCATGAGTTATGGAATAAATCTTAGTAGTTCATAAGACATGAAATATAAGAACATTATATAGGAGAGCATAAAATTGACATAAGTTAGTTGTTTTTAGCATAAACATAACGACAGAAACATAATTTACTTAGTTTAGAATCACTTTTTATACTATCATATTGGATTGGGTTCACTCTCCATTCCATCATATCCTTTTCTAAGGTTCACTCATAGGAAAATCATATTAGACAATTCTCGTTACTTAACTAGGTTCACTACCCATTCTATCCCTTATTATCTCATAAGGTATCAATATTTTCCCATTTTTTGGAGGGATATATAATTATAGTCCCACCAATATTATAATGAAAACCATAAATATTTGTTCCACAAGATCACATATCATTTATCATATATCATAACTCATTGAAGGAAAACATGTTTCATAAACAATTCAATATGTCATCGTAACATAAACTATGTAACATATATGGGTTTCATAAAAAACACTTCAGGATAATCATATACCATCTAGATAAATAATAAGGATGGTATAATTGGGTAATATCCCTAGTAAAATGTATGTAACATAGAAGGATTTCATTATAGATGATCATTCATTAATATATCTCTAGGATATTTCTTGAGTAAAATATAATATCCATTTTCAAATCACCTCCTTAAAATATAATTTTTTAAAAAATATTTACAAAATAATTTTATTTGAAGATAAATGGTGAAAATTATTTAGGATTACTTTAATCATTGATAGTTCATGATGGTTGGAAATTCAGTTTATGCTCTATATGTTAAAACAATGATTCCTTTCTCCTTTTTTATGAAAAGTCAAAAGTATCTTATTTGGAGAATGAATAGAAAATTCTTTTCCAAAATATTTAAAAAATATAATGGTTAAATTAAAAATAAAAAAATTATACAAGTATAGTAATAATATTGATAAAAACATTTTTATAAAACTTGGTATAGAGAAAAAGGATTTATGCTCAAAAATATAAATAATGTATGTTTTTCTTAAAAGCATTATTTCAGTCTCTAGAGTACTTAAAGAGAGGAAAATGAAATAAAAACATTTATTCCACATAAATAACCATAGGGAAATAAAATTAATTATATTCTTGAGAGTTGGATCATAAAATTTCATCATTTAAAAAATGATCACACACAATCTCTGTAAACGATGAAATTATAACATAAATACCTTATCTCAAATTACAATTGCTTCAATAGTAGTATAACCTCCAATATAATAAATATAAATCTACTATAATTATATTAATTAATAATTTACATAATTATAATTTCAAAGATGATCCAATTATAATATTTCAACACGCTTTTATTATTAATTCCTTATTAAAAAGTTGTTTCCAAGTTTTAATTATTTCGTTTTTCATAGAAGTTATGGTTTTACAATTATGATCCTTTCAATTTAATTATGGTTACATCATCTATATAATTTTATTCCTAATATAAATATAATATATATTCATTATAAATATATATATTTAGATTCATCCATAAAATGTATAAAACACCATTCATAGAGATGGTAGGTCATACATATTCCTGACCATTGTTTCAATTTTTCGATGAATTGATCGATTGGAAATTGCATTATTATTATTATTGATGATATGGGAAACAACCTATTAAGCAAGGGGTCATCACGGGGTTCTAAAATGATGAAACCCAAGAACACCCCCAACACTAAATTATTACAATCTTGAGGTAATGAGCCCAAACAAGAAAACACATTCAGCAGCTCCTCCGGATTACTTCCTTGAGAAAGTTCCTCTGCCGAAAAGTTATCCTACCTATTCATATGATGAACTGAGAAATCACATCTAAGATCTAGGGAGAAGCTGAAAAATAGGTAAATTAGATTATTAGGAGGATCCACCAGTCCATTTACAACTCGTACAACTATTTCATAATTTGAATCTACCTCTAAACACATCTGCCCAAGGTCCTTGCAAAGCATGATACCTGTATGGATTGCCCTTAACTCTGCACCCAGCGAGATCACCGACCCCTAAAAACTACTAAAGGTGGGTATAAATGAACCATAATCATCCTGCAGTGGACCGAACCCATGCATTTAACCATTCATGAATGATCCATCCACATTAAGCGTATATCCATGTAGCGGTAGACTCTATCTAATCCAGCTTCCCTGTGATCGATTTGGGCCAGGTGTCCTGCCATGTAACCTACATAAGATATGAGACTACTATCCGCATTTGACCAGATAGCCTAGCTCATGAACTAGACCCTTCATTATAACATGAAAAAATGAAACCGTAGGTCACCCCTCTATCCTTTTCTTATTAAAAGACTCCCACAAAGTCTAGAAAATAATAAGAAAAATGATGCTACTGGTCTTGCATTCCTATTTTGGTTACACATCAGGACTTTAAGGGATGATATTTTGGAAAAATAAACTCTAGGATGTGGTGGATGAATTTATTAACTTACTATTCTAGGTCTTTTATGATCTATAAATCTCAAAATGTGTTAGTAAGAGAGGATAAGTGGTTCCCATTTATAAGTGATGAGAGGGGAACTCAAAGAATTACATGAAGTATTAAATTAATATAAAGTAATTTTCAGATTTAAGTGTCTTTAAATTGATATATTTTGAAGAGAATACAATTAAAATTCTATTTAATCTCATTAAAGTACATGTATACAATTTTAAGTGTTGTTTACATAGTTATATCTTGGTTTTCATCCCTAGTTAATCCTTTTGAAAATTACTACAATATCAAAGTTTTTTACTCATTAAGGGTAAACAATATTTATATAAAAGGTCAAGTGGAACATAAATGGAACATTGTTGATATTTACAACCATATATAATTAATTGGGATGAATATCTTTTTTAATAATTCTAAATCATTTAATAATTTATTCTTTATTATAAAATATCATTATCTTCATTTTTAAACTATTCATTTACTTTTATTTTGAATGCAAACATATACTAAATGAATTAGAATATAAAACTTCCACACATACCTAATATTTTATATATATTTATAAATTATTTGAAAACTATAACTCACAAAAAAATATCATTTTTAGAGTTTTTAAAATCATTTATTATATTTTAATACTAATTTCACAAGCATTTTGTCGGCATTGTGTAGGAATTTAAGGTAATTATTTCTTTACTAAAAATTAAATATAAATTACCCTGATAAAAAATTTTATTCAAATTTCAAATCATTAATTATAACAATACTTATACTTGATTTATCCTTATAAATAAATTAGATATATTAAAGTCAAGAGAGTTTCATTCCGCATATAATGTTTTTTTTAAAATATCATAAAGTCCATTATCAAAGAAAAAAGGACCATGAGGCCAACATTTCAAGAAATGGATTATAATGGTTGAAATGAACTCTTAAAATTTGATAATTTCAAGGGTTAGATAAATTTTAAATCCTCATCACAATGTTTTCACCATGGGTTACCTATTTTTCCATTAGTGAGGTGACAAATATTTATCAAGGTTATTATTCATAATGACCAAAAATAAAAAGACATTTCTTTCGAAATTTTATCGTTATGATTTAAAATATGGAATCTAGTTTTTCTGATTTAATTCATATATTCATATAAATTAATATAAAATTAATCCTGAAAAACACTATAAAAAGTAGTTTTTAAGAAAAAAATTTCTATGAAGCATAAATGTTTTTATAAAAAAATCCAAAATAAAATTAATTACAATTAAATTAATTGGAATATTAATAATATAAATGAAAATGTTCTACATTTAACCCAACTTAAAATAAAATGGTACTTATTTAATTCTTTAAATGAAATGACATTTTTCCATAAAAAATATTATTTTACACTATTCATCAAAAACTTATTCTTTTTTGATAATTATCAAAGATTCAGTCTAAGATAATTATAAAATTCTGATATATAAAATGAAGTTAATTTTTTCAAATAAATTTTCTAAATGTGATCAGAATAAATTTTATTATATTGTATTAAAAATCAATAAAACCCATTTTTGAAGAAATTGTAGTTTTCAAGCATATAATTAATTTACTAAGAATTTAATACTTCTTTATCGATATATTTCATTTATTTTAAACCTTTACCCATATTTTTTTAATTTATTATTTCTATTCATTCCTCCATTTTATCAGCTAATTTATAGTGGTATGAAATATTATGGTTTATTTATAATAGTGGGTTTTTATGTCGCATAATATATAAGAAAATACATTTATTTTAAAAAAAACATATATCATGAAATCTCGTGGAGTTACATTATACCCCCTTAAAAATAATTTCAGCTATGATATTTTAGTACTAAGATACAAACAAATGAGGATATCATGGTTTCATTGCATCCTTTGGTTCTCATATAGCTTCTTTGAATTTCTGATTCCTCTAGTGAATTTTAACCAGATTAAGAGTCTTGTACCACAAAAAATTATCTTTATGATCTAATATTTCTACTAGTTTTATTTATAGGAAAGATCAAGATGAAATGGTAAAACCACTAAGTTCAGTACTGGTAATTGATTAAATTTTTCCTTCCTTAAGAAAGAAACATAGAACACATCATGAACTTGAGAGAGGTTTAGTGTATGTGTCATGAAATAAGATACCACCCCTACTTTATCAAGAATATGGAAGGGGTAAATACACATAGGAAAAAATTTACCTTCTTTTGGAACCTCACAATATTTTTCCATGTTAAAATTTGTATGTATACCTTCTCACCAGCATCAAAATCTATATTTCACTAAATATTGTCAGCATAACGTTTTTGTAAACTCTGAGTTTCCTCGATGATAAACTAGATAGATTTAACATTATCTTCCATTTCCTCAGTTACCATAGGTACCAATATATTTAATCCTCTAATTTCATCACATCACATTGTATTTATAGACTTCTTACCCTAGAGGGATTCATAAGGATCCATATGATTGATAGAGTGAAAACTATTGTTGTAAAAAAACAGCAAAAGGAGGATGATGATTCCAATAAACTTTTAAAAACATAAAATAAGACCTCATCATATACTCTAGTGTTTTAGTGGTTTGCTCATATTGCATATCTCTTTGGGAATTATAATCAGTACTGAAACATGACTGTAAATCCAAATCTCACTAAATAATTTTCGAGAAAATCAAGGTAAACCTCGAATCAAAATTAGATATAATAGAATGGAGTACTCCATTAAACCTTACCACTTTCTAATATATATTTTTTGTAATATAATTTAGGGATAAATTCTCAATAATGGTAATGATGTGTTATGAATTCATATGGAAATCGACTAACACCAAAATATAATTATAAACTTTAGATGTTTTGGATATTCCCATGATAAAATACATAGTGTTTTTTTCATTTCCATTCTAACATGGGTTGTGGTTAAAAACTCCCCAAAGACTTATTTTTCTCATTCTTAACTTTCTGACATACCATGCTATGAGATTAATCCTCTACAATATCTCTATTTATTTTTTACCACAATAAATACTCTTTCAGATCTCTGTATATCTACATACATCTAGGATGAATAGAGAATGAGGAACTGAGATCTTCACACAACACCTCCTTCTCCAAATATCGTATAGAATGAACACATATAGGTTTCCTAAACCATATTATTCCATTACAATCATTATATAACTTGGGAACATTTCATGCCTTCTTTTATAGTTCTAAATATTCCATTAAAGAAACTTTAATCATTACTTTGATAGATAGTTGAACACTCATTTGATGAAAATAATATTTCTATGGTTCCATCAATATTTCCATATCCATCCTTTGCAAATATAGAAATGTTGGATTTTTTATCCTCGTCATATATAATCTAGAATGATCCTTTCAACTCAAAGTATATCCATCCTTGATTGATTTCCTTGGGTGGCGGTGCATTGAGTAGTCATAATCCTTAATCAGATCAATCCATCTTCTCTAGGACATAATCATCTCTTTATTATTGAATACATACTTTAAAATTTTATGATATGTATATACATAAAACCTTTCACCATAAAGATAATGCCTTGATATCTTTAATGAAAAAAACTACCACATCTAACCCCAAATAATAAGTTGGGTAATTATTCTTGTGAACCTTATGTCTTCATGGTGAATATGATATAACCATATCATTCTGCATGAGTAAACAACATAGAACGTACTTTTATTTATTACTATAGATCACAAAACCTTGTCCACTATAGGGTATTTTAATCACAGGTTCACTGACTAACCTTCTCTCTAGCTCCTTCAAATTATTTTAACATTCATCTATCCACATTAAACTAACCCCATTTCAAGTAAACATTATGAGTGGATTATATAGTCATGATAAATATCACAATAAACATCAGTAGTGTCTAGATAACCTAAGAAAATGAAATAGTTTTGTTATGGTGGTTGGTCTTGTCCATTGTGCAATAACTTCCATTTTTGACGGACCACCAATATACCCTCACTTGAGATTATAGGAACCAATAATGAAACTCTATGAATCAAAAATTGAAACTTTGAATATTTTTATATAAATTATTCTTCCTCAGAATCTTTAGCATAGTTATCAACAAATATATAGGTTATTACATTCCAATTTATCATATAATAATATAATTTTTAAACACTAAAATAAACTAATAAAGGTAATCCCAAAAGAATCTATTTATTCAATCCATAAAGATAAATGAGGAGTTATTAATAAAAAAAATATAATCTTTATAAATTTATTGTATCTATAAATCAAATGAAGGATGTATTGGGTATATTTTCCTTCTTAAAACTCAATTATTGATATCCAAAATTAATTTCTATCATTGAAAAGTATTTATATCCTTTTAATTCAACAAAAAAATCATTTATATGGGGCATATGATACTTTTTATTTTTAGTTATGTTGTCAAGTGTTGGATAATCAATGAAAATACCCATTGAACCATTTTTATTATTAATAAATAGAATAGGTGAACCACATGGTGATGCACTAGGCTATATAAATCCTATATCTATATTCTCCTAGAGTTTCTTCTTCAATTTATATAACTCAATTTGGTCCATTCTATAAGTATTAATTGAAATATGTGTTTCACTTGGTATGAGTTCTATTGAGAACTCAACATCATAGTTTCAAGGAATACTAAAAATAACACAAAACTCTTGTAAAATAGGACTATATTTTATGATAATTTTCACCCCAACAATTTTAGATACATACCTCGGAATACAGATACATTCAATGGATAAAATTTCCATTGGATGTTCAAATTTTTCATCATGTTGTCATTTTATCATAGGTTGTCTTGTAATATCAAACTTGACTTTCATTTATTGAAAATTGTTGTGGGATTTATGAAAAGAATGTGGATACATTTCTAATATGTCAACAAACTCAATTAGATGTAGAATAATAAAGTATTAAGGAAACTCATTCCCAAAAAACAACAAGTGGATA
The DNA here is from genome assembly GCA_963277665.1 of Viscum album. NCBI lineage: Eukaryota > Viridiplantae > Streptophyta > Magnoliopsida > Santalales > Viscaceae > Viscum > Viscum album. Next base: position 1,382,131,849 of record OY728143.1, on the reverse strand, counting down.
AGAATAATATACATGAGATGCAATCATTATTCCATCAAGAGTTTTCACTTATAATTCACCACAGGGATTTTGAGGTTTTGAATTATAATTCCGTGAGAATATTTTTAATATAAAACACTTCATATAACTATAATCAAAAAGGGTAATTAAATATTTTATCCTACATATAACCACTTAAAAGTTAAAATTTAATCTCAATTCCCTTAGTGAAATAAAAAATGGTTAACATGACCTATAATCATCCTTGATCAAAGTGATCGATCATGAAAAAAAATTAAGAGGATGTCTAAATCATGAAATGTTATGTTAATTTTATTGAACATTATGTTTAACCGAGTTCATTAATGACCATAATCTTCTAAAATACTTTACAATGGTCCATGATGAAACTATGAATTAACCCAAGCATATATATTGGGAGTATTGAACTAGGTTCATAGTAAGGGAACACTCACCATACACATAAATGATAGATAATATAGACCCAACTAAATCATTTCTGTTTTTTCACCACTATATTCATCTACACCAAAGCAACATCCCCTTGTAGCATCAAGGTATAAATTTTCCTGTATTAAAACAACATTATCTCTACCATACCAAAACATTAGGTTGTTATCTTACACCTAAAATTATCATCGAGTTTCTTACTAGTATTTTCTCATTAATGTTTCCAGAGGTAACTAAGACTATATTTGATAAAAAATATATGAACTCATACTTTTATACATAAATATTATATATTTTTATATGAATATTCCATACATAACATTATGATCCAATCCAGAGTCATATAGGTTAGTGTATTTAGAAAATTGTATATTTAAACAAATTTATCTTAAGAGATCTACATAATTTTCCAGTTAGTTATTCACAACAAGAACACTTATTATAAATATAATTCTTAAAATCATTATTAATTACCTACGGAATAGAAACATAAGAAAGGGTGAGCTCAAATTCTCAATCATGGTGAAAAATGGATATATCAATTATTATTTACGAATAAAATAAACATAAAGATATGATAACCTAATCATAACATTGTAAAACCATACCTAGAATATCATAGATCAATGTATTATGACATGGAATAAATCATGGTATTTTATAATTTAATAATCATTATGAAATCAAAGAACATGATACATGAGAGCATAACGTTGAAAAAATACATAATAAATATACTCCCATACTAAATTGGGTTTACTCCCCATTCCAGTCCTTATTATCTCTTGATATATTCATCTTTACACAACGTGTTAGAGAGATATATAGTTCTTGGACCACCCATAATATAATTAAAACCATAAATATGTGTTCCACAAGATCATGTATCATTAAATATATATCATAACCTCTAGAAACGAAATGAGTTTCATAAAAAAATCAAAATTTCATCATAACCTAACCAATGGAAAATAAATTGGCGACATAAAATTATCTTCATCGTAAACATTAAACATCAATAGAAATAATAAAGATGGTATAGTTGGTTCATATCCCCTATAAAATATATATAAAATAAAAATATATCATTATATAATAAAATTAATTCAAAATATCTTGGGAATATTTCTTGAGGAATACACCCTTTTCGTTTTGAAATTGCCTCTTTAAAATATAAAAAGGTTTCCAAAATATTATGGAAATAATTTTATTTTAAAATAAAAATGGAAACTTTTATAGGAATCTTTGAAACAATGAGCATTCAAGTCAATGGGAAATTATATTCATGTCGTTCAAGATAAAACAAATATCTTTTCTGCATTTTTGTTAAAAATTCAGAAGTACCTCATTTCGAAATTGATAAGAAGATTCCATTTAAAACCATTTTTTAAAAGAATATCATGGTAATTTTTTTAAACAATCATATAAGTATACTAACAATATTCTTAAAATCATTTTTAGAAAACGTGGATTTGGAAGAAAATGAATTTTTACTGAAAAGATAAGTAAAGTCGGTTTTCCTTAAAAACATATTTTTAGTCTCTTGAGTTGTTAAAGAGAAGAATATGAATGGAATTCATGTATTCTCATGAAATAACCATATAAGAATAAAATATTTCTATTCATTATTGGTATATCATAAAATTTCATCATAAAAAACCTTATTATAAATAATTCTGGTAAACAATGAGATTGCAACATAAATCTAATACAAAAAGTTACACTTTCTTAGAATGAACTATAAACAATTTTATAATAAATTTAAAGTTACTATAATTGAATAAAATAATTATCTAAATACTTATTATATCTTTTATGATCCACTTAAAATATTTTGATACTCATTTATTAATGATTCTTTAATAATAATGTTTTTTCTATGTTTAAACTATTTCATTTTTCCTAAAATTGTGATCTCTATAGTTCTATTCATTGTACTTTTATCACTGTTAAATCATATATAAAATTTTATGATTATATAAATATCATATATATTTATTATATATATATATATATTTAGAGTCATCCATAAAATCTATATATTAAAAAATTAATTACACTATTCATGGAGATGGTAGGTCATACATATGTATGAACATTGTTTTCATTTTTCAATGGTTAAAAATAAATAAAGGTAAATAATGATTTTAGCTTTTATAATTATAATAATATCATTAATAACATATATATTTATTAAATCCATAATTATAACCATCCATGTAAAGCAGTGATGAAAAATGAATTACACTTCTATGTGGAGACAGTAAGTCGTATATACTCACGAGTGATGCTTTCACTTTCTATTTGATGAGAAAAGGTGGATAATGGGTTTTTCATCATAATAATAAAAATATAGTATATTTGATATATTTAATTAGTTATTTTATTATGGATATAGTTAATTTTTAGGAGTTAGAAGAAGAAATAAAATTGAAAATGCTTTGTTAGGAGTTATACCTCTTTGTTGAGAAACCTCTTTTTGCATACACCTTCATCGTTGGAGGGATGGTATTTTGGAAAGACCAACAACAATAGGATTTGTTAAAATATTTTATTAAGGAATTATACTATGAGTTTTTGGATATATAAATATTTAAACATATCAAGAATATGGGAGAAGAGGTTCCCTTTTATAAGTGAGTAGAGGGGTAATCATGGAATTACATAAATTATTAAATTAATATAAATTAATTTCTAGGAAAAATAGTCTCAAAATTAATATATTTATAATATTGGAGGATTATATTTCAATTTTATCCAGTATAATAATATTTAGACTAGTTTATGTACTATTTTAACCCATATAACTTAGTTTTAACCCACATTAATCCATTTGACAATTAGTGCAATGTCGATGTTTTTTAATCCTTATATTTCAAAAATATTTCCATGAAAGGAAAAGTGAACCATAAATTGAGTTAGTTTTATATTTTAAACCATATATCATTTACATGTATTAATATAGTATTTTTATGAATTTTAAATCATTTAATTACATATTGTTTATTATAAAATATCATCAATGTCATTTTTGGAATTAATCATTTACTATGGAATTATAATCATCATGATATTAATGCAATTAGAATTGAGACATTTCACACAACAACAATATGATATATTTATCTATAAAATTTGTGGGTAATCATAACATAACAAAAAATATCATATTTAATGGTTTTATAATAATCTATATGATTTTTCTATAGCTTCCACAAGCACTCTGTCGGCGTTGTGTATGAATTTAAGATAATTATTTAATTAATAAAAATAAAAAATAAATTAATATGAAAAGAAATTTAATTCATATTTAAAATAATAATTTGTAACTAAACCTATCCCCATTTATCCTTATGAAAAAACATAGAGATATTAATGTCAAGAGAGTGACATTTTGTATTTATTCTTTTCTTAAAAAAATCAATAGTCATAATAAATGAAAAATGGCACAAAGTGGACATATTTTAGCTAATTGGATGTTTATGTTCTTATATAAGTCATGAAATATAATAACTACAATAGATATAGAAATTTTAAATCATTGTCCCAAATATTTTTCCCTTTATTACTCGTTTTACCATTACCAATGTAAAAAATATTTATCGAGGTTACTATTCTTAATGACAAAAAATAAATCAGACCAATTTACGAAATTTTTTAATAGTTATTCCAAATATTAATTCCATTTTTCAGGACTAAATTAATAAAATAGACATAATTTAATATGAAAATTAACCCTCAAAATATGAAAAAAAGAAAATTTCAAAATAATTTTTTTCTAATATAGAAAAGTTTTTATACCAAAATTTGAAATAAAATTAACACCAATTCTTTAAATAGACTTATTAATAATATAAATGGACTAATTTTACTTGAAATATAATTTATAAAAAATGTAACTTTTTGAATTATTTAAATTAGAATCATTTCAATAAAAATATGTATTTTTCACTATTTATCTAAAAATTAATCATTTATAAAAAACTATGAAATATTCATTCTAATAAAATTATGTCATACTAATTTCAAAACTGATATTTATTATTATGAATTAATTTAATAAATTTGGAGGAAATTATTTATAATATTCTCTCACAAAAAAAATGCATTTTTTGGAAAATGTATTTTTAAAACGTATAATGAATTTACTAAAAAATGAATACTTATTTATAAATATGTTTGATTTATATAAAACAATGATAAATATTTTTATCAAAAAGTGATTATTCTTGTTCACTCTTCCAATTTACTTTCTAGGTTATAACGATATATTATATTAAGAGTCATTTGGACTTACTATTGTATGTATCACATGCTATCAATGAAATTAATTTTTTTTAAAGAAGATTATATCGTAAAATATTAGGGTGATAAATTATACCCCCTTAAACTGAATTTTGACCAAGAAATTATATTACTCTGATATAATAAAATGAGGATATCTATGTTTCATCACATTATCAGGTTCCTATATAACTTCCTCATATTTTTTATTCCTCTGGAGAATATTAAATAGACGAGTAGTCTATTTACATTGCAATTTATCTCTACAATCCTAGATTTCTAATGGGTTTTATTCATATAAAATATCATTATCTAGTGGAAAAAATTATGAGTTCATTACCTTTCATGGATTAGTTATGTACTAACTTAGGAGAGATACATGAAACACATCATGAACTTGAGAGTGGTTCGGTGGAGGCACCAAGAGATAATATATCCTCCTTAATCAATCAATAATTTCAAAGTATCCAATATACGGAGGCCATATATTTCACTTATTTATAAATATTATAACCATTTTCTATGGAACAATTCATGGAATTAACTTCTCACTAACTATATATTTTATATTTCACTGATGATTGTCAGCCTAACTTTTCTATCGACTCTAAGATACCATAACACGTTATTGAATCACTATAGAATTATCTTTTATTTCCTCAAATATCTCATATAACAATAAGTTTATTTCAATAATTTTATCCCATCATTTCAGATTCCTATATTTCTATCCATAGAGGTCTTCATAAGAAGCCATTTAAATTTTAAATTGAAAAAATATTTTTCTAAAAAAACTCTTCTAGAGGAAGGTGTTGATCGCAAACACCTTTGAAAATCATAGAACATTACCTCAAAATATCCTCCTAGGTTTGAATGGTTCTTTTAGACTATCCATATTTATTAAGAAGATAAGTAGTATAGAAACAGAACAGTAAATTCAATGCTTGTTGAAGACTTTTCCCAGATTTCGAGGTAAACCTTGGATCTTGATCAGATATAATAGAATGTGGTACTCGAGGAAACTATAGCACATAATTTATATTATAAAAAAATTTAACGTGATAAATTCCATTTGATTTCAATGATGTTCACTGAATTGTTAAGGTGATCAACAAGCACCCAAATTGCAATATATCCTTTATATGTTTTGGGGAGTCCAATGAAAAAATCCATGGTGATGTTTTCCCATTTCAATTATAGTATGTTTAATGGTAATAACACACCTTAGACAACTTTCTCTCAGCCATAAATTTCTAATATACCAAGAACCGAGATGCATACTATTCAATATCTCCCTTAATGTTGTCCCATTATAAACTCTCATTCTTATCTCTATAGATCTTCATACATCCATGATGAATTGAAAATGATGAACAATGAGATTCATCCAATGAATCCTTCTTCAAATATGGTATGAATCTTCAGGACCCATGTTATTATCGACTGCATTTTCAATTAGAAACTTGAATTTTTTAATTTATGTGCTAATAAGAGGGTGAAATGATCCTTTTCTCCTTGAATATAATCTCAGATAATTTCTATAACCACTCTATTGGTCCTGAAATAAGGTTTGTACCCTTGGACAAGAATTTTGTGTAATTATGAGATGTTAAAATTTTATCAAAATAATTAATAATTAATATTTAATCGATTAAATATTAAATTGTTCAGGTAGGTTCATTTGGTGATATCTTTTTAAAGGAGATTCTTATTGATATACCATCTCTTCTATTGAGTCCGGAGTGAGGATTTTTTCTGAGGTGAGGAATAAACTTGATTGGGGCATCTGAGCTGACCCAACCCCCTATTTTCTTTTCTTTTATTTGTGTTCTTTTTTATTTATTTTCCTTTTCTTATATTTATTTCCTTCCTTCCTTCTCATGGAAATCTCTTAGGTGGATCCTCATTCACCTTGACCTAATAGAGAAATGGAGCAGGAGAGATAAAGAGAGAGAGTGAGAAAGGGAGGTGCCACCATAAAGCTATCGATACGCTGGATCACCAAGCAATAACTAAGGACTACTAAATCGAATGATGGTTTGGTGACTTCCACCAAAAGGATGTCCATTTTCAATATTTAACACAAAGACCATATAGATTCATTAATTTTAAATATAACCCCTTATTATACTTTCTAACAACCCTTAGAGGTCTGATCTATTTTTTTGGGTGTAGAAATAGGTGTTTTGGGTGATGTTGGGTGTTTTTGTTTGGGAAAACCTGACAACATAGCGTGTAGTCTAGGGTGCAATGACATGTGTTATTTCCATTCAGGGAGGATGATTTTTTGGTAGTACACACCATGTATGGGGTCATACATGTTGTGTACTTGTACTCAACCATGTAGTCGAGTACCCAGCCAGGAGAACCCATGTAGGGGTACGCGGACATATAGAGTACAAGACCATAACTCATGTGGGTTACATGCTCTGTAAAATTACATGGCCTAACCAAGTATTTGACCATACTGATTGAGGGACATGGGTAGGTACCCCAAGTTGGGTACACGACATGTTCTTACCTTATACGTGGTGTACCTGGGACATTTACACACCCTAGGTGGCACAATCCCATGTGGGTTACATGGAGTACACGCCATGTACCGAGGGTGACATGTTGTGTACTGCCCCTTTTAAATCCATTGAGGGGTTTTCATGTCTTCTTTTCTCAGAATCTAATTTCTACCCTAGAGTAGTCCATCCTGAGTATTTTTCTGCATAGATCGTGATGGTGAAAACCATGGAGTGATCTGAGCACTCCTAATGGGCGTTTTAGGGATTCTATCTAAATAGACAGGTTTTTCCTCTAGTAATAGAATTTAGTCATCTCCTGAGAGAGAGACATGAACATGATTGATTGATTGGGTGTTCGAAAAAACCTAGTTTGATACCTTGACCTAAGATGACCTGTCATCAATCTCCCATAAAATATTCTATTTTGGATGTTTCCCTTATGATATGTGCCCTTTTCTCCCATGAAGTTGTGAGACCAGTTTTTTCTGAGGACCCCCTGAGGGATTCCTTTGTTTATGAGATGATGTATGGATCCCCTTATTAGATACCTTACCTGTATACCATTTAGAGGATCCCATGTAGGATTCCTATATCCTATTTTTATTACTGAGGATCCCCTGTAGGATTACACTTATTATTTTATGACTTAAGGATTCCCTTGTAGAATCCCTATACCTATGTATTGTTTTGGGGATCCTGATTGGGATGCATCTTCAGTGTTTGGATTAAGGGACCCATTGGGTTCCCTTTGTTTTAACGACCATGAGATATATGTTGGGTTTGGGTAGAGATGGTATCAAGTGTAACCATATGACCTATGTCGAACTTGTAAGCCCTTGGGGCTGTGGTAGTAGTTTTGGGTTGGATATTTGGGCAACCCTCACAACTTTGTTTATATATTTGACAAGTGTATTTCTGATTTAGTAGTGTTTCCAGAGTTTCCACTAGGTTGGTGGCTATTGAGACATTTCGAGTCATATTTATTTCTCTTTGGGATTCCCTAATGTTGTTTCTATGATCTATATAAAATATTGGGATTCCCATACTACATTCTTGGGATACGGATTTTAAGACAAGTTATTTCTGATATGCACTGGTATACCTAGAGGTACTACCTGTGACCTGGTTTTTGATCCTAGATGTATATATATTGTAATATATATTATTGGGATGTCCATAGGTGTTTCCTGTTATCTAGTTATTGATCCTTAAATTCCTTGAGTGATAGTTGGATTCCGCATTATAGGAATGCATTGGATGGACTCATAGGCAAGTGATATGTGGTGGGGAAGATTATGCTCTCCCTAGACTGTGATATGTAGTGAGGATGATTAATCTCTCCTTTCCCTATGAAATGTAGGAAAAACACCCAATAATCATGTTATATTATTCTCTCCAGAGTGGTGGGGATTATTACGATATCCTCAACCTATGATTAGGATGATTATGATCTCCCAGATCAGTTATGAGACCCACGTGATGTTTCCTAAAATCTCACCAATGGGATATATATTTATGGGCATGGATACCCAAGACTCATAGATGATTATTATCTCTTGAGTTATGGGGATGATTAAGATCTCCTCAACCTATGATCAGGATGATTACACTCTCTTTGATCAGTTACAAGACTCGAAAAGTGTTTCATGGAATCTCACCAGTGAGTTATATTTACATATCATCTATGGTTAAGACCATTAGGGAATCTTTGAGTTCTTAATGTAATGACTGCCTACAGACCGAGACCTTGGGCTCACACATTGGACTAGATTTATAGGTCCAGGAAGAATGGATACTGACTTAGGGAAAATTTATAGGATGTTTGGATGTACTCCCTCAAATCCTTTTATAGTATTGACCATCAGTATATGGTACCCTTGTTAGTGATTAGAGACGGGTACGGGTGATCGAAAATGTAGGATAAGTATCTCCTTGTTGTGGCATAGCTCACTCAGAGATATAATTCGGGAATTGGCCGAAGTAGGTATATGTCGATTAGGATTAGGGACCCATAGATTGACTTAATGATACCCTGCTTGAGTGGAATGATGCTGAGCTCCATTCCCTTGCACATGATTTCTAGGATATCAGTTTTACATTCACAAGGATCAACTGTTGTGGGTTTCATGTTATTTCCTTCAAAAACCAAAAAATATTTACATTTAAGAATATATATAAGTATGTGATTATACATGTATATGTATATAGATATGGAAATCCATGTCTGAACTTTCCTAGTTAATCAGGATTACACACCTAGGGTATGATAGTGGTTTCACATTTGGTTAAATTCGTTTTGGTTATGTCTCATCGAGGATGATTATTTTCCTTGTAAACACTTATAACATCATGTTTTATAGGTTTCTTATCAAGATGAACTAATAATATTATTACTCACCCTAAAAAAAGAACCACATTGCATGTGTAGACCATATGTCATCTTTTCAGGTTGATAACTTTTTCATGATTGATTGGGCTGAGGCCCAGAGTTTCATGATCAAGAAGAGCTGATCGTGTGAGTTCTTCTATTTAGAAATCCATAGTTTGATAATGCATGGATATTGGGTACATGTTTAGACTCAAAGTTAGTTGTAGAACCCTATACATTTACTTTTTGTTTTTTTACTCTTGTATTTGTATAGTCGACCTAGTGTAGGACCAATATTTTATGTATTTTATAGCTATTTGCGATTTTATAGAATTTTTGTTTATTATCATAACATGTTTTATTTTAGTTTATTTACTAATTCCACACTATATTTATTTACTGTTGTGTATGATACTTATCTATCTCCACAATTTTCTTACTCTAATATGATGGAATAGTCTCCCCAATATCACACCCTAGGCCCTCAATTCTAGTCAGCACCCTCTGTCATACGAGGATGTGTGCTTGAGGCCTCATAACCCACCAGCTTGGAGCACCAGTTTAGTGGTATCTAGGTTGGTACATTACAAAGTGGTATTAGAGTAGTTCTTTTCCTCATATTTACTATTTGGGATATCATAGATAGGAGTATTAGGAATGTGTCAAAATCTATGATGGATATTAGACTGATGTGTCAAGAACACTTTTTCTGGTAGGAATTCCTATTTAACAAGGTAAGGGATTACTATTTTTGATCTGTAATTTTACATTTGTAAATGATTTTCACCTTGAGAAACACACATGTTGTGTAAATTTTATGATTTATTATTGATCCTTATCTCTCTTCCTTTTGAAAGAGGCCAGTGATGGATTTTTACTCTTGACCGATAAAGGAAATAGGTTTCCCATGCATCAAATTTCGCACATAGAATACACATCATAGAGGCCTTATAGTGTGTGATTATTATTAATGACTGAATAATATTCATTTGAGACTAAATATGTATATATATTTTATTCAGATGGTAGGTTATGTGGATCTATGTTGAGGTGTTTTGGTTTCAGGATGATGGATCAATCCATGTGCATTGGATGTATAGTGACCTAGTAGGTTGATATGGCATGTGATGCATTTTGTTTCACCCCTTGAAAGGTGTTTTTTCTTATGTCTATCATTATCTAGTCAGATCACTAAGTATAACGCCAGTGGACACCAAGAATTTTTTTGGAACTAGAAATATTGGGGTATTTCCATATGTGGATTCCCTATGAGTTTCAATTAGGTTTCTCTTATGTGTTGGTAACATAACCTTTAAGGAGTAGTTCCATTTGAGGATTATTGGTGAGGATCATGTCCTTATAGGGTTTTTTTTTTTCAGTTTTTACCATTGTATTTCATTGTGATCTTTTTTTTTATTTTTTAGAGGTTTGATCTTTTAGGCTAGGTGGTTATACCTTGAGACCCAATTGCGAGGCTTATTCTATAGGGATATGTGGGAGATCTAAAGGCCATTTGTTTTTACTTAAACCCTTATAGGTCGATGAATATTTTGTTTTCGGGTGACCTATGTGTTAGAGGTTGGAACCTTTTTTCTTGAGTCATTTTTTTGAAGTGAGCCTTATTGTACACTCGTTGGGTATTAGGGCACGATAGGTGATTGATTTTTATGTTATAGGATTATTGATGCCTTCATATTTTGATGAAGAACCTAGGGTGATTTGGTATCAAAACTGGATTTGACGGGAAGGACTCTTCAGGTGTCTGGTAAGTTGACCAGTGTTTTTTCTATTGCTAATGTAGATAGAGTTCAGGTAGATTCTCATGAATGGAACAACACTGAGTGATGGAAGTTTCAGAAAAAAATAATGGCACCAATGAGGTTCTAGATCACGAATATGAGTTCTAAGGGAGCATATAGAATAATTAAAATAACATTACATGTAGCACAGTTAGCTTAGCCTTTTAATGGATGACTTGTTGGAGTAAGACAATGGTGATAAAGATACACATAGTATTTACATGGTATCATTTGAATCTAAATCGGCGAGTGGTCGCATGCGAGTCGAGGACTAATGTTTCAAGACTTATCTTGGGCTTGGTTCTCAAATTTTTTGTGGAATTTCCCTCCATGGTAGTGATGACATCAGGAATAAATGGGATACCATAAGATGATTGAAACATGGTTGAATCCTAGTCATGTGTTGATAAGATGTTGAGCATGGATCAGAGGGATCTATACACACCCTTTTATAGAATCTTAGTATACTACTATTAGATATGATCATGATCTATCTTGATTCATCTTGATTATGCAGTGTGAGAGAATCATCCCTATGGTGGTGAGTGCACCATTGGATGTTTGAGGGTGGTGGGCGTCATTTTCTATTGAAATTCAATATTTTCAGATGCTGGGGAGGGGGAGTTCCTTGTAGATATTCTAGTTGAATTATCTAAGACCTTTGAGTCATGTAATCTCCTAAGCTTATAGGACATTTAATCTCCAAGCCTATGGACTTTTTAAGGGTTACCCCTCATCCCTTGAAAGGGGGTTATCAAAAATAAATAAAAATGAAGGGGGTACCGGATCAATCATAGTTAAATGTCTTCTACGTAGAAGATGGTTGTTGATGCTATGAGGCAGGTCATTATAAAATCGAGATATCTTTTTGGTGAAGGTTCTCAGGTTGAGAGAAGGAATTTTAGTCTTTTTACTAGGCTTCACGAGGAGGATATGGTTTATTTTGGGGAGTTTGTAAGGACCTGTGTTTTTTCAGAAAACAATTTTTAGCAAAAATGTGAATTTTTTCTTTCAAGTAATGGCAAGGGGGTATAATGGTCTTTTAAAAATATAATATGATATCATGTACTTTTTTTGAAAAGTCTATTGGTCCTAAAATAGGATGTTTACCCTAGGAAGAGAATTATGTAGAATTATGATTCGTTCATAATTTAGTGGAATAATTATTAATTAATATTTAATAGATTAATTATTAAATTGTTCGTGTTGGTTCATTCAATGATATATTTTGAATGGAGTTTTAGGTTTATATTATATATCCTCTGCGAAAATAATGAAGAGTTTTTCATAGATGAGGTATAAACTTGAGTTGGGAACCGATTTTGGCCTGGGTCCCCTTTTTTCTTTTCTTTTTCTTATTTTTCTTATTTTTCATTTTGTTTTCATAATTTCATTCCTTCCTTCTTGAAAACTCTTCCTAGGTGGATACTACATCGTAATGTCCTAAGAGATAAATGGAGAGGGATAGAAAATGATAGAGAGAGGTTGAAAGAGAGGTCTTGCCTCAAAGCCTTCAACGTGTTGGATCATCGTGTGAAAATCATGGACCCCAAAATCGAATGAAGCATCAATGTTTTCCACCCAAAGGTAGACCATTTATAATATTTACTACAAAACACATTTAGATTCAAAATTTTCAAAATCTAATCCCCTATTATGGTTGTTAATGGCCCATAAAGGGCTGATATGTTGTTTTGGGGTAGAAACGTGGGTTTTGGGTGATCTAAGGGGTTTTCTATTTAGGAAAACCAGAAAACACAGTTTGTAGTATAGGGTGACATGCTTTTTGTTCTTTCTATTCAAGGTAGATGATGTTTTGGGAGTACATGATGTTTAAGGGGATTATACATTTTGTGTACTGATACTCGTCTATGTAGTCGGAAACTGGTACCCAGTCGAGTAACTGAGTACCTGACTAAGGGAACCACTGTAGGGGTACATTACCTTATAGAGTACATGGCCAAACCCCATATGGGTAGTACACCATGAAAAAGTACATGACATGGAAAAGTATATGGTCAGGCTGGTTGAGGGACACAGAAAGGTACCCCATGTTGGGAACATGCCCTATACCATCCTTACATACTCTGTACATTGGGTTTTTACCCACCTAGGGCAGCGAAAGTTCACCCCCATGTGGGTTGTTTGGAGTAAAATATGTGAACCAAGGGTGACATGCAGTGTACATCCCCTTTTCAACCCATTAAGTGTTTTTTGTGTCTTCTTGCCCCGGAATTGGATTTGGACTTGAGAGTAGTCCATCTGAAGTAGTTTTCTGTATAGACTGCAATGGTTAATCCTGTTGAGTGATATGAGGTCCCCTAATGGGTGTTTTTGGTCTACTATATAATAAAGTGGTTTTTGATCTATTAAACAAATTTAGTAATCTCTTAAGGGAGAGTTGAATGTGAATGATCATTTGGGTATTCAGACAAACCTAGTTTGAGACCTTGATCTGAGATGATCTATGAGCTATCTATTGCTACCTATGATTTTGTGGATTTTCACCTTGTGAGATGTTCCCTTCTAGCCTATGAAATCATGACAGCATTTTTTTTAGGATCCCCTGAGGTATGCCTTTTTTTATGTGCTATTCTACGGAGTCCCTTATAGGAACCCTTACATGTATACCATTTTGAGGATACCATGTAGGATGCCTCTATACTATTGTTGTTACTAGGGATACCCTATTGGATTAGTATTATTATGGGATTACTTAGGGAGTCCCTTGTAGGATCCATGTACCTGTTTAACATTACAAGTATCCTAAGTAGGATTCCTCTTCATTGTTTGGCTTTAGGGACCAAATGAGTGTCCATCGTTTGATCGACCCTGGGTTTTATGTCTGGCTTGGGTATATATGAAATCAGGTGTCACCTTATAATCCATTCCGAACACGTAACCCCTTTGGGATTTAGAAGTAGTATTGGTTTGGGCATTCAGGCCACCTCACCCCTTTTTTATATCTTTGACATGTTTATTACTAATGTCGTAGTGTTTACCAGAGGTGATTCCTTGTTGGGGGTTGTTGAGACGACACGAGACAACTTTCATTATCTTTGGAATATCCATACATTATTCCCAGGATCCTTATTCCTTATTTGGATGAACAAAGGTTCTTTCCTTGGATTCGGATTCTGAGCTATATTATTACTGATATTTACTGGTATACCCAAAGGTATTACCTGGAACTTCGCTATTGATCCTGTACGTATATATATTGTGATATATTTTGTTTCTACATCTAGAGGTGTTTTTACGAATATGAATATTGAGCCTTATGTGTTTATTCTTATGCCTGGAGTGATAATTGTATTTCCTATTATAGTAATTCGTTCTATAGACTCATATTCTAGTGATATGTGGTGGGGCTGATTACACACTCTTAGGCCTATGATATTTGGTGGGGATGATTAAAATATCCTTAGCTTATGATATATGGGAATGGAGACCCATGAATCATGGTTTTTTACACTCCCCCAAGTGGTTGGGATTATTACGATCTCTTTATCCTATGATTGGGATGATTATGCTCTCCTAGATGAATTATGAGACTTGATGGGTGTTTCATGGAGTCTCACTGATGAGTTTTCTCCTTTATGGGAATGGATATCCAAGACTCAAGGATTATTATGTTATCATGAGTGGTGGTGATGATTAAGATATCCTCAGCCTATTATCAGTATGATTACACTGTCCCTAATAACTTAGAATACTTGAGGGGTGTTGCATGACTTCTTACTAGTGAGATATCATTAAATATTACATAAGGGTATGACCCTTAGAGACTATTTGTAATCTAAAATCACATCTGCCTATGGAATGAGACTTAGGGATTAGATGCCGGACTAGATTTACATGCCTAGGAAGCATAACGACTAAATTAGTGGCCATTTACTAGATTCTCAAATATACTCCATGAAACCCTCTTTTAGGATTGACCATAGGCATATGGTATCCTTGTTAGTGATTAAAGGTGAGTGCAAGTGAACCCAACTGTCAGATGAGTATCCCCCTTGTAGTGATGTAGCTTATTCCGATGTATAATTATGACATTAGCCAAAGTAGGTATATGCTGATTGGGATTATTTACCCATATATCAACTTAATAATAGACATCTTGAGTGGCCTGACATCGAGCTCAGTTCCCTTGCATAGGATGTCTAGGCAATCAGGATTATAGACCTAATGATCGAATGTTGTTAGTTTCATGTTATTTCCTTCACATACCAATAACTATTCATATATATATATATATATGTATGTATTGGTATTGGATTATACATGCATACACATATTGATATGGACATCCATGGTGGAAATTTCCCAGCTAACCAGGATTATAGACCCACATTTCAACTATCATTTTATGCTTGATTTACTTTCTATTAGTTGTGTTTTAGTGAAGTTGAGTGGTTCCTTTGTATACACATATAATAGAATTTTTTAGGTTTCTTTTTGTGGTGGCCCACTGAGATTATTTTTCACCCCTACACGTGAACCTCAGTGTATATATAGATCATATGTCTTGTTTTCAGGTTGATCATAGTTTCATGGTGGATATGGGTGATGCCTTGAGTCTCATGATCAAGCGAAGCTACCTGGAGGAGTTCATGTAATCAGACTATTTTTGTTCGATAGTTTCAAGAGACTAGGTATGCATTTTGGATCGGAGTTAGTAGAAAAATCCTTTACTTTTAATTTTAGTTTCTTTTTGTACTCCATTATATGTATGGTTGACTCAGTGGGTGACTAGTGTTTTATGTATCATATTATTGTTCATTCTTTTATATCATTTTCATTTATTATTACAAGATTTTCTATTTCAGTTTAGTTACTACTTCCACACTCTATTTGTTTATTATTGTGTATGATACTTATATATCTTCTTTGTTTACGATATGAGGGTATAGTTTCCCCACTATGACACTCTAGGCCCTTGCTACTAGTTTGCAACCTCTTTTATATAGGTAGGTGCGCTTGAGACCTTGTAATCCACCGGCTCAAAGCACCAGTTTAGAGGAATCTAGGTCAGGATGTTACATGGATGGAATAAATACATTGTTTATAAAATATATCATTCCATCACAATAACTTTTGAACTGTAAAACATTTATGAAATTATATTATAGTTCTGCATATTCCTTTTTTCCTCTTTAATATTTACTTGTATAGATGATTTAACACCCATTTAATAAAGTAATATTTCTCCAATTTATTCAATATGTCAACATCAATCCTTTGAAAATAATGAAATATTAGATCTTTGGAGACACTTATCATAGAAAAGAAAAAATATCCTTTTGACTCTAAGAACCATCAACATTTTTCACTTTCCTAGGGTGGTAGTATATTGAGAAATCATAATATTTATTCAACTTCATCCTTCTAATCTAGTTCATATTCAAATAATTCTATATGAATATATAATATAAACTTGTATGACTAGTATATATATATAAAATATTTCCATATAAAAATAAATCAAAAATATCTTCAATCTAAAAATTAATAGAGTTAAATCCAAATCTCAAGTTAGGTAATTTTTCTCATGAACCTTCAACTGTCAAGAGGCAAGAGCTATAACCTTATCATTCATCATGAGGAAACATCATACTCCCTTCTTCAAAGTATCTCTATAGATCACATACCCTTATCCACTAATAGGAAGTGTAATAAATGGCATACTGACCAAACTTCTCTTAAATTCCTTGAAATATACTTCATATTCATTTGTGCATAGAAACTTAACCAACATTTGAGTTAATATGGTGAGTGTATTAGATAGTCATGAAAAAGAAATCACAAAACATTAGTAACAACCTACTAACCTAAGAAAACTAAATATTTTGGTTGCCGTGGTTAGTCTAGTACATTGCTCAATAAATTATATCATTAAAGGATCCACCGATATACCATCACTTTAGATTCTATCTTCAAATAATGCAACAATATGAATCTAAAATTCACTCTTGTTAATTTTTTGAAAATATTTTCCTTAGTGTCTTTAGTAAAATTCTCAAATGATTTTCCTTATCTTCATTACACTATGAATATATCATAATATCATCTAAAATACTATCAAACACTGATCAAGGTAAAATATAAAGACTATATTCATTAAATCAATGAAGATAGTGGTATAATTAGTAATACTAAAGAGAATCGCAAAAATTCATATTGTCTATACCTCATCTAGAAGGATTTATTGGGTATATGATCCATCTGAACCATCATTTTATGATATCCAAAAAGAATTTCAATATTGGAAAATTATTTTTCATCTCACCACTGATTAATAAAATAGTTTATATGGGGTAGAAGATATTATTTCTTGATAATGTTCTTGGTATGTTTCTAATAATCTATTCAAAGACACATTGATCCATGTTTCTTCTAGACAACTATTTCTAGTGAACCCAATGGTAATGAAATAGGTCATATAAATACATTATCAATATTCTCTTAACTTTCTTCTTCAAATTTTGAAACTTAATTGGCTCTATTCTATGAGGATTCATTTTAATAGGTATATCACCACTTATGAGTTATATTGAAAGCTCAACATCATAATTTGGTGGAAGGCTAGGAAAATATTCCAAAAAAACATAAAAAAATCACATAAAATAGGTATATCATTGTTGTTGAGTTTTTACCCAAACATATGAGTAAAATACACCATTTGAGTTGGAAGCAAGATCCATAAAATGGATACAAATTGAATTATAAATTAAAATTTATCATTTCAATGATATGTAATCATAGGACGGGTTGAAATATCAAATGTGACTTCCCTTATTGAATAATTAATGTAGTATTTATGTAATCAATCCCAATCCATTCCTATGATAACAAAAAATTAAACTAGAGGGAGAGTAATGAGATTTTCAGGATGCACGTAACCACAAAATTCCATCGAAGAAGAATAATGAACCTGAAATGTGACCATCATACCATTATGTATTTTCAAATCTAATTTAACATAAAGTTTTTGATCTTTTGAATTTATATTACTTTTGAATTTTTATAATATATATGAATTAATAAAACTATTCTCAAAAAGGATACTTCAACATTTTAGCGTAAATATAACCACCATATTATTTTCAATCTATCTTTAATCTATTTGTAAAACAGAAATGATTTTTAAGACTATTAGGTATCTTTGATTAGAGTGATTAATCATGGAAAATAATTGAAAGGATGTATAAATCATGACACATTATTTTAAATCTATATAACCATAGGTTTAACCTAGTTCATTTATGGTCATCATCAATTCAAATCATTCACAATAGTTTATAATTAAAATGTGAATTAACCTAATAATATCCCCCAAAAGTGTCAAATGAGGTATATATTAAGGGATTAATCACCATGCTCTACAATTATAGTCAAGATATACTCAACAAACTATTTTCAATATTATTACCCTTAGATGAATCTATGATAAAACTAAATCCTTTTAAAAAATTCAAAAATCAATTTTATCTATGAAAACTACATAATCTCCACCTTTCCAAAACTTTAGGATGTTATATTATAAGTAAACTTATAAATGGGGTAATCAATAAATTTTTATCAACTTAGTTTAAAAAGGTAACAAATCCTTTTTTGGATACCATCTATAAGGAACCATTATTTTAATACATAAATATTACATCTTTTCAGATGAATAGTCAATAAATAACATTAAAATCTGTTCTAGAATCAAATAGGATTAGTGTGCTTGGAAATATGGATTTATAAAAAACGTTTTCATAATATTTATATATATATTCCCACTTAGTTCTTCAAATGATCAATCTTATTAGTCACACCATGCATAAAAACGTTTTCCATGTCCTGGGGAAGGTAACCCATTGAAAGGTTGAGCTAGAATGCTCAGTAAGGGTAATATGTTTAGATATCAACGATCACATAATCATAAAATTAGATTAAGGGTATGATAAATTAATAAAAACAATTGAAAAACATACCCGTCATATTTTATATCATAATCCTGAGTCATATAATAATGTTTGGCAGTTATTAAGGAATGAATCATAAAATAATCATTGAACATGGTCCATGAAAGAATAACATTGATAAAATAAATAAGTTTTTTGAATACACATAAGTTAAAAATAATTTACTTAGTATGCAGTCCCTTCAAAGCCTATTATAGTGGATTCGGTTTACTGCCCATTCTATTTTAACCTTACTCATGGTTTACTCCCAATGATATCATAGTGGATAGAATCCCTCACTGAACAACATTCACTCCATATTCGAGTCCTTATTATCTCGTGAGATATCTATAATTACCCAATGAATTATAGGTATATATAATTCTAGTCCCACACATCACATAATTTAAACCATACATATGTGTGCCATAAGATCATAAATTATTCCAAATATATCATAACCAGTGCAAAATAAATTGGTTTCATAAAAAATTCAACATTTAATCCTGACATAACCCATGTAAAATAGGTTGGTGTCATAAAAATCAGACCATATTAATCATAAAATACCTAGAGAAATAATAAAGATGGTCTCATTGTCTCATATTATTAGTAAAACACATTTAATATCAAAGGATTTAATCATAGATGAAATTCCTTTTATAAGATATCTATAATATTTGTCCATAAATATACACTTGTCATTTTAAAATCAACTCTTTAAAATATATATTTTTTTAAAAATATTATGGAAATAATTTAATTTTAGAATAAGCATGAAAATTGTACATGAGTTTTTGAAATATCTAGTGGTCATTATAGTCATAAATTCTCTTCATCCTGGGTAAATTAAAACAATGATTCCTTTCACATTTTTTTATAAAAAGTAAAAACTACCTCATTCAAAAAACATCAAGTAGATTACTTTAAAAAAAATTAAAAAACATAATTCATGAGAAATATGAAATTAAAAAAATATTTTATAGATATTATTAATATTATAATATTTTTGAAAACATAGATATAAAAAATGGATTTTCCACTGAAATAAGAAATAATGTCATTTTACATAAAAAAATAATGTCAATATCTTGAGTATGAAAAAAAAGAAAATGAATTGAATGAATTTATTCAACAATAATAACCATATGAGAATAAAATTTATGAGATTTTATAGTGTTAAATCTTAAAATATCATCATAAAAAAATTAATAATAAATAATCTTGGTAAATAGGGAGATTGTAAAATAAATATATTTCCTCAAGTTACACTTACTTTGAATGAACCTTTAAAATCCTATATAAAAATTTTAAATTTCATATAATTTTATATCAGATTAGTTCACATAATTATAATAACCTACATGATCAAATTATAATATTTCAACACCCATTTATTATTAATTCCTTATTAAAAATATCATTCTCTAGGGTTATCTATTTCGTTTTTCATGGAAGTTTTGGTTCGAAAATTTGGTTCTTGAACTTTGATCAAGGTTCCACAATCTAAATAATTTTAACCATGTTATAAATATCATATATATTTAATATATATATATATATATATATATATCGATTCATATAAAAAATTTAGATATATAAAAATTAATTACACCATTCAGGGAGATGGTTGGTCATACATATGCATTAACATTGTTTCAATTTCTCAAAATATGGAATGAAAGAACGTTAAATAATATTTGAACTTAAAAAATTAATAATAATAGCATAAATAACATATATTTTTATTAAATCCATCATTATAAACATCTAAGTAAAGTAGTGATGAAAAACTAATTACATTTCTATGTAGCGTTGGTAAGTCGTATGTACGCAAAAGTGATGTTTTCAATTTCTATATGAATGAAAGAAGATTAATAATGATTTTTCATTAATTATAATAATAATTATCTTTATTTAATATAATTATTTCATAATTTTTTAATGGTTACCATGGATTTAGTATAGGTATAAGGATAACAATAATTGAAAATGCTTGGTTTAGAGTTATACCTCTTTATTGGGAAAGCTCTTTGGGCTTACACATTAATCCATGAAGGGATGGTATTTTGGAAATACAAGAAGATATAGATGTGTATAATGAAGATAAGATGATATTTTGGCAGGTATTGGATGATATTTAAAGCTTAAAATATATTAGTAAGATAGGCTATGTTATTAGCTTCAATAAGAGATGTGAGGGTCACTCATGTAATTACATAATGTATTATATTAAAATAAAATAATATTCAGTTTCAAGTCACTCAAAATTGATATATTTATAATATATGAGAGTATAATTATAAATAATTTCATCCAATAATATGTATAGAGGTTTTTGTGATCTTTAAACTATTATCTCTTAGTTTTAACCCCATGTCGATCCTTTTGAAAATTACCAAAAATCAATGTTATAACTCTTTAAGGGTAAAAAATATTTTAATAAGAAGAAAAGTTACCAATAAATAGAACATGGATGATATATTAATCTCTATACCATTCAATTTTCTGAATATAGTATTTTTGGAAATTTTAAATCATTTAATAAATGATTTTGTATTATAAAATATCATTAATTTCATTTTGGGTAATATATATTTATTTTGACTTTAGAGTCATAAATATTGAAATTCAATATTAATATAAACCATTAAAACATCCCTAATATCTTATAATTATCTTTAAAATTTGTGACGCACTATTAATCGACCAAAAAATTACATTTTTTAGTGTCTTAAAAATAATTTACATTATTTTTCTACTACTTTCACAAGAAATATGTTAGTGTTGTATAAGAATTTAAGTTAACTATTTAATTAATAAAAATTAAAATTAATCAAAATGAAAAACAATTATCCTTTTTAAAAATAATTATTTATAACCTAACTTTTACTCCTTTATCTATATGAAAAATTAGAGATATTTATGTTATGATAGTTCATTTCATAAAATAATATAAAGGTCAAAATCAAAGAAATATTAAAAAAGTGGATTTTTTAGAAATAGATGATTACAGTTGAGTTCAACTAATATAAATGGAAATATTGAAGTGTTGTATAATTTTTAAAACCTTATCCCAAACTTTAACCATTCTTCAATTGTTTTTCCCTTAATATGGTTACAAATATTTACCAAGGTTACTATAAAAAATAAAAAAAAATAAAACTGTCCAATTTAAAAATTTTGATCCACATAATTCTAAATATGAAATCTATTTTTCATTATTCAATTAATATAATTGGCATAATTTAACATACAATTAATCCTAAAAAACATGAGATATTGTAGTTTTCCAAAAAATAAATCGTCGTATTAATGTTTTTATAGAAAAAACCAACATAAAATGAATTAAAATTTCATAAATTAGATTATTCATAATATAAATTAAGTGATTTTACTTTTAAAGAAATGTAATGAATTGTATATTTGTAAATTCCTTAAATAAAAAGTAAATTTTAAATATATATTAGTATTTTTCACTATTTATCCAAAAATCAATCCTTTTAGAAAATTATCAAAAATTTACTCTAAAGTAATTATGATATTATTTTTTCATAAATTAAGTTTATTTTTTCAAATAATTTTTTTAAAAGTGATATAAATTAAAAATAGTATTTTATCACAAATATAAATAAATAACATTTTGATGTAAATTTATTTTAAATTATATAGTGACATTACTAAAAATTGGGTACTTTTATATTAATATATTTTTATAATATAAAACCTTTATATATATTAACTTTTAAAATGTGGATATTCATATTAAATCTACCAATTTAATGGCTGTGTTTTAGCAATATACTATATTATGGTTCATTTATATTTGGGGATCTGTGTATCACAAACTATTGAAGAAATTAATTTTATTTAAAGGAAAATTTATCTTAAAATATTACAGTGTTACACTAGGGATGCACCTAGTTTTATTATTTCATATAGTAATTCAATTACTCCCTAAAAAAGATATTTTAGAATGAGATAACATGAAAATAGATCATTTTTATTCATTGTATTTCATTGAATTAAGAAAAATAAAAATAAAAATTTCTTCTCTAAAATCCATTAATGGTTTTCCTTAAAAAGTATTTTTTATAGCCTTACAAACTCTTCAAAATGTGATATTAATGATTATATGGGTGTGATTTGTACAAGTTTTTATCCCTTGTTTATGATGTAAAAATTTTAGGGAATAATACGTCTTTCACTCTTACCAGAACATCCCTCAAGATATATACTCGATTAGTTGGATAGTTGTAAAATTCATTTGGTTGGCTTATTCTCTTCTAGATATGGGTAAGAAAACTTAGTAAGGCATAATATTAATTGATTCTCTTACATCACATAATTCATTAGTAATGGTAATATCTTCTATGGTATGGAGATGGGTAGAACAACCTAGATGTTGAAATTTACAAAGAAATTATTATTTCATTTAATTATAAACATTTCTTCCCACACATACTATTTTACCTAACTACAGTTCCCTATACATACTGAAAAATTCCTTAAGAAACTTTACACATCTTTGGATTTGATTTATCAAGTCCACTAATGGAAATTGACTTCTATCTTTTTGAAGGAATTCAATACATATTATTATAATACCTCTTTATTGGTTCTCTTGGGTGGGTTTATTTGTAAAGGGAAAAGAGTTTGGGGTTGATATAGATCATACATCATAGATTTTACCTTATCCACATTTTTTACCATTTTTATTTATAAATAAAACATAAATTATTTCATTATGGGGAATGTTTCTTCTTCATTAGGATTTCAATTTCAATATCCATCTTCTAGTGGTGGGTTTTTACTAGATTTCCCTTCTCTAAAACTTCTTAAAAAATATATAACCCTCAATAAATATAGGGTTCTGAATCGATTGGGTTGGAAGCTTACCCGATCCTTGATTTATAATGGTATACAGAGTAGAAATAATATATCCAAAATATCTTTATCGCTCCTTAATTTTGGATCTAGGATTTGTATGAGTGGATTATTGGTTACATTTTAGCTTCACTAGTTATCTCATAATATCATTCATGGAGGGTTATTCATTCTATTCTTGAGGTTGACAGCTTAAGAAAATATATTTTCATTCTTATTTTGTTACTTCGTAAAGAAGGAAATAATTTATAGTGGAATTCCCATGCTGACTTATCCTAGCTATAGATTATACATCCACTCCATAGATTATCCTTATAGGGTGAAGGGGAAAACCATTAAAATGATCTAAGTTTCTAAGACTATTTTGGTTTTTAATTTTCTACACAAATTCCAAAATTTCTTAAGATGATGTTTGGGTTCCTCTCTTACCAAGATATTAAGCTTAGGTAGTGGTAAGTTTAAATGATTTTTTAGTTCTGAATAAAAATAATTTATTGGTTTTACATGTTTATTATTATTATTGAAATTTATTTTATAAAAATCTCTAAGATTTTTATTCTATTGATCCAAATTATATTCCATGTTTTTACAAACTATTGTTTCTCTAGATGAGGATGAAGAAGAATAGGTTGAATAGTTTATTAATGGAATTGTGAAAAATTCATTTACCACTTGATCAGGGGCTGTTAATTTTTAGACTCTTTTGAATACTATTCACTTATACTTTAGATCAAATTTAATGTTTTTATACATACTAGATCAAGTCAGTATAAATAAAATATTCAAAAATTGTGAAAAATTAAATAAAAAAATACACAACACTGGATTTTATCCTCAGTAACGGTGTTAGGTTGATGAAGTTGTTTTCATGTGCCCTACTTAAATCAAATTTGAATGCATGAAAATTTAGTAAAATTATGACTCACATTGTCCTCTAAGAGAAGAGAGTTTTTAAGTTTGATTTATTTTTTATTGTGTGATTTTGATGTTTATGTTTTTGAATACAAATTATAATGGGTTTTGAATTTATTTTTAATATTATTGGTCAAATAATTGATATTCCATAACTTTCTAGTAAAATTTTTATTCATTAAAATAAACTTTCCAACAATATCAATAATTGGATGATACCTCAATGAATCTCTTTATTTTAGGTTTCTTAGTATCATCATGGATGTGCAATGGTAAATTCAATCCTTACTATTAATAAACCTAGTAAATAGAAATATCTGATTAATCATGGTTTAACCCATAACCCTCCATCATGTATAAAACGGGGAAAGTCTTAGGGGAATTAATTTACAGATTGATAAGAATAGAAGAATACTTTAAATTAAATAAATTAAACAATCCTCTTATTTTATAAGAAATTGAACATTCTAACAACATCAAATATAAAATAATTAATCATTTAATAATATAATTCCTTAATTGGGATAGTGGAAATATATTTGGATCAACCACAATGGGTCTAGTGTGTCATCATTGGAGAGGAATTATTGAAATGAAAGAAGAAAAAATTAATCTCTAGAAGTATCAAGTTAATCTTAATTAATTAATTATCCCTCCTCTTTATTTCTGTGAGAATCACATCCCTTATATAAATTGTAGAATGACTGGGGTCCTCCATGTGGTTCAATAGCTCCATCTCCTATATTATGCGTGAAAACTTCGTCTTCTATCTTGATTTATTATAGTGATTTCCAAATCATCATATATATACTTACTGAACTCCCATTTTTTTGAGTATTACATGTCTTAACCAAGGGATATGATTTATTTAGGAGTCTTTATCTATAATATTCAAACTTCAAAATCCATTCACACTATATATGTCTTCATTATATCATTAGAATATTTCCATATGGAATAATGGAAGTATATTTTCAGATTTGTGTATACTCTATGAGTTTTATTATATTTTTGGTCATGCTATATGTTGTTTTTTGAATTTTATATTTCAATTACCTTTAATGAGTTTTTGAAATTTAAAAATTCTTACTTAGTAGAGAAAATCATTTAAATCTAAAAAAATATTTTTGATAGTTGTATAATTCTTTATTGGTTACTAAAAAGTAAATTTTATAGGGAATTGTCTTATGAATATATTAGAAAAAACTCTTATAAAGTGACTCATCAAAATTCATACATATCAGTTGCAGTTTTACAATGATGGGACAATGTCTTATGATCATAATAGGATGTATAACACAATGGACAGAAATTAATATGAAATCCATGTAGAGTTTTATTATTACAATGTTATGTCTGAAACTCCTTTCTTTTGACATATTTTGGATAAGTTTAAAGCCTTAAAAACATTGAACAACCAGATAAATCTTAATAAGTATTTAAGAAAAGACTTATAATATGCGGAAAAGTTTGATACACTCATTGAAATAATAGGTTCACTTAACCCATTTTTTATTTCCATTCATAGACATATAACACAAGAAAATTAAAACATAATACATTCTTTATCTAGTAAATTCTAAATATGAATTGGAATAATAAAAAATAAAAAATAAAAAATATTTTAAAAGTATAAACATATAATTCCAAAATAAATATTTAACTTTATCAATTAATTATAGATATGAATAATAGGACTAAAAAATTAGATAACATACTTTTTATAATTTATTTCTAGATATCTATTATTCATATTATTTTATTAATAATTCTAAATATAAGGAGAATAAAGTTAAAAATACTAATTTTTATTGGAATTTTTTCTTTATCACTCCACCAAATTTAATGAAGACCTATTACTCATATTTAAAATTGTTTCAATTTCTTTCAATAAAAGTTATAGTTATAGTATTATAGATAGAATAGAATTTAATAAAATTAATATTTTAAGATATAGAAATTTCCAAAATCCCTATCCTTTAGGATCCCTATTCTGAATTTCATTTTTCAGAAAAAATTGATACCTTATAAATGAAATTCATATATATCTTCTACGCATTATTCATCATAGTCTAAATCCCCCAAAATTTTAAAAACCCTTTTACAATGAAAACTTATAGGATTTTATTCCTAACCATGATTTTAAAAAACACTTATTAGATGATTGTAACTAAATGTAAAACTAAACTAAATCAATAAATAATCTACCAATAAGAAATAATTATAATATTTTGGGTAGAGAATTAACTATTAGGAAGTCAATTTTTCGGTTCCTTTGACTCTTATTTAATATATTACTCATAGAATTATGTTCTTTATTAACTTATGAAGACTCCTAGATCAATTACCATATTCTTATTTTAATGAAATATATATGAGCAATCAAAATTTCATTTAGGGAGGCCCATTGAGGTGTTAATCAATCTCAGTGGGTAGGATACCTATTTACATGGTTAAAATTTTAGTATCCCCATGTTATCATTTTTATTCCACATGATTATTATTTTTAACTCATTCCCCATTTTTAATGAAAATTATTCAATGGTTCCAACTAGAATTTGGTAATGTATTCCTTTCAATGGATGATTAAATTTAATTTTCTTTATTTTGTAGTTGAAAATACAAAAAAATAACGTAAGAAGCTATTTTCATCCAAAACATTGTTTTGTTACCCCCACATTTATCTAAGACATTATGACTTATTATTTTCATTATACACTTGTCAAAGAAATATATATTTTTAATATGAGTGTCCATACTAGTTTAATGGAAATAGGAAACATAGAAGTTCTTATTTTTATTTCATAGGGAGGAGTATTGAATCCTCGAATGGATCCTTTTATACATCCTCATGAAATTTATTCAACTAAATCCCAATAAATTAAAATGGTATTTGTGATTATTAAACTCTTATTTAAACTGCACTGAATAGAGATTTTTTAGTTACTATAAATGGTCCAATCCATTTGTTTGAAGCTTATCAGGAATACGATTCAATATAGAGTATAACATAAGAAATTTTTCAAAAATTTGGATGTTTCATTTCTGAATGAGTCTGTCATAGATAGAGATATAGATTTATTTGTACCATATGAGGTTTTCATATAATTTTCTCCACAAATCCTTTATTTTTATCATTTATTTCTTTATCTACACAATAACCTTGTATAATTATAGATTTATTTTCATTATAGTAAAATAAGTTTTGTGCTACATTTCAATTGTAAAGTGACAAGTTTTACATAAAATATTCTATATGGGGACATACCTATGTGGTTTTTGTTAGATGTTTTATATACCCATGGTGGATCTTATAATTTTGTTCTCCATTTCTTTAATTGGGTATGCATATTCCTTTATAGAATTTTTTTGTTTCTATTCTATACATATTATCCAACCCATTGTAATGTCGGTGATAAGAATTAGAGGTATTATGATTGATACTATATATATTAATAAGAAATTATATTCTTTTCTAGAAAAAATGTTTTCTTTGATCACTGATAATTTTTTTGATTCTTCAAATCGGCAAAGATGAGTGATCATAGTAAATCAATAAAAACTTTTTAATCATCAGTTCTATTTTTTGTTCTTTAATACATTATAAAACATAATATAATTTTAGTAAAATATGTTTAAGCCTATAATAAACATTAATTGAACCAATTATGTCTATACTACATGCCTAAAATATTTCATATAAATCAACATTTTCTGGGAAATTTAAAAAATCTCATAAATTGAACCAATAAATTTATTTTAACATTATTTTTAAAAATTATGTGGTATTTAATTTTTTATGGAAAATATTACCATCTTCTAAATCATTTATAACTATTATTAATTTACAAAGCGGAATTCACATAGAAGGGTTCGAAAATAGTAGGCACAGAGTTTGGTTCTTCTTTGTTATACATCTTCTAATTACATGATCACTATAAATTTTTTATAAGTATGAATCTTCCTAGACATATTATTTTGACTAATATTTTAAATCATGAAATTAATTCTAAGAAAAAAGAGAAATTTACATTTGATATAACCAAATAGCTCACCATTTCAACATACCAGGGATCCATACCATTGATTCCATTATACTAATCACCAAGGATAGAATCATCATTAGCTTATTCAGTTGGTATTTTTTCTTCAGTTTTATGGTGTAATATACTCATGTGGCCTAAAAATAAGGTCTTATAACCCTTATTATCCTAGATTTATAGGTTTAAATATTATTGAAGCATCATCCATCATACTAATCTTTTTTTCATAAAATTTTACAAGTTAGAGTGGAAAACTCAAGAGGGGGGTGGGGTGGGGATACATAAAGTTTACAATAAAATTTCTATCTAAATAAATTTGAAATTTAAATCTACCCATTTAAATAAAAACACATAGTGTAAGGACCCAAACCTAGTTGCCCGAAGCTGGTTCTGTATTTTATGACATTGGAATATAAACAAGGAATATGTATCCTAAAGGACCAAGTAGTTTAGTTTATTTTTGAAATAAGATACATATATAAGTTTAACATTACATCATTAAGAAAAAAACAATAATTTATTCCATTAGAAATATACAGGCATCCTAGATTGTGCCTTCAAGTCACTTATAACTAACTTCTTCATATCCTGGGAAAATGAAACATAAGAAAGGGGTGAGATCAAACACTCAGTAAGAGTAAGAAATACAGAGGAATATAATATAAACATTAGATATATGGAATAATTGAAAACACATTCCTTTTAAAAAATAAAATTGACTATAATATGGTTGGAATTTGAGCTGAGTAAATAATGCCATAATAAAACATAATCATGGGTATTCTACTAGTTGAATTACCATATGAAATTTAAATTACTAGATTCATAATGAGTGAAGTGAATATACCATACATTCTGAAACATTTTGTCAAGGCCTTGTCCAAGACATATAAAAATGATTAAGGCCTCGACCAAAATTCATATATCCCATTGGGAAAGGCCTCGATTAATTCCATGTCTATATGCCTCATGAGACCTACCGAGGCATTGAGGGTCTATAGTGGGCCCCACCCATCACATATTAAGTCCAATGAATTCCTTATACAAGTGGGTATAATCATAAACAACATACACATTCATATTGAAACTATCATATGAAATGTAAATAACTTTCCCCAATCATTAAACATAAAACACTAACCATTCTGAGTAATGTGGTGAATGGTTTTAGGATAGATCATCCAAAATAATATTAGTCATAAAAAATTATTTAAAATATGGTATATGACATCAAAAATTATTAAACCCAATAATAGATAATAATCAATACGAGTGTTGAATCAAATGAAAATACCCTTATAAAATCATTAAGTAATTCTTGAGATAAATACACTTTTATTTGGAAAAGAATAGTGATTTTGGAATAATATTTGTATCAAACCAGATGTGAAGTAAGATAGTGTTTTTATAATAAAATAAATTATTTTATTATGATAATGGTTTCCCAAAAAAATATTATAGAGTTCCCTTGAAAATAGGTAAGAATTTGAGAAATTCCCTTGAATCAGGCTTGTATTTTGGAATCAATTTTGAAAGTTCCTTTTAAAACAAGTAATTTTCCTTAAAATAAGGATGGTTTATGGTTGGTAAAAATATATATAGAACACTAAAACATATTTTATTAGGATTAAATAATAATATAAAATAATTTAATTGAGGTAATTATATAGTAAAAGTAACCCAAATGAAAATGGAGTTTCAGGTTAGAAAACCCTTACCTTTAGTCCGAACATGTTCCGCTCTTGAACATAAGCTCCTAGAATATGAAATTGTACTTATTAATAACTTATTTCAGAACTTATTATACATTTATTTAGTTTATCATAATTATTTTTAGTTTAGTTAAGCCCTTAGTGATAAGTTATTATTTTTAATTTCATCGTTTCAGAGTGTTCATTTTCTTTATTTTCAAAATCAGTTCACTTGTTCTTAAGTAATGGAGTTCCTGTGGAATGGATGTAAAAATCCATAATTAAAATTAAATATTATTTATGAACATATATAAGTTTTAGTTGTATTTTATATCATTTGGTTACATGGAAAGAGGATGAATCATTAGATGAAATATTTATGACATTCACTTAGATTATTTTAGCGGTATTTTGAATATTAGGAAGTAGTTTGGTCATAAGATTTAATAATATGTATGTATACAGCTTCATGAATATTAATTAGGTTATAATACATATATTATATTATATTTAAACCATCAAAATGGTTTCATGACTAGTAATTAAGGATAAATTGAAGAACAAAACTTCGTCATCCATGAATGTTATAAATTGGAACCTCATGGATGTTGATTTCATTTTTAAAATAAATGGGAGAGAGTATGAATATTGATGATGGTTATTCCATTCACATTATATAATTACATTATATATATGATAATGTATTTATCATGGTCATTTGGACATAGGAGGTGTAGAGAGGATAACAAAAGAAGATAAATTGAAATGAAACTAAATGAAAAAGAAGGGTGTTTTACCTCTTGAAATAACATCCCTGAGAACCTCCTTAATGGAATGGATTTTTTTTCTTTACAAAAGAACAAGAGCTTTATAGACGTGTGAATTTTCTATAGGATAGTATTTTTTCATAACATTGTGGATATTCAAGAATTAGAGGAGTGATTAGAATAAAGAGTGATGGGGGGGTTATAGTGGATGAGAGGAAGGTTTTCAATTTTTTTTAATAATTAGTTTATTAATTTTACTCAAGAAAATAAATAGTGATAATTACATGACCAATAATAGTATTAAATTTGTGTTAGTTCAAAAAAAGTGTGTTTAGATCACTTGGGATGTCAAAAATAGTGTATTTAACTGATAATTTGTATATATGGTATTTTACCGTATTTCACTATTCCTCGAGAATTTGAGTATTTCAAAAAAATATCAAAAATTATCCCTAACCATATATTGACATGTAGAATCCAAAAATGAAATCATTTTTTCAAAATAATTTTCAAAATATTATTAATTTAATATTTAATCAAAATCATAATTTATTCTAAAAACATCAGTTTTAAAACATTTATATACTTATTCCAAAGCATAGGTATATCATACTTCCCCTTGAATATTATTTATATAATATAATAGGTAATGTTTCTATTCATTAGGGTATATCAATATTCATAAGGGTATGTTACTACTCATAAAGGTAGGTTACTATTCACAAAAAATATGTTTTTCTTATCGAAATCCAAATAACTTACTAATCAAAAACCTATATGTCAGATTTTTGAAATTCACATCAGAAAATTTAAAAACTTATGTTTAAGTTTCACATAACATTTAGTAGTTCATTCTTTTGTGATTTCATGTGATTAAGGCATATTTATTAGAAATGAATTTCTATTGAAAAATATCAGACATATCCATTAAAGAATAATAATTTTTAATTAATGTGTTGGATGTGAATTTAATACTTTGAAAAAATAGATGTTGGAGATTTCAAATGCTCCTTGATAATGGAATAACCGGTTTGTACATTGTAATTTTGAAAAGGTAGGACACTTAGATGGTTGATTTACATAGCTGATTTTCACATAGGTGATCTCATCAACATAGGTGATTTCCAGGTATGTGATTCTGTAACATATCCAAATTATCATGTAGGAATTTTTCATAGATATAATTTATAATGGGGAGGTACAATCAATTAATTTGATCTTTTAGTAGGAATTTCTCTTCATGTGGTCGATTGTTTCTTCATGTGGTCACTACAATAACTTTCACAATGAGTATTTCACTTAATAAAAAATTACACATACCTTTTCATGGTAACTTGATCTCTTCATGTGGTAATTACAACACAATATCATGGTTGGTTGATTGTACATGCGGTAAGGTGATTCTCAAAGAATGGTAAGATGAATAATATATTCATTTTTAGTTCATGAATGTGAAAAAAATCATCAAACTCAAGGTAAGAACTTTCTTCATGTGGTAAGGTGGATTATATAGCACTGTAAAGTGATGTAGTCACTTGACCTTCACACAGTGAGGTTTCATGGTAAAATCTAGACTTTAACATTTTTTTTACATTTTTTACAATAACATGTTCCTAAGAAAAAAAATGAAAATAATTAACAAAAAGATAATAATGATTTGAGATATATAAAATAAAGAGGTGTTGGTCTAATCCAACAATCTCCCCCTTTTGATGATCATGAATCATAACATTTAAATTTAAATGAATTGAATTCATAAAAAGTATATTTGAAAAGGATTTTTGTTACTCATTCCTTATTACTATCCATTTTTATGTTATAAAAAATAATCAAAATAATAAATAAAATTAAAAAAATATGAGAATAAAATAGGGTATTCCAACAATATATAAAAATATATTACAAAAACATAACAAACATGTTACAAAAAAAGATAAAAAAATACCTATCATAAATCCTAATCTGAATCAAAATAAGGTAAATATTTTAATGTTTTAAGAATTATAGGATCCTATCTATTGGGTGTAGAGGCCAAAGTGAAATTAGACTGAATAGTAGATGAGGAGGTAGGGTCTCCAATGACCAAAAACCTTGAAATTGGTCTAATCTATTGAATGGATTGGTTTTGATTTAATATCAAAGGATTGCTGGTAGATGTGGTAGTAGGATGAGATAAAGGAATGGATGATGAGTCTTGCATACATTCTAAATAATTATATAAATAAGGTTCAAAAAACCTAGTTAAATCACTGACAGCTTGTGAACTTTACTCTAAATAATAAATAAAATCATCCCAATACTATATGAAAGCTTCCAAAACTGGATTCATAAATCTAAGACCCTCAACTTGGGATTTATAATATTTTTTCAGAGTTGGAATCTAGATACCCTAGCCTTTTACATAAAACAATACTTATTTTAAGCATAATTATACATTAGAGTACAAGCCAAGGATCGTTAAGTCTAGTGTCTTGGAAGACCAGGAACATAGAACATAAAACATGGGTCCAAAAAATAATTCATTATATAATCTCCATAAATTGATCCTAACTTCCTTTGAGCCCTTAAATCGGCATAGGGTACCTTGGGGAACCCATGAATAAAGGGATGAGCTAAAAATCCCAGTAAGGGAATGAACATAAAGATACATCTTAAGCACATGAGTTAATAGGCAGGACATAATGATATCCAAATCATCGAACATATGAAATCATATCATTAAATATAGTATCATATAAACATGTAATCATATAAATGTGGAAGAATCATAAAAGTGTCTTTAGTATGGGTCAAGGCTAACTGCCAATCCCGTATCACATCGCATCTCATGGGACTTAACTTTACCCAATGCATTAGAGAACTATCTGGGCACACCCATATCAATATTTTCATGAATATTCTTTCCACATAAATAATCATACATAATCAACCATATATAAAAATAAGAGTACCCATGGAAAGAATTGAGTACCACAATCATGACCATACGAATAACCAATGGGCGTATCATGAAACCTTCCATGAAATAAAGGGATTATAACATACATAGATGTTAATAAGGTAAAAAAGGCATATGAAATGGTAATTGGTGTCAAACAAAAGTTACAACATATAAGAAATGTATTTGAGAAACATTAGGATTAAAACTTTTTTGTGTGGTTTTAAGATAAATACTATAGTAATTTTAAAAAATAAAAGAGTAAAACGTTTTATATAAAACCATAATTTAACCAATAAGGTTTTGATAATGAAAATAAAGATTTTATAAATAAAATGGTGTCTTAAAACATAGGATAGAGTGACATTGAAATTGGGTAAATATTTTGGGAAGTTCCCTTAAAATAGGCTTGCCTATCGAAACGTTCTAAGGAGGGAATCATTTAAAAACATGTATATCCCCAAAATAGAGTGATTAAAGTGTATTCATAAATGAATTTTGTAAAACTAAACAGAATTTAAAATATGTACATAAATAGATAAGATAAACTCATTTTAACATAAAGAAATATAAGGCAACATGAAAGAATAAAGAAGGTTCATGTAGAATTAATTATAGTTTATTGACATGGTGTTGGGTGTACCTAAGAGGGATTGATGAGAGATAAAAGGGGTTTATAATCACATATAAATAAGGAGGTAATTATTGGGTAGGTGCGAAAGCATACCCCATTATTTGGGATTACACATAAAAAGGCATAGCATAGAGGACAATCTTGATTAAGAGAGAAATGGAGAGGATCCCTTACATTAAATCTGGTGGTGATCTCCACTTGTAATTAATGACATGAATAATAAAATTAGTTTTTTTAATTAAAAATATCCATAATATATTATATATTTAATTTATTTATCATAACCCTTTTTGGTTCATTCAATCCCTTTCTGATTGGTTATAAGGTTCAATTTCATTGTTCGGGCTCATTTGCTTACTTTGTTTTAATGACCGGTTCGCTTATTTTATGTTTCCATAAACATGTAGGATGAAAGTGGTTTTCTAGAATTGATGTTATATTCTATTATTGAACATCCATTAGATTATGTGGTTTCAAATTTTATTTGGTTTCTTAGAGTGAAGTCAAATTATTCTATAAAACCATAGTGATAACCATTTTTGTTAAATGGTGAGTTTAAAAACAATGAACATGTTTTTCTTGATAAATTAACACCATTAGTACAAAAGGATTACTGAACCATGAAAAGGATATATAATAATCTGGTTCAACCATAAAAAAAATGGTTTCATGTCCCGAATTAGAGATGATAATAGGAATAGATAAACT
This sequence comes from Viscum album, assembly GCA_963277665.1. Classification (NCBI taxonomy): domain Eukaryota; kingdom Viridiplantae; phylum Streptophyta; class Magnoliopsida; order Santalales; family Viscaceae; genus Viscum; species Viscum album. Next base: position 1,382,095,906 of record OY728143.1, on the reverse strand, counting down.
ATTGTCCATGAAGGTTCTCAATTAGCACATCTCAAATGGTTCTTTCACTTCTTTCCATTAAAATATGGAGAAAAGAGATAATATAATTAAGTACCCCATTATCATAATATCATTCCAGTACATGCATGTTACTGGAGTTATCATACCATTTTGGTGAAGGGAGGTGAAGAAATAGACAAAAAGAAATGAACTTAAAAGATATGAAAGAATTGGAAAGAGGAATTTACGTCTTGAGTGTACCTCCTTTGATAATTTCTTAAGGGGAGAGGTTTTGATAATTTGAAGAGACCAAGATCCTTTGGATGTGGGGGAGGATCTTGGGGAGCGATTTGTGTAGAATATTGGCAAGACACAAGGCTTGGGAGTAGTGTAGAGAAGAGGGAGTGAGGGGACTGGGTTATAGTGGAGGAGATGAGGGTTTTCATAATTTTATAATCATTAGTTTATTAATTTCCCTCAACACCAGAAATAGTATGATTCCAGTACCAAAAAAAGTAATAAATTCATGTGATTTTGATATTTGGGTGCTTACATCATTTGTGATGTCAGGAATAGTGGATTTGAGTTATAATGTATTTATACAGTAAATTATTGTATTTTACTATTCACTAAAAATTCAAGTATTTCAGAAAAATACCAAAAATTCACCAGAACCATTTTTTAATGTTTATAATCCAATAATGAAATCTATTTTTCAAAAATAATTTTCTAAATATGATTATTTTAATATTTAATTAAAATTACAATTTATTATTAAAAATCCGGTTTTAAAACATTCATTTACTTATTCTAAAATATAGGTAAATCATAATTTCACTTGAATATTATGTTTATACTATCATAGGTAAGGATACTATTAATTAGGGTATATCACTATTTATAAGAGTATTTTACTATTCATAAGGGCAGGTTACGATTCACTAAAAATTAAGGTTTTCTTATCGGACTCCAAATAACTAACTGATCGCAGCTGTATATATCAAATTTTTGAAATTGAAAACATAGAAGTGACAAAATTATGTTTAAAGGTCACATAACAATTATTATTTCATTATGTTTTTATTTCATGTGATTATAAGAAATATTTATAAGATAGGAATTTCCATTTATAAAACATTGGGTCATTATATTTCCCCCCCTTATAAAATTTTTCCCTCTAAATTTCATTTTACATTCTAAGACATATCCATGTGTGGGTACTTTTCATTTATTACTTCCTATAGTTCCCATGTTTCCTCTTCATACTTATGATTTTTCCATAGTACCTTGACCAGATGAGTAGTCTTGTCATTCAGAACTTTGTCTCTATGATCCAAGATCTTTATTGGCTGCTCCTCATTGGAATGATCGTCCTCCAACTATACCACCTCTTAAGGGTCAAGAGGGATATATTAAAGACATCATGTACTTTAGACATGGTAGGTTAAAGTGCCAGTCGATAGGCCAGATCCCCGACATGGTCAAGAATATCGAAGGGGCCAATGTATATAGGAAAAAGCTTTCATTTATTTTCAAACCTCATGACCTTTTTCCATGGAGATATGCGTAGAAATATCATGTCTCCAACATTAAACTCAAGGTCTCATCATTGATTGTATACATAACATTTCTATCGACTTTGGGATTCCTTGATATGTTGTTGAATGGTTTTCACCTCCTCCAACATTTCTTCAACCATTTCACGTCCTAGCAGCTTACACTCACTGACTTCATCCCAACACGCTGGTGTTCTGCACCTTTTCTCATAAAGATCTTCATATGGTTCCATTTGGATGCTCAAGTGGAAACTGTTGTTGTTGGAGAATTTAACTAGTGGAAGATGTTGGTCCCACCCTCCATTGAATTCCATAGAACTTTCTCTCAACATCTCTTCTAGTGCATAAATAGCCCACTCAGACTGGCCATCATTTTGAGGATGATAGGCCATACTGATGTTATGTTCAGTGCTTAGAGCATGTTGGGAACTTTTCCAAAACATCAAGGTGAATCTAGGTTCACGATTAGATACAATAGATAGTGGTACTCCATAAATCCTTACCACTTATTTTATGTAAATTCGTGAAAGTTGATCCAATGAGATTTCCTCTCGAATCCTGATAAAGTGAGCTATCTTTGTAAGTTGATCAACAATGACCCATATAGCATTGTTTCCTCTAGATGTCATTTGAAGTCCAGTGACAAAGTCTATTGCAATGTTCTCCCACTTCCATGTTGTTATGGGTAGTGGTTGCATCATCCCCTTAGACTTTTGCTTCTCCGCCTTCTCTTGCTGACATACCAGGAACATTGATGTATATTCTGTAATCTCTATTTTCATATTGTCCCACCAAAAGTTTTCTCGAAGATCTCGATACATCTTTGTGATCCCTTGGTGGACAGTGAAGGTCAAGCAATGTGCATCATTCAAAAGATCATTCTTTATCTATAGATTGGATTTTACATATAAACTTGACCCAAATCTTACAAATCCTTCCTCATCAATCAAGAACTCAGTGTATTTTTCCTTTTTAACAGCTTCCACCCATTTTAGAATTTCCACATCCTTTCTTTGAGCATCCTTTTTTCTCCAAGAGGGTTGGTTGAGCAATCATTGGAGAAATTATTGATGATGTTCCCCCAAATCATTCCTATTTATTTCCTTTTCAAATATAATAAGATTGGATCCTTTTCAATTCTCATCATTGATAAAGATGTGGGATCCTTTCTACTTAGAGCATCCACCACCTTATTTTCCTTACCAGGATTGTTGTGGATTGAGCAGTCATAATCCTTGATGAGATCTATCCATATTAATTGGCGCATATTAATCTCTTTTTGTGTGAATATATATTTGAGACTCTTCTGGTAAGTATATATCTCACAGTACTCCCCATAGAGATAATTCCCCCAGATTTTTAATTCAAAGATCACAACTGCCAACTCCAGATTATGCATGGGATAGTTTTTGTAATGAACTTTCAGATACCTTGAGGCATAGGATATCACATTATCATTTTTCATCAGCACATAGCCTAAGAGCTTCTTTGGAGCATCATTGTACACCACAAAGCGTTCAACACTCATTGGGAGTGTGAGTACTGACATAGTGATAAGCCTCTTTTTCGCCATTGTGAAACCATATTTACATTCCTAAGTCCAAAAAAACATTACTCCCTTCTATATCAGCTTGGTCATTGGGTTTGAAAATCGTGAAAAGTTCTTCAAAAATCATCAACAATACCCAGATAGGCCAAAAAAGCTGCGGATCTCTATTACAGAAGTTGAACCAGGACACTCTTCAATTTCCTTTAACTTGGAAGGGTCTACAGATATCCCTTTTTTGGTGATATCAATCCCCAAGAATGATACTTCCTCCATCCAGAACTCACATTTACTACATTGTAACGACCCAAAATTTTGAATAATTTTTTTTCCTAACTTTGTGTGTTATTTTATTTTATACTCAACAAAACTATTTCATTTAAAAAAATGAGTATAATTAAAATGAGACCATTGGGTTTCGACTGTTATATGACCATTGGTCAATATAACCGTTGTAAACATAATTTGGTGATTGTTGTCTATAAATATAAGTGATCTTGATTAATTAATATACAAAGAATATTTGATGGCCCTATCCAGTAGTCTCGGGCTGATCGAAGCCCATCTGACGGAACTTGGGAAGAAGGTAGCACCTTTGAGCTTTTCTCTGGACTAAACCCAAGCCGAACTACATCGTGTGAAGTTGGAATAAGATCACCTTTGGGAGAAGTTCAAGCTGATTGAAATCGCTACTCAGGAAATGTTGGCCGAGCCACCCCTATATTCTATCTCCCTAGCACACCTTACTCTTAGGTCTTATGATGGTGTTTTAAGGGGCTATGTAACGAGACCGTAACTACCTTGTTTAATCCGTTGATTTGAATAAAAATGGTGATTTCATCTTATGGCGAATTTTGTGAAATTTTCAAATGTCCGGATAAATATAGTATTCATATTATTGATGAATTTTAGAAAAATGATATTTTAAAATGTTTATGTAAACCTTAAATAATTAATAATGTGTAATGATTTTCAAAAAAATGCTCTTCTACAGTTATGTCCAGTTAGAAATACAGAGTCCAATAAGATCAAATTAATTTTTGATGAATTGTAAATTATGAATAGTGATTTTATGCTTATGATTATTAATGTGACCAAATGGATTAAGTAACTTCACTTAAGAAATTATGAATATAATTTAGAAACCTTGATTAATTAATGTGATTCAATAAAATAGGTAAATAAATTTTTCAGAAATTATTGGTTAAGTATTAGTTTTTTTCGGGTGAATATTTTTTTTATTTAAAAATTAAATTAAAAATATTTAGAGAACTATTTTCATAAAATGGAGTTCATTTTTGAAATCAGATCGTCAATATTTGGTTAAGATGAGTTTTTGGGATTTTTCTGAAACAATTGAATTTTTGGTGAATAGTGTTTTTATTAAAAATATTTAAAAAATTATTTTCATAAAATGGATTTCATTTTTGAAATCAGATCATTGATATTTAGTTAAGGTGAATTTTTGTTATTTTTCTGAGAAAGTTGAATTTTTGGTGAATAGTGAAAATACAGTTTTTGAGATTCAGGTGTTTTCTGATATCATTAAGGATGTAATAATTATGCAATAGTTCTAGTCGACCAATGAATAGTAAGATAAGGTATGAGGTGTCCCATGTGGCCAATAACATGGGAAAATACAATGGGAAAGCCCATGGTTTGGCCAATACCACCGATGAGGAGTCCCTTGTCAATTAATGCTTTGTCCCCTCACTTCTCCTATAAATACCAAGACATTCCCTCATTAATTTCATTTCCAAATCCTCCCGAACGATGTTATGGTCTCTTTACCTCCCAAAGAGTCCTCCCAAGGTTCCCTTAATCCTCCCAAGTTCCCAATCTTTAAGGTTTGGAATTTACTCTTCCAGGTAAGGGATCCTTTCACCCTCATCTTTTAAGTCACGAATTCTTTTATGTTGTGTCTTCTAATTTCCTCATATTTATGTTGAGGGTATTTTATTATATGTTCTCATTTCTGTCCATTTCATGTCTAATTATTGAGAGACCTTCTCCACTCTCATCAATTTGTTTTCTGAATTTTTAAGTGACGCCGTTAGGCTACCGAATTGTTTGTTAAAGAAATCACATATTCTATTTTATTTCATGTTTCTTTTTTCATGTGGTATGTCATTCAAATATCCATACCATGATATTATTCAGTACCCATACTATATTATGAGTAATTTATGAGTGGGTGACTCTTGTCCCCTCTTTTTTCAATGTTTTCTAAAACCATGTTATATAGCCATTATGCTACAAAAAATTCGTCTCAATCTTTTTATCTCTTTCTCTCAAGAAATTATATTGTTTATTTATGTGAATACCAAGAATTATTTCATTTCCATGGGTGTTCATAAATATATAAAGATGACATATTTGATTCTGGAATTGACACACATATAACCCTCACTCCCTTTCCATGGGTTATAAATGACATAATGATCTTATTTTTAAGCTCTTTTTAAACGTCACAATTTTGACATGAAACCCATTTCTTTGATTCCATTTGGGTTATTTATGAAATGTTTGATCATAATCTATGTGGAACACATGAAAGATAAGACATATTAATGGTGCACCCTGATAGCTCTCTAATGCATTGGGTAAAGAATTAATCTCTATAGATGACAAGTTTTACGATACCTTGGTAAATAACCTTGGTAATTTTTATAACACCTTGGGGATGGACCATGGTGATATGTTCATGAATGTCTAAATGAAATGTTGTAGACAAATATTCAAGTTATGTTCCAAGTTATTTTTTATGATACACCTATTCTTCCATTGCTCATGTCTTTATGTTTTATTCAAGTTATTATTGATATCACAAGTACATTGATTCTCTTATTTACCCTTACTGGGCCTTCTGCTCATCCTTTCCTTTGATGTATGTCTCCAGTATATGAGATCTAGTAAATGTACATAGGATGAACCTATGATGAAGCCATAAAAGTGGTTTAGAAGAATGTTTTATGTTGTTTTCATGTATTATGTTCCTGATTTCCAAGAAACTAGACTTTAAAGATCCTCTACATGTAAAATGTAAGGAAAAGTTCTGTATTAAAAGGTAGGATGCTATAGTTGGTATCAAAGGATAGTTTAGTTATTTATGGAAATTAGGCTGTGAAAACATTAGGAGGAATCCTATAGAAAAGTTTAAATATAAGAAAACTTGCTGTTATTTTGGCGAGTTTAGTGTTAGTGGTTTATTAATAAAATACATCCCTGTTTGGATATGAGCATGTAGAGGTGGCTCTGTCATAGATGTACATAGGGGTAAACCCCGAAAACACCACTTTGAGCTAGAATCGAACGGGAACCGGTGCACGAAAATGGGCCTTGCTGAACTCTTGGTTATGACACTCTTGGGGGATATGTTTGGTTAATCTCAAGCTTTTTATGATTCATTATGAAGGAATTATAGAAAAATTTAATTGTCTAATCAGGAAAACATAAACTCATTTTTTGTTAAAAGATTCATAAATGAAATAAATTTCTCACAAAGGATTTATTCTTTTAGAAAATTTCCCCATCATCCAAGAATACGTTGACGTATTTCCTCAGGAGTTACCCGGACCTCCCCCAGAAAGAGAGGTAGAGTTCTCCATTGAACTCGTGCCTGGATCTCACCCGATATCAAAGACCCCCTATAGGATGGAAAATGTGGAGCTAGAAGAATTACATAAACAACTCCAATATCTTTTGGAGAATGAGTTTATCTGACGAAGTGTGTCTCCTTGGGGACCACAAGTTCTCTTTGTGAAGAAGAAGGATGGAATGATGCAGCTATGCATTGATTATAGAGAACTGAATGGGATCACTGTGAAGAACAAATACTCTCTTCCAAGAATTGATGACTTATTTGACCAACTTCATGGGGATCAATTATTCTCTAAGATTGATCTTATTTATAGTTATCATCAATTGAGTGAAGAATGATGATATTCCAAAAACTGACTTCCAATCAAGATATGGGCATTAAGAGTTTGTTGTTATGCCCTTCGGACTGACTCATGTACCTGCTATTTTTATGGATCAATAAAAATATGATTTTGGATACTTATGTTTTATTAAATGGATATCCTTTGTATAGGACAATGATTTGGTGATTAAATGATAAAGGTTATTTTGGATGATGTTTTCTCTTTCGGAGTACTATATGATGAAGGGAAATAAAATACTACAGGATTTAATTTGTAGAGGAATGGTTGATTTTTTTTTTGTAAGAATTTATGTATTTATTATGGACAAATGCTGATTGGGATTATATGATCTCGTACTATCCATTTTACTTTTTTCGATGACTAAAGATAAGGGGAATATATAGTTCCTCTTTTGTGAATTATGTGATTCTAAAGAAGATGATTCTTATGCTTTTGATGAGACCAAGTCTTTTTGAATGATCATTCTTTGGAGAAAAGATTAGTCTTGGTGGAAACTTATTAAGGGATGAAACTCTAGTTGAAGGTAAGTATATTTCCTTATGTTTTTATTCTATATAGTAAATTAATTCATCAAAAATATGAAAAGGAACGTAAAACAAAAATGTTGTTGGTTTAAATTTTCTACTGGATAATAAAATACCGTTGAGCACATCAAAAGTTTGTGACCTTTTTGTGGTTAATTTTCTCCTAATCATGTTTTCTATCACTCTCCATCAGAACCCAACACTTTGTTTTCTCTTCAATATCCATGTTTTCCTACATGGAATCTGATTATGGGTTAACTCAGGTGACCTTTGTACTTTCCTTTCTTCCTTTTAAAGCAATAGTTTTACTGACTCTTTTTCCGATGTGGGACTTTCAACAAAATTTCCAAGCCCATTTTTAAAATTACGTGGAAGAAATTTCTAAAGGGGGGAAGATTGTAACGACCCGAAATTTTGAATTAATTTTTTTTACTAACTTTGTGTGTTATTTTATTTTATAATCAACAAAACTATTTCATTTAAAAAAATGAGTATAATTAAAATGAGACGATTGGGTTTCGACTGTTATATGACCATTGTTCAATATAACCGTTGGAAACTAAATGTTGTGATTATTGTCTATAAATACAAGTGATCTTGATTAATTAATATAGAAAGAAGATTCGATGGTCCCATCCAGTAGTCTCAGGCCGATCGAAGTGCATCTGACGGAACTTGGGAAGAATGTAGCACCTTTAGACTTTGCTCTGGACCAAACCCAATCCAAACTTCATCGTGTGAAGCTGGAATGGAATCACCTTCATGAGAAGTTCAAGCTGATTGAAATCACTACTCAGTCAATGGCGGCCGAGCCGCCCCAAGATTCTATAACCATAACACACCTTACACTTAGGTCATATGCTGGTGTTATAAGGGGCTATGTAACGAGACTGCAACTGCCTTGTGTAATCCTTTGATTTAAATAAAATTTTTGATTTCTTCTTATGGTGAAGTTTATGAAATTTTAAAATGTCTAGATAAATATAGTATTCATATTATTGATGAATTTTAGAAAAAGGATATTTTAAAATATTTATGTAAACTTTAAATAATTAATAATGTGTAATGATTTTCAAAAAAGGATCTTCTACAGTTATGTCCAGTAAGAAATTTAGGGTCTAATAAGATCAAATTAATTTTTGATTAATAGAAAATTATGAATAGTTATTTTACACTTATGATTAGAAATGTGACCAAATGAATTAAGTAATTTCACTTATGAAATTATTAATATAATTTAGGCACCATGATTAAGTAATGTGATTAAATAAAATAGGTAAATAACTTTGTCAGAAATTATTGGTTAAGTATTTGTTTTTTCTGGTGAATAGTGTTTTTATTTAAAAATTAAATTAAAAGTATTTAAAAAATTATTTTCATAATATGGAGTTTATTTTTGAAATCAGATCATCGATTTTTTGTTAAGGTGAATTTTTGGGATTTTTCTGAAACAATTGAATTTTTAGTGAATAGTATTTTATTAAAAATATTTTGAAAACTAATTTCATAAAATGGAATTCATTTTAGAAATCATAGCATCGATATTTGGTTAAGGTGAATTTTTGGGATTTTTCTGAGAAAGTTGAATTTTCGGTGAATAGTGAAAATACAGTTTTTGAGTTTCGGGTATTTAATGACATCATTAAGGATGTAATAATTATAAAATAATTATGGTCGACCTATGAATAGTAATATAAGGTATGAGGTGTCCCAAGTGGCAAATACCATGGGCAAATACCATGGGTATGCCCATGGTTTTTCCAATACCACTGATGAGGAGTGCCTTGGCAATTAATGCTTTGTCCCCTCACTTATCCTATTAATACCAAGACATTACCTCATTAATTTAATTTCCAAATCCTCCCAAAATAAGTTCTAGTCTCTTTACCTCCCAAGGAGTCCTCTCAAGGTTCCCTCAAGCCTCCCAAGGTCCCGAAAATCAAGATTTTGAAGTTACTCTTCAAGGTAAGGGATCCATTCACCCTCAACTTATAAGTAACGACTTCCCTTATTTTGTGTCTTCTAATTTCCTTATATTTATGTTGAGGGTATGTCATTATATGTTCTCATTTCTGTCCATTTCATGTCCAATTATTAATATAACTTCTCTGCTCTGATCAATTTTTTTTTCTGAATTTTTAAGTGACGCCATTAGGCTGCCGAAGTTTTCATAAAAGAAATCGCATCTTCTCTTTTCTTTCATGTTTTCTTTTTAATGTGGAATGTCATTAAAATATCCATTACATGATCTTATTCATTACCCATACTTTATTATGAGTAATGTATGAGTGTATTAACCTTGTCCCCTCTCTTTTCAATGTTTTCTAAAACCATGTTATATAGCCGTTATGCTGCAGAAATTTTGTCTCAAAATTTCTATCTCTTTCTCTCAAAAAATTGTATTGTTTATTTATGTGAATTACAAGACAAATTTAGTATCCATGGGTGTTCATAAATATATAAAGATTATATATTTTATTCTTTAATTGACACACATATAACCCTCACTCTCTTTCCATGGGTTATAAATGACATAATGATCTTATTTTTAAGCTCTTTTTAAACGTCACGATTTTGACATGAAACCCATTTCATTGATTCCATTTGGGTTATTTATGAAATGTTTGATTTTGATCTATGTGTCTCACATGAAAGTAAAGACATATTAAGGGTGCACCCTAATATCTATTCAATGCATTGGGTAATGAATTAATCTCTAAAGATGACTAGTTTGATGATACCTTAGTGAATAACCTTGGCAATTTTTATGACACCTTGGGGATGGACCTTGGTGATATGTTCATGAATGTATAAATGAAATGTTTTATCCCCATATTCAAGTTATTTTCCATGTTCTTTTCTTTATGATATTCCTATTCTTCCATTACTCTTGTCTTTATGTTTTTATTCATGTTCTTATTGATATCACAAGTACATTGATTCTATTATTTACCCTCACCAGGGCTTCTGTTCACCCTTCCATTTGATGTATGTCTCCAGAATATGAGATGAAGTAAATGTACATAGGATGAACCTATGATTAATCCTTACATGTGGTTTAAAAGAATATTTTATGTTGTTTTCATGTATTATGTTCCTGATCTCCAAGACACTAGACATTAAAGATCCTTTGTATGTAAAATGTAATGAAACGTTATGTATTGAAAAGGATAGATCCTATATACATGTTGCATAAAATTTCTCCATTCACAATGTCTTTAACATAGAATTCAAATGCTCCTCATGTTCCACCTTGTTCTTGGATTATTTCAAAATATAATCAATAAAGATGAATTTTTTTTTCAAGGTAATATCTAAAGACTCTATTCATTAAATCCATGAAAATTGCTGGAGAATTATTAAGTCTGAAGGGAATCACTACGAACTCATAGTGTCCATAGCTGGTTTGAAAGGCAGTCTTGGAAATATCTTCTTTCTCACATTTAATTGGTGATATCCTGACCAAAGGATCATCTTAGAGAAAGAACTGGCCCCATGAAGCTGATCGAACATTCCATCTATCTGTGGTAAGGGATACTTGTTCTATATTATGATTTTATTGAGCTCACGATAATCAATGCAGAGGTTAATTGAACCTTCTTATTGATGAAGAGGACTTGCGCACCCCATGGTGAATCACTTAGGAGTATACAAACCTTCTTCATATTTTCCATGTAATAGCTTCCTTAGCTCTTCCAGTGGCCATTCTGTAAGGTTTCTTTGAGATAGACAGCGATCCAAGGATAAGTTCAATTGAGAACTCAACCTCTCATTTAGGAGGAAGACCAAGAAAATATTAAGGGAATACATTAGGGTAATCCCTCACTGTGGGCATGTCATCAAGCACGATTCTCTCCCTATCTCAATCATTTTAGATAGATATGCTTTCTCATAAGGTAGAAATATCCACACTTGAGATAATGATTCTAAAAAAGATTCATCTTTCTCCTTACACTTGTAAAGAATAATAGGATGCTTTGGGATGTGAAGAGTGATCTCCCTTTCTTGACAGTTGATGTTTTCTTTGTATAAAGATAACCAATCCTTTCCAGAGATTGCATCGAACTCCACAAAAGGAATTATGACGAGATTTTCTAGAAGGTTTAGTCCACAAACAATAACTGGGGAGGAGTTATAAACCATGGATGAAATAATTTCCTCATTATCTATTCTCACAGAAAAAGTTTCCTAAAAATTATGAGGTGGTGTTTGAATAGTTCTTCTAAACTTGAAAGATATGAAAGAATGCATAGAACCAGAATCAAATAGTATGTTTTCTATTCTTGAATGAATAATTAGAGTACATATCACCACATCGTTTTCCAGCTCCACCATAGCAGTAGTGATATAATTATCCCTTCCTTGATTCCTTGGAGGTTGTTTCTGATTTCCTCGGAAAACCCTTAGCTTAGGGAAATTTCTTGCATAATTCCCATGCTCCCTGCAGTTGTAAGACTTCACTATATGATGAGCATTGATCTGAATCTTCCTTTATTCTTATGTATTAGCATGATTCCTCATATCCCATCAGTATATTTTATCCATATAACCAAACTTTCTATATTTGAGTCAATTCTTGGTTCCTTTTAGATAATCCCCAGGGTTCTTCTTCAAGAGTCTCCTATCTATGTTTCAACCTTGAGGGCCCAATGAACAATCTTCTCATAATTGTCTAGGTCTTGAATCACCAATGCTTTTAATAGACTCAACTTTAGCTTACAAAAGAAGTGATCCACCTTTATTTCAATGTTCATGAAAAATCTAGAGGCATACCATTCATGGTTGGAAATTTTTTCTTTATATGCCCTAACGGACTCATATTCCTTCTACTTGAGTCTGAGGAACTCTCTTTACATCTAGAGATGGAGGTTTCGAGGAAAATATTTATGAAAAAACATCCTCTTGAATTCCTCTCAATCCATGGAATCAATTTCCTCTTAGGATATTGTATTCTTGATCAGTTTCCACCACTGATCAACTTTCCCATCAAAATTATAAACCACTAGTTCAAATTTCTCTTCTTCTTAGCATTAGAGGACAGAGAATATCATTTTAATATCGTTAATCCATTTTTCTATGAGGAAGGGATTAGAAGATCTGCTAAACATGGGAGGCCTTTTACGCATAAATAATTTTATGAAAACTTTCTCTTTCTTTAGAGGAGGAGGGCGTTCCGCAAGATTCAATTTATTATTCATAACTCGAGCCAACTAAAAAAGTTCTGTCATGATGTTTTGATCACCCGATCCCATCATATCAGGCATATCATTTGGGAAATCATTTCATTACCTATCACATTGATTATTGGAATTTGTTCTTCTATTTTGCTCCATTAAATATGAAAAAGAACGTATAATTATATTGCTTGAATACATAGTTATTGAACATAAAAAAGGAAAAATTTTAACATAAAAGGATAAAATTTAATTGAAGAAATATATCCTATCTTGTGATTCATCAGGTTTAAATCTAGGTTATCCTCGATCTATTAATTAACATATATTCATATGGTATTTTTTTGTCCCTTAATAATTGTGTGTACTAATCTCATGAATCTACCAAATAATATACCCTAAGAGTGTCGTAACCAAGAGTGAAACAATTCCCATTGACGTGCACCAGTTCCCATTCGAGTCTAGCTCAATGCAGTGTCTTCGGGTGTTACCCCTAGATACATCTATTCCAGATCCACCTCTACCTACTCTTATCTAGAATGGATGTTTTTTCTTTATAAACCACTTACTCAATACTCACCAAAATTTATGACTGTTTTCTTATACATAGTATCAGCCTTAAGGTTCTCACTAAGGTTCTCTATTCCTAATATCCAAAATTAAATAGACCATACTATGATACCAACTATAGAGACAATATCCTTTTACATATAACAATACTTGTTTTTAAGAATAATTATACATTAGAGTATAATCCAAGTATCATTAAGTCTAGTGTCTTGGAAGACTATATATATAGAACATAAAACACGGGGCTAAAAACGCTTCTTTATTTAATCTCTATGAAGAGATCATAAATTCCTTTAAGCCCTTACATCTGAATAAGGTACCATGGGGAACACTTCAATAATGGGATGGGCTAAAAATACTAGTAAGATAATGAACATAAGGATACATCTTAAGGACATGAGTTAAGAGTCATGAAATAAATATATCCCAAGAATAGAACATATGAAATCATATCATATAAGCATGAGATCATATAAAAATGGAATCATATAAATGTGGATGAATCACAAATAATTTATTTAGTACGGGACAAGGCTAACCGCCGATCCCATTTCCCATATTAGTATGGGTCAAGGCTAACCACCAATCACGATTCCCATTTTAGTATGAGTCAAGGCAAACCACCAATCCCATTTCACATCGCATCTCATGAGACTTAACTTTACCCAATGCATTGGAGCACTATCTAGGCACACCCATATTAATATTTTCATGAATAATCATACATAATCAACCATACATAAACATAAGGGTACCCATGGAATGAATTAAGTACCACAATCCTAACAATAAGAATAACAAATCGGAATATCATGAAAGTGTCCATGAAATAAAGGGATTAGAATATACATGGACATTAATAAGTAAACTAGTCATATAACAAGGTAAGTGGTGTCAAACCTAAGTGATAACATATAATAAATGTATTTGAGAATCAATAGCGTTAAAAAATTTTTGTGCGGTTTTAAGGAAAATACTATAGAGGATTTAAATTAGAAAAGGGGGAAATATTTCATTTAAAACCAGAATTGAACCTAGAAGGTTTTCATAATAAAAAGACTGATTTTATAAATACAATGTATTATTACAACATAGGATATAGTGCACTTGAAATTGGGTAAAAAAATTGGGAAGTTCCATTAAAACATGCTTGCTTATCAGAAAGTTCTAAGGAGGGAATCTTTTAAAAAAATTCATATCCTCGAAAGAGAGTGATGAAAGGGTCTTCATAGTTGTATTTTTCCAAACTAAGAAACATTTAAAATTTGTACATAAACATATAATATAACACTATTTTGATATAATGAAAGATAAGGAAACTCGAAAGAACAAAGGAGGTTCGGGTAGAATTCATTACAGTTTATTGGCATGGTGTTGGGTGTACCTAAGAGGGATTGATGAGAGAGAAAAGGTGTTTATAATCACTTATAAATCACAAGGTAAGTATGGGGGAGGTGATAAAACATACCCCATCATTTGGGATTACACATAAAAAGTCATATCATGGAGGACAATCTTGATTAAGGGAAAAATGGAGAGGATCCCTTACATTATATCAGGTGGTGTTCTCCACTTTTTATTAATGACCTAAATAAAAAAATTAGGTTTATTAATTAATAAATAAAGAACCTATTATATATGTATTTTTTTTATTATGACCCTTTTTGGTTCTTTCAAGACCTTTTGGACTGGTTATAATGTTCAATTTCATTGTTTGGTCTCGTTTTCTTACGTGGTTTTAATGACCGGTTCACTTATATTCATGTCTGGATAAACATGTAAGATAAATGTGGTTGTCCAAAATCGATGAAATATTATATTAGTGAAAATTCAGGAGATTACATGGTTTCAAAGTTAATTTTGTTTCTTAGATTGATGTCAAATTGTTATATAAAACATTAGTGACAACAATTTTTGTTAAACGGTTGGTTGGATTACAATGAACATGTTTTTCTTTATAACTTAATACCATTAGTAAAAAAGGATTACAAAACCATGACAAGGATATAGAATAATCTGGTTCAACCATATCACAAATGGTTTCATGGACATAATTAATGATCATAATATAAATTTATAAACCATTGTCCTTGAAAGTGAAAAATTAACACATCTCAAAAAGTGATTCATTTCTTTAATATAGAAAATGGGGAAAATAGGGAATATGGTTAAGTATCCCATTATCATAATATAATTATAGTAAATTTATATTACTAGAGTTATAATACCATTTTTGTTAAGGGAGGTTAGGAAAGAAAAAAAAATAAAAGAACGCAAAAGAAATGAAATAATTGGAAAGTGAAATTTACCTCTTGAGTCTACCTCCTTTGAGAACCTATCAAGGGTAAAGGTTTTGGTATTTTGAAGAGACTAGGGGCCTTTGAACGTGGGGTAGGATCTTGGGGGATGATTTTGAAGAATATTTTCAAGGCATGAGGCTTGAGAGTAGTGAAGAGAAGAGGGTGTGGGGGGGGGGGGTTATAGTGGAGGAGAAGATGGTTTTTTTTAATTTTATAATCATTAGTTTATTAATTTCCCTGAAGACCAGAAATAGTGACTACTCCATGACAAAACAAAGTAATAAATACATGAGAGTTCGATATTTGGGTGCTTACATCACTTGCGTTGTTAGGAAAAGTGGATTTGAATTATAATGTATTTATATTGTAAATTAAAGTTTTTTTTACTATTCAATAAAAAATCAAGTATTTCAGAAAAATACCAAAAATTACATGTAAACATTTTTCGATGTGTAGAATCCAAAAATGAAATAAATGTTTCGAAAATAATGTCCTAAATATGATTATTTTAATATTTAATTAAACTTATAATTTATTATTAAAAAACCAATTTTAAAACATTCATTTACTTATTCTAAAATATAGGTACATCATACTTTCGTATTAATATTATTTTTATACAATTAAAGGTAAGGTTACTATTTATTAGGGTATATCAATATTCAAAAGGTTATGTTACTATTCATAAGGGTAGGTTACTATTTACCAAAATTTTTTTTCTTATCGGAATCCAAATAACTAACTGATCACAACCGCGTATGTTAGGTTTTCGAAATTCCAAATACAGAAGTGACAAAATTACGTTTAAAGGTCACATAGCACTTATTAGTTCATTATGTTGAGATTTCATGTGATTATTTGAAATATTTATAAGAGGGGAATTTACATTTATAAAACATTAGTTTTTTATATGGAATCATTAAGTCTAATGAAATATTCCTAAACTACCCTTTCAGATATTACTTTGAGAAGATCCTTCTCAGATAATAATCAATCACTCGCTTGATTTTTCTTTGTTTAAACTAACATAATTCATACCATATACCTTAAGATAATCCTTCATTGATATTTACCAAATAATATGATCCTAAAAAATATAAAAAACATAATATGCTCACTCTGAAACCCGAAGGGGTCAATTTGATCAGAGGGGATGTCCTCGGTCTTCATCACATTCGACCACCACAGTCTATCCCTTTCAGGTGGTCTGGTTTTTGTCTTTGTTTCTTTTTGTGTTTTTGTGTAATGTTTTTGTCCCTTCCTTTAATAAAAATTTAAATTATGATGATGATCTCCTGAATTTCAACCTCAGAAATCAAATATCCTTACAAAGTCCTTCGAATATATAGATTGGTGGTTCCACCTTGCCAAAGTGGACCATGATATTTATCAATATAATAATGATATTATAATAAAAATACATTAGATCCAAGTTTTTCTCCCCCTTATAAGGTAAATCTAGTATAGTTTGGCTTATAGTACTTCCAATAATAGGTATACCTTCTAATCTAACCTCAACACTATCAGATCCAACAGACTAATCTCATTCTGGATCATCCACATAAGATAATACAACTTCTTCATTAATGTATAAATTTTATATTTCTTATACTTAATCCTCTTATTACATTTCTACTTCCACTTCATCTTCTTTATATGGAGAAACATATTAATCTGAAGACTCAATAATTTCATCAGGATTAAGACATAGATCCACCAGATCTCAAGGTATAACAAGATATGTTACGAGGTTGAACTTTTCAAAAAGTTTCTCTAGGTCAACCAACCATTATTGCTTACATGGATTCCAACTTACTCCCATTTTCATAGAATATTTTAGGTGATAAAAAATACCACATAAAAAGCTATCCTTTCGCCCCCCAGAGAAACTAATCCTTTAAACTATAATAGGGAAGAAATGAGCTTAGGATAAGGTAAAGAACTAAACCATGAAGCTGGTTTTCATAGTTAAACCATATATTTTATAAAATATATAAAAAGACTGATTTAAACACAAATATTCATCAAAAACAAGAGAAAAAGGGTTGAATGCCTTAGGAAAATGGCATCTTCTTTTCTTGGGAATATTACATGTTGAATAAAGTTATCTAGGAACCCACACTCTCTACTCAATTGAATAGTAGTGGTTCTTCTAGGAGTTCCATTCCCAATGAGCACATCCAAGGAATTCTAAAATTAAAACTGTGTTTGATTAATAGGACATATACTCAAAAAATACTCATATTTTCCCTTTTGTGGAACACTCAAATACTTTTCACAACACATTGAAGAGAATTCAAAAACATCATCATTTATCCATGATTTTACTAAAAACATATTTTCTTCTAGGAAGAAATCAAGTATCATGTAAAACTACTTGACTAGTTTTATATATAAGGGTATAGAATTTTCATTAAATTAATCATCTCATCATTTTTCAAGAATATCATTCCAAACTAGTGATCTAATCATTTTTAAGCATTGTGCATTGACTTATTTTTCCACCAAAACTACATGATCAGCTAGATAAGGATACTTTCTCTTTAAATATTCACTTGATCTATATTTCAAATTATTTTTATTCTTCAAATAAGGTGACTAGATTGGAAATGTATTATCTACAATTCTCTCTATACTAAGTATTTTGGTTCGATTTTAGATTTCTGATTGTTTTTTAAATGGGAGGTAAAACAAAGATGTGTGAGATTGAGAGAGATAGATTTTTAGAGGAGATAAATCAATCCACTCGAAAGTTCATAAAATGATAGAGATGATATTAACGAAAATATGGGTAATAGTTGTGATTTCAATTTTCTTCTATTTTAATTTATTTATGGATTAATATATTAAAATATTATCATAAATACTGCTCAAAAGATTTCATAGAGATTTCAAATTGAAATAGACATGATAACTATAAAAACTATAGATCCCTAAATAAAGTAATCATGGTAAACATGCTAACTATAACCTTATGATAGGTATGTTAATATTTGGACCAATATGTTCATGGTAATCATGTACTGACTATATGAATCAATTTTCATTGTAAGAATAATGACTATGTGAGTAAATAATAATATTAATTATGGTGAGTGTATGAATTAGTGTCCATTGATGGTATACTAACCATATAAATATAAAATCATGGTTAACCTATAGATTGTGTGAAGATTACTTCATGGTTACTTTTAGGAAATCTCAGGGAATATAAATTAAGCATTTTAACCCAATAATTAATAACTAAATCTAAATAAAAACAATTATACATAATTTTTTAGGCCTAATTCATGTCATATATAATTGATAATATCAATATTTAAAGGCTTTGTAAATATATTATCATGATTATGGTCAGTACCAATGAATTATATAACTATATCACCTTTATGGAGTGATCTATCAAAAAGTGATTTCTTATACCAATATGCTTGGATACAGAATGTGATAGAGGATTATATGAAATATTTATCACATTTTTATTATCACAATATATCGAGAAGTGTCTGCATTGATATCCATATTCTAAAATGTATTTTTTATCCATATAATCTATTCCCAACAACTTACTATTTCTTTATGCCCAGCTTCAATAGTGGATAATTCCGTGGAATTCTATTTCATACTATACCATGAAACTAGACACCTTCCCAAAAAGCAAGATGTTCTAGAATTTATTTTTATATCTAACTTAAAAACACCAAAATATTCATATGAATAACTTAAAAAATCAAATTATTTTCCTCTTGTATAGAAAAATGAAAATCTAGTTTTATTTTTGAGGTATTTTAAAATTATTTTAAAATATTATAAATGTGATTCTTTTGGGTTTCCTTGAAAACAATAACACATAAACAGATTAAAATTTATATCATTGTAGCTTGTAGTGAAGTATAATAAACATCCAATCAAACCTCTATAAGTGGGTTTCTTAAATTTATAAGTGGTTTCCTTAATATGTTTCCCGTATTATTAATCTTTTTAATCTTCAGAAAAATATTTTAACTTGTTCATTGCGTATTATGACACCCCATAGAACCAAGAGAGAGCATGGTATATATAGTCCCACTTGTGTTTTCTCTCTATTAGATGTTGATATTTCTTGCAGTTCACTATTTAATGAAATGAAACATATTTAAGTCATTTTTGGGATGAATTGTTTCATTTCAAATAAATCACAGATTTATTGTTATCTGCGATGGGTCTCCTTTACTAAAATTGATGACGTGTGTTGTGTATTAAAATGATAATATATCCTAAGGACAAGAAGTTTTGGACCAGATTATCTAGATTTGAGGAAAGTTATATATGTGTTTTCCTTAGATTTTGAGTGAGAATATTTGAGTGGTGATATCCATCAAGTTTTTTTTCGAGTTTCCCAACATGTTTCCTTCTGAATTCTCTGGTTTTCCCCTGGTAAGGGAGGATGAGTTTTTAATTGAGTTAATTATTGTTACTTAAATATATATTCTTCATTCTTACAGCATGGAACTAGCCGGAATGAAGGATTTGAAGTCCAAATTAGAAGATCTTTTAATGAAAGGCTTCATATGAGCAATTGCACCACCTTGGGCAGTGTTGTTTCTCTCTTTTAATAAATCCTGTGGTTTACTTCACCTTTGTTTAGATTATTGAAAACTAAACTGAGTTATTATAAAGAAAAAATATCTATTTCCATGGATTGATAATCTTTTTGATCAGTTTAATGGGGAAAATTGGTTCTCAAAAATGAACCTTCGATCTAGTTACCATTAGTCTAGTTTAAAGTAATATGACATTCAGAAAACCTTCTTTTGATGTAGGTGTAACCATTAGAATTACCTTATTATTCACTTTGGTATAACCAATGCCCATTTATTTTTCAGGGTTTTAATGAGTAAGATTTTCCATGAGTATCTAGATACCTCTGAGGTAGTCTTTGTGGATGATATACTCATTTACTCAATCTCTGAGGAGGATCATTTGCATCATCTGTGAATAGTTATGAGCTTGCTGAGAAATCACTAACATCATTTTATGATTTTGAAATGTGACTTCTAGATTTGGGATGTTATGTTCTTATGACACTTGTTGTTTGAATAGAGAATGTTACTTGATCTTGAGAAGGTGAGGATTGTTATGACTTGGGAACAAAAAATAAATGTTTTAGAGATTCAGAGATTCTTTGGTTTAGGTGGGAATTATCACCAATTCATAAAGGAATTATCAATGATTTATTTTCTAATGAATTCTACAGCTTGGAAGGGAGTAAGGTTTTCTTTGGAAAAAAAATCTAAGATTTTTTTTTTGAGATAAAAATTCTTTTGACCATAATTCCGGTTTTGAATCTTCCAAAGGTCAGGAAGGGCTACATGCTCTTCTGTGATGCATCAGGTTCAGGATTTGGATGAATTATTATGTAGGGTGATGATGTCATTGATTATGTATCTCTTTTCACAGTTTCATATTGGAGTCTGGGAATCCGAGGTTGAGGTTTCTTTCTACAATGATCTGTTTACATTCTCTCTTCTCAAATTTATTTTTCAGCAAAAAAACCCTGATGATGAGTTCTGTAACATTAGAGGCTTTCTTTATGGTGGAGATAATGTTACTGGTTGGTCATTATCCAAAGGGGGAATTCTTTGATTTTGGAATTGTTTTGTGGTACCATCATTTGAAAGAAAATTTGTGATGGGGGATTTCCAATAGTTCCTAGTAGGAATTGCACTGAGGAACCATGAAGATGTTATGTGATATGCGACGATAGTTCTTGTGACATGTATGAGACAAGGAATCGCTGAGTTTGTTTCTTATTTCTATACATGCCAAGTGGTTATGGCTGAGCACCAAAAACCATTTGTATTTCTTCAACAACATTTAGTCTCTAATTGGAGGTGGGATAAGATTTCTATAGACTTTATGGTTGGGTTTTCACGTTCCCAAAGAAATAATAATGTGATATGGGTTTTGATCTATATACCAACTAAATTAGAACACATTATACTCATTCGTGAGATAACCAAAGCTAAAGAAATGAGAATTACCTATATGATATTGATTATTAATTTCCACAGAGTACCATTTTATATAGTATGTTCTATGCATCGTTCGTTCACTTCCCAATTTTTGAGAGGCCTTCATGAGGCACTAGGATCTCAAATCCATTTATATGTGGCATACCAACCACTATCAGATGGACTAATAGAAAGAGCTATATTGATTCTTTAAGATATGCTACATGTTATTTTCTAGATATTGGTGGGTCTTGGTAAGATTAGTTAGAGCTAGTTGAGTTTTCTTATAGAAATAATTACTAGTCCACAATTAGAATGGTTGCTTTTAAGGTCTTATATAGTAGTACATGTAAATATATGTTGTGTTGGTTGAAGATTGGTTAATGTTACTTGGTTAGAACAATATTTTTCCATGTGACAATTGAAAATTTGCAGTTTATTCTTTAGAGAATGTTGAAGTCCCAAGTCTGGTATAATTCTTTTGTTGATCATCACCATAGACCATTTGAATTCTCATTTGGTTACTAGGTGTTCTTGAATGTTTCACCCCTATTGGGTTTTTATAGGCTTGGGAGGAAATAGAAACTTTCTCATGTTTTGTGTGGCCTTTTGGGGTCGTTGATCAGTAGGGGATTGTTTCTTACCATTTGGAACTACCGCTACATTTGACATCGATACATAACAAGTTCCATGTATCACAGCTGAGAAAGTATCTATCTAATTGATCTTAATTTCTGAGATAGAGTGATCTTGAGGTTGAGCCTAATTTTTCTGTGATTGAAGGGATAATTAGGGTAGTTGATTATAAAACCATGGTACTTCATGGGAATACTATACCATTGGTTCAAGTTCTTATGGAAATATGGTTCTAAATATTTTGATACTTGGGAGAGGGAGGCAATAATGAGGGGGAAGTTTCCTTATCTTCTTGGAATGAAATCATATTACTAGGATTTCAAGGGATATATAGTTTCTAAGGTGGGGGGTTTGTACCATCTTGTTCTTATTTTCAATTATTACTGTACCCCAATTTTTAAGAATGGTTTGGTTGGGTTCTGGTTGAGGTTATTGAAGTTTCTAGTCAGGATCAAAGTATCACTGAGAAAGGGAGGGGTGAATCAGTGATATCTTTTTTAATGTATCCTTATTTTTGAAACAACATTCGACTCCTATTAAAAAGACTCTTCCCTACTGAACACACACAACCATAAAAACACATGATTTACAAGGTTCACCAATCAACAAGAGTAGCAACGTCCTTAGTATGGTAAGGAAACAATCCAGTACCACACAATCCACTAGAAATCAATCCTTTGATGTGGAATATAATGACTAGGATATACCCTTACGCTCGTGTAACACTTGGAAAACAATCCACAAGTGTGTGTGCCCCCTATTAGCACAAATAGGGAATTACAGTATTTCAGTGCTTCATTACAATTGAACACATGTATTCTTTGATGTATAAATCTTTACTTTCTTACCCAAAAGCTGATAAGAACTATCTTACACACAATCGAATACGTGCGAAGACCCCAAATATTTGACGCACTCTTTTAGGTGTCTTGCGTGCAAATTTTATGCCACGCTTTCAAGATTCAACTTTTTTCGTGAAACACCTTTTGCGTGAAACTTGAATCTTGCGCGCAACTTATCTTTCTTACATGTAACTATATTTCTTTCATGCACTCTCATTTTCTTAATATTTTTCCACACCTCAAAGCTCCGGATTTATCTAAGTGTTGATCTTAATAAATGTGAGTGGGTAACCTCTTTTTTATAGACCTCTTTGACCCCTGCATGCAAAAAACCAATTGTGTTGTGCAAGGTACTGACGCATTGCACAAAACACCATTGGACGTCGCATTGGGTGTGTAAGTCACATGTCATGCAAAACCACATTTGACACTGCATTGGGTGAGTAATAATCTTTTGCTCCAACATCATATTTCATGCACTTCTTTGAATCTATTTCACACTTCAAGACTTTGCAATTTTTCAAAGTTCGAACCTCAAATCAAGCCTTGGGCACAAGATTCCAAACTCCCTTCAATGTTGCACGGAAAAACCAATATTGCATGAAATCCTATCATTTGACTGACTTTGATGCTTGGATCTTGGTACCCAACTTGCACACAACATACCAATCCATCTTCAATCTTGCATGAAACACCCTTTTCCCAAAACAGATTTATTCATCTCCCGAAATAGAAATGGAAGTAGCATTCATGCATACGTACGACTTACCATCTCCATAAACAATGAATTTTATTTATTACCTCTAAATTCCATGTAATATTATAAATACATGTATATAATGGATATATATGATATATATGATATCTAAATATAGAATATAATTTTGGATATAATGGACTTTTGACCACATATACATCTTGTAAATATACGAAGTTCATTTTGACTCAAGTACCAAATATTGAAAAAACAACCATTATTAACTAAAATGATTACATTATGTTTATAAAATGGTAATAATTTATATAAAAGGAATAATAAACATGAAAAATGTTCTTAAGAAAGTATAATTTAACTTTAGTTTATTATTCAGGAGATTGAAGAACGAACGGGTCAAGTTGGACACGAGGTAAGGGACTTCGTCTCAATCTCCTTTCATTGAGGAATATTTTGTTTTAATACAAAAATTTATTTTATACGCTTTATAAAAACCATTGAAATTTCATTTAATTCAAATGGAATGTTTTTCTATGAGGCGTTTTACTGAAAAGAAAAAATGAATGTTTATTTTGATGTTAGCGGTGATAATGACCTTTCTGCCTCCACAAGTATTATTTAATCTTTGGCTTCCTTAACAAGACATAATGTTATTTAAAAGGAAAATAAATACATTTACTCATTTACGTAATTTTTTTTATTAAAAATGGTTTTTATAATGGATTTGTTATGTCAATATATTTAAATGAAATATCTTCATTGAAATGTGGAAATGTTATCTTTCCTTTATATTTGTTTTATGTGTTATAATTATGTTATGGTTCTTGGGAATTTTTTACGTATACGGGTGGTTCCGTGATAAACCTAGGGCGGGTGAGCCTAAGATAACTCTCCAATGCAATGGGTAACGTGATGGAGGTAAATGTGAATGTTTTACCTAAGAGATTAAGGGAATATATTGTGATGGGTATTCCAAATGTAACTCCCTATGTAGCTGTGATAGCTACTATGTAAGTATGATATGGATGTCACAAGTTACCTTTATGATTTATGATTTCTATGTGTTATTCATAAATCTTATGATTTCATGAGGTATATTAAAGAGATTATGTTATGTATATAATGATAAACTAATGTTTTTTATAAACCTTAGTGAGATTTTTATCCTCATCCCTAGTTTTGAATTTTTTTCACTAGACCTAAAGATGAATAGGGTCAAGGATGTGATCAAGGAAAAGTCATGCTATCTAAAACAGAGGACTAGACATGAATCTTTTTTTCAAGAGTTTTTAATTTATGAAAAATGGAGACTGATTAGAAGTGTATTCCTTGAAATTTTTGAGATGAAATGTAATTGTTATAGCCTAACTATCTGAAACTCTAACCATAAAAAGATCCTCAATGTGAATTATTCATTTAATTCAAGATTATGTAATATTTAAGGTCTTGTCTTTATAGTTGGTATCAGAAATCAGTTTAAATAACTTTAGGAGTTTGGATATTGTCAAATTAATGTCCATAAATAAATTTGTGGTAATATTGAAGTGATATATCATTTACAGATTACCATGTTGCTTCACCTAAGATAATTATGTGTTCAGAATGGTTTTTGGTAGAGAAAACTTGGAAGCTATGTTGGGACAACATTAGGAGAAAGAAAACCTTCCAAATCAGCAACCTGAGATGGTTGGAATCAAAATAGAATAGTTTTTTGCAGTGATGGAACAATTGACTCAGTCTATAAATGGTGGTGGTATCCATGCACGAAATCAGCCAGATCAACCACAGAGGAATATGTCAATAATGGATCATTTCATGAGGTGACATCCCCCATCATTTATAGGATCATCTGACCCTGTTCTAAATAAAGGTTGGATTAATGATCTTGAGAAGATTTATGATGTATTGGGGTGTTCAGAACATCAAAAGGTTAGTCTCTCTGTTTACCGTTTTGAAGGTGATGCAGATCAGTGGTGGTCGATGGTGAAAAAAATTAGGGATAGTGAGAAGATTGATGCACTTGATTGGGATGAATTCGAAGGTCTGTTTCTTGACAAATATTTTCCTAAGGTGGTCCGTCTTAGGATGGAAAAGTAATTCTTAGAATTGAGGCAACAGTATGACTCAGTGGCTACTTATGAAGCAAAATTCACTCGACTGGCAAGGTATGCTCCAAATTTCATACGAGACCTTGATAGTAAAATCAACTATTTTTTACTTGGGATTAAATCCAAGTTATCGAATGGATTTATCTTCTCGTGAGTTCTAATTTTATGAAAATAATGTTCAATTTCTGGAGAAGGTGTAAATGGAGTTTTCCAATGATCAGGTGTTCTTTGAAAAATAACAGAATAAGAGGTCGAGGTGGCAGACAAAAGGGAAGAACTCTTCAAAAAATCATGATGGTAAGAAACTTATGTTTCCAATTTGGGAAAATTGTGGTAAAAATAATGCTGGGGAATGTATTTTGAATTCTGGTAAGTGCTACTAATGTGGTAAATGGGATATAAAGCTTGTAATTTCACTGAAAAATATCAAGGTAATGGTAAAACAAAATATGATTTACAATTAGTAAAATGTTTTAAGTGAAATGAAATGAGTCATTATGAAAATGACTATCCAATGAAGAACTCAACTTAGGAAAAGCATCCAGAATATAGGCAAAAAGGGGTGGTGAAATCCTTTGCAACTTCTTCAATAGATGTTGGGCCATCGAATGAAGTAGTATCATATACACTGTTTGTTTGTTTAGATTACACCAATGTGTTTCTAAATTTGGGGTCGAAACATTCATTAATTTCTGATAAGTTTTCAATTAAATTAGGAATTCCATATCAACATATGAATCATGAACTTATGGTAAAAATAGCTGGAGTAAAGTTGGAGACAAAAAATTATAAGAACCTTTCGATCCTTGTGTGTGGAAAGAATCTACCTACAAAACTTATTATTTTTCCTCTAGTATAGTTTGATGTTATTTTGGGTGTGGTTTGGATTTCTGTTTATCATGCTAAGATTGACTGGAGAGCTAAACGGGTTTTTTTCAGAAATATTTTCAGTTTCTGTACAATAATGAACCCTTACTTTAGATAACATATCAGGAAGCTGACAAACTAGTAAAATATGGAAATGAATGTTACCTTGCATATATTGTTGAAAACAAAGGAAGTATTCAGATTAATGATGCGCCCGTGGTGAATGAGTACCTTGATTTGTTTCTTGATGAGTTGTCTGGTATTATACCTGATTGGGAAGTTGAATTTACTATTGAATTAGTTTTGGATGCTAAACCAATTTCAAACCCCCCTTATCAAATAGCTCAAATTGAACTTTTAGAGTTAAAGAAGAAATTGTAGTATTTATTAGATAAAGGATTCATTCGACCTAGAAAATCACCATGGGGTTCTCCTATCAATTTTTTTTAAAAAGATATATGGTTTAATGAGACTTTGCATGGATTATAGAGCATTGAATAACATCACTGTTATGAACAAGTATCCATTGCCTCATATCTATGATTTGTTTGATCATCTCTACGGAGCTTAGTATGTTTCAAAGATTGACATAAGGTCGGGGTACCATCAATTGAAAGTAAAGGAAGTAGACATTCCAAAGACCGTGTTTCATACTAGACATGGCCATTATGAATTTGTAGTTATGCCTTTTGGGATAACCAATTCACCCGTTGTATTCATGTATCTTATGAATATAATTTTTCATGAGTTCTTAGATATGTTTGTGGTTGTTTTCATTGATGATATTTTGGTTTATTCTAAAAGTAAAGAGGAGCATGAAGGTCATTTAAGGGTTGTATTACAAACCTTAAAATAAAATAAAATGTATGGGGAATTCAAAAAGTGTGAGTTTTGGTTACATCAAATTTTTTTCCTTGGTCACATTGTTTCAAAAAATGGCGTAACTGTTGATGACACTAAAATAAAAGTTGTTGATGAATGTCCATGACCCACAAATATAATCAAGATCCATAGTTTTCTTTGTTTAGGTTACTACTGGTGGTTTGTTGAGAATTTTTCACGGTTAAATAGCCCACCGACTAAGTTAACTCAAAAAGGTGTTAAGTTCATTTGGAAATAAGAATGTGATGATTGTTTTTTAGTAATTGAAAAGAAGTTTGGTGAATGCTCTAGTTTTGGCACTACATTCCAGAAATGGTGAGTTAGTTATCTATAATGATGCTTCACTGAAAGTACTCAGTTGTGTCCTTATGCAGAAGGATTAGGTAATTGCTTATGCTTTATGTCAGTTGAAACTCATGAGTTAAATTACCCAACACATGATTTGAAAATAGGTGATTTTGTTTTTGCTTTAAAAATTTTGAGGCATCATTTTTATGGGGTAAAATATGAAATATATACTGACCAAAAAAGTTTGAAGTATATATTCACTCAGAAGGAATTGAAAACGAGACAGAGGAGATGGTTAGAATTAATCAATGATTATGATTTCATGATCCTTTACCATTCAGGAAAAGAAAATAAAGTGGCTGATGCATTGAGTCGAAAAAGTAATACTTCATTGATCATAATACGTTTGGAATGAGATCCTTTGGGTTTTAATTTTTTGAACATTGGCATGAAGTTGTTGGTGCAGAAAATGTGTCTTTTTTGTTTCTATTGTTAGTGAAATCATCTCTATTAGACAGAATAAAAAAAGTGCAGAAGAAAGACAATAAGTTGTAGAAAAAGGTAGAGTTGGTTCAGAAGGGTAATTTTCTTAAATTTAACATTGATAATGATTGTGTTTTGAGATTTGGAAAGAGTTAATGTGTGCCTTTTGAAGAATGAGTTGTTATGTGAAGCACATAGTTCCTCGTTTTAAATTAATCTTGGCAGTACTAAGATGCATAGAGATATTCATGAGTATTACTGGTGGGATGGAATGAAAAGCGATATTGGTGATTATACTATGAAGTGTTTGACTTTTCAGCATGTTAAATCATAGTGGAAATTACCGAAAGGGATTCTTCAGTATTTACCGGTTACAGAGTGGAAATATAAAAATATATCCATGGAATTCATTGTGGGATTACCACATACATCTCGAGGTAATAATGCAATATGGGTTATTGTTAATCAATTAACTAAATCTACTCATTTCCTTCATATTCGTAATAATTTGCCTCTTGATAAAATTTCTCAGTTGTATATTAAGGAGATAGTCAGGTTCCATGGTGGTACCCTCTCCATTGTATCTGATCATGATCCCAACTATTCTTCCTACTTTTGGAAATTCCTTCAGAAGTCATTGGGTACTGAATTAAATTTTAGTATAGCTTTTCATACTCAATCAGATGTGCAGTCAGAACAAACATTCATACCTTGGAAGATATGCTACGTGCTTTTTCACTGGATTACCAGGGAAGTTGGGACCACCATCTTTCTTCTATTGAATTTTTATATAATAAAAGTTTTCATTCCACCATACAAATGGATTCATTTGAGGCATTATAAGGGAAGCAGTGTCAAACTCCAAAATTTTGGGATGAAGTAGGTGAAAGGAAACTGATGGGACCATAATTGGTAGAAGAGATGGTAGAAAAGTTCAATTGATTCAAAAGTACATGAGAACAGCTCAGAGTAAGAAGAAAATGTGTTTGGATAATCGGATAAAGGATCCTTCTTTTGAGGTAGGTGATCATGTCTTTCTCAAAGTTTCTCCACGAAAAATCATGATGCATTTTGGTAAGAAGGGAAACTTGAGTCTAATGTTCATTGGACCTTATGAAATCCTAGATAATGTGGGATCAGTTGCATATAGAGTGGCTTTACCTCCATATTTATCCCAGGTATACAATGTATTTATTGTTTCAATGTTGAGAAAGTATATGCATGATCCATCTCATGTTCTAAGTTCAGAGGTAGTTCAGTTAGAAGAGAATCTCTCTTTTGAGGAATAGCTAGTCTAGATTCTTGACTGAAGAGAGAAAGTATTGCTGAATAATGTAATTCACCAGGTAAACGTTTTGTGAAGAATCCATATGGTTGAAGAGGTAACATGGGAATCTGAAAATTCTATGAGGGATAAATACCCCAATTTATTTGATAAGTGAATAAAATAGAAAGGACACAATTTCAAAAGGGGAGAAGGATGTATCATCCTAGGTAAATAGAGAAATAAGAAATTTTCTTTTAATCAATATTTTGTGAATTAAATAATAATTTTACTTTAAAGGGGTTTCTATGTTCAATGGATTACCCGATACGCTACAATGAGTTTCTTTAAAATCTAACGTTGCACACTAACAATATAATATTATTTTAAATGTTAGTTAATATCTAATCATTGTATTAGTGGTAATGAACAGAACTAACTACAATATGATTATACATGTTGGTTAAATGTTTTTAAATTTATCCAATAAAAGATAGAGGCTTAAATGTGAATGAATCCAATTTTAAGCATAAATACTCTAAAATTCATTAAAAGGTCGATTTACCGCCTTTTGATGGAGAACCTTTTTTAACTATATTTTTGTCACTTTTATATGTTCTATTTGAAAAAAATATTAATCTTTATAATTGGGACATCAAAAAATAGTTTGGTTGAAATTTTGGTATTTTTTTCATTATGTTCATTTTTAATAAATAGTGAAAACACTCTATTTTAATTCAAAATAGCCTTTAATTAATTTATTAATATGGTTATATTATCTTTTTAATTGATTTTAAAGTGTAATTAGATTATATTTTTATCATTTAATCCAATTTTGGTCATTGGAATTATTTTCACTTTGAAATTGGACATAAACAAGTTTCAATCTTTAGATAGTTAATATTTTTTTAAGACATGCCTTTTGTTTTGACAGCGGGAATTATTTTTAAATTAATTTTTTCCACTTCTGTGTTTTAAATTTGGAAAAATGGATTTCATATTTTGAATCAGTAGGTCCCAATTTTTTAAATAGGTAACTTTTATTTTTAGACATTATGATTATTTACCTCTGTAAATATTTTATTTACGATGGTTAAAGGGCAAATCTGATAAATAAGGGTAAGAAAATATTGCTATAATAATATAAAATTAACCTAACAAGTCTCCTAATCTTATAGGTTGATACATATCCGACCAGGGGCATCTTTGAGTTGATTTTGGGATCCCATGGAGCCACATGGGAGTGATAATGACATATTATTTTAATTAACTTAAAGTAAATACAAAAATGACATAAAAAATATCTTTTAGTAAATTAATTTTTGATTAGGGTTATATAATGTATCTTTTCAGCTATAAATATTCTTCGGGAAAATAAAAATATTTCATACATCATGGCAATTTTTTATTTCTAGATATCAAATAAATTAAATTATTTATGACACAATAATGATGTAGTGTTTACCTCATTAATAAATGATTCAAATAAATAAGATTATAAACATTAAAATAATATCAAAAACCTGTCCAATTCATATTGGATTATTATATTTCGATCATGAGTCATATTATCTTTGACTTGAATATGTTTTTGACATTTAGAAACCGAAAATAATTATGTATTAAAACAATATTTTCACACATTCCTAAAGAGCCTCCCCCTATAAAAATCCCTCACGTCTAACCCATTCCTCACACATCTCAATCCCCATGGATCATCCAAACTCTACCCAATTAAGCTACCTACATCCCTCTCCGACTCCTTGAAGTCTCCACTTAGTCATAAGGCACTTCAATAAATCCTTTTGGTTCAAACCAAAGGGAGTTACCCGATTTAAAGGTAACGTCTTCTCTTAAGTTCTTTTGTTTTATTTTACTTCTCCAACTCCCTAAAATATATTTATTCATTTCATTTATAACAAAATCAGTATCATAAATATATGAGGATATTGTTATGATATGTATTTTAATGACACTTACACACACCTCCCTCTAATGGCTAAAGAATATACTGTGCCTGTGGATGGAAAACTAGCGCCTCACAAAATGATGATTGTTCAATTATCTCATACCGCCTCTCATGGTGGCCATTATGATGGAACTGTATTTATATATGATATATATTTTGTTTATATTTTCTTTTATGATTCTTTATTTTCTATTTATAGCATACCTTTATGGTTTCCATTAAGGGTAAATGTGATAATCACATTTGAGTAAGTGAAGACTACCGCCTCCTCAAAGTGATATGAATCGTTAATGACATATGTGGGACATATAAAGGATGGAGTTAATGATTTTATATATGATATTACACTGGAATTATAATACACCTATTCATCATTATTTTTTAATTCCATTAAAATACAAAATAGAAATAGAAGTAGTGTTCATGCGTATGTACGGCTTACCGTCTCCATGAACGGTGTATTTTATTTATTACCTCAAATTGTTAATTACAATTATAAATACAAGTATATACTAGATATATATGATATATATGATATATAAATCAATAATATCACTCTGCATATAATGGACTTTGGGACACATATACAACTTGTTAATATAAGAAGTTCATTTTTGACTGAAGTACCAAATATCGACAAAACGACCATTATTAACTTAAATGATTACATGTTGTATATAACATGGTAATAATTGATATAAAAGGATTGATAAACATTAAAATGGTTTATAATCAAGTCTAAATTAACTTTAGTTTATAATTTAGGAGATTGAATTATGAACGGGTCAAGTCGGACATGAGGTAATCGACTTCATCTCAATCTCCTTTAATTGAGGCATATTTTGTTTTAATACATGACTTTATTTTATATGATGTGTAAACACCATTGATATTTTATTTCATTCCAAGGGAATATTTTTCTATGAGGCATTTTACAAAAAAAATATTTCTTTTAACGTAAGTGGTGACAATGACCTTTCCACTCTAATGACCCAGAAATTTCAAGGAATTTTTTTTCTTAATTTACTTTGGAATTTTACATGAACGCAGTTTCTGACGGCACCTAATTCTGAGGCCCGGTGTTCCTGGAATAAATTTATGAAGTTTATCTTGGGTACGTTCATTGAACGAACGAGTGGGAATTTCTAACTTTTGAACCGATGCTCGGAATCAAATTTCGAGGGCACCGATGGAACCGCATCGCCGATATTTGATTAGGAACACCTATTCCGGAGTTGCGTTTACACGAGGGAAGTTGTTAAAAAAATTGTGAAGTTAAAATAAAAATTTAACTTCAATTTTTATTTTCCTTAAGTGTTTTTATCCATTGGATGGAAGTTGGGTAACTACCTGACTTCCCTTTGTAGGTTATGAAGGAGGTGGGGCCCACACGAACCCCACCCCTTCATATTATTCAACTCTTCAACTCCTCTCAACTCACCATAAATTTAGTTAACTTAAGTTTATAACTTATGACATTAATGTAGTAAGTTTAATGTATGTTTTTGAAATTCAAACTCTTGAATTTCAAAGGTTTATGTTATATTAATAAAATAAGTGGTAAGCTTATTTTATTTGGGGTTTGGAACCTTTGTTTCTTGGGAGGTTTTGGGGATAGAAGCTAAGGAAAGTTATAGTTCTTCATCCTCTTCGATGAAGAACACGATGAACGCGAAGAACGCATCGAACTCCGTCGAAGACCGACTCCGCAACACCGATCTGCGACGCGACGTCTCTTTCTGCGATGGTTATACCGCGACTTTTCTCTTCGACAAACCTACGATCAAGCTCCGCTCTTGAAACCAAGGCAGAAAATTGTTTATGAAATATTAATGAACCCCATGATACTTCCTTCTTAATCAATGAACTCCGATCAAATAAACATTAATTTGATCCGTGAATATTATGTTGCGGGTTGGGGTTTTATTTTGGTATTCTCTTACCTTTTGAGAAAAGAATGATGAGCGCAGACCAACCAATTCCGGGTTGATCCGCGGATCGTTCGTACATGTGGATCGATGTAGGGGATTAATTTTATTAATTTTGTTCAAGAATACCAACTTGATGATCTTCTTGAATTTTAAAACCAATTGATTCAAATAACGCGAGGGGGCCGGACCGCACAAACACGGCCGAACTTCCTCCTTTTTTTCATGTTGGTTCTTTGTGGATTGAGATGGGAATGACGCGTGCCATCGCACCGTGAAGAAACTTGCGACAAGGAATGTGCAGTGCCATCGCGCCGCATCGTGAAAAACAAACAAGGGTGTGACGCCATCGCGCCGCGTCGGAAAATCCCGAAGACATCCGCGGACGGAGTCGGGCCACGACGAAGGGGCGCGGCGCCAGCGCGCCGCGCCGGAGAACCATGAAGACGACGCATTTCATTTTTGAAGTGGAGATTGACGGGTGATGACAAACGAGGCCTCAAGGTAATTATGAGGCCTCCCTAGTGAAGGTCGGGTCCTGGGAGGACCATAGGAGAAGACGGTAGGAGAAACGGACCACCGGAACGCGTCCGGTGGTCCACGGAAGGCGGTGGCGGCGCGCCGCCGGAAGATTGCTGACGGCAGTTCGCCGCCGGCGTCAATTAGCAGTGAGGGCGGGGGAGTCGCGCACCCCGCTCCGCGATTCGGCTCGGCCACACTGGCTGAGCCGGGCTGGGCCCATCCGGGTCGGGTCGACCCGGTTCGAGCCGACCCAGGGGGGCGGGTCGGGTCGACCCGGGCCCAAACCCCCCGATTTCGGACCATTTTCGGTCATTTTCTAATATCTTGATCTACGGAAATCCGATCGACGCGACGTAAGCGGAAACGTGAACCTTGGATCGATACGGTCGTTTCGGTATATTACACTCAAGGTTTCGGAGAACTTTGGGTTTGGCTGGGTGGGTTCGTACACGAAACCGACCTGGCCCTCGGAGCGGAAACGCTCCTAACTTGAGCTCCGAACGTCCAATTGACGTGACATAGACTTTGATGGATTCCTCTAAGTGAGATGGAGATTTTGGCTTACTCCGCTCGAGGTTTGGATACCGTCGGAGTGCGGTCGGTTTTGTTCGCTCACGAAACCAACTGGGCCCCTGGAACCAAAAAGCCAATAACTCACAGACCGGGCGTCCGATTGACGCGCCGTCTATTTTGTTGAATTTCTCCTGATTAGATGGAACTGTTGGCATACTTCGCCCAAGATTTAGATATAGTTGGATAGTGACCGGGTTGGATTGTAACCGAAATCCAACCGGGCCCCTGGAACGGAAAAGCTGATATCTTTCAGACAGGACATCCGTTTGACGAACCGTCAACGGCGTTGTTGATCACGTTGAGAAACGGTCCCTATGAGTACACCCTATGAGAGTTCGGGGTAGAGTTGAGATACGGCCGGTATTGGTTCGCTCACGAAACCAACCGGGCCCCTAGGACGAAAAGGCTAATAACTCACAGACCGGGCGTCCGATTGACGCGCCGTCTGTTGCGTTGAGACCCCTATGACGAGGTAGTACTTTGAGATACTTCTTCATGGGACTTTGAGATACTTGGAGTATCGAATTGTAGCTCGTGGAGCGGAACCTCCAGAGACGAGCGTGCGGAGTACGGAGACCGTGTAGCCAACTGAGACATGCCGACTGCTTGACCGACTCGACTTGGAGTGAGTCGACTAGCCAAGTGGACGGAGCACTACTTTGTGAGGTGCAGACCCATGGAGGATGGAGCACTACCTGTGTGACAGTGCAGACCCGCGGTACTCGTCCGGAGAGTACCTCAGTAGGCTATTAGGGGGTGTGCACTACTGTGTTTGGGTGACATACCTCGGCGAGAAGCACTACTATGTTTGGGTGGCTGGCCCGCAGTACTCGACAGGAGGAGTACCTCAGCAGTCTTAGGTTAGTGAGCAGTACCTCGGAGTCATGATAGGACCACTGTACACTCCAGAGATGGAGCTCTTCAGCAGTTACGGTTTTGATAATGAAGATCCTGGTTTGATATGAGACTATGATCTTTGTGTTTCTTCATGATTGAGATGGGTTACTTGATAACTTAGGTATATGTATGGGCATATACCTGGGTAGTGGTTATCCATTGATTTCATAATCCTTGTGTTTCCTCACGATTGAGATGGGTTACTTGATAACTTAGGTATATGTATGGGCATATACCTAAGTAGAGGTTATCTGTTGAGATCTTCTTTGTGGTTATCCTTGTTGGATTTAGTGAGAATTTGAGGTTCTCAGGGTCCCTACTGAGTATTGTTATAATCACCCCTACACGGGCTTTGCCCGCACCTCGTTGTGTTGGTTGCAGACGACAGGCAGTGCTGACGGAGGCCGAGTGTTCGAGGACTGGACGGTACCCGGAGGTGGACTACACGACGAGTCAGTACCCGGAGGTGGAATATACGACGAGTCAGTATCTGGAGGTGGACTTCACGGCGAGACGACACTCAGAGGAGGTTGACGGGCGAGAGCGTGGTGGAGGCTATCTGTACCTACCCTTCAGGTAGGATCTGTGGTGGACGATCCAGGAGCTGAGCCATCTGTATTCACTCTTCAGGAGGGACTTCCAGTGGAGGGTTTGAGGCTGCAGTTTTACATTCCAGTTTCTGTTTTCCCTTTCCAGTTGTACTTTACAGTTGGGCTTGTATTTTCGGCCCCCTTTACTTTCAGCACAGCTTGTTCAGTTTTACTTAGTATTTTACTTCCTCTTGTACTCTGTGGTATTTTTGTTTACCTTTTAAAAGGAAATGCCTTCCAGTTATCGGGGTTTTCGCCTTTGGTGCTAGTCGCCAGCCCCTGGCCTATGGAAGGCGGGCTTCGGGTAGTCACGACACGAGCCCCGAGGACGGGTCGTGACAAATTGGTATCATAGGAGTCGGTTCTACCGTAGAACTTATAACTCTGATATTTTTCTTTCTGTGAATAAATAGTGTTAAGGGTACCGAGTGTGGTCTTCACTTCAGGGAGTCCAGTGTTGGTGCAGCGGCCGACGTATCCGTACACTAGGACCCTGACTACTGATTTCTGATTTTGTACATGAAAACGCTGATTGTGTGTGTGTTCCCAAAAGTTTTAAAGTCAGCTCAAACCAGGTCAGCTCACCAGGTATAAGACGTTGACCGTGTCGCATCTGTTCAGGATGTCTCCACGCAGAGAGTCAGTTGGAGTTCTGAGAGAGTACTCGATGACGGCTCACCGAGCGACGAGGCTCTGGTGCATGGCCCTTTTTACTATGTTGGAACCCTCGGGTGGTGTACCAGTAGCACCACCACCTATTGGGAAGAAGATGCCAACAACTATACTAGAAAACTATTCACGCTAGCGGAGTGTGTTGCACGAGTTCCAGCAGTAGAGGCCTCCGAGGTTACGAGTCAAGACAGATTCCCAGACAGCAGAGCAGTGGCTGGAGGCGATTGCTAGAGTTTTCCACCTAGCTGAGACATGAGTAGAGTGGATGGTTGACTTGGCCACTAGTATTTTCCAGTGAATTACCATGAGGATGGTCCGCATAGTGATGAGGCTTCGGTACGTGGACCGATGCCTGAGATAGTGCATTTGGGTAGTGTGTCAGCTATACATCACTACCTATTGGTCAACAGTTACAACCGGCGGTACCGGTAGGTGACACATGTAGGCTTACTGCTTTATACGTGTTCCAACTTCAGATATCCTCATGTTCCGAGGTGAACCTGAATCATAGGTGGCTGAGGATTGGCTTGAGGAGGTGGCTGAATGTTTTCTGGAGCTTATACAGCTTCGGCAGGACGACGTGTCAGTTTCTGAGAATTCATCGAGGCATACCGAACATACCAGGTACTCGATGGATGCGTTTGAATCAATGCAATAGAGGTCGGACCTCTGAGCATTGTATGTTTAAGGGCTTCCGAGCCAGCAATGTTTCTCTATGCATTCCTACTTAGGCTAGGGTGACAGAAGGAACCTTTTTGGTTGAGAATTCTTTGCTGAAAAAATATAGCCAGAGAATGATAGAAGTTTGTAAAGTAGGAATCTGGCACCAGTCTTGGAGACTTGGGTGTGTAAAATGTTTCAAGAAGAGGAAATGTTAAGGACAGATGAATCTTCAGAGAAGCAGACATGGATGCAGAGCTAGGAGAGCAGCTTTTGGTGGTGTACATTTCAACATGTTACCATTACCCGCCTTTTTAGTCCCCGCTAGGCTCAGGGAGCTGGAGGAAAGGGGAAAAGAGTAGCTGCATGCGGTCAAGGAGTGCGACCGAAAGGGCTCTAAGGATGATTCGAAGTTCGGACTTTGTCTTCTACTAGCTTCCGTAGCCACAGACATCGAAACGAATCATCCCTTCCTTCCATGAATCTAGTCCCAGACCTAGAGTTTCCGGTTAAGCCATTGACTTTACCCTCATGTCTGGAGATACCTTTGGGAGGAGACTCGATAGTCACACTTAC
Source organism: Viscum album (assembly GCA_963277665.1). Lineage (NCBI taxonomy): Eukaryota > Viridiplantae > Streptophyta > Magnoliopsida > Santalales > Viscaceae > Viscum > Viscum album. The sequence goes on along the minus strand of OY728143.1, from coordinate 1,382,057,848 downwards.
GCCGATGGTGTGATCTGACCCTTGAGGCGAGAGTCTCGGTTGGGACCTCTTGGTGGCAGCGTCGAGGCCTTATGACGTTAGTTTGAGTATGGATTTGGCAATCACTATTCATACTCAAATTGACGGTATTAGGAAAGCGTTGGGATGGGTTTTCCTTGGTCGGCGAAAAGGAAACCCTGGGCAGCACAAGTTAAACTCGTGCACAGGAGGGTGTGACTGATCATTCTTGAGTCGGTCAACCTTACCCTCATGGAAACAGTCGTTTCGAGTTCCAGTTCTAACAGGAATTGGAGACCTCTGGAGTTCGAGGATGACGATCACGTTCTTATACGGGTCTCACCTCGACGAGGTTTACGGAGATGTAGCCGAGGCGGCGAGATATCTCCGAGGTTCAGTGGACCATTTCTATGTCTTTAGCTGGGCAGGCGAGGTGGTTTATCGCTTGACCCATCCACCTCAGTTGCACCAGGTGCACAATGACTTTCACGTATCTCAATTGAGGTGATACGTGCTTGATCCTTCACACATCATCGACCTCAAGGAGTTAGACGTCGATGATAGGGCGATATGCATGGAGGTTCCAGTGGGGATCAAGGATCGACAGGAGCAGATCCTACGAGGACGATCGATTCCTTGGGTGCACTTTCTATGACAGTACGGGAACCTCCAGGTGAGCACATGGGAGCGGAAGGCTCAGATGCCTGCTTTGTACCTCTTTTATGACCCTAGTTTGTGATGAAGCTTTACGGGGACGTAAAGCCCTGAGGTGGGGGTAATGTAATGACCTGGAAATTTCAAGGAATTTTTTTTTTCTTAATTTGCTTTGGAATTTTACAGGAACACAGTTTCTGACGACACCTGATTCCGAGGCCCGGTGTGCCCGGAATAAATTTCCGAAGTTTAGCTCGGGTATGTTCAGTGAACGAACGAGTGGGAATTTCTAACTTTTGAACCGATGCTCAGAATCAAATTCCAAGGGCACCGATGGAACCGCAGCGCCAGTATTTGCTTAGGAACACGTATTCTAGAGTTGCGTTTACACGAGAGAAGTTGTTAAAAAAATTGTGAAGTTAAAATAAAAATTTAACTTCAATTTTTATTTTCCTTAAGTGTTTTTATCCATTCTATGAAAGTTGGGTAACTACCCAACTTCCCTTTGTAGGTTATGAAGGAGATGGGGCCCACACGAACCCCATCCCTTCATATTATTCAACTCTTCAACTCCTATCAACTCACCATAAATTTAGTTAACTTAAGTTTATAACTTATGGCATTAATGTAGTAAGTTTAATGTGAGTTTTTGAAATTCAAACTGTTGAATTTCAAAGGTTTATGTTATGTCAATAAAATAAGTGGTAAGATTATTTTATTTGGGGGTTGGAACCTTTGTTGCTTGGGAGGTTTTGGGGATAAAAGCTAAGGAAAGTTAGAGTTCTTCATCCTCTTCGACGAAGAACACGATGAACGTGAAGAACGCATCGAACCCCATCAAAGAACGCTGAGTCCTCGAAGACTGACTCTGCGACACCGATCCGCGATGCGACATCTCTTTCCGCGACGGTTATACCGTGACGTTTTCTCTTCGACGAACCTATGATCAAGCTCCGCTCTTGAAACCAAGGTAGGGAATTGTTTATGAAATATTAATGAAAACCATGCTACTTCCTTCTAAATCAAAGAACGCGGATCAAATAAACATTAATTTGATCCGCGAAGATAATGTTGTGGGTTGGGATTTTATTTTGGTATTCTTTTACCTTTTGAGAAAAGAACGACGAGCACGGACCAACCAATTCCGGGTTGATCCACGGATCGTTCGTACATGTGGATCGATGTAGGGGTTTAATTTTATTTAGTTTGTTCGAGAATACCAACTTGACGATCTTTGTGAATTTTAAAACCAATTGATTTGAATAACGTGAGGGGGCCGGACCGCACAAACACGGCCGACCTTCCTCCTTTTTTTTCATGTTGGTTCTTTGTGGATTGAGATTGGAATGGCGTGTGCCATCGCACCACGCGGAAACTTGCGACAAGGAATGCACGGTGCCGTCGTGCCACATCATGAAAAACAAAAAAGGGCGCGACGCCGTCACGCCACGTCGGAAAAAACCGAAGACATCCGTGGACAGAGTCGGGCCACGGCGAAGGGGCGCGGTGCCAGCGTGCCGCGCCGGAGAACCACGAAGACGGTGCGTTTCGTTTTTGACGTACGGATTGATGGGCGACGACAAACGAGGACGCAAGGTAATTTTGAGGCTTCCGCAGTGAAGTTCGGGTCCCGGGAGGACCATAGGCGAAGACAGAAGGAGAAACAGACCATCAGAACGCGTCCGGTGGTCCGCGGAAGGCGGTGGCGGCGCGCCGCCGAAAGATTGTCGGCGGCAGTTTGCCGCCGGCGTCAATTAGCAGCGAGGGCGGGGGAGTCGCGCACCCCGCTCCGTGATTCGGCCGGTCGGGCCGGACCGAGCCAGACCGATCCGGGCCGGGCCGGGCCCAGCCGGGTCGGACCCGGGTCGGGTCGACCCGGGCCCAGACCCCCCGATTTCAGAGCATTTTCGGTCTTTTGCTCATATCTTGAGTTACAGACCTCCGATCGACGTGCCGTCAGCGGCAACACGATCCTTGGATCGAGACGGTCGTTTCGGTATATTACAATCAAGGTTTAGGAGAACTTTGGGTTCAGCCGAGTTGGTTCGTACACGAAACCAACCAGGCCCTCGGAGCGGAAACGCTTGTAACTTGAGTTTCGGACGTTCGATTGACGTGCCGTTGACTTTGATGGATTCCTCTAAGTGAGATAGATCTTTTGTCTTACTCCGCTCGAGATTTGGATGCCGTCGGAGGGCGGTCAGGTTGGTTCGCTCACGAAACCAACCGGGCCCCTGGAACCAAAAAGCCAATAACTCACAAACCGGGCGTCCGATTGACGCGCCGTCTGTTTTGTTGAATTTACCCTGATGAGACGGAACATTTGGAATACTTCACCCGATATTTGGATATAGTTGGATAGTGAACGGGTTGGATTATACCCGAAATCCAACCGAGCCCTTGGAACAGAAAAGCTGATATCTTTCAGATAGGACATCTGTTTGACGAACCGTTAGCGGCGTTGTTGATCACATTGAGAAATGGTCCCTATGAGTATACCATATGAGGGTTCGGGGTACAGTTGAGATACGGCTGGGATTGGTTCGCTCACGAAACCAACTGGGCCCCTAGGACGAAAAGGCTAATAACTCACAGACCGGGCGTCCGATTGACGCGCCGTCTGTTGCGTTGAGACCTCTATGACGAGGCGGTCCTTTGAGATACTTATTTGTGGGACTTTGAGATACTTGGAGTATCGACCTGTAGCTCGTGGAGCGGACCCTCTAGAGACGAGCGTGCGGAGTACGGAGACCGTGTAGCCGACTGAGACCTGCCGACTGCTTGACCGACTCGACTTGGAGTGAGTCGACTAGCCCAGTGGACAGAGCACTACTTTGTGAGGTGCAGAACCATGGAGGATGGAGCACTACCTGTGTGACAGTTCAGACCCGCGGTACTCTTCCGGAGAGTACCTCAGCATGCTACTAGGGGGTGTGCACTACTGTGTTTGGGTGACATACCTCGGCGGGAAGCACTACTGTGTTTGGGTGGCTGGCCCGCGGTACTCGACAGGAGGAGTACCTCAGCAGTCTTAGGTTATTGAGCAGTACCTCGGAGTTGTGACAGGACCACTGTACACTCTAGAGATGGATCTCTTCAGTAGTTACGGTTTCGATAATGAAAATCCTGGTTTGAGATGAGTCTATGATCTTTGTGTTTCCTCATGATTGAGATAGGTTACTTGATAACTTAGGTATATGTATGGGCATATACCTGGGTAGTGGTTATCTGTTGATTTCATAATCCTTTTGTTTCCTCACGATTGAGATGGGTTACTTGATAACTTAGGTATATGTATGGGCATATACCTAAGTAGAGGTTATCTGTTGAGATCTTCTTTGTGGTTATCTTTGTTGGATTTAGTGATACTTTGAGGGTCTCGGGGTCCCTACTGAGTATTGTTATACTCACCCCTGCACAGGAGTTGCCCGCACCTCATTGTGTTTGTTGTAGACGACGGGCAGTGCTGACAGAGGCCGAGTGTTCAAGGACTAGACGGTACCCGGAGGTGGACTACACGACGAGTCATTACCTGGTGGTGGACTACACGACGAGTCAGTATCTGGAGGTGGAATTCACGGAGAGACGACACTCAGAGGAGGTTGATGGGCGAGAGCGTTGTGGAGGCTATCTGTACCTACCCTTCAGGTAGGATCTGTGGTGGACGATCCAGGAGCTGAGCCATCTGTACTCACCCTTCAGGAGGGACTTCTACTGGATGGCTCGAGGCTGCAGTTTTACAATCCAGTTGCTTTTTTCCCTTTCTAGTTGTACTTTACAGTTGGGCTTGTATTTCCGGCCCCCTTTACTTTCAGCACAGCTTGTTCAGTTTTACTTAGTATTTTACTTCCGCTTGTACTCTGTGGTATTTTTTTATACCTTTTAAAAGGTAATGCCTTCCAGTTATCGGGATTTTTTCCTTTGGTGCTAGTCGTCAGCCCCTGGCCTATGGAAGGAGGGCTTGGGGTAGTCACAGCACGGGCCCCGAGGACGGGTCGTGACATCCACCACTACAAGTATTACATGATCTTTGGATTCCTTAACAAACAGTAATGTTTTTTAAAATGAAAATAAATAACATATACTCTATTACGTATTTCGGTATTGAAAATGGTTTTGATAATGGATTTGTTATGTCAATATATTTAAATTATATATTTTTTTTTTAAATGTGGAAATGTTATCTTTCCTTTATATTTGTTTTATGTATTATGATTATGTTATGGTTCTAAGACATTTTTTATGTATACCGGCGGTTCTATGATAAACCTAGGATGGCTGATCCGGACATAGCTCTCCAATGCATTGGGTAACATGACAGAGGTAAACATGAATGTTTCTCCTAAGAGATTTAGAGAATATACTATGATGGATATTCCAAATGTAACTCCCTACGTAGCTATGATAGCTATAATGAAAGTATGATATGGATGAACAAGTTACCTTTATGATTTATTATTTCTATGTGTTATTCATAAATATTATAATTTCATGAGTTTTGTTAAAGAGCTTACATTATTTATGTAATTATTAACTAATGTTTTCTTTCATTGTTTTATAACCCTTACTGAGATTTTTATGCTCATCCCATGTTTTGAAATGTTTTTATGAGGAATTAAAGATAAATAGGGTCAAGGGTGAGATCAAGGAAAAGTCATGGTGTCTAAAACATGGGACAAGACATGAATCATTTTTCAAGAGTTTTTATTATATGAATAAAATAGAAATTGAGTAGAAGTGTCTACCATGAAATTTTTGAGAAGAAATGTAACAGTTATGGCCTAACTATCGAAATCCCTAAACCTAAAAATATCCTCAATGTGAATTATTCATTTAATTAAAGATTATGTAATGTTTAAGTCTGGGTTCTTATATCATGGCTATCCATTAATAATAACGAGAAAGACTATGTTCATGTAACAAAATTTTTTCCATTTCCACCGGACTTTGATTCTTTCTTTCTGTAACCACAATTTTTTAGGGGTGTGTATGGTGAACTGAACTCAAGACAAATTCCATATTTCTTGAGGTAACTTTAAAACTCTTCATTGTTATACTCTCCACTATTATCAGTTCTCAAATTATTCACATAATACTCACATTATTTCTCTACTTTCCTCATGAAACTCTTAAAAAAATTTCAGAGCATCTGACTTATGTCTCATGTACATAACACAAGTAATGCAAGTAAAGTCATAAAAGAAAGTAATGAAGTACATATCTCCATTTGTAGATTTATTTCTCATTGGTCCACATATATCATAGTGTTAAAGTTCTAATGTTATTTTTGAGAGAAGTTCAACTCTCATATCAATAGATTTTGTAATCTTCCCTTTCTCACAAATAGTGCAACACCAATCACTTCTTCTTGATAAATCAAGATTATCTTGGAAACTATCTCTCTTTGATAACATGCACATATTTCTCTAACAAATATGTACTAGACTTTTATACCATAACTGATTTTCATCCACTACACCCATGTAACATGAGTTCTGTACTTCACCAACTTGGAACAAATTTACTCCTGTATGTTGGCCTCTTGTAACTATATTTCCATCATTTTTACTTTTTACAACAAATCCATCCTTTCTGAAGATAATATTATTTCCCTCATCAAAATGTTGTGACACACTAAGTAGGTTATGTTTCATCCCATCAACATATAGATTTTTCTTAGATTTTCACGTTTTATTTTCCAATTATGGCTGATCCAACACCTTTGATCCTTAGAGATTCATCATTTCCAAATATTATTGTTCATTCTTTGAATTCTTTCACATTCTTTAGCAGCTTTAAGGCTCCTGTCATATGAGAGGAACACCCACTATCATGAATACATGGAAGTTCTCATTTTGCAGCATTCAAAGTAGTTTCTACAACAAGAGATTTTTATTCTTCCTTTTCTTCCACTTTCTATTGTGATTCCTCCAATTTCCTATCCATGTCAATGTGTTCAGGACAGAAAACCATTCACTATTTCTTTTGAGACTTATCATAGCTGTCCCTTTTAGATTTTCAAAACTTTGGCTTCATAGGATTGTTACGTATCTTTTGATTCTCCAGTAACACACTAAGGTAGCCCTTAGCAAGATGTCCAGGTCAATCAAATCTTTCACAAATATTTTCTAGTGGTTGGAACCTATTTTAAACTTTCTCACCAACCTTTTTAGCTATATTCTGAAATTTCTTTATAGGTTTTCTCTTTTGAAAGTAATGACTTCCCCTCAATCCTTGTCTTTCAAGACATGTGGAATAGTTGTAATATTTTTGTTTAAACCAACACATATTTTCCATGTGTCCATATCAACCACAATACTATTAGTATCCATAAAAGGAATATTTTACTCAGAAACTTCCATACTGATCGGAGATGTCAAAATGCTTCTTAATAATCTTATTACCAAAATTCTTCTGAACATAAACCTTCATATTTTCAAATGTAAATTTGTTCTCCATCTTAGGGTTCTGTTCAGTCTTACTGGAACCATAAGTGGTAGACATCTTTCTGGACTCAATATTTTTAGATGCTTCATAATTTTTATTATTTCTAGCCTTTCCAACAGTATTTTATCAATACCCATTCCATGTTTATTTTCAACTTTTGAAGAAAAATTTTGTTGATCCATATTTGGCTCATTCTTAACAAAATATTCACCAACTTATGTAAATTTATTTTTGATACTTGTGTTCATTTCCTCAGCATTAGAAAGTTTATGTTGTAAATGTTTCAACACATATTCTTTTGCCTTCATATTTACTTCCAGATGATTATTACAATTCTTTTCCCTCTCAAGAGATTTTTTTGGATCATCAATCTCATTTTAAAATTTTTTTCTTGTCAACAAAACATGTTTGGTCATTTGATGAATTGTTTTCATTTTTCAATTTTCAATTTTGTTTTTCAAGCCTTCTGATCTTTCTAAAACACTAATTCAACACTTCATTCAGATATTGTTCAAGTTGATTTTCTTCTTCTTCTTCAGTACTACTGCTCTCATAACCATCATTATTCATTGTTTCCAAAAAGTTACTCTCTCTATCTTTCTCAGTAACATATTTTTTAGATTCAATATCACTATCATCAAATTCTTCATCTTTTGAAAAAATGCTTCTTCCTTTTGATTTTAAGAAATTTTTATTCCTACATCTGCCATAATATTTATATTTTCTACCCTGTTTCATCTATGACCTTCTAGTTCTTCCATCTTCTTCATCACTGTCTTCATCCTTCACTTTTTGAGGGAAATTAGCTGCAAATAGGCCAATATCTCCACATTAAAAACATTTCAAAAGGAGTTTTAATTTATATTTACATATTCTTCTTTTTTACATTTTTAGAAAACTAGGATAAAATTTCATCAAAATTTTGACATATCTCATTTTCAGAGTCAGATTCACCAGCTTATTCTTCAATATGAATTTTCTTTGACTTCTCTTTCATTACAAACTTGAAAGATGTTTCTCTATCGACTTTTGCTTTTCTATTCATAGTCTTCTCTGTTCTCATTTCATATGTTATAAGAGTGCTATGTAAAGTATCTAGAGATAATGTTTCAGGGTCTCTATCTTCTAGTGATGAAACTTTAGCATCCAATTTTTTGGGCAGAATTCTCATGATCTTTTCAATATATATAGAATTTTCCAACTTTTCACGGAGACTTATGATTGTACTGACTATATCATTAATCATTGTAATAAAAACTCCAATAGATTCATACTCTCCCATTTTCAAGTTTTCATACTTCAGACTCCATATTTTTAGTTTTTCCTTCTTCACTTTTGTATTTTCTACATAGATCTTTTTCAACTTATCCCATATTCCTTTAGTTGTAGCAACACCTCTAACTCTTAAAATATCACTCTCATAAAGAGAAGAGTGTAATGAATTTTTATCTCTTCTATCATTCTCAAGATTCTTCTTATCAACAGTTGTAAAAGGAACCTTATCATCAATAGGAGGAAATCCATATGTTATTGTTTCATGAACTTAATACCCAAGAGACATAAGAAAACTTTTCATTCTATCTTTCAAGATATGATAATTATTTCCATAAAATATCAGAATCCCTATACTGTTCATGCAATTCAGATTCTCCATCAAAACTTCTCTTCAAAACATTAGCAAAGAAAAAATGAAGGGAACCAGCCTCTGATACCAATTCAAGTTCCCAGTCAGGATCCAAGTATCACTGATAGGGGGAGGGGTGTATCAGTGATATCTTTTTTTTTATGTTTCCTTTTTTTTGAAACATCCTTCGCCTCCTATTATAGAGTTTCTTCCCTACTAAACACACAGAACCACAAGAACACAAGATTTAAATGGTTCACCACTCAACAGGAATAGCTACATCCTTGGTATGGTATGCAAACAATACAGTACCATACAGTACACTAGAAATCAGTCCTTTGATGTGGAATAAAATGAGTAGGATATAACCTTTCACTCGTATAACACTTTGAAAAAAATCTTCAAGTGTGTGTACACCCTCTTAGCACAAATAGAAAATTACATTATTTTAGTGATTCTTTACAATTGAACAGGTGTAATCTTTGAAGTAAAAATCTTCACTTTCTTACCCAGAAGTTGATAAGAATTATGTAACACAAAACCGAATATGTGAGAAGGCCCCAAATATTTTGTGCACCCTATTAGGTGTCTTGTGTGAAACTTTTATGCCATGTGTGCAAGATTCAACTTTTGTCGAGAAACACCTCTTGCACGCAACTTCAATCTTGCACGCAACTTCTCCTTCTTGCACACAACTCTATTTATTTCATGGACTCTCCTTTTCTTAAAATTTTCCCACACCTCAAAGATTAGGATTTCTATAAGTGTCGAGAATAACAAATTTGAGGGGGTCACCTCTTATTTATAGATCACATTGACCCCTGCACCCAAAAACTACAATGTGTTGCTTAAGATCCTGACACGCCTCACAAAACACCATTTGATGTCGCATTGGGAACATAAGTCACGCGTCGCACAAAACCAAATTTGACGTCGCATTGGGAGTGTAAGTATCTTTTGTGATAACATCATCTTTCTTGAACTTATTTGAATATTTTGTACACTTCACGCATTTTCCATTTTACAAATTTTGGAACTCAAATCATGCCTTGTACACAAGATTCTAAACTCCATTGAATCTTAAGTGCAAAAACCAATCTTGTGTTCATTCCTATCCTTTTCCAAATTTTGAAGTTTGAATCATGGAACTCCATTTGCATGAAACATACCAAGCCATATTCAAAATTTTATGCAATATCCTTTTCTAGGAAAACATTTCTTCATCCCCCGATTTTCAGGTCTTAGAATTTAGAAAACACTGGGAAAAACGGGCCACCTTAAACATTATTTTCTGCTGCCTCCAAATCATCCATTCCTTTGTCATTGATCTCTTCAAAGAATTCCATAACCACTCTCCCACTTTCATCATGAACTCCACTATTGTGATATATATCCTTTGATAGATCAACATTAGCATCATTAGAGTTTCAATAGGAAGTACAATAACATCCCTTTGTTCCATTAGAATATTTCATTACAACCAAAACTAAATATGTCCGGAATCACCATGTAATCCCCCTTTCCTTTATAAGGCTTGCATCACAAGATCTCTTAAATTATGTTATTTGTTAAATACAAATCAGAAAAGCATCGTCTGATTTTTATGTTCTTTACAAAGTGAATTGATTTATCTTGTTTGAAAAAAAAATAAAATACTCTGTAACAGAAAACTCTTCTTACTTCCTTTTATATCCAACTTGATCCACATAATTATTTTGGAAGAAACTTTAGAAATTTTGAAAATTATGGTATAGTTCATGGTTGGTGCATGGTTTTCTCAAACTGTACACCCTCCAAGTGAAAATCATGTAATCTCGGATCGTGGGGATTTCCATAACTTGCACAGAGTTTAACGAACTATGTTCCCTCATAGGAGAAAGAGTTTAACCTATTTAAAAGGGGGGAATTGTTAGTATGTTTTATTTTTGAAAGCACACAGACATGTTATTAATTAATTTGAATTTATATTAACAATTACCAAACCCAATTTTAGGTCCCCGATGGGCCAGAATGACCCAAAATTGATTTCCTCCCTTCCATGGAGCTCCCATGATTAGTTTTTGGCCCCTCAAATTTCTCCTAGAAGTGAATCAATGTTTAAGGAATGTCGTTCAACCTCCACCCAGTAGGTTTCCTCTTTATATTCTCATTCTCTAACAATCTCTCTTCTTCTCCCTAGGGTTTTTTGGATTCCTATGTTTCTTTGTGGTACCAATACCCTCTTTTTGGGGCTTTTAAACCAATGTTTGATCCTTGTTAACTAGATTTTGTGATCAAATTTCTTCATTTATGAATCCGAGTTGGGATTTAGTGATTCATGATCCATTTATCCTGAGGTAGGTGGTTTTGTTACGATGCCTATTTTTTATTAACCATAAAGTGCTATTTTAATTTCAATTGCTTGATTTAAATGAAATTTATTTCAATTGTTTGACTAAAAACCCAATTCGATTGAATTGGGGTTTTGGAAATTGGTTTTGGGAATGAAATTTTGGAAAACCTCAGTCCCATTGAATTCAGGTCTATTTTTGGAAATTGGTGAAATTTAAATTTTGGATTTTATAGAAAACTATGAAAATCCCCAATTAAATTGGGATTTTATTATGAAATTGATAGAATTTTGTGAAAAAAATTAAATTATTGAATGTAATTATAAAATTTAATTTTTGAAATGAATTGATTTCAAATTACAATTTTGAAAAATGAATTAAAATGGTTTTTATAGAAACCTTAGGGTTTTATCATGGTGAAAATGAATGTTTTGATTAAAAACCCATTTTATGGTTTTTAAATAGAAATTACTGTATTCATAATGAAGAATGGGGATTTATTGTATTTTTAGGATTCTTGAAATATTTTTCCCATAATTAATTTTTTACTAGAGAACATACATGCCTCAATTAGTTACCTTGATGATTGAATAGAACTCTATGATTCTAGAATAGTCTAAAACCTAAATGCAACATGTAACATCCCATAGATAATGGTGATGATCCCTCTTTGACCTCTGTTCAAAGGGACATATGTACATATTTCCATGTCACCTTGAGAGTATGGAGTCCCTTAGCATGGAACTATACCTTTTAAAAATATGAAAATGTGGCTCGCTCGATTGTATTAGAATATATTCCATTGTTGTTTGTATATTTGTTACGTGCCTTTGGATTTATATAAACTACTTTCATACAAAATTAATAACTAATCCACAGTTTTTTAAAATACTACCATTAATTAAAATGTGAATATATTTTTAGACGTATTTCCATGATTCATAATATAAAGCATTATTTTATTTAAAATTATACTAAAATTCCAAAACTATCTATTTTAAATTGAATTATTTCTTTGGTTAATTTGATATTGGATTCTATTATGGAATAATTTATTAGTCTCTATAGGGTATTTTTATCACACCCTAAAAATTCTTTTGGGTGTTTATAGATATTCTCCGTCCAGGTTAAATAATGGGTAAAACTCCACTTTGAATTTGTTCTAGTTTTTCATCAATGGAATTTGTAAGTTTCATTCATGTTTGGACCTGGGTAGTTTTCCCTATTTTCTAGTACTTTTGGTGTAGTACTTTGGGTCATTATGGCTATTTGAGTTATGGTATATACCTCTATATGAATTTTATTTTATATGCATAATTCCTTATTTGTCTTTACTTCGATAATTTTTTTGGAAAAACGTTCCCACTTTCTTTTTGTGTGACTCTAGTTGCATTTCGACAACCCATGAGGACCATGAATTCCCTTTGGGCTATGTTAGTGCCAGCTTAGTTATTGAGTTACCGAGGTACCTGGGCTAGTTCGTGACAGTACATGTAACATGTTTAACAAAGTAAAATGTGTTAATGAATTTTTGGGATACATTTAATAGTTTTTAGGAATTATGTTGTATAATATATAATGGTAAAATTATACATTTTAGACAAAAAACATGGGATTTATCAATTTCTATTTTTTAATAATTATCTAGATCACTAAACATGAAAATATCATTTGATTGTAAGATATTAAATAGTAATTTATAATTTTTAATTATGGATGTTTATACTTGGGATTTTATGGATAGTATCAATGAAAGTTTGTAAATAATGAATTTTTGCACTAGATCTGAGATAGTAAGTCTGGGGAACAACAGTTTTTATCAACGGAAATGTTTAGATAACAATGGTTATTATGATGTTTGTTAAGGATACATTATGTCATTATACGTTAAATTTTATCATAATTTGAATGATATAGATAACCCTTTTGTATAGTATATGATTTAATATAAAGGTAATATTGAAATTTTATTGTAGGGATTAGGGTTAGAGATCCTCTGGGAAAACCTTATCAAGGATGCTCATTATAGGATGAAATCCTGATGTTTTTTTAAAGTTATAATTATTTATTTTTCCAGATAATACATCCATTTATTGATACTATAATGAATATACAACTATTCCACAGATTCACCTAGGGGTAGTTTCCATGAAAAGGGTTGGTTGAGCATTGAATCAATAATCAATCTAATGTAAAGTGAGTGGAATTGAGATTGAAAAACAGGTGAGACACTACTGGTAGATATAATTTAGGTATTTTCATTCTCTTTACAATCCATTATGAAGGATTTAAGAATGATTTTAACTAATTAAGATATTGAACCTAATAGAAAAATGACCATCGATAACCAAGGATTCAATAGGGTATTCATGTTTTGATCTAAAAGTATAATATTTTTTTAAAAAGGTTTCATAAAGGAAAACATATTCAGATTCATGTTATAGTATTCATATTTTAAATTTTATGATAAGCATTTTGGTTTGAGAATTTGGTTTCAATAGGATGGGAAATGAAGCTGAGAAAGTTTATACTATAATGGTTTTGACATATTTAAGAAAAAACACGGGGAGGAGATGGATGAGTTCATAAAAGAACTCATACACTTATTCCAAGATTAACCAAATATAATCAAAAAACATAATCATACTGACAAAAAGCATCATAATCACCATACCAGTCTGAAGAAAATTTAATGAGAATGTGAGAATGTTTATACTAAGAAAAAACGGTGTCTAATAACTAAATAATGATACATACTTAAATGTATTAGAATCATAATATATGTTTGTTATGATATAAAATTTGAGATTCCTAGTGTTACCTCTGTAAGTGAGGTTTCCATCATATTTGAAATTAATTTTTAATAATATAAGATGTATTGATTATGAAGTTCCATTTATGGAAGAAATTATGGTGTATTCTAAAAGTTATAAGGATTATATGAATCATATAAGGATTATTCATTAGTTGTTTTACTTTAATTGTATGGTGATAAATATTAAATGGAATTAACAATATTTAAGGTTTATATTACCAAAAGGTTTTATTTTTTGGGTAACTACTGGAGAATAAATTATTGAGGTGTGGATAACTATTATGTTAAATATATTCAGGTTGTTTAATTAATAAATTGTGGGATGATTTTGAAGAAGTAAGTAAGATTTTCATTTGTGACCTTGGTATTGATAATTTATTAATGAATTTTTTTGAGAATTTTATCTAATTTTTTGGGAGTATGATATATAGTGACTAGAAAGAGAGATTATGAGATGGTTATTTAAAATTTTCTAGGGTTACATATGGAGTAAATTTTAATAGGAATACATAATATCATTATTTTTTAATTTCTTGGATATTAAAATGGTTTTTAAAAGTTATGTTGTTAATAGTATATGGTTATGGTATATAGATACCTAGGTATATGATTGTAGTAATGATTAATATTATTTTAGGAATGATAATTCGTATTTTTATATCATAGATTTCATTGATTATTTAGTTTATAATATTTTAATAATGTCCGTGGTTAGTTGGGAACTATATTATAAAGATTAAATTGATAATAATGAGTGTACCCAACTCAATGTAACCTCAACTGAACTAAAAAATATATATTTTAATCTGGGAGTGATATAGGTTTAATTGAATATGAAACAAGTTGGTTGTAAGATCTATGAGATAATATGACAGTATTATAAATTGAGGCATATTGAGGTTAAATTTTCATATTGTTATTTATGATAATTATCTTTAATGAATTAACTCATGTTAATTCATTTGGTTTTAGTAATGGATGGAACTAGATGGAACATTGGCTGTGATGGATAATGAGGATATTAACTCTGTTAATAACCCATTGAAATGGAATATAGAGTGAGATTGCTTGTGATTATTACAAAACAACAACCATGAATTATGATTAACAATGTAAATATAGTCGAAGTACCAAACACAAGAAGGAACCATGGATTATCATGAAAGATCAACTGATAAACATAATAAAAGAAAAATTATTTAATTTATTTTATGTCAATAATGTGGGAAGAAACATGGGGGACTTGCATTAAATGGATGGATAAGTGCTATAAGTGTTTAGTTTATGGTCAGAAAATTCAAAATCTTAAATAAAAGAGGTAATATATATAAATTAATTGCTTTAATTTCAAGAGAGTTGAGAATTATGTGACTCATTGTACAAATCTAAAGGATAATGAGGGCGATTATCACCAATAACCATGATAACAATGAAAATCCTATGCAACTACTACTAATGAATCAGATAGTGAGTATTAACTTTATGTTTTATAAGATTCTTATGTCATGTTTGTTTCCCCCAACTACTGGATATTTAGTTATAAATAAAATCCCATGGTGGTGTGATTATCATATAAATCATATTTTTAGTTTTTGGGAAATTATTCCTTATGGATTCAATTTACATTCCTTATTAGAATTTTATGTGAAATTATGAATGGGTTAAATCTCTTTATAAATATCCTTTAATGATTTTTATGTAGAAAAATTACATTCCACATCCTAAATAATTCCATATTCATCTAGAAAGGTCTTATAAATTATTTGTTTTCTATATAAACTAATCTAATCTTATGATTCTAATTTTGAGGAGGAAATTTATTTATGGGGGAGTTTTACACACTGAAATTATAATATATGGTTACCTTTAAATGATCTAATTTATTTTATAGCTTGCTAAACATACAACACCAAAATAATATGAAACTAAAATATGTTTTGATATTTAAAAACCTACTAATTAAATTTTCATGAATGAATATGAGTAACCTATTTATAAATTATGTGTATATAGAAAATAAATGATACTTTTAATCTAAGTACAATTCAATTTGTTTCCCTAAAATGAAATACAATAGAATTTATTATTTTGAAAGCGGTTTTATAAAAAAATATCTTTTATGATTCACACATTTCTGTTTCAAGAAACATTAGATTAATGATAAATTATTTTTTGGATTAAAAATTATTTAACACCAATTTAGTTGGTTAATGATATAAAATATGAATAATAACAGTTAATACTTGAAAATATTATTTTACAATTAAAATAAATTTTCAATTATATCTTCTTATTTTATTAAGAAAATGAATTTATAAATTTTGTAATTCAAAAATAATAAAAATCAATGTCAATTTTTAAATCCTCATTTAATTTTTCTTGTTGTATGAATTGTTCAAATCTTTTTGAAAATGGTGGTTCTTAGTTGAAAAATAGGGTTAACAAAAAACATAAAATTTATATGGATTTATCATTATATAATAGTGTCCTATAAGTTCAGAACAACTGTTATAAAATAAAACTTTAAGTAATTAAAATTTGTAATTTAAAATATTATCTTAGAATATTAATCTTATGTAAAACATTTTTAGACTAATTAAAATTTTACCTTAATAAAAAACTATTTCTAGAAATTAATTTGAATCAAGTATTTTAAATTGATATTCTATTTTGTATTTAATTGGAATCAAAATACTATTTATTTTTATAATAAATAAATTTATTCCATTAAACACAAAATATAAGAAATTTTTACATTATATATATGCATATATTTAAAGCATAATAATGTTATTTCTCTAAAAACTATTTTTACATGATTATGTGTGTTTAATTAAAAATTTAAATTTCACAACATTATAAATTTTATTTAAAAAAATTATTCTCATATATTAAATTAAAATTACAAACTAAGTTAAAATTTTAAATTTAAATATATTTTATTAATATTATTTACTATGGTTAATATTTAATTATAATGAAAAAGGTATGTTTGGGTAAAAAGAAAAAATTTGAAACCAAAATCCATAAATTACCCTAAATTATCTCAAGAAGGAGTGTGTTAGGTTAGTTTCAATCCAAAATTCTTTTTATATCCTATTTTTTCATTTATTTATTTTTACACTTTAAAAGTAACCTTACATTATAGAAAATCCAAGCCCCTAACTTATGTATTATAAACTATTTAATTTTAATCTTAACTATCTGATTGTAAATTTTTCATATACACTCTAATATAATGATATTGGTATCATTTATATATATTAATTTTACTATAATATTTTTTAATCCATGTCTATTCATATACCCCATCCATTTTGAAAAATAAAATTGTTGATCCTGTGTTGCGTGGACTAAAATATCCATGACACAACATGTTATGTTTTCCATAACCTCCTTAATAGGATGGAAATAAGGATTATATTAAAGAATAAATATTAATTTTTTGAAATCATTATGTTTTTGGAATGAAATATTATATAACATATTAATGATAAAATAAAAAAATTATTATCATTAATTAAATCGTTTCAAATGAGCAAACTATGTTGAAAATGGTCTTTATTTTACCAAGCAATGACATTATATAATTTTCTACACCATATAATTCTTTAAAATTATTAATTTAAAAATAATTAATACTAAATTAGATCATTATTTTTCTTTTATAATGATATTACAAAAAAATTAGCTCATAATCATCCACAAATCATGGTATGTAAATGGTTGTGTTGGTTTGACCACCAGCTTGAAAAATAATATCAATTTATGACATAGATGACTATAATAACATATTTAATGGTGTAATATGATTTAAATATTTAAATAAATTTTTTATATAAATTTTGTATCAATGTTTAACTCATTAATTAATAAAATTCCTTTCATTCGTTAAGAATCACTAAAACATGATCTTCATTAATTTAATCTTCAAGGTTCTTAACAAAAACTATTGTAAAATAAAATTATAACTTTCTAAAATATATCAAAACATATATATTAGTATCTTAGATTATATATTGTGCATTTACTTTGGAAAAATAATTAATACAAACACATATATTATAAAACTAGTCCAAATTGATAAAGATTACTTACACCCGGAGTTGAAAATAAGTAAACAATAAACAATATTTATATTTATATAATGATTGTTAATTATAATTATAAAAATTTAAATTTATGTATAATGTTTTTTGGTATTTATTTAATTAACAAAATTTAATTATTCAGGATGTTTGGTGCTAGTGTATAAAGAATCAGGACAAGGTCAGGGTTTTCATCTCAATTTACCTTCATTGAGACAAGTATTGCTTATATGCACCTAATTACATTTTTTGGTTTATATACTACCAATTTGAGATATCATATAATGAATAATATTTTAATCATGGTATTTTATGTTCAATTAAAACTCCACTTTTTCAAGGGGTTCTTATTCAAAATTTCTTAGGACATATAGGTTTTCTTGGTCTTGTTATCAATTCTTTGAGATATAATACATTTTGTGCACCATGTTTTCTTTTAATAGTGTATTAAATTTCTAGCGATATATAATTTTAGTACTCCTTATATTTCATGTTTTCTATTATCCAAATCATGTTCCTTTATTCAAGTGTCCATTGATTTCCTTTTTCCCCATGTGGCATGAGTTTCTGGTAACTCAATTTTCATTCATTAAGTTATGATTATTCCATTGAACTTATTTTATATAAATTGTGTATATACTATAATGTTATTGTATTACGTGGTATTTTAAATTTTTTTTGTCGGGATATTCATTCCATCAACATAGACCATTTTCAAATATTTCTCCCTTCTTGGGATCTTTTATTTTGAAACAATCCACATTATTTTTATGGATGGATTGTGATCATGTTATTTAGGTATTTTATTGGACACATAATAATTATTCTATATGGAGTGAAAATCATATTTTAAAAAATACATATTGTATTATTTTCTCCTAGAATGTATGATATTCTATGGACATGGTTACAATTATTAACATTCTATATACACTTATTCAAACATGGATGATTACAATCATGTTGACATTATATTGTTCAACCATCCACCTTATTCCTATGAATGTGTTATTATCAGTTCATACATTTTATTAACATGGGGAAATGTATTGAAATTACATATGTTGATATTTCAATATGGATGATTATTGGCATAGTTGATTATGTATTTTTTTAATATTTTATTTTTATAATGAACTCATTGAAATTTAAAAAGTGATGGGTGGGGTCCAATATTATATATCGCCTTGATGCATGAATTGGTCTCATGAGACAAAATAGGCTGGGTTTTGGTGAATGACTCTTCTTATAATAGGGTAGTGTCTTGGATAAAGGCCTTTATAACATGATTTTTTGACTACAAACTCGTTGAAAAGTAATGTGTCTTGGCACAGGACCTTGATAATAGGTTTTGATGTCTTGTTTTATGTATTCTATTAGTATGAAATCAATATTATTGATATACTTATTTTAATTTATTTTCATGGATGTTGTACTATTTCTATTTCAAGTTAATTATGGATTCATGTTGTTTATCCATTCTTTTCATAATCTTTGTTCCCTGATTTCTTTAATTATATGTTTCCCTTACTTATAATTTTATCTCACCTATTATTATGATCCCATTTCCCTATGTTATGGGAAAAAGTAGTAAATATGACATGTTTAGAAGAATAATGCACAAGAATGAGTTTTTAGGGGATATAAAAGGATTGTTATTAATTAATTACTTCTATATATAAAGGGAAAATTAAGTATTTGATACAAAGAAAAATGGGTTTATCAGCCTAAGTAGTGCACTAATAGTCTAAAGCTCTAAACCTAAAAAGACAAATTGGAAGTCATAGATGAAAAATATTTTCAATCTTGTAATTTTGGATAGTCTTATCTGTAATTTTAAATCTCATCTCAAAGAATGTATTCAAAGTATTGATTAATGTAATCAGATCTAGGTGAGAAGGTTTGGGGCGTAATGGTTGGCAGTATAAAAATTGTTTAGATAACATTTTTGATCAGGATGTTTATTAAGGACACATTAAGGGTTGATAAATTAAGGTTGGTCATAATTTTAAATATAAAGATAACCCTTTGGTATAAGTATATAAATCAATTTTAAAGTATTAATTAAGATTTTATTTATTGATTGTGGTTAGAGAAGCATTTTTAAAACGCAAAATATGAGCCTATGTAAAGAATAATATCTCAATGTTTTGGTAAAGACATTATTAGTTTGTTTTCCTAGTAATACATCTTCGTATGCATACTGAAAAGTAGATATATCTATTCCATAGATGCACCTAGGGGTAATTACCCTGAATAGGGTTGGTTGAACATTGACTCAATCATTACAATGACGAACGATGAGTGATCCTAATACTACATACCAGAAAAGACACTAACATGGGATATGATTTGGAAATCACATTCTATTTCATAGCCATTATGAAGGATTTCAGAATATATTTAACTAATTAGAACATGGAACCTAACAAAAAAATAACCATGGTTGAAAAAGGATTAAATGAGTGAGCTACGAGTTATTCCAAAAGTGTCATATTTTAAAAACAAAGGTGTCAAAACAGAAGAAATATTTGGATTGATGTTTTCAAATACTTATTTTTTGGTACTAACATTACAATTTTGGTTTTATTATTTTGTTGAAATAGGATCATATAAATGATTTTGAAAAAGTCTGTACCTTGAAACCACCATGTATTATAATTTAATAACAGAGAATACTTAAATAGTTAATCTTATTATAAGTTAGTTTTGATGGAAAATCCGAGTTTCATTGTCTTACCTAAGGATGTGAGGTTCCCATCATAATAATAATTAATTATTGATAATAATATATATTTTCATTATGGAAGTGATATTTATTGATTACATTTTGGTATATTCTAAAAGTTATAGAGATTAAGTGAAACATCTAATGATTGTTCTTCAGAATTTTTACATTAACATTATGGGTAAATATAATAAAGGGTATTAATAACATTGAAAAGTCATTTTATGACAAGGCAATATTTTTATTTTTGGATAAATGTTAGAGAGAACATGATTGTGGTATGGATAACTCTTAATATACACATGAAGTGTAGATAAAGAAGGGTGGTTTGATTTTGAAGAAGTATATTAGATATTAATAGGTAAAATTGGGATTATTAATTGATTCATTAAATTTTTATATAAGTTCATCTCAGTTGTAGGATTATAATATATAGTGACTAGTTTATGACCTTAAAAACTATTTGTTAATACCCTTTGAGGGTTGAAGATAGAGTTAAATTTTTAAGGAATATATAATCTTGTTGTGGTTTAATGTCATGGATATTCAAATGGTTTTGGGAAAGGAATATTATTGAGATTATATGATTAGGGTATATAAATATTTGGGAATATGATTGGAGGAATTATTAATGTTGTTTGAAGAAGGATAATTTGGATTTAGAGATCATAGATTTAAATGATTATTGGGATTAGAATATATTAAGAATGTTCATCATAATTGGGAACTATATTATAAGTATTTGGTTAAAAATTTTGATATAAAAAACCTCAATGTGATAGAGGATGAACCAATAATGACATATGTTATGTTAAGAGTGATATAGGTTTAACTGAGTGTGATACAAGTTGGGTTTTAATAACTATAAGCTAACATTAAAGTATTATAAAGTGAGACATCTTGAGGTTAAATTTTCATACGATTATTTATTATAATTCACTTATAATTATCATCACTCATGTTGACTGTTTTTGTTTTAGTAATGAATAGAACTAGAAGTAACCATGTGTATGATTGATAATGCGAAGATTAACTTGAGGAACAACACATCAAAATGAGATTTAGAAAGACAATCTTTATGATTATTCAAAACTAGATATCATAAAATATGATTAACAAGGTTAATATAGTTGAAGTCATAATCACACCAACTAATAGAAAGTTAAAGTCTCATAAAAGATCAAAAGACAGAGATAATTAAGGGAAAAAAATCAACTTTCAATTTGTTAAAAATATGGCAAAAAAATTTGTGGAAATATCTTTAAAGGGATGGGTAAATGATATAAGTATATATTTGAAGGTCATCAAACTCACAAGTGTAATTAAAAGAGAAATTATAAAAAAAAATTCATCACTTCAATTGTATGAGAGTTGAGAATTATGCGACTCAATTTCCCAATCCAAGGTCCAATGAGTGAGATAGTCCCTAATAACTATTTGAACAAGGAAAATCCTATGAAACCAGTAGTAACAAACTAGATAATGAGTTTTTATCATATAACTTCTTAGATTCTCATGAAATCTATGATTTTACCAACTACTGGATATTGAGTTATAAATCAAAACCCTACTAGTATAATTACTGATCATCCATTATGATGTTTTGTGAAACTCCATAACTCACAGTTTTGTTTATTTTGTATTATTTTAAGAGGGTGAGGTTTGGTTTGAGTGTCCATGGAGTTTCAACTCGCAACATTGAGGTCTTTTAGATTTTCCTTCAGTACATAGTTAAGGAGTGTGGTTATAGGTAAAAACATGTGGTCTCTATTCATGAGGGATATTTTTAGCTCATGTTGAATAAAAAATGTTTTTTCGACATGGGTTGCACCCAGTTTGGTCAAAACTGTGCAACCCTTAAGAGAAACCATGTGTGTTATTTGGTGCGTCAGGGGTGAGGGATACAACCTATGCACGGTTATGGAAAACCATGTGAAATGTGTGTGGTTGGATATATAATTTTGGTAGTGTTGGATGGAACTTTTTTACCATAATTTTTCCAACCATGTGACTGGTAGTGTGAACCATGAAAGGGGGTTCCTTGACTCAGCAGTGTCTAGTGCACTATTGGCGCACGATTTGGGAACCATGTTACATGGCTAGGTTTTTAATTTTTGGGGTTTTTTATAAAATTAATCTCTTTGATTTTTGGGTTTTCACCGACATTTCTGTCCTCCCTAGTCTTCTAAACCTTAGGAGATAAGGAGGGGATCCACCTTATTCCTATTCTAGATTCTTGGTATATTTTTTATGTTTTTGAAGAATACCGAAGTTATTTATTCCACTATATCCCTATTCTTAACTTGCCTATCTCTTTTCCATTGGTTTGGCTTCCCCCATTAACCCTCAGTATCCTGTGGGATGATTATTGGGTAACTTGTATATCTATTTTTGGGGATCTTGGTTTCTAGGTTTATAAGACATTGTTTATGATCCCATTGGTGTGGTCACTGTTGAAGGTGACACATAATCAATTTTTTCGACTTGGTTCTAATCTCATTGAGGTAGGTGTTTCAATGTTAATGTTACATTTTGGAATTCAAAGTGTGAATACTCTATATAAATTCCTTTTTATTGAAATAATGAATATATATGATATCCCATTAGTTTTTTGAAATTTTTTTCCTATGTTTTAAGCTTAACATGAATAATTTTCCATGGTAGTTCATTGTTTTCAGGTTTGAAATGGAATGTTTAAATGTGAAATGATTTTTTTAATTCTTTTATGTATGTTTTAAACAATTATTATATTGTGTGTTGGGATCTGACATACCTTTAGTTTTAAAAGTATTAATACTAGTTTTGAAAGGGAATTTGTGTTTTATGTGAATTTTTATCCTCAAAATAATTTATAAATGTGTTTATAAAGGATTTCAAATGGGGATTTTGAATGTTTGTGTGATTTACCCATTGTGAAAATTACTTAATATATTTTATAGAAATATATTTGATGGAAATTAATGCTCGTTTTCCTTGTTTTTTTATTCAAAGACAAAGAACCATGTTTTTATAGTGGAATTGATTATTTTGAATGTGTGGGTAATTTATATCATTTTAGTAATGGTTCCTAGAAAGTTGTTTTATAAAATGAGAAAGGGATTGGCAATACAAGCCATGTTTTGGTGTTAAACGCCTAGTTGGATCTTTGGTTTTAAATAGTGATTGAGAATGATACCTCATTATTGTCACTTGATTATTTACCTCGTGAGTGGGATAGTGATTGTTTACTATTATTATTGATCCTCTTATGTGGGAATGTTATTTTTATATCTTGGAAGGTTTTAAGTATAGGGATATTGAACATTATTTTTTAGGGTGTGGAAAAATATGGTGATGAATTATTTATTATACACGGATTATTTCATCATATGTCTCATTTCCTCTATTAGTCATGGGAAACTTGGAACTAAGTGGAAGATCTAATTTTTTATAATTATTGGTTCACACAATGATATTTTCTTATCAATAATGCTATGTAAAAAATGTTAAGCAGTTATTTTTCATCACAATGATGATTTTGTGGTATAATTCGATGAATTTTTGTCTAAAATTCAGTGTATATCAGTAGCAGGTTCATGAGTGGTATAACATTATATGTTAGATGCTTTTTACATTTGGAATCCCAAGTTATACCCCATGTTAGGTCAGATTCTCTAGAAGGCTATAGATTGAGTGCAATTTGATCTATAGAATGTTTGTTTCATTTCCTTTTCTTTAATTATTATTTCACATATTCTTCTTTATATTTTATTTATACCTTGTGATATATGGTTCCTTCTTGTGATGTTTAACCCATGTGAGTGTGTTGGGTCATTTCCATTGGAAATTGGGTTCTCAATGATACTGGAAAAACTATTTTGAATTTAAAGACTATTGTGTGGGTGATTTAATGTGGATTTCAAAATCGATCTTTTATCTTAAAGGAAGTATTTTTTTAGTTGAATGTTTTAAAGTGAACATTTTCATTTTTAATAAATCAAATGTGTTGTTTTCAGATTTGTAAATGGGAATGTGGTTTAAAAATTGTTTAGGTAATGGATTTTTTTTCAAAGAATGGGTTTTCTATTTTTTGAAAACAAAGAGGGTTTTTAATGATTATAATAGAGTATTTGGGGTTTCACATGGTATATTGGAAAGACATTTTTGTATTTTACTATCAAACTATAATTTATGATTTTACTTACGAATCATATTTCATATTTATGGTGGATTGTGGTGACCAACTGTGCGTATTATCCCACACCAATATATTTCAGGTTTTAGGTTACAAGTTGCATTCTAGTATTCTCTTCATGACATATGTGGTTTGATATGGGTGTTGGTGAGAAATTTTAGGTAACATAAGATGGTTCCAGGAACATCTTGAGTGGTATTGTAGTTTTTTATCTTTTAGTTAGTGTTATATTTGTTATACCTAGCTATATCTTTTATTTAAGAATATTAAAATTGGTTGGATCTTTGTGGTTGGTTATGAAATATTAGGAAAGTTTATTTATTTTGGATATTTTATTTATTTATTACATTATATTTTCTAAGTTTTAGTTGAAATTATTCCCAATTGGGGATCTTGTTATGCTCGTAAATAATTTACCAATATGTGTGGATCAAGAATTCCCTTAGGTAATTATAGTGAATCATTCCAAGTGTTGGGTTCAGTGACATCTTGGGACAATTTGTTACAAAATGGTAATATATATCTAGATATCATTAGGAACAACCAAAGCCTATTATGTATGAATTTTTATTTTCGGATCTCCAAGTATAAAAGAGATTAATGTTTTTGGTGATTGATAGGTAAGGGTGGAGAGAGACAAGATAGTTCTTTTTCATCCAGCACCTTATGATTCTAGGGTATGTTGGGTTTTAAATTGTGAATTAGAGATTTTTTGGCTTCTTTTGATGTAAATTGATTCTTTATCCCTTTTTATTATAAGAGTAACATTAATAGTTTATCTTTTACTTTAGTGTGGAAAGGGAGGAGAAGTGAGTGTTGTGGTTAACTCACATGGATTTGGAAATGGTGTGGCATCTATGTGGTCAGGTCTACCTCATTAGTAGAGTGTGTTTCATTGATGTACCCCAATCAATGAACCCACATAGAAAAAATGTTCACATTATTATTTATCTCGTGGTTATCATATTTTAAATCCTATTTATGCTAGATTTTACTAAAGTGGTTTTAACTTTTTGGAGGTAGATTTAAGAGTTATTTGATTCCCTTTGGGCATAAAATGATTTTTAATCTTGTTTAAATTTTATTTTCAGGTATTTGTTTATGACTTTTTTAAAACTTAATTTTGGAAAATGAGGATGTTTTTTTTGAATTGTGGATAGTTTCAGAAAAAGGTTTTTCCCACATGTTATTTGGAAAATGTTTCATTTCAAACATTATTTTTTGGGTTTTCTAAAACAAATTGATTTCAAAAACGAGTTTTGAATGCATTTTGAGACAAGAAAGGAGATTTTGTTTTAAAACAAGTTTTAAAGGTATTTTGAAAATGTAAAATGGGTTTTGATTATTTTAATTTTTTTCATTCTCTATAAAGTGAAATTTAATTTTGAAATGGGGTTTTTTAATGATATTCCCTGTTTGAAAATTATTTTTACACCATTTTTTGAAAAGACAGTTTGGGTTGTTCTTAAAAAGGTTCATTGTTGGTGATTTCATAATTCAGTAGTGATTTTTTTGTTCCTTTTTTGATGGAATGTGTTTTTTGTTTTATTACTGGTTATAAAGGGGGCATTTAGTTTGTGTTTTAAGGAATGAATTGATGTGGTTCATGTATTTTTATGATTTTACCATTCCTCTAAGAATGGTAAAATTGGTTTCTCAAGTTTTGGTGACTACCCACACTCTAGGTGGTTATACCTTGAGGTGGTTTAAGGCTATTAATTTTATCCTTAATTCTCTTGGGAATTTTGAAGCTCCAAGGGTGAGAGATGTTGAGAAACTACATTTTAGTTTTAGCTAAGTTTTGTTGGAGTTGATAGTACCTTCTCATTTGTGTGAAGTTGTGCATTAGGATCTCTTCAAGATTGTGTTAATTTAGTGGTTCATTCTTAAGGATATGAATGTGGAGAAGGATATTTATATCTTAATCCTTTTTCATGGCGACTACTCAGTGAGGGAGTATGTCGAACACTTTTCAAAGTTGGTCACCTATTCTATAAATTTGCCTATTAGTGATCCTAGCCATGATTATTTCTTTTATGGAAGACTTAACACAGACTTGGTTACATCCATTATTACATTACACCCAACATATTTTCAGGAGTTTTCAGTAAGGCCATGAAAATAGAAGTTAACCAGTCTAGGTAACCTATAGTGGGTGATTCCTTAGAACCATCCAGTATGTCGAAGAAGCATGGTGGGAATATAGATAAATCAGCAAACACGGAGTAGATTCAAGGTTATACAGATCTTAAAGAAAATAATATTTCACATGAGTGTAATATATCCCTCATTTACTTCTATAGTAGGGATTAAGAGAATCTTGAGGCCCACTACATGAAGTCTTCTCATATTTTTTCTGAGTTGTGGCCATTTATGATATCTTCAAATGTTTTTAAATATGGGTTTTGAGGAGAGGTATCTGGTTTTATCCTATTATGAATGGGTTTTTTTGTTTTTGGGACCATTCCTTTGATTATTCTAATCTTGGTGTTTAGTGCTTATATAGTTTTTTAATCTCACATAAGGCTCCCCTTTTTGGATGTTTCTTATTTATGTTTTTTTTTATGGATGTGGATGTCATTTTAGTGGCATGCTTGGCTTTTTTTGTAGAATTATTCCCCCATATTATCCACTTTGGGTGTTTTATGGTAGGATTTATGTTCCTTTTTGATGATACATGTTGTTTGAGTGAACCATTAATGAGGGATTCAGTTGTTCCGGTTCTTATGTTAATTAACTGAGGTGATCCTTTATTGGACATGTGAGTAGACTTAGATGCATGATTGGATAAAAATGGTGTATGATTCACTTATTGAGTATTGTATGCCAACAGGTATTGTGATTATATTGTTTAGGATATATCTTGTGAGGGTGAAATAGTTTTGTGACCCTAAGTTACATGTGTGTATCACAACCCATGGTGAGATCTCATGTCACTGTTTAGAGGTTGTGGTAGTTATTATTCATTCCTTTGGATTTGGGATTGTGTTTGGGTTGATATTGTGTTTCTCTCAATATTTCTAATTGTTCTAGGATGTGTTTCTTAGTATTTAATTGTTTTTGAAACCATTTTAGGGGAACTCTAAATAGCAGGGATACAATTTTTGGTATTCCTTGCTTCATATGTATTCATATTAGAGTTTCTCATTTAATTTGGTTTTAGAGACATTTAGAAACTTTTTTTATGATGATTTTGATCATTGTTTGAGGGGTTTTTTGGATTTTATTAAAAGTGATTTTTTGGGGTTCTATTTGTGAAATAAAGTGACTCTAAAATAATAGCATTATTTTAGATAGTGTATAAAACACGTAACATCAAACTTAAATGAAACCTTAAGTATTATTTATTTAAAAATGACCATCATGACCTAGTTATTAAATTCGTCGGTATTAAAAATATTTAATAAGTTATGATATATATAAATATATAATACAAAATACAAATATAGTGAAAAAATTTAAGTAATTAATAAAAAAATGTTTAGAAAATTAATTTCATGCTCAAAATTTAGATTTTATTCATAAATGATTATATTACTTTTAGTGAGAAAATATTATATAAAAGTTGGACCCTTTTATAAATTTATTTAATAAAAAATAATTTTGTTTGAAATAATTGTATCGAAATTTTATTAGGTTTATTTTTGTAGAATTTTTGGTAATTATTAATTTTTCAAAGAATAATAAAAAATAATGGCTTTTATTGAAACTTTTTTTCCCAGGCACATAAAAAACATCCATTTTGTTTAAAATTGATTAAAAGTAAAATTAGTTCTATTATATTTCAAATAATTAAATTTATCTCATTTTAAATAATTTTATTTTTGAATTTATTTTAAAATGTTTTTATACGTAAAAAGGTATTTTCGTAAAAAAACCTTTTTATTCGTACGATGTGTATTTATCTTAATAAATTAAAATGATCACTATTTTAGAGTTATTTTATAAAAATTTACATATTAAATATTTAATAAATTGTTATAACAATGATTTAATATTTTTTTAATCATGAGATAATAATGTACCAAGATTTATAAATGTATTTTTCTCAAAATCTACTATCAACATATTTTTCATATATATTTTAAAATGAATTTCAATCACTTATAAAAATTGAATTTGATAAAATTGATTCTGTATTTGCAATTTATTGTTCATATTTTTTATATGGCCCCCTTTTATTTTTGGTTAATATGAATAGTAACCGTGGTAAAATGTATCACCTTAGTAAAGGGTAAATTGGGTTAACAGAGGTAAAAAATATGTGATAAGAACATAATTTTTCATACTATTTCTTATTAAATTAAATTCATTTTCCTAATAGAGAATTTCATATGAAGAGGGAATATATAATGTTTTATGAAAATAAATTTAAAAATTATCACTCTTATAGTTTTTGATATATCTTTTATTTCAACATAGGAAAAAAAGAAAGTTTTGAACAAATTTAAATGTTTTTTTGAGAGTAATAAAATTATTTCTTTGATATATATTTATTTATTGTTTTTATATATTATATAATTACTTTAATTTGTTATAAAACTTTAATAGAATACTTATTTAATTAATTAAAATATAAAGTAACTGGTTTTAAAAATACTAAAATTAATATAATTTGAGTTAGGTATACTGTTCCCTGTTTTTTTTGGATAAATAAAAAATTATGGTGATGTTTTAAAGTATTGTAATCTAATTATATTTTTTAATTTATGTCCTTTAATTCAAATTAAATGAATTGTGTAAAAATTGACAACATTGATTTTTTATCAAAATACTATTTTTTAATGTATTAACTATCATAAAAATATTGAAATATGACAATTAACATAATAGATGGTTGATAATGTTATCCCTTTTATATTTATGATCCATTTTAATCCTTATATTTTTAATTATAACCTTTTAAGAGTGAAAAAATAATTACCACTATTGATGTTAAAATATGTTTACTAAGGGGTTAAACCAAATGATAAGGTTTAAAAAACCACACAAACCTATATTTTTTTGGTTAGTTGAATAAAAATGAAATAAAACCTTATTTTCAAATAAATTCCAATTTGGAATAATTTTTTCTTGATTATGACCTTATTATATTTTAATCTTTTAAGACATTCCAAAATTTCCCCTCACTTAAATTATAAAATTTAACCTCTCCTTTCACTTTTTCACACTACATTGAGCCTTCTAGATAGAAAAAATATTCAAAAATACCATATGAACTTCTTTATATTCATCTTATAGGTCAAGGTTTTTCCAAAATTCCAATACTAGGGTCCCCAAGTGGAGAAATTGTTTTTTAGAGAATATGTAATCACTTTAATCGATCATTTAATTTTTAATTATTCTACCTCTTTTAATTATTTTATATTTAATATAACAAATTATCTACAATATACTAAATATAATGAAATTTTATATTCATTATTAAACAATATTTATTCACACACTTTTCTTAGAATTGGTTGTGAGAGTTTCGCTTGTACATTCATACAGTTAATCATCTCCACATTGTCATAAACTTAATTTCTCTTCACTATATTTTTTGGTTGGTTATTTTGATAGGTTTAATGTATCAATAGGATAATTATGAAATAATTATAATTTTATAATGATAATATAATATCTAAATTCTCACCATTCAGTTTGTTCCAAAAAAATAACATCGCACATGCTTACATGTGGACAACCACCTCCATTAAGTGATTTGATTCGATTTTAGTTTCTATTTTAAATGGATGGTAGTAAGGATGGATTTAATGAATATATATTATATATATTTTTTAATAATTATTCTTTAACTATGATTTATTATTTACCTTCATTTCCTTTCACCCATTTAAAAATGAAAACAACATTCATGTGTATGTACAACCAATCATCTCTATGAGTAGTATGATTCATTTATCTATATCTACATTTATATATGTTTCTAAACATGTATATAATTAATATATAACATATTTATATCATTATTATAAATCTATATATTATTTAACCACGATAAACATACAATGTACAATACTATCGAACAAAAACATACATGAAAAACAAAACAAATACCACTAGGAATGTTGATTTTAATAAACAATTGTTAATAAACTAGTGATGAAATGAAATAAAAAATAATTTTTTGTATGATATATATTATTATAGTTATTTAATATATTAATAAAAATATACATTTCTTGTATTGAAGTTTTCAATGAATACAAATAAAAACATAAATGAGTTAAAGGATTTTCATCTCATTTTTTTCTTTATGAGAGACATGCCATATTCAACAATTATTTCTATTATGGGTTATATATAACAACCATGATTGTATTTTATGATAATTATTATTTAAAATATTATTATTTAAATATTCATCTATCTTTCAATTTTCCTAGGTTTCACAATTCAAAATTGACCAAAGCGGTAAGGGTTTCATGTTAGAATCTCATTGTTTACCAAGATTGATTATGATTAAGCTTCCAATGAGAAAATGTTATGACATACCAATATAAAAAATCATTTTTTATTACCATATGTTTATTTTTTGAAAATAATTTTTTTATTTTTTTCCTCTCCATATGTACTCAAGAGACCCAAAATAAGTTTTTACAGAAAATCAACTTTATTTCTCTCCTCAATAAAAAAAAGTTTCTTCTAAATACATGTTTTATAAAATTGTTTTAAATATGGTTATAGATGTTCTAATATGATTTTAATGTTCATTTTTATCCTTGTTTGAATTTTTAGAAAATGGTTTTAAAATAAATATTCTTATCATTTACTAAACAGTGTACTTTTTGACCTTTTACAAAATTTTGAAATGAATGTGTTTTAACATATATTGCATGGACGGGATTTCCCATTTCCATGAACACTCAACACTTTAATGCTTTTTTTACATGTTTCCATGGTAATTTTCAATAAAAATACTTAATATTTTTTAATTTTTTAGATTTTAAATAATTGATTTCAAAATGGAAAGGATATTATATTCAATAATATTATAATTATATTTTAATGATATTTCTACTCATCAAAGACAACAAACCTTGATATGAAATTTGATTTATAGAGGATATGGTCTAAGGATTCCATCCTTAATCATTTTCTATATGGTGTATGTTTGTGATGAAAATATATTTATGAAACCCATTCCTTTACAATGGGATATAGTATGATAAAATGATGAAATTTTTATGAAAACTATTTTATTTACCTGGGTTATCCTATAAGGAAACTTTATGAAACCTATGTCTTTTCATGGGTTTTGATAGGATGAATATTTTATTATCTTGTGGCACACATATATGTGATTTTAATTATGTGATGGGTGGGACTAACATCTCCCTCAGATGTATTAGGTAAAGATGGATAACTTATAAGGTTACTATGATATGCATGAACCTGATTTCATGTTCCAAATTTCATATTTGGGCCACATTTACATGTTTTTAAGATTAAGAATATACCTGGATCTAATTTACATAAGTTTACTCATAGACCACTCTTTCATGTCCAAAATATTATGTGGTCACCTGGTTCCATTTCCATAAGTTTATATGAGGTCATGATTTCATTTCTAAAACATTATAAGTTAACCTATTTCTATTTATACATGTTCAAAAAGATATAATATTATGTGTATAGACCAAACTCATTTATTATGAAAATGTTATAGTATCATTTCTCATGTTATTTTTTTCCTTTATAATTAATTTCATATAAAATTCAAATAATTATTATGTGACTCAATATTATGATACATGATGTTCAAGGTATGAAATTAAAATGTTATAATAATGTTCTCATACCCATATGCTCATGTTATGATCATGTGATCATGAATGTATCCCTTGATTACCCTTATTGATAATCTGATATCTTCCTTTTATATTTTTCATTTTCCGATGGTTAGGAATAAAGTTTTTGGGTTCGATATGTCTAATAAGTGTACATGTTATGAAGAAATTAATGTGAATCTCTTATGAACTAGTTGATTATGTTTCCCTATTTCCAAAGGCACTAGGCCTGTATAATTAGGGAAAGGATAGTTATGTTCTATAATGAATGTCCATCTAAAAATTTGAAATATATATGTATGAAAATTATGGGTCGTTATAGTTGGTATCAGAGAATGTTTTACATAACCATTTCAAACTAAGATAAGAAAAAATTATTGAGAACCATGAGGATAGGTCTTAATATATTGTCCTCGTGTTTTGATAATGATCATGGATGGCATAGGTTAAACCTAAGGTGTCTTATATTTAAAATAATGTTTCTTGATTAAAACTTCTGACGGATTATTTTTCATAATTATATGGTTTTCCAATATTATTATAATTTCTCACACTAATATTTTTGGTTTTAGTTATTGTATGGAACCTAGATCAGTTTTTTAAATAATGAATGTGATGTCTAATGAAATGATCAGCATTATGTGAATCTAGATAGTTTAATATTAAAGATGAAATATCTTATGAAGATTCTCACTCAACTCTCTAAAGCTATTAGTATTAAGAAGGATCCTATTTAACTTTTGAATGCACCAAGTAGAGAGAAAAATGTTATTGAATCATTTATAAGGAAAATTCCACCCTCTGTTTTTGTCTTCGAATCAACTAGT
Source organism: Viscum album (assembly GCA_963277665.1). NCBI lineage: Eukaryota > Viridiplantae > Streptophyta > Magnoliopsida > Santalales > Viscaceae > Viscum > Viscum album. The sequence continues at coordinate 1,382,024,371 of OY728143.1, read as the reverse complement.
TTCAAAGTAGTGGATCAATGTAATGGAATATATATTTTTCATTCTACAGTACTCGGACCACGAGAAAATTTTCCATGATATTTATTATTTATACAGTGAAGAGGATCCGTGGTGTAATATTATTAATAGTATGGGGAAGGAGAAGAAAATTGGATCTATATAATGGGATGCTTTTTAGGGAATGTTTTTCAACAAGTACTTACATCTTATTCTATGTAAAAAAATAAAGAATGGATTAGTTAATAATTAGAATAAAGTTTATTAATCCATTAATACCTATGTGGAAAATTTTAGAAGAATTTAATGGTATACTTATGGTTTTATCATCAAACCTGAAAGATAATTTGATGGATTGTTTAGTGGTTTGAAAAAAATATATCAACTTACATTAACTATAAGGGACTTTGGAATCTGTAATGAAATAACTCATTGTGCAATAAAAGTGGAAATAAAAGATAAAAATCCATAGGGATCTGGTCATAAGAAAAGGAAGATAGAGTTTCATGGATGCTCTAGTGGTTTGTTACATGGTAGGAAAAACGATTTTGTACATATAGATTTCAAAAAATTTAGAAAGGATAAATAATGTGAGTTCATGAAAGGAACATGGATATGTTTCAAGTGTGGGAAGTATTTATATCAATAAAAATAATGTTAAAGAGAAGTGAATGGGTTAATAAATTAAATTAATAGAGATAAATCTCCTCAGAAGATACCACTAACACATAATTTATATAAATGAAAATATTTTTGGAATTATGTGTATCAATTACCCAATCTAAGTGATGATAAAGATAATAAGACACAACAACATATGATGTGAAAGAAAAAAGGTAATGTTTTTACAATTATAGTAGTTTAAGTGAATCATTAAATTTAGGGAACACTAACCCTATACTCCAGAATCAAGGTTTCCATATTTATGTTTTTCCGAATAATCCCTTTGAAAATATTATCCTTTAGTGAAATTTGAGGTGATGGTTATCATTTATTAGCACTCCCTACATAGAATCCATATAAATTTATGGAATAATGAAATCATATTTGATATTCAGAGTCAAACTATAATTGTTTTTGAGTGCAAGGATGAACCATAATATCCAATAGAATTTTTTTATGTAATATAAGATGATATTTAAGGAATAAGGGATGAATTATCATTCAGAGTCATATATGATTTTATTGTGACTTTATTTTGGAAAATGATTTGTATATATGATCAAGGTATATAAATTTTTAGTATGAGACTTTATATGTGATAAAAATTATTATTATATAGATTATCATAGGATATAATATCCAATAATAATTTGTGTTCCATCTTGGTCAGAAATATTTTATAATGTTCTTAAGGTTTAATATTTATGGAATGGATTATGTTGAAATTTTTCTGTAATTTTTTTAGTTTAATGTGTGATTTATCATAATATATAACATATATTAATCATTCTGGTTTTGGTAATCATAGAGACAGAAGGAATGATATTTCATTCTTTTATGAATCTTAAGATCTATTAAAATTTAATTTTAGTTCTTTGAGCATAAAAAGAAAATTCAATTTGAATTTTCATTTCATGGAGTAATAAGTGAAGTGGGAATTGATCAAATCCAAATAAAAGGTTGAAATTGTTCTTATGTTATGAAATAAATTAAGTGAGTATTTTATTTCTCATTTTCATTATCATGATAGTGAAAGGAACCTTCAACTTTAAGAAAGGGTTCATGTAATTATTTAACCTTAAAAATGGAAAGGATGCCTCATTTTCCAATGAATCGATTGTCATTTCACCCATCATAGATTTATGGTTTTATATTTGTTAAATTTATCTTGAAAATTTTCCATATCACTCTATATTATTCATTGGGTGTTAATTTCTCCTTCCACATCCATATTTTCACTTCATAAAAATGTTCTCATATTTAGTAAACTAGAGGATATTGGTATTTCCCTTTCCATTTTTAAGAGGAAGTTTTATTAGGACTTCTTATGATGTGGGTTTCCATAAAGGAAATTCAAATATATAAACTTTTATTACCTATAACACATTCATATTTTAGGATGATATTTTCTAATGGTTGAGAATGTAACACCCCGTAATTGTAGAGGAACACTATGTTCAATATCGCATATGACACACAACACTGAACTAAAATGTGCCATGAAGTATTATTATATAAATATGACTATTATAATATAGTTTTTAAATTAGTATTTAAGAATAGTAATAACTAATTTATGAAATATATAAAAATTTCCTACTTAATATACATAAATTTATTAATTGTTAGGAAATAATCATTCTATTTTTATAAATGTTATATTATGCCTAAAAATTTGATTTCTTTCAAAAATATTTTTAAATTATTTTAATGAGAAAAAATTATATTTAATTGTGAACCATTAATTTTGTTTTCATAAAATTGACTATATTTATGTAATCATCATATCAAATTATTCTTAGGATTAATTGTTGATAATTTTCTAAAAAGATTTATTTTCAAGTGTATAGTGAAAAATACAAATTTTTATTGATAATTTAATTATTTTATAGGCATTTAAATTTTTTTTGATTAAAAATAGTTTAAAATTAAAATAAGTTCTATTATTTTTTAAATAATCTAATTAATTGTTTTTAATTGGGTTATAATTTTAATTTAGTATTAAAAAATACATACAAAAAGGGATTTTCCTCAAAATTTATTTTTATGCACACAATGTATTTTTATGTTAATAAATAAAATTATTGATTTATTTGATTTATTTAAATTAAATTTATATATTATATATTAAATAAAATATTAATAAATTCTTTTAATATTTTTTTAATCCTGATATAAGAATAAACCAAATTGTATGCTTAAAATGTCTTTTTCTATAAAGAAGTTTTCATCAGGTTTTGTGCACATTTTTTTAAAATTAATATCTATCTTTTATAAAAATTAAATTTGATAAAATGGATTTCATATTATTAATCATGATTTATAAATTTGGTAAATATTTACATTTACTTTTTTGTCGATATGTATAGTAACCGTGGTAAAATTTATCACTATATTAAAGGATAAATCAGATTAAACCTGGTTAAAAATAAATGATAACACCATAATTTGGCGTCCAAATTTCTATCTGATGAAGGAAATTTGACCCTCATCACTTATTCTTTAATTTTATTTTTTTAATGTAAAAACCTCCATAAAGACGAATTATATAATATTTATTGAAAATAATGCTACAAAATGTCAGTCATAGTTCTAAATATCTGTTATATGACCACATAGGGAAAAAGTTAAGTTTTTAATGAATATAAATGTCTATTTTTAGGTCAATTAAATTATTTTCATAATAGAAGTTTATTTCCAATTTTTAGAAATTATATGATTATCTTAAATTTATATACAATGCTAATGAAATATTTTTTTAATTATTATGAACTAAAATAAATAATTTAAAAAAAAATAATATTAATATAAATTGGGTTAGTTATAATGATTTTTGAAAATATTATAATCAAATGAAAACTCTTTCTTTGTGTCCTTTCTATCATATTAATTGAATAGTTTGAAAATTTATATTAAGGGGTTTTTTTATCAAAATAATAATTTATTAAATTATTTAAAAATAATAATGACAAGGTGGATAATATATGGTATAAGAGTTTATCACCTCTCTTTTTATTATCCATTTTTCACCATATATATAATATTATAACCTTTTAAGGGTGAAAAATATGTTATCGCAGTTAATGTAAAAATAGGTCAACTAAGGGATTAAACCAAAAGATAAGGTTTAAAAAAACAATTAAACCTATATAATTTTTTTTATTTATGGTATATAAATCCATTAAAACCTTATATTTTAATCTATGTTTACATTGATTCATTTGGGATTAATAATAACCTTATTAAAGTTTAATATTTTAGAAAATTCCAAAATGGCCCCTCACCTCAATCGTTAAAGGGAACCTCTCATTTGGATTATTCAAACCACTTTTAGCCTTATTTATCCACCAAAGAATAATAAAATCTATTATCAACTTCCTTAGGATCATTATTAATGTTCTGGTGTTCCCAAAGGACTATGCCTAGGGTCTTTAAGAGGATGTCTAAAGAGTTCTTTCAAAGAAAAGGTAATTGGATTAACAGATCAATTTTTTTTTAATTTGTATTTCAACTCCTCTAAATCTAATATATTTTTCATAAAATAATTAATTTTGTATTCTATATATAGTTAAATAATATATTTTTAGTAAATAACCTTTATTCACCCTTTTTCTATCAAATGGGAAGAGGAAATTATCACCAGTGTGTACGTATGACTTATGTTCTTTATGTAGTGATGAAATTCATTTATTATCACCATATTTTGTGGATGGTTATTTTGATTGATATATATATATATATATTCTAATTATTACATAGTTTTACTTATTAAATTATAATATCTTATATACCTTCCTACCTCATAAATTGTTGGGAAATGATAATGTCTCTCGTTTGCACATGTGGAATAACCCCTCCACAAAACTATGTGATTCCCTTTTCCATATATGTTTTTCTTGGATTTTAATATGGTATAATTTCATGAATATATTAATATATTTATAAAATATACTATTTAATAATTATTTTATAAAGGAGATTTATTATTTACCTTTCTTTTGTTTCGTCCATCGAAAAACGAAAACAATGTTCATGCATACGTATGACCTTCTATCTCAATGAACAATGTAATTCATTATTCTATATATAATTTTATGGATGAATATAAGAATATATGTAATGAATATATATGATATTTATATCATTAATAAAATAATATTGATTATGGAACTATCATAATTGTACATGGACAAAAACTACAAAAAAACCTACATGAAAACTGAGCAGATATCACCCATAACAATGATTTTAAGAAAAATTTGATAATAAATGGGTGATAAAAGGTTATAAAAAATAAAATATGATCTGACATATATTACTCTGGTTCTTTGATATATTTATAATAAAAATATATAATAATTATAGGGGATTTTCATTTGCGTATGCATGAAGTCAAACATAAGATAAGGGATTTTCATCCCATTTTTATCTCTTTGAGACACATTCCATATTTACAAATTACTTATTTTATGAGGTGTATGTACTTCCTATGAATAAAATTTTAGATTTATTTTATGAAAATTATGAGGATTTACATATCCATATAAGGTTATTTCTTTCCTGGGTCTTACCATTAAGAAGATTCCAAAGTTGTAAGAGTTATATGTTATAATATAATTGTTTACCAGGATTTTTTATTATTTCTAAATATTTTTGAGGGCCAAATTACAAATCAGATTTCACAGCCTTGGATTCCTTTTGCACTGCATTCCAACAATCCAAAGGTGTCTTACTTTCACTACTTTCTGCATTGTTTTCTACTCCTTGATTGAAATTATATGATGGGATGTTAGTTCCTCCTTCCATGGATTCTTACTTGTCGCTACTTTCCTAGTCTAGGTATCCTTTATAGATTAAATTCATGTTCATGTAACTCTTTCCTTAGGATATATCTATGTGGAATTCCCTTAGTTATGCTGCTTCTTTCTTGATAGGGAATCAAACTTCTATTAAGAGAGTAGTCATGCTGGGTATCTCTAGGCATGTATGGACATTGGACACTTTGGTCACCTATGAATCATCCTACTAGGAGGGAATCATATATAAGTCATATTAATCATGGAACCCAAGTAATACCTAGTCAATAACATGTTAATTACTGCCAATGGTCAGACATATTCCAAGGAATTTTACCTCGGGCACCTAATGATTATTTCATGGGGTAGGTATTCATGTTCATGTCAGAAGTTATATTTCTTATGGGGATTGATCTGGATGCATGGTTGAGATATATTATAGTGTGAGTTTAATATCTTTTGTAGGTTGGATTGGATTTTCATAACACCACATGTATTCAGATCAAGAAGTTGTGTCCCTAGGGGGTAAGATGTCACACCCGAGTAGTTTATTGATGGATAAAAAAATATTGTGGTGGGGGATATGTGGGATGAGTTTAACATACTGTGGAGATGTTATTGGTCGATGAAAATACCCCATGGAGTCGAATAAAGGATTTGTGTCCCTAGGATAGATTATTCCACACTTGAGTTGTCTACTAATGGATCAAAACACACCATAAAGGATGATTTGGGGAACGAGTTTAATGTCTTACGCAGATGGGATTGGTTGATCAGAATGCTCAATGGATGTGAATCAAGGAGTTTTGTATCTATGAGGGAATATGTCACACCTGAATATTTTACTAATGGATTGGAATAAACCATGGATATTGATCAATATAATGAAATTAACATCATGTATAGATGGGTTTGGTTGATCAGAATAACCCATGGAGGTGGATCAAGGATTAGTGTCTTTAGGAGAAGAGATATCAAACTAGAGTAGTTTACTAGTGTATCAGTACACCTAATGGAGGAAGATCCATATAATGAGTTCATTATATTGTGGAGATGGAATTGGTTGATCATAACACCCCATATATGTGGATCAATGAGGTCTGTCCCTAGGATGAAATATATTACACCTGATTAGATTACCAATGGAAGGAAACACTCTGCTGAGGGGGATCTGGGGTATGAGTTTAATGAATTGTGGAGATGGTATTATTTGATCAAGACACAACATAGATGTAGATAATGGAGGTGTGGCCCTTGGAGATATTATTACACACCTCAATAGTTTACAAATGGATCATAACACCCCGTGGAGGTGAATACAAGGAAAGTGTATAACATATTTTGGATACACGATTGGTTTATCAGAACACCCCCAAGGAGGTGGGTCAAGGGCGTGTATCCCTATAGGGGATGATTTCACACTTGAGTAGTCTACCAATGGATCAGAACACCCCATAGAGGAATATCTATGTCATGAATTTAACTTATTCTGGATACAAGATTGGATAATCTGAAAAACACATTGAGACAGATCAAGGAAGCATATCCCTATGAGGGAAGATATCACACCTGAGTAGTTTACCAATTTACTAGAACACCCTAAAGAGGAAGACCGTATAAGTGAGTCCCTAAGAGGGAACACCTGGATATTTTACTATTTTTTGGATTAAACCTCAAGGACACATCCTACATACCTTTTTTTGGAAGATATGGACAAAAAACCACATAGTTCAGTGCCACAATTTAGGGTAATTTGATAGGGATAATCTATATAGTTTAACATCAAGTGGTTAGGAAACTTGTTTCGAAAAAGGATATTCGATGGGAGGTGGTGTGGTGCTTATGTGTGAATGACACCTAGGAGTGATTTCATATGGCATGTGGCAGGAGAGAGTGGTATCCTATGATTATCATACATGGGACATCCAACGTTCAATGCATAGGGTAAGACTATAGTTTTATATCATGTGTTTAGGATGTTGTCACATAATTTAACATCATATGACTAGGATGTAGAGCTAAGAAGACTTATATCATGCATCTTGGACATTGTTAGGCTATCTCCTCAACCTTTCGGATTACGATACCAATTATCATGTTCCTCTATGTAGGTCATGATGTTAGGACTACCATGGAGGAGTGTCCAAACATAAGACCAACATTAGAGTCCCTTTTCTTAAAAGAAATGAGAATTATAGTACATATTCGTAGAAGAAACAAGTAGTTCAGGGTTCCAGGCTACACATGGAGTGAATTGAGAAGGCATGGGAGTGGGTAACACTAGTCACATGGGGAATCAAGGTGCATCTTGACTTGTCCTAGAATGGTATGGGGCCCCCAATCTCTCAACCTTAACAAAGATTTACTACTGAAAAGATGATGTATACCTATGGTTCAAAACTGTCGGTATAACCCCCAAAACCGTGGGTATATGCTATACCCATGGTTTAGGGAACCGTGGGAAACCGGGGCGATGAAATAGCTCTATGTCCTATACCCATGGTTTGAAAAACTATAGGTATAGATTTTTTTTCCACCGTGTCATAATCTTATACATGATTCCACCCTATCATTACCTTTTACCCATAGTTTTAAAACTGTGGGTATACATATTACAAAAAACACGACCATCATGTTTTAATCACGAGACCTGATCTATAATTAGAAAGGGCATCACCCATTAACCTGCATCATTTACACACACACATATATATATATATATATATATATATATATATTAATTTGTCCATTTATTTTAATTTTATTGTTCACATTAGAAAATAAAAATTTGAGAGTTTAGATCACGAGACCTCCAATTCAACAACGAAGTGCTTCACCACCCAAGTGATAGAGCATAAAATATTATGTATTTATTTTCTCTAAATATATTAATATAATATCATTGGATTCTAAAAATGTAGCGAGCAAGAATTGAACTCGGTGCTTTCATATTATAATGCAGTGCCTCACCAACTCAGCTACCTATATTATATTTATAGATGTATGTATCTTTGTAAATATATTTATATAAACAATAGGTAATAATCAAAAGTTACATTGGGATTCGAACCAGTGGTTATTCAATAATACCAATGTATCCTAGAACAATACCAAATACTATTTTTTTATATAAATATATTTATTATCTTATATTTTTTTCAGATGAAAAATATAATATTCTTTATAGACACAGTTTAGTAAAAGCAAGGGTATAAGTGACATCTATACCCATGGTTCATGAACATTGTGGGTATAGGATTATATAGAAAATAATATACTCATATTTCAGAAAAACTATGTGTATTTTTGGAACCTATACCCATGTTTCAGTGTAAACCATGTGTATAGGTTTTTTTGCGGCATTCCTGCACATTATATTGGATTAAAGCACTTACGTGGGAACCCTATACCCACAGTTTAGTAAAAACCATGGGTATAGGTTAGAAAATATCATATATACCCATATTTCATAAAAAATATAGGTATAGGTTGTTCTATACGCATGGTTTTTTGGAAAACGGTGGGTATTGACCCATTTTCTAGCAGTGAGGTGTCAGTAGAAGGAAAGAAACATTAAGAGTCAAAGAATAGAGGTTTTTTAAGCTTGGTGAATCATGGACAGTTTTTTCCTGAATCCCATTTTCCTAAAAGAGGTCGGGGTATTTTTGAATGAGTATGATTCATAAAATCTACTGAACCAGCCTCAGATTGAATTCCTAAATCATAGTAGGAGTTCTTTGAAAAAGCTAAATGTTTTGAAAATCCTCAAGTTCATTAGAGGGACATATTCTTTTACTGATGGAATGCGGCTTTGTAAAATGAATATCCCCATTAGTCGGAGGATCTAAAAAACATAAGTTATGGGGCTTAATGAAGATTGGGAACCATGGGTGATCCATTTTTATTTAGTTAAAAAAGCATTGATGGATTGAGTGAAAATAATAATTTTTAGAAGTCAATAGGTCATGGTGTCCTTGAATATCATAAATAAGGGTGTATTTATAGGGATGTGGGATTAATTATGATTAGAGGTATTTTTAAATAGTTATGAGAATTTTGAGTAGGTGCATGTCAGCAAGTCTGAATGTTGCATTCATAGAGATTATTAGAATGTCTTTGTGTGATCATAAAGCACTCTATGAATAGACTTGACATTATGCGAAGGTTAACTTCATTAATTTTCAAGATCATGAATGGAAACTAAAACCCTGGGTTTAAATTTATAAGATATTATCATCTAGTATCCATGTTTCCATTTTGTTTGTGAGATCCTTCTATTTGTGAAGGTGGGAGTTTCATGAAACTGACCACTTAAAGGGATTTTAGGTCATTTTCCATCGGATTCCTCCTAAACCGATCATTATTTCCCTGACTATTCCCATGAAACATGAATTTTAGAAAATAAAAATTCCATAACGATAGAATGGGAACCAAAATTTAAAGGAACGTCAGATTCTGATGGTGTATCTCCGAAAATTGGTAATAAAATCCACTTTACAAAGCTCATTTGTAGATCCCATTCATGAAGCTCGATCATGAAGATTAGTTCGCGAGCCAAATCACAAAGTCTTTTTATAGACCTCTAGGTTTTATTTCTATAAATATTGAAGGGCCCCCTTAGAGGGACAAAAAGACATTCATGAAGAGAAAAACCAAAGATTTCTTTTTTGTTAAGCTCAAACCCTTCATGATCACTTTGTGATTTAGATCTCCATTGCTCATGAAAGATCAATTCATATTGGAGCCTAGCGCTATGATAAATTATTCATGTATATTGTTCCAAAAACAAAACCATTATGAATTGACCATTGCAAAAGAGAGATTTAGGAGCAACCTTCATGATCCAGACTCATAAATATCTTTTAGTCCTGAAACAAATGGCTTCTCAAAGAACTGATTTTATTGCCACTCGTTGGGAAGAATTGGATGGAAACAAAATTATTTGGGAGAAAATTCAGAACACCTCAGACCATATCTCACTCAAATAACTATAAAAAATTCTTAGAAGGATTATCTACTATGCAAGAGGATAACACTCTATGGATTATGGCTAAGGGACAATGTATTCTTCCCTGTAACAAATAGATATGAACCAACCTACAAGTTTAGATGTATGTTGGGATAATACCGAAGGAATAGAGCTACATGAGGCCACATAATAAATTTACATACAATAATCAAAGAATAAAATACCTCAAACTACATCATAAATATTTATGAGGATAAGCTAGAGGAAGAGTCACCCCCACTATATGAGATGATTCTCAAGGTGGGTTTGAAGAATCTGGTCAAAATATGGATAGACAACTGGGACCTATGTTAGGATGGAATCATTACTTATGAATGGATCAGAACTATTGGGAGTATGTTCTGTTCTTCTTATTTGAGGATGAGATGAAGTGAGTGGGTCTCTATGAGGTAGCATGGGCCTCACAGTTTCACTTTTACTACCCTCAGGACATCATACCAAAGATGCTGAGAGGATAGTCTCTAGAGACAAACACCTTCCATATGCATCATTGTGAGTACTACGTCATCCTATGCGATTATGAACATATGTTTGGTATCTTAATTCAATGGTATATGAATGATTATTTTTTTCCCATAAAAAATGTGAGAGTACCAAGAGCTATTGTCAGCTCTAGAGAAGGTGATTTCGGATCTGATGTAAGGAACTAGTTAAGAGAAACTAGGGGTTAGGGATGTCCCATTCAATAAATGGTTCAATTATTTCATAAAAACATTAAAGGAGGTAACCAATGTAAATAGTCAGCAAAGAATCTACTAAGGTGGATGTGAACATGCCTTGGGGAATTATAATAGGGCATGAATCCCTCTTATAGGTGAACCCTAGAGGTAATCTAGTGGAAGTTGTGGAGGTACAATATAAAAACTGAATCTTTAATAGTTAGACTAGTGTGTTAAATTTTCTAACTGATTTGTGGCTAGATTATTCAGATAATGTATGAACATATGGGGGTGTGTAAAAGAACCATCATTATGGTATCCACACTTGAAATGTGGGAATTCATCGATTTTTATATCCAGATATTAGCAAAGCTATATAAGGTGCTTTGCAACATCAGTGAAGGGAAGACTCCACTCCAAGTGTGTGGGCCTCTCCACTTCATATATTGTTGGGTGGCTACAAAAATGGGGGTATTATTACACCAACCCTTTCTCTTCACTAAACATGAAACATCATCCCGTGATCCTAAATATTTTCAAGAGTTTCCCACTCAATCAGGTCCCTGTTGATGTATTGGAAAAGATCGGGATTTTAGAGCACTTCTTGTTTCACATGATCCACCTTCCAAAGGGGAGAGTGAATAAAAATGATATAGGGACTATTGAGATGTGATCATAACTCATGGACTTCTGATGAAAGGTATTGGTGGTGAGGTTTGACAATGATCTGATGTGAAATATATACAACCGACATTTGTTCAGGAGGTAGTTTTAATGCATGTAGTGGATGAAGTCTATGAAATACACAAAGGTATACAATGAGTGTCAACCTTTAGTCCTGAAGATAATTTGGTGCATGATAACATTAAAAAATTGAAAATGTTTTAATGATCTCACATCTCCTAAAAACACTTATAGAATTATGAAGAAAAATTTGATGAGACGGGAGAGTGAAAATCCTAGAGAGAGAGGAGAGGGAACAAGATCAGTTCTCCTAGGAAAAAGATCATCGGAGTAAGGAAATCCCTATAGGGAGTCTCTTGTGTATTTTATTATGGATTGGGGAAGAGTCTGAGTCAATGGAATTTCCCTAGTGAAATTGTCTTTCCATATTAATGGGACAACTGGGGACTCTTTAGACAGCTCAATACTCTCCATAAGATGTTGTGAGATCTCAATCGAGATGCAATATTCCTTGTAGGAATGGGTCACACTAGGGATGGATTTCATGTGCCCCAGGATAAAGATGTGTTATATATGGGAGTTCTATAGGATCTAGTACAATCTCAATGAACTCCACACCCACTAACCAACCGAGTGAATTTTTACTGGGGATTACTTCCTCATTGTAACACTCAACCAATGGTTTCACTATTTTCACACATCTATAGGGGCACATATGATTCTTGGGGGAGTGAAACCTACTAGGAATATCCTGTGAGATATGGAAACTACATCTACCAATTAGAAAATGAATCACATTATATAAAAGCTACCAAACCCATAATATTTTTTTCTAACTCTTCTTCCACTTACATAGGGATCTATGAGAACAGAGGGGGGGGGGGGTCATGATGATCCCCAATAAGTGGGTGAGGGAACCACAAGCCTTAGAGGGGAGAGTGTGGGGGACCTCCTTGATGTTATCGACATGGGAATACAAAATTTTTCCAAAGTGGTGCCCATGATAGAATCATAGGTCGAAAAGGGAATGCCCTTTATAGGGTAATTTCCCTTCAACATGCTTGAGCACCCAACCAAACTATAGTATTCATGTAATACTCTTCCCATTTTAACATTTTTCTCCTCAACTCTACTTTTTTTGACCTAGATTATTCATATTTAAATTGAATTTTAAATGGTCTTTAGGGCTCAAATTCCAATAGAAAAATATATGTAAAAAACTCATGGGGATGAGGTGGTGATGGTGGGTGCTACTGTATTGGTGAAAATATCTAGGGAGGTTGTGGTAGTTAGGAAAACCATGGATGAGCTGTTAGAAGGGACTAATGAGATCATTCCCTCTATGGGGGGGGGGGGGGTTATATGATGACCATGACAGATTATGAAGAGGAAATTGTGGTGGATGAGCATGCTATAATAGTGCCTTGAGAGGTGGATATAAAAACTGAATCCTTGATAGAGGAAGAAACAAAATTCCCTAAATTAGAGTGGATGAAGAGGTTTTACTAGGCAAGGAATCCCTAGAATAGCCACTAATGGAAGATTAAGAATTTAGGATGGTTACATACACTTTTGAGGTGCTATATGGTTAGTGGATGATTATGCTAAAAGTTAAGGGGATAGTGATGATATGTTCCTAGGAATGGACCACAATCATCACACACCTGGAGACATACACATGTGTGATCTGACTTATAATTTTTTGGCGGTCTTACCCTATATAATCATGTTCCACCTGAAAATTTTTAGAATTATTGCTTAGAGGATGCCAAGTAGAACCATATTGTTTGTTTCAATGTGTGGAAGTATGTTAGGAGCTTCACCACCCACACCAAATAGCCGAATTTCCACATTTGGTGGGATACCTCCACCAATATCAAGTTAGCCTGGGGACTAATGGGGTGGACTCCTGGAACTTTAATGAATTTTTTGGTTAGTTCCTCATTGAGTGACTATATACCAAATGGATGGCTCTTGAAATCACATAGAAGAAGAACAAGGTTGAAGTTTTTAAGGTACTTGAGGTAGCTGATGGGGAGATCGCTCGCCTAGAAGGGCTAGCATTGGATCATGTGGTTTTCATCACTTCCTAATATGAGACCATAAAAAATATGAAGGAAAATTGGTAGCGAATGAGGCTAAGGTTATATAGGTGAAATCTTTGGTGGCTATGTGCCAAGACTAACATTAACAATATATAATCAGAGATAAAGAAGCTCACCATAAGGCTGATGAAGTAAATGAAGACCTAGAAGAGTGAAAAAAGACCCTAGAGTCAACTCACTAGAGGATGTCAAAGATCAAACTCTTGATCATAGAGGTAGATCATTGAATAATTTTTTTAGAGGATATTTTTCAATATGTATATGAACATTTTAATAATTTATTGGTTTGTCTTAGAGTTCTACATAATTTTATGTGATTATTTTTTATCACACTTCAATTATATCCCACAGATGAGAAATGACCAATCCCAAAGATCATTAGAGTCATGATCTGTGTGAGAAATAAAGGATTATAATATGATTATTAATTTATAATATAGTTTCAGATAATTGTTGAAATCTCATTGTTCTACTATTATTAACTAACCCTTGAGGGATTTTGGGCTGATAAGAGCTATGGTTAGAGAATGAGGCTCCTTGAGTTTCCAAATTACTTTTCCAATGTTCACTAGTGCATGAATGGGGTAATGCGAAGGGCATTGAATTTTATCGAAAAAGGGAATAGATCATGTGAATCATGAATCCCAATGTCTGGAATGTAAGAGGAGTGGCAAGACAATGGAGGAAAACAACTGAACATTTTTGAAATGAAAAATCGATATCATGTTACTAGGGATGTGGAAAAAAATGAGGTTGTCTTACTGACCATGTTCGAATCATTAGACCTTTTATATAATTTCATCAAAAGTATTTTAAGGAATTGGATCATGATTGTATATGGGCTACTGTGGCTGAGACCATTTTTATAATGGTCACATTCAGATGTTGAAGAAGGTGAGGATCATAATAAGGTCCATGTGAAACATGGGGTTGAAGTAATGGAACTATAAAATAGATTACAACACTCCCATAATTATGCCACTATGGGTTAGAGAATATTTGTGTGGGAATGTTGGTCTGAATAAAGGTCAAACTCATCTTTCAAGGAAAGTGTTATCTTGATTGTCCAGTGATGGTAAAAAAAACCTGAGTGATGCGATACATGATCAACGCCAAAGGGAGGTGTCTCAAGTTAGGGACTAATATGCCCCATAGTTTTACATCATTCAATGAGGATGATAGATATGCATTTTAACATCATACAGTGAGAACGAAGAACACATAATTTAATTTCGTATGATGAGGATGATGTACTACATATTATAATGTTGTCTTATTGGGTTGGAATAATAGATATTTTTACATCTTGCAACTTAGATGTGTAAACCTACATCAAGAATACCCATCCAACCCTAGTGGAACCAGGTTACAGAGGGTAACACAATGGGGGTGTTCATTGAAAAGGGAAATGAGGAAATGGAAACCTTAAAGACCCTTCACAAAGAAATAGAGTCTAGGGAGAGTCATACACAATTTTGAAGGTCATGAATGCTTAAATTTGAGGTCATAAATCATAGAATAAGGGAAAATAATTTATGGTCATAATTATTAGACCTATTGAAAATATTTTATAATCATAATGATTGGACTGATGGTATCTCAAAGAGGTATGTATACTATTTGAGGGAGACAAACCTGACATAAATCGAGGTGGAAGGTTGCAGAATTCCACATAAAACATTCCTAAGAAGACTCACACACACTTTAAAGTCACGAGTCTTATACTTTGAGATTGGATCCTAGTTTATGGTCCTAGAGTCTAGACCATAGTGTGAGAATCCAAAAGTGGTAAGTGTGGTGCATCATAATTCCAACCAGATGTGAATGGATCCAAGGAGGACATGACATCACATAACACATTCTATAAGGATCTTGTACAATGTTTGGATCTTGGGGCTTGGACTAGAGCCATTTGTTTAATGTCAAAGTGTTTAGACCCTAAAAAATGGAATCTCGTATATGAAACATTATAATAAAAACCCCCTCATAACTTCAATGCCTGTATAATCCAAGCTTGGTTTGAGAAACAAGGAGTGGTGTGAATTTATCATTGTTTTTAGGGGATAATTCAATTGGGGGGGGGGGGGTTAAATGGATGGAAAATCCATCAAGGGAGATCGTGAATTTCTAGAACTGTATGATTTTATAGGGGAGAAACCAATGGATGGGTAACATCTTTTAACCGTGTTCAACAATTGTGTTCAATACTCACATCTTCTAGATATCAGGAGAAAAAAATGCAAGATCGACCATCAACCATGTTTAAAACACGAGATCCACTTTTTCAGCTAAAGAACCTCTAATGAATCCGACTAGGATGGTATGTGAGCTAGTGTGTCCAAGAACCATCATTTTAGGGAACCAATTCAGATCATGGGGATGATGGATACCAAAATAGGGGGAAGTCGCATATCATTAACGATATATCATGGTAGGAGAATGACGTTGGTGGGGTGTTGTCCTCTTTGGAGAGGGTATAATATCATCTCACGTTAGGATGCATACCTATTTAACATGGGATAATTTGTTATTCATCTCATACATGATCATTTGAGGCATCCTGATTTTGTATGAGGGATTTACTGATATCCCAAACACATCATAATAGGCATCACGATTTTAGACGGGGTAAGATCATAGTTTAATTTTATGCCCTAAAAATATTTTTATTTGTTGTTTAATGTCACGAAACTAGGACTAGGGATACCATTAGCTTAATTTCATAGATCTCAGACTATATGAAAAGTTTTTATTTTAAGTTTACATAGATTTAACTAGGTGTCATGAGTGTTCATAAAATATCTTGTTTGGTGTAAAAGAGTTGTAACCCAATATGAACACAGGGTTGGAAGTACTCTTTTCTACATAAAATCGACTACTCATACCCCATGTTGACATCATGAAATTGGGGAAGAGAGTATCCCATAATGATTTTCCAAAAGGGATGGAGCCAAGATAAAATATCAGAGTTTATCTATGTTTCCCAAAAGGATGGTAATCATGCCAGACATAGTTCTAGAAGGAGGTGGAATCATAGGTTTACGGTAATTCCAGGGATGAAGTAGACATGTTAATAAAGGGTTAATGCACATAGTTTATGATCATAGTGCTTGGACCCAGGATCCTAGTTTTAGGTCATATATCTTGGACTAGTTGAAAATAGTCTAAGGTCATAATTCATTAACATTAGGGAGGTACTACAGGGATTCTTGTATGGTGAAAAATATTTAAAACCCAACATGAATGGAGACATGGATGCTGAACACTGCATGAATAAATCTTGAAACTATCTATGAAAAGGTCCAACTATGATCAATGTATCATTAAGAGAGGGAGGGGTGAATCATAGATACATTTTTCTATTATGTTATCTTTATTATATAATAACCTTCACCTCTAGATAATGTTTTATCACCTTTAAGAAATTCAAATATTCAAAAATCCACATGAACATGAGTATTTATGAGGTTTACTACTCAATGAGAGTATCTAGTCCGTATCATGGTTTAAAAATAATACAATACTGAAAAATTCAGTTGAAATAAATATTTTTGTGTTGATAAAATAATTATTAAATACGATTACAGTTGTGTAACACTATAATCACAAAAATGCATGTTATTATTTTAGAAACAATGACGTAAAATTAGTTTTCTAAAAAGTTTAAAAACCTTAACCATTTGGTTCTGAACATGTACATGTGATTCATAAAAAAAGTTCAATTTTTTAATTCATCATAAAAACAATTATTCACTTTCCTATACAAAATTAGGTAGAAATGAATTTTATAGACTTTTTATGAAAACTCAGTCTGATGTGTCAGTCCAATTCACCAATCAGATTCCTTAGTTTTGAAAACTTTTCTGAATAAATAGTATAGAGATAATTTTAAATAGATTATTTCATTCATTGAATCGGTCATTCCAATTTCTTGATCCGATATGGAAAATACTAACCTCAACCTCTTCCTTATACATCTTTTATCCATAAACCCTTCTTTACGAAATTCAGTTTGGTAACATTATAATAGAAATAAAAAACTTTATCTCTCTCTCTCCCACATGTGAATAGTTTCAGAGTACATTATACATTGACCATTAATTATAGGGGCCCTAGAAATCGAATGTGAGGGAAACAAATTTTACTTTCACACTCAACCAAATTCCAGAAACATGAATTTCACTAACATTTTAGCTTCACGTTGACAATTTAATCACTTATCAACTCTTATGGATTCTTCTTGGAGCATATTGAATATTCCCAAAACATCATACTTATTCAAACATCCAACCTTTTTTAAGTATGATAAAATTTTTCTTTATGATAAAGTTTTTCACTTCAATGAAACACAAGTAAGACAATGAATTTTCATTCAGATAGTCCAAGTGAAAACATCCTCCCATTAATATCATTGAAACTTATAAAGACATAGAAACACTTTTATAACACTTCAGTAAAAGCCTTAGAACCTATTATTGATTTGAACAAAAAATCATTATATTTATGAAAACTATTTATGATGATATAAGTAACCGATGAATTATCAGTTTCAGTATGTGTTTGATTAATCTGTTCTATGATCTCTCTGATGGATCAATTTCACATCTTATTTGATAACCCTTGAAATAATTGAAACCATTCATGCATTATTTTTTTATTAAACGACAAAAAAATACAATTGAGACCACATTGTCATGCTTTGATGATAAAGGTTGACAACATTGTTTTACATCATCCGATTGATTAATATCTAAAACCCTTTTGATTCATCGATACCAACAACCTAACATGTTTCGTAGCCTCTAATAGAATTTTGAATCAAATTCCATAAAAATACTTACAAATATCTTGATGGATTAGTGTGAGAATCTCATATGATGGATCATTGGAACATCATGTTTTATATACCAATGTCAGTAATGACTTGTTTATTTAAGACTCTCTAAAACTGATGATTGAAACTATGGATTGGTTAATTTTGTGGATCAGAATGTCAAATATATTTTATATTATTATGGATTGGTTGATTGGTACATATAAAAAATAATTTACATTATAAACTTTAAAATCTTATTCTTCAGACAATTTATGGGTCCGGGGATCCTCACATCGATGATTTGAGACCAAAAAACTTTGACATCATTGCTCTATTATTCTATAAAATCATTATTACATCCTGAAATCTCTATGATTCATTAAAAACTAGGATCTTTATAAAATCTTCTAACTTAAATTGGAATGTCCTATGACTTACCATCATTTCAACACCTTCTTTATTTCAATTAGAAACTAAAACTAATTTCCAAAACATTGAAAAACTCAGACCTCTTTTCTCATCCTTTTGATTCACAACACTTGGATGAACATTTTTCAATTAACTTATGATGTTGATAAGTTTAAAAAATATAAAAAAATTAAAACTATTCTCTTTATTAAGCATTATTTCTTGATTTATTATATAAAAGTACATATAATATAACTAGAAGATCAATAATTCTAGTGCCTTTGGGAATTTGGTACATTACACAACATATTAAAATAAAGAATACATCATCTTTATTGAAAACTTATTTTACATGTTCACAATATTCCTTCATACTAAAAACTGCAAGGGATAATTTGGGGACATAGATAAGGAAGGGGTGAGATATAAAGCTCAGTATGGGAATAAAGATTGCATAACATAAATAAAGGAAGACATGTTAGTCAATGGGAATATCAATTGGATATAAAATTTGTGAGAATCATAATCATGAATAATGAGGCATGATATAGAATAATAACATAAATTAAACATGCAAAATGTGGAAACAACTTAAAGAATTGTGTCATTAACATAGGTCAATGATAAATTCCAAGACATCATAATGGAAAATGTCCCATACGGGAATAATGTTTACCCGATCTCCCAATATGATGTCCCATCAAACTAAATATCACCCAATGCATTGGATCACTATATAATTTTGGGCACACGTATCACATTCATTTCATTCCTAGGATGAAGGGTGCCATATATATATCATGAAACATGAAATCATTTATAATATCATTTTTTTCATGATCAAAGAGTGTTTAATAAATATATTTAAGTCATAAATCAATAAATATTAGTTTATAAATGTGAACACCCTTGATAAGAAATGGGTATTGGTATTCACTACATAATTGGTTGGAATGTAAAATTTTGGGGTAATTTTGGAATCATAAGAGCATCACTTGGAAATTTATAAAATCGATTGATGAGAGAGAAAGGGGTCTCTCATAATTTGGATAAAAATTTGAATGTAATACGAACATGTCAAAACATATCCCAAAATTATAAATTTATTTATGTAGGGATAATTCTCAGAGGCCACTTTTATTGATAAAGAAATTCAAACAAAAGAGTAAATACATAGAAGCATACAGGACAAAGTAGCTCAATAAAAATGAAATCAATGCACTCATGAGCGAGTGCTTATACTGTGATGAGAGAGTTGAAAACCCCATACATGTTGATGCCTCCATATCCTCTAAGTATGTACCTCTATCTAGGGGATTCCACCATTATCTGAGATCTCAACATTTCTATCAATTTTTATGTTTTTAAATCTTACCCGATCATCTGTTATTTTCTCATTTTCATCACTGCTGACAGATGCATGTAATTTTAACGAATTATAAATACTCAAGTTTTTAATTCATTTCTATCTCTGGGTATGAGTTACATCATGGATTGGTCTACTATAAGGTGACCCCACCACTTTAGCATTTTTATTTCGTCACAAATAAGAAAGGATGCATGTGGTTTGGGTTTGGAGGCTTGAATGGATTTCATTAGGGAATCTATCTTTTCATATTGTCCAAATTGAGTGGGTTGAATGGAGCTATGGAATTTTATAGTTCCCTATATAGTTCCCTCTTTAGGGTGGAAATAGGTTGTTACAAACAAGGTTGTATCCCTATGATCCTTATCATGCAACAAGTTATAAGAAGAGGCATTGAAAACTCCAATCTTAGAAGACATATCAGGCATCAATGTTCTTTTAATAGGTGCACTAAATGTACCTTCCAAAGGATAGGTCTCTTTATTAGTGATAGAGGGAGAAGTAAATTCTGAAACTACTTCCCTATCTGTTGAAAACAAATTACTATCAACATCATTTGAAGAAAAAGAGTAACCTGGGGGTTGTACAATCTTATTTTCTTCCATCGGTGTAGAGTTTCAAGAAGTGATCACATCTTTTACAACTTTAGATTTATTTGATATTGATACATCCATATTATCCTTTCCCTTCCTTCTTTTAGAAATAACCAAAATCTTTTCATTCCATTGGAAAGATTCTACATCTTGATGAAGAGAACATTCAAATAAGTCTAGGTTATCAATTAATTCACTATCATCATATTCCTTTCAATCCCTTGTCAACATATCCTTGAAACAGGTTCCATTTATAGCAACCTTATCAGAAATATCATTAGTGGGAAGATGAATATCATCAACAAGATCTACCAAGTATAAGAGAACTTTCTTATTTTTTTGTGAATAATAAATGGAATTGATAGTATCAATGCATCTATTTCTAACTGTAGGCTCCTCATCATGAATCCTTTTGGATTTTCTAGTAGGCTCATCTAAATTTTCAGCAGAATCTATGTTATTTTTTTAATATGTCCTTCATTATGTGGTCATTCTCATTTCTAGAAGCATTTTTATTCTTCTCATTATATTTCACCTTCCCTTGGTTAGGTTCCTTCCAATAATGCTTTAAATCATGCCCTTTAATATGCTATTTATTATAATGAATCTCTATTCTACTAATAGATATTGAATTCCCAATAACATGACAAGAAACAAAAAATGGAGGTGTTATTTAATACTCAATTATAAGAAAAATATCATCTAGTGGTGTGGATAAGATCACTTTATATATCAAATTAGAACGTAAATTAACCTCTACCAGGACAGTTTCAAAGTGAACATAGCTTACTTCTTGAGTAACATGATCCATTATAATTAGAACCACAATATTATATACAATATCGAATAGAATCTCATCATTAAACAATACCCAATTCAGACTATGTTTTTTTATCCATATCTGAATGCATGTATCCTATAAATTATGAAAGTTGGAGTTCAATTTCCATTCATGTAGTCAGAGTGTACCTGGTCTGAGATCAGTGGAGCCGATACACAATGCTTGAACTTTGAGACCCACTGAAGGAAAAGGATGTCAAAAAGTCTCCAACTTAGGGACACACATTTGAAATTAGTGAATCCCCAAACATCAAACAACCATGAGATAATATCTGAAGCCTGTTAGGGTTTCACAACTTTCATCAAGGAATTGCATACAATAAATGAATGTTTTCATAGATCAAAACTTTTTTATATTGCAGCATAATAAGACAAAACAAGTGTTGTTGTCCCTTTATAAACTATTAAATGGGGGTGTTATTTTCAAAAGGAATGAATGAACCTCTTGAGAAAGCCTCAAAGGAAGATAGATATTTTAGAGCTTCATGGTCCTTCTTCATTTCTACTGGAGTCGAACCATTCTGATTTTCATGTAAATTCTAAAGGTTCCGGGCGCAGCGGAAGTGCATGGGTGGATGTTCCCACTTGGATTTTTGTCATTAGCAATGATCAATCTGGGATCAATACGACGATAAACGCCAGTCTCCACAGATCGAATAACAGAAAACGACAAAGAAGAAGGTTTGTCTTGGAACCACAAACAAGGATCATTACAGGTTGATTATAATTAATTTAATTAATTATAAAGAAATACATTTTGGGTGTTCTTTCTTCATTGATGTTATTGATCACGTTGTCGATGTGATCCGTCGATGCGTCGTAGAAGCCAAGTGTAGACTCCCTATAGCAGTGATCCACACATGTACCTCGTATCTCTGGACGTCACCAAAGGATTCTCTGGGTGCTAGCGTGGAGAAGCCTTTGCTTGCGTTGTCCGCCTTAGATCGTCTTGATCCGATGGAAGAGGATCTCTCTCGGTCTTGAGAGTGTTCTTGTAGGAAGAGGTTCTTTCGGCCTTGAAAGAATTCTCCAGAATTATTGTGTCTCACACGGGGTATGAAAAGAGTTGGGGTTGTGAGGATATTTATAATCAGGTTTGAGGTTGTAGAGTTATGACAATAAATAAACGCGTTATGCGTTTTATTTATTTCATTGATTCTTATTTAAAACCCAAATGTAGAATAATTAATTCCTTGACATGCACCCATGCTGATTATAATAAATATAATTTGAAAAAAATATTATATCCTCAAAATCCTGACTAGAAAAACTACACGACGTGTATTAATAAATACACAACGTGTACTTGTTTTTCATTGAAAACTACATGGAGTGTACATTCAATGTATATGGAGTGTATATCTTGTTTTAATTTATTCATTTACTTTCCATAAATGAAACTACATGGAGTGTAATTATTAATACATGGCGTGTACTTGTTTTCCATGAAAAACTACACGGCATGTAATCTTTAATACACGACGTGTATATCTTGTTTTTCATTTCCTTCTTCCTCCATAATTAAAATTATTTAGGCTTCCTTGAATAATTATTAAGCCACGTAGGGGAATAATATTTATTCTACTTGAGATACTTGAATACACTTAGTGTGTGACCCTCTAGGCCTCTTTCTCTTTGGAATTAGGCGAGCTTTCCTAAAGTCCAAGATTACTGTCTAGCAATGGGTCAAGGCACCCAAGAGAAAGAAGTTGAAGACACATTGACGTATCACCTCATATGAACACTTAATGTGTAATTTAATCCCTTTGTCTTGATATCTCATCAAGAAGGTTTCATGACAGTGTCATAAACCTATATTCATGATCCATCATTCTTTGACTACCTGGAATAAACTCGATGTTCACACCATGGCCATGGAATTTAATGCGATAGTTCTATTTCAATCAAAGGGACGAGATATAAACTTCCATAAATGGAAAGGAAAAATCCTTCCTCGACTTATCCATTAACAACATGTCACTCGTGATGCACCCAACGCACCCAACGTACCCTACTTCCCGCCTACTATCTGCATGATGGTTTTCGTCAGTAAATCTAAGTGCGCGAGTCATGACATGAGTTGACGATAATATTCTAGTCTATGGACCATTACACACACTCGTAGATAGCAATGTACGATGACACCAAGACATGCAGAATTGCTATTGGAGGGTATGTTCTCATAATATCCCATCTTGGAGATTACTGAGTGCGAACTCCATGAGAGAGAGTCTTGTCTTCTTATGAGTACTCGCACATGACGGTCTGTATACTATGTGTCCTATCATAGTATGTCATCCAACCATAGAACTTTATTTAAGAATATTGTTATAGCATTTCAAGGTTCTCATCATAGAGAGGATCTTCCACGACCTTATCAATGCAACAAATATTCTAGGACATTATTATATTATAGTTATGCAGAACAATGAACAATATATAATAAGTTAACATTCATGTAATCAAAGTACAAAACAGTTGGTTCTTAGGACACCAACCCTTACAAAATCCTACTTGGACTAGAGCCAACTGCCTATGACTTTTAGTCCACTAGACCTCACATGATGGTCATGTTTCTACTGAGTCAAGGCTTTAGTCAAGGGGTCCGCCACGTTGTCTTCTGTGGAAATACTTCTCACTGCAACTTCACCTCTTTGAGAAAAATCCCCCAAGAGATGATTCTTCTGAAGTATGTGCTTTGTCCGCTGATGTGTCCTTGGCTCTTTTGCAATATCCACCGCTACAGTATTATCACAATAGAGTGTGATAGGATATTTACTGCTTAGTACTACATCCATCTCTTGGATGAAGATTTGCATTCATACTGCTTCTTTAGCTGCCTTAGAAGCTGCGATATACTTAGACTCTACTGTAGAATCTTCCACCACACTTTTCATTGAGCTCTTCCAGCTCACTACACCTCCATTAAAACTGAATATGTATCCATTCTATGACTTCATGTCATCTTGATTAGTTTGGAAACTATAATCTACATGTCCTCTGATGACTAGTTACTCATCTCTTCCACAAACCAGGAACATATCCTTAGTACGCCTAAGATACTTAAGGGTAGTCTTGACTGACATCCAATGGCGGTCTCCTAGATCAGCTTGATATCTTCCTACCGCACTTAATGCATAAGAAACATCTTGCCTCGTACATAGCATATCATACATGACTGACCCAATCACGGATGTGTAAGGGATCCTTGCCATTCTCTTTCTTTCCTCATGTGTCTGAGGACACCTTTTCATGGAAAGATGAATGCCATGTGACACTAGAAAAAATCCCCTCTTGGATTGTTCCATACTGAATCTCTTCAGTATCTTGTCAATGTATGTACTTTGACTCAGGCCCATCATTCTCTTGGATCTATCACAATAGATCTTGATCCCAAGAATATATGCTGCCTCGCCGAAGTCTTCAATGGAGAAGAATTTATGCAACCATGCATTAACTGACTGTAAGACAGGTACTTCGTTTCCAATTAGTAATATGTTATCAACATATGCTGTTAGGAAAATGACTGCACTCCCACTAAACCTCTTGTAGACACAAGGCTCACATTCATTCTTAACAAATCCAAATTCTGTTACAGCTTCATCAAAACGAATGTTCCATGATCTTGATGCCTGCTTTAATACATAAATGGATTTCTGCAACTTGCATACCTTGTTGGCATCCTTTGGAGTCACAAAACCTTCAGATTGTGTCATGTAGACATCTTCCTAGAGGTTTCCATTACGGAAAGCTGTTTTGACATCCATTTTCCAAATTTCATAGTCATGGTATGCAGAAATGGCCAATAGGATTATGATGGATTTCAACATTTCAACTGGTGAAAAGGTATCATCATAGTCAATTCCTTGACGCTGTCTAAAACCTTTTTCATCTAGTTGTGCCTTGTAGGTGCTGACTTGCCCCTCCATGTCCATTTTCTTCTTGAATACCCATTTATTACCAATAGGCTTTACATCAACTGGAAGATCTACCAAAATCCTGGATTGGTTTTGGTACATGGAATCCATTTCAGAATTCATGGCTTTTTGCCACTTGGAAACATATGTGCCTTCAACTACTTCCTTGTAGGTAAGAGGATCATCATTTTCAACCAATAATGAGTCACCATCCTCGGTGACAAGAAAACCATATCGTTCTGGTTCTCTCACCTCTCTCGTGCTCCTACACAGTTCTTGTGTCTCTAGAACAGATTTTTCTTCCACGAGGCTTTGTGGAATCTATTCTTGTACTAACTCATGTGCATCTTGAGCCTCGACTTCATCGAAGTCTATCTCACTCCCACTATCTCTTTTAGAGATGTGCTCCCTGTCAAGGAATATGGCGTGTCTTGCCACTGTAACCTTTTTTTCTGAGGGGTTGTATAGGTGATATCCCCTTGTTTCCTTGGGATATCCTATAAAGATACACTTTGTGCCTCAGGGTGCAAGTTTGTTACATGATGAGGCCTTAACAAATGCTTCGCTACCCCACACATGTAAATTCAATAACATGGCTTTGCGTCCACTCCATAACTCATATGGAATACCATTTATCGATTTTTTTAGTACTTGGTTTAGTATGTGCGCTTATGTTTGTAATTCATATTCCCAAAAGGATAATGGAAGACTCGCATTACTCATCATTGATCTCACCATGTCCAACATGGTGTTGTTCCTCCTTTCTCTTACACCATTCCATTGTGGCGTGTAAGGAGGAGTGAGTTGAGATAGAATCCCAAACTCCTGTAAAAAATCAATAAAGTCCTGATTAAGATATTCTCCTCCTCTGTCTGAGTAGAGTTTCTTAATCTTCTTACCAAGCTGGTTCTCAACTTCATTCTTGTATTCTTTGAACCAATCAAAAGAATCTGAATTATACCTCATTAAGTAGATATATCCATATCTACTAAAATCATCAGTAAAAGTTATGAAGTAAGAGAACCCACCCCTTGCTTCAACTAGAAATGGTCCACACACATCTGTGTGAACTAATTATAGAAGCTCTTTATCCCTTTCAGCTTTCCCACTAAATGGGGATTTGGTCATTTTTCCTTGTAGACACACATGACATACACCAAGTGGTTTTAGTTTGAAAGAATCTAAATACCCATCTTGATGTAATTTTGTCAAAAGTTTCTCATTGACATGACCTAGCCGGTGCTGCTAATTTTGGGTGTGGTATGAGTCATGTGAATTTACTTTTTCATCGATTTCCATTACTTGGTTTGTGTAGTCTAACACATAAAGGTCATTATATAAATGTTCCCTACCAAAACAAATGCTATCTTTATAAAAGTAGAAACATTTATTACCAAACTTGAACATGAATCCATCAGTATCTAATATGGATACTGAAATAATGTTTTTAGTATTATAAGGAACATAATAAAAACTCTTTAACACCAAGATCATCCCAGTAGGCAATGTGAGGCTGTAGTCTCTAACAGCTACATCAGCGAGTCTAGCTCTGTTGGATGCTCGTAGATCCACCTCACCTCGGTCAATCTTTCTGAATCTACTTGGTTCCTATATTTGGATACATATGTGAGCACCACAAGCAGTATCTAATACCAAATTAGTAGAAATAGATAGATTGCATTCGATAAGAAACACACCTGAAGCTTCCCCTTGCTTCCTTGGCTGGGTGCAGTTTTTCTTCTAGTGGCCCTTCTTGACACATGCGAAACAAACATCATCCTAGTTCTTTGCCTCTCCTTTTATCTTACTTTTCTTGTAAGGCTTTGAAGAATCTTTGGGACTAAATATCTTCGCATTTACTTTACTTTTATTCACCATAAGGACAAAAGGTTTTTCACGCTTCATGTCATTATCCACTTGGTGAATAAGGATAAGAAGATCAGACAGAGAATTCTCAATGTTGTTCAGGTTGAAGTTCACAACAATGTTATAGAATCTCTGGGGAAGTGATGCAATAATGAGATCGGTACCTAGTTTTTCAGGGAGTTTAAACCCTAGAAATTCCAAGCGCTCAATGTAGCTAATGAGCTTGACTACATGAGGCCCCACTGGGGCACCCTCTCCAAGCTTGCTCTGAATAGAGCCTTAGAGATCTCAATCCTTTACTGTCTTGCTCTCTCCTAGTATAGACCATGGAGGTGCTCGATCATGCTATATGCATCCTTGTCCTCATGAGAATTCATGAGTTCACTTGACATTGATGATAGGATCAAACATTGAACATCGAGTGCATCGCTCAAATGTTGATCATAGACAAGGAAATCTTCATCACTTTCCCCTTGGGCAGGAGGATCAGGAAGTGAGGACTCCAGCACGTAAAACTTTCTTTCATGGTGTAGGATAACCCGAAGGCACCTAAACCATTCCTGAAAGTTACCTCCGGTGAGGATATTGTCTTTATCCAGAATTGATCGCAGAGAAAATGTGGTTGAAGAGTTTGTCATCATGATTCTACAATTTAAAAGAGCAGATTTATTAGTACTTTCTTGATTACATTTCATGAGAAATAATAAATTTTATTAAGTCTCCCACTATTTTATCAAGTCTCAATGACCCTCACCATTGAACTCGAAATGTCCAATTTCTTTGAAATTCTAGTGGAAAGGATCCATATTCCCCTTCGCATAACCCCAAAAAGGGTTGGTCAATCTATTTAAAGTTATTTAGGTAGGCAGGTATTTGCCAACTATGAGCTTATAGTTCCTTGATCTGTTGAGTGGAATCCCCAATCCTGAAATACTGACTTGGATTTCCTTAAATCTTTCCTCCAATATTACATCAAGTCTAGCAAGGGCTACTTCTCTTGATGTAATATGGTTAAGTCAACCCTAAACCTTTCATAAGGGCTTCCTTTATAAAAGTAAGTTTCCCAACAAGGGTTGGTCAAACACATAGTTTTATTGAGTCTTACCCTTAATCAAGTAAAGGAAGGCTTGGTCTGACTTAATATGGTAGTAGAGGGATTTTATTCTTTATGTGTATTTTCTCATTATCACATGCTTGTTAATATTAAGTGATGATTTCTTAAGTGATTAACCATGTTCCGATAATGTTTACACATAGTCTGGTTTTTATTTTATTCCATCTTTGCATACTTGTTTATTTCATTAATTATGTGATCATGACAACACATACATAATAAATAAACCATGCAATTAGACAGAAATAAAATAAGATGGAATGATCATGAGCTTTTATTGGTTAGCTTATCTAGCAATTTTGATGAGCTATCCCTGACCTAGGGAAAACACCTTAAACCTGTTGGTTCATGTTTCGCAGCTCCCACCTATCCACCTTTGTATCTTCTTGCGTCGATTTCTCCTCGGCTTCCGGATTTGAACCGTCTACTATGGCTTGGTAGATCCTCCATTACATGGGTTTACATTAAAGAAACCATGGGAACGTAGGCCCCACATTTTTTTGAAAGATGGCCCACAGGCCAACAAATTTAAATTTAATAAATTTAAATGAAACCATACACATAAAAAGGGTCTTTGGTCTAGCTCATGATCATCCATAGTATGCAACAAAATTTACACATATTTAGAATTCAAATTCTTTTAATCATTATTTTATTTAAGATAAGACGCCCTCGAATTCAATTAATTATGATCTTATAATTAATCAATTCTTTATCTAAAAGTCCTTTATGAATTTACTTGAGATTCTTCTCATCCATATTCCTTGTATGAGTCTTTGTACATTGGAGGAAACCTGGTGAAATTCCATTTCTGGAAAGTACACGGCCTGTAGTTTATAATTACACGACGTGTATTTTTCTTTTCACCCTTTATCCAAAGTACACGCTGGGGCTTTGGCGTGTTTTCTGTAATTTGGAAATTTTGGAGTACACAACGTGTAGATGAATTATACATGGTGTGTACTTTTTTGTTACGCGGTAATTGGCCTGGCGATCTCGTGTACACGGTACACTGTTTATCTTTGTACACGGTTTCACCTGGGTCGGAATGGACTACACGGCGTGCTGCTCCAACATACACGCCGTGTATTCCGGTTTCCATGCGCTGTTCAATTCTGGTCAACACGACATGATTAAAACTTAGGCATAATAAATTCACACGATGTGGTTTGGCGGACCAGTGCCAGTTCGTTGAACCTAAGTACACGGCGTGTAGTTTTAAGTACACGCTATGTAATCCCATGTTGTATAGACAAAAACAGAGGCTCCTCCGGATGATTTCCTCGTTTTTATTTTAATCAAAATTAAAATTAAAAGTCTATTTTTGTGATATGAATCGAGAAATGAAGGAGGAAGAACAAATCTCATTTATTCAGATTTATAGAATTATTTATTTCAAATTGAATCAAATATAAATGCATAAATTATCAACGAAAATTAAATAACTACAATCAACGTTGTAACCTCTCTCTGATACCATTTGATGGTTCCGGGCGTAATAGAATAGTGTGGGTGGATGTGCCCACTTGGCTTTATTTCATTAGAAATTATCAATCCGGGATCAATACGATGATAAACGCCAGTCTCCACGGATTGAATCATAGAAAAAGATAAAGAAGTAGGTTTGTCCTAGAACCACAAACAAGGATCGTTACAGGTTGATTATAATTAATTTAATTAATTATAAAGAAATACCTTTTGGGTTTTCTTTCTTTGTTGATGTTCTTGATCACGTTGTCGATGTGATCCGTCATTGTGTCGTAGAAGCTAAGTGTAGACTCCCTCTAGCAGTGATCCACACGTGTACCTCGTATCTATGGACGTCACCAAATGATTCTCTGGGTGCTAGTGTGGAGAAGCCTTTGCTTGCGTTTTCCTCCTTAGATCGTCTTGATCCGATGGAAGAGGATGTCTCTCGGTCTTGAGAGCATTCTTGGAGGAAGAGGTTCTTTTAGCCTTGAAATAATTCTCTAGAATTGTTGTGTCTCACACGGGGTAGGAAAAGAGTTGGGGTTGTGAGGATATTTATAATTAGGTTTGAGGTTGTAGAGTTATGACAAACAATAAACGCGTTACGCGTTTTATTTATTTCATTTACTCTTATTTAAAACCCCCATGTCGAATAATTAATTCCTTGACATGCGCCCACACTGATTATAATAAATATCATTTAAAACAATATTATATCCTCAAAATCCTGACCGGGAAAAATACATGGCGTGTATTAATAAATACACGGTGTGTACTTGTTTTTCATTGAAAACTACATGGCGTGTACATTCAATGTACATGCATGTATATCTTGTTTTCATTTATTCATTTCCTTTCCAAAAAGGAAACTACACGGCGTGTAATTATTAATACACAGCGTGTACTTGTTTCCATGAAAAACTAAATGGCGTGTAATTTTTAATACACGGTGTGTATATGTTGTTTTTTATTTCCATCTTCCTCCATCATTAAAACTATTTAGGCTTACTTGAATAATTATTAATCCACATATGGGAATAATCTTTATTCTACTTGAGATACTTGAATACACTTAGTGTGTGACCCTCTAGGCCTCTTTCTCGTTGGCATTAGGTGAGCTTGCCTAAATTCCAAGATTAATATCTAGAAATGGGTCAAGGAACCCAAGAGAAAGAAGTTGATGACGCATTGATGTATCACCTCATATGAACGCTTACAATGTAATTTAATCCCTTTGTCTCGATATCTCATCAAGCAGGTTTCATGGAAGTGTCATAAACCTATATGCTTGATCCATCGTTCTTTGTCTACCTGAAATAAACTCATCGTTCACACCATGGACATGGAATTTAATGTGACAGTTCTATTTCAATCAAAGGGCCGAGATATCATCTTCCATAAATGGAAGGGACAAATCCTTCCTCGACTTATCCATTAACAACATGTCACTCGTGACACACCCAACGTACCCTACTTCCCGCCAACTGTCTGCATGACGGTTTTTGTCAGTAAATCTAAGTGT
Source organism: Viscum album (assembly GCA_963277665.1). NCBI lineage: Eukaryota > Viridiplantae > Streptophyta > Magnoliopsida > Santalales > Viscaceae > Viscum > Viscum album. Next base: position 1,381,992,526 of record OY728143.1, on the reverse strand, counting down.
GCGAGTCATGACATGAGTTAATGACAATCTTCCAGTCTAAGGACCATTACACACGCTTGTAGATAGCAATGTCCGATGACACCAAGATATGCAGAATTTCTATTGGCGGGTCTGTTCTCATAATATCCCATCTTGGATATTACCAAGTGTGAACTCCATGAGAGAGAGTCCCCTCTTCTTACGAGTACTCACACATGATGGTCTCTATTATATGTGTCCTATCATAGTATATCATCGAACTGTTGAACTTTATTTAAGAATATTGTTATAGCATTTCAAGGTTCTCATCATAACGGGGATCTGCCATGACCTTATCAATGCAACAAATATTCCGGGACATTATTTTATTATAGTTATGTAGAACAATGAACAATATATAATAAGTGAACATTAATGTAATCAAAGTACAAAACAATTGGTTCTCAGGACACCAACCCTTACAAATTCACATCAAACGAGTGAAGATTGATACTGTGTGGATGAGTTAGGGTAGAAGAAACTTTAAGGTGTGGAGAAGATTTACTTTCATGCTTCACCATCCATCTATATAGGCTTATACATTTATGTTAATTTTCCAAACATTATGATCTAAAAATGGAAGGCATAAGATAATAAAGGAAAGTGAAGAAAGAGGGGAAGGTGAGGATCCCTTTCCTTGAGAGTGTGACGCCAAATGCTTGGGAGGGGATTCAGGTGTTTTTGAGAGAACATTGAGAGGAATATATAGGGTGGAAATAGTAAGAATTCAATCCAAGGATTTCGAGTGAATATAAATGGGGGCTTGGGTGGGTTTATATAGGAAAAGCGAGGGTATTTCTTCATTATTTCTCAAACATAGGTTTAGGACTTTATATATTAAAATAACAAAAACCAAAACCCTTACCAAGGTTTTTTCTTATTTTTTTTTTCTGATAATGGTGAGTGGTTTAAATTATTCCATATGACTATGGTCCTAACAAAAAAAAAATAATACCCTTGATGATGTGTAAGTGACTCATACTCTTAGTGAAATGATATTAAAACCTTAAAATATATTAATGGTTTTGGAGGATTTATAAAGGATTTATAAAATTTATAAAATAAAAATGAACTCTTATTATATTAAAGGGGAACATAGATTTGGTTATGGATACACTTTACAACATTTATTACATCACATTTGGGTCATTATGGTGTCATAATTCACACCATATATTTATATTATCTTTAATTATTTCTTAAAAATTTTAATAACCCAAGAAATTATGAAATTTTAACCATAAAATAATATTTAAATTATGATTCAAAAAAAATTAATCTTATCTTAAAAATTTTATAAATTTTTTAATTTTCTATTTTAAAATAAGATTCGTATTTTCTTAAAAATTAAATATTTTTTAAAATAACTATTTTCAAACCCTTATAAAAATTACATTTGACTTTATAAAAATTATATGATAATTTATATTAAATAAAATTTATTTCTTAATAATATTTAAATACAATATGTTTTATTTAAAAATTACATTAATTCATCAAAATAAATTCCTTAATTGAATTTTAATATTACCCAAAACAATTATTGTTTTATTGTATAAAAATATAATTTTTATCATACTAATTACTTAATAATTTATAAATTAAAAAAAGAATAAATATAATCATAGTTTTAATTAAAAATAAAAAATAAATATTAGGGTTATGTTGTTTTAATTCATAGTTAATCCATTTTTACCCTTAATTAACATATTTTCCTTTTACCGTGAAAATTGATATTTACTAGATTTAATATTCATATGGTACTAAAATTAAGTTGACCGTGATACCTAATATTATTAATGAAAATTATAAATATGGAATTCATTTAATCAAAATAGTTTCACATTAGTGGAATAATTTTATTTAATATAAAACCCTAAAGTATTATAAAAATTAGTTTATTGGAAAATATATTTTTTAAGGAAAAGTCGATTTCACTTTAACTATATAACTAGTAATCTTAATTATATGAATTTCAATTAACAAATATAGTTATATAATAAAAAATTTAATTTATAACATTTCTCAGAATTTTTTATTTTAGTTAATTAAAATTGATATATTTTAAGACATTTTTTTTGGAACAAATGTTTTTTATTCCTAAAAATAACAATATTTTAAATTCTAGTACATATATGATTATGTTGTACTTGAATGTTTTAAATATAAATAAATAATACTTATTATACCGTAAAATATAATTTTAATAATAATTGGACTTTTTAAATTATTTAATTTATCTAAATAAATGACAATTTTACCTAAATCGCTATTTCTCACTATTCATTAAAAAATCTACATTTTCTAAAAAATACCAAATTTTCACACTAATTTATTTTTGATATGATTTTCTAAAAAATGGTGTTTTCTTATCAAATAATTTTTTTAATTTTTCTATAATCTAATTATAATATTTTAAAAAATATATAAAAAACCTTTTTGAAGAAAATATATTTTGAAGAACAAAAGACATTTCCAAAATGTGATTGATTATTTTATAACAATTTATCAATATAAATATATATGACACACACACAAATACATATATTTCATTAAGTAGTAAATCATACTCCTATTGAAAATATAATGGAAAGTATGAAATTGTTATATTTAAAGAATCATTTATTGTTTGGGTTTAGTGTTGCGTTTCACATACACTATCGAACATACTTTCCTATTTTAGATTCTCGAGGCCTTGAATTATTACCCCCTTTAATAAATTGTGCCCTCTTAATTTAAAATTGAACTAGGGAAATGATTTTTGACACTTGAAAATAATATTCTTTGAAACCCACATCCTAAAAAGGGTTAATAAGACAATCTCTTGAAAAGAGAGAAAAGGATATTTGAAGGTCATCACATAACATAGATTCCTAATAGATTAACTTTAGTAGGAAGTGAAATCATGGAAAGGGAAGAGAAAACTAACACCAAAGATATAATTTAGTTTGAAAGAGAACATGGTCAAGATAATGTTGATGACCACAGAACCACAAATCTATGATGGGTAAAATGACCATAAATTCATTGGAAAATAACATAATATGAGAAAATTTTGTTTTTAATATTATTATCCAACAGTTAAAAAATTATATTACCATTTAGACTAAAAAATATTGAAATCTTATTTATTGAAAAGTATAATTTAATAACTAAAAAATCTCTAATATAATACCAACTTTTCACAAAATGATGAGCACTCAAGGTGATTTTTTTATTCCTAAAGCACTAGAATAAGCTTCTAACAGATTAGATAATCCACCAAGTAAGATAAATTTATTCCTATTAATTCAAACCATAGACTATAATAAAGGGAAAATTAGGTATGAGTAGTTTTAAAATATTTAACACAAAAAACGGGAATCAAATTACATTAAGGGGATAAATTATAAATTACATGTATTTCCATAAATTATAAATTTACAGGCTTCAATATAAGTTATACATTATCTATTTGAAAACATATATACTTAATGTAATACTTGTTCCCTTGAAAATGTTTCATAATGAGTATTTAAATTACTAAAGAATATACTTTGGGAGTGTCACACCAGTTGTGCAGTAAGTCCCGTTGTTGTGTACTAATTACTAGTCGAGTCTAGCTCGACATGATGTTTTCAGGTTTTAACCCTTTGTACATTTATGTTAAATCCACATCTACTTGTAATATCCAGATAGGGATATATTCTAATGATAGACCATATACTCTATAATTAAAAAAATTATGTATGTTTTATTATTCATAGTCTTATTCCAAATGCTTTCTCAAGAGTTTTTAAATCCTAATCCAAAAAAACTAAACTTTTCCTTTGATACCAACTGTGACAACCCAACTCTTTATCATACATTATTTCATGATTTGTTACATAAAATTACACATAATACAACCGAAAAGATCAATATTTATAATATATTTGGGAATTAGGTATACAACATAAAAACTTAAAACAATAAATACACTATCTTTATTGAAAACATATTTAACATGTTCATAATATTTCTTTATACATAAAACTTCATGGGATAACCAATGGACATATATAAGAAAGTGGTGAGCTATAAATCCTAGTAATGGAAAAACAATGTAATAACATGAAAGAATTAATACATATCAAAAAATACTAATATAAATGGGACATAATAGGGATGAGAATCATAAACATGAACAATGACGTATGATATAGAATAATAACATAAATGAAGCATGGGAAATGTGGAAACAAATTAAAGAACTACATCATAAAGATAGATCATGGATAACTATTAATAATTAATGATGGTAAAAGTCCCATAAATTAATATGGTTTACTCTATATCCCAACATGACATCTCATGAGACAAAACACTACCCAATACATTAGTGCACTATATAATTCTAGGTGTACCCATCACATTCATTTCATTCTAATTCTTATGTGTTCCACAAAAATTATAAAATATGGAATCATTTTTCATAAATTTTTTTTACACAATCATGGAGTATAGAATAAATGAAAATAATCCCCAAATCAATAAGTATAATTTAAAAAATTTGAACACCCTTGATAGGAAATTGGTATGTGTATTCACTATATAATTGTTTGGCATTAAAAATCATGGAGAAATTTTGGCAGCTTAACAACATCACATAAAAAACATAAAATGGTTTTATGAGATAGAAATGGGTGTCTCTTAATTTTTCAAGAAATTGGATAATAATAGGTACATAAAAAATATCCCAACATCAAGAATTGGAAATGGTAGGCATATGTAATAAGTAAATTTGAAGACAGAAGGTAAGGTGGGGATCGTTTTCTTTGATAGTGTGACTCTAAATGCTTGCACGGGTCTTATAGGGGTATTGGGAGAACCTTAAGAGGACTATAGATATGGGATGTAAAATTAATGGCATTCTCAAAGTATTTTTAGTGCATATAAATTGTATCTTTGGTGGGATTATATATGAAAATAGAGGGTATTTCCTTATTGTTTCTCAAAATTAGGTTTTGAACTCTATATAATGAAATAAAAAATTCATTAAATTTACCACGGTTTTTTCCATGTTTTAAGAAAAATGGTTGTGGTTTTTATTATTTTTTAAGGAAAAGTTCCAAAATTAATAAAATAATATCGTTTCTGATTTGTAAGTGAGTAATACTCTAAAAGACATGATTTTAAAACCTCAAAATTTTTTAATCATTTTTTATGATACTTATTAGATTTATTAAAATAATATTTTAAAAATAAAATCAAATAAATTTTAAGGTAAGCATATATTTTTTTCATGGATAACCTTTGTAGTATTTATTACACCACATTTGGGTCATTATGATGACTTAATATACAATGTAAATTTATACCTATTTAATTTTTGCTGGAAAATTTGACTGTCTTAGAAAAATTGGAAAAAAAACTTTGGATATTTTTTATGGAAGGATTATAATATTAACATTTATTTTATCTAAATAATTTTTTAAAGATGTAAATTTTAACTTTTAATATAGGAATAAATATTTATTGAGAAAAACTATGTCTTTTGACAATAACTACGTTTGAACCCTTATAAAAATTAAATTTCACTTCATAAAATTTATATGTTCATTTATATTTAATAAAAATTATGTAATAATAATATTTTAATAAAATACAATTTACTTAAAAATTCCCTTAATTCATCAAAATAAATTCTTTAATTGAATTTGAATATTACCCAGAACAATTACTATTCCATTATATAAAAAAATATTTTTTATCAAACTAATCACATTATAATTTATAAAGTAAAAAAATAATGAATAATAATAATAATAATTATTATTATTATTAAATATAAACATTAATATCAGGGATATGATCTTTCAATTTATTTTTAAAATATTTTTTACCTCAATTAACATATTTTCCATTTATCGTGGTAGTTAATATTTACAACATTAACAATTAATTTGTATAAAAATTATGTTGAATGTATTAAATAATTTTAATTATTAAGATTATAAATACAGAACCAATTTTATAAAAATTACTTCATAGAGGAGGAATAATTTAATTTAATTCAAAATCTACAATCATGATAAAAAGCAGTTTTTTTGAAAATAAATTTTTTATGGAAAAAATTATTTCACTATAAATTTATAAGTCATAATATTAATTATATGAATTTAAATTAATAAATATAGACATCTAATAATAAAGTTTTATATTGATAATTTTTCATTAGTTGTAATTTTAATTAATAAAAATGGAGATATTTTAAACTAGTTTTCGAAACAAATGTGTTTTTAATCCTAAAAATAATCTTATTCTAAAATATGGTACAATGATAATTAAAACTCAGTTAATTAAATAAAATAAAATAAAATAATTATTATTTTATCTTTAATTAAAATTAATATAATATGTAACACCCCAAGCTTCTACGGTACGCTTCTCTTTGAATAATGTGATAGCGTGTGTTGTACGCAACACCGAGTTCTAACACACCATAACCAATAAAACTAGCCGTTATGAATAGTAACACCTAGTTTTTGAAATTATATATATTTTATATTTGAAAATGGACTTCATTTTTGGATTCGGAATATCGAATTTAGCCTAAGGTGAAATTTTGGTACATTTCGGATAACTTTCATATTTTGATGAATAGTGAAAATTACTAAATTTTAATTAAAAACAACTTTTTTAACCAAAATAATTAATAGTGATAAATTATGAATTTGAGTGGTTTTAAAGTATATTTAGAATATATTTTTACCATTTAATATAATGTTGGTCATTGGACATAATTTTACAATTAAACCGAACATAAACAAGTGTCAATCTTTTGATAGTTATTATCTCTTAAAAACACGCTTTTTGTTTTGACAGCGGGAATTAATTTTAAATTAATTTCTGCCACTTCTGTGTTTTGAATTTAGAAAAATGGATTCCATATTTGGAATCAGGATGTCCAAATTATGTAAATAGGTAACTTTTATTTTTACACATTTTGAATAATTACTGCGGTAAATATTTTATTTACCATGGTTAAAGGGTAAATCCGGTAAATAAGGGTTAAAAAATAATATTATAATAATAACAAATTACCCTAAAACGTGTCCTAACCTTATTGGTGGACACATACCCGACCATTAGCATCCTTGGGTCAATTTGGGGACCCCTTGGATCCACTTGTATGTGGTAGGGACACATTATATTAATAAAGTTAAAATAAAAATAAAAATGGCATAAGCTTACATCTTTTAGAAGAACAATTTTTACATAGAGTTATACATGTTGGATTTTCGATTATAAATATTCATTAGAAAGCTAAAAAGATTTCCGACATGATTATATTTTATTTATAATTTTTAGACATCAAATAAGTTAAATTATTAATGACACAATAATGATGCAATGTTTACCTCATTAATAAATCATTGAAATAAATAATATTATAATGATTAAAATATTATCTAAAACCTGTCCAATTCTTATTGGTTGATGTTATTTAGAATATGAGTCATCTTATCTTCGACCTAAATGATTTTTGGACCATTATAAACCGAATATAATTATATTATAAAGTAATACTTTCACTCTTTCCTAAAGAGCCCCTCCTCTCCCTTATAAAAAAAGACCACTTCTACTCATTACTCACACCTCTCAAGCCATTTGGCTCGTCCAAACTCTGCCCAAATACGCTCCCCACATCCCTCTCCTCCTCCTTGAAGCTTCCCCTTAGGCAGAAATCATTTCAAGAATTCCTTTGGTTCCAACCAAAGTGAGTTACCTAAATTAAAGGTAACGATTTCTCTTAAATTATTTTCATTTATTTTGTTTCTTCAACCCCCAAACTCTTTTTATTTCCTTTCTTTTGTAACAACAACAGTATCCTCAATATACTAGGATGTTGTTATAAGAAGGATTCAAACTACACATACACACAAATCCATCTAATGGATGATGAACATAATGTTTCTGTGGATGGCAAACTAACGCCTCACGAAACGATGATTGTTCAAATACATCTTACCGCCTCTCATGGTGGCCATTATGATGGAACAGTAATTAAATATTATATTAATGATATATATTTAATATATAAGCTTCTGTAATTCCATTTTATTTCATACCATTATTCGTTTCATGTTGTATATACATACGATAATTTCATTTGAGGAAGTGCGGACTACCCCCCCTTAAAATGATATGACTCGTTCATACCACACATGGAACGTATAAAGGATGGTGTTAATGAACTTAAGTAACATATATAAAATATTATATTATACTGGAATAGTAATATACCTATGTATCATTTGGATTCGATTCTTTTAAAATAAAAATTAAATGGAAGTAGCGTTCGTGCGTACGTACGGACTACCGTCTCCACGAACGCGATGAGATTCATTCTCCATCGTATCCATTCAAGTATAATTATCATTTAATGATTTAAAAATGATGTTTAAGGACTTGATATCATTCTGGATATGAATAAGATACAACAAACATGACTTATGTAACAAAACATATAAAGAAAATGAGTAAGTTAACACCCGAAACGGCGATAATACTAAGATATTATTATCAAATCAATATTAAAAGATCATATATGATATCATATTAATGTATATGATTCTTGTATAATTTAGTAACTATTATTTCACTATTATACAGGAGGTTAACCTACCCCAACCAAGGAAAAGTACAAGGTAAGGGTTATTTCACAATCTCTTCATTATCCGAGGTTGTATTATACGTAATAATCTACTGGGATCTCTTTATCATCCACATCCATGTTTCTTCGAAATATATTTCAAAACATTTTTAATATTTACAAGAATATGGGTTAAAGTCATTTATACCCTTGTTTGACTTTTTATAAGAGGTTTATAAAGGAATCTTTCCGTCGTTTTCAAAACAAGGTCCTTTTTAACCTTTTCGACAGAATTGAGGTAAAAATGTTTTTTTTAACTTATACGGCGGGTGCGGTTATTTTCCGCCGTTATAAAATCGTCGAAGCTTTCCATACAATCTTATAAGAATATTTTCAAAGAAAATGTTTTATTTTATATGGATCTTAAATGATTTCAAAATAAAAGGAGATACTTCTTTAAAAAGAATTTTGATTTCATCTATGTCAACATCCTTTGATGGATTTTAAGATTATTTGAAGTTGATTTATTATGATACAAAACATCTATATTGTATTGAAGGTTTTGTGATATGTTTGACTGTGGATGTGCTATTTTTATACCATTCATAGTTTATGGTGAAATTATTGACATTTCGTATGCTAGTTTTAATACGAATGTTTATGTTATGTTTAAACCTTTTCATATGGGAATGCATTGGACTTAATAAGTGACGGATGGAGCCCGCTATAGCTCCTCGATGCATCGGTAGGTCTCATGAGACAAACTAGTGTCTTGGCACAAGGCCTTGACAAAATCGTATTTGTAGTCTTGGCACGAGGCCTTGGCTATGTGGTTATGATAGTCTGACATTATGCATTCCAACATTATGAAAGTGGTTATTGATTTTTGCATGTGATTATTCGATTAGTAGAATATCCATGTGAATAAGTAAATGGCATTATTTTATTTTACTTTTTTCATACCATGTTGATGTTAAAGTTTAAAAGGCTTTTGTTTTAGTAATGCATTGCCTTAAATGTTTATTCTTATTTATGAAAGTTTCCTCTATATTGTTATCCTTACTGGGAATTTGAGCTCACCCCTTTTCTATGTTTTATTTTTTCCAGGATGTGAAGAAGTAAGTTATGAATGACCTGCAGGGATTTTATGAGGGGTTAATAGTGTGGATTGTGGAAACATTATGTTGTTGTATTAGTTTTTCATTTTATGATGTAATGGAAAACTTATGAATATATCTAGTGTTTCCAAGGCTACTAAACCAATCGGTCTTTCGAGATTTGATCTTTCTTGTGATCATGCCAATGTTACGAAGTAATGCACCGACTCTGGGTAGCTGGGGTCGGGGCGTTACAGTTGGTATCAGAGTAAGTTTAGTACAAACCTTGGAAACTAGATTAAGATAAACTCTGATTAGAGCACGTAGACCTAAGATGAACTTTGAGGATTAGTATAGAAGAACTTCCTAGAATTTTGGTATTGTAGAGATTTTGTGAGTTTTCCGAGCAATACATACCTGTCTGGATACGAGCAGGTAGAGGCGGCTCTGGCACAGATGTACCTAGGGGTAAAACCCGAAAACACCGCTTTGAGCTAGACTCGAACGGGAACTGGTGCACGACAACGGGCCTTGCTACACTCTTGGTTACGACACTCCCGGGGGATATGCTTAGGATAACTCTCACTATCTTTACAAATCATTATGAAGGGTTTATGAGTATGTACTTCCTCAAAGAATTTTTTTTTATGATTATGGATTATATCCATAAATAGCTCAATTTATGTTAAGTGTTTTATAAGTATGGGATTATGTATTTTGATTCATAAACTGATCTAGTTTATGCCATTGTTTAGAAATGGCGCCTAGTGGAAGAAATGGAAACCGTATCAATGCACGCACTCCATGTAGGGATTTCCCTCCTACTCAAGATAATTATAGTGGGGCTGGTGATGCAACTGGTGCTGATCAGCTAATCACCATACTGGGACAACTTACTCAGGTTATGAATAATAACCTTACCCGTATGGAGCACCCTGATCCGCAGCGTGGAGGATCAATGTTAGATCGATTCATGAGGCAACAACCACCAACGTTCAATGGGAATACAAATCCCTTAGTAGCTGAGCAATGGATATTTTCCCTAGAGAAAATATTTCAGGCTTTGGGGAGCAGTGAAAGGGAAAAAGTTACCATGGCAGTTTACCGCCTCACTGGAGATGCTGATCAATGGTGGTCATTGATTCAGAACATGAAGGAATATGATGAAGTATCAAATATGGAATGGAGGGAGTTCAAAGATCTGTTTCTAGAAAAATACTTCCCTCGCGACCATCGAGCAGATATGGAAAGGCAATTTCTGAGTCTGAGACAAAAGGAGGATGAGAATGTCACAAAGTATGAGGATAACTTTACAAGGTTAGCGAGGTACGCTGGTGATTATATTCGTAACCCAAGAAGTAAGATTGATCGTTTCTTTGATGGGTTAAAACCATTTCTCCGTCGAGCATTAGTCTCACAATCCTTTTCATCGTACGAAGACATTGTCTCATGTGCTATCAAGACCGAAAAGGAATTCTCTAAGTCTTATGACTTTAAAGCAAAGCAAGAGAAGAAGAGACCTGCTGATCAATCTGGGAATGGAAATAAGGGGAAGAAGGGAAAGGTTGAATATCCATCTTGTGGTAAATGCGGGAAGAAACATCCTGGTACTTGCTTGAAGGGAATGGGAGTCTGTTACAAGTGTGGTGAAAAAGGCCACCAAGCTCATGATTGCAAGGGGAAGAAGGAAGCTACCAACGTTCAGTGCTACAATTGCAGGGAGATGGGGCATTATGCAAATGCATGCCCTAAGCGTCAGGAGAACTTACCTCAGAAAAGGCCAAGGGATCAAGGCCAGGCTTATGCTATCACTACTGCAGAGGTAGAAGCTCCGAAAGATGTGGTGGCAGGTAATTTAATGGTTTCATCAAGTTTAGCAAATGCATTATTTGATTCTGGATCATCGCATTGTTTCATATCTTCCCAGTTTGCTAAGAAAATTAGATATTTCCAATTTGATTTAATAAGGGAGTTGTCAGTTAAAACTCCTAAGGGAAGTATCGTTGCAACAAAGTTTTGTGAATCAGTCCCCATTAGAGCACATAAATTTTCTTTATCTGCTGATTTCATCGGCATACCTATGATTGAGTTTGATATAATCCTCGGTATGGACTGGCTTTCGGACTATGATGCGAAGATTTATTGTAAGAAGAAATAGGTCACGATTCTTGATGATAATGATAAGGAGCACATTATTTTTAGAGCAGAATCGTCACCACCTAATTCTTATTTAGATCCACCCCCAGTAGCTCAACTTAATTCAATTATTGGGGAGGAAGAGAATGAAATAACTGTCGGTGAGGAAAGGAATGTTCAAATAGAGGATGTACCTGTTGTGAAAGAATTTGTAGATGTATTTCCGGAAGATTTACCTGGACATCCTCCAGAACGAGAAGTTGAGTTTTCTATTGATTTGATTCCTGGATCAAGGCCTATATCGAAGACCCCTTATAGAATGGCCACTGTAGAGTTAGTCGAACTAAAGAAACAACTAGAGGAATTGAGTAATAAGGGATTTATTCGCCCTAGTGTTTCTCCATGGGGAGCCCCTGTTCTTTTTGTTAAAAAGAAAGATGGATCTATGAGGTTATGTATCGACTACAGGGAGATCAATGCTATAATGATAAAGAACAAGTATCCCCTACCTCGTATTGATGATTTATTTGACCAACTGCATGGAGCTCAATACTTTTCAAAGATTGACCTTCGATCTGGATACCATCAGTTGTGTGTGAAGAAGGAAGACATTCCGAAAACAGCATTTCGAACCAGGTACGGGCATTACGAGTTTACTGTAATGCCGTTTGGATTGACTAATGCACCCTCTGTATTCATGGATCTAATGAATAGAGTTTTCAAGGAGTATCTCGATGAATTTGTGGTGGTATTTATTGATGATATCTTGGTATACTCCAAAACCTACGAAGATCATGAAAATCACTTGCGCATTATCTTGAAGACTCTGAGGAGGCATGAATTATATGGGAAGTTTAGCAAGTGTGAATTCTGGCTTCAGGAGATTTCTTTTCTTGGCCATATTGTCTCAAAAGATGGAATCTCTGTTGATCCTTCTAAGACCAAGGCAATCCAAGAATGGCCAACACCTACGAGTATAACTGAGGTACGCAGTTTTATTGGTCTGGCAGGTTATTATCGATGTTTCGTCCAGAATTTTGCCCGATTGGCTAACCCATTAACGAAGCTCACACGTAAAGGGGTTAAATTTGTTTGGACAAAAGAGTGTGAAGAATGTTTCGAAGAACTGAAGAGAAGATTAGTCAATGCTCCTATATTGACTTTACCATCGGGGAATGATGGGTTCGTTATTTATAGTGATGCATCGAAGAAAGGACTTGGCTGTGTCCTTATGTAGAATGATAGAGTTATTGCCTATGCATCACGACAGTTGAAAATTCATGAACAAAACTATCCTACTCATGATCTCGAGTTAGCATCAGTGATCTTTGCTTGGAAGATATGGAGGCACTACCTCTATGGTGAAAAATGTGAGATTTATACTGATCACAAGAGTTTGAAGTATATTTTCTCACAAAAAGAACTCAACATGAGGCAAAGGAGATGGCTTGAATTACTCAAGGATTATGATTGTACGATACACTACCACCCGGGGAAAGCAAACAAAGTAGCAGATGCTTTGAGCAGAATAGACCATGGAGTTCTGAACATGATGAGAATTGAAAGGGATCCAATTTTCATGGATCTAGTGAAGATGGACATGGGAATAACCAGGGAAGGTGAAACATCAATGCTTTTTCAAATGGTTGCCAAACCATCTTTACTAGAAAGGATTAAGAGTTCTCAGACCGATGATGAAGAATTCCAAAAGAAGATTAAAGCTGTGAATGATGGGAGATTGAGAGACTTTGTGTATGAAGATGGAATTTTGAAATTCGGGAAGAGACTTTGTGTTCCCAATATACCTGATCTAAAAAGGGAATTGCTGGATGATGCTCATAGTTCCAATTTCTCTATACACCCTGGGAACACCAAAATGTATAGAGATTTGAAAGATCATTTTTGGTGGGACAATATGAAGAGGGAGATTGCTGATTTTGTGTCAAGATGTATGGTTTGTCAACAAGTGAAAGCTGGAAGGCAACAGCCTGGAGGAGTCATGCAACCTCTTCCTATACCGGAGTGGAAATGGGACAATATTACAATGGACTTTGTCATGGGGCTACCGAAGACTCCTAGAAGGAACGATCCAATATGGGTTATTGTTGATCGTCTTACCAATTCAGCACATTTTATTGCTATAAGAGAAGATATACCCCTGGAACGTCTAGCAAGACTATACATTAATGAAGTTGTGAGACTTCATGGAGTACCCCTATCGATTGTTTCTGATCGTGATCCCCGTTTTACTTCAAGATTTTGGAAAAGTCTTCAGAAATCCCTGGATACTGAACTTCATTTGAGCACTGCTTACCACCCTCAGACAGATGGACAATCAGAATGGACTATTCAAACCTTAGAAGACATGTTGAGATCTTGCTCACTTGACTTTCAGGGTATGTGGGATCAATATTTACCACTGGTAGAATTTTCCTATAACAATAGCTTCCATTCAAGTATTCAGATGGCACCATATAAAGCGTTATACGGAAAGAGATGTCGTACACCAACCTGTTGGGATGACGTTGGTGAAAGAAAACTTGTAGGCCCAGAACTGGTGGAGGAAACGGTGGAAAAGGTGAAGGTAATCCAAAATCACATCAAAACAGCTCAAAGTAGGCAGAAGAGCTATGCCGATAATCGAAGGAAGGATTTGGAATTTCAAGTCGGTGATCATGTTTTTCTGAAGGTATCTCCGTGGAAGGGAGTCATACGTTTTGGTAAGAAAGGTAAATTGAGTCCCAGGTACATCGGACCTTTCGAAATTCTAGAACGAATTGGGGCTGTAGCTTACCGATTGGCAATGCCGCCAAGTCTCTCCAAAGTTCACGATGTGTTCCACGTATCTCTATTGGGGAAATACATGCCTGACCCAACGCATGTACTCACCTATGAGGAATTAGAACTGGAACCCGATCTGTCTTATTGTGAAGAGCCCGTCAATATTCTTGATACAAGAGAACAAGTACTGAGAAACCGGACGACACGTCTGGTAAAAGTTTTGTGGAGAAACCATAAGATGGAAGAGGCAACGTGGGAACCCGAGGAACTTATGATGAAGAACCACCCGAGTCTTTTTATGCAGTAATACCCTAGAAATTGCGAGGACGCAATTATTTGAAGGAGGGGAGAATGTAACACCCCAAGCTTCTACGGTACGCTTCTCTTTGAATAATGTGATAGCGTGTGTTATACGCAACACCGAGTTCTAACACACCATAACTAATCAAACTAGCCGTTATGAATAGTAACACCTACTTTTTGAAATTATATATATTTTATATTTGAAAATGGACTTCATTTTTGGATTCGGAATATCGAATTTAGCCTAAGGTGAAATTTTGGTACATTTCGGATAACTTTCATATTTTGATGAATAGTGAAAATTACTAAATTTTAATTAAAAACAACTTTTTTAACCAAAATAATTAATAGTGATAAATTATGAATTTGAGTGGTTTTAAAGTATATTTAGAATATATTTTTACCATTTAATATAATGTTGGTCATTGGACATAATTTTACAATTAAACCGAACATAAACAAGTGTCAATCTTTTGATAGTTATTATCTCTTAAAAACACGCTTTTTGTTTTGACAGCGGGAATTAATTTTAAATTAATTTCTGCCACTTCTGTGTTTTGAATTTAGAAAAATGGATTCCATATTTGGAATCAGGATGTCTAAATTATGTAAATAGGTAACTTTTATTTTTACACATTTTGAATAATTACTGCGGTAAATATTTTATTTACCATGGTTAAAGGGTAAATCCGGTAAATAAGGGTTAAAAAATAATATTATAATAATAACAAATTACCCTAAAACGTGTCCTAACCTTATTGGTGGACACATACCCGACCATGAGCATCCTTGGGTCAATTTGGGGACCCCTGAGAGCCACTTGTATGTGGTAGGGACACATTATATTAATAAAGTTAAAATAAAAATAAAAATGGAATAAGCTTACATCTTTTAGAAGTACAATTTTTACATAGGGTTATACATGTTGGATTTTTGATTATAAATATTCATTAGAAAGCTAAAAAGATTTCCTACATGATGATATTTTATTTATAATTTTTAGACATCAAATAAGTTAAATTATTAATGACACAATAATGATGCAATGTTTACCTCATTAATAAATCATTGAAATAAATAATATTATAATGATTAAAATATTATCTAAAACCTGTCCAATTCTTATTGGTTGATGTTATTTAGAATATGAGTCATCTTATCTTCGACCTCAATGATTTTTGGACCATTATAAACCGAATATAATTATATTATAAAGTAATACTTTCACTCGTTCCTAAAGAGCCCCTCCTCTCCCTTATAAAAGGACACCACTTCTACTCATTCCTCACACCTCTCAAGCCACTTGGCTCGTCCAAACTCTGACCAACTAAGCTCCCCACATCCCTATCCTCCTCCTTGAAGCTTCCCCTTAGGCAGAAATCATTTCAAGAAGTCCTTTGGTTCCAACCAAAGTGAGTTACCTAAATTAAAGGTAACGATTTCTCTTAAATTATTTTCATTTATTTTGTTTCTTCAACCCCCAAAATCTTTTTATTTCCTTTCTTTTGTAACAACACCAGTATCCTCAATATACTAGTATGTTGTTATAAGAAGGATTAAAACTACACATACACACAACTCCATCTAATGGATGATGAACATAATGTTTCTGTGGATGGTAAACTAACGCCTCACGAAACGATGATTGTTCAAATACATCTTACCGCCTCTCATGGTGGCCATTATGATGGCACTGTAATTAAATATGATATTAATGATATATGTTTTATATATAAGCTTCTGTAATTCCATTTTATTTCATACCATTATTCGTTTCATGTTGTATATACATACGATAATTTCATTTGAGGAAGTGCGGACTACCGCCCCCTTAAAATGATAAGACTCGTTCATACCACACATGGAACGTATAAAGGATGGTGTTAATGAACTTAAGTAACATATATAAAATATTATATTATACTGGAATAGTAATATACCTATGTATCATTTGGACTCGATTCTTTTAAAATAAAAATTAAATGGAAGTAGCGTTCGTGCGTACGTACGGACTACCGTCTCCACGAACGCGATGAGATTCATTCTCCATCGTATCCATTCAAGTATAATTATCATTTAATGATTTAAAAATGATGTTTAACGACTTGATATCATTCTGGATATGAATAAGATACAACAAACATGACTTATGTAACAAAACATATAAAGAAAATGAGTAAGTTAACACCCGAAACGGCGATAATACTAAGATATTATTATCAAATCAATATTAAAAGATCATATATGATATAATATTAATGTATATGATTCTTGTATAATTTAGTAACAATTATTTCACTATTATACAGGAGGTTAACCTACCCCAACCAAGGAAAAGTACAAGGTAAGGGTTATTTCACAATCTCTTCATTATCCGAGGTTGTATTATACGTAATAATCTACTGGGATCTCTTTATCATCCACATCCATGTTTCTTTGAAATGTATTTCAAAACATTTTTATTATTTACAAGAATATGGGTTAAAGTCATTTATACCCTTGTTTGACTTTTTATAAGAGGTTTATAAAGGAATCTTTCCGTCGTTTTCAAAACAAGGTCCTTTTTAACCTTTTCGACAGAATTGAGGTAAGAATGTTTTTTTAACTTATACGGCGGGTGCAGTTATTTTCCGCCGTTATAAAATCGTCGAAGCTTTCCATACAATCTTATAAGAATATTTTCAAAGAAAATGTTTTATTTTATATGGATCTTAAATGATTTCAAAATAAAAGGAGATACTTCTTTAAAAAGAATTTTGATTTCATCTATGTCAACATCCTTTGATGGATTTTAAGATTATTTGAAGTTGATTTATTATGATACAAAACTTCTATATTGTATTGAAGGTTTTGTGATATGTTTGACTGTGGATGTGCTATTTTTATACCATTCATAGTTTATGGTGAAATTATTGACATTTCGTATGCTAGTTTTAATACGAATGTTTATGTTATGTTTAAACCTTTTCATATGGGAATGCATTGGACTTAATAAGTGACGGGTGGAGCCCGCTATAGCTCCTCGATGCATCGGTAGGTCTCATGAGACAAACTAGTGTCTTGGCACAAGGCCTTGACAAAATTGTATTTGTAGTCTTGGCACGAGGCCTTGGCTATGTGGTTATGATAGTCTAGAATTATGAATTCCAACATTATGAAAGTGGTTATTGATTTTTGCATGTGATTATTCGATTAGTAGAATATCCATGTGAATAAGTAAATGACATTATTTCATTTTACTTTTTCCATACCATGTTGAAGTTAAAGTTTAAAAGGCTTTTGTTTTAGTAATGCATTGCCTTAAATGTTTATTCTTATTTATGAAAGTTTCCTCTATATTGTTATCCTTACTGGGAATTTGAGCTCACCCCTTTTCTATGTTTTATTTTTCCCAGGATGTGAAGAAGTAAGTTATGAATGACCTGTAGGGATTTTATGAGGGGTTAATAGTGTGGATTGTGGAAACATTATGTTGTTGTATTAGTTTTTCATTTTATGATGTAATGTAAAACATATGAATATATCTAGTGTTTCCAAGGCTACTAAACCAATCGGTCTTTCGAGATTTGATCTTTCTTGTGATCATGCCAATGTTACGAAGTAATGCACCGACTCTGGGTAGCTGGGGTCGGGGCGTTACATAATATGTGTAATTTTGAATTAATTAATTTATCAAAATAAATGAAAATTTTACATAAAAACATTATTTCTCAATATTCTATGAAAAAACTGCATTTTCTAAAAAAAATACTAAATTTTTACCTGAATTTAATTTGTTATATGGTGATATTAAAAATCTATTTTATTTTTAAGACAAAATTTCTAAATTTTTAAGAAAATATTTATAATATATTAAAAAATAAATAAAAAACATTTAAGAAGAAAATTTTTTCAAAGAACAAAATACAAAACAAACACCAAACACTTCATTAAGAATCCAAAAACTACTTCCTTCCAACTTGGTCCCAGTAATATCACCATTTTTAATTTTTCTCAAAAAAAATTATTAAATCGTCAAATATATATAACTAAATATGTGGATCAGTAATCAATAATTCTATGCCTACATGAGTGAAATCATTTTAGGAAATAATAATATTTGATAGAAAAACCATGATTCCCGTTAGTAGTGACTTACATAGATTCTTCTTTAAAAATAACTTTAAATCATATTTATTCCTATAAAAACAATTTTACTATAACTAATTAAAAAAAATGTGATCATTTCACACAAATACATGAGGAGATCAAATCTTACCCAAAAACTCCCCCTAAATATATGCTTACTTAAAAGTTTTATCAGATATCAATGGATAGATTTTTGAAACAACAATTTTGTCCCCTTAAAAACAATATCCAAATACTTGAAGAGATATGGGACATTAAAACATACCTAAAACTTGTATAGAAAGAGTGTTGACACCCATATCCAACCTTAGTTTGATTTTTTTTCCTTTGGCAATGTTTTTGTGAAAATATCAGTGACTTGTTCTATTTTAGGAACATACTCCACCTAGAGTTAATTCGTATACACATTATCCTTGATGAAGTGATATTTTATATCAATGTGTTTTGATTGTGAATGTTGAACTGTATTTTTTATAGGGTTAATAGATTTCTAATTATCACAACCCAAGAGTCGAGGGAACTTCACTTATACTAGAAAATCATTTATCAAAGTCTTTATCCACATAAGTTGTATTATATCTGTAATGATGGAAACATGGTAAGATTCACCCATGATAAGGTTTTCAAAAATGATTTAGTATTCCAACTCACACAATTTTCCACAAATAATAATAATCCACCCAATGTGGATCTTATATCTTCTACACTTCATGCCCAATCAACATCTGTATACCAAAACAAATCAATTCTATCTAATTTTAAGTATCTTATTCGAAACTATATTGTTCCTATATTATATGTTTGAATTTTGTTCCCATCTTTGATATTTTATTACTTTTGAGAATCATGAATTCTTTCACATCGAGTAACGATATGTAAAATATCTAGTCTTGAAGTAGTGAGATATAAAAAAAATTCTAATCCACTTTTTAAAGACATTAGAATCAAGTTTTTTACCTTCTAAATCTTTAGTCAACGTGGTTCCCACTAAAATTGGAGTGGGAAAAAGTTTTTAATTCTCTAATAAATACTTATTTTCAAGATACATAGAATAATTTTCTTGGTAAATAAAAATTTATTTCTTATATTGTGATATTTTTATGACAAGAACATATTTTATTTTACAAATCATGAAAATTTCAAACAACTTTTTCATTTATTTAGAAAACCATTCACAATATCATTCAACATTACAGAAAAAGATAATATCATTAACATATACAAAAAATAATAGAAATATATTGACATTATATGATTTATATATTAGTATCAACTCATCCTTTATTAAATTTTATCTTCCTTATATAGTCATAAAATTTGTAATACCAAGCTCATAGATCTTTTTTTAACCATGAATGTATTTTTTAACCATCACATATAATATTCATCATTTCCAATAAAAATTAAATACATTTGTTCAATATAAACTTATTCATCAAGTTATCTAGTGAGAAATGTTGATTTCGTATCTATGTGGAAGATTTCATATGTTTTTTGTGCATTAATTTCATGAATTGTTTATTGTGTGAAACCTTACTACTGGATTAAAAGAGTCACCAAAATCTATTCCTTCAGTCTATGAGTATCCTTTAAAACCCAATCTTCATTTGTTTCTTTTAACTTCATCATCATCATTTAACTTGTTCTATAACACCCAATTGTACCAATAACATTTTTATTATTTTTAGGTATTAGTTCCCAAGTATTACTCTTATCAAGCTGACACAACTCTTTATTAATATCTATAGTCTATTATTAACCCTAAAAAACATCATTAACATCTTAAAAAATAAAACTTTCAATATAAATAAGTGTGTGTAATAACTAGTTTGGTTTTATTATTTGATTTTTTTTGTTTTTGACTACCAATGATGTTTTGAGGTTGTACATATTTTCTCAGCCAAGGATGATATGTATGAATTTCTTCCTCGTCAATATAAATAGCTGAGTTTAATTATTCTATATTCATGGAATAAATATTATTATAATTATTTTCATGTTTATGAATAATAATTGTTTCATCTTCTTGATTTTCCTTTTATTCTTCTATTTATGAGACATTTTCCTCATATTTTTGAAGAACTTTTACAACAATAGAATCAGAAATTCATAATCCTCATTCGTTAAAACATCTATATCCTCCTCTATATAAGGAATGTCTAATAAAGATTCCATCTTAACCTATTTGATCCAACATTCCAATATTTCCACCTTTTTAATTTATGATTCATAGAATCCCAAAAACACTTAAGTATTTCAAACAAATATATTTATAAAAAAAATTCATAAGAAGTAATATAGGAATATTTCCTATAGAAAAACAAATTATAAATATTTGAGGCTATATTAATAATTGGTCTCCAGACGTAGTGAGAAGGAAAATGTTCAAGAAACATTGTACTCCCCATTTTAACCAAACTTCTATTGTTTCTTCCAGTAATTCTATTCTATTGTGGTGTATATGGTGCAATAAACTCATGTTGAATTCTATGTTTTTTATCATAAATTCTAAATTATTCATTCTTGTATTCACCAATATTATATGTTCTCAGCTTCTTCATATAATACCAACATTCCTTATTATCCCTTCTCCTAAAACTCTTAAACATCATAAAAGCATCTGATTTATGTTTCAAATGCACAACAAAATTAAATTGAGTAAAATAATCAATAAGAGAAATAAATTACTAATCTCTAAAATTTTATTGTTTACTCATTTTCCCATAAATATTAGAATGAATATTTTTTAGAGGATTATTTGAAGGAATATCAACTTTCTTGTGAGCATGGTTTAAAATATTTCTCTTCGGACAAATTGAACAACCCTAATATATTCTTAATTTAATATCAAGAATATCAATAACACTATATCACTTTTAAAATATTTCTTATATTTTATTGAAACATATGTCCAAGCATTTTATACCATAAAAAAATTCCTCCATCACCCCAAGATAACATGAATTGTGCACTTCCTGAACATAAAAAATGTTCCCTTTTATACGTTGGCATCTTGAAGAAACTTTTACATGTAAAATTATTTAATATATATATATATATATATATATATTTTATTAATATAACTTTATTTAATTCATAAGAATATTATGAAACACTATAAAAGTTGTTTTTCATCCCACCAACAATTATGGTCTTTTTCGATTTAAATATTTCTTCCACAATAACAGCTGCTCAATCACATTTGATTCTAAAAAATAAATAAGTGAAAAATTTAATATTTGTTTCATTTAAGACATTTAAATTCCAATGAAATTACAGACCTCATATCATATAAGAATAACACACACTATAAAAAATCTAGGGTTATTCTCTTTTTATATCATTGGGGGAAGTTTCTTCAATAAGAGATTTTTCGTTTCCTTTATCTTCCTTATCATCTGGATTTTTGGAATTCATATAATAAAGTTATTTTATACATAAAACAATAATACATCCTTTAGTAAAATTTATAGTATGTTCACATATTTAACAAATAGTTTCACGATGTTGGAATCTATTTTTAACATTCAGAAAAACTTTATCAAAATTTATTCTTTAACTGGACTTAATTGCCCTTGAACTTTGTTTCCTATTACTCATATAATAATTTTAGTGTTATTTATTAAACCAAAATATATTTTCAATATTCCCAAATCAACAACAATACCATTTGTACCCATAGAAAGAATACTTTCCCCTCTAACTATCAAACTGTTTGGATATGTGAACTTGTTTTTCAGAAACATTCTTATCTTTCCCATAAGAACAATGTTTTCCCCAAAAAAATATTATTATAACCTAGAATATTTATCTTTAATTCACATTTATGCTCAACTTTTTTTTGAATGAGAATTATTAGAAATGTTTTTTTTCAAAATTATAAATTTTTTAAACTTATGAATAATCTACTTTTTTTGCCACACATACAATTTTCTCAGATGTCTTATTCATAGGGACAAATTCAACTTTATTTATAACCTTTGAAGATAAATTATGTTTATCTTCCATATGATCACACTTTCCATGATGTTAACTAACTTTAGAGATATATATTTTGAGACTTGTATATTCCTGGTCAACATTGGAAAACCTTTTTTTGAACATGTGATAACTCTTCTTCCTTTACATTTAAATTTACATTATGATATTCATTATATTTTTTTCAAGATACTGATTCATACAATCAATCTCTTTAAGAAACAAACCTATCTCTTAATGAAATTTTTCTAGATTTTTAACATTAGAGCCTTCCTTATTCAATATGTTGATTTATCCAGCAGTTATTACTATATTTCTAATAAATTATTTCAACACCAATTCAAGATGAAACTCAAACTCAGTCAATTATTATTCAGAATGACTGCTTCAAAACTCTTCATTATGAATAATTGTATTAAAAATATTTTCTCCAGTACCTTCAATGAATTTTTCAACTTCAGCATAATTTCCTTCATCTTCATCAACTTTATACAATAAAACATATATATTTGGACTGGGAAAACTTTTTATCTTTTATGTTGGAATTTTGTTATAATTTATTAAAAGTTTTCTTGTAATATATTTTTATAAGTATATTATCTTCATCAATATCATCTTCATTCATTTTTTGAGGAAAATTTTCAACAAAGTTCCTAAATGCTCAAAATTAAAATCATTCTATGGGTATCTTCAATTTTTTACTTTCATGTACCCATTTCACTTTTCTTAGAAAAGAAGTATAAAAATTCCTCCAGATTCATATTAAAATCATTTTCATATTCAGAGTCACCACATTCTTCTTCTTTGAGAATATTTTTAAATTTTATTTTCTTGGAGGATTTAAAGGATATTTCTAGATAACAATATCATTTACCCTTAAATCGAACTCACTGGTTGATTCATAGTCAATCATTTTGAGATATTCATACTCTAGCCTCCCAATATTTAACAATGCGTTTTTTACCTTTGTATTAATTTCACAAATGTTTTTCAACTTCTATCAGATACCTTTAATTGTAAAAACTCCCTTCACCCTAAGGAATGCACATTAAAAAAGTGAATAGAGTAAATAAATCTTATCCCAACCATCATTCTTACAATTGTTATTTTACATAGATGTAAGAAGAAAATTTTCAATTAGAAGAGGAAATACATCTCTAAAATTTACCAAAAAATCATACCCATGAGACCTATGATAAGAAAGAATCCTACCTTTCTAGATATTATAATTATTTTCATCAAAGACTCGAATATCCTTACTATTCACACAATTCAAACCCTTCATGATAATATTCCTAAAAACATTCAGTAAAGAGTAAATAAAGGGAAAATTCAATTTGATACCACTTGAAATGGCCCAAAAAAGATCAATATATCATTAAGGGGGGTAAATTACTAATACCTTTTTCTTTCATGTTATCTTTATTGTATATGAACCTTCACCTCCAGTTAAATATTTATCACTTTGCTAAAAAAAACAGTCACACATCCATAAGAACATAATTATTTTCAATTTTTAGTAATCAATAAGAGTATCTTGTCCTTGTAATGGGTTTTATTTAATCCAATACCATATAATTTTTTATAAAATAGTCCTTTTTTAAGGATACAAAAAATTTGAAATACCTTTACACTTGTCTAGAACTATTATCAAGACAATAGAGCATGTGTTTCTTTAATCACAAATGATGTAAAATATGTTTTTTAAGAAGCTTAAAAATCATAAATAGTTGGTTATGATAATGTCACTATACTACTTCAACAAATATCACTTTTTTAATTCCTAAAAAAAGTAAATTTTCACTTTCTTACATAGAAGTAGGTAGAAAATAATTTTATATAATTTCTATGAAATATTGGTCTGATGTATCAGTCTGATTCATTAGATTGGTTACTTAGTCTAGATAATTGTTTTGAATACAGATTATATATAAAACTATGAATATTTTCTTATATTCTGTAAATATTTTTGTCAAATGGTTTGGTCTGATAAAAAAACCATGAGTGTATCCTTTTCCTTATACTTTTTCTGTCCAGAAAACTTTATTTAAGAAATTAGGTCTGGAATCATTCTTCTACCTACACTAATAATTAGTACACATTATCTCACCCACACATGATGTAAAGACCCAGAAATTTCAAGGAACTTTTTTTTATTAATTTTCTTTGGAATTTTACAAGAATTCAGTTTCTGACGGCACTTGATTCCGAGGCCCGGAGTGCCCGGAATCAACTTCCGAAGTTTTTCTATGGTACGTTCAGTGAACGAGCGAGCGGGAATTTCTATATTTTGAACCGGTGCTCGGAATTGAAATCCGATGGCACCGCTGAAATCGCAATGCTGGTAATTGCTTATGGGGACCTTTACCACAGTTGCGTTTTAAGCGGGTTGAGATTTTGTTTTTGGGGTTTTAGTTTAAAATAAATAAAATTGTGTGAACAATTTTATTTTATGTCTTTGGGAGTTATTCTCTCCCATGGGAAGTTTTTGTTGGAGCCCATGACAAACCAACTTCCCATGAGTGGATACTTGAAAGGTGGGGCCCACACGAGCCCCAACCTTTCACATTCCTATAACTCTCCTTTGACCCCCATTTAATCTCCCTTTCATTAACTCTTGAACTTCTCCCCCTTATTAATGAAAACTCTTCACATTCCACTCCCCCTCTTAAGTGCATTCCGACACTTTTTAATTAATGAGTTCAACTTCTTAAATTAATTAAGTTATTTGAATTTTGGAATTTGAAAAGCTTGGCATGTGTTAATAAAATAATGAGAGACCTTATTTTGTTAGGTTGCTTGGTTAAGTGAGGATTTTGAGAGAGGAAGCTCTTAGTTTTGAATAACTCCATCACCATCGTTGAAGAACATCGAGACTTCGACAAATAATGTGATGAACACCGACCCTCCGAAGGAGAACGCAAAGGCACCAACGACGTGCCTTCTCTTCTTCTTTCTCCGCGTCAAGGGAGGAGGCATCACCACGGGGAACGTCGCCATCGACGACGGTGCTCACTCCGATGACGACGGAATTGATACCGTTCTACGGCGACACTACCATTCCGTGACTTTGTCAACAAACTAAGGACGAGACGAGGTAGGGGAATTTATTTTTGGAATTCTCTTATCTTTTGAGTAAAGAACGACGAGCGTGGACCAACCAATACCGGGTTGATCCGCGGATCGTTCGATCATGCGGTTTGATGTTGAGGGTTATTATTTAAATTGCTCGTGTTTATTTCCTTGACGAACTTCATGAAATATGACCTTTTGTTATCGAATAACGTGAGGGGGGCCGGACCGCACAAACACAACCGACCCCCCTCCTTATTTCATGTTGGATTCTTTTATGGATTGAAACGGGAATGGGGCGGTGCCATCGCACCGCACGGAAACGTGCGACAAGTAATGCATGGTGCCGTCGCGCCGCGTCGTGAAAAAAAAACAAAGGCGCGACGCCATCGCATCACGGTGGAGAAACTCGAAGACATCCGCGGACGGAGTTGGGCCACGACAAAGGGGCACGGCGCCAACGCGTCGCGCCGGAGAACCACGAAGACAGCACGTTTCGTTTTTGACATGCGGTTTGACGGGCGAAGACGAAGTAGGCCGTTTGGGTGTTTGAATCCCTTCGCAGTGAAGGTGGGGTCCCAGGGGGAACATAAGAGAAGAAGGCAGGAGGAACGGACCACCGGAGCGTGTCCGGTGGTCCGCGGAAGGCGGCGGCGGCGTGCCGCCGTAAAGGAGGCGGTCGGCGGTTCGCCGCCGACCTCAATCAGCGGCGAAGGGCGGGGGAGCCGCCCACCCCGCCGCTCCGCAATTCGTCTTGGCCACGCTGGCCGAGCCGGGCCGGGCCGGGCCGAGCCCAGATGGGTCGGACCCGGGTCGGGTCGACCCGGTTCGGCCGACCCAGGGGGGGTCGGGCCGGGTCGCCCCGGGCCCAGACCCCCGTGTTCGGACCACTTTCAGTCAAATACCCGTAACTTAAGCTACGAGCATCCAAACGACTCGCCGTTAGTGGCAACGCGATCCTTGGATTGCGACGGTCGTTTCAGTATATCGCACTCATGGTTTTCGAGAACTTTGTGTTCGGCCGGGTTGGTTCGTACGCGAAACCAACCGGGCCCTCGGAGCGGAAACGCTCGTAACATGAGTTCCGGATGTCCGATTGACGTGCCGTCAACTTTGATGGATTCCTATAAGTGAGACGGATCTTTTGGCTTACTCCGCTCAAGGTTTGGATGCCATCGGAGTGCGGTCGGGTGGGTTCGCTCACGAAATCAACCGGGCCCCTGGAACGAAAAAGACAATAACTCACAGACCGGGCGTCTGATTGACGCACCGTCTGTCTCGTTGTTTTCCTGTTGATGAGATGGAACATTTGGCATATTTCGCCCGAGTTTTGGATACAGTTGGATAGTGGCCGGGTTGGATCGCACCCAAAATCCAACCGGGCCCCTGGAACGGAAAAGCTGATATCTTTCAGACAGGACGTCCGTTTGACGAACCGTCAGCGGTGTTGTTGATCACGTTGAGAAACGGTCCCTATGAGTATAACCTATGAGAGTTCGGGGTACAGTTGAGATACAGACAGAATTGGTTTGCTCACGAAACCAACCGGGCCCCTGGGACGAAAATGCTAGTAACTCAAAGACTGGGCGTCCGATTGACGCGCCGTCTGTTGCGTTGAGACCCCTATGATGGGGAGGTACTTTGAGATAATTCTTCATGGGACTTTGAGATACTTGGAGTATCGACTTGTAGCTCGTGGATCGAACCCTCCCAGAGACGAGCGTGCAGAGTACGGAGACCGTGTAGCCGACTGAGACCTGACGACTGCTTGACCGACTCGACTTGGAGTGAGTCGACTAGCCCAGTGGACGGAGCACTACTTTGTGAGGAGCAGACCCATGGCGGACGGAGCACTACCTGTGTGATAGTGCAGACCCGCGGTACTCGTCCGGAGAGTACCTCAGCAGGCTACTAGGGGGTGTGCACTACTGTTTTTGGGTGACGTACCTCGGCGGGAAGCACTACTGTGTTTGGGTGGCTGGCCCGCGGTACTCGACAGGAGGAGTACCTCAGCAGTCTTAGGTTAGTGAGCAGTACCTCAGAGTCGTGACAGGACCACTGTACACTCCAGAGACGGAGCTCTTCAGCAGTTACGGTTTCGATAATGAAAATCTTGGTTTGAGCTGAGACTTTTGACCTTTGTATTTACCTCATGATTGAGATGGGTCACTTGATAACTTAGGTATATGTATGGTCATATACCCGGGTAGTGGTTATCCGTTTATTTCATGATCCTTGTGTTTCCTCATGATTGAGATGGGTAACTTGATAACTTAGGTATATCTATGGGCATATACCTAAGTAGAGGTTATCTGTTGAGATCTTCTATGTGGTTATCCTTGTTGGTTTTAGTGAGACCTTGAGGGTCTCGGGGTCCCTACTGAGTATCGTTATACTCACCCCTGCATGGGCTATGCCCGCACCTCGTTGTGTTGGTTGCAGATGACGGGCAGTGCTGAAAGAGGCCGAGTGTTCAAGGACTAGACGGTACCCGGAGGTGGACTACACGACGACTCAGTACCCAGAGGTGGACTATACGACGAGTCAGTATCTGGAGGAGGTTGATGGGCGAGAGCGTTGAGGAGGCTATCTGTACCTAACCTTCTGGTAGGATCCGTGGTGGACGATCCCGGAGCTGCGCTATTTGTACCTACCCTTCAGGTAGGATCCATGATGGACGATCCAGGAGCTGCGTCATCTGTACCTACCCTTCAGGTAGGATCCGAGGAGGACGACCCAGGAGCCGCTTCCGTCCCTCCAGCTATTGTTCTTTTCTTTTGTACTTTGTTCAGTTGTAGTTGTACTTTCTTTTGAGTTTGTATTCTGGACCATTTTACTTTCAGCACTTCTCTTTGTACTTAGTGTTTACTTCCCCTTGTTCTCTGTGGTGTTGGTTTACTTTTATAAAGGCAATGCCTTCCCAGTTATTGGGATTTACGCCTTTGGTGCTAGTCGCCAGCCCCTGGCCTATGGAAGGCGGGCATGGGGTAGTCACGGCATGGGCCCCGAGGACGGGTCGTGACAAATTGGTATCAAAAGAGTCGGTTCTACCGCAGAACTTATTACTCTGATATTTTCTTTCTGTGATGCAATAGTGTTAAGGGTACCGAGTGTGGTCTTCAGTTCAGGGAGTCCAGTGTTGGTGTGGGCGGCCGATGTATCCATACACCAGGACCCTAACAACTGATTTTCGACTTTGTGCACAAAAACACTAATTGCGTCTGTGTTTTCAAAGGTTCTCCTTTAAAACAGCTCAAACCAGGTCAGCTCACCAGGTATAATCATTTGACCATGTTACGTTGTTTCTTTCAGGATTCCTTTTCTCGGACGACCAGCTAGAGCCCCGAGAGTGGTTCGTACTGACAGCCCGCCGAGCGACGTGGCCTCAGTATAGGGCCCTTTTCCAGTTGAGGCACTAGCGGTACTACTACCCGTTGGGCCACCGATGCCACCAGCCCCAGCAGTAGAGGGTGCATGTCGCTTGAGCGCACTGCATGAGTTCCAGCGCCAGAGGACACCCAGGTTCCAGGGAGGGATGGACCCGCAGGCGGCTGAGGATTGGCTGGAGGCTGTGGTGAGAGTCTTCAGGCTAGTGGGGACGCCGGCAGACTTCATGGGAATCTTTGCTGCCAGCCTCCTTCAGGAAGCAGCAGACAGGTGGTGGAGCCACTTGTTTCAGTTTTGCGACGGGATGGCCTTCGCATGGGAAGACTTCGAGACCTTCTTCAGGGTGGAGTTTGTGCCAGTAGCTCTACACCCCGAGCGTGTACAGGAGATTCTGCCTTTTCCGGGTGTTTTTTTATCAGTAGCCGAGTCATCTGTGGGCAGTAGACAGATGATGCAGAGGTCCAGGAGGACCAGACCAGCAGTTGGACGATCTCGGGTTTTAGGACTGGTGGTGCGGGGCACCCGGGGTGGGGTCAGAGCCAGGCATGTCAGAAACAGACAGTGTTACTCATGCGGCGGGAAGGGTCACCTGGTACGTGACTGTCCGACTCCTCGTACAGTTGATCCATAGGCGTTGGAGGAGCCACCAAGGCAGTAGAGCTCCGGGAGCAGGTGGACATGAGCGGAACTAGTGGATACATCCCTTGTACTTCTATTTCAATGTTGCTGTTGTATTCGTGTCTTTGTACTATGAGATGCAATAATAAAAAGACACTTAACTTTGTTTGCTTTTCTGTCCTTTTGTTTGGTTGATACTTAGTGGTCCCGGTTAAAACTGTTGACTTGACCCTCACTTTCGAGATTTCTACTGGATGAGACCGAGTGACCTCACACTGATGCCGACAGTGTGACTCAACCCTTGGAGGCGAGAGTGACAGTTGGATCTCTTAGTAGTTACGTCGAGGCCTTACAACGTCATCCATGGAATGAATGTGTCATTCATGTCAGGATTGACTGTATTAGGCAATGGGCATGGTTCATCTAGGGGATGAGACCGAGTTTCTCTTTTCGGCAAAAGAGAAATTTTAGCAGCTCTTTCAGATCATAGGCAAAGCAGGTGCAGATCATCCAGGAGCGGATGAAGACTGCACAGTGCAGTAAGAAACAGGAAACCGGCTCCAGTATTAGAGACTCGAGCATGTTAAATGATAAAGAAGAGGAAGCTTAAAGGAGAGATGAGTCTACGAAGCAGCAGACGTGGAGGCAGAGCTAGGAGAACAACATGAGGTGGTGTACATCTTAACATTGTACAACCACCCACCTTAGTTATTCCCACCAGGCTTAGGGAGCTGGAGGGCGGAGGAAGAGTGCGGCTGTATGCGGTCAAGGAGTGTGACCCAATGGCTCTAGAAATGATTCAAGGGACAGTCTGTGTCCACTACTAGCTGCTTTAGTAACGGACGTCGATATGAATCATTCCTTGCTTTCACAAATCTTGTTCCAGACCTAGAGTTTCCGGTAAGCCTTGGACTTGACCCTCACGTCTGGAGATACCTTGGGAGGAGACTCAATAATCACACATATGCTGACGGTGTGGTCAGACCCTCGAGGAGAGAGTTCCGGTTGGAATCTCTTGGTGGCAGCGTCGAGGCCTTACGACGTTAGTTTGAGTATGGAATGGGCAATAACTGTTCATACTCAAATTGACGGTTTTAGGCTAACGTCGGGATGGGTTTTCCTTGGTCGGAAAAAAGGAAACCCCAGGCAGCATAGGATAAACTCTTTCACAGGAGGGTGAAACCGGTCACTCTTGAGTCGGTTAACCTTACCCTCGTAGCGGCAGTCGTTTCGAGTTCTAGTTCTAATAGGAATTGGAGACCTCTAGAGTTCGAGGATGACGATCACGTCCTTATACGGGTGTCAACTCGACGAAGTTTACGGAGTTGTGGCCAAGGCGGCAAGTAAACTCTGAGGTTCAACGGACCTTTTTAGGTCCACAGCTGGGTAGGCAAGGTGGTTTACCTCTTGACCCATCCACCTCAGTTGCACCAGGTGCACGACGACTTCCGCGTATCTCAACTGAAGAGATACGTGCTTGACCCTTCGCATATCATCGACCATGAAGAGCTCGACGATGGTGATGCGGTGTTTTTCACGGAGGTTCCAGTGGGGATCGAGGATCGACAAGAGTGGATCCTACGAGGACGATCGATTCCTAGGGTGAGCTTTCTTTGGCAATACGGAACCTCCAGGTAAGCACATGGGAGCGGAAGGCCCAGATGCGTGCTCTGTACCGCTTTTGTGACCCTAGTTTGTGTTGAAGCTTTACGGGGACGTAAATCCCTGAGGTGGAAATAATGTAAAGACCCGGAAATTTCAATGAAAATTTTTTTCTTAATTTTCTTTGGATTTTACAAGAACGCGGTTTATGACGGCAGTTGATTCTGAGGCCCGGAGTGCCCGGAATCAACTTCCGATGTATGGCTCGGGTACGTTCAGTGAACGAACGAGCGGGAATTTCTATCTTTTGAACCGATGCTCAGAATTGAAATCCGATGGCACTGATGAACTCGCAACGCCGGTAATTTCTTAAGGGGACCTTTACCACAGTTGCGTTTTAAGTGGGTTGAGATTTTGTTTTTGGGGTTTTAGTTTAAAATAAATAAAATTGTGTGAACAATTTTATTTTATGTCTTTGGGAGTTATTCTCTTTCATGGGAAGTTGTTGGTGGAGCCCATGACCAACCAACTTCCCATGAGTGGATACTAGAAAGGTGGGGCCCACACGAGCCCCAACCTTTCACATTCCTATAACTCTCCTTTAACCCCCCCATTTAATCTCCCTTTCTTTAACTCTTGAACTTCTCCCCCTTATTAATGAAAACTCTTCACATTCCACTCCCCCTCTTAAGTGCATGCCAACACTTTTTAATTAATGAGTTCAACTTCTTAAATTAATTAATTTATTTGAATTTTGGAATTTGAAAAGCTTGGCATGTGTTAATAAAATAACGGGAGACCTTATTTTATTAGGTTTCTTGGTTAAGTGAGGATTTTGAGAGAGGAAGCTCTTAGTTTTGAAGAACTCCATCACCATCGTTGAAGAACGTCGAGACTTCGACAAAGAATGTGATGAACACCGACCCTCCGACGGAGAACGCGAACGCACCAACGACGTGCCTTCTCTTCTTCTTTCTCCGCGTCAAGGGAGGAGGCATCACTGCGGGGAACGTCGCCATCGACGACGACGCTCACTCCGACGACGACGGAATTGATACCGTTCTACGGCGACACAACCATTCCGCGACTTTGTCAACAAACGAAGGATGACACGAGTTAGGGAAATTTATTTTTGGAATTCTCTTATCTTTTGAGTAAAGAACGACGAGCGCGGACCAACCAATACCGGGTTGATCCACGGATCGTTCGATCATGCGGTTTGATGTTGAGGGTTATTATTTAAATTGCTTGTGTTTATTGCCTTGACGAACTTCGTGAAATATGACCTTTTGTTATCAAATAAAGCGATGGGGGCTGGACCGCACAAACACGGCCGACCCTCCTCCTTATTTCATGTTGGATTATTTTGTGGATTGAAACGGGAATGGTGTGGTGCCATCACGCCGCGCGGAAACGTGCGACAAGTAATGCATGGCGCTGTCGCGCCGCGTCGTGAAAAACATACAAAGGCGCGATGCCATCGCGTCACGGTGGAGAAACCCGAAGATATCCGCGGATTGAGTCGGGCGACGGTGAAGGGGCGCAGCGCCAATGCGTCGCGCTGGAGAACCATGAAGACGGCGCGTTTCGTTTTTGACATGTGGTTTGACGGGTGACGACGAAGTAGGACGTTTGGGCATTTGAATCCCTTCGCAGTGAAGGTGGGGTCCCGGGGGGACCATAGGCGAAGACAGCAGGAGGAACGGACCACTGGAGCACGTCCGGTGGTCCGCGGAAGGCGGCGACGGCGCGCCGCCGAAAAGGAGGCGGCCGGCGGTTCGCCGCCAGCCTCAATCAGCGGCGAAGGGCGGGGGACCCACGCACCCCGCCGCTCCACGATTCGGCTCGGCCACGCTGGCCGAGCCGGGCCGAGCCCAGACGGGTCTGACCCTGGTCGGGTCGACCCGGTTCGGCCGACCCAGGGGTGTCGGGCCGGGTCGCCCCGGGCCCAGACCCCCGTTTTCGGACCACTTTCAGTCAAAAACCTGTAACTTGAGCTACGGGCCTCCAAACGACTCGCCGTCAGCGGAAACACGATCCTTGGATCGAGACGGACATTTCGGTATATCGCACTCAAGGTTTTGGAGAACTTTGGGTTCGGCCGGGTTGGTTCGTACGCGAAACCAACCGGGCCCTCGGAGCGGAAACGCTCGTAACATGAGTTCCGGACGTCCGATTGACGTGCCGTCGACTTTGATGGATTCCTCTAAGTGAGACAGATCTTTTGGCTTACTCCGCTCGAGGTTTGGATGCTATGAGAGTGCGGTCGGGTTGGTTCGCTCATGAAACCAACCGGGCCCCTGGAACGAAAAAGCCAATAACTCACAGACCGGGCGGCCGATTGACGCACCGTCTGTCTTGTTGTTTTCCTCTTGATGAGACGGAACTTTTGGCATACTTAGCCCGAGTTTTGGATACAGTTGGATAGTGGCCGGGTTGGATCGCACCCGAAATCCAACCGGGCCCCTGGAACGGAAAAGCTGATATCTTTCAGACAGGACGTACGTTTGACGAACCGTCAGCGGCGTTGTTGATCACGTTGAGAAACAGTCCCTATGAGTATACCCTATGAGAGTTCAGGGTACAGTTGAGATACAGTCAGAATTGGTTTGCTCACGAAACCAACTGGGCCCCTGGGACGAAAATGCTAGTAACTCACAGACCGGGCGTCCGATTGACGCGCCGTCTGTTGCGTTGAGACCCCAATGATGGGGCAGTTCTTTGAGATACTTCTTCATGGGACTTTGAGATACTTGGAGTATCGACTAGTAGCTCGTGGAGCGGACCCTCCCAGAGACGAGCGTGCGGAGTACGGAAACCGTGTAGCCGACTGGGACCTAACGACTGCTTGACCGACTCGACTTGGAGTGTGTCGACTAGCCCAGTGGACAGAGCACTACTTTGTGAGGTGCAGACCCATGGCGGACGGAGCACTACCTGTGTGATAGTTCAGACCCGCGGTACTCGTCCGGAGAGTACCTCAGAAGGCTACTAGGGGGTGTGAACTACTGTTTTTGGGTGAAATACCTCGGTGGGAAGCACTACTGTGTTTGGGTGGCTGGCCCGCGGTACTCGACAGGAGGAGTACCTCAGCAATCTTAGGTTAGTGAGAAGTACCTCGGAGTTGTGACAGGACCACTGTACACTCTAGAGACAGATCTCTTCAGCAGTTACGGTTTCGATAATGAAAATCCGGGTTTAAGCTGAGACTTTTGACCTTTGTGTTTACCTCATGATTGAGATGGGTCACTTGATAACTTAGGTATATGTATGGGCATATTCCTGGGTAGTGGTTATCCGTTTATTTCATAATCCTTGTGTTTCCTCATGATTGAGATGGGTTACTTGATAACTTAGGTATATGTATGGGCATATAACTAAGAAGAGGTTATCTATTGAGATCTTCTATGTGGTTATCCTTGTTGGTTTTAGTGAGACCTTGAGGGTCTCGGGGTCCCTATTGAGTATCGTTATACTCACCCCTGCACGGGCTATGCCCGCACCTCATTGTGTTGGTTGCAGACGATGGGCAGTACTGACAGAGGCCGAGTGTTCGAGGACTAGACGGTACCCAGAGGTGGACTACACAACGAGTCAGTACCCGGAGGTGGACTATACAACGAGTCAATATCCGGAGGAGGTTGACGGGCGAGAGTGTTGAGGAGGCTATCTGTACCTACCCTTCAGGTAGGATCCATGGTGGATGATCCAGGAGCTACGCTATCTGTACCTACCCTTCAGGTAGGATCCGTGATGGACGATCCAGGAGCTGCGTCATCTGTACCTACCCTTCAGGTAGGATCCGAGGAGGATGACCCAGGAGCCACTTCCGTCCCTCCAGCTATTGTCTTTTTCTGTTGTACTTTGTTCAGTTGTAGTTGTAATTTCTTTTGAGTTTGTATTCTGGCCCATTTTCCTTTCAGCACTTCTCTTTGTACTTAGTGTTTACTTCCGGTTGTTCTCTGTGGTGTTTGTTTACTTTTATAAAGGCAATGCCTTCCCAGTTATCGGGATTTACGCCTTTGGTGCTAGTCGCCAGCCCCTGGCCTATAAAAGGCGGGCTTGGGGTAGTCATAGCATGGGCCCCGAGGACGGGTCCGGACACGCGAATAGTGTTATAGTACATTATACTGTTATCTATATTTGTAGGTGTGCGATAAACAAAATGGGTGGGAAACCAATTTTATTTTCCCATTCATCCAGATTATAGAAACTAGAATTTCACTTACATTTCATCTTCATATTTGACCATTTCAACAATTCTCAACTCTTATGGATTCTTCTTGAAACTTCTTGGTTCTTCCCACAACATCACCATTCTTCAATATTCTAAACTTCTTTTCAATTTGATACAATTATTCATTCAAATACATTTTTTCATTATGATTAAATAAATGTAAGAATGAGTACATTATATTCCAATACTCTGACTAAATTAGTTTTCTCATAAAAATCATGGTAAATTATAAATAATTCGTCGAAATAAATTAGTAGGAGCTTCAGATTGTTTCACTATTTTCATCATTAGATCAAAAATTCATCAAAAGTATGAAAACTACATCCGATGAAGTCTAGAAACTGATGAATTATTGGAGTTAATATGTGTCTAATGAACTAGTATATGTTTCCCATCTAATGAATTAGTGTCATATATTATCTGATGACTCTTAACCCAAAATAAATAGTTCACGAATTATTGTTTTTATGCATATAAACACAAAAAAACCTTTGATATCACACACTAATGCTTCAACAAAAATGGTTGAATACATTTTTGTACATTATCTGATTCATCTGTTGGTGGGCCCATTTTGACTTATTGATTCCAAAAACATAACAAATCTGTTCATCCTCCAATATAATTCTAGATATGATGTCATAAAGTTACCAAAAAGTTATATGAAGGATCGATGTGAGAATATCTACTGATGGATTGGTCACACAACATATCTGATAGACCATGTCGATAAGGAATTTTTTCTTTCAAACTCTTCCCAACTTATGATTGATCCTATGGATTATTTACTTCAGTGGATCAAAAAATTCGATGGATCAGCCAATCCCACGGTTCAGTCGATTAGTATATTCGTAAAACCTTTGAGTTTAAAAAACAGAAAACTCTCACCCTTAAGATAATTTATATGTTTGACGATCCTCACCCTGATGATATGAGACTGAAAGAATTCAACTTCATAATTATCTATTCTTATAGAAAACCTTTCTTGGATCGCAAATTCTCCATGATTTTTAGAACTTAAGGATCATAAAATCATAATCAGAAATAAATTAGAAAGTTCTTTTAATTACCATTATTTCTTCACCTTTTTCTTTCTATAAGAAACTCAAACCAATTTCCAAACCTTTGAAATACTAATACACATTTTTTCATCCTTTATTTTATAAATACTGTATCACAAGTTTTCAGTGGACTTATTATGTATAGAATTTAGAAAATAGAAAATCATCATCATATTTCGTATCAAATATCTTGAAAGACATTTAGACTCTAATAAAATTCTCATGAAAATGAACAAAATTACTCTAGAAAAAATATGAGACTGAAAAATAACTTAATCTAAAAAATATTTATATAACAGAAAACAAAATTTTATGGAATTTCTTAAGAAATGTGAGTCTGATATCTTGAGTTTGGTAGTCATTTCACTCGATCACCAACACTTACAATGAAATTGATTTTTGTTATAATGACAAAAAAAATCAAAACAATCACCAACCAAATTGTTGAGAATCAAAAAACCACTTCCAGACATCTTTTCCTTAATAGGTTGCACACAGTTTAAGGTCATATGGCCTAGACCATGAAAATAGTTTGAAGTCATAACACATGAACTATTGGAGAACCATTTAATTTCATTATTATTTGACTTAGTGGTGTTTCGGTTTTAAGGGTATTCACATGGAATGGAAATGGTAAAACCCAACATGAATGAAGTACAAAAAGGGGCCCCATATACCACCCAAATACCTTGAGTTGAACTACATGTAGTTTACAGTCATAATGATTGGATGGGAATGGGGATAAGGAGCTGAAGGGTTGATAAGTTTTAGTTGGTCCCAATGATAAAAATTCAAGGTGTCACTACATATCCCATGAGGATAATAATCAATCCACATGTTGTTTTGTTACATGGTATGGTAGAAGACCAACACCAGTGGGGTAAATCCTCTCTGGCGAGGGAATTGAGGCATTCCAAGGTTGTTATGGGGAATCCCATGTTTATGGAATGGGGTAAGGGTTTATTTAACCATAATATAATTATAATATTAAGAATCCTAATTATATATGGGGTAAAACGTCCTATATATTCTCAATCTTATCATAAAATGTGTCCCGATTCTATATGAGGTAGAATCATCTCTCACTCAGCAAAATACTAGATTTGTTTGATGTAAAATCACTATATAACATCTTGTGATGAAGACGTCAGGTATTGTAGTTTTAATTCATAGGTATTGGACTATAGAGGCTTCCAATACTTTAAGAACATAATTTTTGTACCTTTTTAAAATGTTTAATGTCATGTTTCAGAGGCAATAAATATTAGATTATATTTTTTGGGTTGGGACCATAGGGGTTGAATATCCTAAAACGGTATGTGTAGTGAGGTGGAGTGACAAACCCAAAATGAATTAAGGGCCATGGAGTCCCAACACCACACAACACATTTCTCATGAGAACTCACATAGTTTTCAAAGTCATAATTCCAACACATATACTCCCAGTTTAATGTCTTAGATCTTGGACCTTGAAGATATTATGTTTAGCATCATAAAACTAGGATGTAGGTGAATGGTTTAAGGTCATGTTACATAGACCATAGGGCTACTACTAGTTTTTGGTGCTAAATATGGTCCAATTACAAGAATTTTAGGGATCTATTTCATGAACCATGGAGCTTCCTTACATGAAGTAATGTTTTGAGAAACTTGTATTTAGCGGGAGGTGTGATAAACTCTATGTCTTTGGTGATCCCAGAGTAAGCTCCACTAGAATAGTACTTATGAAATATATAAGGACCTTTCAACATGGTCTCCATGTTTTTTGGCTTCTTTTTAGGTATCATTTGTATTCCATGTGCCCGTAACATGTCACCATAAAGGAAGGAATGGAGGAGAAACTTCTTATT
Source organism: Viscum album (assembly GCA_963277665.1). NCBI lineage: Eukaryota > Viridiplantae > Streptophyta > Magnoliopsida > Santalales > Viscaceae > Viscum > Viscum album. Next base: position 1,381,953,641 of record OY728143.1, on the reverse strand, counting down.
GAATGATCTCGCTCTCCATTTTTGTTGCCTCTCTATATTATTCAAGGTCTAGATCTTATTATCAATGAAGGATTATAAATCAGAAATATGGGGTTATTATATTCTATATAGAATCTTATGGATATAGAAAATTGTTCAGTGTAACAACAATTTAAACTTAATGGAAAGACTGACTCTATTCCATAGAAAATATATTTGGAGTCACCTGGGTGGAATTTTGAGTCAGTTTTGGGTTTTCCTAGTTGGATTTGGGGATCTTGTTTGGATAAATCTTATTATTTCATTCCCACCATCATCTGTATAATGTTTTATATGTTCTTATTGAACACCTCAAGATTCCAAATTTTAATTTAATGGTAGTAGGATGTATGATTGGAATGAATGTAATACTTGTTATATAACTACATCATCATAAAAACATGGAAATTGGTGTCGTTGTCTATGGGAATATTATGAGGAACTTAAAATTGGATCATGATAAGGGATCTAAAAAATTCAATCACATATCATAACATGAATTTATTTATGGGAATTTTTTTCCCACTTGGAGAAGAAATGTTTCACAGTTAGAATAAACCCGCACTAGTGATCTCTTTATGATGGGTATAGTCCCACAACATTGAGACCATATACTTAAAAGGTCCTAGAATACATGGTGGTGTGTATGAGATCTAGTGGTTGATACATGAAGCCTTCATGAATCTAACATGCATGAAACCGTCCTATGAACTTAATGCAATTGTGGACCACAGAGGACCAGAAGTAACCCAACCTTTGAATCTGAAGGGAGAGATTCAATCCTTTCTAATGGTAACTTTAGTACCCAGTATGGACTTCCTTCATAACCCAAGGGATCTTGTATCCTTGAATAAAATGATGGAGAATTCACAAAACCCCATGTCTATAAAGAATTTATTCTATGTTAGGTCCTCTATGAAATATAGATAGTTCAATGCAACATCACATTTTCTCAATATCATCATAGTCTAATGGGGGAATTCCATGATATGGATACTCGACGAAAGAAGTTTTCAAATTAAGTGTTTCCATGGATGAAAGGTAAACCTAAGGTCCTAGTTCAAAATGAAGAATAACTATTTGTTTTTCCTATTGGATTCAGTCATAATTTCAAAAGATGGAGGTGATGACCCTCTTATGAGTCGCATGAATGTAAAGGTTCTCCTGATCATGCTCTATAAAGGATGTGTCCAAACAACCCAGGGTTTCAACTCAACTATTCTACAACCAAGGGACATGATTCACTTCTAACTGAGAGGAGAACTAGGACCTCAGCTGACAAGTATGCTCTAGTAGGGGACTAAGCTCTTACTTTCTAATGATGTAGTAACCATTGATCTATTTGATGACTAAATTAGAGTCTCCCTTTACATATAAGAGTGTAATGTCAATCACCAAGGACAAATTGAGACTATTAATGAGATCCCTATGATCTGTCTCATTTTTTGTGAATCCTTTAACAAATGTGGTGAATATAGAAGGAAATCAGTGATGGGTGATGAATTTGATCTTCAAACCCACTCTGTTGAGCTTTGGATTATTAAGCCTCTTTCCAGTAGGGATCTGATAGGAAACATAGAAATTAATATACCATCATATCATAGAATGTTACACTAAGAGGATAACCTCATATGGGAAATAAAAATCCATGGGATGTTCATAAGGGAATGGATGGGTGGCTATAACATCTATAAATGCATGGCCTTTGATGGATTTATAATAGACATTCCTAATGTCAAAATTATAGAGGATCACTACCGAGATTTCCAATAATACAATCAACATAGTATAATTAAGAATATATTTTATGTGAATATACTCAGGACACCCTCTATATCTCACGATTCTATAGATAATATCCCAACATCTACACAACAAAAACTAGTGTGCGACATATCTTATGGATATGGGAGTATATAGTATCTATATCGAGGAGCATGAACCTGAGAGAGTATAAATTTTTATTTATTACATAATTGTATTTATAGGTGATAAATGTGTCGAGAGAACATTCTAGGGTGGTCAAATAGAGGAATGGAGGCGTCCCTGATATGGGTAGCATTAAAACAAGAAGGTTTCAGTAGATACTACTTGATATCATCAATTTCAGTCTGGAACTCCTCATCCCATTGGTAGATGGTTCCTTCCTTTATGAGAATAAAAAATGGCTTACACTTTCCTTTCATATTTGCAATAAATCGACATATGTATGTTAAGTGGACTTGGAGGCATTGCGTCTCCCAATGGTTTCTCATGGGAGGAATTTGGATGGTTTCCTTGATCTCATATGAATCAATTTTTATTTATTTGTATCTAAATAAGAAACTGATAAATTTACATTTGGTAAACCTGAATGAACACATCAAGGGATTCATCATTAAATAGTGTTAGGGGAGGAAGCCAAGCACTTTCTCAAGATCAATGAGATGGTCCTAATGCTGTATATATTTAACCACCAAACCATACATGTAGATTTCAACAAAAGTCCCTATAAATGGAATGAAGATATGATGTATGTACCATTGATATGTGGCTCCTTTATTCTTATGGTTTAAGTACATCACCTAATAATAGAAGATCCTTTATAGCACCCTAATGGTTTTGGATTCTCTATCATCAGGTGCACTACAGATCTATTTGTACTCAAATTATTAATCCATGAAAGAGAGGTCTTGGGACACTATTTTAGAATCTAACAATAAATATTTCACTGGTAGGGGAAAATATCCTTTGTATAGTGGTGATTAAGGTCTTGTAACCCAATACAAACTCTAATATGCTCTCTCTTCTTCTTAACTGTGACAATTTTGGATATCCACTTAGGGTATTTAACCTCCCATAAGAAGTTATATTTGATAAGATTATCAACCTTGAACTTGACCATAACACCATAATTAGGTTTTCATATTCCCGTGAGACTACATGATCTAATGATAACTCACTAGGATGCCAAGGCGGTAGACATAAACTTGAGGGTCCAACCCTAGTATCTCATGATAACTCCTATAAAATGCATTTTGTTTCTACATCAGGATGGTTTCATACTATTTTTTCTCTTATGGGGAATGTATGTAATGATAATATTCTTCTATTAGTTGTCCTTATTATTAATCAACTCATTAATGATGGTTTAGAATCCCTCTTAAAATGCGGGAGGGGTGTCCTCTAGATCATATTCATCACTTTAGGTGGTATAACTAGTAAGAGGAGGTGGTCCATTTGGTCCAGGAGACTTAGGGGGAGCACTGGTACCCACTTGGAACAACACATAATCTTCACTTAGGGACTTCTGGTCACATGAAACTATAGGGATAAATGCTGTGAAACCAATTTCATCCAACCTTCAACCATATGGTCCATTATTGATGTCAAATCAATTGTGGATTGTTTGAATTCATTAATTCAAACCTACCCTATGTAACATATGGTAATTCTACGAAATGGTGGCCATATTTTGGGCCTATCAATAACTTACAAGAGTATGGGCCTCTAGTATCACCTGGGTATGTCCCATTTAAGATTATAAGGAAATATGTGGTCATTCATTCTTTTTAGAGGTGTATTAACACTTATTTCTTAGATAAAACAATGAAAATTCATGTACCTATCATTTTGGACTCTATGTGGTGAATTGGGAGAAGAAAAGCATCATACAAGTATGCCAACAGATTGACTATGGTGGATGAAAAATCATTTGAGCACTAAACCACATTGTTATGAACCCACTTCCATTTTATCTTGTAGTAGCTATTTTCTATATAGTGGGCCTCACAAGAGTCGTATGGGGATGTATCACCTTGGAGTTCCCCTAACTAAACATTGGGGAAGTACATGAGGCATTGGTGACATGAGGAGGGGATTACTACATGAAGATGAAGCTAGTTCCTACCTAGAAGTTCCTTGTAGGAGATATATTGAGTGGCTACCATAAATTTGGTACATTCTATTAGGCCACAAAACTGGGCCCCAATATAGACCATTCCACACGGTTGCTTCTCGCTCCTGTCATAACCTTGAATTATCGGGTAAGAAGGTTTTAAATTTTTTTGGTTAATACTATCTTATGGAGTTCCCTAGTTAGGATTAAGTTAATCCTAGAACCTATTTCCACCAGATTTTGGTTGATCCCCATGAAATTGAACTACAATGAATTGTGCATCAGGAATATGTTCACTTACATGAGTGAATCATTTTCTTCTCTAAAGAACAAGATTATGGATTTCCATTCCTCATGTTTATACTCCTCTGCATAATAGGCCTCTGTGAAAGCTTCCTCAACTTCAAACTGGAGAGGTATTTTCAATTATTCTATGCGGATCTCATGAATTTATTTTGAAACTAATAGGTCATCTAGGATAGAGGGCCTTGAGGGTATTCTAGTGAGGTGATTTTATACATCATAATTCTATGCCAAATCCAAGATATTAATCAAAAGGGGGTACTAATTTGAATGGAGAAATAGGTTCTTTTGGATGAACTTATGGGTTCGATCTAGTACTCAAAATATCTTGATTTTGACATGAAAACACACTTTGAAAAACATTCAACTGACTACATATTGGTTGAGGTTTTGGTCTAGCTAGATGCAGCTGATCACAACGTGGTCTCAGTTGATCAACTCATTCTACTAACACTGTCAGTTAAATGGTAAACTATGGAAGAATGCCTAATAGAGAAGACTGGGAAGATAAGGTCCACTAAGCTCTATGGAAAAAATTATACTTTGAATAAGTTCCATGAATGGAAATATTTGAGGCACAATATTGAAAATTATGGAGGATGGCACTCCCTCTACTTTTCCTTTGCTGGTGTCTACCATATCTATGTAGAGGATTACATGGTAATCCTCACTATGAGTCATCATGAAGCAGTCTATTAGCTCGACTGAGTTCACAAAATCATACTCTTTCTCCTCATAAATGAATTCATCTAGTTATAGGTGGACACTAGTCACACTCCCCAAATAAAGGGGAATAAAATCACTAAGGGTGTAAGATTTACTTGGAACCATTTGGGAACTCTAATTACCCTCACCTCATTAGTTGATACTCTTCTTATCCATGTAGGGATGCGATGTGGATGAAGATTTAGTGGCCAAAGAATGTGTGGAAACAATATGAGGTTATGGACTACCTAGGACATCATAGATAACATCATGGTCATGAGTGACTAGTGTGTGGGTCAACCAGTCTTCATATTTCTATGTCACATAGTTGAATTCCAACAATAATTCAACTAAACCCCCACTATCACTTCCATGATCAGAGGAGGTATATGTCACATATGCCAGAACATCAACCAATTTGACCAAACCACATTCCACTTGGTCCTAGATACAATACATAAACATACAACAATCTTTGGTGGTATGTTCAGGGTTCTGATGGTATTTGAAATGTTAATAGAGTTCGATGTGTCCAGCTTTTTTGGGATTCTTAAACTATGGAAGATTAAGAATCCTATTCTCTAGAGAACAAATGAAATAGCATGAGACATATGCATCCTTGAAGTAATATTTATTTTTTCCTCTTCTTAGAAAAGTCTCTCTAGGAGATTTTCCTTTATGAGAATCTAGAGATATATTCTCTAATCGTGGAAGCTACACTTGGAAATGATATGTTTGACAATTTTGAACTGGGTGATAAAGCTCATGAGAAGGGTTTTTGGGTGAATATGCACTTGGTAAGGATATACCAAAAGATGTCCCTCTATAAAATGGGCTAATAATTCTACCAAATCGGGGGACTCTACCTATATGGATGTGGAAGCCTTTTATTTGGAAGGCCTTTTTGAGGGTTATAGAAGCAGTAATGGGTGTGAATGTCTAGTATATTGTATCATTGATTCTAGTTGTTGGTACTTATTAGAAAAATCATAGAATACACCTAGAATGTTCTTGGTGATGTGGGTAATAACCATATCTTTCTTGAAATTCCTCACAAATATCATTTGTAGATTCTCTTGAGTCAGTGACATATAGAGTGAGTATGTGAGGTCTTTCTAGCAAGAAAATATATTTTAATCACTATTCAAACCTCTTATTTTACTTGAAGCCGTTATTAATGCTTTTATTGTGTGTTCTGGAGCTGAAATGTTATAGCAACTGCCTATAGAGGTCTTCCCAACCCTCAATTGATCCTATGGGCAGATGGATTTACTATAAAAATGTGGTTCTTTCCAGAGTCTAAACAAAAAAACAAAGATTTGAAGCCACATACTATTTCAGGGTTCTAAATATGGTTCCAAACCTTGATATGATGTGGTAAAAGTGCTACATCAGGTAACCCATCTAATTGAATGGGAATAACCTAGGATTTTCAAACATTGTGGCTACTCAAATATTGTCCACCCATGGAAGATACATCTTCCAATAAGGTTGGATTACCTTTTTTCATGTCTCCAGGGCCTCAAGAAAATTATTGAGAGAACTATTGAGTTATATTGGTGAGGTTACCTATCCTAGTGAGGATCCATGATCAGTAATGTATTTATAGGATCATAATCTCAATGATTGGGCACATCGACTAATGGAGTGGAATGGCCTAGATCCTGAGGAGGATAATTACATTTCATGGGAAGGTTTGGAGACTCGTACCATGTTCTATTCCCATATACTATTTCTCTTCTCTTGATGGATGTGCGGAGCCACCATGTTCAATTGGGGTCATCTGTATGAGGAGGAATTATTTCCCCATTGAAGGAGAAATGGGTACCCTTGAGAAGTTTCGATAATCTAGACACCTATTTTCAATGAGGTCAATGATAATCATTTTTTTCCACTTAAGAACTAAAGTAAAGTAGTTATCATGGGATTTTCCTCTAATTCCATCATGGCCTTGAATGAATCAAATGGATCAGCATGATCCTTTTCCATTATTGAGGTTTTGAATAGTAATCAATAATGCCTCATTGGGGGGATCCCCATGATCAAGTTCTAGTCTCTTCTGATGGGTGAGGAAACTTGGAAGTAGGTTTGGATGGTGTTGCATCACCCCTTGAGGAGGATTTCCCCTATCAATCCCTATTCTAGTGATCCTATTCTCGGTTATATTGGGAATAACCATCTTCACCATAATAGTGTATGTTGGGGAACTATCGTCATTGGTGGATTGGTTAGGCCATCACAAGATAAGGATGGAGTGGAAAGTAATGTATTGTCTAAAGCATTCGATATGTACATGAAGAGGTTCTTCTTTGATAACTTGAAATAGCACTATGAGTCGCTTGATGCATCTCTATTGGAGGTTTTAGTGGTATTCTTACGACTCAAGGCATTGATCCATTCGTAACTCTACCAACTCAACCCTTCAACACAACTAATCGATGATCTTGAATTTATACTGGCAACATGGGTAAGTCAATTGATGATCATAGAGGCATGGAAATGTTCCCAATATGATTTGGTTTAAACACATGGTCTGGACCTCAGTAAGGGACATTAGTATGTGAAATTTTGGGGTAATAGGTAGCCAGAACACCCCTGAATGCTGGCCAGTATCTAGAACCTCCCACATGACCTCTTGATATGATGTAGAGTCCTTCTATTGGTTGGTATGAGATATGATCAGAATTGGATGAGATATGGGTGAAAATACTAATGTTGAATGAATCCTCTGATGAATTTTCATTATAGGAGTCACTATGTAAGTAAAATGTTCATTTCATTTTAGGAAATCTTTCGTAGGTGGTTAAAATCTCATCTTTATGTCCCTATTGGATAGGGTATTCACTAATTCATCATGTTTGAGGGTGTATAATTTAATTTCTAGGATACTAGAGTGTTAACCATCTATAGGCATTAGTCCAGACACCACCGTATCTCCAACTTCTTGGGTAGAGGTAGAGAGGATGGAAACTGGTGATGATGGGGATCAATGCGATGAAATCTCGAAGAAGGGAACTAGAATTTCCTCTATCAACAAGTATCTATAGACATATCTAGGAATACTATGGCCCTCAAAATCTAGGATATCAAACTTTAGCCATTGGGATCCTACCCAAAACACTGGCATTCAGAGTGGAGATCCCCTCATCGAGTTTTATGTCCCCTTAGAATCTAAGATATCAATGAGGTCCATGATGACTTGGAATGTCCCATGGTTTCACCTTCAGCGGTGAGTAATGTCTATTCTACCTTGGTATGGTTCTTCAGGGCAGGGTATGTCTTTGGCATAAGGAGGACCCTTTTTGGGTTGGTTATAACATAGGGAGGTCCTCTGTGGTAACTATCATTAGAGTGTGGAGGACCTACTCTTTTTCTGGTGAATGAGTGGGGAGGAAATCCAATTTTGATGGTAGTGACACAGGGATGAAATCCTTTTTCTATATAAGATGTTTGGGTTGGACCTATGTACAAGTTTTGGAAATAGCAGGGAGGTCCTCCACTATATTCAATGAATATGAAGGGAGGACCTCCACATAAGTCATTGATGGAATGAGGAGGAACTCAGTATTGAATATTTACAGTGAAGGGAGGAACATAAAAGTAATTATCTTCATTATAGGGTGGATCATAATGGATATTAGGGGTTCTATAAATTTAAAAAGTCATCCGACCCAGACTATGAGTCATTAGGGTTCTCTATCCCAATAAAGAAAAGAATAATACATGTTCCTTATTGTATAGATTGGGTGGGACGTGTCAGTGGTGGAAAGGTCCACATAATCCATTGAAGATACCCCATTTAAGGAAGTGTTCTGGGCCTTCCCTAATATTTATGTTGGATTCATTAGAAAAGGGTCGACAGATCATGGGTAATGTTCACATTATCTTATATATGAAGGATCATTTGTTGCTGGCATTGATGAAGACATGTGGGAGCCATCTGGGATATCTTGGGTGGTGGTCACTTTATAAATAGTTTAAGTATCCCCACCTCTTCATTTTAGGGTATTTAATCATCATAGTGCTCTGGATATAGGCTCTCTATGTGATTCACCATCAGAATGGGGGTAGTTCCCCCAACAAGATGCTTGTGGGAGGTGGTATCATCGAGGCGCTGATACCTACAGGTCCTATTAGTCCATGTAACTTGTTAGAATGACCCATAATACTTATACCAACATATAATAGTGTCAATAAACCTCTTCTTGATGATATCTATGTTTGATATAGAGTGTGGGAACCTAGTTTCTAAATTCATGGTAGAACCAGATCTACGTTGGATGACTATATCAACGTTCCTACTTCCCTGATGCTTGTGAGTGGCAAGTTTTTGATTCCTAATGGGTTTAGTCTTATAGGGCATGTTGATTCACCCATAAGTACTTTTACATGAATGTAGATTCTCAATACCACTACATTGCCTAATATTCTGAACGAGAGAAGGATCAAAGAGGATAATGTCACAGATTAGGGATGCCAAAATTTAATAACCCAATGCATAAGTGGGTTTTATATTATTCCTACCATTTATTTTATGGGAACTTGTAAAAATTATTGAATCTAGAAACATTTAAATCTGTTGATTCCCTAGATACTACTATTCACCATGTTGATGAGAATAGTTTCATATCGGGTCAACATTTTTGTTTCTAATTCATTCATTGGGGCCTACCTATGTGTCATATTTTTCCACAATGGATTCCAATTTCCCTAATTTCCAAATTAAAAACTGAGGTTTTCTTTCATCACTTTCAATTGTTATTTATTCTACTTGATAGAATTGGGTTGATGGGATGTTGGTTCCTCCTTCCATGGGTTCCTCCTTAGAGATTCTTTCATAGTCCAAGTCTCCCTCCTATATTTAATTCATTTCCATGGAACTAATTCTTCTGGTAATATCTATATGGGCACAAGTTAATCATGCTGCTTCCGTCTTGACAGGGCATCGACCATCTCTCATGGGAGTAGTCATGTTTCCCATCCATGGGAATCTTTGAATATTGGGAACATTGGTTATATGTGAATATTATTATTAGGAGGGAATCTTATATGAGGCATCTTAGGCACAGATACTAAGGAATCCCATGACAATAATGATGTAATTAACTCTAAGGGGCATATGTATTCCAAGGATTTTTAACTCAGGTATCCCATGTTTATTGTATGGTGTAGGTATTCTGGTTTTGACCATAATATCTACATCATGTTGAGAGAGATTGTGTCATCTGGTTGAGAAGGACTGGGGAATTATTTTAATGTATTATGGATATAGGAATTTTTGATCATAACACTCCATGAAATTGGATCAATGGGTTGTGTCCCTAGGAGGAATGATTTAACACTTGAGTAGTATACAAATTGATTAGAACTCCCTATGGAGGTAGATTTAGTGCACGAGTTTAACATCATTTGGAAACAGGATTTATTGATCTGAACACCCCATGGGGGAAGATCAAGGAGGTGTATCCATATTAGGGAATATGTAACACCTGATTAGTTTACCATTGGATCCGAACACCCCCTGGTGTAGAATCTAATGCAGGTGTTTAGCATCTTGTGGAGACAGTATTGGTTGATCAAGAAAACCCATAGAGGTGGATCAAGGAGGTGTGTACCTAGTAGGGAAGTTGTCACACCTAAAAAGTGTACAAATGGTTTAGATAACACTATATAGTAGGATTTAGAGAACATGTTTTACTTCTTGTGGTGATGTTATTTCTTACTCAGAACACCCCATGGAGGAGGATCAAAGAGGTTTGTCTCTAGGAGGAAAGATGTTACATCTGAGTAGTTTACTGATGGATTAGAACACCACATAGAGGAGGATCCAAGGCATGATTTGAACATATTATTGAGATTGTATTGGTTGATCAGAACAATCCATGATGGTGGATAAAGGAGGTTTGTCTCTATGAGGGAATATGTCACACCAGAGTAGTTTACTAATGGATCAAGACACCAAATATAGGTGGATCTGGGCACTAGTTTAACATTTTATGGATATGGGATTGGTTGATCAAAAGACCACATGTAGGTGGATAAAAAATATTTTTCCTTAGGAGGAATGATATAGTACCTGATTGGTTTTCCAATGGATTAAAACACCATGTGGAGGAAGATCATGTGTACTCATTTAACCTCTAGTGAATACAATATTGGTTGATCAGAAAATACCATAAAGTTGGATTAAGGAGGTATATCCCTTGGAGGGAAGGTGACACACCTGATTAGTTTACTAATGGATTAGAAAACCCTATTGAGGATAGTATGGAGAATTTTTTAACATCTTTTGGAGATGATTTTGGTGGCCCCGAACACCCCATAGAGGCGGATCACCGAAGTAGGTCCCTAGGAGGGAAATTCCACACTTGATTAGCCTACCAATGGATCAAAACACCCCATAAAGACAGATCTGTGAGGTGAATCCCTAGGAGGTAACACTTAAATAGTTTACCATTATCATTATTGAACCTAAATAAATCTTCCAACATACGCTGTTCAGAAGTGAGTTATCTAAACCTACGTTGTTCAATGTCGCATTTTATGGTCGTGGAATAGGACCAATCCATGTAGTTTAATATCACGTGGTATCGATTCTTGATTCGTGATAGGATAATCAATGTGGGGTGGTGTGGGGATCATAGGTGAGAGATTCTTGGGAGTGATGTTCTATACCCATAGTGGGAGACGGTGCAATACCATGATGATCATACATGGGGAACACTAAGATTAATTCCTTGGGTAAGGCTATAGTTTTATGTCATGTGATTAAGATGTTTTCATGTAGTTTGATGTTATATGACTAGTACATGGAGCTATGTTGTTTTATATCATTAATCATTGATGCGGGAAGGTTCAATCCTGATAATTAGGGCTTATGTGAGCAATTCTCATGATAATATGGGTAGGGCATGACATTAGAGATTTTTTAGATAAGTTTCCAATCATGGGGATGCCATTAGAGTCTATATTATTAGAAGAAATGACAATTAGAGTACCCATGCATATAAGAAAAAAGAAGGTCGAGGGTAAAGGTCATGCTTTTTGTAATGTGGGAAGAAATGGGAGTGGATGGAACTAGTCACAAGGGGGAACGAGGTGAATATGGACTGGTCCTGGATTGGTACAAGTTCACCAATTACCCAAGATTCGTGAAGAGGTTTCAGCAAAAGGGAGTCACCCTGGAGAGATCAGGGAGAGTAGTTTCTCAAAGTGTGGGGCCTCTCGGAGAGGTGATTCAAGAATATAAGGTACCTCATAGAGGTTAGGGGCTTTGTGAAGGTGTATTATTCTTGAAAAAGGGTTCCCCTACCTTGGAGTGATGTCTGGATATAGAGGGGGGGGGGGGTTCTTTGCTAAGGGAGAATTCTTCACAAAGCCTAAAGTACCTCATAATGCCTTTTTCTTCTATAAAGGGAATAGGTTTTCACATAAGTAATCTTCAATTTATATGGAATCTCTCATGAACATAATGGGGGAGGTTTCATGATTATTGGATACCATGGGTAATCTTTGTCTCTTCTATTCATGAAGCATAGGTGTTTTTTCTAAAGGGAATGTTTTTTGGAAGTCAAAAGGTTGTTTCCCCCTTAAATTTCATACATAAGAGGGTATTTATAGTTATGTGGGTTTCATAATGATTAGATGTCATCACAAAGCATTATGATCTTTGAGAGTTTGTGTGGCTGCACAAGTCTGAATGTGATGTTCATGGAGATTAATGTCAATTCTTCACGTGTTCACGAAGTAGTCCTCGAACGACATTGAAATTATGTGATGTTTAAAATCAATCCATTACATTGTCATCATGAAACAACATGACCAATATTGAAGTTTCACAGAGTATACCATATGGTCTCTATATGGACATGGTCTTTGCGATCTCTATGCATTCAAAGAGGTGGGTTCTTTGTATAATAGACCCCTTAGAGGGATTTTAGGGCATTTTGGCTTTGATTCACCATGAATCTTCCATTCCTTCCTTGACTATTCCTATAACATGATTATTTTGGCATCAATATATATGATTATGTTTCCAATGAAAAAATGTTTTTATTTACCACTCAATAAAATCATTAATATCCTTATCCTATTATCATTTATTGAAAATACATGCTTTACTTTTATTTTCCACACATTGAGTATCAAGAGACCAAAAATATATTTTTTAGGAAAATTCAATTTCTTTCTCTATTCGATCAAATGTTTTTCTTCCATATCCATGTTTTCAAACATAAAATTAATGAAGGTTTTTATTTTTCTTGTGTGATTTTTTAATATCATTTTTAAATATACATAACTTTTAAAATAAAGGGTTTAAAATGAATATTATGTTCATTCTAGGAATGAGATACTTCTTTACTTTTAAAATAGTATTAAAGAAATGTTTTTTAATTTATACTTCATGAATGAATATCCCTACCATTGTCATTGGTCAATCACTAGAAGATTCCATTATAGGTTTTTATAATGATTTTCAAAGAAAAAAAATTCCATAATATTTTTAAAAAATTATATTTCAAATATGTTATTTCAAAATGGAAATGATGTTTTCCTCAACAATATTTTAATGATATTTTAATGGTATTTATTTTTCTCAAAGACAAAAACCGTTGAAATAACTTATGATTTACTAGGGGTATGATCCAAGTAATTCTTTTTTACTCATTATATGGATGCTTTATATTTAAAATGAAAATATGTTTATGAAACATGTTCTTTTTCCATGTATTATAATATAATGAAAAGGTGAAATGTTTTTAAACCATATTTTTCCCTTAGATTATGCTATGAAGAAATTTTTATGAAACTAATTTCTTTTCATGAGTTCTAATATGATTAATGTTTTATTATTTCTTGAACACATATGTATGACTTTAATTCAATGATAGGTGGGACATATGTCTCCCTCAAATGATTTGGGTAAAGATGGTTTACTCATGAGTTAAATATGAAATGTGTAAAACTGATTTAATGTTCAAAATTTCATGTGTGGAACTATTTTTTAGTTCTATAAGATTAATCATGGACAAAGCATTCATGTCCATATGTTTATTCTCAAACCTAGATTTTATGCCCATATATTTATGCATGGACCTAGTTTCATGTCCATAAGTTTTTTTGAGGTCCTAATCTAATTTTCATAAATTTATGAATGAACATATTTCTATTTATACATATTCACAAACTTATAATATTATGTGTATGACAGAAACTCATGTCTTATGCTAACATAATTCTCTCATGAATCATCTTATTTGATTCTTTTATGATTCATGTCTTATGAACTATCACAATTTATACCATGACTCAAGATTTTGATATATGATATATAAGGTATAAATTAAAAATGTTATGATCAGGTTATCATACCCTTATGCTAATTTTATACTCAATTGATCATTAATGTCTCCTTTTTAACCTTATAGAGTATCTAAGGGCACCATTTATTTTGTATCATTTTCTCCTAGGTATGAAGAATTATTTTATGGATGATATGTCTAAGAAGGGTTCTAGTTATGAAAAACATAATGGCAGTCTCTTTAGAACCAGTTGTTTTTGTGTCCATGTTTTCCAAGGAACTATACCAATATGATTATTGTGTGTAATGTGATGTTATTTAATGAATATTCATCTAAAAATACGAAATATCTATGTATGAAATGTGTGGGAAATTATCCTTTTAGTTTACGTCCTCTGTGATCCTTTCATTTTATTTCTCCTTTTATTTTTACTAAAATTTATAAAGCAATAAAGTAGAATTCTGGGGAGTTTCTAACACCCACAAGTCATGCTATTGCTTATTTTCTGTTATTTTAAAATGTTGAGGTTTATTTTGAATTTACATAGAGTTTTGACTCAAAATATGGATATTTTAATGTTTTCCATATGTGCACGATTATGGCACATGATTAGAGTTAATCAATTTAATTTCGCTTTCTGAGGGACATTTTCAATTCATTTTGAAATGTGTATGTTTTTTCATCAAGGTTTCGTTTAAAACATGCATACTCTAGGAGAAATAGTGTAGGTTCTTTGGTGCATCAGGTTTGTGGTGCATGACTTGTTCATAGTTAAGGAAATCGTATAGAAAGAATGTGGTTGTATCTTTAATTTTGATAAAACATTATGGAATGGTTAGATCCTGGTTAATCCAACTGTCTAGTTCCTAGGGTGATCTGTGTGAGGGGTATCCTAGCCTAGCTAGTGTCTAGTGCATAGTTTTTCAAACTATATGGATTTACCTAATTTTTAAATTTTTGTATTTTCAAATATATCCCTCTTTGATTTTAAGGTGTTTCAACCCCCTTTTTCCCCATTTATTTCATCTGAACCTTAAAATATGAGGTCAATCTCTAAACTCTCCCCCATCTAGATTATTGGTCATCCATCGGTGTTTTAATGTGAACCTGTGTTATTTATTCCACTCTTTCCCCCTTCTTTCCTTACTTCTGTCATTTCGAATTTTTTTCTTCCCCCATGAACCCTACGTCCATTTTATCATTATTTTATAGATATATGTGGATCTAATATTGGAATTTTTTGACCAGGGTTATTGGGAATAATTTCTATCCCCCATGGGTGGGGTGTTTATTTAAGACGATGTGTTTTGAATCATTTAAACATGGTTTTTAGCTCATTGAGGTAGGTGCTTCTATGAAAGTATTTCATTTTTGAATTAAAATTATTCTTATGATTTCAAAGTTAATTTTTATTAAAATTAAGAACATATGTGATATCACCTTTTTGTTTTCAACCCATTTCCATAGGTTTGGAGATTTCTATGAATAACATTCCATGTGACTTCATTTTTTTTATAAAGAAGGTGCATCAGTCAAAGACCAAGAAAAAATTTATTAAATTAAAGAAGAGCACTACATAAGTCTGAAATAAAAATCTTATTACAATCCCTTTCATAAATAAGGAGAATATCAACATGAAGATTATCCCTCCAAGTAATGCCCTGGTTGATTCCCATGTTGGAAAGACCATCTTCAACCCTGTTCTCTTCATGAATGGTAAGTGTGACAATGTAGTTGATCTCTTAAAGTGAAGTCAGGCATCTCATCCAAAGGGTAGTAAGAGACCAAGCTAGATGGACCACACCATACCAAATCACTAGGATAGTGGTGGTTGAGTCACTCTTAATCCAAAAGTTGTTCCAAACCTTTTTCTTAATGAAATCCACAGCATGAATCACACCCATCATTTCTAACTCCAAAGACAAGGCTATACCATAGCTGCCAAAGAAGAATCCGTGGAACTGCTCAACCAAATCTCTGAAGATAGCACCACAAACCATAGGCCCTAGGTTGCCTTTGGATGCTCCACCCAAATTTACATAGATCCATCCTGGAAGCATAGTTTTCCAGAACACCACAAAGGGGCACCTGAGTTGCATGTCGAGTCCATCAACTCTAAGATGACAGAGAATCTCGTAATCACCAACAGAGTTGTCACAATGAGCCTTATGGATTGAAGTTGAATCTGTAATGGCTATTAGAATTCATGTCCAACCTGTATTAAGATTAAATGAGTAGTTGTTGTGGATAATTTAATTTCAATCATTCCAGATCCCGTGGAGGAGCACTAAAACCATCTTAAGAAGAGTTTCATGATTTTCTATGAAGAATCAAGCTCCACACAACATTTTAATTGATAACTAATAGTGTTATGGAGTAACCATCAGTATTCAAATAGGTCAGTAATATAATACTAAAGGGATGAAGCTATAGAAGAAGAAAAAAATAGATGGTTAGAATCTTCTCTATGACAGTGACAAATGTTACCCTTAGAGAAAAGTTGTATTCCAAAATATGGAAGACAAACCCCCATAGAAACACAGTAGTGAGAAATATGCCAAAAAAAATTTATCCTCAATGGATTAATCCAGGGTTATCAAAATATTTTAACCAATCAATGTTAAGATCACAAATTGAGAGATTGTGATTGTAAAAGCTTTTTCAGTCAAGAACCCCATTGTGAGCAGGCTCCCATATAAGAAAATCATAAATACTAGAAAAAGAGTAATTATCAATAATATTAATGATGTTTCCAGGAAAGTTGGTGTTTCAAGATTTAATGGTATCCTTTATAGTATAGTTGGTGTTCACCATGGAGGAGTAAGAAGGTAATATAGAAATTTAGGGGGCACCAGTCCAGTTATCCAGCCAAAAATTCATGGAAGAATTAGTACTAACCATCCACCTAGAATTAACCATAATGCGTGAAAAATACTGTCTGATAGAGGGCCAGATGGAAGAGTGGATATAATTAAATTTTACTTTTTTAAGTTTCTCAATGAATATTTTTCTATGAAAAATAGTGGATTCAAAGTTTTTAGTAATTAATCCCCACGTAAGTCTAGCTTGAAGGGAATCATTAAAGGGTCGAAGGTTTTTTATACCAAGACCACCTTTATATAATGGTTTGAAACAAGTAGCCCTGGGTATGGTTACAGTATTCCTTTCAAGAATTTTACATGTCTAAAAAAAATTCATGATAAAAACATTAATTTTATTATTAATACCAACATCCCATTTATAGATCATCAGAGAGTACACTAATTTAGACACAATAGTCGATTTCACCAGAAAAATACTACTAGCCATATAGAGGGATTTACCCTTACAGGCTGAAAACTGGTTGATAACCGGGTCAGATATAGAGGAAAAGAACATGGACTTAGGACTTCTCCAAAAAATGGGAACTCCTAGGTAGGTGAAAGGGAAGGATCTTTCTTTGATATCCAGTCTATTGATGATGTCACTTTTTTTGTTAGTAGAAAAATTCTTTCCAAAGAAAAAAAAAGATTTACATCAGCTTATAGATTGACCAGAGAGTTCCTCATAACAAGGCAAGGCATTTTTAAGATTTTGAACATTTCATTTATCATCTTGTAAGACCAGATGATATCATCGACATAAAAAAGAAGTGTAAGAACACATTAGTTTCTAGCCACCCGAATGGATTTATATTTGTTTTGAGCAGTGAGGAATGTTAGGAGTCTGCTATGGTAAACTTCTGCTATGGAAAAGTGAATTGTAGATAAGGGGTCACCTTTTCTTACACCCTTGGTGCATTTAAAATCACCCTTAGGGGTGGCATTAACAAGGATGAAGATAGAGGCCGATTTGAATAAGGAATTAATCCTACTGAGGAAAATATCATTGAAACCAAAGGCTTGCAGAACCTTGAAAATGAATCTCCAGTCGAATGTATCAATGGATTTTCTAATATCATGATTAATAAAATCATTAACTCTTCTGTTAGTTTTGTTTAGAGTTTTGGTGCATTCCAATTCAAGGCAAATGAAGTATTTAATAGAGCTTCCTATAATACAACAAAATTGATTCCATGAAACATTTTTTTTGAAATAGATAAGAAATAATACTGGAAAGAAGTATTTTGATTATTTTATAAAGAGAGTTAATAAGAGCAATGGATTGGAAGAGATGAATTTCAGAAGCATTGGCCACTTTTGGAAATGATGTAAGGAATTGAGCATTAAGACCATGAGGGAGAATCCCATTAGAAAAAAATTATTTTAAAAGTTTGAAAAATATATTTGGAAATCGTCCAATAATGTAAAAAACCCATTATTAAAGCCATCAGGTCCCGGGGAACTATCAAGATTCTGGATGAAGATTGTCTATTTGATTTTGGGGTCATGGAGATGCTTAAAATATTACGATTGTCTTCCTCATTCACAAAAACCGGAATGACCTCAGGAATAAGGTCCATATTGATATTTGGTCCATTGAACATATTATCAAAACAAGTGACCACATGACTAGATATGGTCTCCATAGAGTCAAGAAGGGTGTCATTGTCCCTAAGGAATGACAGAAGTAAAAAAACTGTCCATATTCTTTGAAGAGAGTTATAAAACATAGTGTTTCTATCACCATCTGAAAGCCATTTTTTTGAAGATTTTCTTATGAATGTAGTATCTATAAAAAAGAAGTGTATTTAGTTTCAGAGGGATATTTATTTTAGCTTGAGGATCAAAAGAGATGTCAGAGCTAGTTGTTATATTTTAAATCTGGGAAATTTCATTTTTAAGGGCTGAGATGTCCTTGTCTATTTGTCTATATTTAGTACTACACCATCCCTTAATACACTGTTTGAGGTGATTTAGATTAGTAATACATGAAAAAGAATTTTGTGATGGTTTATAAACTACCAAAAAATTTTACTGGATTAATATCATTCAAAATCAAAAGACCAGGAAATGTTAATTCTAAAAGGGAGAATGGGTTTAAGCTTTTTCGAAATAAAACGGAAAAGTATGGGGTGATGGTCAGAATTATGTTTTGGTAATGTAGTCCCAGATATGGTGTCCCAATTATCCAGAGAATAAGAATTAGTGAGATACCTATCTAGTTTGTTGGAATCTGCCCTTTTATAGTTCCTTCTATAGCATGCATACTTCGAACCAGTGAGATTAATCTCTAAAAGGTTATAGTCTTCAGTATCTACTCTAAATTCTATCAAGGAAATGGAAGAGAAGGATGTGCCAATTTTCTCTCTAGTGGTAAGAATTACATTTAAATCACCTAACACAATACAGGGGTCATGAATGATGTTAGATAAATCGAATAGATCCTAGAAAAGGGTCCTTTGGTACAGATATCTATTCTAGGAATATATCACAGTACAAAATTTTTTCTCACCATCAAGAAAAAAACCGCATGTAAACATTTGTTCAGAGGAATTGAAAGAACTGACATTCCGTAAAGAAGCATGATAAAAAACCCAAAGATATTAAACTGTAGACTCAGTTTTACAAGTACCTAGAAAATAATAACCATAAGTACACATATGTCTAAAATTCAAAGGAAATCTGATTTTTGGTTCAACTATTGAAAAAAGATTAGGCTTATGAGTCAATATAAATCTTTTAAGAACAGAACAAGTTTCAGGACTCGCAATGCCCTGACAATTCCAAAATAAGCTATCCATTAAAACCTGTGGTTGGGGATATAACCCCTTTTTTATTTTTGCATCCTCACAAGAACTTATTTTTTGATATTCTAACATTTGGGAAGAAGGAGGACTGGAATTCTTATCCTTTTCACTCATAGAAGAAATGGGTTTTTTATTAGAAGCACCTGTAATACGGGTAGACTAATTTTCCTAGATGTTTTCACAATCGCATGGGGGTCCAAGTGAGCGACCCTTATATCAATGTGGAAATTAACCTCATGAATGATAGTGGTTAGTCCAGATGGCTGTGTTCCCACTACCACATCAGGTTCCTTGGAAAAAGGAAATTAAGTATATTGGTCAACATCTGATTTTTCATTTCTACAATCCCATAAAGTGGGAGTGTACTTTTTGGGAGATTTCTGTGTGCTCACTCCCACTACGGGTTCACTGGTAATAGTCAAAAACATTGGTTGACTTCCACCTGAATTCTCATTTAGGGTAGTCAAGCAATTGGCAATACAATTTTCTAGTGAAACCTATGTGTCTACTTTATGGGAGTTATTATTTACAAATTCTATGATATTAAGAGAAGAAATACCTAATTTTCCATCCAGAGGAGTCGAAGAAGTAGCATCCATGGAAGATTTTCCTGCTTTAACCTTGTAACCTTCCACTATAGGTATGAATTTTCCATGTTTCTGTGTTACACTCGCCACCTCACAGCTATTGGAATCTTGTTAAGAACCCTTTGAAACTTTAGGAGGCTCGTGGTGTAGGTTTTGAGAGGTGAAATCTTTAGTTTCCAAAGTTTCCCTAATAAGACTTCCATTGGAAGTGTCCGCATGAGAGAAAAAGTGTCTAGATTCAACAGTAGTAATTGGACCGAAATCTCCTAAAGAAGGATCCTCTTGAGGATATTTACAGGCATCCATAAGAATCTATTCTATATAATCTAGGATTCACTGATCAAAGTCCGAGTTCTCCTATTCTACCACTAATTTCCCCCATATGTAACACGAGCTCTCCCCTTGAATGGTGGACTTCTTCACCTAGACATCTGCTTTTTTCTTAGAGGCCTTCAGAATATCAGCAACAATAGTTTTATTCTTTTTGTGTCTTCAGAATTTTGTCCAAACATCATATGTTGGCTGAGAAGATTGACTTTTAACAATTCCATATTTAAGAAAAGAGTGTCCTCCAATTTATCAAAGGTCACAATAAGGATGCATGCATTCGAATTTAGTTTGTACCTCTGTTTTATAATCATCTTCAATGAATTCAATGACTTATGGGATCTTAAAATTAATATATACATCCACCATGACCATAGCATATAACCCAATTTCATCATTAAAGTTTATTTGGTTAATTTTTAGAGGGGTACTTATGTTGGTAGAAATATTGTTCAAGATCTTGGGAAGCAAGAAAAACCACCAAAGTTTGTGAAGCTTGACCCAGATTTGAACCATTGTGTTCCGAGTGTTATGAAGAATGAATGTGTAATCCCATTCCAAACATCATATGTTGGCTTAGAATATTGACTTTTAACAATTCCATATTTAAGAAAAGAGTGTCCTCCATTTTTTCAAAGATCACAATAAGGAGGAATGCATTCGAATTTAGTTCGTACCTATGTTATATAATCATCTTCAATGAATTAAATGACTTATGGGATCTTAAAATTAATATATACATCCACCATGACCATAGCATATAACCCAATTTCATCATTAAAGTCTATTTGGTCAATTTTGAGAGGGGTACTTATGTTGGTAGAAATATTGTTCAAGATCTTGGGAAGCAAGAAAAACCAGCAAAGTTTGTGAAGCTTGACCCAGATTTGAACCATTGTGTTCCTGGTGTTATACAGAATGAATGTGTAATCCCATTCCAAAATACGTAAGACACCAGGTTTGAGATGAAGGTTCCTAATATTCTAGACATATTCAAGTGCGTCTTGCAATTTTAACAGCATATAGATATAACATTTGCCTATTGGCACAATTTTCCAATCGATGAAGCCCCAAACGTGCGTGATCCTAGTTTTTACATCTTAGTTTGACCATGGCTTTCCATCTTTTATAGAATGAATACAACCCATATGATAGAACATAAATAGGTGTAATTATTGTTGAAGTGCTTCAGGGTCATCCTCAACTGCAAATATTCCATCTTCAAGTTTTTTTCATAGAGGAGCCTTCATCGAGGTAACATTAAAAATATACATGCCTTTAAACACAACAAGGAGGATATCTCTTTGGGCCTCTCATTAGTTAGGACTTCCTCAGAATGTGTTTTGATTTCCGGAACTTCGTAAGAATTTTTCACATTCGGGATCAAAACCAAAAATGAGGCTTTGGAGATGTTGAAATTAGCAGAAATCCTTATGCGCGATGAAAAAATCCCCTAGGAGTCACCGCAGAGACAAGAGCTTCCATGCCATCTTCTCAATCACTCATCTTTCAAGAAAAAGATAATGAGGATGCGTTCTTCGATGTGAATTCCATGATTTCATGTTTTGAATGGGATATTTAAAATTGGGAATATTTTTTAAAGGCCCAAATAGCATTTTGAAATGAAATTTAGGTTTTTTTAGGTTTTGACCAAATTTTAGTTTTCAAAGAGTGAAAAATATTTTTTAAATGGAAGTTATTTATCACCTCAGGAGTTGACCTCAAAATTAATTATAATGGAGTCCTTAATAGATTTAAAATGGTTATTTTAAATTTTAGTGTGATTTAACCCATATGAAAATTCCTTAACAGATTTTTTGGAATGTATTTGATGGAAATGACTGGACTTTGGCCTTTTTTTATTTGAAATAGAAAGGCCCATGTTTTAATAGTATATTAGACTATTTTTAATGTGTGGGTGACTTCCATAATTTTTGATATGGCACTTATAAATGTGTTTTATGAAATGAGATATAGATTAGTAGTCCAAGACATGTTTTGGTGTTAAAGTATTGGTTGTAACTTTTCTTTTAAATGGTGGTTGAGAATGAAACCTCCTGATTTCCCCTTGTTTTTTTACCCCTTGTGTGGTTTAGTAATCACAATGAGATTATTTTTGTCCCCCTTGTGTGGGAATATGATTTTTATATTTTTGGTGAATTTTAGAATATGGGTTTTCACCATTGGTTGTTAGGGGAGAGGATAACTATGACTATTTTTTATGTGTTAGACTTTATTTGTTTAATCCTATACCTAAATTACTCTATTGGTTAGGGAAGATTCTGTACTATGTGAAATATTTAATTTCTTCCACTAGTTGGTTAAAACCTAGCTAGTTTCCCACAAGATGGGAAAATAACCAAGGGAGAGATGGAGGTTTTTAATTGCAATGAGGTTTTTGTGGGATAATTTGATGGATTCTAGTTTATACATTAGTTCATGATGGGAATTGGTTCATGAGTGTTATGCTTGTATATAGTTAGATTCTTGGCACATCAGGATCCCAATTTAGGGTCCATGAAACACTCTTATGATTGGTTTATTAGAGGTTGAAATTTTTTTGATCTAGTTATTATTTATACCATTTATCCTACATTCATTATTATGGAAACACTTATTGTTCATACTTCATATATTCATTGCAATATATGGTGAATTCTTGTTATTTTTGACCCATGTGCATGTATTGGGTGGTTTCCATAGAAAAAAATAGATTTCAATGTCTTTGTAAAAAACTATTCTGAATTTAAAGACTATCATGTCAGTTCTTTAAAGTGGATTTTAAAATAAGAGTTTTAGATTAAGGATTCCTTTATCTAGTTGAAAGTTTTAAAGTGTCTATTTTTATTTTTAATAAAAACAAATGTGTTGTTTTGAGAAATTTAAACAGGTATATATTTTCGAATGGATTAGGTCATGTATTTATTTTCAAAGCATCTTTTTTAGGTTTTTCTAAAGTAATAAGGAATGTTTTTAAAAGTTTATTAAGGAATGATTTATTTTTCACATGTTAAATTTGAAAACCTATTTTTTAGTTTACTTTCAAACTAGAGTTGATAGGTTTTCTTATGAAACATATTTCAAAATTTCGGTGGGTTTTGGTGACCAACTAGTATTTCTAGATCACATATAAATATTTCTAGTTCTAGGTTCCTAGTTGGATTCTATGTTTCTATCCATGGACGACAAGGGGTCAGTTTCATAGTTGTAAAAAATCATATTTTTCTTGAGGATGGATTCAGTATCGGTTCAAGTGGTTTTGTTCTTTTTTTTAAAATAGTATTGTCTGTATTCTTCTTGGATGTACCTTTTGTTTATGTATAAAAAATGGTTTTGATATTTTTGGGTTTTTATGACCTATTTTTCATATTTATTTATGTTTTATATTTTATTTATTTATTCATCTATAATTTATATATGTTTTGTGTGAAATCACTCCCAAAGTGGGGTTATTATAAAGCACAAGAACTAATCTCCATCTCATGTAGATCTGGAATAATGTTTCATACTTATAGTGAATTGAGTCAGGTTCTATGATTGGTGGAATAAAAGGGTATTTTATTATCTTTTTATATATAAAAGTTTTGTATTTTTTTACAACTAACTTTTGTTAAAAAATATTTTTAAATAGGTGAGAAGGATGATACTATATGATTGTTCAGAATTTTTATAATGAAATTAAGATGATGTTATTATAATATAAAAATTCCTAAACAATTGATAATCTACATGATATAAGGCTTTGATCAAAGGTGATATTTATGTTTTCTAGTAAAAAAAGTTTAGATGATACTTTTAAAAGATATAGTTCTTAATATAGTTCTCTGAATAATGACCTGTGATGTGGATAGAAGGTGATAACATAAATAAGTCTCTAAAATCAAAGGGTTACTAATTTAGTAATGAATAGAGTTTCACTAGATAAACATTTCAGATGAAAAATATATAATAAAATCATACATTAATTTTTTGTTGAGTTTATATGAAGGAATTTTCTCAATCTTTTTTCTGGAAAACTATTACTGGTTAAGAAAGCGGATGAGTTGGTAAAAGGTGAAGTTTTCATGAAGTCATTAGACGAACCAAATTTTGATCATTATAAAAAATTGATTGTATGGAATGAAAAGTCTGTGTTTCTAATTTTGTGAGTTTTGTAAAAGATAAGTAAATGCAATGTGTTTCAAGAAGTCAGATTTAAATATCAGTATGAATTCAAAATGAGAAATTGAAAATGAGAAATATAAAGAAATGCATAAGTTAATAAAAATTTTCCTATGAAAAACTACATATAGGATGAAAAAATATTTTCAACCATCTATATTGGGTCAAGAATAATGGAAAAAGGGAAATTTTATTTATTTTCAAATGTTTTAAGAGAAAAGAACATAGGAAGTTGATGTTTCAAGATATATATAATATAACTTTTCTATTCACAAATATTTTATTTGAAAATTATTTTTGAAATTAAAATTTATAATGTTATGATTAGCGATACTGAGAGTGTATATTTAAAAAAATATTTATAATGTAAATCAGAAATAAATTTTTTTTAAGAGCATCAATTGAAATGAATGTGAGGAAGGGTTCTTTGATATAGAAGTGTGATATTGTGAACTTTTATTGAATTCTTCTCACACAAAAAAATTCAACAAGAAAAAGAAAATTCTAGTTGTTATGTTTTTTAGAAAGAGAAGTATCCATTAGATGGAAGAGCATCATATGAACATTTTCAATGTTATAAGATTATATTTTTAAGGAATGTTTTGTTTATAAATGTGTGGGATGAGGTAGAGTGACTAGATGATATCATTGAACAAATATTTTGAGTTAATTAACAATGTCTAGATGTAATTGTTTTTCAACATATAGAGAAGAATCTATTAGATAGAGAGTTCTTAAAGAACTCTCAGATAGACATTTCCTTGGTACATTTCCTCCAAAATATTTAAATAACTTGTCAATATATCAAGATTTATGGTGATGGGGTGACCAATATTTTTTTATCATCCATAACTTATGGATTTTTTTGATGTAATTTAACATAATGTTTTAGTAAATTCAAATATGGTTTTCATATTGGATAATTCCAAGAAGATTCAAAAATATTTTACCAGTGTTGAGAAAATTCCATTGAATTATATTTGGTTTGGAAATTTGAAATTCATGTTTTGATTTAGTGGGAAAGTGAAATGTGTTTTCACTGTTTTCAACTATGATAAAACCTGTATAATGGGGTGAATTGTATATTATACTTAACATTGTTCATATGTAAAAAAATTAAAAATTATATTGAATTTGAGTTAGTTTGGGTTTCAAACTGAATATCAGTTTCTGGTTTAATAAGTGTTCTAGAAAAAGGTTTCAATTAGAGTATTAGAAAAAGGTTTAGATTAGCGAAATCAAATAGAGAGGGACAAATAGAGTTTCCAAGTAGCATTTTTGAGATGAATAGTTTTTTATATATAGATAGATCATAAATAAAAAACCTTGATGCGGTTTCAGTGAAGAAAAATGGATGGAATTATCTATACATAGAAAGGGTGAGATATATAGAAATTTATAGACATAAAAAAATTATTGAGAAATCCATTTGAAATTTTGTGGTAGATGATGTTATAATGTTTCATATATTTATTGAGTTATATTTTAGTAATAAATGCATTGAAAACTAATGGGAGTCAATATAATCAATCCAATAGAGATATAGATTTATGCTAAAAAGTTTTGTATCAAAAGTTGAATTCACTTCTTTCTTGTAGTAAATTTTTGTAGACCCATGGGATTGTCTAGGAAAAGGATATAGGTTCTCACCCTAGGAAAAAACAATGTAAATACTACATTCCTTGTTTACTTTCTTATTATTTAATGATTGTGAGTTTTTTTATAGAAGTTGATAAGGAAAAAACTCTAAAAATTTCTATATGTTAAATTTCATAAATATTTTAAATACTAAAATATCACTGATGATTTTACCCCCTCCCTCCCCCATCCAATGATTCAACTCTAAAGACCCCAACCCTATTAGACCAAAGTCAATGGTTACATTATTATATTGGCAAAAATATTAAATTAATCATATCTTGAAAGAAAAAATGGTTTAGTAGTATTTGGAAATATATATTCATACTTGAATCTTACATTACAATTGAAAAAAATATAAAACATATCAGACCATTTGAGAACACCATTATTCTCCTAACTTAACCATTTATTTGAAACAAAATAAACTTTTTGGAATTCTTTGAAAAATAAAACATAAGAAAGGTATGAGATTAGAGGAATAATAAGAGAATGCATATAGTATAATATATCTTATATTAGAAATAAATATTATATCAAGTTAAAAAATAAAAACACATTTAATTTATTCAATAACATTAGAATAATACAGACAAAATAAAATACGATCAAATAATTCCATATAAAAAATCACATGAGATTGAAAATATTACCGTGGATATTCTACTATTATAATAATCACATAGAAATCAATAAATAACCTCATAATGAGGGAATTAATAATTATAGAAATCCTAAATATACCATAAAGGATTCTCCCAAGACACTATACATAAATGGGTAATACATTAGTCAATACCCAAACTAGATTGTATCATGAGACCCACTGATACATTGGGGGGTTATAATGGGCCCTAGAAATAACATTCAAAGCCTAATTTATTCTTCTTTTAAAAAGGGTAAATCATAATCAACACATACATTTTTATTTAAAGTATTATATAAAATTTGAATAAATTTCCCAAATCAGTAAACATAATCACAAACCATCCAAATTAATATGGTGAATGGTATAAAAATAGTACATACCCATTAAAACTGATCATAAAAAATTTAATAAAATATTCATGATGGTATCATAATATATCAACCTTAATAAATCATAATATTAAACAAATAATTTTTACAAAGATGAAAATTCTTTAAATGATATCATTGAAAAATTCTTAATGAAAATAAATTTTTCACTTAAAAATAACTTATTTTTAAAATAGAACACATTTATAGAAGAAAAAATCTTTTAGAATAAAAATATAACATTTTCAAGGAATAATTAAAACATTATTTTGTCAGTTCAATTATAAAAACAGGTCATGTTGTGTATGTTATAAAACATTCCTTCTGTATTTTTTTCTAGAGAAATCTCAAAGAATATTATTTTTTAAACAAAAAAATATAAATTTCAAACCACTTTTTAAAAGTAAAGCATGAGTAAAATTTATTTTAAACAATCATAGTATAATATTAAATACACTTTTTTAAAAATAAATTTAGAAGACATAGTCATGGAAGAAAATGATATTTTGAAGGAAAATGTTAAAAAAGATTATTTTTTTAAAGGGATGTCTCTTAAAAAATTCTTATCATTAAACATAAATAAAACGTTAAAATAATCTGCATCAGATTTAAATCCATCTAAAATAATGGTAAATTTAAGGTAATACAATTAAAATTAATTTCACACGTAGTATTATCTTGATATAATCAATAAATAATAAGTTTAACCCAATGAATAGAAATTGAGTTAAGAAATCCCTTACCATTTGTAATTAGTCGAATCGTAAAACTCATAAAAGTAAAAATTATAAAATAAAAATTTTAACACCCTTTTGATAATGATATTAAGGGTATTATATATCATATATCATTATATAAACCACAAATAAAGAAATAAACGACTAATAATGTGTACATCTCACAAAAGTAAAAGTTAGATGAGATAGTCTTACCTTGTGTTTCTATTTTGTTTTTAATACTATAACCTTCTGTATAATGGTTTAAATAATATTATTAAATTATTAAAAAACTATATTTATATTTATAATACCTTATATTATCCTTTTATAATATCTTTTCACCCATTTAATAATAATATTTTTTTATTTTCATTGTTTGAGTTGCCTTTGTTTCGTGGGTTCATGATCGGTTCACCTGTGTATAATTTTGGATTTTGGGTAAATTGGAAATAAAAATACATAATTTAAATGAAATGGTATTAATTTTTTTCCAAAATTAAAATTTTTCTCTTATATTAATCATTTTTATATCATTATAAAGATTCATTTGATAAAATTTTAATGATAAATGTTTAGTTTATTTTGGCGGTTTTTCCAACCATCCCAAACTAGTTTCGTTTTATTTAATACTATGTATAAATATTAATTACACAACAAGATATAGGTTATAATATAATTATTAAAATATTATTTAAATTAAATAACCCTTTTGTGAACATCCGTTAATGTGGTAATGGAAAACAAATAATCATTATCAACTTAGATGGTCAATAGCTATAATTTGAACAATGCTTTAGT
The DNA here is from genome assembly GCA_963277665.1 of Viscum album. Taxonomy (NCBI): domain Eukaryota; kingdom Viridiplantae; phylum Streptophyta; class Magnoliopsida; order Santalales; family Viscaceae; genus Viscum; species Viscum album. The sequence continues at coordinate 1,381,924,521 of OY728143.1, read as the reverse complement.
TTCTTTGAATAAGAGGATATAAAAAAAGTGATGGATATAAGATATTCTATTGTAAACATAAAATTAATTTATTCAAATTATACTGGAGTTATTATTCCATTATTTATTTATGAGGTGGGGAGTAGGTATAGAAAATAATTAAATTAATAGAGGTCATTAGAAAAGATACCTCTTGAATATCAACCCCTTAAAAGACTCCTTAAGGAACTTATATTTTTTATTTTAGGGGGACCAGTAGAACATGAATATCAGGAGAGTTGGTAAGAGATGTTTTTTCTGATATTTGATACTAATCAAGGATTTTTAACAAAAATTGTATGGTGAGGAGTTGTATTTAAACTTATGTTGGGGTTGTTTAAGTGATTAAATAATGTTTTTTATATTTAAATCCTACCACATTTTGGTGGAATTAATTTAAATTAAATAGATTTATAATTAATTTTAAAATTATTATGAAGGTATTTAAACACATAAAAACCCATTTAATGTTGTATTTTTTAGGTATTTTACGATTTACATTTTTTACTTTAACCAGCTATACTGTTTTACATAAACGGTGGTAAATAATTTTTTTACCGTGGTAAAGTTTTAATTCCTTAAATTTAAAATGACCTTAAAACCTCATTTGGAACTCCAAAATAAAAATATTTAATCCTTTCTAATTGATTAATTTTAAGTGTGATAAAAATATCTTCTAAATATGATACATGTATAACTCATAAAAAGTTTTTATTAGGTTAAAATCATGGTTTTCAAAATTGTGAATAAAGTGTTTCTAAGTGTAACAATATATTTATTATATAATTAGACAAATAATTTTTTATAAAGATTAAGGGTTCAAAATATTTAAATCATGATCATATAATACTAATTTCATAAGTGTAATGGTATTTTATAAAAATAATATTTTCATTTTTTCACCCACAAATCACATTTCTTTGAAAATTCTCAGAAAATTACCCTCAGCTAATTTTAAAGAGCTAAGTCAAAAAAATGATTTCTATTTTGTCAAATATATGTTATGAAAGTTTCCGAAATTAATTAGTTTTATTTTATCATATAATGAAAGAAAAATAAATGTTTAATGAGAACTTATATTAGAATAATAATGTGAATTTAATAGTAAATATCTATTCATTTTATAAGTATTTAATATGAAATTCATATTTATTTTAAAGTATCATTAATTTTATTCACACCCATATATTTAATGGATATTTTATAACTTCCATGTTAAAATAAAAATATTTTGGAGTTCATTTATGATTGGTGTTATGTCCGATGTAAGCCATCAAACATTTTAATCTTTTAAAATCATAGTGTATTAAATTTTACCCTCCTTCAATAATTTGTGTCATTTAATTTAGAAAGTTTACATCAAAAAGAAAATTTTGATTTTTTAAAGTTTTTTTAAAGACACATTGTAAGAGGGGTTAATAAAACATCTTCTTAAAAAGTGGGAAAGGAAAATATAAAGGTCACCACAAAACTAGGTTTCCATATAGTATATAATTATTGGAAAATGAAAAACATGGACATGAAAAATAAATCTAACCATAAATTTATAACAAGGAGTGATATATAACATAGTCATTAGATTTTTACAATTTCAAAACCCCAAATTTATTAACGGGTTAAATTTAATTTTATTTCAGGTTACTAAAATTAAATGAACAAATTTTTTGTTCTAAAATACTTTTCCTAATGTTGAGGAATAATTTTAATTCCTATAGTATGAAAATAAGAAAATATGATTACTTAATAGGTTGTGTTTCATACTTTAAATAATTACTATTACAAACTCATTTTTTCTTGAAAATAAATTTCATCCTTTATTACTCAAATAAGTTTATAAAATATTATATTTATTTTAATCATATAGGGTTACTAAAATTAACTTATCATTTACCCATCATACCATTTAAATAAATAAAACTAGGTTATACTAACCGTGACATCACATAAGCTAGTAGTTGGTGATGCACCCTTGTTTCCCTTCAGTTGTGGGTTCAAACCTTGTTGCCTTTCGAGATGTGATAGGGTTTCTATCGACCTGCGGGTTTTCAATTTTAATAAACTATATTAATATAATACTTATAAAATCTCAGATAAACACAATATATTCTAACTGAAATTTTATCTCATACATTTCATTTTATATTCTAATATTTCATCATTCTTTCTTAGAATATTTGGTAAATCTGTGACAATTTCTATAGTAATTACATCCCTTACACCAAGAAATGAATATCAAAAAATGATATTTTTATGATTAAATAACTAAAATTCACATTTAACAAATCAAAATATCCATAAAGAGAAATAATTCATTATGGCTATCTCAAAATAGTTTACAAAACATATATGGCTGGAACAAGTTGAACCATATTCATAAATACATTATTCATTAAAACCTCATTCAAAGTTCAACTTAAACCATTTAATAAATGATTATCCTTATGAATCTTCCAAAAGATGATGATCTAAAACATTATAAAAAGGGTTACTAAATTTCCAAAATTATCTTACCATTAATCTCTCAAATAATATGAAGTATATCTTAAGCATCACAAACCAAACAACTCAATGACTTTATGAAGTATTCTTTTTAAATATGGTAATAATAATAATTTTTATAAAATCTTATTAAAAACATTCATGTTTACTTATTACTTAAGTAAAACCTATGTTATTAGATATTTTACTTAAATCCAAAAAAGTTTTTAACTCCATCTGTTGTATCAAAAAGTAATTTTTCAAGAAATCATTAATTAGCTCTAAGGTATTCAATACTATCCAATTTACATTATCCATGCTAATAATCCCTTTATCCCAAAATCATAATCTCAACATATGGAACACATTAAGGGTTATCTACTATTCAATCATGTATTTTCCATGAAGTTATACTTTCCAATGATTCATCTTTTATTGTACTATTATACATATGATTCCAAATCCCTTAAGAAATAGTATTTTAGTATAATATTTATAAGTTTAATAATTATTTTAATGATAATTTAATAATAAATATTTCATGGATCTAAGAACACAAGAACAATAATCATTCCACTTAGGCTATATTAATAAAATAAGATTGAACTTGATCCCTTAGCTTCTTTTGAGGTATATTCCTTTGATTATTGGGGTATTCATTTTTATAGTTCTTTATCTCCTTAATGTTTAAAAATTATATAAGTTATTTCTTTCCCTCTAAATATTTATCCTATTTCCTTTCTCTCCACGCACGTAAAAACTCTCATTCCGTTAAGTCAAGTATTAGAGTGTTTCATTCCCTAATTATCACATGAGGGAGAATCCTTCTTTACCTTTTTCCCTTTATTAGTATTTTTCTCTATCATCCTATTATTTTATTTCTTTCCTTTGTATCCATAATACATGAATATTTTCTTCTCTACCATGATGGAACATGACACTATATCCTCCCATGATGAAATTTTTTAGAAGAAAATTTCCCTTTGATGAATTGGATTAATCCCATAAATGAAATGATCAATCATTATCTTTAGGATTATATAATTATTTTTTAGAATGTCGTACTAAAGTTGTTTTATACCTTTCTTCATTACCATCCTCCTTCTATCTCAGACTCAATAATTTTCTCACAATATCTACTCATATTTCATGAGGAAAATATTTTTCCTTGAAAAGTTCCTTAAAATACTTCCATTCAGTTTTCTCTATTTCTTAATATACCTTAGTGTTTTGAATTAATAACCACTATTAATCTGAATCTCCTAATAAATTATAAACTATAATTTTAACCTTCACCCTTTCATTTATTCTAAAAGAAATAAATATCTTCTCAAAACAACGGATCCATTTTTCAATTAAAAATGGATTTGTAGTTACATTGAATAATGGAGGTTGTTCTCATGTGAAGTGGTTTAAAACGGTTACACCACATTCTAGATCAGCAGGATACTCTATACAAGAGTGGTTACAGATCATAACCTGATCCAGTTATCCCAGTATATTTATAATTTGTTCATAGCTAGCAGCAGCTTTCGCACCAGCCGCCACTCCATCTCTATCTTCATTACCTTTACTAGGAGGGAAATCCCTACATGGATAATTCTTATTGATATGGTTCCCATTCCTTCCCTGATAATCAATTTCCAAATAGTGAAATACACAATATTAGATCATAACATTACTAAAAATAATATATAATCTCAAAAATACTTAACATTAATTTAAACATTAGTTGTAGTGAATATCTATACCAATTGTTCAGTTTTTTGGGGATTATTTACATATTCAATTATAGGGTTTTATTCCATAATCAATGCTTTATTAAATATATTTCTCTGGTTTTCTGCTAAACTTCATCTAATACCAACTGTAAAGACACTGATCATAGTATCCCAGAGTAAGTGGTACGTTTTTACATTGGAATAATGTACAAGTTATTACATCCTAGAAGACTAGATAGTTAAATAATTTTAAAAAACTACATACATACATTAACATAAAGTTACAATTGAAAATATTTCATACAACATAGGGAATCCTGTGAGAACGCCACTATTCTCTAATATTATCCTTGCATATCAACAATAATAAAATTCTCGACATCCTGGGAAAAATTAAACATAATAAAGGGGTGATCTCAAATTATCATTAAGGGTTTGTATACAATATAATATATCATAAATAATAAATGATAATTTTATCAATGTAAATAACTGAAACACATGTCATTTTATCAATAATATGTGTATAATATGGTTAGAAAATATATAATCAAATAATTTTATATAAATAATCACAGGAGATTAAAAAACATAACCATAGATATTATACAAGTTAAATAATCATATAAACATAAATAAATAATCACATAATGAGGAAATTCATAATGTAGGACATCCTTATCATACCATCATGGATTTTTCCAAGAAACCATACATAAACAGGTAAAAATCATCCAATACCCAAACTAGATTGCCTCATACAACCTACTGTTGCATTGATAAAATAAGAGGTCCCCTCCCATCACTTACTAGGTCCAAATAATTCCACATATGAAAAGGTTAATACAAAAAAACATATACATTTGTATTTAAATTAGTATAAAAATTGTGAATAACATTCCCCAATTAGTAAACATAATCACAAACCATCTTGAGTAATATGGTAAAAGATATAAAATAGTACATCCTCAGTCCAAATAATCATAAACCAATTAATAAAATATGTAATATTCTATCATAAGAGATCAAAATTAAATAATCATAACATTAAACAAATAATGTTGACAAAGATGAAAATTCTTTAAATTATATCATTGAAAAAATCATGAAGAACTTACACTTTTTCATTTGAAAATAACTTTTTATAAACACTGAAAATTTATAAAAAAAATAAACTTCTTCAAAAGTAACAATTTAAAACTGTAAAATTATATTTAAGTTTATAATGCATTACTTTGGTGTGAAATCCACACATTCTATATAAGATAAAAAACATTCCTTCTATATTTTTTCAAAAAAATCTCTAAGAACCATTCATAAAAAATAATAAAATATACCTTTGAAACCATTTTATAAAAATTCAGAAATTATTTAAAATGACATTAAAAAACCATATGAGAATATTAAAAACATTTTTTCAAATAATTTATGAAAACATGGTCATTGGAAAAAATGAGAGTTTTTAAGAAAATTGTAGAAGGATAATTTCTTTAAAAGAAGTATCTTATAATATGATATCATTAAATTGAGAAGAAATAAAATAATTATATTATGTATATTATTTTAAAATCTGCATAAAATAAGTTTGAAGGAAAAATAAGATAATAAAAAAAATTTCACACATAATGTCATCATGACATCATCACCAATATGGAATTTTGACCGAATGAATGGAAATTGAGTTATGAAACACCTTTCCACTTGTAATCAGTCAAATTGTATGCTTTATAAAAGTAATAATTATCAAATGAAACATTGAATACTATAAATATAATTATAATAATGATATTATAAATCAATTAGTGTTATATACACCACACAAAAGAAATAGGAGTGAATAAGGAATATATCTCACATAAGTATAAGTGAGATGAGAAACCCTTACCTCACACTTATCCTAAGTTTTGTGTACACTAACCTCTTTTATAATGGTTAATATAATGCTATTAAATTATTAATGAACTATATTCATATTTATAATAATTTATATTATAATTATATAACATATTACCACCCATTCATAAATAATACTTTATTATTTTCATTGTTTCGGGTGTGTTCGATTCATGGTTTCATGGTGGGTTCATTTGTTTATAATAATAGATTTTCCTATAAAATGGAAATAAAACTCCATAATTAAAAAAATGTATTTATTAACTTATATATTTATAAATGTCCAAATATATCAATTTTTATGGCATGAGGATGATTCATTTGATAAAATGTTTATGGTAAATGTATATTTTACTTTTGGCAGTTTTTATGATCATTAAAAAGTACTTTCATTTTATTTAATATTTTGTATATATATTTGGTCCAGAACATTAAATAGGTTATATTACAATTATTAAAAAATTATTTAACGATAATAATACTTTAATGACATAATTGAATTTTGTAATGGAAAAAAATCATTCTCCTTGGAGACAGTTAATCCGTATAATATCGACAATGGTTTCACATATATGAATAAAAGGAGATAATAAATTTGATGGATATGATATATGCCATTATAAATATAAAATTACAGTATATACATGATTCTATAGTTATTATTACATGGTGTATTAAGGAGTTAATGATAATGTATAAAATGAAAAAAATTTGAGAGAGTTTGTTTGAGAAAGTTACCTATTGAATATCACCTCCTTAAAGGACTTATTAAGAAACATGTCATTGGTATTTGGGTGAGACTAGTAGAACATGGATGTGTAGATATTGTAAATCAGAGGTTTTTTAGAGATTTCAAATTATTCACAGCTTTTATGGAGAAATGGGGTGGTCACAAGTGGTATTTATACTTGAGGAGGGGGGGGGGGTTTAAATAATTAAATAATGATTATTTTTTATTTAAAGTCAGCCACATTTGGGTAAAATTATTTAAAATGAATTATGTAGACAAGTAATTTTCTAAAGGATTTTCAATGTCATGAAACCCATCAACCAACCACTTAATGTTTTGTTTTTTAGGTATTTTAAAAAATTTATCCTTTAACTACAGCTCTTTATATTATTTTAACAATACAACTATATTTATTTTTTACCAGTGTAACTTTTTATGCCTAAAAAAAATAATATCCTATAACATAATTTTTACATAATTATTCCAAATATATAATTTATTTTAATTGAGTCAATTTATAAAAGTCATTAAAATTAATTCTAAATATGTTATATGTATAACACATAATAAATATTTAAGTATAAAATCATGGTTTTTAAAATAGTGAAGCATGTGTTTCTAAATATAACACCTCTTGTATTAGAGAATTATATAATATGTTTTTAATAAACATGAAAGGTTAATAAAATTTAAATCATGATCATATAATAATTATTTAATTAGTGTTATGGAATTTTTTAGAAACATTTTGTTACTTTCTTACCAAAAAATGAATTTATTTAGAAAATTACCAACAAAATCAACCAAAGATGCTTTTGATTTGATGAGTGAAAAAAAGATTATTTTGTCAAATAAATTTCCAAAAAGTTTCAAAAATTAAATATATTTATTTTCTCATAGAAAGAAATAAAAATCCATTTTTGAAGAAAACATATATTTGGAGAATAAAATAAAAATACAAAAGATTAATATGTTAGATTCATTATTATTTAATATAAATTCAATATTTATTTAAAAATATAATAAATATTATTCACACCATCTAATTAAATAGTTATTTTATAACAGTGATGTCAAAATAATAATTTTTTGTAATTATTTTATTTTTGGTCTTTTTTTTCATTTAAGATATAAAAGATAGTGTTCTTTGAAAATATCAATGTTTTGCATTAATTATCCTTAATAACAATAATTTTTATTATAAAAAAGGTTCCCCTATCGATTCCTTATCATGGAAAATATCAATTCAATCAATAGAAGAGGTATTTCTACCTTCAATGAAAAAAGTTATCATTTTTGTAGGAACAAAATGAATCATTTTCTTTAGAAGAGTTCTCTAAAGTAAGGGATCATCTAATTCTCCTCTTTATTCAGGTACCTTATTTTTGACATGCCTTTTTAATTTCCAATTTTTCAATTAGGGTTATTTTATTATATATACCTATTATTATTCTTATGATTCCAAAGAACATAGAATCACATTTTCCTCTAATTCACCCCTTTTATAAAGAATTATGTGCACCTATTATATTTCCAAAATATTCTTGTGATTTTCAATTCCAAACATTTCTGTAGTGAAGACCTATATCCATTTACACACAAGGTTATTCACCACATTGTACCTTCCCTGAATTGATTTGGGATTTACATATATTTATCCCGTACATCTTAAAAATCTGGTTAAAATTTATGAAAAAAATCCTTATATTTTATGATATATAATGAACACTTATGCATGTACATGATATGAAAGTGAAATGTGGGAAAAACATTATATAGAACTCCAATGCATTGAGTAATATTTGTATCTCATAATATTACAATTATAGTTCATGACAGGTTGTATTAATCGCAATAAGTTATGTTATCTTAGAATTTATCATTATCTTGTGTTTATGATTCCAAGTTTTATGTTGCTTCCACATTCCTATGTTTTGTTTATGCTATCATGTTATATCATGCCTCATTATTCTTGATTATGATTTTCAACCCCTTAAATTTCCATTATATGCCACTTAAAACACAATAAATTCTGTACAACATGCTATGATATGATTATTCCATTATTGGGTTTTATATATCACCAATTTCTTATATATATCCCCATGTTAACCCATGAAATTTTATAAGAATGGTGGTATTTTAGGTCATATTAAGGAGGTTTTCAATATTTAATTGTATTTTTGTGTCAATTTTTTTGTTATGTTCATAATTTCTTAAATACAATAGGATTCATGATCTTCCAGTATTTTATAATGTGTATCTTTATGTAATAAATCACTAAATAGAGTGTATTGAAGATATTTGTTTTAATAGTCTAATCATATAATTCCAACTATAGTAATTCAAGCCAGGAACGGTTGGAACAGTAATTTAGTTAAAAAAGTTATGATTATCTATTATCAAAATATTTTTTCAAATAGATGGGATCAATGTTCTTTGATACTAATTAATATACCTTGGTAATGGGTTCACTGCTAATAGGAGGGGGAGATAAATCATCAGTTCTATATCTTTTACAATTTCTTAAACATGAAATCAAGATTTGTTTTTAGGTAAGGAATGTTCATCTCAAATTTTCATCACATCCCTAAATTAGGTAAATGAAAACAGATTAGTACAAGGAATAATAGTTTTTATATGGTATTCCCTCAAATTGGGTGACTACATCCTTTTTATATTCAGTATCATCTGATTCAAAAAAAATTATTAGTCTTTTGATAAATTATAGTGGGGTCGGACAAGTATCATCTTATTTCCCAAATCACCCAATACATAAAAATATTATAGATTAATTTATAATATTCACTTAAATTTATAAATAATTTTTAATATAATTGAAAAATATAGAGTGATTTCTATTTTTGACTTCAGAAATTTTAGATATAGATCTTCCTCTTCGACCCTCCATGATGACAAGGAAAGAAAATTATCACCTCTTTAAGAACATTATTCTCTAATATGACAATATAAACAAAGATACTGGTCATTCTCAAACCATGTAGTATTAGTTGGTTATCTTCTTCTCAATATTCTTATTAATTTAGATCACTAAATGGTGGGGCTTATGAATGTCTTTTACTCTAATTTAAGCTCTTGATTCAGGCATTATTTTCTATAAATTTCAAAAAACTCTATAATTTTCCTAGAAATATATACATTCCATAAAACTAATCCCTTTTTATAGAATTATCAAAAATTATTAAATCTATTTAATTTAAATTCAATTACATCTCAACATTCAATAAAAATCTAATAAAAAATTTATCCTTTGTGACCCTTAATATTTTTTATTTTCCAATGATTCATGTGGGTGTGATCTAATTGTTAAGGAATATTCTATTCTTCATTTCACCATTGTCTCTTCTATATTTTCACAAATACCCTTATTCTATTTCAATTATTAAATAAAAATTATGGAAATTATTATAACACAAACCAATAATAACAATGATTCATAAATCAATGTATTTCCAAATTCTAGAAATAGAAAATGGGGGTCTCCACTTCTATTTTAGTGTCTTGCCTCAAGTATTATCTTCCACAACATACTTTTAGCACAAATAAGCTCTTAATGGTGCAATAAGACTTGATAAATCAACTTTATTATAATTTTGTCTCTAGATATCTCACCATTAATGGAAAAATAATTTCTACAATTGTAATGAAATAAAAATATTACTACATCATCATGCATGAATTTTATAAATTTATTTATCCTTGATAACTATTTAAATTTTCAATATAATTATTTTTGAAAAATAATTAAATTATTTTTAGTAGTGTTTAGTTCCATTAATTTATCACAAAACTATATTAAATGATAATTTAATAGTGATTTTTAATCAATTAACATTCATCACTGACATTAAATGATTTTATTTGTTCAATAAAATATTTAGTTCTAGAATATCTAATAATTTTATCCAATAAAATTCTAAAAATAACGTTTTAAATAAACAAAAAATACCCAATTTTGAATGGATTTGTATATTAATATTTTTTTTATAATTTTCAGGATGGAGACTGATTTTTATAATACTAAAAATGTCATCTTTGGCCCCTTTAAAAGGATTACGGTCTTTCATTTCCATGTTTTTTTAGAAACAAAAAATCCTTACAGAACTCAGAAATACAAATTCTTATATGATAATTGATGTCAAATAAAATCAAATTATAGATAAGATATTTCTTTGAAAGGATTCTGATGTTCTAGTGAAATATATATGGTATTCATAAAGTTATATTGATTCAACCCAATGCTTTATTATTTTTCATCTAAGTATTTTGGTTATCTCAGAAGTATTATTGACTCCTCCAGACCTATCCATTTTTTATCCTCACTAGTAAAATTCTAAATTTTTTTAAATTGACATAAAATCATTTTAAATCACCTTAGGAAACTTCAAATCTTCTCAAGAAGTTTATAATCTATTTTTAACAACATTATAGTAACCTTGACTTATTTTCAAACATGTTTTATAAATAATAAAATCCTTCAAAATTTCCATAGGTCACTTCATACTCTTTAATTTATCTTTTTTATAATTAATTAAATCAGGTAGAATCCTTGATAAATGATAAAAAAAATTAACTATTTTAGTATACCTGTAATTAATTTCATTTACCCCATATACATATTTATGGGGAATGGTTTCCCAAATTTATATTTATTTTTAAATAAACAATATCTATATTGAATATAAATATCCCCAATTTTTCTACTACTATATACACATATACTATTATATTTGAAATTTCTAAATAATTATTTTGATAACATTATCATGTAAATTAATTATGGATATTCATCTATTTTTAAAACAATATCATATCCCAGCTATAGATTCCAAAAAATGTTGCACATACTTTTTTGGGAGGATTCTGGTATGATTTTTATTTAGAAAATCAAATTCAATTCTATGAAAAAAGTTTCTCACACACTACCCAAATGGTATTAGTACATATCTCATGATTTACCATACATATAAGAATAAATATTCCTAAAAAATATTTCTTAATTTGGTTATGTGGTGGTGGGAAACTTCTATAATGTATATACTATATAATTTATCCATTAATAATAAAATAATAATCTATTTAATTCATGAAAAATGAAAACTCATTAAAGTTTCCCATTATTAGACATAATAATTGAGAATAAATTTATGGAATGTTGTGTTTATATATAAATTTTTGTGAAAGTATAATCTATGTGATATTAATATTACATGTGTAAAATATATTAATTTATAAACATCCATAATTGTAATATAAATGACCTATTAGTATCTGCATTTGTGGATAAATATGAATGTAAATAAAAAATGGAAAATAACATTAGAGGCCTTATGAGAAAAGGCCTTTCATTAGTCTAAACATGAATATGTACTACTATAAGTTATTTTTAAATAAATATTAAATTGAAAAATATAAACGTGGTATTTATAGAATTACATTTATTATGATTTTTTCCTATAGTACAATTCATGTATGTGTAATCACTAACACTTTTATAGATATTACTTTAAGGAACTAAATTTTTGAACTATATCTGCAAATAAAATCCGCATAGTTCCCCTTATATGTGGATATTTTGATTATGTTACCTATGTGTAAGGAAGAATCTATGTTTGATTAAGGTTTCCAAAATTTATAAAACAAAAACCTTACATACAATATGATATAAAAATTCTATTTTTCCATCCTTATAAATTTATTTACATCTTGGAAGTAATTTTAAGATTATTATCACAATGAGAATCCCTCTCTACCTTCATAAACCATAAGAAAATTCTTTAACGGGGTCTTCCAACTCCAGTGATCGAGCATTCATAAGGTGTTGAATTATAGGGGGATACTTTACATAGGATATATCCTTCATAAACCCTCACCTCTTTCTTGAACCCCTTAATTCAAATTGAAAATATTCCTTTAAACCCAAATATGAAATAAGATATAAATTTTTTATATTTGAGTTATATTTTTTCATAAGTCCTATGGAAAACATTGGTTGCATTATATATACCTGAGTCATTATTATATTAATAAATAATTTATATTCCCAGGTCCTTATCAATGTACTAAAAACATCGCATCCCCTAGTATATACCACATGAACATAAATTGTACAATTTATTTTCCCCATCAAATAACATTTAAAATAATGTCAACTCAACTATATTTCTTAATGTAAAACTCTATAGTGATTTTTCATTTCACTAATAATATATAATATATGGTATAACATTCATTCTTGTGTTTAAATTATAAGACCTAATTTTAATTGAATATGTTTTTTTCTTTCTATATAAATTTAAACTATAAGGATCACTTCTCAAGGGTGAATTTCATACCCCTATTGCATGGATTAAAATAACCCCCCCCCCCCATAGACACACAAACACTTTTATTAATACAATTATCGACACAATATACAATTTATTGATGGATTTAAATTTCATAACCATCTTTAAGTAAGAAGTGATATAATATTTATTATTGATTTATAATTGATGTATTACTTTTCATTTGTATGTTTCATCCCTTTTCTATATAAAATTCTAATATAATATGAAATAATTTATTTTAGGTGAAACATTAAACTATAAGTTATTATATTATTACAAGTAATTAATCATTGAGCCTACCATATTGAGGGAGATTCTTATTCCCATGCTACATGTATTTAAACTACAAAACTCTACTATAAATTTTATGGATTTTAATTCACATTAACCATGATATTTTAATGGCCTATACAAGGTTAGATCTCAATAAACATCAAATTTTATTTAATTTAACCCCTTAATGTTTAATAGTGATGAGTAAATGAACATGTATCTATGTCTAGGGTGAGATTGTACATTTAATTTGTGACGAGACAATTAAAAATAATCGACACATGTGTTGAGTATACACAAATTTATTGGTGATTGTATAATATATAATGTTTAGGTCATGTAATAAAAATATAACCATTCATCATCAGATGATCTAAAATTTAAACCTCCCCATCTTTGTATTCATTAGGTGATCAACCTATAAGAAAAATTCCATTTACATGATAAGTGTCCTCACTCTCCTTAATGGGTTTAAACATTAAAAAATTGTATCTCTCTTTTTAATGACATTCAGCTAAAAAATGAACCTATTTAATTACACTTTTTATTTAAATCACAATACACATTAACCTTACTAATAAGGAAAACATAATATTCCTTATACACTAGTATCATGGTGATTTAAATTTTAGTAAACCCATAATATATGAACATATCATTTTCAATTACCACAATTTGTTCACCTTGATATGGTGGGTTTTTATGTCGTTTTCTAGTGTATATAGTGATGGATTTTATATGGTTTTTAGGAATATGATTTAAATATATTTTGGGATATTATAACAGAAAAAAATTTCTTATAATGGAAAAAATACCATATCATCTTCTCAATTTCAACAGATTGAATAACATCAATCATATACAATCAAAAAAATAATAATGTTAAAATTGAGGTGAAATTCTTCACCTTTAATAAAGTGATTAATTGATCATGAAATTAATTATATTTTACAAATTATTTTATTACATTAGATGATTTCATAGTCATAATAAAAAACACTGCTTATTGGTGACATTGATTGGTGAACCTTAATCATCATGTGGTGAATGAGGTTGACCAAGGTTGTTGAATCCTAGAATCATCTTGTAGTTATCCTATGTATAAATACTACCACCACTCACATTACCAAGACTATTGGGTAACCTTATCAAATTTATCAAGTAATAATTCACCATCTAAAAATAGATAATGAATTAATGTGTGATTACCACCACAATGGTATCATCAAGAAATGCATAGAGAATCTATATAACTAGAATAAGTTGTGTCCATGAAGGTGGAATTCACACTAGATCATGGGAAGGGTCTCAATAGACCCCATCACCACATGAAAATATGTCTATATTCTTTATCTCAAGCATGATAATGTGTTCCTTCCATATTTTATGAAAGAGGATATAATTTTCACTAATGTTTCTATGTGGGAATATTCAAAGAGGTATCCTCCATACCATTATTAATTTTGTTTTTAGATAGTCCACGTAGCTCCATAGGTGCCTAAGAAGGTCCTTAATTTAGCATCCCAACATAGGAACCTTTGGGATCCAAATTCAAGGGAAATATTTATATATTATCAAAGTGGTGTTCGCTATTTTTTGGGGGGATAGTATCCATCTATTTGTTGAAATATTGACTAGGGTATATTTTTGGGTTTATGGAGAGTTGGTGGCCTTAACCAACCATTGGATGAGTATCAGTGTCCCCACCAACTAACATTACTCATCATAAGAAATATTAAAAAAATAGAGGCCATCACCATTATGAATCAAAAATTGACCATGTAGAAACTCCCCATGAAAAGTAAATCAATGATTATGAAGGTTTTGAAAACAAAAAAGTCATTTTTAAGTATTATAGAGTTCCTCATTAAGATATGG
Source organism: Viscum album (assembly GCA_963277665.1). Classification (NCBI taxonomy): domain Eukaryota; kingdom Viridiplantae; phylum Streptophyta; class Magnoliopsida; order Santalales; family Viscaceae; genus Viscum; species Viscum album. The sequence goes on along the minus strand of OY728143.1, from coordinate 1,381,909,180 downwards.
AATCAATTAGCTAATATGAAGTTATTACTAACATCGAACTGGGTATTTAGTTAGAAAAAACCCCTCTAATATCTAGGGTTTATAGAAAAGATTTTCTAATACTGATATTGTCTTAATATCTTGATATGACACACTGTAATAAATTATTTTTTAATATATCAAATATTTTAATTTTTAGGGAAGTGTTAGTTTAAAAAAATTATATTGCATAGTTATTGAAAGAGTTTTAAAAACCATTCACACTAAACTTTCCTTCCGAAGAATACATATCAATGTTTAAATTTTAAATTTATACATTTTGGATTATACATTATTATTACATTATTAAAATTTCATATGTTTTAATGGGTTATTATTATTATTTTAAAATATGGAATATTATTTTCTCAAAATTAAAAAGTATTTATATTATTATAAATATAATATGATTTTAAGTATGATATTTTAATATAGGTATTAGTGTTATTATTATTATTATAAATATTCAAATTTGGTATGTCTATTATTATTATTATTGTATTTTTTTGTGGATTTTGTTGATATTATTTATCTCCCATAACTCCATAATATTGTAAGTGTTATGTTAGAAATTCGTTATAGTTTTTTTCTTTTTTTATATTATTGGAAAATTTATAAAAAAATATGGGATTTTAGGAAAGGGTATGGCTGTTTGGTTTTTACTTGTCTTATTTAGGGGATTTACCCATGCTACCATAATTTTCCTCCTCTATTCACGTCCTCTATGAATGAATCTTCAAGTCACCCATATTTATCCATCTCTTATTATTATTATTTTTATTCTCCCTATTTATCTCACTCTAATTCCATATTGAATATTTATTTATTCTAGGTGATTTATTTTTGTAGGTTTAAACAACTAGGGAAGATACCATAAATTATAGATGTGGCAGTTTCCCATGGGAATTCCATATTGTGATCCTAAAACATGTTTACACACTATTAATAGTGGTTTGGGAATACTAAATATTTTCAATAAGTGTATCTATCAATTTCAATGATTTAAAAAAAAATATTTAATCCTTAATATTAATTTACATCTTTAATATATAGTGTAATGGGGTATATCTAGTGTGATTTTGTATATTTTTTGTCATGAGATAGAGAAATTTTATTTTTCCAATCAGTATTTTTTTTGTAGTCAATGTAATGCAACTTAAGAAAAACATAACATAATTAATACATATCCCAAATAGTTGAACAACCCTTGGACCTAATGGTTTATTATATTAAAGTTTACCTATATAAAAAATTATTTTAAAACTCTTGTCAATATTTCTTCGAAAAGATTCTCATCAAGCCCCTTTTCTAGAAATCTCACATGATATAATCTTATTTATAACCTAGTTAATATTAATATGTGAAATGAGTGTGCTTAGATTACCATTAAGGGAAACACATACCATAACATGAATTATAACATTAGGTAGACATAAATATCATAAAAAATATCAAAATACCTTATATTATCATCATAAAACATTTCAGAGGAATATAAGATCATAAAAAAGTACATGAAGGAAGCATAAAAGATAATAAATTGATCAAAGCACATATAAATAATCATATAACATGTGAGAATGGAATAAAAGATTATAATACATTAAAATAATTATCAATCATGAAATAATGAAATTTCATTGAACAAAAATGTTTCTTGAAAACTTGGTAGAACATTACAAATTACTAGGAAATATTGAAAAATAATTGAATTGGAAAAATTATCATAGAAAATCAATTATACAAATTCATATATGAACAGACTCATTATTTTCATGCTGTAAATAGTTTGAAACCCCATCATGTTTATGATATTATGAAAAAACTCATTACACACATGCTTAACTATATGCTGATATATGATATTACACCATTTCATTTTAGGGTCATATAGGACCCCACTCATCATCATCCATACATATATGTGTTAATTAAAGTCAAACATCAACATCATGTCCTAAAGAAATGATGGAAAAATATTGTTTTTCTAATATATTAAAATTGAAATAATTCACATTTCATAAAAACCCAGGGAAATAAAATGGCATTTAAAAAATATTCAAACGGTATAACATCATGAATTGAATAATTTTCACACTGAAATAATAATCACCCAAAAACAATCACATAATTAAAGAAGATATAGGTTGAAGCATTAAACATAACTCTATTAGAGATATATCATTTTATGACAATGAAAACTAAATCATGAAAATATATTACTGATAATATTTGGTATTCATCAATGCAAAAATAATAGTTTTGAGTCACTTTTCAAAAACAGTAGTTGGTTTTAAAAAAAATGAAAATAAATACAATCATTGAAATGGATTTGGATAATAAAATATTTTCCATAGAAATAAATAGGGAATATAGTTTTAAATTTATATCCTTTGAATATTAATATCTATAAGATATTGTATATCAAAAAGAGAGGATTTTGAGTTATGAAGCCTCTTACTATTAACCTTTATTTCTATGGATGTTAATTAATCTGATGTATTATAAAGTTAAATATATTAATTACCAATTTTAAATTATTATTAAAATAAATTTCAATTTATACTCATCATTAAAAATATTTTTATTCATGTATTATATTTTCATGATCACTTTTCAACATCGAGGAGTATTAATCTGGGCCATTTTGAACTAAGTTCCTATAAGAGATGTTGATATTCATTTTTATCAAAAATATAATCATTTATATACCATTAAATGTACAATAATTTATTCTATAAAAGAAATATAATTTTATAATTCCATTAAATTGTGGTTTTAGTTGTGTTTTGTAAAGAATAAAACATTTATGAACTCGTTTTGGGTTATTTACTGATATTGATATATTATATTATAAAAATAATTATTTTTTTATCCTGAAATAATATATATATATATATATATATTAATTATATATATCATATATATTTATAAAATATATTATTAAACCATCCATGTTTATATGTTAAGGAAAACAAAAAACATTTATTCATAGAGGTGGTAGTCCGTAGAACACACAATTCTTGATTGTTTTTAATAATGGGAAAAGAGAAGGGTGGTTAATGATTGTTCCATAATTTTAATAATATTCCTATATAATAATTATATATATATATATATTTTTTATTTAATGATGAAGGAATAAATTTTTTGGAAGAATAAAATTACTTAAAGAAATAAAAAAATGAAATAGATGTTGGGAACTTATAGCTCTCTTAATAGGTTATCTCACTTTTGAAGTGGATTAAACATCTGAGGGATGGTCATTTAAAGATTCTAAAACCTCCATAATAATTCTAGGAGTGTGGGGGAGAGGTTTTGGAAGATTGTGGAGAAAAAATAAGTGGTTTTGGTTTGAAAGGATGTGATGAGTGACATATTTGGAAATACCCAAAAAATTGTAATAATAGGAAGTCAATCTGAGTGAATGTCACTCCAAATTGAATAAATAATTTAGTGTAGAAGAGATTACATTGACCCAAACCTATAAAAATCATTAAAACATATTTTAAAATTTTTAGGGGCTTTATATCTAAGGTTACTTATTTTTACTATTTTAGTTTCCATCACAGAAAGTAGTTTATATGTAGGTAATAATTTTTTATTAATTTTTTAAAAGTGATAATAATTAATTTTTAAACAGTAAATCGATAATGTATTAAAGAAAAAAACTTTGAAAAATATAACTAAAATTCTAATATTTTAGATACGTGTTCTTAAAATAAAGAAAATATTTTTAAAAATATTATTTTAATTATAAAATATGTTTTTGGTCTTCAAAAGGTTTCATAAATTTAAAATTGATACTCATATACTAATAAGGCCTCAAAAGTCATGTTAATTTTTAAAATCATATTTTCCACTATTTTTCTGAACAATAATATGTTTATAAAAATAATAAAACTTCATATTAAGATAATATGATCATGATAAATCCAAAAATAATGATATGTATTTAAAATTAATATACTAAATTTATAAATTTACTTTTAAAATTAAATATTAAAATATCATGAAAATTGAAATTTTTTAGGAAATTATTTTTTCAATATTAGTTATTCATTAAAATTTATTGATAATAAAAAATATATCAAATTTAAAAAATATATATCATATATATTTTAGGGAAAAAATTATTAGTTTTTTAGCCATAAAAATTGATTAGATATTTAAATTGATATTTATTCTGATTTTTCATTTATATATATATATATATATTTATTCCATTACCATTGTCTATACCCTAAAATTCTAGGGCTACCATACACCGATATGTATTTTTTTTGGTTTATGTGTTCTTTGTGGAGAATTCCATTGAACACGATATTTATTTATTGATGAGAAACTTGATTCATTATATTCTACCCCCATAAAATGAATTTTCTCCCCAAAATATCATTACATTGAATAAAAAATTGAGGGTAAGTTTCTCCCATCACATCCTCAGGTTCCCATATATCCTCCTCAAAATTTGGATTTCACCATAGAACTTTGACCATATGATTTGTCTTTTTCTGCATCACCTAATCTGTTTGATCTGTAATTTCAAATGGTTGTTCTTAATATGAGAGATATTATTCGATTTACAAATCTTTTGATCTTAGAACATATGAAGTGTCTCATTTTAACTTTCTTAAAAGTTGTATGCGGAACACATATTTTACATTGGAGAGTTGTGGGTAAGTCATAAGTTTTAGTTTATGTCACCGACGTGATCAAGGATCTTGATGGGACTGATGTATCTTGGGATTATCTTCCCTTTCATCCCAAACATTATAACCTGATTCCATGGAGATATTTTAAGGAACTCTTTGTCACATTATTAAAACTTTTGATTTCATTGATGATTATCAGTATAATTATTCCTTCAATTTTCCACTTTCATATGTCATTGAATGGTTTGAACATTCTCTCTCATTCCTTAGATAGGGTGAAGACCAATCAATTTCTTCTCTTTAACATCTTCACAACATATTGGAGTCTGACATCTATTCCAATATTGAGCCACACATAGTTCTATCTTAATTCTATAATAGAAACTATTATTATTCAAGAACACTACCATATGAATGTGTTGAACCCAACATCCTTGGAAATCCATTGAACAAGATTTCATCACATCCCCTTGAGTTTAAATTTTATTATTAGACTAACCATTTATCTTAAGATGATATATAGTTCTAAATATCACCTCAATCACCAAATATTTTTAAAGACTTATCCAGAACCTTGAGGAAATCTATGGATCCAGATCTGATAAAATGGATGGTTGTACTCTATGAAACCTAACCAATTAACTTATGTATATCTTAGTGTGTTAGTTAATGGAAAATATTCTTTCATGGAAATAAAATTATATTACCTTGTAAGGTGATTGGCTACAACCCAAATGGAATTACAAGATTTATATGTTTCGATGAGTCTTATGATGAAGTCAATTCTAATGTCTTCCCATACTCATACCGGTACATTTAATGGCTGCAACATACATATAGACTTTTTTTCATTCACCCTTAAGTTTCTAGCATACTTAGAATCAATATTTGTATTCTGAAATATTTATCTTCATATTATCCCACCAGAATTTTTTCTTTATATATCAATAAAATATACTTTCCAGATTTATAAAAAAGGATTATCTATGTGTATGATGAAGAAGATATTTATTCAATTTTAACATTGATGATCCACATATTCAGGTTCTAAACATTATAACTCCTTCTTTTCTGAATGTTGAACTCTATAATATTCACCTCCAATTTCTATAGATCTACATCATCTTTATAGTCATCATTTTTTCATTATATAAATGAATGGTTAAGAAGTTAGTGGAGCTAAATATGATTTATTTTCTCCCATTACTACTTTAATATTTATCCTCTACAAATCCATGATTATTTGGTTTTTTCAATCCTCATCATTGATAGAGTAGAATGGACTTTGCTACTATGAGAAATGAACACCTTATTTTCCTTCCCCGAGAGGTAATAGATTAAAATATTTAATCTTTTATCAATTACAACCATATACTTTGATAAATATAGAATTTATTCTATGTGAATATATATTTTATTCTATTTTTATCAATATATATATATATATATATATATATCAATTTTCACTATATAGATAATGTCTCCAAATTTTTAATGCAATTATAACTTATACTAGAAATAAATCAGGCCTCAGGTAATTACAGTTATGATTCAGTAATTTATGTGATATATAAGAAATTAAGTTACCAGTCTCTATTATAATGAAACCCAAAACCTTTTTCTATAAATCATTATATATTTAAAACCCTTCCCCATTATAGGGTTGTGTATATAAATAATAAGTCACTGAACACTTATTTAATTACTTGAAACTTTTTTCATATTCCTCCATCCAAAGGAAATTTACTCCCTTTCATGTTAATATTCTTATTGGATTTTATAACTATGATAAATTTCCTACCAAGGGTTAGTAATTTTTTCTAATAAAATAAATATCATGATCTTAGTTATACTGGTCAGTCTAAACCATTTCTCTATTACTTATATCGTTGATGGATCTAATGATATAAACTTGATTGTGATTATATAAGACAATAATTAAACCTTTTCTAACCATAATTCAACTTTTATAAATATTTAATAAAACTTGTACGTTTTTATATTCTTTAACTTAATTTGTAAATGATCCACATGATCTTATATACTTGTAGAATTTATAATAATAACCTTTATAAAGTCTCCCAAAACTTGATCGATGTAATATCTAAATACTCTATTCATAAGATATATGCATATAGTGGGTGAATTGGTAAGTCCAAACCGCATCAATGTAAACTCATAGTTTCAATACCTAGTCTGGAATGTTATCATTAAAATATCCACCCTTTTTACCCCATCTAATAATATCTAAATTATAGGTCAATATTTGAGAAGTATCAATCTCTTATGAGTTGATAGAAAGGATCATAGGTACATGGTAGAGTATTTTAATTCTTCATCATGATTTTATCAAATTCATGAAAATAAATACAAAGATTCCCTGATCCATCCTTCCTTTGGATAAAGAGGATCTTCAAAAACCTTGGTGAATCATTAGGGAATATAAAAACCCTATCCAAATTTTCTTATAGTTAATTATTTTACTCATCTAATTCAATGGGAACCATTCTCTATGGAGTCTTTGAGATATGTCTAGATCTAAGTATGAGTTTGATTGAAAACTCAATCATCCACATTGTGGGAATATTATGCAGTTCATTTAAAAATATATTTATATGTTCTTATACTATATTCATTTCAGCATTGTATAAATTCTACTAAATTATTTGATATAAGAGACCCTCATTTTTGGGTATCATCATCCATATTATTGAATTTTTTTCAACATGCTGTGCATAAAAATACTTATGTTGATATATGATAATATATGATTTTGTAAATGAAATGATAATTATTTGTCCTGATAGTTTATATGTTCTTTATGTAAGTAAATTAAATTCATAACCAATGTTATCTCATATTCAATTAAAGGAATAATAATAATATTTTTTATGAATTATCCTCCCACAAAAACCAATCAAACCAGATTTATAAATCATAGACAGAATCATTATACCACAAGGGGTATTCAGTGAAAATTTAAATATCCATTATCTAGAGTCACGATTTCTCATTTATAGAAAACATGTGTGATATAAAAAAAATTTATGAACCATAATCAAATACGATATTACTAGATCTTGGATAAATATCAAGTGTACCTCACATCACTTCATTATAATGATCTACCTCAGTGGTAGGGATCATGAATTCATTTTATTGTGCCCTCAGTTTGGGTGGTTTTTGGGGACTGTTGTTATTATTGTCCAGATATTTAGTTAATTGATTACATTAATGTTGAAACTATTTACACTTGAAGCATTGTAGTGTGAGTGGGCCATTATTTGGGACCTTATTCTCATTTTTAATAGGAATCTTATCCTGAGTTCAATAATTCTATGGTTTTTGTCTTGATTTCCCATACTTAAAACACTTCTCGAATATCCTGATACAATTTCATGGTTTCTTTCTCCTACATTTATTTCATGTAAGAAATTGGTATTTCATCCCAAAATGTGTCTTATAACTGATTCTTCCATGTCACTCAAATTTCATATTCAATTTACATTAATTTTTTGTGGTTTAATTTTTTGTCTCTTCACCAAGATCATATCAAATAATATATTTGTTACTACCAAAGTATATTATGGATAACTCCATTTTAAGAAAATGGTTTAAGTTAGAGAAGAATTGATCAATTTTTAACATAATATCATAGATGAAACTTAAGGCATACCTCTCCAATATTGTGAAATACTTTCATATGATCCAACACATTCATCTAATTTTTTCATCAATTACATGAATTACATCTATGATATTTTTTGAAGATTAAATGTAAAATATTTCGTGAAAAATATCTTATATAACTCTTCCAATTTTATAATGTATATTTAAACTTTTCTCTTGGTATTTTGAATGATATTAAATTTGAAATGATAAACATACCAAATGACCTCCTTATGGATAGAGCATTGTATAATGGAAGATATCATTTCCATTTCATAGACCCACAACTCTACAATGAGTATATTAGAATACCCACTAAAATAAGGTAATTTTTTCCTTATAAATGACTTGATTGAGAGTTTCTCCATTCTTGGTTTGTTTGGGAGCCCACCACACATATTATTGTTTCCTATAAATATTAATGTATGGGTGATAGTTTTCTTGAGATTTTCCATTCCATCCCAAATAACATTAGGTTTCCCATTTGGAAAATATACATATTATCCTTTTTACCCATTATTAACATGTTTCATTCATCTTCCCACCATTACCTAGACAAAATTATAACTGAGAATGAGTATACTTCAATAAATAAATGTACATGGAAGGAAACTATAAACATAAAAGTAATATTTCATAAATTCTATAACTATATTAGTCAATGAATCTCTTTGTTAAAATATACTTTATCAATTATCATTTTACTATAAATTTCTATATCAAAATTAGTTGACATCATGAATAAATACTTCATTATGGTTTGTATATAAAAATTGATTAACCAAATACTATCTTCTAAGAGTGTCCATCCATGTTTGCAGTTAGGCCAATTTTTTGTGCACCAGGTCAGGATTGAGTTAATAACCAACATTCCCCCATTGAGTTTATTACGCCCATCTAAAAATGTGTTAGATCCTACATTCATTTGTAATATCTACATAGGGATATAAATTCTAGGACAACCACATAATATCAACTTTACCAGAATATAAGGATGAAACCATAGACATAGACTCATCCCTTTGTATTTTACATGGTATTTTAACTATGTTTCACTTAAAAAATATCCTAAAATAACAAAGCCCTTATTTGATACAAACTAATGTGACCCAAGATAAATATAACTTAAACAATACATAAATCTCAATATTTAACTAATAAATATTAAAAATATCTTTGCATTCGAAGGACCTAAAGGTGTAGTGTATCGATGATTAGATACATAAAAAAATTATTTTACAACACTCAAAAATCTTTCTCCTTAATGTTTCTTCTCTGGACCCTTTTCTGGAATGATCACAAGATATAATCATCTTCATAAACCATTAAATGAAAACAAAATAAAGGGGTGAACTGAGGTGATTAGTAAGGTAAAAATAACCATAATAAGATGTTAAACATGATAGATTCATAAATATCATAATCAAATATCAATACACCATAGATGATAGACATAAAATATGTTAAAAAAAATATCATAAAAATTTCAATAATGAATCCTAAAAAATTTGATATTGATAAAAACACATCTAAAAGTTATATTATATTAGATCATGACATAAAAGTGTGGAATAATTTAAAAATAATTTGTAATCATAAAACATAGTATTTTATAAAAATTAAATACATCTTGAAATTTTTTCTTGACTTGATAAACAAGTTAAAAATATGGAAAAACCCTAGAATAAGAAAACCTGTTTGAGAAACCCCATTATTTACACACCTATGTGAAAAAACTCAATATATTCGCACATTAAAATTTTACAAAACTCATCATGCCTACACCATTTTGAAAAAACTCATTATTTCGACACCTTACTATCTAAAGAGATATATTCTTAAACCAATTCATTGTAGAGAGGTATTGGATCTTGACAATAATTATACATACATATGTATTTGAATTGAAGTCAATCATAATCATATATTGAATAAACCATGGAAAATTATTGGTTTGTTAATGATCTAAATTGAAATTATTCACTCTTTATAATGAAACCATGGGAATAGAAAGGGTTTTATAAAATATATAACAGAAATAACACTAAGAATTAAATCATTTGATACGAATTTTTTTTCAAAAATAAATAATCACATAATTTAGGAATATATTAGGTGAAAAAATAAATATAAATCCAATGTAGATGGATCATTATAATATAATTAAAATTTAATAATGAAAAGTGTTTTTTGAAAACATTTTATATTCACTATTATGAAAATCACAGTTATGAGTATCTTTTCAATAATTATCCTTTTTTTATGTGAAAATCGAACCTTTAATTTGAAATGATTTGTATCAAAAAAAATCCACTATAAATCAAAATATAAAATAATTCAAAATTTATAACCCTGGAATATGAATATCTATAAGAAAGCTTACAACTGAAAGTTACCAAGACCCTTACATTTACCCTTGATTTCCATTGAAGTGATTTAAACAACTATTTTATAAATATAAATATATCAAATTACTTTTTGGAAACATTATTAATATTTATTTCAATTCATACTGTTCATTATTAACTATTCTCTTTATATTATTATTTTTATAACCTTTTTTCAATATTTTGTTTTACTAATCTTGACAATTTTCAAATATGTTCATAAAAAAGATGTAAATATTCTTTTTCTATAAAATATATTTCTATAAATACCATAAAAGTTAATTTAATTGACGTTTCATAAGGATTTATATTGTTATAATTCCATTATTAGGTAGTTTTACTCCCATTTTGTGAGAATGAAAGCCATGAGGAACTCATTTTGGGATATTTTATGGTACTAATGGATTACCTTATAGTGATCATTGATTTTTCTGAATTCTATAACAAAACTTATTAATGCTTTATATTACATATATATATATATATTATAATCTCATAAAATATATGCTGAAACAATCCATTTTTTTAAGTTAATGAAAATTAAATACATTTACTCATGGAAGTGGTAGTCCACACAACACTCAATTCTGGATTTTCATTTTCTCAATATGAATAGGGGTAAATTAATGATTATACTATTATTATAAAAATTAAATCATATTAATGATAATTATGATATTATTTCTTTATGGTTAAATTAAAATTTATGAATAATAAAATAACATAAATAAATATAAAAAAGTAAGAGGGGGTTGGAACATATACCTTGATTTTTGGATTTAATCTTTTGGAGAGGGTATTAACCCCTTGAGTTATGGTATTCTGATAATAACATAGCCTTATTATGGGTTATAGGAGTATATAAGAATATGGTGGGTAGTTCTTTTTATGATATTAATGGGTTTTTGTGTGGGAGAAATTGAGTAAAATTTGGCCTCTTTTATAAGTGGAATGTTTGGAAATTTTGAAATACCCAAAAACATTTATTAATGGGAAGTCACACTCAATAAAAGTTACTAAAAATTTGAGAAATAATGTATTGGAGGAGATATAACTTCAATTTAAACATCTATCACTCAATTATAAACATTTTTTAAACATGTTTTCCCCTTTACCTCTATGGTTACTCATTTTCACCCTTTTAGTTTTCACTATAGTATCATGTTTATAACTAGGTAATATATCCTATATTCCCAAAAAATGACGTATTTTTATAATTTTTACCTAATTATTCAAAATTTTAAATCCATTTTTTACTGAATTTCTAAAAGTGGTAAAAACATAAAATAATAAATGTATAATGTATTAAATATTCCTTTTTTAACAATATTACTTAAATTATAAAATTTCATGTATGGGTTTATAAATTTAAAACAAAATGTTTAAAATTATAAATTAAGTATAAAATCCATATTTTCTCTTAGAAAACATTTTTCATAAATAATTCCTACTTATAAGGTAATAACATCATAAAATTCATTTTATTTTTAAATATGGTAATTTTCAATAATATGGCCATGAAAAATCCAATAATAATGTTAACTATTTCAAATTCACATCATAAAATTTATGAATTAAACTTTATATTAATATAATAGAATATTATGAAAATAACATTTTATAGGAAATCATTAATTTTATATTAATTATTTTTCCAAAATTAGTTCAAATCGTAAATATCTAAGACATGAAAAAATTAATTTTATATTAAAAGATTAGTAATAAAAAATATTTTATTAGTTTATTAGTCGAACTAACTGAGTTGATATTTATAGTGAATTGTATTATGTTTTTATTTTTATTTATATATATAGATTTATTTATTTATATATATTTGGTAATCCTATTAACATTGTTAATGCCAAATAATTTTATGGTTTCCTTACAATAGTATATTTCTCTTTGGTATTGGTATTTCATGTGGATAAATCCATAGAACACAACATTTATTTAAGGTGGAGAAATTATGGTCATTATAAAAGGGTTGAAAAAACCTCTTTAATCCCTTAAATATATTGTGGGATTGATAATTCATTGATTATTAGATGTCAAAAGATGATTTTAAGGATTAATAAATTTATTTTTGATATTACTTTGACACTTTTTTGTAGGAAGTTCCTTTTAAACATCCATATGAGTGTCATAATTTTCTGTCAATGAATTTTCAATTTTGTTAAACATGGTTTGTGACCTCTCATTAAAATAATAAATTCATTTTTATGAGTGATTATATAAATTTATTGAAATATATGATAATTATAATTATTTATTATGAATACTATAATGAATTCTTTTTTTTGGTAGATTAAATGTTTCTCATTGATCAGTGATAATTAATTTAAATTAAAAACAAGTTTTTATCAATTTAATTCATTTAATTTTTTTCCCAGTAACTTTAAAGGGATTTATGAAGTGCTATGATGTTTTTTAAGTAAATTATATGGGTAATTATTTCTCAATTGGAGGGGGTTTATGTATCACCCCATGGTTTTTGTATGTATTTCCATTTAAATAAATCCTTTTTGTTCAATAGATTATGATACCTGAAACACCAAACAAAAATTAATATTTTCTTAATTTATTGTGATAGAATATTAAAATGAAAAATGAAATACATTATGAGATAAATATATGAAACATAATTAGTTAAATTGCTAAATTATTGAAACCACAACTAAATAAAATAAGAAAAAGGTTTTAATTCTCATCATCCTGATATTCAATAAATATCTTTCTATTGATAATGATAATACAAAGAATGCAACACATTATAAATATTATAAATATCTTTTAAAATAAATTGAAAAATATGGTAAATGGTTTAATATATGTTTGTAAGTATATATATAGAAATTTAATATGGTAATTATAAATATAGTTATTATTCATATTGATATTGGATCTTTAGTTATCCAATACACTATTACTCAATATATTATTGTTCAATATTCATATATACAATTGGAAAATTAATATTTTTTAATTGTTTAAAAAAATTATTCAAACATAATAAAAAATGTTAAAATGAAATTAAAATATAATAATTAAATACAATTATTTACTAAAATATTATGTATTTTATTCCTTACATATTAAAGTTACTTTAAATGTTTAAAATCACTTAAGAATGGGTGAATCAAGGTCACTATAATTTATTGTATTACTTTTTCCCTATTAAAATTCAACCCCTCTTAGTATTCAAACCCATGTTATATATTTGAAAAATAATGGATTGATTTTTATTTACTCATCAAACGTATATCACATAAAATGTAAAAAATAAATTAAAGAATAAAAGATTTTATTTTTACAAGGATCATCGGCTGATTTGGGTGAATACATCTTTGTATTGTTTGGGGTCATTGAGAGAAACATTCTCCACCAGAATCAATTATAAATTATAAGTGGGGTTGAAAGATTTATTCATTACCTAAAAAATTCTACCAAATATACATCTATCTTTATACTGTTATTATGAGATTTTACTAAATATCATTAACTTTTAATAGAGCCTTCCAACCTATTAAAGAAGATCACATGTCTGAACTGGATATCACTGCATCTAAATGATCAAATATTTACCTTTGAAATATGTGTCTAAAAATTTATCTATATGATCAATATATATTCATACAAATTTGTCTCTACCAATTAAAATGAATCTAATCAATAGATTGGATTTGGATTGTTGACCTTTATCAATACTTGAGCCACATTTGATCATAAAATCCCCCAATCTCCTGAATATAAAAGTCTAAACAATGATGATGGTTAATAGAAGTCTCTTACATACTCTTATAATAATCATTTCATTCTTCTATATTTTTCTTTAATGGTAGGTATATGTTATTCATAATCATATTGGATTCTTTATCTTCATCAAAATATAACGAGGCCTTCCTCTATAGAGTGTTATCCATTCACTTCAATTCTCAATATCAATTTCACTTTCTTCTTCTGAATTTTATAATACAAATTCATAGGAATAAATATTGTTTTTATTTTTAATATGTAAAATAGTTTTCATTCTAAAAAAATATTTTCTCTATTAATTTACAAAATGCATCACATGTAATTGCACCTAGATCTCATGATAAGTGATATGTGATAGAACAAAGAAAATACCATGTAGCATATGAATTATTTTTTGACCAATTTTCCACAATTTCTCCATTATATCGAATTAATTTAAGTAACTAAACCATATCTGTTCTCAGGTATTATCATATTGACTCATATAGATCATAGGTTGATTCGCTATACTTTTACAAATTTTCTACAATAATGGTTGTAGTGACCCCAATGAAAATAGTGTGACCACAAAAAATTACTCATTATTATTATTATTAAAACACATTGGAAAAAAATAATGAAAGAAAAAAAGTAAACTGAATAACCACAAACACCCAGAGTAATCAACCGGCCCTGCCCCACCCTAGAAAATGTGCCATGATGAGAAGCCTTGGGCGACACAGAACCCCTCAACAGATAGTCCCATGCAGAGTGCGTAGGCATGGAACTGCTGTCATAGCCTTACCCTCTCAACATCCCAATCCAAGAGGCCTGCACCGATGAAGAATTCATGCTCTGATCCTTTTCTAGAGCAGGTCGAAGTAAAATGCTAGAAACATGATCAAACTAACAATAACTACAAAAAAAGGAGTCCAAGAGATGCATTTCGCACACAAACATAACTCTCGAGCCAACCAACTGATGCCAATAACTTAGAAAAATATTTTAAAGATTAACCTAACGTCAAACGAATCAATTTCCCTAAATAAATTCAACAATAAGGATGCTATCTATAAATTAGATCCTTCAACTATCAGCTTCTCAAATGCTGAAGCCTGCTGGTCCCAAGACTGAATGTACTCCTAAACACTGATATTTCCTTTGTTGAAACCCCTAACCAAAATTGAGTCATGTTTTTCAATCCATGAATATTGCTTCTCGTTGAGAGACACCACTAGAGACCTCCCCATCATTTTAGATGCCTCCAACTTGGTTGTGTTGAGCAATAAAGTCTATTATATCACTTGGTGTTCAGAACATAACAGAAAAACTAGGGGTTGATCATCTTTTACCTCAAACTTCTGATGTCTCAGAGCCTCCATGTCCATATTCTAGTATCTCATTTTCTTTGTAGAGCGAGTCTCCAGAGGAGGAGTTAGTGAGGAGTAGTCCTTCCTCCCCTTACTTCTCCTGGATCCCCAATCACATTTTAGGAATGAATCCTCATCTGTTAATTGAGAGTGTTCAGGTAATTTGGAACCCATCACATTAACCCCGACATCCTCACCTAGAATAATGGAATCAGAACTCAAATCGGCCTTTGGGAGGCCCTCGAACCGATTTCACAAGGGAACCATCATTCGTAATGAACATGAGTCCCCCTTTTGTCCACCTCTGGTTGTAACATGTGCCTCCCAATCAGACCCTTACATCCCCTTACTCGCATTATAACTTCCCTTCCATGACTTCTCAGCGACCAATCCAGAAAAATCCACTTGCTCACTGCCTGACGAGTGATCCAAGAACTGGTTTCCCTCATTCCTCTTGACTTCCACCTGAACCTCCACATTCTGGGATTCCCCTTCTTATTCCTGCACCCTGTAGATGTGAGGACTTGCGAGATCCCCCCTCAACTTTTTGAACACATCCAAAACCTTCAGATTAAGATGTTGAGTCACCACACCAGTGCTATGGAGGCCCACCTCTATGGTATTGTAGTCCACTACCTCACTCATAGGACGCTCCTCCTCTATCATCCACCATGACAGAGTTCCCCCAAATCTATTCTCAACACCCATGGTATGCTGTCTGGAGTTCGTAACCTCCAAAACCATTGTACAACTGTCCTTTCCACTATCCACCAATTGATTCACGACATTCCTACGCTTGTGCCAAGCATCCCTCAATTGGAAGCCAAATCTCTTGCCCACCATCAATGAAGATCCTTGCCGGCACAGATCCGAGGCATGCCCCAACCTCCTACATTTAGAACAATATTCCATCCAACCCTCATAGACAACTCGTTATTTAAACCAATATTCTTCACCAATTGTAATCCAGACAAAATCAAAGGAAACCTTTGACAAATCCATCTCAACACATATCCTTGGGTTAACAGGATGGAAAACTACTTCCATTTGGCTATTCGAACAAAGGTATTTTCCTACAAGGTTGCCGAGAATCTTGGTGATTTAGTGGTTTTGGAAACGGTAATAGTAGATTCAGAAAACTAACCCAAATCGCAATAGATGGTGGGTCACTATTCATTTATAATTTTAATGGCCAATGGAACAAGAAGAAGCGACATCCATTGCAGCTCTAGGGAACCCTTGACAAGGTGAGTATGAGATCCTCCTCTGAAGCAAAATGGATCATGATATGTCGATTATCAAGCAAGACTACTGTTGCCCGCTTCTGGAGGTCCCAAGCATCGAATACGAACATGTAAAAGGAATCAAATGTTGGTCTTTTTTGTTTAAACCGTGAAACCAAGATGACATTCAGAAGAGAAGAAGATTCAGTGAACTTCGAGTTCAAAACCTAGAGATTTAGGTAGCCCTCGATTAGTTCTGGGACCTTTGGGCATAACTCGGTTTTTCAAAAAAGATGGAAGAAGATCAAGATTTAAGAAAGGTCGGAACAGATGCGTTTCATTTACGAGGAAAGTTCCCTCCCCCGTAAGAAGGGGAGAGATCCATGTGACTGTTGTTGTCATCACCGAAGGAGACGATATGACCTAGGGTTCTCGCATGGCTGCTTCCGCCATCCTCCCCCCTCCACCACAAATAATATAATATGTTTAAAATTTTTATAAGAGAAAATTAATCATAAAAAGTCTAAAAATGAGTCTTATGAAACTGATCCACGAACCTTATAAACTACCATATAAGAGTAAATGAAACTTTTTATATATCAAATATTTGTTATGATTCATAGGTTTCTCCATGAATTTATTAAATTATAGTTCAACTTCCATTTCATAAAATTATATGTCTCTAAAAAACTATCTAGATGACTTTTATGTATTTAGAATGGTTATATAGCTTTCCTATGTTCTCATCCATACTTCAAATTTATTCAAATGATTCCATAAATAACCCTAGGAAAATATTATTCCTTTGATTATTCCTCATCCATATATTCTAGATACCAATTACAAATTCAAAAATTTCACATAAAAAATATTGAGAAAACCCTCAGAAAATATATAATAAACCATATAAAATACATGGTATTATACATTGCATCTTACATAATTGCATGATTACCATTATGAAATATTAAAAACATCCGGAATTATCCATCATTTACCTCAAATATAGAATTTTAAAATTCAATCAGTTAAGCACAAATTTTTTTCAATTCATCTCATGGAAATATCAATCATCCAAAATAATTTAAAATGACTTTAAATTAATTTTAAATTAATTAGAATAAATTTAAACATCTTAAATCTAATTCAAATTACATGAAACATATAAATACTCAATTTTACATATTTCTATATATCACTAATGCCTCAATAATCCATCTTCAAATCCATCTTCTCTAATCCTTTATTCAAGTTACATTGTTCAATATTTTTATAACCCCTCTTTCTATTCAATTGTCAAATGGTTTCTCATTATATCATACAAGTTTAAAATATTTAACCACATCATTCCACAATTTTTTTATAAATAACTCTTTTCAACTCCATAAAATTGTTCTAGAATGTTTCCATTCCATATAATCATCACCTTTCATGATTTCCCACATGCTAAATCTACAATCATTATAGGTTATCTACTCAGTGAATTAATCAACTTTATATATTTTCCAATATAAGAGTTTATCATGATATTAAATGATATGGTAACTTCTCACTTATATATATTTGGGTCTTCTTCTATAACGCAACAAACTTAATGAAATTATTATTGAAAAAATAAAACCACAATATGTTCATCTATTTAATATCTTCATTTATATTTTTATCAATAACTTGAATATCTTCACAAAACCTAATTTTAATATATGTTTATAAGTTTTACTATTCTCCCCATTATTGATAATGAATACAAATATAGGTGTGATGGAAAATCAATATCATAATTTTGACTAACTTGAATTAAAAAATAATATTTTCCTCCTTGTTCTCCACTTTAATTTTTTATACCCAATTCTAAAGAATTACCCATGAGAGATATATAAAAAAATTCTTGATAGAAGTATATCATCATAATTTTCTTAACATTGAGCTATATGTTAACAAACATTAAGTCTATATGAGTAATGGACGATATAGAAAACCAGAACGACTAATCTACATAAAACATTATCAATTAATTATCCAAAATGTGACAATGAATTTGTTTTAACTTTCTATAGGATGTTTATATATAATTATTAATAATTTTATTATCTATAATCATAGAAAATGAATATATTAAAAACATTCCATTATAAGAATGAGTTTTTTCATATTAAAAAATATTTTTTTATTTGAAAATCACTCCCTCATAGTAAAGAAATATAATATAAACCAAAAAATTAATGATAATGTGATGAAATTAGGTCAAAATTATATTTTATAACATCTTTATAGAATTATATATTTTACTATGATATAAAAAAATTATGGATGATTCACTTCTTTGATAGCTTTTCCACATGGGATTCCCTCAAATAATCTTCATCATGGTCAAATTTTATTTAAAATAATATACAATTATATTGTTATGATACTAATTATAGTGTTTTTTAGAGATAATATGATACAAATTGAAATTATCCATGATGGATATATGTTATTATTATAAATACATTAAAAATTATACTAGTTCTCCCATTTAGTATACCAACATAAATTCCATATTAAAATTATCCTAAAACAATATAATTCAAAATAAGGCGTGCCTCCACCAGCTCCTTAATGAGAGAAATAGGAAATAATGATGTATATTAACCTAGATATTATTTTCTTTGTGGATATGAAATAATGATAACTATTTTATATAGATTTACCACCGATTTTAAAAAAAATAATATTATTTCAAAAGAATGGATTTCTTTCTATTTTAATATTTATTCTAAAAAGGAAAATATTTTTCACTTCTTCTAGTAATGCATGTTATCCTTTTTAATATAGATTTAATTTATTATCCATTTCTAACTGAGTTTTCCAAATGTTCAATAATAATTTTATATTTTTGACAACCTTCTTATTATGTCTAGAATACCATTTCATGGAATCAAAATTGATATATAAAATCACTATGTTCCTTTTATTTTATCAGTAATTTCTTCTTTATTATAAATAAAACTACCACAGGACATTTAGCTATACAAATAGACAATTTTCACCTTTAAAACAGTTCTCCAAAAACCACAGGGTTACCCTTTTTAGGAATCAATACACATTCTTCATTAGGGATATATTATAACAAAACAATCCTCTTATTGCGTTCCAGGATTTATACTTTTATTGATTTCTAATTTCTTCCTTTTATCATGATATTCATGGATAGTCTACAATGGTTGATGATTTTGCCTTTAGGTCCATGGTAGAATCACATCCTATTTATAGGTGTGACATCCTTCACAATGTTCTTTATGGGTGTACTTGGTTGAACACTCTTATACTAATTCCCCTCCAATGAATTCTTGTCTACATTTATTCTTCATTTATTCATTTGTTATGGACTTCTATTCAAACTATCATATGAGTTTTTATTGATTGATACATACCATTAATCTTCATAATTTGGGTAACTATTTTTATCGTACATATAGAATTATCCAATAATTAAAATATATTTCTAATGGATAGATTTCATTTCTTCTGTGAAATTTTATTTTATAAAATAAAATTATTATTCACATAAACTCTATTTATCTTTAATGTAATACTTATATAGTTTTAAAAAATTCTCAAATTATTCCAACTATTTGATCCATATTCTAAAATTTTGAGTAGCACCAATAGTGTCAAATAATTTGTCTCTTTTTTCGTTAGAAGTTTTCTCTATAGATTTTATTTTTCATTACTTTTTTGTAGAAACCCCACACTTTTGAGATCTTATTGGGATAATTCTCTTCATACGCATGAGCTTATACACCATAGATGTAGTATAATATTTAATAGAATTATTTCCCCTATATTTATATCAAATTTTATTTTGAACCAACACTCAAAGATGAAAGTGAATTAGTAAAAATAGAATTAGCTATAGATTGGGTTTCCATTGTCCTATAATTCAGTTGTGGATATATCAATGGATGACCTGAATAACTTGTTACCACTAACATGAGATGTTTTGAAATAAAGACTCCTCTCAAATGTTTCTAAGGACTCAAATTTCATTGTAGTGGTCTATGAAGATTCTTTTTTGGTGGTTTCTAGATTTCTCAATTTCAGATACATTGCACTAAATTTTATATTTAAGAGATCTTTTGGTATTCCTGTGATATCAAGATATGTTTACATTATATAAAATTCAAAATATAATCCTCATGAACCTAGATTTCACCAGGTAAAGAACATATGAGGCCCTTTATATTCATTATATTAAAAATTAATTAAGTTTCTTTGAAATTCAAAGAGGTTTTGTGTAGATTTTCCAATTCATAGATCAGTACTTTAAAAAAGATCCAAATCATGAATTTCTAAATAACAACAATTTTTATTTTTCATTTATTTATATAAAACAATTCATGGAAAATTAATAAATATTTATCCTTAACATCAATATGTTTTTTAAGAGTGTTATAATTTTGAAACATCATAGTCAATTCAAATTTTATGGAAATAGCTTACAACTTCAACCATGATTTCTCATCCTATAGCCCCTTTAGGTATGTAATTATATAGGTGAAAATTTAAATAGGGACCATTTTAATATATTCATTATCTTAAAAATAATAACCACTAAGTAATTTGATGGGACCCACTCTTTACTTCTTGAACTTGATTCATTAATAGATTCATTATCAAAAGATTTAGATAATGTATCACATTGATTACATTTAGGTATTGGTGTAACCTCTTTCTATTTTGATTCCTTTATCAGATTTCTTGATTCTATTTTCCCCATTTCGTTATTTTTTTGGATGAAACATCTATATAATTTTTTTTAGAATAAAACAATGATTTTTAATCTAAGGGGTTTAAAAAATCACTCATAATTTACACTTAATATTCTTCAAATAGAAAATAACAAGGACTAATATTTTAATCCAACTAAAGGAAATCTATTTAGATTTATTACCAGATTATGTTACCAGTAATGGATATTTTCATTTGAGAGGGAATGAATTTGGGATACCCAATTTCACCAAATTTCCATTATTTCCTTTAAACTTTAACACATTTAAATATTCAAACAACTATTATTTGACCGGAAAATAGTAGATCTAGAATTCCTACCCATTTAAAAAATAAAACATGAAATGAAGAAAAGAAATTAAATAACAACACATGATATTTTTACTAGTTCATCACATAATATAGGTGAAAATGGACTTATTATTTTGGATATGATCACAGACATTTATTTTCCGCTATAATCAATTATTAATTACAATTTATATGAGAAGGTATTGTACTATAACCAAAAAATATAAAAAATTCACGTTTAACTATTCATAGGTATAACATGATTTTTGTGACTCTTTCTAGTTTTAAACACAACCTTTCAACCTCTTAAAGAATAAAACAATTATAAACATGATATCACTACATCTAAATGAATAGATCTCATCCATATCAATCAAAATCCCCGAATACCTATAGATGATTTATAAAATTGTATAAAAATAAATCTCTAATAATTACTATGAAACTAGTTCTTAAATAGGATCTAAATAACAATCTTTTATAAACACTTGATCATCCTATGATTTTCAAATCCCAATATCTCCTCAATCTGAATGTTTTTACATAGAATATAGACAATCATAGTCTCTATTAGACTCTATTTAAACTCTTCTTATTAATTATTATATTTTTATTTCATAGATATCATATTTAGAATCATATCAAGATCTTCATTTTCCCTAATATAAACTGAGTTTTTTCATATCCATATACCAAATGGGTTCGCCCAAATTGTCTACATCAATTTCTATTTCTTCTAAAAAATATCATATTATATAATCATAGAATTTTTTTTATAATTTTAAGATAAAAAATATGTTTTATTACCATAATGAAATTATCCTCAATAATTCTCAGCCACATCACATGGGTTTGATCCCATAATATCAAGAATATTACTTTCTTATAAATACTTGTCTCTCATGGTGTTTTTGGAATATCTCATTTCTTATTTCCTTCTCAGTTTATTCAGTCAAATAAATCTCTATTTCATTTATAAAAATAGATCTATAATAGTTCCTTACAAATTATTTCCACAAAATCCCATTATAAGTCAGTCTCCATAGCTATTTCAATAAGAAAAATATTATTATAGTTGTGGAATGGATTTTTATTTTAAAAGAATGACAACATCTATAATTATAGAATGAATTTTAACTTTAATTTTATTTACAATATTCATCAGAGTATGAAATTATTCTTCTCAATGTTAGAATCATCCTCTCAATCATTCAATTTGAATCAGGATCTAAATTTTCAGATTTGATACATTTTAGAATAGTCCAGTCATTATATATTTTATGTTTCAGAACATTCTTCCAAATTTTATCCATTATATCAAATTATTTTAAGTAACTAACCATTATGGATTAATTTTTATCATTATATTGACTCTTATACACTATAGATAGAGTCACTAGACATTTCTAATTTTTTTCAACAATAGTATAAGTATCCCTTATGAACACAGGGTGATGACAAACACATTTCAAAATTTTTACTTTATAGAGTAGAAATTCTCTCAAAAAAATGATAAACTAACCTTAAAAGGTTTTCCAAGACCTTATGAATTCTCATGTATGATTAAAATACTCTTACCATATATAAAATTCATATTATGATTCACATGGGTGTTTATTGATTTTTTTAAATTATATCTCAGCTTCTATTTAATAAGTGTATATAACACCTATAATGTCTTTGTATCACTATTTTTGTTTTTCCATGGGTCTATGCCACTGATAAATTCTCATGCTCTTATTTGAAGTTACTATTATGAATTACATGGAAATACATTCAAAAACATCATGCCATTGTTAATTCATCAGTCAATACTATTTTATGACATTAATAATTTATTAAATATCTATTATTTATTATAGATAAAACTTTTACAAAATTTGTAACAAACCTCATGAAATATAGTGTGTTCTATATTAACACTTATAAAAAATTTGATACCTTATGAAATTCCATGAACTTCATGGCGTAACCATTTTTTACCTCTAATGGAGAATTTTTAGAATTATTTAATTAAGTATATAATTTTTTCATTTTCATCATAGAGAAAACTCTATAACCTATATAGATTTTCTAAATGATATTAAATAACCTTATAATTTCTCATAAGAACTCCAAATACTATTCTAATAAAATTTTAAATATAAGTTTTATATAAATAATCAATTTTGATTATTTCCATATATACCCACAACCTCACTACCACAACTTCATAATATAATTCTCTAATACTTCAATCAAGTTATTTTCTTCAAAGTATTCAATAACCTTCATTCCAATAATTATTTGAATGGGTTTACATCATATCATATAGCTTTAACTTCATTAATAATTACCTTCTAAAATAATTTAAAATCCATAACGCTCTCTAAATCAATAAAATTATTAAAGACAGTTCACCAAACATAAAAGTATAAATTTTCATGATTCTATATAGACCAAATTTATAATTATCACATGTGGGATTCCGATTAATTATTGTCCCAACTGAACTACTTTCACAATATAATAGTGGATCTTTATTTTAGATGCAATGATGACCTATCACTTATATGTATTTATCACTTATTCAATCACCCAACACACATATTGACATGATTATTGATAAGAAATACTATCACAATCCATTGGACTCTTTTGATGTTGGTGTTGTTGTTTTTCTCTTTATTATTATTATTATAGTTCATTATTAATATTAATTATGTTTATATATGTTTAAAAAAATAAAGCAAATGTTATAATAAAAATGTATTTATAAAATTTAACGGTTGGAAGATAAAAAATGGGATTTGATTAAAAGCATATAATTTTAGGGTTATTTATCAAATAATTATATTTCAATGTGTTGTCTATTTTACTCTTAATAAATTAAATTGATAACTTTTTTAAAAGGATTATAATAAAATATAATTTTATGTTTATAAAATATTAACTAACATAAATTTATTAATTAATTGAAATGAAACTAATTAAGAACATCTAATATCTGAAAACAAATTCTTTAAAAATATTTGAGGAATGTATTGTTTGTCATTTAAAAGTAAAATTTATAATAAATTTAAATCAAATTAGATTAAATGTAGTAAAAATTTATAATAATAACTATAAAATTATTTAATTGGGGTCCTATTATATTTTTAATAAAAATTAATATAATGGTAAATAATTAAGAAACAAAATGAGGTATTTGTGGGGTAAAAATTACATTGTTTAAATTTTTTTTAATTAAAATTATATAACACTATCATGTAATAAATTCTGTAGGTGATGGATTATCATTATAGTAATAACCAATATTTATTAAAATAAGTAAACTAAATGAGATATGATTTCATCTTTACACTCCACTAAACTAAAAATTATAAAGAAATGTCCCTCAATTTCACCTAAAAAATCATCTCTCTTGAACTAACTTTTAAACACATATATACTTCATTTTTATTTACAATAAAGGCATAAATTACCTATACTAAATTATTATTACACATTTTAAGCTTTTAATCCCATTGAAGAGGCCATAATCCTTTATTTTAAAGGAACTCATTATAATAAATAATGACTCCATCAAAGTAAGTATCTAGATCTTTTCTAACTTTTTCAATAACTTTATCTTAAAAAATATTTCAAAATATATTTACCCAATATAATTTTACTATATTAAAACCATAAAGATTCAATTAAAATGGCATTAATTTTATAAAAATTTATTCTTTTACATATTCATTAGTATAACATGTTGTTGTTAGGATAGGTTCTATATTTACAAGAATGATATTATACCAAAATATTCATTTTCATCATGAATGGGTATAAAGACATTGAAACTTCTAAAATATTATATTAAATATTAATTTATGTTTTGAATATTTTTTATGGATAACGAATAAATAAAATTTCATTATAATTTAATATATTTTTATTAGTAAATTATCCAAAACATGATCATCATAAGTAATATTCCCAGAAACTCTATCCATACCATAATTAAAATTTACATGTTATTTAATTAATCATTTAAATATGATTATAACACTTTATTTAGTATTATTTGTATGAATTAATTATTATCAAATAATTTTTACACACATTACCATTACACAACTTATAAAAAGAAATCAAAATTAATAACATTTGATGATAAAAATAAATAATAACAAACTAACACATGTGAAGGAATTAACTATAAATAAAGATTATAAAAGATAATATATATAAATGATATTCTAAATTTTTTTATTATTATGGTTATTTTTATTATAATATAAGTTAAATAAAATTAATTAATGTTTAGGTTTATATAAAGTTTTTTTCCAATCTAAATTTGAAGACAAGATTATTTATAAATAAATTTATTTTATGTGAAATAATATTTTATTTATATATATTAAAAAATATAAGTTATCAAAATCAAGTTATTTATTTTTTACATGTATTATTAATATTTTCTCTCACATTGGATTATAATTTACTATAAATGTTTCTGGTATGTGAAACCAACCTTTCCTATACTTTATTATTTAGACAATTTATCTTTTATTTCTATATTTTCATATTATTTTATGGATGTAATTTTCTCAAATTAAATGATATATTAAAGACATTTCTATTGAATTTTAATTTAATATACAAATTGTGTGAAATAAAACCTTTAAAAAATCCATTATGGTTTCACTCACAAAACATTTTATTTTGGTTTATTTATGAAACTTAATGTACATGTATTCATAGTTATCCAAAGTAATTTTTTTCTCATTTATTTCATAATACTATTTTCTTATAAATTATTTCCTTTTAAAATAAAAATTATCAATGCGTAAAAGATATTTATTATTATATCCCAAATAAAATTTCTAATTAATTTATAAACTATTCTTATCTATATTAATATCTTTTAATATTTCTCACACATTACTAAGGATATGATTTAATGATTACATCAACATTATTTTTATGGATGTCTATTTATCACATATTATGTAAATTCCTATGAATTTGTTTTTTCTTATGAGTTCATTAAGTTATGATGGATTTATAAATGTTTTTATGTTCTTTTTTACACATATGTATGGTTTTTCATTATGTTTTGGGTGGGCCCAAAACTATATACCACTCTAATGAATTGGTTAAAGCAGTATATCTCATGATATTACATGTAAGTGAATTGGGACTGAACCCAATCTAATAGTTTTATAGGGATGGAGAGTAAACTCGATCCACTATAGGACATCGTTAACCATATTTATGGGATTGTGAAGTATAGTCAATTCATTATGGGACTTTGTACACTATGTTTATGGGAATGGGGAGTGGACTCAACACCTAATGGGAATCTATCAAATATTCAATTATTTTATTGGATATAATCCTTGATATAAGAAATGATTTTATGTTGTTATGTATGTGTTGTATTCTTTTTCAAAATTTCTATGTTATTCCACATTCTTATGTTATGGATATGATAATTACCTCTTGATTAAACAATGATTTACCTTATTTTAGATGTTATATTGAATGCCTTATGTCATGATTCATGATTTGATGTCCATGATTTATTGGGTATGATTTCATTATGTTATTTGTTATACCTCGAATATGTTATCAAACCCACACGTTTATATTATTCTCACTTATGATATTTTATTGATATCTCTAATGCTCACACATTGTTGGGAATTTGGGATCGCACATTCTTATTTTTCCATTCATTAATTAATGAAAAAGAGTATTATGTCTGATGTTTCTAGAAGTTTGTCATTATATAATATTATTTTTTTAAGATATTGAAGAATATTTATAAAATAATTTTTTTGTGTATATGATATATAATGACACTAAACCAATAGATTTTTGGGTATTATTTTTTCTCTGATGAAATGAATATTCATATAAAATTATGTGATAGTTGGATCATCTCAATTATTATAACATAAGTTTTTAATTATTTTTTGGGATTACATTAGGAATAATAATTGGATAAAACTTTAATCAACCTATTTAGAACTAAAACTTTTATAGGATATCCCTAGAGTTTCTGATATTGAACTGATTCTATTATAGGTTTAAATGAATGTGTAAAAATTAAATATATATTATTGTTTATTTTCATTATCAAGTAATTTTTTACAATAAATATCTTTATTTTTTACTCATGTTAGCCATTTTTTGTTTTAAAAAGGGACTAAGGACTGAATCTTAAAACTGAGGTGGTAGGGAGTATGATCATTATTAAAAAAACTTATTTGATATTGCATCTATGAAATCTATCATAGTTTTAAAAGTATGTAGAACAATTAATTTATATCATGAATTATTTTACATTGAATTACTAATAAAAAATAATAGATCTATGACGATTTTATCCCATATTTATAAATACTATCTAATTAATGTTTTGTGAAATGTGCTTCCTAAAAATATATTTTTATTCTACCATTACTATAATTTTATGTGATGTTTAGCATGGACTAGATCTCCACTTATAATTACCATAATAATTTCTAGGATAGGGAAATCACATTTTAAATCCCAAACACAATCTATAATTGTTTATTAGTTAAAGCATGTCTATGAAATCCATATTTGAAATACATAAATTAAATGAGTATTAATACCTAATCAGGAGGGGTATTTTTATCAAATGATTTTGGAGAAACTGAATATTAAGGATTTAAAAATTGTGAATGGATACATAAAACTATTATTATTTTTATTTCTAAATAACCACTTAATTCTCAAATGGGGTAAGCCATCACCAACCAACATAAACTCATTACAAGGGTTCCTAGATGTAGTATCATCAACACCAAAATATAAATGTATCATGATCTAATATATTTCATGAAATTCACCTGTGTCATGTCAATCCATCCTGAACATCACGGGATCACCATTCCTGATAAGAAATCTTGCCCACCGAGAACTAAAATTTGTCAATCATTGACCCAATCAAAACTACCTAAACAAGAAAAACAAAATAACACCAAGAAAAAAATATTACCTTCAACTAAACTATCATTGAGCCACAATCAAGGATTGTTCATCACCTTCCAATCCATGGACCACCATCACATAACATCGATTATGAATAAATACATTGATTGTTATCCTGAAGAGTTTACCGATATTCCCCAATATCATGTGGTTGAATTTTATAAATAAATAAGACTTGGTGTTATGGTTATATTTAATACTAATTATAGAATTTTATTAATTGAATTGGTAGAATTGAACAAGAAACACTAAGAGAATTTAGATAAGGATTTTATATGAACTAGTGTTTTAATATGGGGTGTACCTGTTATTATTGTTAAGAAGAAAGATTGATCAATTAATATAAAATGATCATTATCAATAACAAGTATCCTCTACCCCATAATTATTACTTTTTAAATAAATTGTGAATTATGGCTAAAAAAGTATCATTCTTGGGTCATATAATAATAAGTGAGGTTGTATCTATGGATTATTTAAAAACATAAGTGATTGATGAATGTCCAAGACCTACCACTATAAAATATATCAGTAGACTTCATTGCATGGTTGGATACTGTCGATGCTTTTTGAGAAATTTAATATTATTGTAAAATATACTAACCCAATTCATTTAGAATAGATTTAGGTTCCTATAGAAAAATGAATGTAAATATAATTTCAATGAGCTTATGAGAAGTTTGATCATTACACATATACTCACACTACCCTATAGGGGAGATGGGTTTGTGTTTTACAATGATGAATCAAAACGGGGATTGAAATTTTTTATCCTAAAAAATTATAAGGTGGTAGCTTATCCCTCGTGTTAATTAAAGGTTCATGAGAGAAAATTATAAGTACATTATTTATATCTATATGTGTTAAGAATTAGTTTAAATATACAAAGGATTTATATCTATGGTAAAATTGATGAAATATTTACATATCACAAAATCATAAATTATATATTCGGATAATAGTTGAACATTCACCAAAGGATATGGTAAGATTTGATCAAATGCTATGACTGATCTATACATACTACCCTTTGAAGAAAAAATGGGTGGATCATGATCTAAGTTGAGAGGATCATTCTAACGTATCCCAAATAAGGAGTGAAATATACTTAATACTCTTGAATTTTCAAATTATATACCAATTAATCATAAAAGAAGGGTAAAAATACTATTTTCCCAAATGATTTCTTAATAAAATATCCATGTGATGATAAAGGAGGAATAAAATATTGATATAGAGATATGGAAAATGGAATGGAATATTCCAGTGCTGAATATTATCAATGATTGAATTTTAATATTCATGAAACAAATATATATCACTTCAATTCCATAATTAAAGAATATGTTATTGGATAAAGCACATAGATCGTTATTCTCTATCAATCCTTGAAGGGAAAATATATATAGATCTCAAGGATAATTTTTCTAGGACAATATAATGATTTATATTTTATATTATATATATATACATGATTATTTTTTCATTGAATTAATGCATAATGATATAATTCTTAGTGGGTAATGAAACTATTAACCTTACCTATATAGAAATTAGAAGGCATCACCATGGATTTCATTACAGGTCTTCATAAAGATGTCTAAATGACATAATTTCATTTGGGATGTAGTGGATCTCCCTAAAAAGTAAGTGAATTTAATCTCTATTGATAAATGTTTTTCACTTCATTAAATTTACATTATATATATAAAGGGAGTTGTAGGGACATATGGATTTTCACCCTCAATTGTATTTAATTGATATTTTTGGTTTACCTAATAGTTATAGAGAAACATTAAAAAAATAATTAGATAAAAATATAATATTTAATAAATATTATCATCCTTAAACCGATGTTTAATAAAAGAGGACTATTCAAAAACATGGAGACATGTTAAGATCGTACTCTTTTTATTTTAAAGGAATTTGGGATCAACACCTTCCCCTAGTAGAGTTATTATATAACAACATTTCTCATTCTGGCATTCAAACATAACAATATGAGGTTCTATATAAGATGTGTTCTATAACTCAAAAATATTGGGAAGAATTTGGAGAGAATAACATTCTAGGATTTGACCAATATCATGAACTTTTAGAGAAGATTCAAACCATTTGGTGACACATTAAAACTTCAAATGTTAGTGGAAGAATTACACTAATAATCATCGAATGAATTTAAATTTTGAGGTCAATGATATGGTATTTAATTCAATATAATCATGTAAGAGGATTTTGATATTTATAAATAAGGGAAGGATGATCCCTATATATATTAGACTTTTCAAAATCCTCGATTAAGTGGTGATGGAACTTTATCACCTGCCACTTCAACTGAACCTCCCTCATGTGCATGATGGGTTAAGTATATATATTTTGTGAAAGTATATAACTGGACCTTCATATGTATTGAACTCAGAGGTATTAAAACTGGAACTTTTACACTCTTAAGAGTAGTAATCAATAAAAATCATGGATCATATATATAACATACTAAGAAATAAGACCATTCACATGGTTAAAGTACCTTGGAGGAATCATAATTTTAAGTAAGATATATTAGAACTTGAAGATACAGTTTGTCTAAACAACCCTCATTTTATATCATTTGAGTAATGAAATTTCAATGGAGAAATTCTTATAAGGTATGGAGAATTTAACATACCTTGAATTTAATATATATTTCCACTTACATAAATTCTATGTTTTTGGTAGATTTCGATACATGTAACAAAGGCATAAAATGAAAAATAAATCATTTCATTATAGAATAATATTAAAGTAAACATTTTGAAACATTTTGAAACAACTAAATAAAAAATAATTAGTAAAATTAATAATGGAATAAAACCACATGTAAATAAAACTAATTTAAGGTTGAAATTATCATCATCACAATCTTCTAAGAAGATCATACAATATATGATATCTATAGAAAGAATAAAACATGTTTAAAATATGAAAAACAAATTGAGAAATAAATTAGAGAATATTATGAATTATTTTAGAGATCTATGTTGGGATATATGTATGAATAATAAATGATCGTTATATATATTTCGATTCATTACATGGTCATTGGATATATGGTCATTGGATATATGGTATTTGGATATACATGTATCCATAAAATTCATTAATGCTATGAAAATTTTAGTAACAAATTACAATTTATATAATTAACATATAATAAATAATTATTGAATGAAATAAAATAATAATTAGTCAAAAAGTTTCATTATTAAAATAGGTATTTTTTTTGTTACATATTATTATTAATTTACAAAAAACAAATTATTTAATGTTTTTATAAAACTAAAAAAATATTTTATGGAAAATATTTTGATAAGATTTAATGGTTAGAAGATAAATAATTGGACGTTATCACAATCATTTATTGTTACGGTTATTGTTCAATGAATTGTTTTTCTATGTGTTATATATTTTTATCTTAATAAATTATATTTATCACTTTTAAAAAATGAATCTAAATAATTAATGTTTCTATAAATAAACTAATATATAAAAAACTAGTTAATTATAAATTAATATGAGATATTATTAAGAACAGTTAATGTTTAAAAAAATTCTATAAAAATATAATTTTTTATTTTATTTTTTAAATTTAAAAGTTAAATTTCATATATTTTTAAAATTAATTATTTTAAATTATGAATATGTTCATATTATTCATGATATAAAATTTTAGGGATCATCTTATATTTTTTATAAAAAAATAATTATCATGGTAAATAATTAAACATT
Source organism: Viscum album (assembly GCA_963277665.1). Lineage (NCBI taxonomy): Eukaryota > Viridiplantae > Streptophyta > Magnoliopsida > Santalales > Viscaceae > Viscum > Viscum album. The sequence goes on along the minus strand of OY728143.1, from coordinate 1,381,876,307 downwards.
GTAAAAAAGAGGTAAAATGGGGTAAAATGGAATTACCCAAATTTAGGATAATTAAAATGGTTTAAAATCACTATAGAATACCTTTGCTGGGTTTGGAATAAAACCCTACAATTATAACCATTATATTATTACCTAACTCACCAAACTCCCATGTGATTCCATCTTTACACTTACACTACGGGAAAACCCGCTTATTGCGATGAGGTATTTGCGACAGGATTTATTCTCGTTGCAACAAATCCGACGAAAAACATATTTGCAACGAGAATATATTCCGGTCGCAAACGGTTAGTTATTTGCGACAGAAATACAGGACCCGTCACACTAGCTATGGTGCGGTTTGTGCGCTAAAACACGGAAAGCCTATTTACGATGGTCACCTTCTACCTGTCGCAACTACCCGACGGTGGTAAATACTATTTGCGACGGGTACATTGTCCATCGCAAAAAAATATTCACCAGGTGTTATTTGAGACAGGTCTCATCTCCAATACTGGTGGCGGTAAATAGGAATTTGCGATGAGGATATCCACCTATCGCTAATGGTGTGTCGGCAGGCAGCTATTTGTGACGGGCCCATCGCAAAAACCCTTTTAACCGCCACCTGTAATTAATGTTAGCGAAGGTATTTGTGACGATGCCCGTCTCCAATACCCGTGGCGGTAAATAGGAATTTGCGACGGGGATATCCGCCCGTCGCTAATGGTGTGTCAGTAGGCAGCTATTTGTGACGGGACCGTCGTAAAAACCCTTTTAACCGCCACCCGTAATTAATACGGGCGAAGGTATTTGTGACGGGATACCATTGCAATACCTAGTATTTGCGACGGTATCCCGTTGTAAATATGACCGTTGCAAATAATCTAACCTATATATACACCCCATCCTTTTTTTTCAAAACATTCAGATCTCTCTTCCTCAATCTCTCTCTCTCTCTAAATTCCAGTTCTAAGTAGAAAATTTATTCCGTTTTAATTTTTTCTTTCGAGAAGAGGAGAGAAGGAGTTAGAAGGCATAAATTACTTCAAAATATTGAAGATATTTTTATATATTTTTTTATTTTTAAATTATTTTTAATTGTTAAATTATTTTTAATTGTTAAATTTATTTTCAATTATCAATTTTCATTGTTTTTAATATAATGTTTAGTAGAAATATAGTATAATTAGATTAAGTGGTTATACCAAATAATCCTTGTCTGGATACGAACAAGTAGAGGTGGCTCTGGCACAGATGTACCTAGGAGTGAAAACTCTGACAAGGTGTTTTGAGCTTGACTTGGGGTAACCCGGTAAACAACAACGGGCCTTGCTGCACTCTTGGTTCGACACTCCCGGAGGATGTTTTGGTAATAATTAGAAATAAATATATTTAATTAGAAATAATTATAAATAGTAATATTTAATTAGAAATAATTATATAATTATCAAATAATTAAGAAATAATTAGATTTAATTAGATATAATTAAAATAATTATCAATTAATTAGGAAATAATTAGATTTAATCGATTAGAAATAATTAAGAAACAATTAATATAATTAGGAAACAATTAAAATAATTAGGAAAAAATTAAAATAATTAGGAAATAATTAAAATAATTAGGAAAAAATTTAAAATAATTAGGAAACAATTAGATTTAATTAGGAAACAATTATAATAATTAGGAAACAATTATAAATATTAGGAAACAATTATAATAATTAGGAAACAATTATAATAATTAGGAAATAATGATAATAATTAGGAAACAATTATAATAATTAAGAAAAAATAATAATAATTAGGAAAAAATTAAAAATAATTAGGAAACAATTAAAAATAATTAGGAAACAATTAAAAATAATTAGGAAACAATTAAAAATAATTATGAAACAATTAAAAATAATTAAGAAAGAATTAAAAACAATTATGAAAGAATTAAAAACAATCATGAAAGAATTAAAAACAATTAGGAAAGAATTAAAAACAATTAGGAAAGAATTAAAAACAATTAAGAAAGAATTAAAAATAATTAGGAAAGAATTAAAAACAATTAGGAAAGAATGAAAAATAATTAGGAAACAATTAAAAAGAATTAGGAAAATTAGAAAATGTGATTGACCGCTCATCTACCTCAATTTTATTTTTATTTGTGTATTGATGCTTGAGTGGAAACTTCTGCCTCCACATGTAATATTTGCTTTTAATGTCAAAATTATGAACCTCCTCGCCATCATAGAGGTGAGGAGGTTTATAATTTTGATAGTAAAAGAAAATATTACATGTGGAGGAGGAAGTTTCCTATCAACCTCAACACACAAATGAAAAGAAAATTGAGGTTGATGAGCGGTCAATTACGTTTGTTTTTCTATTCAATGATTGATTAACCACCCGACCTATATGCATATCTTCGCATTTCTAATTAGTAACATAATTAGTAACATAATTAGTAACATAAACAGTAATATAATATAAAATATTATATTACTCTAATATTAATAATTAAATAATACTAATAATATAATTATTTTATTATTATATGTTTAATATTTATAAAAAAATTATTAATATTATTAAAATTATAGAAAATTTATAAAATATGACAATAATCAATATTTTCAACAAGTTTTGCTTTATTCTTAACATGTTCAAATCTTAAAGGGTCACTAATTTTCTGGTCATGTCCAATAAAAAGTTTGCGTGAACCGTGTCAAATGTAAACTCTATAATTTTTCTTGCTTGGTTGATCACCTCGCAAGTAGCATTTCAATAGGACAACCCATGTCATGTCTTTCTCATCTAAAAGAATCATATCACATGGATTTTTACATAGACCATTATTTCTTGAAAAATTAAGGGAAAGATACTGAAGTTCTCTTAATTTTTCACGGAAGAATGATGTATGTAAAGAGTCGTGCGAAATGATTATTAAAGACGATAACGACATTAATTGTGTTGTGTTATTGCAACACTACTTTCGAGGTGATCAACCATGTAAGGACAATTATAGAGTTTACATTGGACATGGATGACACAAACATTTTATTGGGAATGACCTGAAAATTGATGACCCTTTATGATTTGATCATGTTAAGAATATAGCAAAATCTGTTGGAAATATTGAGATTTGTAATAATTTGTAATAATTAGTAATAATTAATCAAAAATCAAATAAATTCGAGTACATGCTTATAAATTGGCAAAATTTCTAGCGGATTGGGGAATACCTTTTGTTCAACGTCTCATATCTTTGATACTTTCTTTCACTGAAATCAGTATGAAAAATGTGCTCTAATGTATGTCAGAGCAAGTTTTTCATACTTATTTCTGTTGGTAGAAAGTTAAAAAGATATGATCCATCCGACAAAAGATGCACTTTTCACTGATGACTCATCTCTTTGCAAGGAGATGAGTCATCAGGAAAAAGAGCTTCCGCCAATCCGTTGGAAACAAATAAGAATAATTAGTAATATAATCTCCACAACGATGATTAAAAAATATTATTTCATTATTCAATCATATTTCATTTTGTCAAGTATTCATAAGTATTGCTAAATTAATAATAATTAGTGGGGATGATTACAAACTAACTGTGTTGCCTATAATTATTGGTAATTACTAAGAAATAACTGGAATTATGTATCTTATCTTTTTATGATATTGTTTTTCTTATATGAAATTATTTAACAACAGTAATGCTTTTAAATTTTGTAAAAACATATATATGAATATGGAACAAGGAAATGGACATCAATAATTATTAGATTATCATTCTTGGGTAAATCAGTGCAGAAATCCAAACGGTCCTAGTTTAAATCCTATATATGTTGATGTTGTTGAAGCTTTCTTATCATTTGCATCATCAAATCCGGAATTTGTTTTAGAAGGGACAATTAGGTGTCCTTGTAAAAAATGTTCTCTAAGAACATTTGAGACATTTGACATCATTGGGAAACATCTCTTGCGTTATGGTTTTCAATCAGAATATATTTTTCGGTATCAACATGTTGAACGCAGTTCCAGAGAAGATACAGATAATTTGATTCTGGATCCAGCATGGTTTCAGAATTTAGTACATGATGTTGCAGGGTCATCCGTTCATCAAACTGAAATCGAGGATGATGTTGATTTACCTTCTGAGTTGGCACCATCTGAATTTGCTGAGTTGTTCAGGTCTTCTGAGGATGCATTATATCCTGGTTGCAAGATAAAAAAATTAGAATCAGTTACAAAATTTATGGCTATAAAATCAGATAATGGAATGTCAAATAGCTATTTTGATTAGATATTTTCTTTGGTTAAAGCACTGTTACCTAATGAAAATGTGCTACCTGCTAATTATTATGAGGGCAAGAGACTGGGTCGTAATCTGGGCCTTAGTTATCAGACGATCCATGCATGTTCAAATGATTGCATCTTATATTCTGGTGAAAATGAGTCATTGGATAGTTGTCCCACATGTGGATAATCGAGGTATAAAGAAGCTCAATCAGGGAAGTCTGGATTGGTTCCTGTAAAATAGTTGAGATATTTCCCACCAACATCCAGGTTACAGCGTTTATTTATGTCTCAGAACACATCGACAATGATGTCATGGCACAAAATTAATATTTCAAATTGTGAAATCTTGATTCATCCATCTGATGGAGATTCATGGAAACATTTTGATCAAGTACATCCATATTTTTCTTTAGAATCCTGGAACATTCGATTGGGTCTTTCCACTGACGGTTTTTGTCCATTTGGATCTTTTGGTAGTCAGTATTCCTATTTGCCTATCTTTATAACTCTGTACAATTTACCTCCATGGATATTGATGAAAGAGCCTTATATCTTTTTGACATTATTAATCCCAGGACATCCAAAAAAGAATATTGATGTTTATTTGAAGCCATTGATTGATGAGTTAAATTTATTGTGGAGTCATGGTATTGGTATATATGATGCTGCTGTGAAACAGAATTTTGTAATGAAAGCTGCTTTAATGTGGACAATTAGTGACTTCCCGACATATGGCATGTTATCTGGCTGGAGTACACATGGTCCAAAATCATGTCCTTACTGTATGGGAGACAACAAAGCATTTATGCTCGTGAATGGAAGAAAACCTTGCTATTTTTACTGTCATCGCAGATTTCTTCCAATCGATCATCCTTTTTGGAGGAATAAATCTCATTTCAGAAAAGGAAAAATTGAAAGAGATGAACCTCCAAAAAATAATCTCAGGTACAGAGTGACAATCAGTTGTAGTTTCATTATCTTCCATCACTTTTGGACCGACAATAAACCAAAATAAAATTCATGGCTTTGGGAAAGAACACAATTGAAAAAAACGGATAATTTTTTGGAATCTGCCATATTGATCTTATTTGTTGGTCCGACACATGTTGGATGTAATGCATATTGAGATGAACTATTTTGATAATTTATTTCATATAGTTTTGGATACACCAGTTAAAACCAAAGATAATGTAAAGGCACGATTATATCTTGCCCAAATTTGCAAGCGACCAAAACTTGAATTGTTTGAAAATATTGGATCATAGAGATTAATGAATCCAAAAGCATATTATACATTTACCAAAGAGAGTCGCTTATTATTTTGTCAGTGGATTGCAGATTTGAGACTTCTAGATGGCTATGCTTCCAACTTGGGAAGATGTGTTAAAAATGGTTATATTACCGGATTAAAGAGTCATGACTATCATATTATAATGGAAAGACTTATGCCTATTGGAATAATAGGTTTTTTGAATTCTAAGATTTGGGATTCGATAACAGATATATCATATTTTTTCCGAGACATGTGTGCGGCGACAACAGACTACGATACACTAAGAAAACTGGAAGAAGCTTTTGTTGTAATTATATGCAAACTGGAAAAAATCATTCCGCCGGATTTCTTTGACTCAATGGAACATTTGATATTAAATTTTCCACATGAATAAAAATTTGGAGGTCCAGTTCAGTTTCGATGGCTGTACCCATTTGAGAGATTCATGCAGAAATTGAAGAAAAACGTACGTAACAAAGCATAAGTTGAAGGCTCAATTGCTGAATCTTATTTGCAAGAGGAAATTGATTTTTTCTGCTCACATTATTTTGAATCTTAATATCCCTAAAAATTTAACCGCATGGGCTAGAACGAGGGGAATTTTGATGATGATATGAACAATCAATTATTATTTGTCAATTAGCCCGAAATTGGCTTTGGTGGAGTTCATGATAGATGGCTTTCAAATGATGAACATCATAGAGCTCAAACATATGTTCTACTCAATTGTGATGAAATGTCACCAATTGTACAGTGAGTGCTTATATCCCTTATTCTATAGATTCTGTTACAGTAAATTAATCATATTGTATTTTTAGGTTATATAATGATTATAGAAAGAAACAATTTCCACAAATGACAGCAGCTGGCTTAGAAGAACGTGGGAAATTTTTTTTTGCCTATTTGTTTCAAAAACTGGTAATGTAGATTCTTTTTTGGTTTTACATATAAAATAAATTTATTACTTGTAATAGTGATAAATGTTTTACAAATTTTCAGGTATTTGTACATGCTGATAAGATTGATAGTCGATTGTTTGTATTAAGTAGCCTACCATCCAAAATGGTTAAATCTTATAATGCATATGTAGTGAATGATTATCGCTTTCATACACATGCATATGGGGAATCAAAGAAAACAATGAATAGTGGTGTTTTTTTGAAGGGATCACATCATAGAGATATTGAAGTTGACTTTTATGGCATGCTTGAAGAAATTATTGAACTGTGTTATTTGGGACAGAATTATGTAACAATGTTTAAATGTCGATGGCTGGATATTGAGAGAGGCTTGTGTATTCATCCGACTGATGGAATTTTTGATATTAAACATAAAAGTATTCTTGCAGTAAATGAACCATTTTTATTGGATTATCAGGAAGATCAAATTTATTATACAGAATATTGTGCCACTGCAAAAGTGTTGGATGATTGGTGGAGTATAATAAAAGTTAAATCTCGAGAAAATCAGTTAACTCAAACTGAATGTGGTTCCACTGAAGTGCAAGGAAATGAAATTTTTCAAGACACTCCTCAAAACACATCTCTTTCACAAAGAGACTTGAATATCTAAGATGACACCCCACAGTTAAGGGTCAATGGTGACGATGTTGTCAATGATGTTACAACTGAATTTGAAATGACAAGAGATGATGAAAGTGAAACTAATATGGAAATTGAAGATGTTTATGAGGAAGATGAAGACATTGAAATTGACATTGACAACTATGAAGATGATGATGAAGATGAACATTGACACAGTATAATGCTGGTTATAATCATAACAAATATATATCTATACATAATTTTTATTTTCAACTGTTTTCTAATAACAATCATTTCATGTTTCAGAAGGACTCAGAAACATATCGTTAGTTTCTGGAGGCTAATTTACCTATGGATGATGAGGTTCTTGAGTCATTTGACCTTTAGGCTATTGGCACTACATGGAGCACTCAGAGGGGGCATGGTCTTTCCAAACTAATGATTCCAGATCCTATCTCAGAGCAACATCCACCTCTTGGATTCAATGTGCACATGCAGTGGTTTGGTAACCTGTGTATTTTAGTTATCTTTCATTATAATTTATTTATATTTTAATTGTTTGATTATTTGTTCTTTTTTCACAGTTTTACGCATAAAGCTATTGGACAGGGGAGCGCAATCTTGCACAATTATTTTTCTTAGCCCTTGCTCACATGGGATCAGATTCCCGCTGATGTGCAGGCCTCCATGTTTGATCATTGGCTGGTACGTAATTAAATATTATTTATTTTTAAATTTAATTCATTAATAACTTTATATTAGGTTTTATGGTATCCCATCGATGAGAGCATGCGTGCCACTATCCACGCGGCATGGGTGGTGTCTACGTGTGACCATTTCATTTAGTTTTTGCATAATCTGAGAATGGCGGCTGTGAAGAAATCCGGAGTGACAGAATTTGATGAGTCCTGGAGAGCCCACCAACCAGAGTACATTTCATCTCATGTTTGGGATGGATTATGTACAAACTTGTTGGGTGGTGGGTTTCAGAGGAGATCTGCATTGGGTCGAGAGAATTGGGGGAGAAAAGAGGTGACACATCGAGCTGGTAGTCATATGTTTAGTGCACATAGAGAGCGTCTGGTAAGCACTTATTTTTTAATATTTTATACAACTTTAAAAATAAACAGTTTATTTTATATATATATAGGAAGTTGAGAAGCCCGGTATTATGACGTACGACCTTTATCGGAGGATATACACTGATCCGGCTACTGGAGAGATTATAGGTGACCGCCAGTGTCAGATTGTGGTCAGTATTATTTTCTTTTCAGTTTTTATATTAAATGCATATAATATTTTTATTATTTTAATTTCTAATTGAAACTTAAGGAGTCATATGAGGTCACGACCTCTCATACATAGGCTGAGAGTCAAGATGAGATGGGTGATCAGACTAGTGCCCACCATTTTGATGAGACGACATGGATGCAGGTGACCCAGTATGGCTTCAAAAAGGGCCGAGTAGTTGGTATCAACTCTCATTTGACTCCTGCATCTTATTATGATACTGCTATGATGTCGGCGTCCGGCTCGAGAGGTTCTCGTGGAGAGACATCATCTTCTGCCTCACAGTATCAGGAGCAGCTGCGTGCTCAGAGTTAGCTTATAGAGGATTTGCATCAGGGGCAGGAGCAGATGCGTCAGCAGCACGATGAGGAGATGCATCGATGTCAGGAGCAGATGCGTTAGCAGCAGGATGAAGAGAGGTGTCGATATGAGGAGCAACATCAGGAGCAGATGGAGTATATGTGTCGTCTGACTCATAGTTTAGGGATGGAGTTTCCTCCTCCTACTCCTCCAGGTCCTCCAAATTATCCACCCCCAGTGATCTTTTTACATGTAATAAACATTTAAGTTCATAGTTTATTGTCATATTAACTATTTATAATTCATCTTTCATATTGGTATGAATATTGCATGATTTAATTTGTTTTTTTAATATTTTATTAATTATCAGTATTATTTTTAATGTGTGTTTATTTTAGTTATATTACTTTTAATATTTTATATTTATTATTAATATTGAGAAGTTTATAATTTTATAATTTTATTAATATTAATAATATTAATATTATTTTTCATAAATACGTATGTTTATTTTAATAATAATAATAATATATTATTAATATTAGTATTATTATTATATAATATTATATTATTTATATTCATATTATTATTATTTCTTGATATTAATATTTCATAATTATATTATATATTTTTTATTATTAATATTATAATAATATAATTTATTTATATTATTAATATTAATATTATTATTATATACATAATTTAATAATAATATTATTATATACATAATTTAATAATAATATTATTATATTAATTTTTTATATTATTAATATTAGTATTATTATATAATATTATATAATATTATATTCATATTATTATTATTTTATATTAATAATTAATAATTATATTTTTTATATTTTTTATTTATATTATAATCATAGAAATTTTTATATTATTAATATTATTATTATTTTTATATAATATTATACGATTTGTATTAATTTTTTTATTTTTTTATTTTTTTAGTATTTGCGACGGGAGTATTTGCGATGGGGATCCCCGTCGTAAAAACTTTTTTTACTGTCCCATTTGCGACGGGAAGAATACCCGTCGTAAAAACATCTTCTGCGACGGTCCTTCGCAAATACCAACATCACAAATATTATTTAAATTTCCCATTTGTGACAGTTCAGAAACTCATCGCAACTAATATATCTTCGATGACCCGTCACAAATACCTTTTTTATATATAAACGGAAACCAATTTGCGACCGGGGAAAAATACTGTCGCAATACTATTTTTGCACTGGGACCACCGCAAAAACACCTATTTGCGATGCCATTTTTGGCCACGGGAGATTTGCGACGGAGCTCCGTCGCAAAAGGTCTTTTGTGACGGGATCGCGTCGAAAATCCCTTGTCACAAATATTCCGTTTTTCTGTAGTGTTCCCCTAACTCATGTTTCCAAAGAAATGTCCCTGATTTTCATATCTAAATGGATCTAACTTACAAAAAATGAAAAAAACATATATTTTTTTCTCTTGAATCCATGCCAAAATTCCATATCATAACCTCTTGTTGCAATTTTGATAGGTTTTGGTTTCAATAAGGTGGTTGAAATCCATCATTGCAAAAGAACCCATTTTGAGAAAGAGTGATCCCATCGGAGTAAGTATCTTGTTATGCTCTCAAATTTTCAATTAAATTCTCAAATAATATATTTCTAAATCAAATTACATTCTGTAATGCTATTTTATTATCATAATTTTTATTCTATGAAAATTATAGTACTATTATATAACATTAAACTTTATCTAGTTCAATTGTATAAAATATTCTTGTTTGGGTCAGTTAAACCACCCATAGGAACGATGTTATATGAACATCATCATTTTCATCATGAATAAATATAAAAAATTAATAGTAGAAAAATATTCCATTAAATAGTTATATATATTATGAACATAATTTTGGAATGTTGGAAAAAAATAATGGTCATTATAAAGTAACTCATTATTCACTATAAATTAGCTGAAACATGCAGATCAAAACTTCTATTCATAAGAACCATACTTCTACATTCTATAAAATAAACCTGGGACTGAACAACAAATTGAAAAAAAACTATATAAATATTGTAAAAAATATATGAATGATGAAATTTTTATCCAGGAATGATGATTGAAATCACCTTTATAAAACTAATATAAAAGATTAAAAATTACAAACTTCTAATGTTTTACATATAAAATAACTAAATAAAATATGTGTAATAAATAATTATATATAATTATTATAAAAGTTAAAATATATTAATAATGTTATAAAATAATTTATTATAATTTTATGTTTGTTATGCCTAAGGTTAAATCCATTTCATGGAATTTTAATGTAAATGTAAGGGTGTTAGTTCTAATATCACTATGAAGTCAAGACTATTTGTGGATAAATTTACATTAGGGAAACTTTTATGTTAGTTATCTATAAAACACCATGTACTTTATTCTCCTATACCTACTTATAGGGTTTACATGTATTCTAATAATTTCTGAACCCATTAGATTATAATTCATCAAAAATTATGTTGTAAGTGAAATAAACCATATATCTTCTTTTTTGGTTGGGAATATTTATCCTTTATGTCTATGTTTATTATATATTTTATGTATTTTCTTATCCTAACATCTATGATTACTTAATATCATTTCATATTGACTTTATGTTTCTCATATAAAACATTGAAATGAATATTTTTTAATAATTTTACATATGGTCTCTTTGTGCCACCATTTCTTGGTTTCTTTCAAATATCATCCTTTCCAGTTTTTGGTAGTTCTCCAATGTAATTTTTTTCTTTATCATTATTTTACTATAAAAATTGATATATAAATTATTTCAATTAAAAATAAATTTATTGAAATTTATATTAAATTTACTCTTATTTATCAATGAAAATTTTTAAATGATCATATAAAGTATTTTTTTAACTATATCAATTTCCTTTAATATTTATCATGTTTTATAGGTGATACGTTCAAATGATACCATCCATATCTTTTAACTGGATGGATCATACAGACACGTTTTGTATAATCTCATTTAACATATTTCTTTGTCATGATTTAATTATATTAGGATGGAATTATTAATGTTTTCATTTTTATATGGAACACATATTTATGGTTTTTTATTAAGTGATGGGTGGGAGAATAATAATATATCCCCCCAATGAATTTTAGAACAGATTTATATATCATGAGATGACATGTAAGAGACTGGGGAAGAACACTAATCCACTGTGTTTATAGAATGTTGGACTAAATCCAATCCATAATGGAAAAATATCAACAATATGATGATGGTCTTAGTAGTGAGACTTGATATAGGAAATAATTTTTTATTCTTATTTATTTTCCACATTATTTTGGAAAAATTTTATAATATCAATTATCTTTCAATTTGATGTTCTCGTTGGATTTTTAGAAACATATTTTATGACACCTGTTATTACTCAATAATTTATTGTTAAAATATTTTATATCAAACATTTTAATTCGGAGGATCACAATGCCAATGTTTTTTTAAAATCAAGACTAAACTACTTTCTAAAGTAAGGTGGTCATTGGGACATTTCCATTGTTATTTTGGGTTATAAATTGGTATATATTATGAGAGGTTGGTCATATATCAGCTATTTGGGGTAGATATTGTAGAGTTATGATAAGGCCCCTAAGAGGAGATATTATATATTCAAGCATATAAAGGGAGGCGGTAGATATTGTAGAGTCAGGATCAGGCCCCTGAGAGGATATTCCTATGTATCCATATATAGGGAATAAAAATTCTATTGGTTTTTTGTTGGTCAATAGGGTAGTTCGTACCTTTTAAGGTTGGGTGAGATAGACCAATATGGTAACTTTTGAGATCATTGAACCCTGACTAAGTGAATCATTTTATGTTTGTGAGTCTAAGACCTATGTGGTTCTAGGATTGAACCTTATGGAGGTTTACAAAAAATCCCAGATAATTTCAATTGATGTGAGTTGAGATTCTCAATTATTATGTCTACTATTCATTGAAATTCACCATAATTTAAATAATATCTTAGGTAATAAATCATTTTTATGACTTTTGAGAATTTTTTTCATCACTATAAAATCAATCAAATAATAAATTTAAATTTATTTATAATAATTTTCCCCTTGAATTATTTGATTTATTTAAAAGTGAGTGAATTTCATTTGGATATTTACTTTTGAGTAAAAGTGGTAAAAATTATTAATTCTAAAGTTAGATTTTGAAAATAATTTTTTGGAAAGTTTTCTTTTACCTCTAGACATGACATAAGGGTAGTGTTAGAAAAAAAATTATATAACAATATATAAGATAGATTTTTCATCACATGCATGAAGGGAACATAACGATTTTAAATGCTATGTAAGGGTAGATCATGCATTATGTAATGGTAACTCACAATTGACTTGAACTAAGTAAAGGTAAGTTATGCACGACATAAGGGTACCGATAACTCTCCAATGGATAGATAAATTTTATATGTAGTTCTAAAATGGTACATAATAGTAAATATTCTGCTTCATAATGATAGTAATCCCTTACGTAAAGGTACCTCATGTTTTCCACTAGTTTCATAAAGGTAACATTATCCAAGATACATTATGGTAGAAAAAAAATCATGTAAGGACAACTCCAAAATCCCTAATTTTTTGTATGGGTAACTCTATGCTTCTACGGGATATGAAAGGGTCAACATAACCACTAGATAATGTTATGTCCAATGCTTTTAGATATAAATATTGAGATGAGACTCCTCCATGAAGCCTCAGATCGCCATGCATAGAAACTGGACCCCAATATGAACCCGTTTACCCATTCAATACATTATTGGGGGCCCCGCCTACATATCCACATGATACATTGGTGAACTAGTTGTTGTATCCTCACATTCATAATTTTAAAAGGGGGAAAACATTCATAACATTCATTGGAAATTTCTTCTCCTCAGTCAAAATGGGATAATGATATGTTGGTTCGTCCTTCAACGGATTCATATTTGGAGTTCATCACCTAGCCTAGCTCTTCCTAATAGATATAATTCATGTTTATGAAACTTTTTACCATTTTAATTTCTTTGTGGATGTTAGTTAATTAAACCACTTTTTTCTAGAAGTTATATATTTTTTCTTGATTGGGAAGAAACCTTTGGTTAGGAGAGTATTCACATCGGGCATTTCTAGGCATGTCTGAACACTGGGAACATTGTAAAACTTTATTATTCCTCATGAGAGGAAATACCATATGAAGAATCTTAAGTATTGTACCCCAAGCAATCCTTTTTTGATCATGAGGTAATAATGACAGAGGAATAAGTCCTCTATGGATTTTAACCTCATGCATATCATAATTATAAATAAGGATGCTATTTGGGATTATTCCAAAGTTCTACATCTTATGGAGACATATTGGGATGTCTATTTGCGATAGATATGGGAACACGTTTAATGTCTTGTGGATACATATTAGTTTTGTCAGAATGGACCATGGAGATGGACGAGGAGGTATATATTAGAATATCCCATGGAGGAAGATCCAAGGAGGGATGGATCAAAATGATCCTCGAGGAAAATTAAGCGGGTGTGTCTATAAGAGGGAAGATGTTTCATTTGAATTGTTGGACCAGGACACCTCATGAGGTGGATCGAGGAGGTGTTTCCCTAGGAGGGAGAACCTAAGTTTACAATTTCTTCAGTTTCCCCTTTAGGAGATCCTAGAAGGTAGATCATAATTTCAAATGAGTTTGATCAGGGAGGTGTGTCCCTATGTGGTGGAACCTAATTTTATCATTGATTGGGGTACCCCATGAGGTGAGTGTGAAAGGAATATCATAAATCACATTTATAAGAATCAGGGAGGTGTGCCCCTATATCAGAGAACATATGTTTACCATTGATCACGATAACCCTTTAGGTGGGCCCCTAAGGTTGATTAGAATGTCCCTTGAGGCAGATTTGGGATGTATGTCCCTAATAGGGAGCACCTAAATTTACCATTAATCAATAAAACCATTGAGGTGGGCCTATAAGGTTGATTAGAATTCCAAATGAGGAAAATTAGGGACCTGTTTCCCTAGGAGGGAACACCTATGTTTACCATTTATAATGGTTCCTATTTTGGCGAGCCCATATGTCTAATCAGAATTCCCCCGGAGGTTGATTGGGTGGGTCTGTCCCTAGGAGGTAGTACCTAAGTATACATTTGACAAGGATTCCCTTGAGGTGGGCCCAAAGGGAAAATCATAATTCCCCTTGAGGTTGATTAAAAAGGAAGGAACCTATGTTTAAAATTTATTAGGATTGAACTAAAGGGAGGTGTCCTATGTACCATGTTTATAATAAATGTATCAAAACCCATGTAGTTCATTGTCACTGTTTAAGGTCATATGATAGGACTGATCCATATAGTTTAGAATCATGTGGTAAGGTAGGTCATGTTGCAAAAGGACTATCGATGAGCGGCAATGTTGGTATTACACATAGAATATTACCTTCTTGAGGGTAACTAATATCTAGTGGTGGGATAGAATGTGTGGGGCTTACACATAAAGTTTCACTTTGCAAGAGGATTTATTTTTGTTGGAATTCTATGGGTCTTACGCATTGAGCTTCCCTTCTGGTAACTCATATCCAATAATGGGAGAGAATGTTTTGAGCTTATTTACTACGTTTCATATAGGATCATTCCATGTGAGTGGTAAATGGTGCATCCCATTGATAGGAAGTGTGGGTTTACTCCCATGCCATTCATACACAGATCATCCTATGTTTATTTAATATGGTGAAAATATAGTTTTATGTCAAGTACTGAGGATGTTTTAATGTAGTTTAATGTTGTAAAACTAGGATGTGTAACTAGGAAGTTTTACATCAAGCATGTGAGACATGGGAGGGATCACTTCGTAACCCTTTTTATTACAAAATCACTTCTCATGCACCTCTAAGAATAACATGGTGTTTAAACTATAGTGGAAGAGTGGTTTTTCAAAGAGTCCATGTTATGATCCCTATTCTTATAATCAAAATGGGTTATTATAAATATTCTTATAATCAAGAGTTTGGTGGGAGTATCAATCCACATTTGGTATGACTTGCGTGGACACTAGTGCGGGTGGAAACTAGTCATATAGGGACTAAAAGTGTATCTAAACTGGTTTTGGATGAAATTGTGGGCCCTGGTCACTCAACCATCATGAAAGGGTGTTAGAAGAAGAAATGCACCATAGATAGGCTTGGTAGAGAGATTTAATCGAACTTGAGTCTATATAGGGATGTGTTTTAGGAAGACTAGGTTCTTCTCGATTGTGAGGGGCTTCATGAAAGGGTATGCTACACAAAATAGGGTAACTTTGACTTAGAGTGAAGTTCTGATTTGTAATGGGAGTACTACATCATGGTTGAATGCTTTATGAAACCTCAAGTTTTTATAAAGAGCCTTATTATTTTTTAATGTGTTTTGGACTTCACAAAAGGCATCTCAACTTGGGGTAGAGGCTCTTAAGAACCTAAGAAAATGGTTTTCATGGATATTAGATACATTTGGTGATCTATTTTTATTTGGTTTATAAAGGTGAGGATGTTCTTGAATCTGGATCAATTATAGAAGTCCCAAGGTTGTGCATAGTTTCCAAAATATTGGCCAGAATTGGTATTTATTGGCTAGGTTTTTTTTACAAAGATGGTAGGTCTTCATGAAACAACATAATCTTCATGAGTGGGTGTGGTTGTGTGATTATGAGAGTTTCATTCGTGGAGGTTACTTTCAACTCTTTAGGGGCTTGAAAAACACTCTACGATCTCAATATTCATTACACGTAGGTTACCATCAAAGCATCTTGTGTCCATGAAGGAACTATCTTTTCTAGGGAGCTTCACAATCTCTAGCCGTTTGTGCAGCAACTAAGTTACATAAAGTAGTCACTTTATGGGATTTTGAGGTTGTTTTGGTTTGGATTCACTCTAAAATGGTTATTCCTTCCTCTAATATTCCCAGGGAACACATATTTCATTGGAAAAAATAACCCCCTTAGAAAAGGAGATGGATGGGGAAAAGGAGCTTCAGATTCTAAGGGATAATCACCAAAAATTATCAATCAACCCTCATTCATGAAGCTCACTTGTGAAGATAACTCATGACGCACAATCACAAAACCCATTCATAAAGGTTCTTTTATGTGATTCCCATAGGAATGATCAAGATGGGCTTATGAAAATAAATAGCAGAGTGTCCCCCATGAAATTCACCATACTCTTGCACCAAAAAAATATTTTTCTCTATTTTTTTAATCTCACCATCTTCATGAACCATTCTCTATGATCAATACTTATAAAACATGGATCCTTGAACATTTCTCCATGAATGATTCTAAATGAACAAGACTCTGAGAACCCAACCTCCATGAAGATATATCTATGAATCATATCTTGGATAAAATGATCCTCAAACAAACTTCATGAACTAGAGTAGAAGGAACAACTATGTCATGAATCAAAATTTGATAGTCATAGAGTCAGTTATTCTAATGCTTATAGATAATACATGGCTTGGAACAGAATTATCAAGAAATTTATTTGAATTGCCTCATAAAATAAATCAATTCTTGAACTAATGAATTAGGAACTGAGAGAGTTCCCATTTTGTAAAAACCTTCCACTTTAGGAATTTCGACTGAGAGATGAGGCCTTCATCCTAAAAGTAAGTATAGATGAATGATCCTACTAGTTCAGAGGCATATCGAGGTAGTACCATTTCCATAGGAATGTTGTAGGTAATATATGGAAGGACTATGTGTTTATCACATCGTACATTTTCTAAAACCACTTCAATTAAGCTTATAGGGAGAATTTAGAGTATGATGTGTCCCCCCCATTGTAGAGGAGTATCCTTAATGTATGTTTCGGGAATCCATTGAAATGATGTAAAAAATGGGATCTACACTAATGTGAAAAATTCACCAATGAGCGGGCCTGGGCCTAATGGAAATTCGCATCATGCTGCAAATTTGACGTGGAGATAAACCAAGTGGGGATCTATGAAGCAACATGGGATTTATAGATCCACCTTTAAAACCCTTCAGAAATCATGTCTATGATATTTAGTATTTGGTCACCATGGACAAACAAATTTCATCTGCATCATGGGGAGGTGGGAGTCATCCTATGGAACCTTCAATAAATCATTGAGATCCCAATCCTAGTTGTGATGTATGATGAGATCCGCCCTAAAAAGAACATATTGGGGTCCAAGAGTAGTTTTATTCCCTTGGAAAGATGTTGCTGGATCAGGTGTAGGGAACCAATGAAGTGAATCTTGGGATGAAGGATGATCCATTTAAAACGTTATTCAGGTGCTTCTTAAATGAACCATAAAAAAATTACATCAAGGGGGAAGATCCAAAAAATAAGCTACTAATGAGGCTGTGTGCATGTCCTAGAGGATACCAATGGGGAAAGAAGGGATCTTTACGTGTGACTTCTAGATGTGATCTAGTGGAACCTATGGGGATAAAAAATCAATCCTAATGCTCAACCAATTGTCATGCTGGGAGGATTCATTTCAACTATTATCTGTGGGTGGATTCTCTTGGTGAGGGATGAACACATGGGTGTGTGGCCGAGCACCATCACAATGGAGGCGATGATGGTGATGTAAAAACAAGTCAATCAGGTTGTCCTAGTACTAAAAAATATGTACAAAGTACTCCCCCATATCAATGTGGGGAAAAATCCTCCTCGTGTTTCTAGTCACATCCATTTCCTATGCAGATAGATGGACACACACATTGGGGTTTATGAGTAACATAACCACATCTATCCTCCTTCCAGAAATGGTCTTATAGATATATTAAAAGTTTCATGGATTCTCCCATTTAGGTTGGTTTTTTTTGGATGTGCTGGATAAGTTAGGGATGGATAGTCACTTCATATTCTACTCATTCCCCATTCAAATAGGGATAGTGACTAATTTTCTAATTTGTACTATCGAGCAGTTATCGTACCTCCTAGTCTTTCGTTGTGGGGTACTAGTGGTAAGGGTCGATTATGATCCAATTTGTGAGTATTACAACCTACATCATTTTTCAATGTAGTTCAGCTGCCTGCAGATTGTGACACTATAGGTATACTCATTGGTGAATCATGACTGTCATTATTTGGTGATGAGGATGATATAGTGCATGTCCACATGAAATGATGGGGAAATTTAGAATGAGTTTCCACCACCTTCTACCACATATGTTCTTGTTCATGAGAATGTGTAATGTTGGGAGAGCATGTATCCTAGAGGTATGCTAATGTTATTGGACACTCGATCCAATGTCTGGGTGGTCCTTCTACCATAAGGTCAGGGATGAATAGTGGTTGGTGCATGTCATGGAGGTAGAGCTTCCCTAGTGGGAAGGGCAGGAGTAGTGGGTCTGACAGTTCGTTGCCCCAAATAGGTGAGAGCCGCATGGAGGGAAGCAGTTGTGTTAGGCCCAAAAATTATTGGGAATGTGGTTATGGTAAGAAAGGTAAACTTTTGAGATGGTCCCAAGGAATATTTTCCAAGCTATATGGAAGTAGTTTCAATAAGGGTATATCCATACTGACATCATCTTTCTAGAAACTTAGATAAAATGGGATGTCTTCCTATAGTTCTCTAGTGTTCGTGGGATATGGGAGAATCTCAATTGGTATGGGATGCATCTATTCCTGATTTTTCATGACAAGTCAAGCTTCTATGTGTAATGGGATGATTTAGGGTGATATATGGTAGAGCGAGAAGATGTGGTCCACTATCGTGTCACTGCACACCCTCTAATTTGCCAGGTGAGGGTGATGGTGAAAATAAGTTTTCCCTATAGCTTTCAAAGGCTGAGATGGCTGTGCTTTCCCATATTCCAAAAAAAATAGATAATTCCTAGTGAAGCAATGCATGTTGTGGATCTTTTATGGGAGGAAGAAATATGACCAATAAGGAAAACATCTGGATATTTTGTTCCTAGGAAATAACCTATTCTAAGAGATATTTACGAACCCCCTTCAACACCTGCACAAGAATCCGACACAGAGGAGGGGGTGGTCTGTAAAAAACATAGAAAGGTGAGTTATATGACCTGAACCCTTCTAGGGGAATGAATTAGGCCCATTTTTGATATTGTGGATGTGAACGACCAACCATCAGTGCATCCAACAAAGGTAGCAGCCATGGAGGGATCCTTATATGGGGGACTACTTGTGAATCTCTAGGAAATACTTTCTAGACACTAAAATTAACTTATGTCTCTTTATATTTTAAACCCATGAATATTTATCTTTTCCTTCCTATGCTTTATTAACATATTTTGGAATGGAATTTTGAATAATTCTCATGACTCAACCATAAGCACCAATACGTTCATTAACCACTCCTAGAGATGAGGTGGTGGTGACATATGTCACTCTCTCAGTGGAAATGGACAAGGATTCCATAATGATTGGGTTAGACAAGGAGTTTCCACATGAGGGGAAAACTGATACTATACCCTCAATGAATGGGTTCAAGGAAAGGACTATGATAGTGTCAATTGAAATAGATGTAGTGGTAGATCCAATCCAGGATGCACAACATACAACGTCTATAGAAACCAAAGTTTCCATAGATGAGATGGAAATTGTGCCATCAACTAAGATGATTATAGAATATGTAATGGAAGAACCATCACTAGAATTGATAGTTGTAAAAGCTATTGGGGTCTAAGTTGAGATCATTCCACCAATCTGGGTGTCCAACGGAGTTGGGATAGTTGTTTCTATCCTAAAAATTCCATTGGGATAAGGCATAGGATTCTACTACGAATGGAGAGGCTGGAGAAGAGCAATTTACTATAGTAGATATTTACCCACTCACCACTAAATAAAAGCACCTAGATGATCTATATGTCAATGTAATCATGGAATTTTCTACTTATGGTCTCGTAGAACTAAAATATTTCAAGGATTTCAATTAATATTTCACTGGGGAGAACCGAATTGTATGTCACATGGCATGGCATAATGTGTGGAAATTCATCACTCGTTCCCATATAAAAGACCATACAATCTAGGTGAAGTCTCTCTACCACTATCCAATCATCTTGGGGGCCAGTGGGGTGGAATTTGGCATCTTCTATGTGCTCTCTTAAGAATTTATTATTGAGCGGCCATGTGTGGAATGGAAAGCGGTTGACCTTGCTTGGTGGAATCACAAGGCTGAGGGATCCATTTCACATGACTAGTATGAAGGACATATCATCCAGTTGGAGGGGTTGGTGCTAGAGCATGTGGCCATCACTACTACCTAGACTGAGATGATCAATAGTCTAAGGGCTCAATAGGTGTTGGTCTATTCCAAACTAGCTGAGGAGACATTATTTGTGGATAAATACAAAGATAAGTAGAACAAGTATTCGATCAAAGCCAAATACACCACCATGGCCGGTGAATAGAAATAAGACATAGAGAAGTGTGACTAGGTCCTGGATTCCACTTATAAAAGGATGGATGAGTTTGAGTGCACAATTACTAGGGTGGATCCATAGAGTAAATTTTTCATTGGGGAGGCTCTGATATGTGGATGAACCTCTGAAAATTTAACTTATTTTATGTTGGAATTATTAATCATGTTTCATTGTTTACACATTAAACATATGCATGAGATAACTAATTATCAATCCCTAAGCTCACATGATTCTTGCACGGTGTGAGAAACAAGAGGCAACCATGTGATTTCTCATTTCTATGAGAGTGTCTAGACTAAGAGAGGTTGTTTCTAGATAACAAGTCACATAGAATAGTCAACTTTCTTTTCTAATGTTCTCTTAGGAATGAATGGGTTAATTCCATGGGTGTTTAATTATACGAAGAAAATGTAAATCATGAGTGTAAATCATCATGAAAAATATCTATAACACAAGGGTAGTTGTGTCACAATATAGTAAAACTACTAACCATGTTCACAAAAAAGTGTCTATATCTCTTAGCCAATAATGGTAACCAAAAAATTGGTTTTACAAATAATTGAGTTTGAAAGAAAGATCTTTTTTTAGAATGTAATCCAAAGTCTTGCTGGATGTTTCCCATTATAATAGTTGATCCTTTTCAGAGGCCATTCATTTAGGGGGTCCCTTCAGACATGTTAGGGGATGAGGATCCAAATGATGGGATTATGATGTGTTGAAATAAATTTATTGAATTCTTCAAATGGACTCCAACATTACCAGAACTACACTACCATGACTCAAAGCACATTGGGTGGGTGTATCGGTTAGAATGAAAGTCAAACTCATCTTACAATGGGGTCATCATATTGAATGTCAAGCGATGACTGAAGAATATGAAGGAAGAAGCAGATAATAAGAACTGAATTAAATGTTCTCTTATATGAGAACCTAATATACCTTGTCATTTTCCATCAAGCAGTGAGGATGATAGACAAGAAAATTTAGTTCATATGGTAAGGATGTGTCATGGTACTATTTAACATCATGTGATTAGGATGCATTGCATAGTTTAATGGAATGTGACCAGGATAGGGAGCTTGTGAGGCTTATGAGATAGGTTACCCAACATTTATTCTTCTTTTCTAGTCAAGAGGGAATCTCATGTTCATTTCATGGGGTAGAGTCACAGTTTAGTGCCATGAAATAAAGGGTTTAGTAAACTGATGTGAGTTATACCCATAAAATTTCAAGAATCAAGGTCAAATAATGGTATCATAATAAGATATTTTGTACTGGGAAACAAAATCTGGTGTAGGTAACATACAGTATGAGGTCATGATTATTAGACCAAGGGGGTGTTTCTCAAGGAAATTTGTGTGAAATTGAAGGAAGGTTACTATACATGAATAGGGGGCCTAAAGAGCCACACAATTCCACACAAAAAACCCCCTAAGAGAAATCATACATAGTTTAAAGTCATGATGTTTGGACTTGGGCTATGCTCTTAGTTTAAGGTCGTAGAGTTTGGAAAATGGGATACTTAATCCATTTGACATGGTAAAAATGGTATTACCCTGATAAGAATGAATCCAATGGATGTTCATGTACGATTTTAAATATAATGGGATGGTCAAAATTAGTTTAAGGTCACACTTTTTAGTCCAAAGGGGGAACATGAGTGTCTGAGAAGTGACTTGTATAGCATAAAGAGTGATAACCTAGCATGATCAGAGGGTTGTAAGGCAAATCCACCATACAAATCTTGGAAAACCATACCTTGAACTAATACATGGAATGGATGAGGACTAACATCCATGGGGGATAACATCTCAATTAAGGGTACTGAATCTTCTCATGCTTGGGTACTATGCATCTTGAGTTTAAATATGGTAAGGATATAGTTAATGTCATTTGATTAGGATTTTAGTGGTTATTCATCCCTTAGTTTCCATATTGATTATCATGGGTTTATATGTAAGAAAATATTCTCTTATTTAGAGGCATCACATACATTTCTAGGGTAAGAGTGCAATTTAATGGCTTGTTCTAGGGTATTTTCTTCCTTATATCAGGCTATGAAGTAATCTTGCTCTGCTGATGTGTTGAGGTGATTAAATGCGGGATATACATTGAAGAAGGCCTTTGAAAAATTGGGGGATGATTGCACTAAAAATAAAAAAAATAGTTTTGTGGAGAATCTATAACTAGGACTAGATATAGATATTCTAGGTGTCACTACATATACCATTAGGTTAAGAATCAAGATAAGCATATTTATAGGGGTGGATTTACACATTTTAAGGTATTCTGGTCTATAACATGGTATATAGGGGGTTCTAGGATGTTTGTGTGGTGCAAGAGATATCTTTACATGAATGAGACAAGGTGGCCTTGCATCACCTGAAATAATCTTTAAGCCAGTTGGACTCAGTTTAATATCATTTGGTCTGGACCATGGGAAATAATTCAGTTTCATGTAATTAGGACTATAGAGGAAATGTTCATTCCAAGGGTATATGGGTGGCACGTGAAAGAAAAAATGTGATGTTGATGAAGATAAAGAGGCTCATGAATCCCAAATGTACATGGAAGAAAATGGAACATGGTTTAAGGTTTTAATATATAGACCACAGAGATAAATAAAATAGTTAAATTCATGATGCTTGGAATTAGGTGAAGGGTGGTTTCAAGGGCATCTATATTGTATAAAAGAGGTAAGACCTAATGTGAATGGATCCAAAGGAGCTTGTGTTCCATGTGTGCACCTTGAAATGAACTACATAAAACTTATGGTCATAATGATTTGAACGTGATTGAGGCCAAAAGGAAAAGAGGTTGATAAACTACTGACTGGGCCCATAGATGAAGAGTTTGGGAATCATTATGTATATCATAAGGACAAGAATCAATCTATACATAGTTCTAGAACACGACATGGTAAGAGACCAAAATCAGTAGGGAAAATCCAAATTTGTAAGGGATCTAAGGAATCTCACAGCTATAGATTATCCCATGTTTAGGGAATGGGGTATGGTCTATTGACCATCCCATACTTATCGTATCAGGAATACCAATCTGAAATGGGGTAAAGATCAGCTCTCATGGAGAGTCATCCCAGTGTTACACTTATAACTCTGTAGTTTCACGTTGTGGTCGAGGACCACAGTAACTGTAGTTAAATGTTATAAAACTCAGACTAGGGGATAAAAATAGTTTATGTTAATAAATATTAGACCCATTAACGACAGTTTATGTTCATGTTGCATGGACTGTAAGGTGGATATTAGTTTAATTTCATAAATCTTGGACCACAGGATTTTAGTTTAAGTTCATAGAGATTTGACCAAGAGTTGTGGTCACGAATGGAGATAAGTAGTTCATATTAATGAAAAATACAATTTGAGTGAGGGCCTATGGGGACTAGTTCCACACACATATTCTTAAAAATAAATTTATATAGTTTAAAGTCATGATTATGGTATTGTATTTTCATAGTTAAAGGTTATAGATTTTGGACCATGGGATCTCCCCAAACGAATATATATTGTGTGGAAGAATGAAAAAACTAACATGAATGGAGAAAAAGAGTCTTGTTCAACACAAAATATTCCTTAGAGGAATTTCTTATAGTTTAAAGTCATGATTGTTGGACTCAATCTCATATTTTTGGGTTGTAGTGTTTAGACCCAAAGTGGTTTAGCGTGCTAAATAGAATTTTTATAGTGTAACATAATGATAACCTGATGTGAATGAGAGCCTAGGAGACCCAGACATCATACAACACATTCTCAGTGAATTTCAAACTGAATTTAGAGTCATGATGCTAGAACTTGAGCTCTTAGTTTAAGTTCATATAGTTTATACCAAGAGAATATATTCCAAAAGGGATATAAGTTTTATGAAAAGAAAAAACTGAAGTGGGTGAGGAAAAAAGAGGCCCAATTCCACACCACTCATTACTTGGAAGACTCAAATACATCTTAAAGACATGATTTATGGACTTGAACTCTATGTTAAAGGTCATAGAGTTTGGATGGTGGATCTTGTACAACTCAACCATGTCAGTACACACCCTAACAAGACTCCAAAGATCATGTGAGTCATGCTAGGTGTGGGAAACAAGGAGTGGTGAAGGTATTTCTTGGACATGTGAAAGTTTATAGTAAAGGAAAGGATATACTAAATTGAGAATTTCCTTGGGACACTGACTTTCTTACTCAACTCACATGAGTGAGTTGATGGGTAACACCAGGGCTGATTTAATTCCACTAAAATATTGTGAGTAGGAAGGATGATAATCCAAGACTTATGAGATCTGGAAAAGGGATGACCTAAGGGTAGGGATTGGCTATTGAACATGTTTTAAACATTGAGACCACAAACACATCAGTCAATAGTGGGGAGAGAAAATGTAGAATTGGCTACTAATAAGGTTGAAAAATAGTATCATCAATTTGTTAAAAATGATCTATAAGGGCGTTGGCCTATGATAGGAGGTGAGCCATCTTTCCTAGGAACCATCATTGTTAGTAGACTCATTTGAAATTTAAAGATGATTCAAATACAAACTGAGAAAGGCTTGATGTTTGGAAATGGATTGAGTAAATATTTTTGTGACATTAAACACTTTAGGTATCATGCTAAAATGAATTCATGCATTCCAATGGGGTGTCATAAAAAATGGGGTTGAAGCCTGAGTATTGTAAATTTTTTATGGTTATGATTCATGGACCATAGGGTGGATATTAGTTTATGGTCTAAAAGCTGAAACCATAATCTCTTAGTTTTAGTTCATAGTGTTTAGACCTATCTTGAGCATCTCAAATGGATATGTGTAGCATAGAATACCGACAAATATGACATGATTAGAGGTCCAAGGAGACCTACTACTACACAACACATTCATAAAAAGGATTTCATAAGGTTCAAAGTCCTAATTCTTGGAATAAGGGTTGAAATTAGTTTAAGGACTTCAATCTTGGACTATGATGGGCCCAAGGGGGTGATGGATTCGATGAATCCGTTGATAGGTTAGGAGATGAGTTGTATGGGCATCACTATATATCCCACGGGAATGTGAATTGATATTTATAAACCATTTATGTGTTTTATGGTGTTTTAATTAATTTATTTATATATTTTAATTATTATTATTTAAATTTTCTGAATGATTTAACTCATTTTGCGTGTTATGGAAGGATCCCACAAATAATTTTAAAACAAAAAAATGACACTTCACATTGAAAGCTTCCCCCGCATCCCATCATCAGATATTTTAGGATGATCATGGAGCACTTATAAATAATTGAACTGATAAACCAAGAAAATAAGAAGCTTCTATGGAAGAAAAATAACATTACATGTCATGTAATCATTACCCATAATGAACCCCATGAAATTTTTGAAAGAGATACACACTGTGTCGGAAAGAAATTGGAAAAATAAATTTACATGTTGTGTAAATGATAGGGATATGATTTAAGTACCTAGTTTCAGTATATCTTCAACTTTTGAAATGATTTACAACATATTACCAACCCATGACCATTTTATTACCATTCCTTTATGAAATTAAATAATCCTCTAGAACAAAACTTGGAGAGAGAATCTACATTGTTTAAGATCCTCCCCAACTTCATCTCTCTTTTAATTATACATTATTTTATTATTTCCTTACCTATTATCCTCTTATAACTTGAATTAGGTGGAAAACCCAACTTTTTCTAGGGTTATGTAATATAATGGGAAAGGTTACATTAGATTGATTTCATTTTATTTATTTATGTATTTATTTTTTTTGCAATTTAATTTCCAAAATAAAATCCCATTATTTTAATTTCATCATGATCATTGTTAATTGAATGAAAAAGGAATCTTAAAATTGAAAAACTAAAAATGCTAAAGGGGGCAAGACCATTGTGAAATTTACGGGAAATTAGGTTTAAATATGGTATAGAGTCAATCTTGATTCGACATAATGATAAAATGCTGGATGAAGGGAAATAGTGGATTTCCACATAAAGGAGGGGATACCATGACAATGAGAACTTATTCATAATAACTCCAACATCAGTCATGAATTAATCAACATATTTTATAAAATACAACTGAACCTGAATCCCAATATTACTAAACATATGAAAAATTCTGAAAAGTATATTTAAATAAATCAGCCTTCTTTTTTATCTTCTTTTTATTTCTCAAAATCAACCAAACTAATATTTTCTTACCTCTTTATTCAATTTAATAAAGTAAAATATTTTGAAAACCTAATAAAACTAATTCACTATATTTTTGGATTCAACATCGAACCTAACATCACAACATTTGAAATAATTGAGTACCATAGTTTGTGTTTTATATATTTTTTATTTTTCTTCACCCATTAAGAAATAACATTGACTTAAAGGCATGTTAGGAATAAATTCATTAATTGTTCTAAAACATGGTGTGGTAGGATACAAACACTTCCGAGGATGATACTCTTTGATTAGGGAATTAAGGCATCCCATGATTCTCTCTGGGCATCCCAGATTCATAGCATGAGGTAATGATCATCTCTTCATCAAAGGAATCCTAGTTTGAGGTGGGGTAAAATTGAAGTTTAACATGCTATGTTGAAGACGTTTTTGCAACCGATGTTTATCATACGGGGCATCCCAAGAACATCTAGGGTGAGACTACAATTTAGAATCATGCATTTTGGATGTTGATTATCCCAAAATGATATTTGTGGTACGAAGGAATGAGGGTCAAGAAGGACAAATTCCACACCACATATTCTTGAGGGTACCTTAATACAATTTAAATTATTGATTCTTAGACTTGATATTCTTAATCAAAGTCAGAGAGTTTGAACCCTAGTCTCATAGTTTAATGGCATAGATTTCAGAACAATCACACAATTTAACATCATGTGATTGGGAGATAGACATGTCCTTTAACAGCGTACGATGTGGAATGAGAATTATACATTTTAACATCATGTAATCAGGATGTGTCGCATATTTTAATTTATTATGATCAGTATGGTGTTTTATGCAATTTAATGTCCTATAATGAGGATGTGGAACTAGGAAGATTTATGTCATGAAGTTCCGTTGTAGGAAAATGTAAACCCCTTATGTGAAATAAAGCATGATAATGTTGGTTTATGTTGGAATTGTAATACACTCTTCGACTATAGTGATCAAAGAGTATGCATCATTGGAGTTGAACATGTGAGGGATATATTATCCTTCCCACATCGGATCAAACATTGACATCTTCTTTCTAGGTATCATTGATGTTCTAATATCCAGTACCGTATCACCCAAGAGGAAGGAGTTGAGGTGGAATATATTATTAAATTCTCTCTCTATCCTTATATGATTCATTTCAAGATTATACAAGGGCTATATAATGTTCTCTTAAAGGCAATCCATCTAAAATATATGTAATTCATCTATTATCTCTAGAATATTCCGGTCATGGATAGTTAGTTAGAGTGATGGAAACTAGAAATCAATGGGTTGGACATCCTTAGTTCCACACACTAGGGAGTATAGTGTCACATGGTTGGAATTTTGGGTTTTCATTTGATAGGACCATAGGGAATTGGGGTGATTTTCTCTCCAACTTTTCTTGTTTTGTCACACCATCTTCTAAAAAATATTAGAGAGGGTCTTGTTGAATGCCTTCATATATCCATTTTTTGGCATGATATGTAGAAGTATAGATTGACCGGATATCATACTTGGAATACAATCTATCCAACTTGATATCGTGGAAGTTGGGTTCATTTTCAAAGATAATAGAATAACAGAATCCATATTGATGGATGTTGTGAGATCCCATGAAAAAGATCATAGATAAAGCATTTACTTCCATGAGGGGAAATTTTTTCTACCCACATAGAGAATAAATCAATCACTGTTAAAGTGAACTTCCATTGGTGATAAATTTTTCGCCAATATAGGCCCACATTATCCAGTCCCTACACTATAAAGTTCCAAGAATATTTTTTAGTGAGAAAGAGCTCTTGAGGTCAATGCAAATTTTTTTTGAAGATCCAACATGTATTTCACCACTGGGAAAACTCGATGTAGTTGTGGACCATTGTGACATAAGTATCCAAACCATAGAATCTGGTGGGAGAGCTTAAATCCTAATTTATGAGAACTTTAGTACCCAGTAATAACTTCCTACATAACCTATGAAATATCATCTCCATGAATGTATTGGAGGATAGTCCCATCAAACCCATATCTATAGGGAGTATGCTCATGTTTGGGGCCTCTATAAAGGTGTATTGCACTTCACACCAATAGATTCTATGACACTCAACTTGATCTAGTGGGATAATTACATTCTAGACATACATATAGAAAGGATTCATCTAATCAAATTATTCCTCTACTATTGGGGAACACATGGTTCCTGGCGTAGAAGCACCAACAACCAAATGATTCACCTATTAGCTATCATTGTCCTCTAAATCAACAAGAGTGATGACCCTATAATACGCCACATGAAAGAACATTCCATACAAGATAGGGTCTACAAGAGCTAAAACCATACTTTACATGGAATTTGATTTAAAATTCTATCACTGAGGGATATGTGTCATTTTTGGCTGAGAATAGAACCGGTCCGTTGTCTGGAGAGTGCACTGAAGAAGGGGCGTAACCATTATCTTTCTGATGATGTAGTCACCATTAATCTGTTTGATGACAAATTCAAAGTCTCCCTTCACATGTAGGCAGGGATCATCAATATTGAGGGATATCTTGAGACTATTAATGAGAGCCTAATACACATCCTCATTATTGATGGAGCCTTTTAACAACTGGAATGCGTATGGTAGGACAACCTCTACAGGGGTTATGAAGATGACCCCACACCTACTCTATCAATATTTGGATCATTGATCCCTATAATAGTTTTTCATTAGGAGGAACCATAAAAATTTATATGTCAGTACCATAGACTGATACCCTAAGAGGACAACCTCATTTGGGAATTTGATATTTAGGGTAGTTTTTTAGGGGCCTGATGGGTGGTCGGGAAGTATTTCAATGCCTAACCCTTCAAAGAGTCTTTAATTAAAAAAATATATGTAGAAAATATAATTGATAACTTATTAGAATGTTAGCCACCCCAACAACATAAGGATATTCATGATATAGTTCAGGGGATCCACATGGGACAATTGATATTTCTCAGGATAATGTAGATAGTTCCACATATTCTTCACTACAAAAACTAGTGTGAGGATGCACTTCTCGAAATTAGTAGTATCTAGTCTCCATGTCCAAGAGCATGATAGTGAGATATTATAAACCCTTCAATATAATCTTATTATTATTCTAGGAAAGAAGGGAGCCAAGGGATTATTCTATGGTGGTCACCTAGAGGACGAAAGTCTTACATTATATGGGTGAAATCAAGACCAGATATGTTGCTGGATTTTTTCAAAAACAAATTGGACCTCTTCATAGCACTAGTGTATGGTAACTTTACTCATGATCCATTAAAAGTGGTTTCATTTCTTCCATATTCTCAATGAATATGGGGTTGATGTAAAAGTTTCATTAAAATCCCTGTAGTACCTAGAGTTTGTTCAGGGGTGAAATTTTGATGATGAAATTAATCTTTTATGGTTCAATATCAATGCCTCTTTATCAAAAAATGAAGCTGGGAAACATCCCATAGGTAAACCCGAATGCACACTTTAAGGGATTCATCTTCAAGTTCCCATTGTGATTGATGGTGAATACTTTCTTTAGGTTTGATATATGGTCCAAGAATTAGCAGGACATGACAACCAAGTCATCCATGAAAAATTACACCAACATCCTGAGAATAGGAATGAAGATTTGGTGCATGGAATGCTGATAAGTGGCTTGTACATTCTTCATACTGAAGGGAATTACCTGATAGAAGACGTTCCATTGTGGTAATATGAATGCGGTAGACTCTTAATCCTAATAGGTCATCCATATTTGGTTGTACATAGAGTATTATTACATGAAGGAGAGATCCTAGAACACAATAGTAGCCTTAATCAGTCACTCTGTCATTGGAAGGGGGAAGTTATCCTTCAGACTATAGTGGTTGAGGCCCTATAAGTCGATACAAACACTGATCTATCCATTATTTTTTCTGGATGGGATGATGTTGGCTAGCCACATGGGGTACTAAACCTCTATGATGATGTTTTCATTGATATTCTTGTCAACCATGGCCTCAATGATGGAACCATTAGAGGGATTCATTTTACTAAGTTTCTATTTGAACCCTTGATGACTCTCTATGAGGCCAAGACGGTGGATAGAGGCCTATGTATTTAGTCTTGACATCTCATAATAAACTTAAGAAAACACATTGTGACTCTTCTTTAAGAAATTCGCACAATTTAATTGTGCCTCTAGTGGAATAGATTCACTGATCATCATTGGCCTTAGATCTTCCTTGGTATCGAGGTTCACCTAAAAAAACACGTCAATGGTGCTAGAGATTCCCTCTTCAATACATGATAGGATAATCATTTAAATCATCTTTACTGTTTGAGGTAGGGGAATCAATTGAAGGATGTGGCTCATCTAGGATAGTTGATTCGGTAGGGGAATTGGTTCTTAGTACGTATAATAAGAAATCATTGATGGGAGATTCCTTTCCTCCTTAAAAGTTAAAAAATAGGATGTTAGGAAAATTTAATCTAACCTCCCACCATGAGGCCCAAGCATGATGCCAAAGTAATGGTGGGAGTCCAACCTTTTTCGATTAAATCTAGCTCATCTAAATATATGGTAATGATGAAAAATAGTTTTCATATGGAAAACCTCTCATTACATCACTAAGTTGGGGAATTTTGGTACCACACAGGCCTATCATGTGTAAGATTATGAGGTAATATTTAGATATTCCTCCCTTTCAGGGATGCGACACCCATTTATCTTGAAAAAAAAATAAAAATTCCCAAGCATGGAATTATTGACTCTAATCCATGAATTGAGAGAATGAAATCATTATGAAAATCTTCACATGGACTGGTCGTGTTGGTTGTGTGCTCGGCCTCATTGGTCTAAAACTACTTCCCTTCCAACTTTAGTAGAGGCCATCCATGTAGCATGCTTGATGGGAGTCGAAGGGAGATGAATCATCATGAACTACCCATACTCATCCATTGAGGGAGTATTTGAGGCATTGGTGATACGAAGAGTGGACTACCACATGAAAATGAAGCTAAGGGCTACCCAAAAATGCATTGTAGGTGGTATCTTATATGAGTAACATAAATTAGAATATTTCTATAAATCCACAAAACTAGTTCTCTAGAAGGACCTTTCCTCATAGATTATGCTCGCTCAAGTCATAACCATGAATTTTTCGGTTGGTGGGGATTATATATATGGTTCTTTCAGTCCTAGATTTTGGGGCATGTTGTTCGTGTTGATATTGATAGTAGAACATATGTCTACCAGACAGTAGTGGAAATCCAAGACATTGAAAAAGCCTATGATGTAGAGTGGATAGATGTGCTCCCACACGATGGCATAGTTATCTTCTTTGAAGAATGAAATGGTGGTCTAGCAATACCGTTGTTCATCCATCTCCACATAAAAGGCCTCTATAGTAGATAAATCTTCTTCTAACATAAGGAACTTTTCAATGCTTCAATAAGGTCCTCGTTCATTTCCTTCGACAAGAAATGGTGATCAGGGATTTAGATCCTCGTAGGTATTATGATGTGTTTCTTCAACCCATTGTACTTCCACACCAAAGTCATGCATTTTCCTGTAAGGGAAACACCATGGTAGGAATCATGATGGGTGATTCTAGCTGATCCACTATGTTCTATAGGATACTAGAAGTATCTTTATTGAACAGTTGAATCTCTATGAAACATTGTTTGATGAACTTTGGTGGTGTGAGTCTTATATCTTGGTGGATGTGGTCAACCACGGTGAATTATAGGGTGATATTATTTTTCAATTAACATGGTTTGATCTAGCATATCCATTAGATCAATTAATATGGCTAGAAAAAGAATAATATTTGGAAGAGTGGACTATGAGGATTGTGCCTGCTGAGCTCTGCGCAAAAAATACTAACTAGTTTTAGTAGCATACATGTCTTGGTTTGAGGTGTTTTCCTTAGCATTATTTCTTCTCACACATCCTTAACCTTTCCTTAAATGGTATCAACCAGAGGAATCCTTGGGACTTTTGGTACATTCATCATTTCTAGGCAGTTTAAAGTGATCTACCAACTCAATGGAGTTCATAGAAGCATACTTCTCCTCCTCATCAGAGGGTTCCTCCAATGATGGGATAACCCTGGGTGCGGTTCACGACTCAGGAGGCATGAAATCAACAAGATTATTGGATGTATTTAGATCCTTAGGGAGACTCCAATTTACCTTTAACCATCTATTCATATTATTATTATATTTGGAGGGTTGAGACACAGACGTGAAAGAAGTATTTGGGGAAGGCATGAAATCTTCAGTAGATTAAGGCCTATCTAATCAGGTGTGGATGACACCATGGGAATGAGAGAATGCTCAATGATACAATTATTAATCATGCTTCAAGGAACCATGTCTAGAAACCAGCTTCCATTCAATAACACCTTTATTGTTGCTAATGGGATTAATGGAGATATATGCAACCTATTCCAAAAGTTCACCAACTTGACCAAATAGTTATCCAATTGGTCTTAGATTCAATTATTAAACACATATGATTCCTTGATGGTGTGTCTAAGGATAATTTGGTAGGGGAAATTGTCATGTTGGTCAGTTAATCTGGTTCCCTAGGGCCTTTTGAACACTGGAGGATTCATATTCCTCATTTCTTGGGAGTAAATGAAACAAACTAAGACATTTTACTCCATAAAAGAATAGTTTTGGTTATTTTTGATTTAGAAGGTCACCCTAGTATCCTATAACTAATAAGGGGATTCAATTTTAATATGGGTTAGAGCCACATCATCTTGTCTAGAAATCTATACATGGAAAGGTGGTTCTTAAAGGTATTGCATTGGGAGTGGTTGAGTTTGGTATGTTTGATGTACTTAGTGAGGTTCCTCTGGAAAAGTGGCCAAAAACATTAATAGATCAAGGGGGACTCTACCTGAATGGTTTTAGTACTCTATTATTTTGTAGGGCTTCTCACAGAAGCAGAGAGGGGTATCAGATGCACTTGATTAACCTACTGTAAAGATTCTTCCATATTCTAGTCCTTGTTAGAAAATTCCAAAAATATTACGAAAATGTTTTGGGAGATGAGTTAATGCACTAGGTCATATTTGAAATTCCTCATACTTATTTTTAGCATCTTATCTTCAGCCAGTGGCTTATTGAGTGATTATGTGATGCCTTTACATTGAGAAATACAATCTATGACTTGCTCATCAGGATTTTTTTTCACTTGAATAGGTAATCAATACTTGTCTTGTGTGTGGTGGAGCTGAACTGGTAGAAGAAATACATGTGAATGTCTTCCTAGCCTGTGATGGATCCTATGCGTAGTTGGATGTACCAAATGAATGCAAGTTCTTCTAGGGTTTGAACAAGACACTAGATGTTGATGGCCTCCTACAGCTCTATTGTTCCCAACATGGGTCTACATCTTGAGATGAAGTGATTAAAGTGTTGTAGTTGGTCACTTATCCCATTTAATGTGAGGAAACTAGGTTGTCCAAACTATGTGGGTGCTCATATTTCATACACCCATACTTGGTACAACTTTTCATCATGTGGGATAGCCACCTTTTATTTCTCCAGAGCCTCAGGATGGCAAGTTAGAGTGGATATCAAATAATCCTAGTGAGGGTCCCTAACATGATGAGGAATCCTAACCACAAATTATTTGACAGGATAAAAAACATGATAAGTAGTCTAAGTTTCTTATGAATAAGCATCACGACCTATATACTGAGGAGTATAGCTACACTAATCAGGTAGGTTCGATGACTCATTCCTCAGTCAATTTCCATATACTCACGTATAATCTCTACCTGGATGTGCATGATTAAAAAAGATCTACTTTGGGAAACTAGTCAAAGAGGAGTTTCTATTGTTTCCCTTCTGTATGTTAAATAAAATCTCTTGGAGTGGTGTCATAATATGTATGCTAATCAGTATTGAACTCATCGATGATTCATTCTTTATCTATTAACATCTAGAGAAAGGATGATATTTTTCCTTATATTTGTGGGTAATGACCCTTATATGAGGGTTTGCCAAGTAATTTGTTTCCACTTGGGGTGTGTTTTCCCTATCAAAACCTACATCAAAGCCCATGTTACTTGGAATCATAGGGAGTCCAAGTTTACCATGATGGTACCTATTGGGGAACCCTCATTGTGGATGGGTAGGATAGGATGTCAAATGATAGGGCTGAAGTGGGTAGAAGTGTATATCCCCCAAACCCAGATCTTCACATATAGAGAGACCACTTCCAAAACTCGGCCAAGTAGTATAAGGATCATAAAATATCAATTTTGGATATTTTGGTGGTAATCAGATGAAGCGAGGCACTGAGATACTGGGATTGTGGAAAACTCAACCCTTTTTAATTATTGATCAATGTCCTCAAGATTCCCTGGGGTTCCTCGATAGCCAACTATGACTATAGAGGTGGTGAATCATCTCCCATATGATCTTGGGGAAACCCACAGATTTCACCTCAGTAATGGAATATGGGATGTCATTTTAGGGAGTTTTTGGAGTCCAAAATACCATTGATTGCTAATCAGTGGTTATAACCTCCCACATGCCCTTTTTTAGATGAATGACTCTTTTTCTTGGTTAGACGAAGCTGTGATCAGTTTTGGTTAATAGATAGGTGGTGCTCCAATATGGATTATTTATTCGTATGGTTGATCAGACGAGGATCTGCTTCCTGAGGCATATGTTCACTACACACTGCTATATCACTTGGGGGAGTTACCAACCCCATAATCACATTCCTATTGCATGAATTGTTCACTAATTCCCCATGGACATGGGTATTAGTGCACATTTGTGGGTCTTCAGGATGATCCCCATTTTATGGAGTCATACTAGACAAAAATATATCCCAATTATTTTGGGTAGAGGTTGAGAGGGAGATTGACGATGATGGAGATGGTTTCACTATGATCCTCTGTAAGGGGGTAAATGTCCTCAAATTTCATGTACCTATGGTGGGATCTTGGGATCCTGTGGATTTATCCTTCTAGGATGGTGAATATCACCTATCAATCTTCGAACCCAGACTCTAGAAATCAGTGTGGAGGTTCCATTATCATGTATTATCTTCCCTTGTAATAAAATAGGTCAGTGAGGTCAATGACGACTTGGAATTTTCCAAGATTTCTCCTTTGGCAGTGATTTTTTCCCTTCTACCCAATAATGGTTCTATAGGGAAATAAAAATCCTTACTATATAGAGGACCTCCATGCTGGGGATTGTAACATAAATATGAACTCTTCTTTGGTTGGATGGGGCACAATGAGAGACTTCATGCTTGATAAAATAGACACGGGGAGTACCTCCATGTTGATATTTGGGAGTGGAGAAAAGAAGTCCATACTGGGTGATGGTGGAGAGTGGAGGACCTACTCTTTTATTGGTGATTACACGGGTATGATCTTCATTTTAAGAGTGGGGATTATAGGTTGGAATTCTATACTTGTCATTGGAAAATCATGAAATACCTCTACATGGTTTGATGTTGGTGTTGAGAGGACATCTACACTATGTCTCATCAATATGGTTTGGCCCATAACTGATGTTGGTGGTGCTGAAAACTCATATAGTCGAACCAACCTAACTATTAGGTGGATGGGGTCTTAATCATAATAGAGCAAAGAAGGATCCTTATTCTCCAATGAAAAGGATCTATCGAGATGTTCTGGTGGTGGTAGGGTCCATTACAGAAGTGAAATATGATAAACCATTTCGGGCACTATCTCGAGACTTCCATGGATGTTTTCATAAGGTGATTCATATTAAAGAAGGATTGCTGGGGACAAATCCCACCAATTCTTTGATCTGAGGGGTCTGTACTTGCTGGCATTGACATGACATGGTGGGAGCCCTACTTTGTGGCTCCCGAGTAGTAGTCACATTTAGGGTGACATAGGAATCTACCACCAACACGATGTAGGGTTGAGAGCACAAGGATCACTTTGAGGAGAGGATCCAAAAGTGGTTGGTTGTTGGAACAATGATTATTTTGTCCATGCGCGGCCCTTGGGGGGTGGTAGTGTCGGAAATGTGTTGATGTCTCTAGTTTCAGTGCACTATATACCTTGGGGAATGAATCCCTCTTGCTCGTACTAGTGTAAGCGGTTGTTTATCATCATACATTGGATTATCTTATAGGGTGTAATTTGACACATGAACTTGAAAGCTAAATTCATGGCATAATTTGTGACATAAGAGTGGTCATGTGGGATTACCAATTCATTGTTTCACCTAAACGGGTGCTTACGGGTGTTGTGTGGTTGTTTTCCTATAGTTGGGGTCTTGTAGTGTAGGTGGATTCAGATTTCAGTATTGATACAAGGAAATAAATGATCAATTCTACAACATCATACAATCTTCTAATTATAGAGAGGGATCTACACTGAAAATGTTGCAAACTGATGATGCCTAATTTTTATTGCCTCGATTATCCAGTGAGTCACATTTTGGAAGCACTATAGTTTTGGGTGGGAACTAGTGTTGGATGTTTGAATATCATAACATGCTAATCCACTGATGTCTTGAAAACTACAAGTACCCATATTGATGATAATATATTCACGTTTGGTTTTCTATTTTTGTTTCAAAAACATTCAATGGGGCACCACATGTGCATAAAAAAGATTCATATGTTCACTAGAAACTATAAACCCACATTCCAACATTACTAAGGTGGGAGACATTAATCAATTTCATCAGTGATGTATTCTATTTATTCGAAATGGGATAATGGGATGTCGAATCCTCATTTCACGTATTCCTATTTGAAGATCATCACATATTCTGTCTCTCCCTCATAGAGTGATGTTGTGTTCATAGACCTAATTATCAATTAAATCTCTATGTGGATACAAGTTAATTACACCACTTCTGTCTGGGCATTATATTTTTTCTTTATAGAGAAGTAACCTTTAGTTGATAGAGTAGTCACGTTGGGAATTATTGGGAATGTATGGACATAGGGAACACATGTCACATGTATTGTTCCTCATGGGAGGGAATATCATATGATAATTCTTCAGGAATTTAACCCAAGAAGTATCATTTCAATCATGTGGTTATAACTCCAGGGTCATAAGTATATCAAGGTTTTATAGCTAAGGCATCCAATAATTGTGCATAAGGTTATTGTTCGGGTCAGTTCAAAAGTTTTATATCCTGTAGAGATATAATTGATTATCTATATATAATGGATTGGGGCATGATTTTAACTTCTTATAGAGACAAAATTGGTTGATTAGAACACCCTATAGAGACAGAACATGAGGTGTGGATCAAAACATCATAGGGTGGAAGATCTAGGATGTATGGGTTGGAACACCCTATTAGGAGGATCCACAATTTTTATCCCTAGGAGGGAAAATCTCACACCAAGATAGCTATATCAAAACACCCCATGAGGTAGATTTAGAAGGTGTGTCCCAAGAAGGGAACCCTCAGTTTACCATTGGTTAAGATTCCCTTAGAGGTGAACCCAAAATGTTTGTTAGAATTCCCCTCTATGTAGATCAGGGAAGTGTGTCCCCAGTAGGGATAACCTAGGTTTACAAATGATCAGGATACAACTTGAGTTGAGACTATAATGTTTATTGGTGTGACCCTTGTGGTGTATTAGGGAGGTGTATCCCTAGGAGGGGGGACCTAGCAATACATATGATCAATATTCCCCATGAGGTGGCCCAAAAGGTTGATTAGAATGCTCCTTAAGGAAGATCAGTGGTGTGATTCCCTATAATGGAGCACATAAGATTACAATTGATTGTGACACCCCTTGAGGAGAATCCATAAGGTTTATCTAAACATCCCTTGAGGCGGATCATGGTGGTTTGTCCCAAGGAGGGAGAACCTAAGTACATTATTGATCGGGAATCCCATTGAATCGAGTCAAAAAGGCTGATCAGAATTCCGCTTGAGTTGAATCATGGAAGTATGTCCCTAAGAGGGACCACCTACATTATTATTGATCATGATTCCCATTGATTCAGGCCTAGAAGGTTGATCAGAACAACCATTGAGGTGGATCAGGGAGGTGGGTCTTTAAGAGGGAGAACCAAAATTTACTATTGATCAAAATTGGACCTCAGGGGGCATCCAATGAACCCTATTTAGAATAAAGGGGTCAACACCTATGTAGTTAATTCCCATAGTTTAAGATCATATGACATGACCAATCCATGATTTTTAATATAGTGTAGTAAGGAAATCATGTCTCGAAAGGATAATTGGTGAGGGATTTTATGGGGATTATGCATAGAAGCATACCTTCTGGGGGTGGCTCATATCCTGTGGTGGGATTGATGGTTTGGGAATTATGAATGAAGATTCCCTTTTCAAGAGGATTCCTCTGGGTTGGAATGGTGTGGGTATTTAGCATCGATCTACCCTTTTAAGGACCCATATACAGTAGTGTGAGATAAGGTTTTCATCGTACGCATGAAGATACCTAGAGGATTTCATTCCCTGTGTGTGGTACATGGGTCAACCTATTGATTGGAACTGTATGGGTCATCCTATGCCACTCATACACTTATAATCTTGTGTGTATTTCAAAGGTTAAGACAACATATTTATGCCATGTTATGAGGGCATTTTTGTTCTATCAAAAATCATATGACTAGGATGTGGAACTCTGTAGTTTTATGACAGGAGGCTCAGATGTGGGAGAACCAATCCTTACCCTTGGGATTACATTACCATAAATCATGCACCAATGGGAGTGGAATGGAATTTTAACATCCATATAGCTGTGGTTAGACATGGATTCCACGTTATGATCCCTATGATTATAAGAAAAAGGGTTTATGATACCTATTCTTATAAGCACGATGTAGGTGTTAGTCTTTATCCACACTTGGGATGAAGTGGGTGGACATAAGAGTGGCTGGAATAGGTTACATGGAACTCAAAGTACAACTAAACTTTCCCAGGATGGAAGTTTGGGCCATGGGTTCTTAACCTTAATGAAAGGGTTTCACCAAAACATAGGAATCATGGAGAGGCCTATGAGAGAGTTTTTGAGAATATTGAGGCCCTAAAGAGTAATATTTCGTGAATATTAGGTGCATAGTGAATTTAATAGGCTTTATGAATGGGTATGCATCAGGAAACATAGTTCTTCTTCCTTAGAGTGAAGTCTTGATTTGTAAAGGAAGTGCATCGTGAATGTTGAATGCTTCATGAAGCCTTCAGCTACCATAAGGGCCACCTTCCTTTGATGAGGGATTACATCCTCATAAAATTAATCTCCACCCAAGGTGGAGAATCTTAAGTATAGAACGAAATGTGTTTCATGAATCCTAGATACCTTTGTTGATCCATTTTTTATTTGCTTCACAATGGTGAGGATGTTCATGAATCCGAATTGATTGTGGAATTCGAAAGGTGAAATGTCATTTCTAAAATATTAGACAGAAGGTGTATTTATTGGAAAGGGGTTACTTGAATATTGAAGTTCTTTGTGAAGAAGCATGATCTTCATTAGTGGGAGTGGTTTCATGAGTCTAAGAATTGCATTCATAGAGGTTACCATAAAATATTCAGGGATTCGTGTTGTATTCCACAACCCTGACAGTTACTACACAGAGGTTACCTTAAAGACATCATGTGTTCACAGAGGAAACATATCAACTAGGAAAACTCATAAGCTCCGGTCATTGGTAAGGTAGCAAATCTTCATGATGCAAACCCTTTAGACATATTTTCAGGCAATTATGGTCCAACTTCACTCAGAACAACCACTCCTTCCTTGACTATTCCCATGTGACTCATATTTCAACATTGATAGTGATGATGAATGAATCCTTGTTTAAGATTAAGATCGTTCTATCACTTTACTATATTGTTACCATGAGTTCTAATCATGAAACTGCCACCATGCTACCAACACTATTATAAAATGATTCCTTCAAAAGGGAATAAATTCTACCATTCTATTACTACAATCACCATTGAAAAAATGCTACCATCATAATGGAATATATGCTACTACTAGAGAATGATTTCAACCACCATTTGTTTCCACTTTTTTTCTACATCAAACCCTATATTGTTGTCCTCATACTACCATTAGATGGATTTTATACATTTTTATCCTTCTTTGATGTGAGAAAATAAAAATGAATATATGGGTTGTCAGTTGAATCAACGAATTTTCATCGATAGAGGGAGACAATCCAACTGGGGTGAATGTCATCCTGACGTGACTTTATTAATTATGCGAGTCACTGACCAATACCCATGAAGGATTAGTGGCTGAAAGCTGATGATGATTCACTATGAATGTTTTCTATCCCATGATCTCTATTGAGATGTGTACTGCTCCCAAAGAAGAACAAGTTCATCATTTCCCTTTTGAAGTTTTAACTCAGGTAGATGAAGAAATATAATCCCATTGATCAAGTGAGTCCAAATTTCTTAAATTATTTACTAGTGAGTTCATTTTCAAATCAAATATTTTGAAAGAAATTCCATGATTAATTTTCATTTCATCAGTTACGTATCTATATAATAACACATTACATGTACATAGTGAAGGTCACCAAAGAGGTTCTATAAGGATACTGTCTAACATTCCCACTAGAACCTCCTTGACAATCCCCCTAAAAATCCAATCCATTAAGCACTCCACTATAAAGGCCCAAGATAGCTGAGAGTTAATGCCTATTAAATATGGACTGAGAATGAGGAGAACTGAAAAAAAAATTTAGTTGAGAATATATATTCCTAAGCCCAACATTGGAATCCCAACTTCATATTCCCTATTACTGAATAGGCAAGCCCCTCACACCATTATTCCATGTGTTCCATAGTTATAGTGCACATGTAGAAACCATATAAGAAAGTAAGAGATCATTTCTATGTACTCAAGATGAGGGGAATGAGGAAGGTTTTGTTGATTATATATATTTTTCCTCCTCCCACTATAGAGAAATCTTGACCTTGTCCTTTAGCCTAGTTACGGTTATATTAGAATTTAAACATTTAATTTCTAATATATTTTAATTATAATTCTCATTATATACATTATTCAAGGTGAATATGTTCTTCCACCACTTCATTGTGTTCTATCAATATCAATGGCATATTGTAATCTCTTAAACATTATGAACATGGAGTATTGAATCAATAGTTAATTCTGGGGGGAGATTCACTATTTATTAAACCCTTATTACAATTTATTATGTTTTTAATTAATTATGATTATCAGGTGGGGGTGTTATGGGATTGTTTTTCCAATTTTACACCTTTAATAAACATTATTAATGTTACATTCCTTTATCTATTGAATTCCCCCATCCCCATCCCAATTCATTTCATATGCAATTTAATGGAGGGAGTCTGGGAAGACCAATATACGATGGATTTAGGTATAGTTTTTGGGCTTCTTTTCAATCATTTCATGTTCATTAAAGGAAACCATGGAGGAAGTGTAATTATATGTTCCTAGGATACTTCCAAAATTTTATAGGATCGTGAAATATATATATATATATATATATATATATGGTAATGAATTAATAATTTTGAGATCATTATCAATTACACAAAAACATATATAATGGATAATGAGTTTTATTAGTAGGACAATATAAGACTAACCCATTCCAAAATTACAATTGTCTTCATTATATTTTTCATTTACACAAGAAAAAAAAACAATAATTTTCAATTCTAGATACTTTTGAAATTAATAAAATTAAGGAAACCTTAATATTTTTCTAGAATAGTGAATAACCAGTCTATACACTCCCCTTGGGAAATTACCTTTGTTATCCTTATGATTCATTTAATGTTTTCAATAAAATAAAAATATTTCCATGACTAGTGATTATGATTCGATCAACTTGGTGAAGATACAAGGGACTCAGGTCATGTGTTCACTATTTTAACACAATTATAATTATTGTTTTTGAATTTTTCATTATTTCTTCAGATTTCTCCTTTACATCCACTACAGGAATACCACATATTAGCGGCAGTTTAAACCGCCGCTAAACTTGG
Organism: Viscum album; assembly: GCA_963277665.1. Classification (NCBI taxonomy): domain Eukaryota; kingdom Viridiplantae; phylum Streptophyta; class Magnoliopsida; order Santalales; family Viscaceae; genus Viscum; species Viscum album. The sequence goes on along the minus strand of OY728143.1, from coordinate 1,381,832,967 downwards.
CGTCAGCAATCTATTAGCGGTGGTTTTATGAATTTTGCGGCTGTCAAAGAAAAGCATCACAGTACCTCATTTCGCGGCAGTTTTTGGTAAATTTAGTGGTGGTTTTAAGGGCTATTTAATTAGCGGCGGCTATAATCGCCGCAAAATTCAGGCATGCCAGGCGCCTGCTTAGCGGCGGTTAAAACCGCCGCTAATTCCAACGTGATTTCGCAGCAGTTTTAACTACCACTAAGCAGTCTTCCGAATATATTTAGCGGCGGTTTAAACTGCCGCTAAATGTATAAGTGGTAAGATATCAGCGGCGGTTAAAACCGCCGCGAAATGCTGACCCGAAAAAAAAAATAGAATTTCTGTTTATACTCCACCACTGCCCTAGAAAACAAACCAAACAACACATACAACATATATATAATAAGGAGAAAATTTATGCACCACCTACGCAATATTCATAAACACCCTTTCATTTAATATTGATGAAAAAGTTGATCTAATTCAATAAGAATACCTAAAGCATACAAAATACCTAAAATTATGGATTTATAATGAAACAGAAGATAAAATCAAATGAAACAAGAGATTGGGGGTCACATGGATTTATACTTATAGTTTACATATGATCAAAATTGAAAATATTTGATTCCATAAAGGATTAAAGTGTATGGATCAAAATGTGTCAAAGAAGAGAGGGGAGGGATCACTACTAGTCGTTTGTCCTATAAGGATGAGGAACGAGGATTAAATGGGTTGATGTTCAGTCAGAATAAGAACCTTTAAAACATTATTGTTATAAAATACTTTATATCGATGATTGACATTATGGTTCCAGGAAATAAGGTCTCTCCAATCTACCACATAAGAAGACATTTGAGAAATAGAGGGCATATTTAAAGAGAATAGAGAATATATTAGAAGATATGTAACCATTAAGAGAGAATCAGTTGTGATAATCAAACAAAATAAGTGCATAACATGGAAAACATTACGTGGACCACATGATCCATTCTAGGTCACGAAAATCACATAACCCATAAAAAATCTTTTGATCACATGATTTTTCTTAATACATATAATCATGTTACCATGTGAAGGTCACATGAATCACATAAAGACTTGTAGATCATGAAAAAATCCTCAAGAGACAGCCAAATTACATAAGATAGACTAATGGCCAAGGGTGTGCATCAAAGTTCTAATAAATTACCATTGATTAGTTCATGGATTGATTAAGTGAGATATTTAGACAAGGTGATCACACAAAGAGGTCAAGTGACATGATCACATGATTAGGTCTCTTGTATGGTTCTTGTGATGAGGTCATGCAAAGTTTTCTTGCAAAACAAACGCACGAGAGATAGGGTTTTGAGAGCTATTGAGCTTCATGTCACTGGTCAAATGACCAGCCTCTCACCCCCTATTTATAGGGAACCTCAAGTAATACGAATGGACTTATAGAAGACAAAAAGATGTTTTTAATTCCAACCAGAGAAATCATAAGAGACTCATGAAGTCATTTCCTACCTCATAACTGATTCCTTGTTCCTTCGAACATCACTTTTGTGGGGGGGGGGGCATTTTTTGACGCTAGCCAAATGAGTATTGTATATTTTAGGAACAAAGAAATACCCAAATACTAGATATTAATATATACCCAAAGGAAAGAAAATTCTAGCATTTATACATATAGATTAATCACCTAGGTCACAAGGACCATGTGAACTTCAATGAGGCTCATGATCACATGACCCTAGGAACATCATGCAAAGGGTTTATGCAATTCATGTGATCTGTTCTTGATCATGTGAAGCCCCATAAAATAGCCCAATTAATCATGTAAAACCCCTATGGTTATTCTTTTTTATCATATGACATGTCATCAAACAATCTCCCAATATGTTCATAAAATAAAAGTTAGAAAAGAGGGAAGCTTCATGGGAAGGGAGTTGCATTGGATTTCATGTGATGAGGTTACGTGCCTCATAAAAACTATTAATGATCATGAAAATCACCTCAGAAAACCATCTTGATCTAGTGATATCCATTCAACATGGCTGTTTGGACATGCAACACCCTAATGAGTCAAATTCCCAATGCTGAATTTACAACAGAAACATCAAAGAGCCTATTACCATAGATCATCTAACCAATGAAACAAACACATCATTCTCTTTACCACCTGAGGTTATTGTGATCATTCAAGGTTACCAACTGAAGCTCCTCCAAGACCAATGGTTTTTTTAAAGGTTCCATACACCACACATGTTATATATAAAAACCAACCTTTCCCATATTTGTTCAACACATCAACAATACTACTCATGGTCCGATGATGCATCGTCACCCTCTCCACCTCCATCTCCTTCTGCCACCTGTAAGAACATTATATTGAAAATTAAATATTGTTTCATATTTCTAATTAAACTTAAAACCAATAAAATTTTGCAAACCAAATGATTGTGATTTATTGTGATTTACCTACTCACCACCACTCGGTGCACTACCACTGGGGGAATATCTGCTCATCTGGTGATATAAATCAGTCAATGCTTTCTGCATAGCAGATATCTGAGCCCCTTATTCTTGAACTGTGGCTCGTAGAGAAGACATATCCCTTTGAGCATCTTCAGGTATGGGCTGACCATAACCAGGAGTAGATGCGGCTGGAATCCCTGATGGCCTGCTAAAGACCTTAGACAGTACGGGTCCCAAACCCATCCCGTGCACTCTACCTGGATGCTCCTTCCCAAGGACTTGAGAAACCGGGTCATCCTGGGAGACTGAGTAGGACTGCCCAGGACTAGCATCCCATAGTTCTTTAATTTTTACCTATAAATCAAATATCAATACATATTAACATAGTAAAAACAGATAATAAGTTATTATAATAAAAATGTTACTTCATACCCCAACTTCTTTGGTAGGATCATTAACAAAAGAGCCATCTAATTTTCTGTGAACATCCAACCACAGTTCAGTCCAGGAGGCTTTGTGCCCTAAATTCTATGACTTCATTAAGAAAAGATAAATAAAAAATTCAATATATTAAATATATAATATTGTATTATAAATATTTAAACTATTTAAAATATTACTAATGACATTCGGCTTCTAGAAAAGCTTTTTGAGGCCACCGTGTGAGGGATGACTTGCTTCGCCCTGTTTGATGCATTCTGTCGTGAGAGATCCTGAAATAAATAAAATGAAATTTAACATTAATGTTTCCAATGTCATCTCCTCTTCATATACATTTATTAATGTAAAATGAGGATAATATAATAATATATATTTCAATACCATCCTCTTCTCATCACGATGTCTGTCAACAAAAAATTTCCACTACTCCTTCGGTACCCCACTGGGTAGCTTGTCATACATTTGTTCCAAGGTCAACGAAGTATCGTTGACATCACACCACAATATCCATTTGAAATCATTCCATTTTGTACCGAGATTTTTCAAAGTCCACTTCCGTGCTATCACATCAGCAACTGTGAAGTGGAAGAACATCTGTATACAGAAATTCATTTTGAACATATTAGTAACATGACATTCAATTAAAACATAATGTAATAAAATTACCTTTATTTGAGAATCAAAAACTTCATTTTTCCAGTTTTGAGGCATATTTCTCCAATCATCATATGAAATGGGATGGGAAATGGGCTCCGCTGCCAACTGACCTATAATCTGGCCAAGTAACCCTGCGGCATCATCCGTAGGGACCCCATAAGAATCAAATGGCACGACTATCTTTTGACCATTAAAGATCCAAACATCTGAGCTTTTTAAGTGTTTCTCCATGGTTTTATTTTTGTCATCTTCAATGAGAAAATAATTAGTATAAAAAAATGCAATAAATTTATTTAATTAAAATTTATACCTATGACTATGACCCTCTAGTGTGTCCGGGATGAACTGGAAGGGGTCTATCGCCGCCCAACTGGTGAGGAACCTGTAGGGGGAGTTGACGACTCAGCCTCTAATGGGAGTCTCTCTGATGGTGTGAGAGATGGTGCAGGGGGAGATGGTGCGGGGGTGTAGGCAGCTGGTTCCTCAGATGTCGTGGGGAGTGACCCAGAAGGATCAGCATCTGTCGCAGAACTAGAAGAAATAGTATACCGCTTCCTCCTTGGCATTCCTGTCATTTAATCAAATAAAATTAAGTTCAGAATATATATTTCAAAAAAATTATGCAGAAAAAAATTAAATATGATAATAGATGCCCAGTACTAATAAACAAACTATATATAGCAATGATAATGAATGACTGTAGAAATGAAACAAGTGGTTGATACATGAATGAATAATTGTACATACAATCATTTTCCCCTTCAATAATGTCGGTTTCTTGCTCCATTGCTTCATCCACTTCATTCATCCTTGCAAGACTAATATTTTCAATATCATGATGGAAAAGTAATTCTGCTTCCTGTTGTTGATGACATTCAACTTCAGAGGTCAAATCTTCCACTTCATCACCGATATCATACAAATCTCTTGGTATTATGTGAGTAACTACACTCCACCCTTCATCCACAACATCATTCACATAATATACCATTTTTTCTTACGATGATAAGATATATGGATCATGCATTTCACGATCACCAACATCCATCAAGCGAGAGAAGTTCACATAAGTAAATTACAATGAATCTCTTTTAACACCTCTAATAATATCGACCCATTTTCATTTGAGTAAAACAATAGAAAAATGTCCATGGTAGTTTAATTCAATAATATCATGCAGCTTTCCATAGTATCCCACTTCAGCAAATATAAATATACCACTATTTTGTGTTTTCAAACCCACTTCTCGATCAACTGTACAAAATCTAAATCCATTCACATTATAACCGTCGAACTTTCTAACTTGCTTTATAGGACCTCTAGCAAGAAACTACAAATCTTCTGACAAGTCTGCTCGAGTATCAGTATTCATGATCTGAAAAAAGAAATATAATTTAATAGATTTATAAATTGTATGTGTCAAACTAATATTCTTATTTATTGCAATATTTATGAACTTACACGTCGTGCAAACTATTCTACAAGCTCTTTATTCACAGCTTTTGTTATATCTTTCTCATTTTGTGTTCGGCCTCTTATTCGTCTCTTTGTTTGTATCCTCAAATCTTCAATAAATGGATCTGCAATTTCACTATTCAGCAGCACATATCTATGTGCCTGTAATAATTCCAATTCTGTCAGTGTCACATTTGAGGTTCTCCCAACTGATCGGCCAATAGCAGGAAATATTTTTGATTTCTGATGTATTTGAGATTGAGTTGATGTGTCGTCAACACGTCCAACTCGATTAAATCTTGTCTCAATATCATATAAATACCTGGAACATAAGGAAAGACATTCCTCGTCCAAATAGCCTTCAGCAATAGAGCCTTCTGGTTGAGCTTTATTTCTCACGTATGATTTCAAATGCCCAAGATATCTGTGAAATAAAATAATAATATTATGCATTTATTTAAATGTCAAAAATGGTTTACATAACTGGAAAAAATATAAATAAAATACCTCTCAATTTCATACATCCATCGATAATGAATGGGGCCTCCTAATTTAGCTTCTTCAACCAAATGCACAGTTAAATGCATCACGATAGTAAAAAACGATGGAGGAAATATCATTTCCATTGCACAAAGCGTCAATAAAAACCGATCCTGGAGGTTGTTAAGCTAAAATGGATGTACAACTTTCTCACATAATTTCCTGAAAAATGTGCAGAATTGGAGTACAATAGTAGTAACTTTTTCAGGTAATAATGTACGCAATGCCAATGGTAGTAACTGCTGTAACAAAATATGTGAATCGTGACTTTTCAATCCATGTAACTTATGATTCTTCAAGTCAACACACCTCAAGATGTTACTCGAATACCCATCAGATACCTTCACAATCTTTAAAATTTGATGGAACGTATCTTTATCTCTATTTTTCATTGCGAAAATGGCTGGAGCATACTTTTCATTCTCATCTAGCCAGAGATCGCGTTTTATGTTCATTACTTGTAAGTCTTTGCGAGCATTAAGATGATCCTTCGGCTTTCCATGCTCATTAAGTAATGTGAAAATCAAATTATCACAGAAATTCTTCTCAATATGCATCACATCAAGATTGTGGTGCAACAAATTAAATTCCCAATACGAAATTTTAAAGAATATACTTTTTTCTTCTATTGTTGCGTTCTGATTTCACTTGATGATGCACTTCGGACCCATTTTCTGCTATCATTCAAATGATGAACCTTCCCAAATCCTGTTTCAACATTTTCAAGCTATGTCAATATTTCAGAACTGGTTAACAACTTTGGAGGTGGCCTACGATCAATGAAACCATTAAATTTTGATTTGTTCAGCCGAAATCTATGAGATGCATCGAGAAATCTTCGATGGCATAAGAAGCACCATTTTCTACTGTGAGGTAGCCGTTTGGGCTCAAAATCAAAGTTACAAACGGGACAAGACAAACCCGTATAAGTGTTCCAACCAGATAAATTCCCAAGCCCAGGGAAGTCACTAATGGTCCACAGTAAAGCAGCATGCATTTTGGACATTGTTTTAAAAGAAACATCAAATGTCTCAACACCGTTACTCCATAACTCCTGCAATTATTCAATCAAAGGCTACAAGTATACATCAATATCATTTCCAGACATTTGTTTTCCAGGAATAATCATTGATATGATAAAAGATGATTGTTGCAAACACATCAACAGAGGCAGATTATAAGGGATCAAAACAACTGGCCAAATGCTATAACATGTACTCAAAGTCCCAAATGTGTTGAATCCATCAGCAGCCAATCCCAATCAAACATTTCTAGGATCAGCTGAGAAATCTGGATGTAATGAATCAAATGTCTTCCATGATTGGGAATCTCGTGGATGTCTAATTAACCCATCATTGTTATTATCTACAGAATGCCACTTCATGTGTTCGACAGTTTTTTATGACATGAATAATCTTTTCAATCGCAGCTTCAAAGGAATGTAACGCAAAACCTTTGCAGGTATGTTCATTTTCTTCTTCTTCATGAAATTATGTTCAGTCAGACATCCAACATCACCCTTTGACTGTCATCTAGAAGAAGAACATTTCTTGCAATTCTGTCTACTTGAATCCTCTCCCCAATAAAGCATACAATCATTGGGACACGCATGTATTTTTATATAAATCAGACCAAGCTTGTTAACAAATTTTTTCATATCATAAAAAGATTCTAGGATTTTTTTTCTTCAGGAAATGCATCATGAATCAATTCCAATATCATGGACATTGCCTTATTTGTAATTCCACATAGACATTTGATATGGTACAACTTCAGCAGAAATGAAAGCTTTGAATATTTCAAACACCCACTATACAACTCTTGATTTCCATCATCAACTAAATAATGAAACGCATTTTTCTCAGTGAAGTTTTCTGTTACATTTGGCTCTAAAGAATCAAGAGGAGGATCCAATGATATGTTCCAATATTGATCTACTTGTGTTACAGTCTCAAAAACATCACTTGTCACGTTGCAATTTGTAGAACCCTCTTCTTGTTGTTCTGATATGTTTTGATGCTGATAGTGGTGTCTTGCAGTGCCGAATGCATCATTTATGAGGTTTTTCATTTCATTTTCCATTGTCGATGAACTTGGGACCTCATTCTGTGGATTAACATCAGTGCTCAATCTTTCTGTATTGTTCGATTCTCCACGCCAATTCCAACACAAATATTGACCAGGGAATTGCTTCAGTATTAAATGTTCATAAACTTCATCTCTCTTCAACCATGTTCTAAATTTACATTTAGGACATGGACATCTTATTCTCCCTTCAATGGATCAATTAGAAATCGCAAAATCTAAAAACTCATTCAAACCCTTAACATACTGAGGTGTGTTCCTTGGTAATGTGATCCGACTTTTATCCATGTATATCACAATGTGCCTACACAAAATATACGATAGTGTAAGATTGCAGAATCATAATATAATAAAGATGACCCATTGATCAAAAAGTATGCATAATATAATAAAGATGACTCATTGATCATAATATAATAAAGATGACCCATTGATCATAAAGTATGCATAATATAATAAAGATGACCCATTGATCATAAAGTATGCATAATATAATAAAGATGATTCATTGATCACATTTAAAATAGGCGAGTGGCTGTTTTGGTTTCAGTTCTTTTCTCCAGGCCCCTAGATCCCTACCTAGAGATCTTCTCAGGTTTTTTTTGGGAGACTATGCTCCATCTAGATTGATCCATTCAACATTGGATCTTTTATTATAGATGTGGCATATCTCTCTGGGTAAGAAATATTTCTGATTCTTCATTTCTCTTGATAATGGTGGCACCCTAGGGTAGCATTATTAGATCTGGTGGCCTAAGTTTTTGAATCTTTGTGTATTCTTCTAGATCCTTTTGGATATCTTATTATGGAGGCCATTCCTTGGTTAGTTGTGGTGCGATGGATGTATTTTCTTGAGGTATTTGGGGTTTTCCATTTCCACCAACCCCTTCTTTTCTAATTTATATCAATTTTAATGATTTTATTATATTCTAGGGCCTTCGTTTTCATCATTATGTTTTCATTGTTGGTGGATCCCATTACGGGAATGTGTGACTTGAGCTTTGAGGTAGGTGGTTCCATCTCTAGCCAATAATAATTAGCCTAATTTCTCTTAATTTATAAGTTGATATATCAAATTGGAATGACTATTTTCATTTGTTTAAGAATGGGGTTTTGAGAGAAATGTTTTTCCATGATTTTTGATAAATGAAAAATAAATGGGTACGTTAACATAAATATGGGTTAGTGTTCAACCACTGATTGTGATCATAAATGTAAGAATAAAATTATGTATTCTTTTTTTAACCTTATCCATTTTTGGTAAATCTATTTTATTAGTTATGTAAATAGAGATAAATTTATAAAAAAATACCTATAATATCTATTGTGTTTTAATAAGATCACGATATCAAATTCATGACTCAAATATTATGATAAATTCACTACCCTAATTTTTATTGGATCAACTGACACCCAATAATTCCATGCCAGATACAATATGAATTTGACTAATACTCATAAAATGTGTATGTCCAATTTCTCTTTTATTTAAAGGTATCTATAGGAGTCTAACCCTGATAAGGGAATAGAGGCTGATATGGGGATAAGGCCTGATTAACGAGACTAGGTATTAGTTCTTGAGGGGGTGGTGCTGACTCGTTCTACAGTGGTTGATGTATAGCCTGAGGCTGAGTAAGATGTTGATTCTTTAGTGAGGCTATAAAGGTTGATCTACTGGTAAAAATTCTAGTAGACTAGGGGACTCAACCTGTGAAACAATATCAATCTAGAACATAGAGTCTCTTTTCATAGGATACCTGAGTGAAAAAATTAACACCTTCTTAGCATGTTGGATGGATTTCTCCTGGAGATGAGTCCTATTAGAGAATTTTTTGAATCCACCTATAATGTTTTTAGTGATGTGGGAGGGAACCAATTTATCCTTACCCTTCACCGTGCACATCATCAATAGATATTTGTGAGTTAATGACTTGTCAAGTGAATTCATGAGGCCCTTCCACCTAGCGACAATGTCTATGACTCACTCATCTGGTCGTTGTTTTCAAATAAATTAGTCAGATGTTCTGGAATTTCCCATGGTGGTGCTAAACTGAAAAATAAATTGATTATGATGGTCTTCACAACAAGCTATATACCCAATGGATAACTAGATGTACCAGAAAAACTATGGCCCATCTAATTTCAGTACAAAACATAGTGCTTTGTGTCTTCCTACTATGATAGAGTTCACAAAATAGGCCCACACATTGAAATAAAATGGGCTAGGTGATGTAGCAGATTGCACATCCCATTGAAGGGGGGAATTGTTGGATTCTCAAATTCTATTGGTGCTGACATATCATAAACCAATGCATGTTATGACATTCCATCAAGTGGTATTTCCACCTATCACTTCTCCAGGGCCTCAAAGGATATGATGAGGTTGTCCATTATGTCTTCTAGGAAAGGATTCCATTCTGGGCTAGGATCAATGACAACTAATGAATTTCTAATATCATCAACATGGTAGGTAGGCTAAACCACCCATGTAGTGATAGGTATAACAGCTGGGCGAATTCCATAAGATAATACTGGGGGAATTACTAGAGCCAGGTCTCGAGGAACATTGTCATTCAATTTTGGTGGATTAGGAAATAAATAGTGTGATCACTTGTCATAGGCTCCTAAATTTACCGAATTGAGAGGAAATTTATTTTCCAGATTAAAGGGAATTATTTTCTTAATTAATTTTGGATTCCCCTAATTTTATAGTGGATATAGGACAAGATTATATCATATATCTCCATATTGTAGAAACTAATTAGAATGGATCTCATTAATTGGAATCTTCTATTCGGAAAGATGATGAAGCATAGAAGTCACACCAGGATCAACTATATTATACATTGAACTAGACGGGTCATAGGGATTAGAAGTCCTGGTCTGTCCTTTACCCTGGTTGGGGTCTTGGTGTATGGGTAATTACTTAGAGGAATCTGAAAGGCCATGCGTCTTTCTTTGATGGTGGGTGTCAACACATGGGGTGTCCAGTAGATGTTGTGCTACCGCAAAGGGTGGGTCCTATTACTCAGAATTTAATTTATTTTATCACTCCCTAACTATAACAATCTCATCTATATTCAAGGTGACTATGCATAAGGGCACATTATTGACGTCATTAGGCATATTTGGCTATCATAGGATGGGATTGAAGTGGATTGAAACATAATTCCCTACGATGCAAATCTGTACTGGTGGGGACACTTCCTTAATAATTATATGGATTAGAAAAATGTTTTAAAGACATCATTGTAGATGGTACTGGTGGTATCTTGTTGATGTGGGTGGATATGACACGATAATCCCTGCTAAATAAACCATGTAACGTTAATGGAAAATGTCATCCCAATGCTCTTGGATATTATATAATTCAAAATAAGGTTCAAGAGGCAGAAATGTGTCTCCAAAATGGTTTGAAAAAAAACCCTATCATGATTGAGTGACCCCAGAATTATGATGTTGGAAGTAGTGATCATCCTTAATATATCAGAAAACTGATCAGTGGTTATAGTTTCATATCATATTCTCCACTCAGAAGTGCAATTTAACTCTTCATTTCCACATCCAAGTTCCTGTGATAGGGATTCTAATTTTTTCATTTTCATTGATATCTATTATGAGAATTAGGTCTGTAGGGATCCTTGGTCTCGGTATCCTACACTAGTACAATAACCAAACTGTTGGAATAGTCAAATATTAGGTTTTATTGTCATATTCGGTTACCCAAAACCATTTTTAAACTACCCGTGCTAGATTATATATTTTTAATATGAATCCAGAGGTGAATATTTCATTCAGAAATAAGGTACACCTCAAGTCACAGCATAATGTTCATGCAATAGAAAAATAAAATAGATTGGTATTATTAAACAGAGTTACAAAAACCAAAACTTGGATAGAAATATAGAAACAACACATGATCAACACATCCCCCTATAATCACCTCATTTGAAACAATGAAACTAATCCCTCATGATAATCCTAAGGAGCCATATTGAAATGGTTACCCATTAGAACATTGCAGCAAAGAATGGAAGAAACCTTAGTGATTTTAACTTTTGTACTCATCTTTGGATGTATCCTTTATTTATCTCCAACGTATATACTTACATGTTTGTTTGGTTGTAGGTCTACATATATAGGTATCTGTAAATAAATCCCTCAACATATGCATAAAATATCATACAAGTTGAATGTTCAAATATGGTAATGAATTCAGGACATGAAAAGTTCACCTCCATCATAAGAAACCTACTCATTCTTCTTAAAATCACGTCATGAGTTAATTTTAGAGTGTGTGGTTCCTTTGATACCACATAAATTCCGGTCATGAGTCATTTTTATGGCTTATAAGAGTGGTGTAAAACATGGTGGGATTCTTCAATGAACAACGTTGAAATTTGGGAATCTATGGTGTCACCAAAACACATTCATAGAATAAAGGATGACTTCATGGAATGAAAGTTTTTGGGCCTTCACGGTTTTTTATAAGATTTATTCATGTCTTTTATTTCATAATTTTCCTAAACTAGGTTCATGATACGAATCACTAGTTTCCAGCTCCATAACCTCTATTTCAGTTTGGTTATGTAGTTTCGACACTTGGAAGTGTTTGATTGACATCCAATGTCATGGGAATCCATATTTAAGTGGATAGATCTATCATTTTTTCTCCTTTTACTCATTTCCATAAAATATTTGTATCATTAACAATATAAACATAACATCAAATGTACAAGCAAGAATTAAAAATTCAATTATCAAGAATCAATGTATTTATATATCATAATTGTGTTCATGAAATTTTCTTAGCATACTACATATAATCTAAATAAATATTCATACTTATAGGATGAATAAATAATGTAGACCTAGTAATTAGGTCGCCAGAGATGGAGGTCGTGGGTTGCCTGAGGTCGCGGGTCGCCGGAGGTCGCGGGTCACCGGAGGTCGCAGGTCGCCGGAAGTCGCGGGTCGCCGGAGGTCGAGGGTCGAGGGTCGAGGGTCACCGTGGGGTTAGAGGAAGAAGGGAGGGCGCGAGGGTTTGGGGAATTATTGGGGTGGGGGAAGAAGGGTCGCGATTGTGAAAATGGATTTCGGGTTTCACAGTGGTTTATTAAAAACCGCCGTGAAACCTTTCAGCGAAAATGTTTAGCAGCGGCTTTGTGAACCGCTGCCACAAAACCGCCACTAAACACAGTTTTTTTGTAGTGATAATTCCTCTAATATGGGATAAATATCATAGTGTGACCATTATTTGATGGATCCCCACACATATTCCTAGTTCACAGTCCCATAGGTTCTCGAGAAACACCCACAACAACCAATGGACAACCTTTAAAGTTGGAGAGGATGTCAAGAAGAAGAAAATTGTGGGAGTGATACTCAATAATTTATGTATATATTTTCTTGGATAAAAAAATAGTTTTATATGTAGAAATAAAAGGAGAATTAAATATCAAGCATGGAAGAATTGAATGACCTTCTTCATAAAGTCATGTAAACTCTACCAAATTTAAGATAAAAATAAAATATAAGGAATTGGATCCCATGGTATTTTATAAATAAGATATTAAATAACATGATGGGAGATTTTAGGATAAGAATATCTCCCATAATACACCATTAAACACATCTTTCAAGATATGGTGTAACTTATATAGATACTAGAAGAAGAAACTCATTAGGGAGATTCATTATTACACATTTCCTTTTATGATTTTAATTAAAATCAATTGCCTATTGATCTTCCTTCTAATATAAATGAAATAAAAATATTAGAAAAATGGTTTCCATCATTGGATGTTGATGATAAATATGAAATGTATGGATCCATATTTTAAGAGAGGATAAATTTTTTAATGTCTCCCCCATACACTCAAGAAACTTCAAAGTGGAATTACACCTGGAAAATGGAAAAGATGAAAAAATTTATTAATGATATACAGATGAACTATATTTATTCCACTATAAATTTATACAATATGAATTATCCTATAATGATTAAAGTTTTAATTTTATATAATAATCTCAAATAATTACCGTATTAGATGATGATGATGATTACAAACCTATGGTATACAGCCTAGAAGAGAAAATTGTTCTAGAAATTGATAATGAGGCTACCCAAAATGAAAAAGAAAGTTTGGATGATTATTTATTTTAAAATATACTTAGATCCAATCTACAAAAAGATAAACAATTGTTTAGAAAACTTATAATATATCTAAATACTAACCATGTTGAAGATAAATCCATGTCACCAACCTCAGAAAATGAACACACTACCACCCTGGAAGTGTCTAAAGAACATGAAGCACCATAACCTATGGTGAATAAATTAATACCTTAACAACATCATCGACATCAACTAGTGGGAGTAACCATGTATGAATAATTAACATTGGTTCGTCCTGAAGAAATAAAGTAAAAAACTACTTCTTGTGAAATTGTGGACTTAGATTTCAACTCAACCTATTTTAATATTATATCATTTGAATAGTTTTTTAACTTACCTTTATTTGAACATGACCAAGAAGAATTACTAGAGTTTTCACTAGACGGGGAAAAATCTACAGTTATCTTTGGCTAAGTAGAGCTTGTATATCTTCAATATATCTTCACCACTTAATAGAATACCTAACATTGATTTGGATTTTGATATGTATAACTCTATCAAATGGGACCGACAAGAAGTAGAAAAAATATATATATATGAAAAAAATATGATGTGGTAGTTTTAATAACATAATACCCATCCTCTAAAAGTATAGTTATAGAAATAAGGAATTCCAACCATGGGTCGTCCAAATTCATCCCCTCTATTTCTAGAAAAACCCATGCCTCGTTTATTTCATCTTATTTTTCCATTTCATTTTAATGAAATTTTTTATATATATTCTATTTTTCTATAGGTTTTCCCAAATTGTTCACAAATATTAGAATTGATCTGGAAATATATAAGTACCCCAGGAGATAGCTTCACTCAAACATTTTTGATAAATAACAAAATGTTATACCTATATTATTTCAACTTTTATTAATATTAATTTTTATGAATTCTGTTAGAAAATAAGTGGAAAATATTGAACAATTGTAGAAGAAGGGATTAAAGCATATTGGAATAATTTTACATAAATTTTAAGTAAAATTTTAGAATATATAAATCAAATAGATGATTACTATTTTTATTGAATATTTTTTCTTAAAAACAAAAAAGAAAAAAATATATTTTTAGGAACCTATACATTGTTTCTATAGGGTTTAATTTCTCTATTTTTGGAGTATAAATAAATAAATTTTAAAAAAATGATCTATTTGTAAATATTTTACATTGTATTTCGTATAGTTTTCATATTTTCACTTCAACCACAACATAAACATAAATTCCACCTTGGCAAGTGAAAACTTCATTCTAGAGTTGAAGAATTCATTTGTTCTAAAATTGTGAGCAATTATTGATTTATAATGAAATTTTCACTATCTTTATAGAAATATGGTTTTAGAAAAAAGAAAGGGAATGTTAGTATAAATATTTTAATGGAACCATAATTATAACATAAGTCCACTTTAATTTTTATCTTAGTCTTATATGATAAGACCTCTTTGAAAAATAACATGTTATGGGAGTAACTAATAATTAATATATATATATATATATATTTTTATAATAAGAGTAAAATTAGAAATTTGGATCTCACTATGAATAATAAATATATTATGAACTAGGTGTGTTATTTATATCCATATTTATATATTCAATAGGTTCTTTTACATAGTTATTTTCTCATACATGGAAGGGAAATAAATTAAGAAAATAATAATAAGTACCTATTGGTAAAAAAATGAATCAATTCATAAAAAAAAGACATTGAACCCAAACTAAGAATAGTTCAACTAACTTATAATGAATTAATTTTAGTTTTATCAATGAAGTGTAAAATTGACCATTGGTTTAAGAAAGTTAGGAAAAAGAGAATAATGGAAGTGCCTATTTTTAAAACATAAATTAAACTTCTATGTAATTTAATCCAACCTTAGACATAGAAATACGATTTCATTAAAATGGGGTAATTATTTGACTTAAAGAGAAGGAAAGATAATTTTTATTATGGATAGACCATTGATCCTCTTTTATTATAGACTATCTATTTAGATCTAAGGTAGGATGAATCTATATGCTTTTATTTTAAATTAATGAAATTTAATTATAAAATTTCATGAGCGTATAGTAGTTTAAGTGAAGAGGAGTGAAGTGAGATGAAATTTTCATTTTTTCTCTTTTATTCCCTGGATTCCCCCCAATTTAATGACAATCTAGAGTAATAAATGATTTTTGTGACTTCTGATAATTTTTAACATAACTATAAATTGGATAAACTTGTAAATTTCAATGTTTTTTAAATAATTTTCCACATGAATAAATTTATTTACTGAAATCTGGGTTATTTTCACTTGAATTTTAAATTTGAAGGAAAACATTAGAAAATTATGAATTTTAAAGATTCATATTCATTTTTTAGATGTTTTGATTTACCATTAAACATGTACCATGTTATATATAAGGGTAAACAGATCTACCATTAATATGTGTTTTTAAATATAATGTCTAATCATGATATAATGATTTAAAAGGAAATTAAAGGGTACCTCGTTTGATCTATAAGGGTAACCAAAATTTTCAAGCACTCTGTAAAGGTCACATATGCACTATTTAAAGTTACCAACCAATTTTCAAAATTTACATAAATGTAATATGAAGTTCATAAATTCTACATAAGCATAAGGATAACACTGCATAAGAGTAATAAGCCACTAAATAATGTTACCTATGGGTTTCAAAGTGATATATAAATGTGAAATTATTTTTTCTTTATGATATATAAGGGTAGAAAAAATTCACATAAGGGTTAATCAAAAATACTTAATGACATGTAAGGGTAACTCTGAGATTCCACAGGTTATATAAGGGTCACTATAGCCATAGGATAAATCCATGGATGATATTGTTAGAGATTGATCTCTAGTAAAAATTTCTCCATGAATCCTTATATCACCATGGATCACCATTGAAGGTCAGCCTGAACCTTATGATGATGGATGAATCCCTAATTGAGAAAAATGGAATACTGCTACTTTATGAGCTTGATACCACCAATGCTAAACATTATATTGCCACCATACTACTTAAAACATTATGAAATGATATAGTTATATGGGATTACTTGCTATCACTCTACTGCTACTACCACTATTACAACATGATATTATTATAAGGGATGATATTATAGGACATTGATACTACTGTTAGAGAAAAAATTAAAACCACAAGTTTTATTTCCCAATCAAATTATTTAAAACTATCTAATACCATCCTATTAACACAATTTCAAGGATAATTCATTGTTCCCTCCTCATTCCATGTGAGCACCTTAACTCTAAGATCTTGAAGGTTGTCCGAATCTATGATGTTTCATTGATTGAGGGATACCTAGATGAATTCTATTATGACAAGAGATGTTTGATGATGTGTGTCATAGTCTGATAACTAATATGGATCAGTGGTCAAAATCTTATGTTGATACACTCTGAATAGTTTCTAACTCATATTCACCTGTAATATGTACACAAAACATGAATAATTCAAATTCAGCTACTAGAATGTTGAATTCTGGAAAAAGACAGATAAATAAATTGAATCTCATTAGTCAAGAAGGGGTAAATTTATTAAATTATTTTCTATTGTTTTCATTATTTGTAAAAACTCAAAGACGGTCATGCCATGGTTTATTCCAATTTCACTGGTTTAATATCTATATAATAACCCATGAAATGTACTTAGTGAAAGTATCTAAAGAGTTTACACAAAGTCAATGTACAAACAAATCTCCAAAACCTTTGTGATTGACATCCTACTGGGCTAATCCACTTTTCACTGCGCAGTAAAGACCCATGAAATCCAACCGTATGTACCTTTTGATGTAGGACTTGGATTTTTGAGAACCCATAAACCAAATTTTTGATTCAGAATAAATTATCCTGAGCCTATTATAGGAATATCTACATCATTTTCAAGGTATTTAATACCCAATTCCCTCAAACTAGCAGCCCATGTGAGCAATAGTTAGATTTTCAAAAGTGGAAACCATCTATGGAAGGAATAACTAAATTTCTCAACATTGAAACTAAGGGTAATGATAAAGACGTCATTAAAAATAAATATTTTTCCTCCAATCATTGTAAAAAAATATATAAATTGTATTTTGGCCTATTTTTTATTATATTTGGATTTACTTTATATAATTTTAACAAATTTATTTTCTAATTCTCTTTATGTTCATCATGTTGTATGAATGCTTTCATCACATAATTTGTGGTGTATTCTTAATTTATTTTTTTTCATATTATAATCTATTAAAATATATAAGCATGGGGTACTTACCTGATGGTGAATTATCATGGGTAGTTCACTATATCTGAAATCCTCAATCCAATTTCATATGTTTTTATTTATTTTTGATGATGTAGTGGCAGAGCATTATGGGATTTGTGTGGATATTTTTCACCATTCATAACAAATAATACCTTTCATTCTATTATTTGTTTATATCTTTGTCCCTTATCTTGATTATTCTAATATTTGATTAAATGGAGTGATTTTATGGTATGAACAATTTATGATGATTTTGGGTGGAGTTTTATTCCCTGCATATGATCGTTGCATGTTAATCAATGGAAAACATAGATAAATTTTAATTTTATTATGTCTAGAATATTTTTTAATGTTCATAGTATCATGAAATCATATTAAAGGATGGTGATTAATTAATTATATTAATCACATTATGAATTGGATTAGAACATATATAATGGATAATTAATGTTATCGGTGGGATAATATGGGACTAACCCATTCCCAAATCACATTTTTTGTTTCTGGTTCTATATTTTATTGTTCATTCAAAAAAATAACATATTTTAATTATTTCCACATTAAAATTCTGGAAAATTAAATAAAAATTAGTTTATTAATGTAATATTGAATAAATAAACCTCACACACCCTTTGGGAAATGATATTAGTCAGTCCTATTGTTTATTCTAATTTTTCAGTAAAATAAGAATTTTATTTGACCGTAGCCCCTAAAAATTGCTCGATCATAAATCAAATCCCAGGTATTTTGGGTTTCACAGTTTAATATTGTTTTATTGGGAAAGTCCATGGAATTTAATTCCATATGACAAGGATAAATGTTTCATGAAAGGGTAAATAGTAAGATATTGACTAGTTATTATTAAATTTTAGACTTTTATGGATTATCACATTGAAAATATATACCTTTTATGGATGTAGACTCATAACGAATGTAACCCTTTGTAAAATGATGACTTACATGGAATATAGAACTTTGAGTAATAATGAGTCATAGGGAATATGGCCTTTTTAAGAACGATGAATCAAAGGGAATATTTACCTTTTAGGTATGATGACTCATGGGGAGTATGTCCATTGGTGGAATTATTACCCCGAAGGATTATGAACCTTTGAGGAATGTTTACTCAAAGGAAACATGGACCTTTTAAGATTGATGAATCATAAGGAATATGACCTTTTGGGGAATGTTTAATTGCATTTAATATAGCCCTTTATGGAATGATAAATAAAAAAATAATATTTTAATTTTTTTAATGATTACTTATAGGGAATATGTCCCTTTGAAAAATGATTACTTATGGGGAATATGGCCCTTTACATGAAATTTTTTGGATTAAATATTGGTAGATCAGGTACACAGACACCCACCTCCTACCTATTTATAAATTAACTAAGAAGGATGACTGGAATCATGGGTAATATAACCCTGTGAGGATAGAATTGAGGCTTACACTAAGTAGCAGACCCATGAATTTCCCAGAACGTATGAAATATTCATGTATGTTTTATGAATATTTTATCTAGATTAGAAACCCATTCAATGACTCAGGTGAATGAAAGAATATTTTGGGCATACACTTATTAGGATTTCCTTTTTTCTCCTTGCGTCACTAAGTGGAACAAAGGAATACTTTAGGAACCTATGATAATAAGATATTGGATATGGGTTAGGTAATATGGGATGTATGAAACTAAATATATTTCAGATGTATCCTCATGATATGGACCCTCATTATCAATGGAATACATGATGATGATTGACCTGATATTCTAATCAATTTGGGAGGGAAACCATTGAGATTTCCATTTTTGAGGGAATATATTATCTATGTGTTGCACAATGATGTGTATATACCATTCACCGAGTTAAGATATAAACCTAGGTAGGAAACCTATGAAATACCACACTCATATATAGATCCAGGGGTGTTTTACCCTTAGAATAGGGACCTGTGTGATAGAATGATACAGTTGATTATTTGTGTGAAGGATCACCCATGAATGGTCTTGGACAATGGTTCACCCTGGTATGTGTATGATAATATATAGTTCCCAAGTATATATTAGGGAAAATATTTATACTTTTAATGGGTGGGGATATATGGTTACCTGACTATGATAGAAAGAGAATATTTCAACCTAGTATAGGTTAAGGTGAATATTTTTTTATTATTGGGGGTGGGGAGAATAAAACACCCTAGCTATGATTCAAGAAAAGGTTATGTGAAAACCGATACCCCAATAGCCCAGATTTGGTGGTTATTTTATCAACATTTTCTAGATAAAAGATATCACATCACCAAGGAATGCTCTATTGGGTATTCTTAAAGAACTAGACAGATACATAGTTCCCTTATTTTCTTGGTAATTAAAAATAGAATATAAAAAAGGAAAATAAACTACTTCCTTTATAATTATTCAAATATTTTATCTTCATAACCTAGGGAAGGAAAAAAATAAATGTGTGATATCAAATGCTCAGTAAAGGTTACATATATTCAAGACATGATTCAATAATAAGTGAATCATAATCAATAAATAATTACCAATATGTCTTGGTAAATAGAAAAAAAACATTTCATTCATTTAATTTAATGAGAATGAAAATGAATAGGTAGATTTTGTCATGGACAAAATTTCATGGATATTAATAAGTGAATAATTAATAAATGAAATGATTAATTATTAGACTCCAGGCCTTTGTAACATGAATCACTACTTTCAAGATCTTTCCCAAGATTCTTTATATCTATGGGTTGAAGCCCTTATGAATCTTCTTGGAAGAAAATGTGAAGGGTTCTCCCACAATTAATTTGTCTCATGAGACCTACCGATGCATCAATGGGATATATAATATAAGTACCCACCCATAAATTCAATTCCATATAATTATTCATACATATATTTAATTCATGAACAATATTTCATTCCAAAATATCTATATTCAGTAGAGTGTATATATGTTTTAATATTTCCCCAGTTAAAACCACATTCAAAGTAATAAAAATACATGACACAATAAATATGGATATTTAATAAAATATTAAATTTAAAATGGTCATAATTAAAAGGGGAATCATACATACACCAATCATAATAAATAAGTGGAAGAATATCTCACATAAATAAATGTGAGATTAGAAACCCCTTACTACTATATAATCAATCAAATAGTATGCACCATAAGAGTAATAAATTTCAAATTAAATGTATAATAAAATGAAGATAATGAGATTAATGATTTAATATATCAAATGGTAGTATAAATACATCGCACATAATAAATTATTGGTGAATATGATGTTTCTAATAGAAATAAAAGTGAGATGAGAAAACCCTTACCTTAAATATGAAATCATTCATCACTTGTAACTAATATCCAATATAATAAAATTAGATTTGTTAATTACTTAATTTATATCCTTTTCAAAATATATTTTATTTGTTATAATTTTATGATGTTCCTTTATGGCCATTTCTACGAGTTATAATGTTTAATTTCATTATTCTAGGAGCGTTCATTTCAGGGTCTTATGGTTGGTTCCCTTGTGTATAATTATCAGAGTTCTTTTTAAAATGGAAGAAAAAACCCAAAAGTTGAATGGAATGATAATAATATACATATATGATTCTAAATGATAAAAATAAATCATTTTTATATGGTATGAGGATGATTTAGTAGATAAAATGTTAATGTAAAATAATTAGTTTATTTTGGAAGGTTTTATGACCAACACAATCTAGTATCATTTTATTTAATATTATGTTTTTATAATATATCCAAAAAACAAATTAGTTAAAATAAAAATATATTTTTTCCATAAAAATGTTTTTATTACCATCCATGAAGGTGGTAATGAAAAATGAAAGCTTGTTGTCCATGAAGGATGTGAATTGACACATCATGGATGCTGTTTTCATTTTTATTATTAAATTGATAGGATAAGAGATTTGATGATAAATATTACACTCACACAATAAATATAAAGTATATATAAAATAATGAAGTTACCATTCAAATTTTTATATGTGATGTGAGGATAGGAAAATAAAATAAATTAAAAGAGAAGGGTGGATTTTACCTCTCATATATCGTCTCCTTGGGAACCACCTTACGACACTTTGATTTGGTATTTCAGTACGACCAAACGGAATTGGACATAGAGAAGAGGATTGGGAAGGTATTTTTGTATAATTTAGAAAATATTCAAGTCTTATTATGATTAAGGATAAGGGATAGTGAGGGGTGATATTTATAGTGGTAGAAGAGGGTTTTTTTGATTATTTTATTTATTTGTTTATTATTTTGTATCAAAACAATCAATAGTGTTAATTATTTTGAATAGATATAGTAAATAGTTTATTTGAGTTCTAAATAATGGTTTCTTACATCATCCATGACTCAATAATTATTATTTTTGGCTTAGAATGTTCCATACCAAAAATTACTATATTTCACTACTCACCCAAAAATCAACTATTTCAAAAATAAATCCCAAAAATTCAACCTAGCCATTTTCCATTTTGTAGATTTCAAAAATTCGGTCTTGTTTTATGTAAATAATTTTCTAAATATGTGAAATCTAATTTATAACAAAAATAATCATTTATTTAAAAAATAATTCTTTTTATATTATATCATATTTTACAACACTTTGAAAAGATAATTAAGGTCATATAAAATTATCTTATTTTTATAGTTAAACAAAAAAATTATTTAAAGAATATATTTTAAGAAAATTATTTTTATTTTAAATCATTGTATTAATTATAATATTTCCAATAAACATTTACATTTCACAAAAATTCCGACACTTAATTTATTGTTTTTCAAACATTTATTTACTTATTCCATTATATAATTATATCATATTTTTTAATTCTGATAAACCTAAATATTATTTATACATTCAAATGTGAGGTTACTATTATAATTTCTAGATTATAATTCATTATAGTGTCATTACAATTCCAACAATCATGTCAATATTTAATGGTATATCATAGTTTGTTTAAGTATGGTGTTGCATGAAACATTAGCTATAAAATAAATTTACATTATTTAATATGATATATACCATAAAATGTTGGGGTGTTATAGGTTCACCCTAATATAAGGTTTTTGGAGAAATTTCCCTTTATTTTAGACGTAAATTCAAACTGGCATTCAATTTTTTTTGTAGGTATATGTTCTACATAGTCTAATGTCCACTGGTTTCTATAGTTCTTAGAACCTAGGTACATCGCTACGGAATATTAGGGAAGTCATTTCTCATGAGGGATCATTTATTAAACT
This sequence comes from Viscum album, assembly GCA_963277665.1. NCBI lineage: Eukaryota > Viridiplantae > Streptophyta > Magnoliopsida > Santalales > Viscaceae > Viscum > Viscum album. The sequence continues at coordinate 1,381,809,590 of OY728143.1, read as the reverse complement.
ATTTTTATGATTTAATTACTCCAATTTCCTATTCATTCCCTCAGTTTTTGACATCATCAGTAACCTAAGGGGTGCTGGAAGATTTGGGCAGATGGAGTTGGGATACCTAGGCACACAAAGATAATGTATAGTTTCATCCTTTTAAAAGTATTCCAAATGTATTTTTATATGTGAATCAATGGATTTCTATTTATATACTATGATGTACCATTGACTGGTGCATTGTATAAGTAAACCATGGAGCATAACATGAGTGTGCTAATGTGGTTCATTCTAGGAATGTAGGGTTAAGAGAAGGATATTTCTAGTGATTAATGTTAGAAGATATGATTATGGATGTCAATAGCTAGTTGAATGATACTAGTAATAGTAAGAGACTTGAAAAAACATGACCTCATTGACCATAATTTGGCGAGTGGAAATAAGAACATTAATGAAATTGAAAACAATATTATATAATTTTAACTTAAAACTATCACAACTTTTGATCTATAAGTCTGTTTGTCACCAATATTAGTCAAATAAATGTGAACAAAATGAAAAATTCCCCTGGTTAAAGGGCATCCCACTAAATAGTGTTTTTGATGGCCGAAAAGTTTCCAAAATACACTTACATTATTTTTATAGCCCTAACAACTTTTTTTAAAAACAATAGTTGAAAAACATGGCCTAATTTGAGTCGCATGATCTCACCATCATGTCTTCGAACATGGAAATTTTATTTAGGAATAATTATCCCTAGTTGTATGAGTAATCATGAAGTTTATGAAGATCCAATTTATTACTTTTTAATTAATATATGTACTCTTATGTATGTAATTAACTAGTGTTTTCTGAATGTATTTTGTTTCATGGATTCAATAAAAATGTGTATGGAACACATTTTTTAGATTCCAAAAACACATTATTGTGTTATGGATTATGATAATTATTTCTTGATTTCACATTCATATGATTTATTTTTAATGTAATAGAAATATTCCTTTTTATGGTTCATGATTTATTATCCTTATTTTATAGGGTAGGATCTTCCTTAGGTTATTTTTATGTACTTTGATTAGGATCTCATACCATTGTTTTCATCTTTTTCCCACTTATTATATTTTAATAATATATCTATTACTCACCACTTAGAAAACACCCAATATCACCCATTCATATGTTTTCATTCCTTAGGTAATTAAGAAGTGTATTATGTTTGATGTGTCTTAAAGGGTTTTATATGAGAAGAATATTGTGGAAAATATTCATGATTGTTTGTAAAATAAGTTAGTTATATATATAATCTATCAATACAATAAAATTATAGGTTTTGGGGTGTGATTTCTAATGATACAAAATGAATATTCATGTAAAAAGATGTAATATGTATGTATTTATTGGTTGGGCCATCTATTTTATATGTGAAGGGAAATATATTTTTAATATTTGATTCCATGTTTGGTTCTAAAAATGCAACATTCTTGTTTTTTATTATATTATGACACACCAACGATATTTTGTTCTAAGAAAAGTTTTTTATGATAATTTTAGATATAAAGTGGTTGGTTACTCTATTCATTATTTATTTAATGAGATATATAATGAGTTATGTCATGTTATCATGTTTATACAAATACATGGTTATTTCTCGATTTGAAATGTTATATGAAGAAATAGACGTTTAGATTGGAATTTATAATGAAAGTTTATATAATAGTTATGATTATGTACTCAATAGTACCACTATTTATGATTTATATTTACGTAATGGAAACCCATAATTATTATTTTACTCTAACTATATTTATACACCAAATGTGTCTTTGATTTAACAATACATGCTATAGGATCATATTAATGCAATTAGGATGGTTCCATAGACCTATATATACCACTTAAAAACTATTAGGTATATCTTATGATAATGAATTGTTTTCTATTTTATAAAAAAGTATGTGTGGGTATGATATCTATTAAATAAGAACCTTTATTATTTAAATATTAATCAATAATATTTCACTTCTTTAAAGTATATTTTCCCTTTAAAAGTAGTTATTTATTATAAAACTATTAGGATGGTTTTTTATTATTTTATTTATTTAAAATATTTGGATTGAGTAATTCATAATACGAATATTTATATACTCACCCCCTCCATATGAACTTTTATGAAAATATAGATATGTTTTCATATTTTTAGGTGGAGTGTTGGTGTCAAGTATTGTGTTAGTTGTTAGAGCAATGTGTTCTCATGTTGATATTTAATGTTTTTTCATTTGAAACATATGGATGATAATTGAAACTTTATCATATTTTTTATTAGGTGACATTGATATTACATTATACAAGATATATTAATTATTATTCTATTTGGTTTGGAAATATCATATAGGCATGAACTAATTTCATTTATTTTATTTTTAAATGTATTTAAAATTTATGAATAATATCATATGAAGAAAATTACCACCCATGGAGTATATTTACCCCTCATCATATGTTAGTATCCTTAGGTTATTAGGGGGAATGCTACTGTGGTGAGTTGATTTTAGCTCCAGTTTGGGTAATTCTGACTGGATTGCTACACTCAAAATATCAACCAGTTGGAGAAATGTGGTAACATGAATGATTCCATGTCATCTATCACAAAGAAAATCATATTATTTGTTTGATTAATCATACTATATATATTGATACATACCTACCCTAAGACCAATTTAAAAAATATTTTCATTGTGATTAAGGCCCCATCTTCTATTCCAGATTTTTTCAAGATCAAGGAGTCAAGCTCTTAGCTAGTTTCATCATGAACCAATCTAGTAGATGGAATATTTTAGGGGATAGATATACTATATTAGTGTAAAACCTCTATCGTAGAGCCTCAGTACCTTTTTAAAAAATTTAAAGTTCCCTTTTATAAAAACATATTTCAAAAATTGATCTGATGTTATTAGGTACTCTAATCATTAATGATTCTCAATATCATATATCAATATAAAAAATATCAAATAATATATAATGAAAGAAGTAATCATTTAATCTTATGGATATCTATATCCACAGTTTGGGTCAAATAGTATATTCTGTGATAACATATTCACCTTCAACAAGGTAAATATAAAGAAACATGTTTTGGAAAAATAATCTGATGTTTTCTATTTAGAAATTGAGTCTTAACATTATAACATGTATATGGTATTAGTAAGTAATAAAATATCAATAATTTGTTTTCATTTTTATTCCCAATAATCTAAATAATATTACATTAAATTATTTCAATATTTCATTTAGGAAACATTTAGTCACATATATTTTCAATGCATGTTGTGCACTAGGTATAATGATCAAGTAATGTAAATTAATTAGAAGTAATGGTAGATTTACTATACTACCCACCCTATAAAAATTAACAATATGTGTAATAGGAAATAAAAACATATCCAATGTATTTTTAAAGATAATATTGGTATTAAATGACACATTTTTTAAGAAGAATCACTACACGTATTTATCCAAGGTTTGAGGAGACATGGTAAACTGCATTTATCCCTCTCACATATCATTGGGGTGACCCTAAAAGCTTATGTTTTGATTTATCCTTAGAAATTAAAACTCTTTAAACATGAAAATATTATTCATATTGGAAATTCCTTGAGTGTGGGGAATTATGACACTAATCAACCTCCTTATAAAAAATGAACCACCAAAAAATATGAAAATATATATTCTAATTTTTTTTTCATCCATAAAATTTCTTCTTGAGGAAACTCAGATAAAGATAAATGCACTATCATTGAGACAAATGGTTCCTTAAAAGACAATGGTATTCCGATTTATTACATTTCCTCTATAGATATGGGATATAAGGTGGTACCTCCCATAATATACCTCTAATAACTAATTATTATTAGTTTATTGGAACAAAAATACAAGGGAATTTTGTTATATCAACCCAATGAAATCCTCATACCATTGTGTGGGGGGATTTTCATACATTTAATCATCTCTTATGAATCCTATTAAGTATTGTTAATCCTCTATTAAACCCAGATATTTTCTAAGACTGTTTGTGTTCTCAATAATTATTGAATCCCCAACAATGAAAACCCATCAATTAATCCTAATTGATTTGAATTTGTTATATGATCAAGTTGGTTCCATGTAATTAAAATACTATGAAAGATATTATTAATAAATATCAATGCACATAGTCTGGAAAAAAAATGATAATGGTCATAAGATCAAAATATGGTTCCAATAGCTGATCACAAGTGATGATTATGGAAATGTATGTGTGAAAATTCCAAATATAGTGTACCTATTTACTTATAAATTAGTATAATGACTTGGTCCCCCTAGGTTTAATGTTAATAAATTATATTACATCTTATATATTTTATTCCAAAGACTATGATAAGAAAAATATAATATGATAGGATAATATATCATTAAAAGTTAGTCTTTAATCTAAGTCATATGAAGATAGTTCTTATTTATGAAGTTAAAGGATGTGATTAATACTATATTTCTTATCTAAAATATCATTACCCATTTCTTGATACACTATTGAAAATACTAAGGGGATTAACCCCTTTTCAACCACTAAATTATATGAACATATTGAGGCCACCTACAGAAATGAGAATATTTCTATGTTAATATAAAAATTTGAGGACCTATATCAAATAATTTTTGAATTAATAAAAGGGAATATTATTATTGAACATGATATCCATAAAAATAAAATACCCACATTTGTGGAACCACCTCAAAAAAATTTGTTACATGACACATAAGACTCATGCTAATCCATTTTACTAGTATAAGATTATGTTAAACTATTTAGATAACTACCTACCTTATATAAGTTAGTAAAATTCTCACATGAATCATAATTAATAAATTATATAACCTAACCACTTGGATAAAATCCCAGAATAGGAGTAAACATGAAAGGATAATTTATATTATTCTAAGATCACTCAGTTAGAATCCTTTATGGCTTTACATGAACATGTACAATCAGAAGAATATATATCCGTAGTATATATACTTGAATCATTTGTAAATAATATTTTATTACCTAATATTGTTGTTTATCAATGGTTCTGGTTTCTTGGGACATTTACTCACCCATTTTTTTCTTATAATAACATTATACTAGGGATTTGAAAATAGAACGAGATTTTAAAGCTTGCATTATTTGTATAAACTTTAAGAAACCCTATTTTAGTATAGTACAAAAAATATTGAAACAATATTTATTAAAATTTATGGGGATCTTCTCTAAAAAATAATCTACCAATTATATTTATTGATTGAAAAAATGGGTTTCTGGTTTTATTTCTTGATAAAAGGGTTCAACATAATCCATAGAGATAAATATCATATAATAGAAATTTTAAAAAATATTTATAAAGAAAATTCAAGATAAATTTGATATAATAATAATTATATTGAAGAAATATACTATATTTTGAGAGTTTTTTAATATAATAATCCTTTAAAATTCCATACACATATCAAGGATTACATCTTTCACATTTTTACTAACATTGGTTAGAATATATGGGGAAGGATGCTAAAAAAATAAATTTTAATTTTTTTTCATTCCATTGACCACCCCTAAACCAATTAGGTTTTATGTATCATCACCTCCTATGCCTCAATATGAAAATGAACACCTAAATATAAACATAGAAAATATGTATATAGATAAATGGGGCTATAATTTTGAATATATGATGACATGTTTTTATCATATTAACTATTGTAGTTTCTTGAGTATCGAAATTTTAACACTAAGTATAAAATTTTCAAGAATCTAGAGATAAGTAGTCCTAAGGATCTAGGTTTAATGTACCTCCACAATTACTATCCCTAACATTGATTATTGTGAGAAAAAATCAATAATTTTTTCTTCTTTAATGAGTAGCTCCAAAAAAGGGGTATGAAAGTATACTTGTCTTAGGGAAACCTTGGTTTTATTTAACCCATGTGTTGGATTACCCTATTCTAAATAAAAAGGAGGATGATTATGATGATGGGGAGTGATAATAAATTCAAAACAGAAATATGTTTTTTTAAATTATATGAATTGGAATTTTGGTTATTTATTTACATGAGATGAGATCAATTAATCATCACTAGATCTGATAGCCACATCTTTAAATTCCTATGAAACTCCAGTAATAATTATATAAACATTATAATATGCAAATAATTAGAATAAAAACACAAATGTAGATCATATATAGATAAATGGCCTAAAAAAATACATGATTCATCTCACACTCTTATTTATTTTGTTCCCCCAACATTGGGAGGCCATGCACCATATCACTAAATAGAATCCCATTCTGATAAATAACCTAAATTTTAATCTATAATTATCATAATAAAAATATAATTATTTTCCATTGTTAAAATGATACTTTTTAATAGTTTCCATTTTGATACTCTAGTGAATGTTCCCTATGATTGTGAAGCTATACTTGAGGTTTGAACAATGATCACATATCTAATCATGAGTATTGTAACACCCCGAAATTTTATGAAAAATATTCTTTTTAATTTTATTAATGTCTTGTGTTGTACGTTACACCAAAAGGATCTTGCACAACACGCATCCTTGACTTGCCTTTCATTACACGCAATCTCGACCTTCCTCGATAGCGTGTGTAGTACGCAATACCGAGTTTCACTAAACAACGATATGCTATTAAAATATTATTATAACTAGCCATTATGAATAGTAATAACCACCTTTTAAAATTTTATAAATTTTAGCTCTCAAAATGGACTTCATTTTTGCATTCGTAGTATCGAATTTAGCCTAAGGTGAAATTTTGGTACTTTTCGGATAACTTTCATATTTTGATGAAGAGTGAAAATTAATAAATTTTAGTTAAAAATATTTTTCTCAATCGAAATAATTAATACTGATAAATTATTAATTTGAGTGGTTTTAAAGTATATTAAAATATATTTTTAAAATTTAATACAATGTTGTTCATTGGATGTAATTTCACATTTAAACCAGACATAAACAAGTGTCAATCTTTTGATAGATATTGTTTCTTAAAAACACGCTATTTGTTTTAACAGCGGGATTTAATTATAAAATTAATTAATGCAACTTCTATGATATGAATTTGGTAAAATAGACTTCATTTTTTAATTCAGAATATGAAATATAGCTTAGGATGAAATTTTGTCATTGTTCTGAAAAACATCAATTTTTGATGAATAGTGAAACTACTAAGTGGTAAAAACTGAATTTTTCATAAAACTTAATTTTACCGCTTCTGTGAATGGAATTTCAAAAATCTGAGAGACACGGTTGATGTCAGTAAGTAAAATTTGGTTCAATGAGATGAAAATAATTTTTGGTGAATAGTAACTTTTTACTTTTATTTACCACGGTGCAAAGTAAATAGAGTAATTAAGGGTAATAATGATATTAATATTACCCTAACACATGTCCTAATTCTATTGGACAAGTTTATCTCGACCAAAAACAACCTTAAGTGTAAAATATTATCATTTAGGCCCACTTGGATTAGATTAGAACATTTATTATTATTTAATTCAAAGAAGAGATAAAAGAGTTAAAATCAACGTTTATTTACCAAAACATTTTTAATATGGGGTTATACATAAGAAAAATTCGACAATAAATATTCATTATAAAGCTAAAAATATTTCCTACATAATCGAATTTTATTTGTAATTTTTAGACTTTAAATAGTTTAATTTATTTATGACACAACAATGATGCAGTAATTACCTTTTTAAGAATAATTAACATAATTGATGTTATAAATGCCCAAATAAATGTAATTTGAGACTTTTTTTATGACTTAAACTAATTTTATAGGTTAATATGACATGTTATTGTTGATTTAAGTAACTTTTTTCGAATTTATCATTATGTTATGAATTTCAAAAAATCATGTACCAAATAGTGTCAAAATTGACATAAATTAGTTTTTAAACAAAATATTATATTATCAATTGTTATTTAATTCCTAAAAATTTAAGGTTCGGCCAAATGACTTAGATAAGGATATATATATTAATAATAAACAACTTGGGGTTCGTTTGTCTTGTTATGGTATGTTTATTAACCATATAGTGTAAGAAAACAAAAAGACACGGTAAAAGTTAAATTATTTAACTTAGAGTTAAATCTAATTGATAAGGTTAAAATAATAACCTAAACTTGTCTAAATCCTATTGGATGAGAGGATTTAGACCCATCCCCACCTTAGCCACGAAATAAATCAATTTTGAGCTATTTAAAACAGAACATGACTTTATAATAAAATAATATTTTTTGTTATTCCAAAGGTGCCCCTCTCCTCCCTTATAAAACGACACCTCCTCCCTCTCTTCCTCACACAACTTTGAGCTTTAAAGCTCGGCCAAACCCTACCAAAATATCTTCTCCACTTCCCTAGTATCATCCTAGAGGTCCTGTTCTTCTTCAAAGACCATCCTTAGTTTTTTAAGTGGAGGTTAAGAAAAGGCGCGTCAAAAAGAGGTAATATCCATTACCGATCTTTTTCAATTTCTTTCTTCTTCAACTTCTTCTTCTTTAGTTGTTTCCTGATAAAGTAATAACATCAGTATTTATTATATACTGATATGTTATTATAAATATGAAACAACTCTAATTAACCTTCTATCCATCCTACGAAAAAAGGAAATCACCGCGCGTGCATACGTACGGAATACCATATCCACGCCGTGGTGTAATCTATTTTCCGCCACCACCTTAATTGGATGGGTATAAAGGTGTAATGAGTAACTATATATGATTATTATAAAGTGATATTGATACTGAAATTGTATACATACACTTCAACACAATTCCACGACCATGGGAACTATATCATCGCTCGTGCGTACGTACGGACTACCGTCTCCACGACGTGATGAGATTGATTCTCAATGATTAACCATTCATGAATGATTATAAAGTATATATAATAATTACTAATGAAATATATGACATAATAATGATACTGTATTTATGTATATTTATATGTATGTCATCTACTTAATTCCATTCAATTCAATAAGGAAACGAAAACAGCGTTCATGCGTACGTACGGACTACCGTCTCCATGAACGGTGTATTTCATTCCATTTATCGATATATTATATATATATATATATTCTGAATATATATTATATATAAATATTGTTTTACATTCTGGATATATGTAATCATGATCCAAGTAATCATATTAATAATTACAAGTTAAAAACACGAATGACAAATGAGACGATTTTACCCAAAACGCTACATTAACATGAATTTACAAAAGAACGGGTAATATAAAGTCATAAGTGGACCATATATGATATTAAAAAATGAATGTGATTCTGTAATAAGTCAATAACATGATTTAAATCATTATACAGGAGCTTCAGACACTTACAAAGCAAGTCGGACCTAAGGTAAGGGAAATATCACAATCTCATTTTTATCCGAGATTGTTTATACTTTGGTATTTACTGGGGTGTATTTTATCATCCACATTCATGTTTCCTCAATATGTAATATTATTTCCATTCACCTACAATTGTTTAAATCCTATTTTACCCTTCGGTGAGTTTTTAGTAAAAGATATGAAAGGAATCTTTTGTCGTTTTTCATATGAAGTACTTTTTTGACTTTTCCGACAAAAGTACGAAGAATGTTTTTTTTAACTTATACGGAATGAATGGATTTTTAAAACATTATTTCCAAGAAGTTCCCTTTACAAGTTTTCAAGTTTATTTTTAATCAAATTCTTTTTGTACGACATGTTAAGAAAGGAAAAATGTTTTTGAAGAAGAAAGGATATTTTCCTCAAGAATGAAGTTCAAGTGTTTTATCAAAATTATTTTCCATCTAAGATAATAAAGGTTCTGTTTTTATCTCTATTATTACATTGATTTGATAATGTTGTGATGGAATTATTTTTATAAATTCCTTTATCTTATATGAGTTGTTTTATGATGTCACGATGTTTAAGATTCCCATTTTTATTACATTGGTTATGCAATGATGTATGATTTATGATTTTCTGGCACATATAAGAATGGTATCATTATGAGATGGGTGGGACCTATATCTCCCTCCAATGCATTGGGTAAAGATTATATATCTCATGAGATAGACATGGCTGGAACGGTAGGTTATACCGGTTCAGTGAAACAGGACTGGAACGAGGGTGACTCGGTTCAGAAAGGGACTTTGTCCACTAAGATAGTCTTGGCAATGAGTCTTGACTAATAAGAAATGATTCTCTATGATTATGTGTATTCCACAAAGTTTCATGTTTTAAGTTATGATTATTGTGACTACATTTTACTGCCATGATTTATCCCATGTTATGAAATTATGATCTCTTTTGCAGGTTATGATTTCCAAAAGTTATGTGCTTGTGTATACGATGTGATTGATATTTCTTTTGTTAACCCTTACTGAGCATTTGAACTCACCCTTTCATGTTTTCTTTTTCCCAGGATATAAAGAAAGGTTTTAGGTATAAAAAGGAAGATCTTTATGGGAGATATTGAAGATCTTTCACCATGATTAGAAGATTACGTTCCGAGTTTCCAAAGACACTAAACTATTACGATCCTTGTGTGTGTGTTTTTTTGTTATGTACTATGTATTCCGCAAATGTAATGTAATGTTCATGTACGTCAAGCTTCGGGTCTCTACAGTTGGTATCAGAGCAAAGGTTTAGTCAACCTTTGGAAACTAGGATGCGAAAACGTTAGTGAGATCCCTAGAGATATTTCTAAGGTATGTATAGGGATGTCCCTAAGGATAAGTATACGTATAGGATATAGTCCTAGAACTACTGTAACGATCTTAGAATTTAACCTAATATGTTAGATATTAAGGGTACTCCCCCTTTATTATGTTGTTTTCCCTAGCATTATTTTTGCCTCTCACACTATTCTTTTTGGGTTTTAGAAAATGGCTGGAAACAAGATGATTCATGATAATGGAGGATATGATGGACAATGGAATGATATTCTTCATGAGCAACCAAATGAAATAGGATTTGGAAGTCCAAACATCATTGTTATTCCGAATCAGAAATCTCATAATATGATCAATAAAGTAAAATTTGGTAAGTTTCCTGACTCGGCTAATAAGAGAAAGATGGATTTTCATGATGATCATAGAAGAAAGAAAGTTCAATTTCCCCTATGTAAATTATGTGGGAAGAGGCATCAAGGAGAATGTTTCAAAGGAACTGGAAGATGCTTTGGGTGTGGAAAAGAAGGACACAAAGCAAGTATGTGCAAAGGAAAAGGTTCAGTTAACACCATGGATGAGGATAATGGTATTGCTACGACATCAACAATGGTTAAATGTTTTAAATGTGGAATGTATGGGCATTATGCAAACCAATGCCCTAAGGGAAAGTCTCATGAAGAGAATCAGTATGGTCGTATGGGAAGTATTTATGTTGATGATAATGAAGAGACTATAGATGATATGTGAGATGAAAGAATTGTTGAAGCTCGGTCAATGGTTTAAGAAGGTAGTAGAATGATTACATGTTTATCAAGTGTAATGTTGTATAAGTAATCTCATGGTACTATGGAATAAAGAGACATCTAAGTATTGTTACACTATTGTCTTTCCTAAGTTTTTAAATTGTATGATTAATGGTACTAGTAACCATGAAACGTTATTCAGATATTTTTTGGAAAGTAGATGACATACGCATAATGAAGGAATAATAAGATAATGATGTGTTTGATTGTATTCATGAGCTCATGACTGATATAAGGAGAAGATTATATCATGGTTTGAGTATATAGAATTTTTTGGATTTTGGTATGTGGAAAGAGTTAACTTTTAACTGCATTCAAGTTTTCACTATGGTTCAATGGGTATTCAAGAGAATACATGATTAAGGCCTTTGAATGTTTGGAATGTGACCAACAAGACATATCTTATTATATATGGGGATCAAAGATGGTATTAAATCTCTAGTAATCGTTTTCACTATATTATGACAATGGACTGCAGTATTATGGATAATCCTAAAGACTAGAATGGATTATGTTGGACATAAATTAGTATTGTTTAAGGATATAAGTTATTTTTTCGATATTATTGATGGGATGTTATAGTAATTCAGTTTCAGAAAAAGGACAACCTGCAGGACGGGCGACAGCCCATCGCGTCAGACAAGGCTGTGGGAATCGAACCCACAACTGAAGTGCGACTAGCCTTTATCACCTACCACTGTTCTACAGGAAGTCCCTGTTTAGTAGAAACTAGTTTCATTATATTAAGCAGTATGATAGATGAAGTATAAGTCCATTTTAGGAACCATATATGATTAATCTCACTATAGAATGACTTATGTATATTTAATAACTTTTGTTAAACTTTTGTTTGAGACAGATGGAATGACCCGTCATTCTATCACATGATCTGCTAACACTTCACGAATAAAAAATTCAACTTCATTTATTTAAGAGATGAAGTGGAAATTGTTCAAGGCACGAACAACAGTAATAATGAACCAAAATAAAGTAAGTATTTATTCTAATTCAAATTTTCAACTTTAGGGAAATGATCTTGAAAACCAAAAATGTTGTCCTGGTGACCTTATATCCGATGAATCAGATGGTACCCTAGATCGTCACAAATTTATGGCTTTGTGATTGCTGGCTTTTCCATAGCCATGTTCTCTACCACTCTCCATCAGAACATGATGGTTAGATTTCTCTTCCATATCCATATTTTCACCTATGTGGAAACCCAATGATTAGTTTATTTGGGTAACCGTTACGTTTCATACTTTTGTTTTTAAAGATTGGTTTTGGTATTCCTTTTTACGATGTGGGTTTCTATTAAAGAAACTTTAGAATAGTAAACCATTTATAACACCGACGAATTTCGAGGGCGAGATTCATTTTAAAGGGGGGTAGAATGTAACACCCCGAAATTTTATGAATTTTTTTTTAATTTTATTAATGTCTTGTGTTGTACGTTACACCAAAAGGAGCTTGCACAACACGCATCCTTGACTTGCCTTGCATTACACGCAATCGTGACCTTCCTCGATAGCGTGTGTAGTATGCAATACTGAGTTTCACTAAACAACGATATGCTATTAAAATATTATTATAACTAGCCGTTATGAATAGTAATAACCACCTTTTAAAAATTTAGAAATTTTAGCTCTCAAAATGGACTTCATTTTTGGATTCGTAGTATCGAATTTAGCCTAAAGTGAAATTTTGGTACTTTTCGGATAACTTTCATATTTTGATGAATAGTGAAAATTACTAAATTTTAGATAAAAACATCTTTTTCAATCGAAATAATTAATACTGATAAATTATTAATTTTAGTGGTTTTAAAGTATATTTAGAATATATTTTTACAATTTAATACAATGTTGCTCATTGGATGTAATTTCACATTTAAACCAGACATAAACAAGTGTCAATCTTTTGATAGATATTATTTCTTAAAAACACGCTATTTGTTTTAACAGCGGGATTTAATTATAAAATTAATTAATGCAACTTATATGATATGAATTTTGTAAAATAGACTTCATTTTTGAATTCGGAATATGAAATATAGCTTAGGATGAAATTTTGGCATTGTTCTGAAAAACATCAATTTTTGATGAATAGTGAAACTACTAAGTGGTAAAAACTGAATTTTTCATAAAACATAATTTTACCACTTCTGTGAATAGAATTTCAAAAATCCGAGAGACACGGTTGATGTCAGTAAGTAAAATGTGGTTTAATGAGATGAAAATAATTTTTGGTGAATAGTAACTTTTTACTTTTATTTACCACGGTTAAAAGTAAATAGGGTAATTAAGGGTAAAAATGATATTAATATTACCCTAACACATGTCCTAATTCTATTGGACAAGTGTATATCGACCAAAAACAACCTTAAGTGTAAAATATTATCATTTAGGCCCACTTGGATTATATTAGGACATTTATTATTATTTAATTCAAAGAAGAGATAAAAGAGTTAAAATCAATGTTTATTTACTAAAACATTTTTAATATGGGGTTATACATATGAAAAATTAGACTATAAATATTCATTAGAAAGAAAAAACTATTTTCTACATAATTTTATTTTATTTTTAATTTTTATACTTTAAATAATTTAATTTATTTATGACACAACAATGATGTAGTAATTACCTTTTTAAGCAAAAATTAACATAATTGATGTTATAAATGCCCAAATAAATGTAATTTGAGACTTTTTATGACTTAAACTAATTTTCTAGGTTAATATGACATGTTATTGTTCATTGAAGTAACTTTTTTCTAACTTATCAAAATGTTATGAATTTCATAAAAATCATGTACCAAATAGTGTCAAAATTGACATAAATTAGTTTTTAAAACAAATATTATATTATCAATTGTTATTTAATTTCTAAAAATCTAAGGTTTGGCCAAATGACTTAGATAAGGATATATATATTAATAATAAACAACTTGGTGTTCGTTTGGCTTGTTATGGTAAGTTTATTAACCATATAGTGTAAGAAAACAAAAAGACACGGTAAAAGTTAAATTATTTAACTTAGAGTTAAATCTAATTGATAAGGTTAAAATAATAAACTAAACTTGTCTAAATCATATTGGATGAGAGGATTTCGACCCATCCCCACATTAGCATCTAAATAAATCAATTTGGAGCTATTTAAAACCTAACTTGACTTTATAATAAAATAATATTTTTAGTTATTCCAAAGGTGCCCCTCTCCTCCCTTATAAAAGGACACCTCCTCCCTCTCTTCCTCACACAACTTTGAGATTTCAAGCTCGGACAACCCCTGCCAAAATCTCTTCTCCACTTCCCTAGTATCATCCTAGAGGTCCTGGTCTTCTTCAAAGACCATCCTTAGTTCTTTAAGTGGAGGTTAAGAAAAGGCGCGTCAAAAAAAGGTAATATCCATTACCGATCTTTTTCAATTTATTTCTTCTTCAACTTCTTCTTATTTAGTTGTTTCATGATAAAGTAATAACATCAGTATTTCTTACATACTGATATGTTATCATAAATATGAAACAACTCTAATTAACCTTTTATCCATCCATCATACGGAAAAAGGAAATCACCGCGCGTGCGTACGTACGGAATACCGTCTCCACACCGTGGTGTAATCTATTTTCCGCCACCACCTTAATTGGATGGGTTAAAAGGTGTAATGGGTAACTATATATGATTATTATAAATTGATATTTATACTGAAATAGTATACATACACTTCAACACAATTCCACGACCATGGGAACGATATCATCGTTCGTGCGTACGTACGGACTACCGTCTCCACGACGCGATGAGATTCATTTTCAATGATTAACCATTCATGAATGATTATAAAGTATATATAATAAGTACTAATGAAATATATGACATAATAATGATACTGGATTTATGTATATTTATATGTATGTCATCTACTTAATTCCATTCAATTCAATAAGGAAACGAAAACAGCGTTCATGCGTACGTACGGACTACCGTCTCCATGAACGGTGTATTTCATTCCATTTATCGATATATTATATATATATATATATATTCTGAATATATATTATATAAAAATCATGTTTTACATTCTGGATATAAGTAATCATGATCCAAGTAATCATATTAATAATTACAAGTTAAAAACACGAACGACAAATGAGACGATTTTACCCAAAACGCTACTTTAACATGAATTTACAAAAGAATGGGTAATATAAAGTCATAAGTGGACCATATATGATATAACAACAATTAATATGATTCTGGAATAAGTCAATAACATTATTTTAATCATTATACAGGAGGTTCAGACACTTAAAAAGCAAGTCAGACCTAAGGTAAGGGAAATATCACAATCTCATTTTTATCCAAGATTGTTTATACTTTGGTATTTACTGGGGTGTATTTTATCATCCACATCCATGTTTCCTCAATATGTAATATTATTTCCATTCACGTACAATTTTTTAAATCCTATTTTACCCTTCGGTGAGTTTTTAGTAAAAGATATGAAATGAATCTTTTGTCATTTTTCATACGAAGTACTTTTTTGACTTTTCCGAAAAAAGTACGAAGAATGTTATTTTTAACTTATACGGCATGAATGTATTTTTAAAACATTATTTCCAAGAAGATTCCTTTACAAGTTTTCAAGTTTATTTTTAATCAAATTCTTTTTGTACGACATGTTAAGAAAGGAAAAATGTTTTTGAAGAAGAAAGGATATTTTCCTCAAGAATGAAGTTCAAGTGTTTTATCAAAATTATTTTCCATCTAAGATAATAAAGGGTTCAGTTTTTATCTCTATTATTACATTGATTTGATAATTTTGTGATGGAATTATTTTTATAAATTCCTTTATCTTATATGAGTTGTTTTATGATGTCACGATGTTTAAGATTCCCATTTTTATTACATGGGTTATGCAATGATGTATGATTTATGATTTTCTGGAACACATAAGAATGGTATCATTATGAGATGGGTGGGACCTATATCTCCCTCCAATGCATTGCGTAAAGATTTTATATCTCATGAGATAGACATGGCTGGAACGGTAGGTTATACCGGTTCAGTGAAACAGGACTGGAACGAGGGTGACTCGGTTCAGAAAGGGACTTTGTCCACTAAGATAGTCTTGGCAATGAGTCTTAACTAATAAGAAATGATTCTCTATGATTATGTGTATGCCAAAAAGTTTCATGTTTTAAGTTATGATTATTGTCACTACATTTCACTACCATGATTTATCCCGTGTTATGAAATTATGATCTCTTTTGCAGGTTAAGATTTCCAAAAGTTATGTGCTTGTGTATACGATGTGATTGATATTTCTTTTGTTTACCCATACTGAGCATTTGATCTCACCCTTTCATGTTTTCTTTTCCCCATAATATAAAGAAAGGTTTTAGGTATAAAAAGGAAGATCTTTATGGGAGATATTGAAGATCTTTCACCACGATTAGAAGATTACGTTCCGAGTTTCCAAAGACACTAAACTATTACGATCCTTGTGTGTGTGTGTTTTTGTTATGTACTAAGTATTCCGCAAATGTAATGTAATGTCCATGTACGTCAGGCTTCAGGTCTCTACAAGTATATTATTTTTGTATCCAGGATAAGGATAATGATGGTATTTAAAGATATATATGAGTGATCATCTCAAACATGACCCATAAACAGACCCCTTAATCCAATTTCACTTATTTAATGAATTAGTTGAAATTAAATAATTTAATTAATACCATTTTTTGTGATTAGATAATTTATCTTCATAGATAATGGTTGAACCCTCATATTTATCTCTTAGGGATTTATCATTAAAATATTTTAAACCCTCTAAGAATTATAAAAGATAATTTCCATTTAGTGAATTATTTATATCCTTAGTGTAGAAATATAATGTTCTAAAGTATCTGTACACTATCCAAACAAGACTAATAATTTTGTAAATTCTCTATATGTATAAGGTTTATATAGAAGTTATTTTTAAGGCCTAATATAACCATTAAAATTTATATAATTAAATTTATGTCACTAAATAATATCATAAAAATGAGAGATAACCTATATAATTTCATGTGTTCACCTCCTTCTTGTAGATATAGGAATAATTGGAAGTTCATGAACACACTCACCCCCTTTATGTATATTATATGATTAATGATATGATCATACATTAAGCCTTGGTATATACTCTATTAAGTATTTATATTAATCAAATAATGATATTCAATAACCACTATAAAAATAATATAAATTTTCATTATATAATTTTGAAATCCATATTTTTAAGAGAATATTGAATGATCCCCTGGAGAAGAATTAGTCAAAGTTTCAACTAGGATCCCTTGTATAATGAAACAAAATTCTAGTGGTAAAATATAATAGGAATTTTAATTCAATATTTTGAAGTACATGGCTTAATTAATATGTAGCCAACCCATCATTGTATTGTAAGTGCCTAAATTAATCTATCTATAAACGAGTATGAATACTTACTATTGATATATCTCACCTTTAATACATGTATGGCCAGATGAAATAACATAAAATTTTATAAGATAGAGGAGTTTAATTCCAATAATAAAGATCTTTAATCACCAAATATCGTAGGTACTACCTTATATAAACCATGCAATGAAATGTTGGAGTGTTTCTTACTACACATTCATCAAATTATGTAATAACCCTTGATTTGGGATGTTTTTTCATTCTATGAGGAAAGAGTAAATACCCCTTGAATAATTTATTCTATTATAATATATATGTATATTTGTAATTAAAGTCATAAAAAATTTATAAAATAAGTGATTGTTAGTATTATTGATGTTAACTCATACTTGATAAGTGTAAACAAGAACATGAGTTTGACCAACACAAATTTAACCTATTAATTTTTTCTTGATATAAAGAAGGAGAATCATTAGCAGAAGTCAAAGGTAACATTGAACTCAACATCGAACAATATTATTTTAGTGTAGTCATATTTTCATTCACATACCCCTAATCGCCAATCTACCAAAGACAAGGATAGAAGAATTTTAAAACCATATATTGAAGAAAAGTATAATTATTATTTCATTACACATAAACCAGATATGGTGGAGTGTGAATAAAAACCTATTTATTTTTAATAATGTGTATCTACCACTATTGATATGATAAGGTACATTAACATGGTTATAAATAAAAAATCCATGACCCATGATAATTAGTATTTCCAAGATTTTAAATGATAATGTTTGAAACATTATTTTTATAAAATAATATCATGATGATATCACATGGAATAATACAATGATATAATTATTTGATGCTTAGGTGTATATTCATCTCTTAAATTTATTGATAAACTATATATGTTCATAAAACAATATGTGAAAATAATGAACATGCCCCATGGTGTCATGGTATAATTCTAGGTGGGTAAGACAATCAAAGACCACTTTATTTGGGAAGCCTAATACCCCTAGTAGTTTTCAAAAATATTTCTCATAAAATAATAGAATAAAAAGTCACGATATATATCATGTCCTATAACCTTAACTTTCAATATCAAAAATATTAATTTCATGTCCCAATTGAACAATTGATAAATGATTTCATGGTATACATTAAATACATCTCTTTCATGTATTGATATTTAGGGCATAATGAAATAAGAATATCTCTTAATTATGAAGAGGGTAAAATATTTTGGGAAACGAAAAGAATAAACTAATATCAATATATTACATCTATTAAGAATAATACAAATTTTACCTACCAAAATGAAATGAATAACATAATTAATCCAATTTTATAAAATACCATCAAGTTCTATACTGAATAATTTCTGGTTAAATCATAAACATATCATTACCAATTCACTAATATATAAAAATTGTTCATGTATCCATGGATAAATAACAAAATATAAACTCATTTAACTTTGAATTTATTGTTAAATATATGAAATTCCTTATATTCGTTTTAATAAAGATGCATTGATCTTGACCCTAGTAAAAATAAGTAAATAATAAAAATTCTCCCTTGACTTAACTTTTCATAATTGAGAGGACTGTATGGATTACTAGAATATATTAGGCTCTTCATCATTAATCCCAATATTAAATATTTTTCTTTTATAAAGATGTTAAAAAGGGAATTTAGTGCCTATAGTATTAAAGCTTAGAATATTTTTTATAAAACTTAATGTAATATCTCTTACCATTGTCAGTATTGATTTTTTTACTGATATAAAACTAAAAATCCTTATATGATAAACCTAAAATGATCCCTCATTTATTCACTAACCTAAAAAATAAAAAATATGAAAATAAGTTATTGTAATACCTCAATTAGTTGATGTTATAGTGTGATGTTTGATATAATATTATTGAGATGAACTATAATACATCGATCTTTGAAGTTTAAAATATATGTTATTTTATATAGAATCATGATGTCTAATTGATCTTCCACAATGTCAAAATAAATTACATCTTGAGTAATTATATATTTACTATATGAGTGAAATGATGAGAAGTAGTTATTCAATAATTTGATATCAATATTATCTACTACTGGGAATTAAAGGGATAAAAACTGATGAAATTCTTGGAATCTCGCTCATAAGTAGATGAACTACCTATTAAAACATATTATTCTTATAAGAAAGTTTTTTCAATTGAAAAAAAACATGGAAATGGGAAATATACTTTTATTGTGTAACATGTTTCGCAAATAAAAATAATAATGGAGAATGTAACAAAATTACATTCCTCTTTAGAGTGATCTTATTCTCTTTGATGAAGGTGTTCATTCCATATTTATTCCCCCCCTTTAAAAGTTTTCACTAGTAGTGTAATGGGTTTTCAATCACTTATCAAAGGACTTCATTTATATGTTGAATTTATATATAACAAATTAAATTTTAAGGGAGACTAAAATTTAGTTATATAATATATCAATATGAATTATTTCATCAAGAAGAAGGATTTGATAACCCTGCTCAACTATAATGAAGAACCAATTGATTATCAATTTTATTTTTAATACATCGCGTGGAACCACCATTCTAAAGTGGATGTAATACCCAATCTAACTATAGCTCTCACTAACCATACCAGAGTAAAAATGTCCAATTATATATTGAATTAAATAAATGGTAACCCCCTTTATTGGTAATGGTATATAGTTGGATGTTAAAATTAGAATCACTTAATGTTTAGAGGGATCATAACCTATATAAATTAACAAATTGATTGGTTTGACAATGAGAATAAAAATATATGTATAAGATATTATTTTATTTCATATCCAAGATTATATTGAATATTTCTATTAATGGGAAGCATGTTTTTTATTTATGATGACATGAACTCCAAAAATTTCTTTTATAAGTATGATTCATAATGATCTCTTGGATAAATTAATGTTATATGCATCCTTAATGTAATTAATTAACTATATTATTTAAAATATAATATTAATTAGAATGAAATAATGATATCCAAACCCATATGGTGACTTGGGTAGCATTGGCCCTCTTTAATACAAGATTGTGTGGGTTTTTTCAAGAAAAAATCATCTGTGTCATATCTAAACTAACTTCATTCATAAACTTCAGAATTACTAAATGTTTCAAAGTAATCCAATACCTTTTTCAAGTGGGAAATATATTTTATTCTCCCAATCTCTCGAATAATCATTTGGTAGTTCAGTTCATCATTAGTGTGGTAAACTTCTTCTCAAAATGGAATGAATTTATTCCTCAAAAGGATGTTTGAATTATTTTTCTAACATTATTTGTGAAATAGAACATCATCAATTCATTTTTAGTTCCTTATATAATCAATAACTAGTAAGGGAATAATCATTTTTGTATATATATTGAATAATTGGTATTATAAATACAAGATAAAGTAAAATCACTGTTCTTAATATCACATAGGCTCCAATATATTGATAATGGAATTCAATAATCCTCATTAAAGATTCATATAAGAGTTTGAATATTAGTATTAGAATAATGATATTCCCATGGGGGTGTACCACTGCTGAGATGGGGAGAATAATCGATAGTTAAAACACCAGCTCTCATTTTCTGACTATGTGATTCCCATCACATGATTATGAGAAATGTTCTCAATGGTGATGAAGTGATTATGATATTTTGAAAAAAACTAAACACATCAAAGAAAAAATAATTTTTTACAGGGTCCATTCACCCATATTATCAAGTGGTTCATCTGTTGTGTACTATGGGTGTTTACCCACTCCACACAGTCTAATTTATTTTCAATGGAACATGGAAAAGTAAAAACATGTTGTCTTTAAATATGATTAAAATATGAAAGATGAATGATAAAAATATAAATGGTCATTACTTCCAAAGCCTCAAAGTGCCTTAAGAATTGGGACTTCGTGTGGACCCTTGTTCTTATCCTTAAAATATTACTAAATCCACCATGAAATTGTTCATGAATAGGAATTTATATCTTTCTTTTTCACAAAAACGCATTATTATAAGGGTTTAATGATTATTTATTGACATTACATGTGTTTCAGTATGACACCCCTACTTTTAGAAGGATCCTCAGATCTGAGAGATATAGAATACTAAATCAAAAATATCTTAGAGTATCATATAATATCTGTTACCGGATCTGTAGAATGGATAATTTATTATGATTTTTCATAATAAAATTCTATAAAACCAACAATCCATTAGTAAACTCCATTAATACCCATTATGACATGATGTGTGCACTGTAGTGTGGCTTGGCTCATATATCTAGATCTATAAATATATAAATATTTGCCTTAAAGGTGGTAGTGGTGTTATATTACCAATTACATCAAGTTCCTCTACACTTATATACTAATTGAGGCATGAATCATTATATCTTATAATGGGGTCACTTGGATCAAAAAAAGTAACCTAACACTTTACGCTATTGGGGTTTCTTCATGATGAAGTTAAATCCTTCAAATCCCTCAAATTTGTTGTTGTGATGAAACTATATTAGATGTATTGTAGTTCATATAACATCTAAATTATTCCATTATGATTCCATATTTCCCTCACATCATATCCTCTTAATCATATTTACTCATTCTAATAACTACATTATCAAAATATGACAAAATATATATAGTTTGGTTTTCCTTAAATGAGAATAAACTATTTTAATGGAATAACATAATTTTTTTTATCCTCTTAGGATAGGTAATGTGTTTATAATGTGAGATTAAATAAAACCAATTATAACATAATTATATGAATCATGTCATGATTATTCTTATATAAAATAAATTCACTACTTTTATTCTTCAATAGCTCCACTAAACTCCAAAAATTTTCCCAACTCATCAATGAGAATTATTCCTATATATATAATCTGAAATCATCCTAATATCATGAATAAGTTACCTAATTAAAAATTTTATATAATGCTTCCAATATTAAATTATTCTAAACAACTCACCATAGAATAGAATAGTGATTGTGATAAAAATATATCCCTCATTATAAGATCAATATTACATTAACCATTTTTAATTGAGATAACTCAACTAACCCTTTACATGTTATTTTTAAGATGTTTTTTAAAAATTATACCTCTTAAAGGGTCTATCTACCTCCCCTATTCATATTTTAGTGACATGAGAATAAATACTTGATATCTTCACCAAACAACATCAACCAACACATTTAGATATCCCTAATTTTTGGTTCTTCTCAAAACATAACCCATTGATGATCACCTAAAATAGAAGACAGATCCTCCACACCTTTTTAGGAATATATCCTTTTTATCACCCTTTTACAAAAAAATATAAAGATATAAAGGAACAATTAAATAGATATAGGGATACTTGTGGAGAATTTACTCATAAAAATATTTTTTTTGCTCGAATAAATCCTTATTCAAAGGATTCCTAAATATATTTGTGACTATCTCTTTTATTGGAACATATTACTCTGAATTATTAACATGATCCACCTTTAAATTGATGAATTGATACTTTATGTCAATATGCTTTGACAAATAATGTTTTACTATATTCTTAGAAAATTTTATTATATTTTGATTATCACACCAAATCACCAGTGGGTATTAGAAATCAACACTCATGTCTTTTATCTCTCACTTCATCCAAGTCATTTGAATTATTTCTTATAACGAGGTAATATAATCATATTTTGTTAAACTAAGAGTTTAATAATTATACATCACAAAGTTCTATGAAAAACATATTCCTCTAATAAAGAATGCATGAATAATATTAGACTTTCAACACTAAACATCTCATATCCAATATTCAACAATGTATTAGTAAATATATTATAATTTATATATTTCATACCATAGACAAAAATCAAGAGTTACTTTGATGTAGTGCAAGATCCATTTTTTCCATGAAATGTGATTCCTTTGAGTTGTTTTGGATTCATCCATAAAATGTAAATTCGAACATAATGTATAGTATCTATGACCTGAAATCAAGTAGGTTTTAAATGGTCCTGAAAATATCAATTTTATTAACACTCCTTCCATCTTCATCTTAGTATATCCTAGTCCCATGTTCCATTGGATTAAAAACCTTTCCTGACTCCTCTATTCCAAACATTTTAAGTAACTCATCAGTATAATTTCATTACAAGATATAGATAAAATATGTTTCATTATAAATTTATATCCCTAAAAAGAATATAATATTCCAAGTCATTGAATTTTTCAAAGGTATTCAGAAATAAAATATTAAAAAAGTATTTTAAGGAGTGGGGATAAGGCCCAAAATAGTCACGAGGGGTCTAAAATAGGAAATCCCTAAGAGATGATCTCTAAAAATATTAATGCATTCTGGGGGTAGGGATCTTGTAGAGGTTAAAACATCATATGGGGTATTAGGAGTGGACCATAAGGCTATAATGTAACCCACTATATTTCAATCTAGCCATGTTTGAGAAACCTCAATGTGAGTTGTGAAGTGATTTTTTTATTTGTGAACTAAGTAAAGGATAGACCATTGAACTGTGCTATCCACTAGGATGAATCTCATAAAAACAGAGGAGTTGGTTTTAATCTAGTTCAACATAATACCATGGTAAATGCACAATACATTCCCTTTAAGCATAGTGGAGGCATCAGAAATGAGGGAATATACCTGTCAAAGGTAAACAGATAAAATAATGGATGACATTTCTAAACATGATATGAATAGCTTCCCGTTCCCGCATAATACCATTAGAGCATGATCCATCACTATTTAGAATAATAACCACAATAAAAGGGGACCATTACATCCATCAAACCATGATGGACAATTTAAGAATTGATTTATATTCATATCTTCTAGCCATAAGAAACTGTATAATGGATGAGCGGTCTCAGTGCTTAAGAAGGGGGTCATCTTAACTATGAGGGTCTAAGCCCAAAACATCATGTCCATACTCGACCTATGAATCCACTTAAATAAATCTTTATTATGGGAATTATAGATACTCATAAAAACTTCAACCATTACAATTTACCTCTCCTTGTCCTTGTGTCTATTATCATATGCACCATGGAACCACTAATGGAGGAAGTCATCATCATTCCTATCCTACCCATACAAGCTACTAAAATTTTGAAAACCATAATTCTCTTTAAACAATAATCTATCATTGAATACTATGATCAAGGAACATTTTTTCCCATATAATGGATCATTAGTATTGAACACTTGATCCCTATCATGATAAAGGATAAAACATTTCAGTTGTCCAATGTTGACCTCTTCCTCAAGATTACCATTTTGAAAACATTATAGTTCTTTTTATCATAAATAAAAAGATGTATTTTAATTGTTTCTAGCCATGTGATTTGGAAAAATATCGATAAAATCAATACCCTCAACATGAGAGTAACATTTTAAAATAATATAATCTTTATTTTATGTTATTTTACCATTATCACAAATCTCACTCTAAATAATCATTTTTTCTGAATTATAATTTTTCATTGGGATGTGAAAATAATTCCCAAGTTCCATTATAATTAATTTTTTAACTCTTCTCTATCACTAAAATCTAGTACTCATTTTGTAAGTCCTAATCACATTATTTGGATCAAACTATAAAGGGAAATTGATGAGATTTTAAATTCTCATGATTCTTCTGGATTTTACCTATTTTCTAATATCTCTGAGAATTTTTTTAGGAGTAACATGATTTCTATGAAATTGGAACATGAAAAATTCTCACTTCAATCCTTCCCAAATATTATAATATTCAAAATCATTCTGATAATTATTAATATATTATCATATACAAAAATTATTTGACTGAATTACAATGCTCCCTTTAAGTTATTTCTCAATGTTATCATCAACTAAAAATGTTATTTGTTAAGAATTATTATTTTCCAACACAATCACATCTAATAAGTTAATAACCATTTTCATATCATTGAATCACTAGAAACTCTTTACAGCATATGTGTACTCAATAACAATAACATCATATACCCTCCTATCCAATTAACCAAAACAATTATCTTGAATCAATATAAAATAAGGTCAGTAGAATAAATTCATGTTATTGAAGAAAAACTCTTAGAAAACTGTAAAATATATTGTGTTTTGACCAAATTGGGTTTTATTAATAATTGATTCAATATGTATGCAATTTATTCAATGAAGTTTATAAATAATAAATTTAATGTTTCATGATTTGATATCATTGTTCTTATCATATTCAAAAATCTTCAATTCTTACTCTTAATAACTCGATTTTTTATAGTGTGTGTATATGATATACTCAGATCTTATATCTTTGTTATGATGATTTTTCTTGAATCCATAATTACAGTATTTAAATCCCTTATCACATTCAAATATTTCATTGATATATTATAACGACCCTAAATCTAGTAATCTAGAGCCGGTGTCTACTTTATTAAATTTTCATAAGATATGTGGAATCACATCTCGAAGGACTGAATTGTTTTGTAGTCTTGGTAAAATAGATATATTCTGGGTTCACATATTACATTTCAATATAAAAATTACAACATTATTCTTTTTTAGAATAAAATTATTCCTCTTAGAATATCCTTGTATATCATTCATAGTACACATCCTCGATTATTGAGGAAGAAAACAAAATGATAGTGATCTAAAATGCACGATAATATTTATATAAATAAGAATCTATCATCAATAAATGAAGCATAATCAATATGGAATAATCAATATTGTAATTTAAATAATTAAATACACCTTCCATTTAATCAATAACTTGACTGGCATGATTAGATATAGAATAATTAATATAGTAATAAATATAACTAAACACACATTCCATTTTAAAAAATAATTATCATAAATAGACAAGGAATAATCATTATTTTCAGGTAAATAATTGAACACCAATTTCATTTAAAAAACTTGAATATCATTAATAAAAAATGAATAATTAATATGGAAAGGTAAATTACTCAATATACTTTCCATTTAAATAACATGAATACCTTGAATAGATAAGTCATAAAAATTATGTAAAGGTAAATTAGAATGAAATGAATCCAGAGACAATATCATTTTGAAAATCTCATGCATAATAATAACTGAATTCTTAATGAAGAAAATTCTTAATTATTGGACTCCATGATCCCAGAAATCAAGATACCTTTCACAATACATTTTCAAAATATGGGTATAAAACCATTTGATTCTAGATTACTAATTAACCTCATGAGACTATCGGTGAATTTATTGTTTACATAATTTCTGGACCTATCCATCACTATATTTCTAAAACATTCCTCATATATCAAATATTCAATTTATTTCATGAATAATTTGAAGTATCATAAAATATGCTTTCTGTGTAAAGAATGAAAATTTATCAATATTTCCCCAAATAAGAAAATAACATTCAATATAAAACTCCATATCTATAAATTTTATACATTTTAAGGAATAAAAATTTCCATGATAATTGATATGTATATTTAGGGTAAATTTAATGTCCATTGATCACATGAAAGCAAATATTTGAAATTAATGTTAGTGACTATAAAATGAATGATAAAATTGAATATAAATAATTTTCTTGGTAAAAATGAGCATAAAACATCCAAAGAAATTACTATTATGGTATCAATACAACACATCCATAGTTGAGTATATGTTAAGTAAATGGTTGTTTTCATTGATGAATAGAATTACCATAAAAATAATTTTGGAAAAAATTATTGAAGAAAATATACTTTTCACATTCAAAATTAATTTTTAAAAAACAAAAAGATCACAAAATATTTTGAAAATAATTATATTTTAAAATAACTTTTTAAACATATAATGTATGCTTTAGAAAATTTAATTTTCTACTTGGTATAAAATTATATACCTGTCATACACATTTAAACAAATATTCCTTTCACTTTTTTAGAAAAATACAAATTAGCCTTGTTTGGAATGTGACATGATGATTTATTTTAAAACATTTTTTGAAAATGTATCACATAGATAAAAATGTATCTAATAAATCATTTGGATAAGGTTAAAAAAATTATTTTTTTAGAAAACATGGTTTTGGAAGAAAATGTTTTTTCAACTGAATATATAAATGGAGTCAGGTTTTATAAAAATTATTTTCTCAATAATTTTATGTACCAATGAGTGGAAATGATGGTATTATTACTTGAAAATTTAATTAATAAATATAGGGTAATAAAATATAATGGTATTATTAAACAATGATCAAATAAATTCCTTGAATGGATATTCAAGCTTAAATAATCTCGATTAAAATGAGATTGTGAAATAAACCCTCACAAAGATAGTAACATTAATGTATGAATTAATAAAATAATAAATTTTATATATCAAATTTTAATCTAAATTAGAAAGATTGAATTCAACATATTATAATCACAATTAATTATACACAAAATTATAGAAATATCACAGATATCAAATAATTAATATCACCCAATGCAAAGAAAATTGAGTTAAAAAATTCATTACCAATTAGTAACTTTTATGCCAAATATCGTTGGATGGAAAAATTAAAATTGAAATATAAATTAATATAAAATATTAATGGATCATGATATAAAATTTAGAAGGTTCCCTATATACAAAATATAAAATAAAGCAGTGTTATAACATTTCAATATGCATCATTGAAGGGAGATTGAGATGAAGTCCCTTAACTCATGCTTCATTTTAGTTGAATATATGTTAAACTATATTATGATGTTTTAAATAATACTATTAATTTATACCAAAACCAAAACCATATCCATATTTATAATATCATATTTTATCCAATTATAACATTTTACCACCCTTTTGTCTATAATATTACATTATTTCTAGTATTTCTAGTGTTAATTGTCTTGTTTTTTCATGTATGTTTTTTCATGAATATTACATTTCATTAATATATTATATAGTTACATTATATATAAAATTATATTTATGTTATATATATCATTATTTTCATTATATACATTTTCAGAATCATGATTGAAATTCAAACATGGAGAATGGATCACATCGCTTCATGGTGATGGTGGGTCGTATGTAAGCATGCGCGACATTTTCAATTCCTTAATGAGTGAAAGGAGAAATTTTTATTATATATTAAATTTAAAAAATAGATATAATTTCATATATATAACATATATTCACTATATTTATCCGTATTACCTTCTAGGTAAAGCGTAAGTGAAAAATGAATCACATCACTTTGCGAAGTGATATGTTGTTGTACAGGTTGGCGATGTTATCATATTTTAAATAGAATGGAAAGTAGTAAGGTATATGTGACATTTAAATTAACTAAGTATAATAATATCTTAAATATCATATACATTTTTTGAATACATAATTATATCAAGCCTTTAAATGTGGAGATTTAAAATGAATTACATCAGTTCGTAGGGCGGTAGTCGCCATACACATGATCAAATGTTTTATTTTCAATTTGATGGTATAAGAGATGGATATAGATCATTACCTTAACACAATAACATATTAGTATTTTTTAGATTCTTCTGATACTATATGATTAGGTTTTAATAAAATAATAATGAAGTGGAAGAAGAAAAAAAATTCTCGTTTAAGAAGGTTTCCTCTTCTTTAACAAACTTATTTAGGTTCGAACCAAAAGCCTTCCTATGATGGATTTATGAAAAAAAGGTATATAAGAAGTTGTGATGGG
Source organism: Viscum album (assembly GCA_963277665.1). Lineage (NCBI taxonomy): Eukaryota > Viridiplantae > Streptophyta > Magnoliopsida > Santalales > Viscaceae > Viscum > Viscum album. The sequence goes on along the minus strand of OY728143.1, from coordinate 1,381,779,834 downwards.
ATTAAGGATGTAATTTGTTCATTTTTTATCCAATAAAAATGTCTTTGTATGTGTGAAGTGGGTATTAGAGGGGTGGACTTTTTTTAGAGGGGGAGAGGATATACATGAGATTTTTCAATAGAATCTATTAAATCCCAATTTTTATCATTAAAAAGCCTGTAAAAGGAGTAAGTATCCAACCTTATAGGTTTTATTGTAAATATATAGCCCTAATGTTGGTTTTAGACAAGTTTTTAGGTCATTTTAACCCTTATCATATGAGTTTAACCCCCGATAAATTAGTTTTTACCATAATTATGGTAATTAATTTTCACAAATTTTACTATCTGTAATGGAAAAAAATTATGTTTAAATTATTATAAAATATAAATTATTAATATTAAAAATATATATTCCAATTTTTAAATTCAATTCATAGAATTGGCATTATTAAATTTAAAATTATACTTGTAGAGGTGATGAATAATCAGGCCTCCACAGAGAAAATTATAATAATTATAAATGGTTTTAATATCAAAGTCTAATATAATATTGATTAAAATGACCAAAATAAGTTGAATTTTTATATTACTGAACAAATTTTTACTTTAAATCTAATTTAGAATATTATTTAACCTTGTAAATTATTTAAATTAAAATGTAGTTTTCAATAAAAATTTGTATTTTCACTATTAAAAAGTTAACAAGTTAAAGGAAAAGAATGTTCCTGATGCACCACTATGTTTTCAAAGTTTCTTAACCATTAGATCTATGATTGTAGTTATTGTTTATATGGGTAATTAGTATTTTAGGTAACCAAGGAATATGCCTATCCAGAGGTCATTATTGAACTCTATCTAGATGGTGAACCTTCCTTTCCGAACCCCAGTCCACTACCAAGGCCCTAATTCAAAGATTTTATTTATCTACCTCAATTTTACCTGGATTTAGGGGAAGTGTCTTTCCCAGTGGTTCCTATAGGATCAATTTCTACACTAGAATGAGGTTCTCTAATTCTCCACGTATTGGAGGCTTCATTTATGGAATCATTGAAACATCTTAAGTCGACCCCGGTTGTATGATTTGGTCTCAATAAACCAATACTCAACATACATAAAAGCTTCATGGATTCTTTGAGTCTATCTTACCCATCTAGGGTCTCACAGTTGAATCAAAGGGGCTTTGGAATAATATTGGATTCTAGTTAATGTTTCATAAATGATTGGTTTTTGATCCCCAAATCCTTTGGGTATTGGATATTTCATATATTCTACTTATCGATGGATATTCATTTTGGAAAAAATCCATCAAGAGCATTGATCTAGTTCTCTCTACTCGGTTTACCCCAACCATTTTAGAATGTCACCTTCTTATGGGAGGTTGATAATTCACTAGGGTCCTCCCTATGTATTGATGAACAAAATACCCTACTTGATAATGTGGTTGTGGAATAGATATGATTCGAACTGAACCTGCCCCTCCCCAACCATTGATAATTTCTCTATGGGTGGTTGGAATTGAGGAATTGTTGTAATCGCTAGTTTATCCCTAAGTGATAATGTTCTCTACAGGATGACGACTCCAAGGAAACTCATTAAAAATATGCCAAATAGTGCATCAGAAATTTCTAGAAAGGTTTTAGTCATAGATCATGCATCATGATGGTGATTTGATATCCCTAAATCCTGATGGTTCATAGCTAAGAATCTATTTTGTGGGTGATGGATCATGAAGTGTCGTGAGTACTTATTAGGTCATTCTTGGAGAATCTATCTTGGCCACTATGGATACTATTCCTTCTCACTATTTAGAAAATATAGACATGAATATGATCACTTATAGTCATATGACACTTAGTTTTCTCCTTCCTAGTCCTCGAGTGGTGGAAACAATACATCTTCAGATCCCACCTTATAACAGTGCATTATTTCTTGTGCAGATTATTTAACCTATATTTTTTCATAGAGTTCCATTTTAGGGGGGCTCATAGTCGGATCTATATCAATCAAGACACTTTTTAATCTGTTGTAAAGTTCATGAACTCCTTTTAGTGAACAGGTTTCTTCAAATGGTCCTTCTTTATCAGTGTAGTGTAGGTAATTAAAGGAGAATGGGCTTCAGGAGGCTGCAGTCTCTATGAAAAAGCTTATAGGGGAACCTACCAAGTATTCCAGTTATGGAATGATTGGACGATAGATTATAAGACCTAGGTAGGATGATCATTAGGCAGATATAACTCCAACATTATGATTTTTACTAGTTCTTTCTAACTGATTAAATGTATTGTTGTGGGCTTTTATGGACTCCACTTTGGAGGCTGGTGTCCTCTACCATCCTTCCAAATGATTTTGTACAAAAGATCATGCAAAACATTACCAGTGTTTCACTAGTACAAAAACCTTTTTTACATCACCATTTTTCACGTTGGTTCTTTATAACCGACGTGAAAATATCTAAAAATAGATTTTTCACGTCGGTTATTATATAACCGACGTTAAAATACATTTTAGCTGATTTTTCACATCGGTTATATAAGAACCGACGTTAAAAATCCATTTTATCTGATTTTTCACATCCGTTATTATATAATTGACGTGAAAAAGTCTAGAAAATCGATTGTTCACATCGTTTATTAAATAAACGATGTGAAACATCCTTTTCCAGGAAAATATATTAAAATTTTCACTTATTTTTCACGTCTGTTATTAAATAATCGATGTGAAAAATATATTTTCGTGAATTTTTTACATCAGTTATTTCATAACTGACGTTAAAAATGTTTACAAAAATGTAGTTCATTTCTCATGCTTTAATTTGACATGTCACGGAGCTCAAACAGAGTTACAGATTAAAGGTTATGGCCTTCAGAAGTTGATCATCTCTAAACGATGTCTTAAGGATGTCCAACTTCTAAAGGCCATAAATTTTGATCCGTAACTCTGTTTGAGCTCCGTGACCTTTCAAATTAAAGCTTGGAAAATGACGTAAATTTTTATAAACTTTTTTCACATCTTTTATTAAATAACCAACATGAAAAATACGTTTTAACGTCAGTTATTAAATAACTGACGCGAAAAAGTAATGAAAATCAATGTTTCACATCGGTTATTTAATAACCGACGTGAAAGAGTGACAAAGATAAATTTTTCACGTCAGTTTTATCATAACCGACATGAAAAATAAGTGAAAATTTTAATATCTTTTCACCTCAGTTATCAAAAAACCGACGTGAATGATATTTTTAATATCCCGTGAACGTGAAATTTCAGTTTTTTTACATCGCGGAATCAAAATTTTGAATTACCGCCTATAATTTTAAATACCGAGTTTTCTCATAGAATCTCAATTATATGTTTCAATTATACTCCCATCCTAATTTGACGGTCATTTATTTCAACCATTATCGTTCCCCCAAGTCGACTCTTTTTCTCTCGAACGTGAATCAATTATTTCTTCTTTCCGCGATCTCGTCAAGGTATATTTAATCATACAACCATGATTTATGGTTTTTATGATTTTTTTTCTTAATTGATATAACATTTTTGATCATTTAATTCAAACATCATAATTTCAACAAATCAACTTGTTTTATCTTCAACGTGAATCAACGATTTCTTATTTCCGCGACATCGTCAAGGTATTTGTAATTATTTTCCCATGATTTATATTTTCTATGAGTACTTTTATTAATTGATAAACCATTTAAAAATTGTTAATTTATTATATTGATGGATGATTCTTTATATCATGATAGAACTAAAAATCCCCCTATGGATTCAAAAATTCCTTCTAATATGAAGTTACAGTTGGCTCATTCAATCTTTCCTCGAAACAAATATCAAACTTCTGATGGTCATAACTTTTGATCTGTAAATCCGTTTGAGCTCTATGACCTGTAAAATGAAAGCTTAGAAAATATTCTACAAGATAGTAAACATTTTGTACATCGTTTATTTAATAAAAAACGTTAAAAATAACATTTAACGTCGGTTATTAAATAACTGTTGCAAAAAATGACTTATAACATCGGGTTTTCAAAAGCTGACGTAGAAAATGGCTTCTTATCGCCATTTTCCAGAATGTATTTCACGTCGGTTTTTTAAAAACCTATGTTAGAAACTATATTACCCCATTTTTACATCGGTTATTAAATAACTGACGTAAAAAATCATATTTTTAATGTTGCTCGCAATAACATCTCTTAAAAACCGACGTTAAAAAGCAAAAAAACTTACATAAAAAAAGATTTGGTACTAGTGTTTCTCTTCTAGTTAAAATAAAGGGCCATCGACACCTAGGGCTAAAACCATTTGGTCCAATCTCTAATGATCTCACTTATCATTTATAATCCCTAACGATAATGGGAATGGGTTAAGAAATACTTTCTCTGATATTAAATTAGATGCTCTAGGGCCTCCACGGTTGTGATAATGGATCCCAAAAAGAATTTTTATAAGGGATATTTTTTTCCTTAATGATCTTCCTCTATGGAGTTTTACATAGAGAACCTATCAACCAGCATATAATGAATTTTTAATGGAACAGTGTATTAGTGGTTTTATTGAGTTCATCTAACTAACATATATCCTTGAATATAAATAAATGTAATTAGGATTTATTTTTCTCGTTGGTTTGTTCCAAATCAGTGGATAGGGAAAAGTAAATCTTTGTGGTCGGAACTATATATATTCGATCTAAGAAACTTAACATGGTCGGTAGGGGAATTTAATATCATCCTTGATTTTTCATAAAAGAGAGGAGGTGGAGTGGTCCCCAGAAGGGATCTTCAGAAATTTGTATATTTATCTTCATATAATGGTTTCCTAGACATGTGTATCATTGGAAATATATTCACATGGGGAAATAACCAGAAGGGTATTCTTTACACCTAGTGTAGATTGGACCGATGCTTCAATAATCCTTAAGAAACTTCATCCTTTACAAATTCAAGGGTCGAGCACCTATTGCGGGATCTTTTAGATCATGCTCCCATCCTCATTCAGCTGGAGCATAGATTGGGGGACAACATACAGTTTTGTTATTCAAACCAATGGATGTCTAATAACAATTTTCATACTGTGGTTCATGAGTCCTAGAATAACCCATGAAGATAGTATAACGATTGGTCTGAACAATATTATATGAACACAAAAATCCAATATGTTGTCGTGATATATGAATCGAATTAACAATATTATAATCTAGGAGGGGATTAATAAATAGATTGAACATATTGAGGGTATTATAGAAAAAAATGGGATAGTGAATTTTGTACACACTAGGGGATAAAAGAAGTCAGTTAGTTGAATCTATTTTAGAATAAGAGATAACCACCTTTGAGAGGTCTTGGGATACTTGTCTAAAGGATGGGGATATGAATACATCCTTCTTTTAGGCATGTATAAATGAAATAAAGCATGGAAATGTTCCTAACATATTCCTGGGATATGGTTCATTCTTGTTGGATTGAGAGGTCGTGGGAGGTATTGATGATGAATATTTTAAAATGTTACTACCTGATCTTAATCCTTTCATTTAGGGAGGCTACCTGAATGTGAAAACCAACATATTTTATGATATTATAAAGGTGGTTTCCAATAAGATGAAAATATTTTTTTAAAACATTTCAAAGTAACCCGAGATTTGGGAGGAATTTTGGTTACTTAATACACAGAGTTCTCTGGGGATTGATGGCTTCCTGGTTTCCTTTTACATATCATTCTTGATGATGGTGAAAGTAGAGATGGTTAGGTCCATTCAAGACTTATTTAGATGTGGGATGTTGCCACAGGTTTTTTATTTTTCATCCTTGATCATCATTTTGAAAGAGAAGTAATTATCTTTGCTCAATCAGTATAAGCTAATTATAATATGTAATTTTCTATATATGGTCCTCATAAAAATTAACAATTGAAGGCCCATGGTGTATCTTTCCCAATGGGTCACAGAGAATCAACATGGTTTTATCAGAGGAAGATCAACCTAGTCTATCGTATCCATGGTGAATGAAATGGTTGGGTACATTAACTAAAAATCACATTGTTCCAATGTGGGTATTTTGGTTGATATACAAAATTACTATGAAAAAATTAAGTGGAGTGATGTGGCCTTAAAAAAATATGTTTTCCACATATTTTTAATTAATTTTCATTAATTTAATTACTTACTTTAGTACTTTTTATTAAAAAATAGTTCTTTTGTATTTTTATTATTAATTTTAATAATTAATCAATTTTTATAATTAATTGTGTATTATAAGACTTAAAATAATTAATTTATTTCTTACATTAATTTTACATACTTTTAACTATATATTAAGATTGTTGTTTTTGTCTGCATAGTTAATAATTTAATATTAAATAATTAATTAGTTTGGTTATTGCACTTTAAATATATAGTCTTAATCTGACATTGCTTGTACTAAGAATTAATTTAATTTAACCTAATTAGTAGATGTATTTTAATAATTCATTAATTAAAATAAATGATTATAGACCTACTTCAATCATTTAGTCTCTTTAAATTTTATTTCATTAATTAACATAATGGTTTAATAAAATAATAATTATCTTTCTACCTTAAATTAATTTAATTTGATATAGTAACTATTTTAAACAATTTAACATTGTCTTATTAATGTTTAAATATTATGTTAAGTTTTAATAAGTTCATTTCCTTTTAATTTTTTTAGTATAGTAATAATTTAATTCATGCGAATAAAATTTTTAATAATTTAGTTCATGTTTATTTGGTTATATAAGTTAATTTAAATTTGAATTTGTTTTAATTCAGTTTTAGTTTGTATTAATTAGTATGTTTATATGCTATTTAAGTTTTAATTTAATTTATTTTCTCGGTTTATTTTGCAGGTTCACGGTTTCATTCAGGTTTACGGTCTCACCATGACGTTGCCCCATTCGCGGACGCACCGTGACATTCCTCATGGACTCACTATGAAACCCTTTTCTCCACACACCGCGATTTAAACTATCTCACCGTTTCATTATGGTACCTTGGTTCTGCCTTGCCACCGTTTTCCATTTTTTTCACTGCCTCACCGGTTTACGCCCTTACACTATCACCGTGAGCCCATTTCGGTGTCACCATAAACCCCAGCTCCTGTATCAAATTCTTCCACCGTGACTTGAAGAACTGGTTTCATCTTAACTCATGAGGAATATTTGAACCCAAATTGGTTTGCGATGTTGTCTTCACATGTGAGGAGCCGAGCCGCAGTAGGATAAGAGCAATTTGTGCACGGATTAGTCGAGGTTATGCTGTGGAGATTAGAAGCTAGCGGTTGATGCCGTGTTGAACACTTCTAGAGAGGAACCACCGCACATGTAAGAGATTGTGGCGCCGTAAACTGGACAAAGACTGAGAAAACTAGGAGGTTGTGCTGCAGCTAGGTTAGAGGAAAAGGAAGTCACTCCACCCCCTGCCGCTGCTGTGTAGGTTGAGGAGCATGCCGCCAGGCCTGCGTCAAGAAATCCGAAGCCCCCTACTGTGCTCCAATTTTGGGAGAGGGGCGAAGAGATAAGATTAAGAAAATAATAAAAAAACAAATAAACAAGTAAAAAAATATAATAATACAAGTATAAATAAAGTTAAAAAGAAAAAGAAAGAGCAAAAAAAAGTAAAGTGAACTTTTCATAAAAGTTAACTTAGTCAAATGAATTAATTAGAATTTATAAAAGCTATAATATTAATAAATAGATAAATTAAAAAAATACAAAACTAATTTATTTGTAAATGTTAATAATAAGTTAATATGCTGTTCACAGTATAATTTTATAATTAATAATAATAATTAAATAGACGATAAATTATACTAATTAATTTAAAAAAAATAATTAAAGCTTAAGAAATAATTTAAACTACTAAATTAAAATTAACTAATTAATTAATTAATCTAACAATTTAATCCCTTTAATAGTAATAATTAAATTATTAATACAATATAAAATATTATCTTAATTATTTATTTACTTATGTTATTAATTTTTAATAACTTAGGTTAAAAAAATTGATTTAATTAATAAATTAGTATTTTATCTATTAACATAATTAAATTAATAACTTTTTAAAAATTTATGTTTTACTATTTTATTGCTAAGTGAATAGTTTTTAATAATTATCGACTAATGTATGTTAACTTTCAGCTCTTAACTTGAAAAAAAATTATATATATTATTTCATTCTTTGCCTTCACACCTATTTATTTATTTTGTTTTGTCTGTGCAGGTTCAAATAGAAGTCAGAAACACATCCAGGTGCACATAACTAACTCAACAGTAGTTAGTTACTTGAGTAAAGTTAGCGCGACATGCTTGTCACGAACACACACACGTGTGCGGTGTGCTCGTAAAGGAAACTTAATGTCGGTGGAAGGAAAGAGGTGACGTGCAGTTGGTGACTGTGGTTACAAAAATAGAGTAGCAGTAGAATTTTGGGGGCTCATTGATTTACTGGGGGACATTCACTAGAAAAAAGGCTGGACTGGAGAGCGGAGAACCTGGAGTGACTCTCGGAGAACCAATCCTCGGAGACTCAAGGGCATGAAGTAGCAGGAATTCATGTGAGCAGAGAGAGTTTTCTTACTTTTTTCTCTTTTAATTCTCTTCCTCTGTAATAGAATGTCTTTAAAATACGTAAAGGAAGCAATGTTTGGCTAAATACTTATAGTTCGAGGGAAAAATTGAGTCTACTGGTTATCGGTCTTTTCTTTTCTCACTATCATGTTAATGTGATCAGAATTGATTTGCGAGATCAATTCTGATTACATTAAATTGCAATATAACACTTTTGATTAATTTAAGATTTCCACATTTATATGGTGAGTTTAAATTTGGATTGATTTTCTTGAAAATTTAAATGGAAATAAAAGGCTACAGGACATATGGCGAGTTAGTTCTGTGTTCTTTTCAAACTTGAATTTTTTAAGTTGGTAAATCTATGGGTGGTGAACTCTAAAATTGGCCAGCTTGAGTGATTATCTCTTGTAGAGGGAAATAAATCACTCCATTTCAGTGGTATTATTTGTAATCAATGTCTGGAGAAAGTATACCTTCAAAACCAATAGTGTTGATATACTCCCAGACGTTTTTCTCCAAATTGTTTACTTTTTAGTGCACCGATTCAATGTTACTTGTTGTTTTGAGCCTGTTCCTTGTTTGATACAGTTTAGATAAAAAAACTCTAAAAAATGTGTTTTTTCATTTGTGCCTTATAGTAAAAAAATTATAAACAAAATTAGAAGGATTAAAATTCAACCTCACTGCTGACAACAGTGGGGTCTTTAGTTAGTTCTTTAGAGAATAGTGGCCAAAAAATTCTTCCCTGTGGGTTTGACCCTGCTTGACCCATTTACTATAGTTAGTAGGAAAATAAATATTAAACTTTGACTAGATTCATTGGTGGTTTAAGTCACGTTTTGGGCACTGTTTCCGGGGAGGTCACGAGCCATTGCTAAAAAACACATTTTATAAAAAAACACTTATATAAAAATCTTTTAAAAAAAATTGAAAAATTTCAAAACTATAAAAACAGAATGTCTTCTCAATCTGAACTATCACTGTTGATACTTTTACTATTGTTTTCATGAGAACAAGACATTATTCTGTTATATTAGAGCCTTTGAATCCTGAATTAGATAAACATTTAGCTTCTCTAAGAAGAAGGAACAAAATTGAAATTGGAAATCAATAAAATAGAGTTCCTGAGAATAATAACATTCGAAATAACCATACAGAACTCTTAGATGATCATGAAAGGCTTAGGATAAGGGAGTTCTAAATCCCACAAGCGTCTAGTAACCAATTCTCAATTAGGATTAGTCCTAGAGCTCGCAATAATGAACTAAAACAATCTCACATTTCACTACTGCCTATATTTAGTGGGATTTCTAATGAGGACTCTTTAGAGTTCATTAGATATTTCTACAACACTTTGAAGCAAATTCCCTTGTTAGGACTTACAGAAAATGAGCTTAGGATGAGAGTTTTTCCCTTTTTTCCTTTAAGGGAATGTGATAAATTGGTTTTTGAGCTTAGATGAGAACATATTTGAGAATAGGGATCAAGTTTACAACTCTTTTATTATGAAATTTTATCCCCAAATATTAAAAGGTGAATTGAGAACTAGGATTACTAGCTTTTACCAAGAGGATGGAGAAGCCATCCATGAAACATGGGATAGATTTAGGGATCTGCTTAGGCAGTGTCCCCATCATCAACTCCCATCTCATCTTCTTATGGACACCTTCTATGAAGGTCTTTCCTCCTCTGGTCAGAACATAGTGGATCAAGCTGTTGGGGGTAATTACAATGATAATACTGATGAGGAGTTGAGACAAATTTTCAATAATCTGGCCCTTAATTATCAACATAATAATTAAATAAGAAAGAGAGTCAATAGAAATGTTAATACTAGTTCAGGAGATGATACTCAAGGTCAACTGGCTGATATCACCAACCAGCTTCAAACCTTAATGAACCAGAATTCAAAACAAACTATTAATCAAGTTGAGAACTAGAACCAATATCAGTCACTTAGACAACAATGCACTCAATGTGGTATGTTTGGGCACTCTGAATTTTCTTCCTAATGATTATCTAACTGCCCAACAACCTAAAACCATAAACTTTGTTAATTATGGTCCAAGGATGCCTCAAAAAGTTGATCCATTTTTAAACAATTACAACCAAGGCTATAGGAACCATCCAAATCTGTCATGGAAAGATCAATGTATACATAAATAATCCACTTCCCCTAATTATCAAAACCAACTAAGATCAAACTTTCAAAATCAATAAAGGGGTGAGACTTCAAATGTTCAAGGAAGTAATGATAATCAAATGTCTTCTAAATTGGATCAGATCTTGAATAAAATAAATTCACAAGAGGAAAGGTACATGAATCAACTTAATAAATAGAAAAGTCAATATGAGTCAGAAAAGATGCAAAATTATGCGAGAATGTAGAACATGGAAACACGGCTAGGACAATTAGCTAGAGATCTGAATTCTAGAGATAAAGGTAGGTTGCCTAGTACAACTATACTTAATCCTAGGGAGAATATCATTGTTGTTGTTACTATGAGTGGGTTGAATACTCAAAATATTGGTGAAAAAACTATAAAAATTACCCAAAATGGGAAACTATTTGAATATGGAAATGAAAATATTCTTTTTTCACAATCTAGAAATTCATAGAAAAATGTTGAAAATGATGAGAATCTGGTTTGTCATCTGGATCTCAAGCTGAAAATTGTCCTAAAAGTCAAAAGAATAAAGGAAAATAAAATGTTGTGGAAGAGGTGAGGGACATGCCTACTGTTCTGAAAAATATTTTCCCACACATCCATTTCCATGAGAAGCTAAAACCTCAAAGCAATACCATGGCTGAACTCTTTAGTTCCTTTGTCTTCTATCCAAGCTTCAATTGAACATCCCATTTATCGAAGCTTTAATTCAAATCCTATATTATCTGAAATCCATAATGAAAATTGTTTCAAATAAAAAGACCCTTTAAGAATTTTCTACTTACAGCCTCACTGAAGAGTGTAGTGTTGTGCTTCAAAAGAAAATCCCACCAAAGATGAATGATCCAGGTGGTTTTGTCATCCCTTGTACACTAGGAAATTTTGGTCAGCTCAATTTTTTGTGCGATCTAGGTGCTAGTCTCAATTTTCTTCCATACTCACTGTTTCGACAGTTGAGGCTGGGTAACCTTCAACCCACCATGGTCATACTATAGTTATCTGATTGATCCTTCACTCATCCTGTGGGTCGAGTAGATGACTTACTAGTTGGAGTTGGGAAGTTATTCTTGCCTACTGATTTTCTTGTCTTAGATATGGAGTGTGATCAAGAGGTACCTGTCATCTTGGGTAGGACCTTCTTGGCCACTGGTGGTGCTGTTATAGATATTTCAAAGTGTCAAATGATTTTCAAAATTGGTGAGCAAGAAGAAGAGTTTAATGTGTTTAAAAATATTAATGAACCAACATATTCGGAACACTGTTCAAAAATAGAGTTCCTTGAAGCTGAATGTTCTTATAAAAATCAGCTTGAACTTATTGAAAAATCTGAAAAACAATCCTTTACTGAAGAAAATATTTTTGAAGCTGAAAATCTTCGTGAATTTGTTTTAGAAGTTGAAAATTCAGTTGTAACAACCAAACTGGAAAATTTTTCAGAACTGGACAACTGTCCAGTTTTTGTTGTAGGAGAGTACTCTATTTTTGAACATATGACCTTTCTAAGTGAATTTTTGGGTGTTTCTGTTAACACCAACCTTACTAAACACTTTGATGACACTGAGGGAGAAATTTTAAGACAACTTAATTATTCTACTATGCTTAACTTGGTAAAATCTTGGTATGGAAAGTCTAGACAATGAGTTGTCCACCTTGGACAATAGGACTGTTAACTCTGAATCTGAACTTGAAATTGAAAATCTTTTATCTTTTAATACTCTGTATAAGAAATATATTGATGATCTTGGACCTCCTAGGCCTAAGAGTCTTCCTTCAAGTATAGAACCACCTAATCTTGACCTTAAACCCATCCCTGCTCATCTCAAATATTCATTTATAGGTGAGATCTCCACTTTTCTTGTAATAATCTCTGCTAAAATTAATGAAAACCAAGAATAAAGATTTTTGAATGTGTTCAAGAAGTTTAAATCTGCTATAGGCTGAACCATAGTTGACATAAAAGGAACTATTCCTTCATTCTGTATGCACAACATTCCTATGGAGCCTGATCATAAGCCTAGGGTAGAGTGTCAAAGAAGATTAAATCCAAACATTAAAGAAGTTTTGAGAGAGGAAGTAATTAAACTACTAGACACTGGAATGATATATCCCATTTCTGATAGTCCTTGGGTCATCCCTATCATGGTTTTCCCCAAGAAGGGAGGTTTCACTATTGTTAAGAATGAAAAAAATGAAGAATTACAAGTTAGGAAAGCCACAAAATGGAGAGCCTGTATAGATTATAAGAAGCTTAATGATGTGACTAGGAAGGACCATTTTCCAATGTCCTTATTGGATCAAATGCTTGAGAGGCCTGCTGGAAATGAATTTTTCTATTTTCAAGATTGGTATTCTAGTTACAACCAGATTCCTGTTGATCCATAGGATTAGAAAAAGACCACTTTTACATGCCCCTTTGGAACATTTACCTACAGGAGAATGCCCTTTGGGTTGTGTGGAGCTCCAGCCACCTTTCAAAGGTGCATGATGGCTATCTTTTCTGATATGATTGAAAGATTTATTGAAGTTTTCATGGATGAATTTTCCATTGTGGGTAGTACTTTTGATACCTGTCTTGCAAATCTTGAGTTAGTTTTGGAAAGATGCAATGAAACCAACCTTGTTCTTAATTGGTAGAAATGTCAGTTCATGGTTACAGAAGGTTTCTTCCTTGGTTATAAGGTGTCTAAGAGGGGTTTGGAGGTTGATAGTGCTAAGATAGATGTTATTCAAAAAACTTCCACCTCCAGTTAATGTCAAAGGTGTTATATGTTTTCTAGGGCATGCCGGTTTCTAGAGGAGATTTATAAAGGATTTCTCTAAAATTACTAAGCCCTTGTGTTCCTTACTGGTTAAGGATGCACCCTTCAATTTCGATGAGAATTGTTTGAAATCATTTAATCTGCTTAAAGAGAAACTAACTACATCACCCATAATTACTGCACCTGATTGGAAATTACCTTTTGAGCATATGTGTGATGCTAGTGACCTGGTTATAGGTGTTGTCATTGGGTAGAGGAGATATAAGAAGTTTCATGTGGTATACTATTCTAGTAGACAGCTAGATGATGCTCAAAAGAATAATACCACCACTGAAAAAGAATTGTTAGCTGTTGTTTTTGCTCTGGAAAAGTTTAGACAGTATTTGTTAGGCTCAAAAGTCATTATTTTCACTGATCATTCTGCCTTAAAATACATTTTGTCTAAAAAGGAAACAATAACCAGGCTGATTAGATGGATCTTATTATTACAACAGTTTGACTTAGAGATTAGGGATAAGCAGGGAGCTAAAAACTTAGTTTCTGATCACTTATCTAGGCTTCCTGTTACCCAATTTGAATTTTAAAGTCCAAGGGATATAAATGTTTACTTTCCTGATGAGAAGATTCTATCTGTGTCAGTCAGGCAATCTTCTTGGTTTGCAGATTTTGCCAACTTCCTTACAGTAGGTGTCATTCCCAAAAATCTGTCTAATAACTAAAGAAGGAAATTCATTTCTGAGATTAAATATTATCTATGGGACGATCCCTTACTATTTAGGAGGTGTGATGATGGTATTCTTAGGAGATTTATTCCTGAGGAAGATATGCTATCTGTTCTTGAAAGTTGTCACTCTTCAACTTGGGGAGATCACCATGGGGGTGAGAGGATAGCTCAGAAGGTCCAGCAATCTCGTTTCTATTGGTCTACTCTTTTTAAGGATGCTAGAAGTTTTGTGGTTGGGTGTGACAGATTTCAGAGGCTGGGAAATGTAGGTAGGAAGCAAGAGTTACCCCAAAAGGGTATTTTTGAGGAAGATATTTTTTATGTTTGGGGGTTTGATTTCATGGGTCCATTTCCTTCATCTCATGGGAATGAGTACTATCTAGTTGTTGTTGACTATGTGTTAAAGTGGGTTGAGGCAGTAGCTCTGCCCAACAATTAAGCCAGGTCTCTAATAATATTTGGTAAAAAGAATATCTTTACAAGATTTGGACTCCCAAGAGCTATTATCACTAATAATGGAACACACTTTAAGAACTACAAGTTTAAATATTTGATGGAGAAATATGGTTTTGTTCATAAAACGGGTACTCCTTATCATCCACAGTCTAGTGGATAGGTTGAAATTTCTAATAGAGAACTGAAACAAATTCTTGAAAAAACTGTGTCAAATTCTAGAAAATATTGGTCACTCAAACTGGATGAAGCTTTTTGGGCATACAGAACTGCTTTCAAGACCCCAATACGTATGCCTCCTTACAGGTTTCTATTTGGGAAATGCTATCATTTACCTGTGGAGTTACAACATAAGTCATATTGGGCAGTTAAGGCTTTGAGCATTGACTTTAAGAGTGCTGATGAGAGGAGATTACTTGAGCTGAGTGAACTTGATGAGATTAGGAGAGAAAGGTATGATAATTCAAGAATTTATAAAGAGAGGACTAACTTTTTTCATGATTATATCATTCAAACTAAAGAATTCAAACCTGGACAGAAGGTCCTTCTCTTTAACTCTAGACTTAAACTCTTTCCTGGAAAACATAAATCCAAGTGGTCTAGACCTTTTACAATTGTGAGAGTGCTGAAGAATGGAGCTGTTGAAATTGTTGGTGAAGAGAAGAAAACCATGTTAGTTAATATGCAGAGATTGAAACTTTATTTTGAGGGGCATCCAAAGGGCTTGGATGCCTTCACTGTTCTTGAATGAAGTCTTGCTGGGGACTCTAAACCTAGCGCTTCATGGGAGGAAACCCATGGGTTTTTTTGTAAATAAATAAAAAAATTTAATTAAATAAAGTCTAACTGTAGACTTAAAATTCAGTGATTCTTGGGAGTCAACCCATGCTCTTTCTTTAGTGTTTACTTTTATTTCTATTCTTGTTTTACATAGAATAAAGTGCTACTTTTCATTCTTATATATTCTCTATCTCTACTGGATACTTGTTTCGGGTTTATATACTCTATGTTTCTAGGAATACTACTACTGTAATCTAAGGAGTGGAATTCCCATGATCATTTTTTGACATGAACTTAGTCAGGGAAGTAATTCAACTTTCTGCATTTTTTTTTCTTCTCCTATTTTTGTTAATAAAATTATGTTGACTTTAAAAAAATTCTATTTTATTAGAAAATCCTGCTACTTGTCACTAGGTTGTGCATAAATTCCGTTTGTTCTTCTTTGCAGGAAAATTGAATTTCACTGTTGATAAAACCTATTCACTGCATGAAACTATGTGTGGGGGGAGTATATGTTGTTGGTCTTTTAAATCTGATTTATATTAGGGTGTTTAGCATGCATTCGCCTGCTATATTGAACATCCATTTGAATTATAATGTCAAAAATGTAACACCCTGTCCACTGTGCACCCACAAGTTAAAAGTCTTGTTTGAACATTAATTGAAAATATGTGTCACTGGACATAAATGTTGATGAATGTACTTGTTAATGAACCTGCTGATTATTTATTTATTATGGAAAACAATATTTTTGAACTTCATTGGGAACCTTTTAAATTGTCATTAATATACTAAATTGAAAATCTATTTTGAACCATAATTGATTAATTGTTCTTCTCCATATTTAGAAGACAACATTGTGGACAAAGTTGGGTTTTAAGTGTGGGGGAGGGGTTCAATTCTTGATCGTGCAAAACTATGCTTAATTTAAATCCCATCAGTTCCCACTACAATATCAAAATTTTTGTAAAAAGTGGTTAAATTATTTTCAAAATTCGTGCATAATTTTAGGATTTACACTGTAGTCAAATGAGTCTTGCCTAAAGAAAGTGCTTTGATAGTAGTTGAGATTTGTTTTGAATATAAAATTAATGATAATGGATGATTGATGAGTGGTTTTACTTGGGGATTGAATAGAAATATGGGTTTAGGAACTATTTCTGAGAGTGACATGGGTGATCTGTATATGGAATAATGATCATAGCTTTTGGAATTAGAAGATTGATTTTCATCATAGGTGACTATTTTTTTATTAATTTATAAAATTAATTGCTTTAATGACCCAATGTAAATGAATTTTATATAAATATTTAGAAATTCGAGTAATTTGGGCATCTGGGATCCCACAGTGAGTCTCAGAGACCCTAGATGCTGGGTGAATTTCTGTTAACTAAAATCCCTCTGTACACTATGAATAAGTGCTTAGCACAATGATACAAGGCTCGGAAAAATTAAATAAAGTGTCTAGGGTAAACAATGAGCTCATTAAGGTGAGGGGAATGATGAACGCCAAATGAAGAAGGGATTAGTTGGTTTAAATGGAAATCGTTTAGGTTGTATAAAAAAGTTGATTCAAAAAAAAAATTTATTCTTTGAAACCTAAGAGATGAGTCAAAGTACATGGTTTCTCTATTTATGTTCTTAATTCCAAATAAATTATACCTTTTTTCACCCTCGGACCTTGGACTTAAGTCTGGACTGAAGTTAGTCACTAAGTAGGACCACATATAAGGCATTACATCTTCATTACTTGATGATTCATAGGTTTCCAGACTACTAGTGAGTATTTGCTTAAGGCAAGGTTCATATGAGAAACTTAGTTTCCAAAAGCCTAGTGACATG
This sequence comes from Viscum album, assembly GCA_963277665.1. Taxonomy (NCBI): domain Eukaryota; kingdom Viridiplantae; phylum Streptophyta; class Magnoliopsida; order Santalales; family Viscaceae; genus Viscum; species Viscum album. The sequence continues at coordinate 1,381,762,535 of OY728143.1, read as the reverse complement.
TTTTTGTCCTTTTTTTCCAAATTTCTGGTCATGTTACATTTTGAGCAGTATCATGAAAATCATACTTTTGTTTTCAAAGAAAATAAAACGTGGGATTGTTTGAGGAAAAATAATGATTAAGTGTGGGGGAATTTGATGTGGCCTTAAAAAAACATGTTTTGCCACATCTTTTTAATTATTTTTTATTAATTAAATCACTTACTTTATTACTTTTTATTGAATAATGGTTCTTTTTTATTTTTATTTTTAATTTTAATAATTAATCAATTTTTATAATTAATTGTGTATTATAATCCTTAAAATAATTAATTTATTTCTTACATTAATTTTATATACTTTTAACTATATATTGAGATTTTTTTTGACTATATAGTTAATAATTTAACAATAAATAATTAATTAGTTTGATTATTTCACTTTAAATATATAGTCTTAATCTGACATGTCATGTAATAAGAATTACTTTAATTTAACCTAATTAGTATATGTATTTCAATAATTCATTAATTAAAATAAATGATTACAGACCTACTTCAATCATTTAGTCTCTTTAAATTTTATTTCATTAATTAACATAATGGTTTAATAAAATAATAATTATCTTTCTACCAAAAATTAATTTAATTTGATATAGTAACTATTTTAAACAATTTTACTTTGTCGTATTAATGTTTAAATGTTATGTTAACTTTTAATAAGTTAGTTTCTTTTTAATTTTTTTATTATTATAATAATTTAAGTCATGCGAATAGAAATTATTAATAATTTAATTTAAGTTTATTTTTTTATATATGTTTATTTAAATTTTCATTTGTTTTAATTCAGTTTAATTTTTATTAATTACTTTGTTTATATGTTATTTAAGTTTTAATTTAATTTATTTACTCTATTTATTTTGTAGGTTCACGGTTTCATTCAGGTTCACTGTCTCACCGTGACGCTTCCCCTTTCACGGACGCACTGTGACATTCCTCACGGACTCACCATGACACCCTTTTCTCCACACACCGCGATTTAAACTGTCTCACCATTTCATTACGGTGCCTCGTTTCTACCTTGCCACCGTTTTCCCTTTTTACATTGTCTCACCAGTTTACCCCCTTAAACTGTCACCATGAGCCTATTTAGGTGCCACCGTAAACCCTATCTCCTGTATCAAATTCTTCCACCTTGACTTGCAGAACTAGTTTCATCTTAAGTTGCAAGGAATCATTGAACCCAAATTGGTTTGTGATGTTGTCTTCACATGTGAGGAGTCGAGCCGCAGTAAGGGAAGAGCAATTTGTGCACGGATTAGTCGAGATTGTTCTATGGAGATTCGAAGCCAGCGGTTGATGCCATGTTGACCACTGCTAGAGAGGAACCGCCACGCATTTAAGAGATTGTGGCGCTATAAATTGGAGCTAGACTGAGCGAACTAGGAGGTTGTGCTGCAGCTGGGTTACAGGAAAAGGAAGTTGCTCCACCCCCTGCCGCTGCTATGTAGGTTGAGGACCATGTCGCCGGGCCTGCCTCAAGAAATCCGAATCCCCCTGCGGTGCGCCAATTTTGGGAGATGGGGGAAGAGATAATATTAAGAAAATTATAATAATAACAAACAAATACACAAGTTAAAAAATATAATAATAAAAGTATAAATAAAGTAAAGTTAAAAAGCAAAAGCAAAAGCAAAGAAAAATTAATGTAAAATGAACTTTTCATAAATGTTAACTTACATAGTCAAATGAATTAATTATAATTTATTAAAGCTATAATATTAATAAATAGATAAATTAAAAAAATACAAAACTTAATTAATTATAAATGTTAATAATAAGTTAATATAATGTTTACTGTATAATTTTATAATTAATAATAATAATCAAATATACTATAAATTATACTGATTAATTTTAAAAAATAATGTTTACTACTAAAATAAAATTAACTAATTAATTAATTATTCTATCAATTTAATCTCTTTAATAGAAATAATTAAATTATTAATAAAATATAAAATATTATATTAATTATTTATTTACTTATGTTCTTAATTTTTAATAACATAGATAAAAAAATTGATTTAATTAATAACTTAGTATTTTATCTATTAACTTAATTAAATTAATAACTTTTTAATAATTTATGATTTACTATAGTATTGCTATGTGAATAGTTTTTAATAATTATCAATAAACTTATGTTAACTTTCAACTCTTAACTTCAAAAAAATATATATATTATTTCATTCTTTGCCTTTGCATCTATTTATTTATTTTGTTTTGACTGTGGAGGTTCAAATAGAAGTTGGAAACATGTCCAGGTGTATGTAACTATCTCAACGGGAGTTTGTTACGTGAGTAAAGTTAGCGTGATGTGCTTGTCACGAACACACACACACATGTGCGGTGTGCTCGTGAATGAAACTTAATGTCGGTGGAAGGCAAGTGGTGACGTGCAGTAGATGACTGTGGTTACAAAAATAGAGTATCAGTAGAATTTTGGGGGCTCATTGATTCACTGGGGGACTTTCACTCGAAAAAAGGCCGGACTGGAGAGCGGAGAACCTGGAGAGACTCTCAGAGAACCAATCCTTGGAGACTTAAGGTCCTAGAGCAGCAAGAATTCATGCGAGAAGAGAGAGTTTTCTTCCTCTGTTATCTTTTAATTCTCTTCCTCTGTAATTGAATGTCTTTTAAATACATAAAGGAAGAAATGTTTGGCTAAATACTTATAGTTTGAGGGAAAAATTGAGTCTACTGGTTATCGTTCTATTCTTTTCTCACTATCCTGTTAATGTGATCATAATTGATTGGCGAGATCAGTTCTGATTACATTAAATTGCAACGTACCACTTGTGCTTAATCTACGATTTCCACATTTATATGGTGAGTTTAAATGTGGATTGATTTTCTTGAACATTTAAATTGAAATAAAAGGCTATAGGACTTACGATGAGTTAGTTCTGTGTTCTTTTCAAAGTTGAATTTTTTAAGTTAGTTAATCTAAGGGTGGCGAACTCTGAAATTGGCCGGCTTGAGTGATTATTTCTTGGAGAGGGAAATAAATCACTCCATTTCAGTGGTATTTGTTTTAATCAGTGTCGTGAGAATTTATTCCTTCAAAACTAGTAGACTTGATATACTCCCCAGACATTTTTCTCCAGATTATTTACTTTTTAGTGCACTATTTCTCTGCTACTTGCTGTTTTGAGCCTATTTCTTATTTGATATAGTTTAGATAAAAAAAGTCTAAAAAATGTGTTCTTTCATTTGCGCCTTATAGTAAAAAAATTATAAATTTTTTTAGAATGATTAGAAATTCAACCTCACTACTGACAACAGTGGGGACTTTAGTTAGTTTTTTATAGAATAGTAGCCAAAATAGCCTTCCCTGTGGGTTCGACCCTGCTTGCCACATTTACTATAGTTATTAGGAAAATAAATATTAAACTTTGACCAGATTCAACGATGGTTTAGGTCATGGAGATTCATCAACAAGGTGTTTAATTCCTTGGGTTTCTCTAGAGGGGTAGTGTATCTTTTTTGTAGAGAATTTATCTCACCAGGCTGGATATTTCCTTCATGGAAAAGAAGTGTAGGTTATATAACTCCACTTGTGGACTTAAGAAGATGATCCCATATATCCCAGCCTCTTCATCATGGTGAAATACACTCACTGTAGATATCGAAATAGAAAATTTCTCAATGTGAACCATCATTCATAAAGTGGTTGAGGGAATACTATTGATATTTACCACACATTGTTTTCTGTTTAAATGATATTTTCATGAATTCATATAGTTAGAACTTTATAGAATTCTAAAAAATCAAGAAATAATATTATAATTAGAGTTTTCAATATATTAATCGAGGCCATAGTAGTGTGTTCATTTCAAAATGGTGTTCAGAGATGTGGTAAAATAGATTTGAGGAAGGTCTAGGTATGAAAAAGAGAACCCTACCCATGGAAAACCATGGGGATCCTATAGCTATATGAAGGATTCGTGTTCATCATTTCAATAGGCTAGTTGATAAAATTTTGGATCTCATTTTATATTAGATTAATTGGTTTCATTACTTCGGGGTGCGTATCATGATTGTCAACTATGTTCTATTTTGTATTTTTATGAATGTGATGTTAGTGCTCAACATGCCAAAAATAGTTTTAAAAACATTTAAAAATTATGAAATTCTTTACCTGGGATGCTCATTTTGAAGGTTGATATCATTGGGTCTCATGAGACAAGATATATATAAGGGTGGGTGATCGTGGCATAAATCTTAAGAGAGATAAGGAGGAAATGTTGAGCATGTAGGCCAGAAATATGTGGGACTTCTGGAAGGGTAACTCTATATGGGACAATTTTATTTCCAATATATATGAAAAATAGGTGAACCAAGTAAGGGGGAACTTATATAATTTTTATCAAGATTTCTTATAATTTTCATGTGCTATGAATCCATTCAAAATGGATGGTGGGATATGGTCAATTTAACTTCTAGAGTGATAATTGGGCTAGTTCAGTTCTTGGTTTTCCTAGCTACCCAACCCCAAATATAACCTTTTCTCAAGACATTTGGTCTAATTATTTTAGTCATTATATTCTCATCTACAATAAATTTAGTGTCTTCAATAATATTAATGAAATGATAAATCGATCAAACTTATATTTACAAGATTAACTCAATTGAATTTCTGAAAAAAGTATAATGCTCTATGACTCAAGTGTATAGTGTGTATGATGAGTGGAATGAATCCCCTAGGAGAAATGAAATCCCCACCAAACTCATATTCCTGGTTTAGAGACTTCGTAAACAAGTAATTCCCATAGATGAGCAGGTTATAAAAAATGATTCCCAATGGGTTCTAAATTTATATTCTATAATAATTCTAAAGAGGAATACTTTGATCTTATTTTCTTTTAGAGTGATTGGGTTGAGGGTCTTTGGAGTAGATTGGGTGAGGTCTTTATCCTAGGGAATTGAGGTGGTATCCAATATTATTTTCTTCATTATTAGTTTTTGGGAAATGAGAATAGTTCTCATGAGTGGAAGACAATGATGTTACACTATACGGTCAGATGCTGGATCATCTGGAGTGCGAGAAACCAAAGCTATCATAATAAAATCTCTTTCTTGTGACTAGGAATGGTGGTATAATCTTGAAGCATTTTGGAAGTTTTTTTTTTCTGATTTTCAATCAATGGGAAGGCTCACCATAGTTGAGAATGATCGTGGAAATAAAATCAACAATGTATACTTATTGGAATCATAGAAGATATAGAAGATCGGGGAATTGGATTCCACTAAGAAGTGGAATTAAACTCAATATGGATAGATCCTACATTTCTAGGATCATGTGGGAAGGGGTTGTTCATGACCATCAAGGGGAAGTGATTCTATATTTCAGCTATGGCTAAGGAAAGTGGGACTCTCTTATGGTGGAATCTTGTGTGATGCTAAATGGTATTGAGTTGTTCCATGAACACGAAATCGTATATATTCGGTGGAAATAGACTCGACTGTGAGCCATGGGGCACTATAGGGGAAGATTTAAGTTCTATAGTCCATCACTTATCTCATTCTAAACTATAAAAGTATTCTTCATCTACACTGGTCCCATAGTCATACATGGTGTGAGGGGAATAAAGTTGTAGATTTCATAGCTTCTTAGGTGGCCAATGACTAGCAGTTTTTTTTTTATTTTCTATTTTGGGTTCTCTCCCACTTTCATGTGGTAGAATTGTTAGGGAAGATACACATAGTAACCATTATTTTATACCACCTTGAAATTATTCTATCTTGGTGAATTCCTTAACTAAGATAAAACTGTAACATTGAGGAATAATTCTCACTATTCATCTATAAATGAAACTTTTCTGAAAAATCCAAAAAATCACAATAATTTAAATTTTATATGTGGATTTAAAAAATTAATTTCATTTTATAAAATATTTTTTTTCTAAATTTGGTGAAAATTATTTTTAAAATATCTGGTCAAACCACGACTAAACCCTTAAAAAAAATACTATTTTTTAGAAAACATTACTTTTTCTTTTAAATGATTCTTATTTTATTTATAATTAATAGAAAACCATAATTTTTATAATTAATTTAGTATGATTAATATCAACCAATTTAACATCTATATTATAATGATATACAATATTACACGTTATTTTGGCTCAGGGTTGTGTGTTCCGAAAGCTATCAAAGATATTAAATTTAAAATAAATAAATGTTTAGGTTGTTTATGATTGGTGTTGCATGTCACACATTCTATAGAATACAATTTTCTTCTTTTAAAATATCAATGTGTCATATCCCCTATCAATAAATTATGTCGTCAGAATTTAAACTTGATCTAAATAATGAATGGTTTAACATTTTTAAGTTTCATTGTTGAGAAAGCCACATATTAAAAGGGATAATAAAACATCCTATTGATAAGATAGAAATAAAAAAATTAAGGTCACCAAGAACAACAAATAATTATTTTTCCAAGTATGATAATAATGGTGGAATTTTATGAAATATACATGGAAGAAAAGTGTAAATATTTATCGAGTGATAGAGGTTATTGATCACAATGAATTGAATGATCAATTGAAAGTTAAGGACCTAAAAACCATAAATTTGTGATGATTTAAAATACCATATTATTCAATGGATATGAAGTTAATGAGATAATTTTTTTAAATATCTTTTTTCTAAAGTTGAGGAATTATTTTACTATCTAATAATATAATAAAATATACTTACTTTATATATTTATATTTCATAAGAATAATTTAATCCTTTTTTTGCATCAATTAATTTCAAATTCATCCCTTAATAAAACAAATTAATATCCAGAAATAAATTATTTATGATAAAATCATATAAATTTACATTTTATAGATCGTAAAATCCATAAAAGAGTGAAAATTAATTCCATATGTCTCAACATGACTTCCAAAACCAATATGGTTATCACAGTTTATCCAATATAATACATTAATATCTAAACCTCAATATCAACACCATCAATTCATCATTAATATTTATTCATAAAATATTTTAAGAAAAAAGAATGAAATATCAACTTAGAAATCATGTAGTCTAGTGGTAGGTGTTAAACCCATACCATTCATTGGTTAGGGGTTTATGCCCCCTTACATTCTTAGATGCGTTGGGTTATCACCCGACATGTGGGTTTTCCTTTTCCTAAAATGATTTTAATATAATTTCAATTAAATTACCAAAGTGTAATAATACATAATTACCTTAACATAAAATATATGATAAACCATAATTATTACCAACACCTTTAATCTTATTCGCAAAATAGTGTGTCCATTCTTCCTTAAATAACATTTCCTGGAAATCATATACTAAAATAATGGTTTATATTGTCATAAATGTGTCCCAAAACATACTTAATCTTAGTAGAATCCCATAACATGGAACCTAAAAAATGTTTTTTTAAGTATTTGAACATATTATAAATCTTAAAATTGTAAATCCATGATGGTATCCATAATTAATAAGTTAATGAAGATGAATATTCTTATAAAATTTCACATAATCTTTAAATATTTCATTTTTCTCATAAACAAAATAAAATTTGAGAAATACTTCTAAAATATAATTATAGAACCTCAATTCATAAATTCTTCAATCATTTTACTTCAACATAGGTCCTTCCATGGCCTAGGTTTGAACATTTAAAAGAGGGCAGAGAATTAGATAATTCCTAGGATTCTCATATTTAAGACAAAAAACTATAAATTGGTACTTATGATGAAATTAATTTCCTTCCATCAAACACGTCATTCTTCCTTAGAAATTAATTTCTTTATTTCATTATTTTTCACAAGTAAAAAATTTTCCCATTCCTTGGAGATAATTTCTTGGGTTCCTCCTTCCACATTTCTAGCCTGATGTAAATTGAGCTATATCTCTACTACAGTCTCCATCAATCGATCTTTTAGGAAACTCTATCCATATATTCTTTGATGAGTACGAGAGTTGGTTATTGTATTGGTTATTAATCATATTTTTTGATATCTAATTAGGAATAATCATGATATCTTTCACTTCATATTTAATTCCACTTGGTAGCTCATAGTCACCACATTTTCCTTGATATTCAATATTAATATGTTCTATTTGAGTCCAATCCATTAATTAAAACAAATAATCACATTCTGATAAACAATAATCTTAATGGGAAAACCATATAATCATTTGTAGGATGTCTTAATCATGAACAATTCTTTAACATCAAATAAACCGTAGGATTAACCTAGGTCATTTATTTTCATCATCTATTCAAATAAATTATATTTTTTTGTAACAAAAATGTTAACTATTCAAAGCATATCCCTCAGGAGTTTCAAATCAGGTGCACAGTAAGGCTTATTGATTTGTACCAAGTAACCCTTGAGTCAATATTGATGTTCCTTTTTTAAAGTTATTACCCCAATGTACATCATTTATATAACCATGTCCACTTGTAATATCTATAAAGGGATTTCTTTCCTATAAAAACCATAAAATCTCTCCCTTACAAAAACATTAATATATACTTCTATACTTATCCTCAATGTCTATCGTAGGGGTATGTTCTCTAATATATATTTTCTTAATTATTTTTACCAATGATTCTTCAAAAACTCTATTGATTCCCACTATAATGACCACAACTCTAGTAACCTGGAGTTGGTGTATACATTATTATATTGGAATAATATAAATGAAATTACATCCCAAAGGACGAAATAGTTTAGTAGTCTTGTTAAACTATATTCATATAGGATTCTGATATTATATATGAATATAAAAATTAAAAAAATCTTTTTTGAAAATTTAATTATTACCTCTATCATAACCTTTCATATCATTCATAGTACAATTCAAGGAATCATAGTAAAATAAATAAAATAAGGGTGAGCTCTAATACTCAGTAAGAGTTACACAAAGCATAATCTGTCACAAGTAATTGAATAATAATCAGCATGTCATAATAAATTTGGAAAAGGTAAATATTTTAACACACATACCATTTAATAAATAACTTTAACATCATGATTTGATAAGTAATAATAAATATGGAGAAGAAAATAATTGAAGACACATGCCATTAATATAACTTGACTAGCAACAATAGATAATGTGTAATGAATATGAAATTGTAAATAAATAAACACACATATAATTTAAAAACATGGATATCATAAAAAGATATTTAATAATAAATATTTAATGGTATATAAATAAACCCTCATTCAATTTAAATAACTTTAATATCATAAATAGATAATGTATAATCAATATATAAAGGTAAACAACTGAAAACAAATTCCAATTTATCAATAACTGTGAATGAAAAGCCTCCATATGCAATACCTATTTGGAAATAATGTAGATAATAATATCTGAATTAATAATGAAGAAAAAGATTAATTACCAGACTTATTGATCTTAAGAATCATGATACCTCTATTTCCAAGACCTTTCACATGAAAGTTTAAAACCATAGGTAAAACCCCATTTAATAATAGCTTAATTATTCTTTCTATGAGAATACTGATGCATGGAGAGGCTATGTAATTTCTAGAACTAGTAGTAACTACATGTACAAAGAATTCATCTTATATTTAATAATTGATTTATTTCATGAACAATGTACATTATCGTCAAATATTCATATTGAGTAAAAAAATTGATTTAATAATATTTCCACAACAAAAAATATATTTAAATTGAGAACATCATATATAAAAATGATATAATGTTTATGTACTAAACAGATCCATGATAATATATATATATATATATAGTTGAAATTTAATATCCAAAGATCACAAGAAATTGAATATTTTAAGGGAATGTTAATTACTACAAAAATGAATAAAAAAGTGAATTTCAATAATTTACTTGGTCAAAGTGACTATAAACAATCCATAGATAGGATAAATATGGCATTAATACAACATATCCCAAATAGACTATAAGTAAAATAAAGGGTTACTGTTATTGATGAATAAAATTACAATAAACTGATCTTTCAAAAAATTATAGAGTAAAATAACATTTCAATTAGAAAACTTTTTGTTAAAAAAACATTAAAAAATATTTTGAAAATGTTTTTCATTTAAAATAACTTTGTAAACATATAAAATAATTTTTGGGACATTTATTGGTTACAATGTAAGAAAACTAGGTATATGTCATACATGTTAAAAAAACACTCCTTTCACAATTTTGATAAAATCTAAATGATAATTTGTTTTGGACAATTACCTCCAGATTAATTTACAAAAAATGAAAAATATTGCAACCCTACCCCTAGAATCCCAGAGATGGTGTCATCTTTTTTACATTAGCATAATATAAAGGATTTGAATCCTAAAGGATAGAATATTTGGGCGGTCTTCATAAACAATATACGTACATGATTAACTAATTGCATTTGAAAACCAAAATTAAAACATTATTTATAGATAATATCAATATTATCTCTAGAATATCTTTGTATATCATTCTCAGTACAGTTCATTGAATCCTATGAAAGGAAAAAAATAAGGTTGGTCTGAAAGGATTAATAAGGTTTATGTACAATATAAGATATCATGAATCAAAAAAGCTTAACCAATACGGCATGATAAATAACTTAACACACATAACATTAAATCATTAACATGTATATAATAATTTTATAAGACTTAATAAATATGGAATGGTAAATAAATGAAAACACATTCCACTTAAATAATATCATTATCATGAAAAAATAATCTATAATCAATATGTCATGGTAAATAATTGAAAATACATTCCATATTATTAATAATCATGAATGAAATGCTTACAAAGATAATATCATAGATATAATATCATGAATAATAATAAAAACTAAATTCTCAACAAAGTAAATGCTTAATTATTGGACTTCATGATCTCAGGAATCATGATACCTCTACCAGCAAGATCATTCATCGAGAATGTTTAAAATTATAGGTTTAAAACCACTTAATTCTAGATTACTGATTCATGTAAGGATACAATCTATGCATCCAAAGGCTATTTATAACCAGGATCCACATGTATCATCATGTCCAAATAATTCCTCACACATTAAATAATCTGTTTAATTAATGAAAAATTAGACGTATTATCATATATCTTTATTAACAATGGAATATGGATTTATAAATATTTCCCCAGATAAAAATAGCTTTTAATATAATCAATTAAGGTATAAATGATATATGGTTTGAAAATAAACATATCTATGATAAATAATATGGATATTTCATGGAAATATATTATCCAATGATCCTAGGAAAGAGAATATTTCATGGTAAAGTTAATGACTAGAAAAATGTACCAGGAAAGGTAATGATAGTATTCCCTTGGTCTAAATGATCAAAAACCATTCATATAAAGAATAAGGATTTTATCAATCCAACATATACCCATTAGAAAAATATTAAAGGGGTTTTTTTAATGATGAATATTAATAAAATAAAAATATATTTTAAACATTATTGATTAAAAATATCCTTTTCATTTTGAAAATCTCTTTTTAAAACTAAAAGTTCAAAAATGATTTTTAAAATAATATTCTTTCAAAATAATCCTCAAAACATTGATCTATCATTATGGAAGGAAAATCTGTATGTCTCAAGTACATTAAAACAAATATTCATTTCAAATTTTTGGTAAAAGTGAATGGGGTCTAGTTTTGAAAACAAAATAAATATTCATATCAAATATTTTTTTAAAAGTTAAAATAGGTATACTTTTATTCAAAAAATCATTTGTAAAATGTTAATTTTTTTTATAAAACTTGGTTTTGGAGGAAATGGATTTCTAACTAAAGAGATAAATTAAGTCTGATTTTTATAAAACATATCAATAAATTTATTTACTAATTAGTGGGAAATGGTAATATTACTTTAAAATATTATGAATAAAAATAGGATAAGAAAATAGAATTATTTTATTATGGAAATAACAAATAACTTCCTTCAATTGAAATTTATGAGTAAATAGTCTCGATTAGAATGTGATTGTAAAATAAACCCTAACAATGACCATAATATTGAAGTGGGAAATAATCAGTAAATTTATTGTGTGTATAAATTGTATATCCATATAAAAAAGGTGTAAATACAACATAATATACTGAAAATTAATTTATCACATAAATATATAATATCAAAGATGAAGAAGAAGTAATATAACCTAGGGAAAAGTAATTGAGTTATGAAATTCTTTACAACATGGTAACTATTAAGTAATATCCCCTTATTTGAAATAAATAAATTTAAACATAAAATAACATTTATTATTATTTAATAATGATATTACATGTCAAATGGTAATTGTATACAAAATATAAAATAAATTAGGTGCATAATAATAAAATATGCCTCAATAATGAGAAATTGAGAAGAAGTCCCTTACCTCAAACTTCCTTTTTGTTTAAAATAATTTAACATTTTATATAGTGGTTTTGAACTGGTTATTAACTTATAATTGAACCATATAAATATTTATAATATCATACATGATACTTTGATAACATCTTCTCACCCATTCAGTAATAATCATTCATTGTTTTCATTGTTTTGGGGGTTAATTGCCTTATTTTCTCATGTCTGTTTTATTATGAAAGATGTAGTTCTTGAACATATTACATAGTTAAACCATCTCAATAATAATAATGGAATAATTATCATATTTATATATAAATTATACATTTAATACCAATAATTAAATATTTTTTTTTGTGAAATTAAGTGTGTTGATATCATGGAGATGGTATGTCATATATACACATGGGTAAAGTCTCCATTGTTTTGGGAAAATTATGAAAAAAGTTAATTCATATTTAAAACTTAAAAAAGGTCCTAATATATATATATATATATATATATAATATTATATCTTTAAATATACTTATAAATATCATACATGTGGTGTGGTAGTGAAAAGAGATTTACATTGCTTTGTTAAGGTGCTAGTCCACACGTACATGAAAAATGTTATCATCTTTAAGTGAATGAAAATATAAGAAATAAAATGATACATAGTATTTATAAAGTAATAAATATTTATTTAATATAATAATTATTTAATGTATACCATATATATTTTATAAATTTTTCATTATTACCTTCAATTTAAAGTGTTAGTGAAAACGAATTGTATCGCTTCATCAGGCAGTAGTCCGCCGTACACCGGAGCATTGTTATTGTATCCCCAATGAAATATAAAAAAATATATTATATAATGAAAATATAGGTATAATTACATAATAAAAAAATAAATATAATTTATATACATGATAATACTCAATTGTGAGAGGTGTTTATGGAAAACATACCAAATCGGTTCGTGAGGCGGTAGTCTGTCGTAGAAATGGGAAACATTATCATTTCCCATTTTAGGGAAATGGAAATGAATATAGGCCATTAAATTAAAATAATAATATATTAGTATATTTTAGATAAATATTTTATTATATAATCATAAATTATGAATAATTCAATTAGGTTTATGAATAAATAAAAGAAAAATGTGTAGTTAGGAATTTTACCTCTTCTGTGACCACCTCTTTTAGGATTATACCAAAAGTATTCCTAGAATGGATTTATCACTAAACAAAGGCTTCTATGAAGAGTGTATGGAAATTTTTAATTTATTTTTGTATTTATAGATCAATCCAAATGAGATTTAATGTTTTAATAAGAGAGGTGAGGGGTGGCCTTTTATAAGCGAGGTGAGAGGCACACTTGTATGTTTTGAAATGAAAAAGATGTACCAACATCTTAAACATTCCAAAAGGGTACAGAATGTATTACTCTCAATCCATATATATTATAAGGTATATATAAAGGCATAAATAAAATTTTAAAATTTTTTAGGTCGATTTAAATCTTATCTTATTATATCATCTCCTAGATAAAACCGTTTTACAATAACAAATATAAATAATTTTTAATTATTTTCACAATTTATTTTGGTTAAAAATTATTTTTAAGTTATATAATAACATGATTTATTATTATTATAAAAATTTAATCAATTTTTAAAATCATATTCACAAAATTGGATAATAATTATATAAAATTTATCCCACAGATGCAATGAGAAAGCCGGTTTTCAAATAGAAAAGGTTCAAAATTATATAATATTTTTATATAAATATTAAAATTAAAAATCATTACAGCTACATAAATTGGATTGATATGTATATATATATATTAGATCTTGTATTATTTTAAAAATAATTCAAATTTAATTTAACTTTATAAATAATTTAAACAAGAAAGAATTTTTAAATTAAAATTTTTATTTTCATTATTCATTGAAAAATAGAATATTTCAGAAAAATTACAATAATCAACCCTAAGATAATTTTTATATTATAATTTAAAAAATGAAGCTTATTTTTAAAAATAATTTTTCTATAATTTTTAAAAATTAATTTCAAATTATATCTGCAAAGCGCCACTGAAACAACTTTTTGAAAAAAATAACGTTTTGAGAAAAGATTTATTTCAATTTAAAATTATTGATATTTTAATTATAATAAAATGATAAACATAATTTTCATAGTTTATATAATAATATTTACACTGTCAAATTTAATGGCTAGGTTACAATGTTATATTATATTATGATTCATTTAGACTCAGGGTTGCATGTTCTGCTTGCTAACAAAGAGATTAAATTTAAAGAAATATATTTCATGGGTTCTTTAAGCTAGGTGTTTCATGTCACATACTCTATAGAATAGATTGTCTTTATTGTATAATTTATGGGTGTTATATTCTCCCCATATTTAATAAATTTTTTCCTATCAATTTAAACTTTGTATTGGGAATCAAGGTTTTGATAATTAAAAATTACTATTTTGAAAACCCACATCATAAAAAAGAGTTAATAAAAAACTTATTAATAATATAGAAAATGATTTAAAATGGTCACACGGGATAACACATAACCAGGGTTCCAATTAAGATAACATTGGTGGTATCTGAATGTAACACCCGAGACTTTTATGAGAAATATTTTAGTTTTTATAAATCATAAAAGGATTCTTTCACTACGCACAACACCAGCTTCGCTTGCTTTACACGCAATCGCGACCTTCCTCAATAGCTTGTGTCGTACGCAATACCGAGTTTCACTAAACAATGATGCGCTATTAAAATATTATTAAAACTAGCCATTATGAATATTAATAACCACTTTTTTAAATTTAATAAATTTTATTTTTCAAAATGGACTTTATTTTTTGATTCGGAATATCGAAATTAGCCTAGGGTAAAATTTTGGTATTTTTCTGAAAACTTTCAATTTTTGATGAATAGTGAAACCACTAAGTGGTAGTTAAAAAACTGAATTTTTCATTAAACTTAATTTTACCGCTTCTTTGAGTGGAATTTCAAAAATCCGAGAGACACGGTTGATGTCAGTAAGTAAAATGTGGTTCAATGAGATGAAAATAATTTTTGGTGAATAGTAACTTTTTTACTTTTATTTACCACGATTAATAGTAAATAGGGTAATTAAGAATAAAAATGATATTATAATTACCCTAACACATGTACTAATTCTATTGGATAAGTTTAATTTGACCAAAAACAAACTTAGGAATAATATATGACCATTTAGGTCCACTTGGATTAGATTAGGACATTTATTATTAATTTATTTAAAGAAGGGTTAAAATAATTAAAAATCAACGTTTAATAAGTAAATAATTTTTAATATAAGGTTATACATAAGATAATTTAGACTATAAATATTAATTAGAAAGCTAAAATGATTTCCCACATAATGGTATTTTATTTTTAATTTTTAGACATTAAATAATTCAATTTATTTATGACACAAAGATGATGCAGTAATTATCTTATTAATGAAATATTGACATAATTGATGTTATAAATACCAAAATAAAGGTAATTTGAGACTTTTTATGAATTCCACTAATTTTATAGGTTAATATGACATGTTAGTATTGATTTAATTAACTGTTTTCGAACTAATCATTGTGTTATGAGTTTCACAAAAATCAATTACTAAATAGTGTCAAAATTGACATAAAATTGTTTTTAAAACAAATATTATATTATTAATTGTTATTTTATTCCTAAAAATCTAAGGTTCGGCCAAATGACTTAGATAAGGTTATATATATTGATAATAAACAACTTGGGGTTCGTTTGGATGCTTATAGTAAGTTTATTAACCTTATAGTATAAGAACACAAGAAGACACGGTAAAAGTAAAATTATTTAACTTAATGTTAAATCTAAATGATGAGGTTACAATAGGAACCTAAACCTGCTAAATTATATTATATGAGAAGATTTAGACCCATACCCACCTTAGCTTCTAAATAAATCAATTGGGAGCTATTTAAAACTGAACGTGATTTTATAATAAAATAATTTTTTTAGTTTTTCCAAAGGAGCCCCTCTGCTCCCTTATAAAAGGGCACCTCCTCCCCCTCTTCCTCACACCACTTTGAGCCTTCAAGCTCGGCTAACCCCTGCCACTTTCTCCTCTCCACTTCCCTAGAGAAATCCTAGAGGTCATGGTCTTCTTCAAAGACCAATTTTAGTTCCCTAAAAGGAGGTCTCAAAGAAGCACTTCAAAGAAGAGGTAATGTATATTACCGATTCTTTCATCTTTATTTCTTCTTCCACTTCTTCTTCTTTAGTTGTTTCATTATGAAGTAATAAAATAAGTATCACTCATATACAGATATGTTATTATAAGTATGAAACAACCCTATTTCAACATCTATCCATCCTACGGAAAATGAAATCACTGCGCGTGTGTATGTACGGAATACCGTCTCCACGCCGTGGTGTAATCTATTTTCCACCACCACCTTACTTGGATGGGTATAATGTTGTAAATAATGACAATATATGATTATTGTAAAGTGATATTGATTCTGAAATAGTATACATACACTCTAATACAATTCCATGATCATGGGAACGATATCATCGCTCGTGCGTACGTACGGAATACCGTCTCCACGATGTGATGCGACTCATTCTACATGATCTTCATTGCATAATGATTATATAAATGAATTTAATGAACTAATATAATATATATTACACCAATAAAATTCTGGAAATTAAGTATATATAACCTAAAGATAAGAATAAGAATTTATTCGACAAAACACGCATAGGAACAAAAAGTAATAAACACCCGAATAACAAGTTGTAATGAAATATTACAAATAAGAAGCTAAGAATATTACCATATGTGATATCATAACAATGAGTATGATTCCGGAATAAGTCAATAACATTATTTAAATCATTATACAGGAGGTTTGGACATGTACAAAGCATATCAGACCTAAGGAAAGGGAAAATATCACAATCTCATTTTATCCGAGATTGTTTATACTTTGGTATTTACTGGGGTGTATGTTATCATCCAAATCCATGTTTCCTCAATATGTAATACTATTTCCATCCACCTAAAAAATTTTAAATCCAATTTTACCCTTAGGTGTGTTTTTAGTAAAATATATTAAAGGAATCTTTTGTTGTTTTTCATACAAGGTACTTTTTGACTTTTCCGACAAAAGTACAAGAAGAATGTTCTTTTAACTTATACGGCATGAATGGATTTTTAAAACATTATTTCCAAGAATCTTCCTTTAAATGTTTTCAAGTTTATTTTTAATGAACTTATTTTACTTTAAAATTGTATGACATGTTAAGAAAGGAAAATGTTTTTGAAGTAGAAAGGATATTTTCCTCAAGAATGGAGTTCAGGTTTTTTATTAAAATTATTTTCCATATATGATAATATAGGGATCTGTTTCTATCCCTATTATTACATTGATTTAATTATGTTGTGATGGAATTATTTTTATGAATTCCTTTATCTTATATGAATTATTTTATGATGTCATGTTGTTTAAGAATCCCATTTTTATTACATGGGTTATGCAATGATGTATGATTTATGATTTTTTGGAACACATAAGAATGATATCATTATGAGATGGGTGGGACCTATATCTCCCTCCAATGCATTGGGTAATGATTTTATATCTCATGAGATAGACATGGCTGGAACAGTAGGTTAAACCAGTTCAGTGAAACAGGACAGAAACGAGGAGTGAACTCGGTTCAGAAATGGACTTTGTCCACTAAGATAGTCTTGGAAATGAGTCTTGACTAATAAGAAATAATTATCTATGATTATGTGTGTATGCCACAAAGTTTCATGTTTTATTTTATGATTATTGGGATTACATTTCACTACTATGATTTATCCCATGTTATGAAATTATGATTTCTTTTGCAGGTTAAGATTTCCAAAAGTTATGTTCTTATGTATATGATGTGATTGATATTTCTTTTGATTACCCTTACTGAGCATTTGAGATCACCCTTTGTTATGTTTTATTTCCCCGGGTCAGGAATAAGTTTATTAAGTTCGATATGCCAAAAAGGGACTCTAGATATGATGAAATAAATAGGAGACAGTGTAGACGCTTTAAGAACTAGTTGTCTATGTTTCCTAGTTTCTAAAGACACTATACCTATACGGTCCTTTCCTGGTTTTGTTATATGTTGTAATAAGTGTGCTTCAATTCTGATGTAATAACAATGTATGTAAATTATGGGTTGTTATAGTTGGTATCAGAGGGAGGGTATAGTCAACCTTTGGAAACTAGGATTTGAAATCCTTAGTAAGAACCCTAAGTATAAGTCTTAGCATAGAACACAATCTTAGTGTTTTATAAATGGCCATGAATAACCTAGGATAAGACCTTAAGTGTGAAATTTTATTCTTGATTATGTGGTTTTCCTATTATAATTAGTGTTTCTCACACTATTCTTCTTGGTTTTAGTCAATGGCTAGAACCCGAAAGAACCGTGTTCATGCAGAATGCGACGGGAAATGCAATGATTGTCCCCCTGAGCAACCAAAAGTTATGGGAGATAGAAAGAAAAATCTTGTAGCCATGCTCACACAACTTTCTATAGCTATGAATCATGCAGGACTTCCAAACGAGCAATGGAAGGAGTAACATTCTGTTGAATCCTTAATGAGACCGCGTCCACCTTCATTCAGCGGGTCTACTGATCCATTAGTTGGTGAACAATGGATTAGTACTACTGAAAAGATATTTTCAGTTCTTCAATGTTCTGAGCATGATAAATTCATCTTATCAGTGTATCGTTGGGAAACTGATGCTGATCAATGGTGGAATCTTATTAAGAATATGAGGCAAAGGGATGAAATTGAGTCCATGGAATGGGACGAGTTCAAGAACCTATTTTTCAATAAGTACTTCCCTCGTATTCTCCAAACAAAGATGGAGAAAGAGTTTCTTGAACTGAAGCAAAAGGATGATGAATTTGTTGGTACCTATGAAGCAAATTTTACAAGACTTGCAATGTACGCTTCTGGTATTGTTATCCAACCTGAGAGTAAGATCGATCGATTCATTAGTGGCTTAAAACCAAGTCTTCTAAGGGTGTTAGCCATAAGGGACTTCAATAGCTACGAGGAAATCGTTTGATGTGCTCTCAAAGTCAAGATGGAGATTGGAGTAACCCATCAGTCATATGGGTTTGATAAGAAGAGGAAAATGGAATTCAAAGGAAAATCTAAAGAACACACTAAAAAGAAGATGAGTTTTCTCTTATGCTCAATGTGTGGAAAGAAACATGGAGGGAGTTGTCTTAAAGGGACAATTAAATGTTTCAAATGTGTAAAGGAAGGTCATAGGGCATTTGAAAGCCGTAATGATGGGAAGAAGATGTCTAATGATGAAAACAAAGGAAGGGATACACAGAATGAACCTACTACACTTCAATGTTTCAAGTGCAAGGAGATGGGGCATTATGCCAATCAATGCCCAAATCCAAGGTTTGAAGATGATGGTCGACGTCAACCAACTCTTAAGGCTAAAGATAAAGGAAAGTCACATGAAATTTCTATCAGCGATGTGGAGTATGATAACGATGTGGTGAAAGGTACACTTACCATCCAATCTAAAGTAGCAAATGTTTTATTTGATTCTGGATCCACCCACTCTTTTATTTATGAATAATTTTCTAAGGATATCACCGTATTACCTCAACAATTAGACGTTGAGTTAGCTGTGACCACCCCTAATGGCACAACGGTCGCATCAAAAGATTATAATTCTTCTCCGATTGAAGTTTGTGGGAATGTACTTCCTACAAATCATGTGATCCTTCCTATAGTGGAATTTGATGTGATTCTTGGCATGGATTGGCTTTCTTTATATGGAGCTCATATCAATTGCCAAAGAAGGGAAGTCACATTTCATATTCCAAATCAATCTATGATCATCTATCAATGCAAGGATGAACATATCCTTCCAGTGGAAATTTCTTCCATCTTATGGGTCTTGATTCCACTAAATGAATGTTATTTATCTGAAATGGTCGGTGAGAAACTCACGATTAAGAATATTCCCATTTTACAGAAGTTTGATGATGTCTTTCCGGAGGAATTACCGGGTCTTCCACCAAATCGTGAAGTTGAGTTTTCAATAGAACTCATACTGGGTGCTTTGAATATTTCAAAGACACCTTATAGAATGGCCCCAATTGAGTTGCAGGAATTGAAGAAGCAACTCCAAGAGAATCTTGGTAAGGGGTTCATATGCCCTAGTGCGTCACCTTGGGGAGCACTAGTTCTATTTGTTAAGGAGAAAGCTGGATCAATGAGACTCTGCATTGATTATCGAGAACTTAACAGGATCACTATCATGAAAAAATATCCTCTCCCGCGCATTGATGACCTATTTGACCAACTACGCGGATCTCAATACTTTTCCAAGATTGATCTTTGTTCAGGGTATCATCAATTAAGGGTCAAAAGGGAGGATATACCAAAGACGGCTTTCCGTACAAGGTATGAACACTATGAATTTTTAGTAATTCCATTTGGTCTTACTAATGCCCCTGCTATCTTCATGGATCTGATGAATAGAGTCTTTATAGACTATTTTGATCATTTTGTGGTAGTCTTTATAGATGATATTCTTGTCTATTAATAGAGAAAGGAAGAACATGAAGATCACTTGAGAATTATATTGAAGACCCTAATAAAGGATAATATTTATGCCAAATTTACCAAGTGTGAATTTTGGCTTCCAAAAGTTTCATTTTTGGGTCACGTAATCTCAAAAGAGGCAATATCTGTGGATCCAGCAAAAATAGAGGTTATCGAAAGATGTTTGAGACCAACAACAGTGACTGAGACCCAATGTTTTCTTGGTTTGGATGGATATTATCGACGTTTTGTGAAATAATTTTGATGATTATCTAATCCACTCACCATGTTGACTCGGAATGGAGTTAATTTTGTTTGGACGGAGGAATGTGAAGAGAATTTCAAGGAGTTGAAAATAAGGTTATCCAGTGCACCTGTGCTCACACTGCCTTGTAGTGGAGAAAGGTTTTTGATCTACAGTGATGCATCCAAGAAGGGATTGGGGTGTGTTCTTATGAAAAATGATATGGTTATAGCTTATGCCTCACGACAATTGAAAATACATGAGCAAAATTACCCAACTCATGATTTGGAGTTAGCTGCGGTAATATTTGCATTGAAGATTTGGAGGCATTATCTTTATAGAGAAAGGTGTGACATTTATACTAATCTTAAATGTTTAAAGTATATTTTCACACAAAAGGAGCTGAATATGAACAAAAGAAGATGGTTAGATCTGATTAAGGATTATGACTGCTCTATCCATTACCACCCTGGGAAAGCAAATAAGGTGGAAGATGCATTAAGTCGACAAGACCATGCCAGTTTATCCATGATGAGGATCACAAAAGATCCAATATTTATGGATTTACAAAGGATGTATGTTGGAATTATAATGTAAGGGGGGAAATCGTATCTTTCTCAAATGAATGTTCAACCATCTATACATGTGAATATTAAAGAGGCACAGAAAGAAGATGTCAAGTTACAAAAGAAGGTGAGAAATATTCCTGAATTCAACCTTGATTGTGATGGGATAATAAAGTTCAGGAATCGGGTTTGTGTTCCTCCCATCCCCGAATTAAAGAAGGAGTTGCTGGATGAGGCTCATAGTTCTTCATTTTCCATTCATCCTGGAAGTACGAAGATGTATAGGGACCTGAAAGAGTACTTCTTGTGGGATGGCATGAAAAGAGATGTTGCTGAATATGTCTCTCGATGCTTGGTTTGTCAGCAAGTTAAAGCTGAGAGACAGAAGTCTAAGGGGATCTTACAACCATTACCCATACATGAATGGAAATGGGAAAACATCACTAGAAACTTTGTCACTAGACTTCCTAAAACATCCAAAGACAATAATGCTATTTGGGTCATAGTTGATCGTCTTACAAAGTCTGCACACTTCATCGCTATTAGAGAGGATTTCTCTCTGGATTAGCTTTCCAGGATATATGTGAAGGATGGGGTAAGATTCCATGGAGTACCACTTTCTATTATATCTGATCGGGATATGATGTTTACCTCAAAGTTCTGGTGAAGTCTTTAGCATACTCTCGATACAGAGTTGAGTTTTAGCACTGATTATCTTCCTCAGAAAGATGGTCAGTCTGAGAGAACAATTCAAACTCTAGAAGATATGTTGAGAGATTGCTCTGTGGATTTCAAAGGTGGTTGGGATCGACACCTACCTTTGGTGGAATTTTCTTATAATAATAGCTTTCACTCCAGTATTCAGATGGCTCCTTATGAAGCTCTCTATGGAAAGAAATGCAGGACTCCAACTTGCTGGGACGAAGTTGGGGAAAGAAAGCTATTAGGACCTGATCTCGTTGTTGAAATGGAAGAAAATGTCAGATCTATTCAACAACACATAAGAGCAGCTCAGAGTCGACATAAAAGTTATCCCGACAACCGAAGAAAAGACCTAGAGTTTGAAGTGGGTGATAAAGTGTTCTTACGAATATCTCCCTAGAAGAGGGTCATGTGATTTGGAAAGAAGGGGAAGTTGAGCCCTAGATATATCGGTCCTTTCAAAATACTGGATCATGTTGGGAAGGTAGCTTACTGATTGGCGCTTCCATCGAATCTCTCTCAAGTTCATGATGTGTTCCATGTATCTCTCCCGAGAAAGTACATACCTAATCCTTCACATGTACTCACCTCAGAAGTTGTACTGCTGGAGCAAGATCTTTCTTATGAAGAACAGCCAATAGAGATTCTGGATCGTAGCAAAAAATTCCTACGAAACAAGACCACTCGATTGGTGAATGTTTTACGGAAGAACCACCAATTAGAAAAAGCTACATGGGTGCTTGAGGATATGATGAGGGAGAGGTAACCACATCTGTTTGTTACAAAGTGATGAATTTCGAGGGCGAAATTCATTTTAAGGGGGGTAGAATGTAACACCCGAAACTTTTATGAGAAATATTTTTGTTTTTATAAATCATAAAAGGAATCTTTCACTACACACAACACTAGCTTGGCTTGCTTAATACGCAATCACGACCTTCTTCGATAGCTTGTGTCGTACGCAATACCGAGTTTCACTAAACAATGATATGCTATTAAAAAAATATTAAAACTAGCTGTTATGAATACTAATAACCACTTTTTAAAATTTTATAAATTTTATTTTTCAAAATGGACTTCATTTTTGGATTCAGAATATCAAAATTATCCTAGGGTGAAATTTTGGTATTTTTCTGAAAACTTTCAATTTTTGATGAATAGTGAAACCACTAAGTGGTAGTTAAAAAACTGAATTTTTCATAAAACTTAATTTTACTGCTTCTTAGAGTGGAATTTCAAAAATCCGAGAGACACGGTTGATGTCAGTTAGTAAAATTTGGGTCAATGAGATGAAAATATTTTTTGTTGAATAGTAACTTTTTACTTTTATTTACCACGGTTAAAAGTAAATAGGGTAATTAAGGGTAAAAATAATATTATTATTACCCTAACACATGTCCTAATTCTATTGGATAAGTGTACTTCGACCAAAAACAAACTTAGGAATAAAATATGACCATTTAGGACCACTTGGATTAGATTAGGACATTTATTATTAATTTATTTAAAGAAGGGTTAAAATAGTTAAAAATAAAGGTTTAATAAGTAAATAATTTTTAATATAAGGTTATACATTATATAAATTAGACTATAAATATTCATTAGAAATTTAAAAATATTTCCTACATAATAATATTTTATTTGTAATTTTTAGACATTAAATAATTTAATTTATTTATGACACAAAGATGATGCAGTAATTATCTTATTAATGAAATATTGACACAATTGATGTTATAAATACCAAAATAAATTCAATTTGAGTCTTTTTATGAATTAAACTAATTTTATAGGTTAATATGACATGTTATTATTGATTTAATTAACTTTTTTCGAACTAATAATTCTGTTATGATTTTCACAAAAATCAATTACTAAATAGTGTAAAAATTGACATAAAATAGTTTTTAAAACAAATATTATATTATTAATAGTTATTTTATTCCTAAAAATCTATGTTTTGGAAAAATGACTTAGATAAGGTTATATATATTTATAATAAACAACTTGGGGTTCGTTTTGCAGCTTATAGTAAGTTTATTAACCTTATAGTATAAGAACACAAGAAGACACGGTAAAAGTAAAATTATTTAACTTAATGTTAAATCTAAATGATAAGTTTAAAATAGGAACCTAAACTTGTCTAAATTCTATTTTATGAGAGTATTTCGACCCATACCCACCTTATCATCGAAATAAATAAATTTGGAGCTATTTGAAACCGAACATGACTTTATAATAAAATAATATTTTTAGTTTTTTGAAAGGAGCCCCTCTCCTCCCTTATAAAAGGGAACCTCCTCCGCCTCTTCCTCACACCACTTTGAGCCTTCCAGCTTGGCCAAATTCTGCCACTCTCTCCTCTCCACTTCCCTAGATATATCCTAGAGGTCCTGGTCTTCTTCAAAGACAAATTTTAGTTCCCTAAAAGGAGGTCTCAAAGAAGCACTTCAAAGAAAAGGTAATGTCCGTTACAGATTCTTTCATCTTTATTTCTTCTTCCACTTCTTCTTATTTAGTTGTTTCATTATGAAGTAATAACATCAGTATCACTCATATACTGATATGTTATTATAAGTATGAAACAACCCTATTTCACCATCTATCCATCCTACGGAAAATGAAATCACCGCGCGAGCGTACGTATGGAATACCGTCTCCACGCCGTGGGGTAATCTATTTTCCACCACCACCTTACTTGGATGGGTATAATGGTGTAAATAATGACTATATATGATTATTGTAAAGTGATATTGATTCTGAAATAGTATACATACATTCCAATACAATTCCATGATCATGGGAATGATATCATCGCTCGTGCGTACGTACGGAATACCGTCTCCACGATGTGATGCGACTCGTTCTACATGATCTTCATTGCATAATGATTATATAAATGAATTGAATGAACGAATATGAAATATATTACACTAATAACATTCTGGAAATGAGGCATCTATAACCTAAATAGAAGAATAATAATTTATTCAACAAAACAGACATAAGAACAAAAAGTAATAAACACCTGAATAACAAGTTGTAATGAAATATTACTAATAATAAGCTAAGAATATGACCATATGTGATATCATAAAAATGATTATGATTCTGGAATAAGTCAATAACATTATTTAAATCATTATACAGGAGGTTCGGACACGTACAAAGCAAATCATACCTAAGGTAAGGGAAAATATCACAATCTCATTTTATCCGAGATTGTTTATACTTTGGTATTTACTGGGTTGTATTTTATCATCCAAATCCATGTTTCCTCAATATTTAATATTATTTACATCCACCTAAAATTTTTTAAATACAATTTTACCCTTAGGTGATTTTTTAGTAAAATATATGAAAGGAATCTTTTGTCGTTTTTCGTATGAGGTACTTTTTGACTTTTCTGAAAAAAGTACGAGAAGAATGTTTTTAACATATACGGCATGAATGGATATTTAAAACATTATTTCAAAGAAGCTTCCTTTACAAGTTTTCAAGTTTATTTTTAATCAACTTATTTTAGTTTAAAATTGTATGAAATTTTAAGAATAGAAATTTTTTTTGAAGTAGAAAGGATATTTTCCTCAAGAATGGAGTTCAAGTGTTTTATCAAAATTATTTTCCATCTAAGATAATATAGGGTTCTGTTTCTATCCCTATTATTACATTGATTTGATTATGTTGTGATGGAATTATTTTTATGAATTCCTTTATCTTATATGAATTATTTTATGATGTCATGTTGTTTAAGAATCCCCTTTTTATTACATGGGTTATGCAATGATGTATGATTTATGATTTTGTGGAACACATAAGAATGATATCATTATTAGATGGGTGGGACCTATATCTCCCTCCAATGCATTGGGTAAATATTTTATATCTCATGAGATAGACATGGCCGGAACGGCAGGTTAAACTGGTTCAGTGAAACAGGACTGAAACGAGGAGTGAACTCGGTTCAGAAATGGAATGTGTCCACTAAGATAGTCTTGTCAATGAGTCTTGACTAATAATAAATGATCCTATATGATTATGTGTGTATGACACAAAGTTTCATGTTTTAAGTTATGATTATTGCGTTTATATTTCACTACTATGATTTTTCCCATGTTATGAAATTATGATTTCTTTTGCCGGTTAAGATTTCCAAATGTTATGTTCTCATGTATATGATGTGATTGATATTTCTTTTGTTTACCCTTACTGAGAATTTGAGCTCACCCTTTTGTATGTTTTATTTCCCCAGGTTAGTAAAAATGTTATTAAGTAGAATATGCTAAAAAGTGACTCTAGATATGATGAAATAAATGGGAGATAGTGTAGACGCTTTATGAACCAGTTGTTTATGTTTCCCAGTTTCTAAAGACACTATACCTATACGGTCCTTTCCTGGTTTTGTTATATGTTGTAATAAGTGTGATTCAATTCTGATGTAATAACAATTTATGTAAAGTATGGGTCGTTATATTGAAGATAATTTCATTGAATAAAAGAATAAATAATTATACATAATGACATTGACCATTGATCACAACAATGTGATTGATCAATAGAATGTTAAGGACCTAAAAAACTAAAATTTGGGATGTTTTTAAAGACTATATGATTCATCTAATATGAATGTAATAATATAAAATAATTAAATATATTTTCCCTGAAGTTGAGGGTTTATTTTACTACATAAAAATATAAGGAAATATACTTACTTGACATGTTTCTATTTTATAATCCCAATATCATTATTTTTTTATTCATTGATAGAGTATTAATTCATCACTTACTCCAATAAATGAAAAAATGGGTTTTTATTCTAAAATAACTAAAATTCACTTTTAATGGATAGTTAGCTCTATAAAATAGTGATAAGTATTTACCTTTGTCTCTAACTATTTTCAAAAACAGATATGTTTAGAACAAGTTATCTAATATAAAACACCTCGATAGTATCACTATTGTTTCATCATTAATATTTATTTATAAATAATTAAACTAAGGGCACATTAATGAGTATATCATATAGACTAGTGTTAGTTTTTAAACCCTTATCATCATTCAGTTGTGGGTTCAAGCCCCATGGATATGCTGAACATGATGAATTGTCACCTAGAATACAGTGTTTCCTTTTTTCTAAAACTATATTAATTAATTCAAATAATATTCCAAAAAAATGATAGAAATTGATGAAATAAAAATAATCATTAAATATAATTTTTACTATGTTTTTCAATAAAACTTATTTTTTCTAAAATGTATAATAATTTTATTTGGATATTATTTTAATTTTATTAATGATAATATCAACCATAAAGGCTATCAATACCACTAAAATTATGTCTATAGAATTTAAAGGTATTATAACTAAAAAAAATTACTAAAACATTTCTAAAACCAATGGGTCGTATTAAGAGAGATTTATCCCAAAATATCATTAATATTGGTAGAAAACCATTACATAATACATAAAAAGGGGTTTTTAAGACATTGATATTATGTTCAATATTAAACTCATAAAATCACATTGGTATCCATAACTCTTAAGTTAATGAAGACACTCATGGAATTAAAATTTAACACAATACTTAGATATTTCATTATTATTATCACCAAAATACCATGGATAAAATACATCTATAATTTTATTACTGAATCCCAATACAAAAATACACGATCTATTTTATTTCAACATAGATTTTTTCCTTGGTCTATGGGTTAATGTTTACAATATGTTATTAAATTAGATAATTCCTAGGTCTCCCACATTTTAGAAAATGAACTATAAATAGATCCCTAGGATGAGATTTATTTCCATCAATTATACTCTTCATTTTTTTCATCAATAATTTTTACTATTCAATTATTTTCCATTCACAAATCATTTTTCTATTCCTTTTTTAAACTTTTTGGGTGTCACCTTCCTAATTTATGACATAAAGAAAATTGGTCCTTTATTCCTCCATGGTCTCCACCATTCGAGTTCTTAAAGAACTCTATCATTCTCTTCTTTGGTGATTTATAGAGTTTGTTAAGTTATAGTTTGTTAATAATATTTTTGGAAAACTAATTTGGGATATTTATGAAATATGTCACTCCGTTAATCATCCCACTTGATTGATCAAAGTCACTACCTTGTCCTTCATATTTAATGTTAACATTGTTCTTTTGGGATCCATGCATTGTCTAAAAACAGAAAGTTTAATGTGGGAAACAATAATCAATATGGGAAAACCTTATAATCATTTATAGGATGTTTAAATCCTGATAACATTTTTTAATCAAATAAACCTTATGGTTAACCATGTTTATTCATTATCATCATCTATTAAAATCAATCATAATTAATTTTAAATAATATATAAATTATCCTCATAATATCTCCAAAATGTATCAAACTTGTTGTGAATTAATGCCCATTTTCTTATATCAGGTGACAATCTGGTGAAGCACAATGCCTCTTTTTCAGAGTTACTTCCCCTAGGTACAACTATACCTAAACTAAATCCACTTATATTTTCAAAAATGGATGTATTTCAAGAGAAAACCATATTATATTTACCCTACAAAATTATTATGATGTTCTTATATAATTTTCCTCAAAGTATATTAGGGGTTACATTACTTAGTTTATGATTTTCTTAATCTAGTTCTCCAGATGTCTATTAAATTTCCTTTTATAACAGCTATATCAACCCTGATCCCAATATCCTAGAGCTGGTACTTTCTTTATTATATTGGAATAAGATACAATGAATCACATCTCGAAGGACTGAATTATTTAGTAGTCTTGATAAACTAGATACATATATGATTTTTATATTATATTTTCAAACAAAAATTATAACATTTTTTATAATATTAATATTCCCTATATCATATCCTTAAATATCATTTTTATTAAACTTCGTGTAATCTAGGGGAAACAAAATTAAGGTGATCTAAAATTATCAGAAAGGGTTATGTATTGCAAAGGATATCATGAATTAATAAATAATAATCAATATGGAATTTTAAATAATTTAACACACACGTAATTAAATTAATAAAATGGCTATTTTAATTAGATAACACACAATAAAAACTGAAACGTGAATAATTGAACACACATTTCATTTAAAAAAAATTACTACCATGTCAATATAAGGCATAATCAAAACGGAAAGGTAAATATCTGAAAAACATTCTATTTAATAAAAAATTGAGATTTAAATGCCTTCAGAGATTATATCATCAAGAAAATATCATGGATAATAATAATAAAATAATTCTTATTTAGGGAAATGATTTCTAATTGAACATAATGATATCAAGATACCATAAAGATATCTCCTCAAGAAAATTTAAAAATACAGTTAGAATCCAATTTAATGATAGCTTACTAATTCACATATTGATAGTAATGATGCATCCTAGGTATATCTATAATCAGGACCCACTTATATCTTCATGTCCAAATCATTCCTTATATATCGAATAATTAATTCAATTCATTAACAATGTGCCTTATTATAAAATATCTATATTGAGTGGAGAACACTGATTTATCAATATTTCCACATAAAAACAAATATATTTAACTATAGAAAATCTTATATTGAAATGATACATGGTTTAATAAATAAATAAATTCATGATAGATAATGGAGTTATTTAGGGGAAATTTAATATCTAGTGACTATAATTATGTGAATATTTCAAGGGAAATTTATTGATTAAAAAATTAATCAAGAAAGGTAATTTAAAAAATTTTCGTGGTATAAATAATAATAAAAATCCACAGAAATAATAAGGGTATTACCAATCCAACATATACCCATTGGATTAAGAAAAAGTGGTTGTTTTCATTTTTTAATAGAAATACTATAAAAATAACATAAAACAATTCTTACAGAAAATATCCTTCTCATTTTTAAAATCAATTTTTAAAATAATCTTTTTTAGAAAAATTAAATTAATATTTGAAACATATAAAGGAATAGTTATAACATTGAGTGGACACGATGATATGAAATTCGATAGATGTTGAGTATTTTAAAACAAAGGTTCCATTCACATTTTTGTTAAAATCCCAATGAAAATTATTTTGAAAACAATATGAATATTATTTTAAAATAGTTATTTAAAATTAAAAATCGGTTAAAATTTCACTAATAAATAATTTTAAATGGTTAAAAACTTTTTGAAAACATATTCAAAAAACTTTGTTTTAGAAGATAAAAATTCTAATTGAATAGAAAAATATAGTTAGATCAACTTAAAAAAATCCCAATTATGTAATTCCCCAACCATAGATTCCTCGAGATGGTGTATTGTTTTAATAAATTGATATGATCATAAGAAATCCAATCCTTAAGGACTGATCAGTTTAGCATTCATATAAAATAGATTACAAATATGAAATTTACATTTAAATTTCAAAAATAAAATACAATATAAAGAATCCTTCGAGGCCATTGTTATTCTACTCAATTAATGCTACATATCAATCATAAAATACTTCTTCAAATCCTATTAAAATAAAACATAATAAAGGGGGTGATATCAGATTCCCATTAAGGTTAATCATCACAGAAGAAAATTTTGTAAGTAAGAATAAACTTTTAAGGTATGTATAAAACTAAAACATAATCCTTTTAAACATAAACATGAACATAATATAGAAATAAAAAATCAAATAATTCCATTTAAACATTCACATGTATATTTTACTAGTTATATAATCCCATTTAATATCAATAACTAATCTCATAATGAAGGAATTAAAAATTTCAAACATAATAACCGCTTTTTCAAGTCCTCATTCCAAGACTATACTTATATTGGTAATATTTCAGTCAAAACGCAAAATAATTTGTCTCATGGGAATAACCAATGAATCATGTGGATTTCATTAACTGGTACCCAAGCTCTAGTAATTTCATTAAGAGGTCCCTAACTCATTACTTACTAAGTCCAATGTATTCCTCATATGAAAAGGGTGAAACATTACCAATATAAACATTCATATTAAATCTAGCATATGAAATATTAATACATTAACTATAAAACATAAATGGTATTAGAATAGAACATCTCAAGTCAATCATATTATAGGCCCTTCAATAAAATATAGAATATTTTATCATAATAAAACAACCTAATTTAATCATAAAATCCGACAAGTATGTTAATATAGATGGAAATAATAATAATTTAAAATTTTTGATGGAAGATATCCCTTTATTACATTGAAATCAATTAAAATACACTCAATAAAAGAAAAATTTTTTTTTAAAAATAACCTTTTAATATTGTAAGGGAAGATTCAAAATTTTAATGTGTCATAACGTAAGAAAATAGGCACCCGCGTTGTATATATTATAAAACATCAATTCCTTCATTTTTCGAAAAGATCATATAGTACCTTTCTTGGAAAAAAATAAAAAGATTCATTTCAATTTTTTAATAAAAAGTCAAAATGGGTAATAATTAATTTAAAAAATTTTCATTAATATTTTGAAATAAATTTTATGAAAAATGGACATTGATGGTATTGATGTCCAATTAAATACTTACATATAAACAACCTCAGATAATAATGAGATTGTGAAATTAACCCTTAAATTATATCCTTAAAGATTTATTTTTGAAAACATTTTAATAAAATTAAACATATACATAAAATGTCATTTATATTCCATTATATACATTACAATAAATATGCATGATAATTTCAAGAATATTGAAGTCGAGAAAGGATTAATTCTTTAAACATTAGAAGCATCTCATTCCACACTTAACAATTAAATAATAAGTACAATTTCTTCCAATGAATCATTAAATTCCATGAAGATAAATGTATTCATGATATAAAATATAATATGGGTAGTACATACATCACCCCCATGAAATTGTTGTTGAACATGGCTTATATATCACGAAAATTAGTAGTGAGATGGAATTCCGTTTCCTTAAGTCTGATACTCTCTATATGTGTTTGAACTCATGTATAATGGTTTTAAACAAATTATAAACTTGTAATGGAATCATAATAATATTTATGAAATCATATATGATACTTTTATAGCTTTATATTACCAGTTTATTAGTAATTTGCAAGTTAATGCAACATTTCAGGTAATAACTGATTTCTTTATCGTACATGTTTTGACTTGTTATTCTTCATCATATTACTAATATCATGATTTACATCCATAATGTTTAGAATTATTCATATATCATATATATTAAGAATAAAAATATATATAATAGTTTTATATAAGAAATTTAAAACACCATTAATTGAGATGGTAGGCCGTACAAATGCATGAAAATTATTTCCATTTTCTTATTGTATTGAATGGAAGTAGATGATTGACATATATGTATATATATATATTTTTTGTTATAGTAGAATTATTATGTCATATATTTAAAACTTATGAATAATATATTTTTTTATAATCATTATTGAATGATTAATGTGGATGATGAATCTCATCGTGTTGTGGGGACGTTAAACCATATATACGCACGAGGGACTATATAATTTCCATAATAGTTAAATTGAATTGAATTGGATGTAATTTTAATTTTAAATAAACAATATCATGTTATATTTATTACTTAAATCCTTTATATTTATCTTTATACCCTTTTAAATAATTTTTACATGAAAAATAGTCTACATCATGGTGTGGATACAGTAAGTCGTCCGTACGCACACATAGTGATACTATTTTTTATAAGATGGGTAAAAGTAAGAATATGGTTGTCTCATAATAATAAAAACATATCATTCTATATTATATGTTGGATATATTAAATTAGTATAGAAATAACAAAGGAATAATAAGTAGAATAAAAAAATAACTTTGAAAGATGTGATAAAACAATTACCTCTTTTTCGGGTATCTCTTTTTGATTTTCACAAACATACTCCGTATAATGGATTTATGCCCAATGTATGGACTATATAATGTATTCAGGGAATTTTGGAGAGGAAATGGATAGGTTCTTTTAGATCCAAAGTAATTTTGATGTGGGAATTGAAGAGAATGATAAGTTCCCTTTTATAAGAGATAATAGGGGAACTTTTGAAAGTTTTTAAAATATTAATTTCTTATTAATTTATTTTTGATTTAAAATATATTAAAAGTAATTTATTTCTAGGATATCAGGATTATGGTTATAAATCCTGTCAAACAAGGAATTTTAGAATTATTTAGGTTATAACATTAACCTTATCTTTGAGATTCAACCCTTAGTTAAACAGTTTAACTCCTACTATGCCTTCTTATATTTTACACTATTGGGTTAATATAGTTACAATAAAATTATAAACAAACCCAAATTGGATAATTAATGACATATTTAAAATTATAAAAGTTATTTGTCTAAGCCATATACTTTTATGACTTTTATGTCATTTAATAAAATAGTATTTATTTTAAAATATCATTTATGTCAGTTTTAATTCTATTCAATATTTTCGTTTTTAGAAATATCAAACCAACATGATAACTTACATAAAATACTTAAAATATGTAACCAAAAAGTATAAGTTATCTATAAAATTATTTAATGTCTTTAAATAAGTAAAATTATTATTTTTTAATATTTTACATATCATTTATTTCAAACATCAATCAATTAAACAATTAATGCATCATCAATGTCTCCACATTTAATTTATGTAATTAATGTATAAAAATTATAAATAAATTATCATGATCTAGATATATTTCTTATATTTATAAATTCTATTTATAGTAGACCATATAACTTATATTAACTCATATTAAAAATACAATGGTTATTAAAATATGAATATGACATTTTTAACCATTCTTTAAAAATATTAATAAATATCCTAATCAAACAAGAGTGGCTTAAAAAGGATCAAATTTTCTACATAAGGTTGATTTTTTTGAAACATACTTATACAAGGAAGTTATGACAATTTTTAGGGTAATTTTTAATTATTATAATATTATTTTAACCTTTAATTATCTTATTTACATTTAACCGTGGAAAATTACATTCAAAACTTACTAATCACCAAAAAGAATTTTGATCCATTAGACCAAATTTTTAATAATTATTAGAACCATTCATGTTGAATTTTCAAAATTCAATTCATAGAATCAATAAAATTACATTTAATGATAATTTGTAAATGTGGCTAGAAGGTGGGTGAAAAGACGTTAAAACGTTTAATGAATTTGAATATCTAATTCTGTTATAAAAATGATTCCAATGACCTAAATTGTGTTAATAGGGGAATTGTTTTTCAATTGTGACATTAAAATAAATTTAATGTAAAATAACTATTTAAATTAATTACTATGGTTTTACCAATAATGTAGTGTTTTCCCTTATTCATAAAAAATTGATAGTTTTAAGAAAAATAGAAAAAAATCACACTAAGAAAATTTTGATATTCTGAATTCAAAAAATGTAGTCTATATCAAAAAACTAAATTTCAAAGTGTTTCTAAAATTAATTTTATGATTTTTCAAAAAAAGTAATAAAAAGTAGTTTCTTTAAAAAAAATTATTTTTTAAACATATATCTATTTTACCGAAACTTATAATTTTCATTATAAATATGTTTTATTTTTGTGAAAATGTTATAAATAACATTTAAAAATTATTTATTATAATTTTGATTACTATATTTGATGGATAATTTATAAATATATCATTTAAATAATTATAACACAAAAGTGTTATTTCTTAGAGACTCAATGGTGCATGTAACGCAAGCCAACTCGGTGTTGTGTGCAACACTGGTTATTGAAGATAACGTAATGTGAAATATTGGTTTGTTACAAATTATTTATAGTGGATAAGTTAATATTACTTGAATTTATAAATAATAACTATATTATAATAATATTAAATGAATTTATTAAGAAATGGTAAAATAATTTCCTTTAACCAAAATTCAATAATAAGAAATATCGAATAGAATGAATCCGTGAAATAAATCATTACGATGGTCATGATGTTGAGGTAAGAATTTATAAATGAATTAATTATGTTTATAAACTATAAATCCACGTAAAACTAGTGTAAGTAAATGATAATATAATAAAAAATTAATTTCACACAAAATCATAGAATATTAATGATAACGAAGAAGTTATATTACCCAATGAGAAGTAATTACGTTATAAAATTATTTACCACTTGGAAAATCATAAGTAAAATCCACATGAATGAAATAATTAGAATTTATATAAATTAAAATTAATTATTAAAGATTGATGATATTATATTTAAAATATTTAGTATAATCACTATTTAAAAGAGATTATGTGCATGATAAGAACATATTTTTCAATAATTGGAAATTGAGAAAATTTCTCTTACCTCACGATTCCATTTTGTAGAACATGATTTAACCTCATTTATAGTGGTTTTAAACATGTTATTTAATTATACTAGAACTATATAAATATTTATAATACCATATATTATCCTTTTATAACATCCTATAACTCATTCGTTAATATGATTTTATTATTTTCATTGTTTTTTCTGTCAATTGCCATATTTTCTCATGGCAATCTTATCATGAAATATCTGGTTCTTGTGCATATAATATAGTTCCATCACATACATAATAATAATAACTAAATAATGATCATATTTATATATCAATTATAATTTTAATACAAATCACTAGATATTTTTTTTGGTAAATGAACTATGTTACGATCATGGAGATGGTAAAATGTACATACGCATGAGTAAAATTTAATTTTTCAATAATAATTATGGAAATGAGGTAAGTAATTTTTTATGTTTAAAAATGATAAAAATATAATAAAAAACATTTTATTTCATTAAACATACTTAAATATATCATCCATGTGGTGTGGTGATTAAAAGAAAGTCGCGTCACTTTGTAAAGGTGGTTGTCCACATGTACACGGATAATGTTATCAACATTAAATGAGTAAAAATGTAATAAAAATGATATATTATCTATTAATAATTATAAATATGAAATTAATATAACTATTATATCATTTATATCAAATATATTCATTAACTTTATCTTTATTTCCTACAATGTAAAGCATTAGTGAAAAACTAATCTCATCACTTCATGAGGTGTTAGCCTGTCGCACACATTAACAATCTTATCGTTTCATATATGGTATGGAAAGTTAAATAGGGATATTTTATATAATACCACCATAAGTATAAATAGGTTCTAAATATCATATATATATATATACTTTATATCCATCATCATACTCAACTCTGAGAGGTGTTTATAAAAAACAAGTCACATTGGTTCACAAGGTGGTAGTCTGCCGTACAGTCAAGCGAAGTTATCATTTCCCATTTAAGGGGAGAGGATATGGATATTGTTAATTAACTTTACATAAAAATATCTTAGTATTTAGGATATAATGGTATTATTATATAATATTAAATGAATAATATTTTAAAGGGTCAAAGAATATATAAAAGAAAAATGTAAATTTGGGAATTTTATATCTTCTCATACCAACAATTTATCATTATACCTAGAGTATTCCAAGAATGTATTTTTGAACAACAAAAATGGATTATAAAATTTATGTATGGATTTTGGTAAGTGATTTTGGTATTTATTGTCCAAATAAAATGGTTTTTATTATTTAAAGAAGATATGAGGTGTGGTGGCCTTTTATAAGTGTGATGAGTGGAAGACATATAATTTTAAAAAATAAAATGGTGTACCCATAGTTTTTATATGAAAAAAGGGTCCACAATGGTTTATTCTTGATAAGGAGATAGTATAAGTACTAAATAAGGCCATGAAATATAATTTATACAAGGTTTTAGGTTAATATGACCCTTATCTTCTTAGTTTAACCCCCGGTAAACCCATTTTTACCTTAATCACAGTAAATAATTTTAACTATTTATTTTTTCTAAAATTCAATTGGACCCAATTAGTTAACATAAATTTTAGATATTAAAAATATGGAATCTATTTTTCAAAATTCCATTTAAATAATAGGGAAATATTAATTTATAATTAATCTCATAGACACGATGTGAAATTGGGTTTTCAAAGAGAAAATGTTCCTATGTTTGTAATGTTTTTATATCAAAATTAAAAATTTTCCATTATGTAATTGGAATTTAAAAAAAAGAGTCCATATTTGTAATATGTAAAATTTTGAAATGATTTTATATCAAAATTCAATATAAAAATTATTAAAATGGCCTAAATTAGAATAATATATATATAATTGAAATAAATTTACTTTAAATCCAATTAAAAATATAATTTATCTTTATAAATAATTAAAACCAACATGCAGTTTTCAATTGAAATTCAATATTTTTCATTATTCCTCAAAAAATAAAATATTTTAGAAAAAACCCAAAAACAATAACCTAACATAATAATTATATAATGATACAAAAAATGTATTTTATTTTTTAAATAAAATTTTAATAAATTGTTAAAATTAATTTTAAATTATGTATAAAAATCACAACTAAACTACCTTTTGGAGAAAATACATTTTTCATAAAACATTTCTTTTTTATTTTAGATATTATTATTTTATTTATAATCATAAAATAACCAGAATTTTCATAAATTATTTAGTAATATTAATAACCATGAATTTAATATCTTGATTATAACAGTATTATATATTACATTTCACTTTTACTCAGGGTTATGTGTTCTGAATGCTATCAATGAGATTAAATTTAAGGAAAAATATATTTTGTTGTTTGTTTAAGCTCAGTGTTTCATGTCGCATATGTTGTTGAATAAAATTTATTATTTTAAAATTTTGTGTTCTTAAATCAAAAATGGGAAAACTTTAATTTAATAAATAATTTAGATAATGTTACAAAAATGAAAATATTTTTAGAAAACATGGTTCTGCAAGAAAAATGATTTATGATAGAAGATGGAAATTAAATCAGGTTTTCCTAATAACATTTTCTGTAAAAAATGAAATTAAAATGAGTGAAAAAATAGTAATATAAATTTAAAAATTCATTAAAACACATTACATATGAAAATTAATTGTTTTCTCTAGAAAATGTTGAAATAATTTCCTTCAATGGAAATTCAAGCATAAACAATCCCGATTAAAATGAGATTGTGAAATAAACCCTCCCAATGATCATAACATTAAAATGAAAATTAATCAATGAATCGATTTTGTGTATAATATTTAAATACACATACAAAAAATGGAAATACAACATAATATAATCAAATTCATTACACACATAATCTTCGAATATTTATGACAATAAAGATGTAATACAACCCAATGAATGAAAATTGAGTTATGAAATTATTTATCACTTAGTTATTTTTATGTCAAATCCACTTGGATGAAATAATTAAAATTGAAACATAAAATAACCTTAATTATTTATTATTCATGATATTACATGTCAAAGGGGCAGTATATACACCATATTTAAAAAATTGGGTGCATAACATATCAATTTTCCTCAATGAAGGGAAATTAAGACGAAGTAATTAACATGACACTCCCTTTTTGATAAACGTGGTTTAACGATTTATAAATGGTATTAATAATTTTATTTATTAATATAATTACTATATAAATGTTTATAATGGTATATATTATCCAATTATAACATTTTTCCACCCGTTTATTAATAATATTTCATTATTTTAACTGTTTTAAGTGTTTATTGCCTTGTTTTTTCATGCATGCTTTTTCATAAAAGTTATGGATATTGAAAATATTATATATTTCTATAATGAACAAAATTATATTAATTTTATGATTATAATTTTATTCATTATATAAATGTTTAAAATCATTTTTGAAATTTTTAAATGGAGAGTGGATCACATTACTTAATGGAGACGGTAGGTTGTTGTATGCATGAGCGACATTATCATTTCCTTGGTGAGTGAAATGCTAAAAAAGTGTGTAATATATTAATTTTTTATAATTATTGTAATGGTATATATATCACATATATTAACTAAATTTATCCTTATTATTGTCTATATAAATCATATGTGAGGAACAGATCATATCGCTTCATGAGGTGGTAGTCCATCATACACATAAGCAATGTTATCATATTTAAAAAAGAATGAAGCATACGAATTTATATGTGATATTTAAATTAATTAATTATCCTTATATCATAAATATCATTTAATTTTTTTAAATCCATCATTATTTTCATCCTTGAAAGGTGGTGATGGAGAATTTATTACATCAGTTCAAGAGATGGTTGACCGTTGTACACACGATCGACAGTTTGGTTTCCCATTTGAAGGAAGAGTATATGGATATAGTTCATGACCATAACAGAATAACATATATGTATATTTAAGATAATTATTTTATTATATTAACATGGTTAATAGTATTTTATGGTGGGGGAAGAAGAAACAAAATAGAAATTCTCATTTAAGAACGTTCCTTCTTCTTTAGAAAACATCATATGGTTTGCACCAAAAGTAATTCTAGATAGGATTTATGATCAAATAAAGTTCTATAAGACATTTTTATGGGATTAAATATGTAATTTTTGTAGGTATTTGTTAAACCAAATGTTTTATTATGTGTGAATATTGGAGAAGTGGGAGTGTCCTTTTATTAGTAGAGTAGAGGACACACAATTTTTTTTGAAGAGAATCAATTACACCCACGTTATTATCATTTAAAAATACACAAAAATTAATAATTATAAAAACTTATAGGTTATAAGGTATAAATAATGTCTTAAAATGGGTTTTCCAAAAGTTTTTAGGTCATTTTAACCCTTATCAATTAAATTTAACCCCTGGTAAATCTGTTTTTACCTTTACCGCGGTAAGTAATTTTTATTGATTATAAATTTCATATTGGTAAAAAAATA
Source organism: Viscum album (assembly GCA_963277665.1). Lineage (NCBI taxonomy): Eukaryota > Viridiplantae > Streptophyta > Magnoliopsida > Santalales > Viscaceae > Viscum > Viscum album. The sequence goes on along the minus strand of OY728143.1, from coordinate 1,381,722,085 downwards.
AGTTAAAAATGTTATATAATATATATTATACTGATTCTAAATTTTTAATACATTTTTACGAATTCAATTCACCTATGTCTCATAAACCAAATTTAAAATTATACCTATAGACGTGATGAATAAGCGAGTTTCCAAAGAGATAATTCTCATATGTATATAAAGTTTTAATATATATATTAAATATAAAATTTATTAAAATAAAATAATTTAGTTAAATTTTAATATAATTTTACCAATTTTACTATAAAACCAAGATAAAATATTATTTAACCATGTTTATTATTTAAATGAAAGGAAGTTTTCTATAAAAATCAATATTTTTTGCTATTCATTGAAAAATGAAACTTCTTTGAAAAATAAAAAAATTTCAGACTAAGATAATTTTGATATTAAGATTTCTAAAATTAATTTAGTTTTTTATTATAAATTTACTAATTTTTTTAAAAATTTATTTTAAATAATATGTTCAAAGTGCAGTTAAATATTTTTTAGAAAATTACAATTTTTCAGAAAACAGTTATTTTGTTTTAAATGATTATTATTTTATTCATAATAAATTGATAGCCATAATTTTAATAATTTAATTATTACTATTAATACCCATCAATTTAATGGTTATGTTATAATGATATACTATATTGCAGTTCATTTAGGCTTAGTGTAGCACCCCAAACATTTTATGGAATGGTTCTCTTAAATACATTCCAGTTATAGCCTATATTAAATGAATCAATGAGCCTCTATGGAAAAACACATGGTTACCTATAGGAGATATCCATAACCTAGCCATTAAACTCATATTTGTTAGCCCTGTGATTTGAATTTTAAAAATAAAAAATACACGGTTGTGATCAAGATGATAATCCGAGTCTGATAGAATTAACTTAATTTTTGGTGAATAGTAACTTAACCTTATGAATAATAACTTACCCTTATGAATTTTAATATGAATCTTATGAATGGTGTCCATTCCCTTGAATGTATAATTAAATTTAGGCACCATAAAATTGAAGATGAATATTTTAAGTGTTTATATTTTTCAATTAAATAATTATTTTAATTAAATATTTAATTGATCATATTTAGAAAATTATTTTGGAAAAATGGACATCATTTTTGGATTTTACACATCAAAAAAAATTTAGGGTGAATATTTGAGATTTTCTGAAATACTTAAATTTTTTAGGATTAGTAAAATGCGATAATTTACGATAAATGCTAAATAAAGAATTTATTGCATCATTGATGATGATCTACTGATGTACGCCTAATTGGATAAAACTCACATGCATATATTACTGTTTTTAGTTATGTAATACTCATTATTGGTTGTATTGAGAGTAAATAATAAATTAATGATTATAATATTAAGAAAACTCCTCTCCCCACTACTATATAAAACACCCCTCACCCCCTATTCCTCCCACACCAATCAAGCTTCAAGGCTTGCCCAAATTCTACCAAATACTATCCCCTTGCCCTCTCCCCACGGCCAAGACCTTTTGGTCTCCCAAAAAGGCCAAAAACAAAGCACTTAATGAGATTTTCAAGGAGGAGTACTCAAGAGGTGAACCTTCCTTCTATTTTCTTTCAATTTCTTTTACAAAGTTCCATTATTTTGTTATCCCTTCTCACCTACCCTCATCCAAATTCCATGATAATTCCAGTACCTTACATGTACTAGATTTTCATTATGATAATGGAATATTTCATCATAATCTCTCTTTTTCCCCTCCTTTTATACAATAAATGCAAACACCATCTAAGATATATAAATTTATCACACTCAAGGAAGTCGGGTTTTAAATTTGCATTACTATATTCAATACTGGTAATGAACCCTTTTCGATGGTTTAACGAGGTCATTATATATTTATTTTATCATGATTAATGTTCTAGAATCTTTACACGTTCATAATATAGTATAATAATACAAAACTAGTTTATTGTGCACAAAACCACCAAGCCAAATCCAAGCGTTTATTTTCAACTCATCGAATGAGTCTTCCTTAGGGTATATAACCAGAATAATTATAAGAAAATTTATCTCTCTTTAATTTCACTAATAACATTTATTAACATTTCTGGATGTTTAACCACATTTTAAATGAACTTCCATTCATGAATACAAGTAAACAAATCATGAAACAAAGTAAGAAAATGCTTCCAAAACAATAAAATTGAATATATTAAACCCATAAAAAAGGCCATTAATGAACTTAATAAAGTTATACCATTAAAATTAAATTGTTATGTGGTTCTCGACTTATTAATTAATGAATCTAAATTTGATTATTCAGGTCGATAAGAACAAATGAGAACACCTTTGAGTGTAAGGTAAGGGATCTTCGCTCTCACTTTTGTTCAAGAATCTCTCATATAGTGTGCCCTTTTATTTTTAATTCCTAATGATGTGGTATGTTTTTCCACCTCCCCCATACCACCCTTGTGACATATAAATAATTGAATACCCCTTTACCTCTCATTAATCACTCATAAAAACACTCGTTACCATGCCGAAATGTTTGTAAGGGGTTTCTCATCTCACTTTCATTTCTGTGAGATTTTAATTGCTCGCCACTTATTTCATGTATGTTGTATATGTGTACTGACATTTGATATATAATAAAATTATTCTCTTCAGATTCATGTTATTCAATGATTAATTTGAGGTTTATTAAGTTCTGGTCATATGATTCGACCGATTACATTGTGGTAAGAGAATTTGTCTCAACAACTATTTTGATGTGACTAGCTTTGTATTGTACTTATAATAATCCTTATGTGGTTTACCTACTAACCATTTGAGATCACATTTCATTTGAAATTATATTTATATTAAATATCCATAATCTCATATCATGGATATGTTTGTTGTCTAAACCATATACCATTTTACATACGGTGTTTATTTGGAATGTTATTTTAATTATGGAAATATTGAGGAATCCATATACTATATTATATAGATATATTGAAAAGGAATATTTATCTTGTATTGAATCAATTTATAAATAATGTTTTGGACATGAAGTTGAAGGTGGGTCCTGATATAGTTGCTCGATGCATCGGTAGGTCTCGTGAGACAAATTAGTTGGTGACAAACCCTTCGAGTTTGTTTCCAAAAACTAGATGGGTTTCTACCCATAGAACTAAACCATTTTCAGAGTATTATAGTTTCATGTGATAGATATATGACGTCCAAATAATATTAATTTTTTTTATTCATTATTAGTTATTACTATCCATGAGGTTTTTACTATGAAAAAATTTATGGATGCAGTTTCATTCTCATATTATTAATGGCGTGAGTTTGGCATCTATTCAACATGTCAAATTGATTATGTCAGATTTATTATCATTAACTTATTATTGTATTCATGCATCCACTATTTGTAACACTTACTGACAATTTGATGCCACCCATTTCATTGTTTACTTTCAACTGGTGACAAAGTTAAGATCATTTATTGAGTTCTTGTGGCTGCGGTTTTTAGTTTTCATTATGTATTGTATTTTGTAAACTTATCCAATTTAATTTGAGTAGAATATATATATCTGTTATCATCAAAACTACTAAAATGATTGTTCCTTCAGGATTTTCATTCCTTCAAACCTTTACAATATAAAAAGTAGTGCACCTGCTCTAGTCTAGAGGGGTCGGATCATTACAGTTGGTATTAGAGGAAGTTTAGTAGCACACATGGAAACTAGATTAGAAAAAGTAGATTAGGAAAAAATACCTAAGGTAGTATTGGAGGATTAACGTAAAATAATATCCTAGAATTTTGGTAAGGAATATATTTTGTGAACATTTCTAGAAAATGCATCCCTGTCTAGATATGTGTAGGGAGAGGCGGCTCTGGTACAGATGTACTTAAGAGTGAAACCTCCGACTAAGAGTTTTAGGCTTGACATACGGTATCTGGGTAAATGAAAATGGTCCCTGCTTCACTCTTGGTTACAACACTCCTACAGGATATTCTTAGGATAATTTATGTTTTCTTTACAACCCATTATAAAGGATTGAAATGTAAATTATTTCTCAAAGAAATTTTTTTTCTGATTATGGGATTAGCTAATGTGTAGGATCTGAATTTATACTAAGTATTCTTTTATGTAAAGATTATACATTATTAATCACAACCTAATCTAGTGTGTTACATTATATGGAAAATGATTCTAACAGAAGTAGGGGAATCAATACTCGTGGAAATGTTAGGGATCTCCCTACTGAGCAAGTCAACACAGTCAATGTTGGAGTAGATCAGAGGATAAACATATTAGGACAACTTACTCAGGTTGTAATGAATAACCATTCCACACCTATGTTGGATCATTTCATACGGAATAATCCCCCATCATTCAGCGGGACTACTAATCTAGTGGTTTTTGAGCGATTGATCAAGTCCATTGAAATGATATTCCTGGCATTAAGATGTAATAAAAAAGAAAAGGTAGTACTGGGAGTATATTGTCTCAAGGGAGATGTTGATCAATGGTGTTCCTTGATTCAGAATACCATGAAGGAAGAAAAAACATTAGATATGGAATGGAGTACTTTTAAAGAAATATTCTTAAAAAAAATATTTCCCTCATGTGCAACGAACCGAGATGAAGAGGAAAATTTCTCGGCTTGAACCAAAGGGAAGAAGACATTGTTGTAGAGTATGAGGCCACCTTTACATGGCTATCCAGGAATGCCGTATATTATATACATGACTCAGCAAACAATATTGATCATTTCTTTGAAGGTCTTAAGCCAAGTCTCCGAAGGGCACTATTTTCTCAATCATTTTAATCATATGATGAAAGTATATCATTTTTCATCAAAACAGAGCAAGAAGTTTCTAAATCAAATTTATTCAAGGGAACCCAAGATTGAAAGCAGTACTTTTATAACAAAGGGAAAGGTAAATCACCAAAGAAGAACAAGAGAATGAAGAAATTCCCATTATGCGATAACTATGGAAAGAATCATCTCGGGAAATACATGAAACTCATGGGAGTATGCTATAATTTTGGAGAAAATGGTCATCTATCTCATGAATTCAAGGGGAAGAAACAATTTGAATATGTTAAATGCTAAAACTTTAGAGAGAGGGTACACTATCAAAATGAGTTTCCTATGTTCCATGTAAACAAGCCTTAGAAAAATCCTATATAAAAAGGAAGAGCTTATGTGATTACAACCGCAGAAGTTAAAGTTCTTAATGATGTGGTGGAAGGTACTTTAATTGTTTCCTCAATCTTAGCCAACACTTTATTTGACTCTGGATCATCTCATTCATTTATATCTACCCATTTATAGATTAAAATTAGACTTTTCCAATTTGATTTAATAAAGGATATATCAGTCAAAACTCTTAGGGGATGCATCATTACAATAATGGCATGTCGACTTGTCCCCCTCCTAACACAAAATCATGCTTTAGTTTCAAACCTTATCATCATAATAATGAATTAATTTGATATAATTCATGGTATTAATTGGCTATGAAATTATGATTAGAAGATATATTGCATAAAAATGGATGTTACAATATTTAAAAATGGTGTGGAATCTATTAACATTAGAGCTGAGATGTCACCATCTAATTCTTATCTAGACTCACCCCCAGTAGCTCTGTTAAATGAAATTATTAGAGAGGAATAGAACCCATTATCTATGTGTGAGGAAGGAAATATTCAAATTGAAGATGCACATATAGTGCAAGAATACATTGATGTATTTCAAGAGGATTTACTTTTACATTTTCCAGAGCGAGAAGTTGAGTTCTCTATTGATTTAATTCCTGGTTCAAGACCTATATCAAAGACACCCTATATAATTCCCACTTTGGAATTAGTGGAGCTAAATAAACAACTTGAGGAATTGATTGAAAAGATTCTAAGTCGAACTAGTGTTTCTCCATGGGGATCCCATGTCCTCTTTGTCAAGAAGAAATATGGATCCATGAGGCTATGCAATGATTACAGGGAAATAAATGCTATTAAGATAAAGAATAAGTACCCTATTCCCCGGATTGGTGATTTATTTAATCAAAATCATAGAGCTCAATACTTTTTTAAGACCAAAATTTGATCTAGATATCATCATCTACATGTGAAGAAGGAAGATATTCCTAAGATAACATTTTAAACCAGGTATGGGCATTACGAGTTTACAGTGATGCCGTTTGGACTGATAAATGCACCCTTTGTTGTCATGGATTTAATGAATAGAGATTTAAAGGAATATATTGAAAACATTGTTGTGGTATTCATCGATGATATCCCAGTATACTAAAAATTCTATGAAGACCATGAGAATCACATGCAGATTATTCTGAAAACTCATAGAAGAAACAAATTATATGGGAAGTTTAGCAAGTTTAAATTATTTCTTCAATAAGCTTCTTTCTTAGGACATATTTTCTCTAAAGATAGAATCCTAATTGATCCTGTAAAGACAAAGGTAATACCAAATTTTCCCATGCCAATAAACATAACTGAGGTACGCAGTTTTATTGGTTTAGTAGGTTTCTATCAGCATTTTGTTCAGAATTTTTCCTAACTGGCTAACCCACTAACCAAGCTCACACGTAATGGAGTTATGTTTGTGTGGAAAAAAGAATGTATAGAATTCATATAGGAATTGAAAAAAATATTGTTCAATGCTCCAATTTTGACACTTCTATCTGGAAGTGACAGATGTTTAATATAATACAATGCATCAAAGAATGGACTAGGTTGTTTCCTTATGCCAAACGATAGTATTTTTGCATATACATCAAGACAGTTTAAGACTCATGAGAAAAATTATCCAACTCATGATCTTAATTAAACAACCTTAATCTTTTCTACAAAAATATGGAGACATTATCTCTATGGAGAAAGATGTGAGATTTATACGGACCACAAGAGCTTGAAATACATTTTCACACAGAAAGAACTCAACGTGAGGAAAATGAGATGGCTCATGTTACTCAAAGATTATGACTGTTCAATAAACTACCACCCAGGAAAGGAAAATAAGGAGGAAGATGCATTATGTAGGAAATATCATGAACTTCTAATTCAAATGATGATTCAGAGAGATCCTATATTCATGGATCTACAATATATGGATATAGGAATTGTTAAATAAGTGGAAACAACTTTCCTCTTACAAATGATGGCTAATCCATCTTAACAATAGAAGATAAAAAAAGAAATCAATATATCGAGGAGAATCTGGAGAAGAAAATCAATGCTATCATGGATGGGAGAGTGGCAGACATTGTGTTTGAGGAATGAGTTCTGAAATTTGGGAAGAGGTTATGTGTTCCATAAGTACCTAAGATAAAAATGGAACTATTAAAAGACACTCATAACTCAAATTTCTCAATACACTCAGGTTTCACAATGATGTATAGAGATATGAAGGAGCATTTTCGGTGTAATAATATAAAGCTAGAAATTTCTGAATACATGTCAAGTTGTCTAGTTTTTCAATAAGTGAAGGAATAGAGACAATGTTCCAAAGGAGTGATGCAACCTCTACCTATTACTATATGGATGTTGGATAACATTATGATGGTTTTTTTCACCTGACCACTGAGGAAACCAAGAAGGAATGATGCAATATGGGTAATTGTTGATCGTCTCCCAAAATCAACACATTTCCTTCCAGTAAGAGAGGATTTACCATTTGAGAACCTAGAAAGACTTTATATTCATGAGGTTGTAAGGATTCATGGTGCACCTCTATCAATTGTGTCTGATCGAGATCACCATCCACCAATAAAATTCAGGAAAAGTCTCCATGAGGATTTGAATACTAAGCTTCGTATGAGTACTTCTTATCACCCTCAAACTGACGGACAGTCTAAAAGGACTATTCAAACTCTAGAAGACATGCTGAGATTATGCTCTCTGGACTATCAAGGTGTATGGGATCAATAATTGACTTTGGTAGAATTTTCATACAACAATAGTATCCATTATAGTATTCAAATGGCTCCATATGAAGCATTATAAGGAATGATATGTTGAACTCCAACATGTTGGAATGAAGCTGGTGAGAGAAAACTTATAAGCCCTGAACATATTGAAGAGTCAATGGAAAAGTTGAAGTCAATAAAAGCCCATATAAAAGAAGCCAAAAGTAGGCAGAAGTGTTATTCTAACAATCAGAGAAAGGATTTGGAATTCTAAGTGAGAGATCATGTCTTTTTGAATGAATCTCCATGGAAGGGTGCCTTAAGGTCTGGTAAGAAGGGGAAACTAAGCCCTAGGTACATCAGACCATTTTGAAATTATGGAAAGAACCAAAGTTACAGCTTATTGTTTAGCAATGCCGCCAAGTATTTCCAAAGTTTATGATTTGTTCCATGTGTCATTATTGGAGAAATACATGCCAGACCCAATGCATGTACTCACATATAAAGAAATAGAACTGTAACCTAATTTATCATACTATGAAGAGCCTATCCAGATTATTGACATAAGAGAGTGGGTATTGAGAAATCAGAAAACTTTCCAAGTAAAGGTTCTTTGAAAAAAGAGAATATAGAGGAATCAACATAGGAACCTAAGGATGTTATGAAGAAGAACCACCCACAACTTTTTGGTGGGCTTTATAAATGAAAAATTTTGAGGACAAAATTTCCGAAGGAGGGAATAATGTAGTACCCCAAACATTTTATGGAATGTTTCTCTTAAATTAATTCTAGCTATTTCCTATATTTCATGAATCACTGAGCCTATATGGAAGAAAACATGGTTACATAAAGGAGATATCCATAACCTAGCCATAAAACTTATATTTGTTTGCCCTGTGATTTGAATTTTAAAAATCTAACTTACACGGTTGTGATCAAGATGATAATTAGAGTCTATTAGAATTAACTTAATTTTCTGTGAATAGTAACTTACCCTTATGAATAGTAACATAAAATTATGAATAGTAACATACCATTATGAATAGTAATATGACTCTTTTGAATGGTGTCCATTACTTTGAATGTATAAATGAATTTAGCCACCTTAAAAATGAAGATGAATATTTTAAGTGTTTATATTTTTTGATTAAATAATTATTATAATTAAATTGTTAATTAATCATATTTAGAAAAATATTTTTGAAAAATGGATACCATTTTTGAATTCTACACGTCCAAAAATTCTTAGGGAGAAGTTTTGGGATTTTTCTGAAATACAAAAAGTTTTGGTGAAGAGTAAAATGCAACAATTTACGATAAATGTTAAATAAGGAATTATTGAGTCATTGATGATTATCTACTAATGTAAGCCCAATTGGTTTGAATTCAATGAATATATTTCTGTTCTTGGTCATGGAATACCCACTATTGGTTGTCCTGAGAGGAAATAATAAATTAATGATTATAATATTAAGAAAACAACTCTCCCCTCCACTATATAAACCACCCCTCACCCCCTCTTCCTCCCACACCACTCTAGCTTCCATACTTGCCCAAATTCAACCAAACAATATCCTTAAGACCTCTCCCAACGTCCAAGACTTGATGGTGTCACCAAAAGTCCAAAAAAAGTCTTTAAGGAGATTCTCAAGGAGGAGTACTCAAGAGGTGAACCTTCCTTCTCTTTTCATTCAATTTCTTTTATAACATTCCATTATTTTGTTATCCCTTATCACCTCCCCTCATCCAAATTCCACTGTAATTCCATTACCTTACATGTAATGTATTTTCATTTTGCTAATGGAATATTTCATCATAAGCTATTTTTTTTCCTTTCATTTTATACAATAAATGCAAACATCGTCCGAGATGTGTAAGTTTATCACACTCACAAAAGACGAGTTTTCAATTTTCATTAATATATACAATACTGGTCGTGATTACTTTTCAATGGTTGAACCAGGTCATAAAATATGTATCATTTCTTTATTAATGTTCTGGAATATTTACACGTTCATAATATGGAATAATAATACAAAACAAGTTTATTGAGCAGAAAAACACCAAGCCAAATCCAATCGTTTATTTTTAACTCCTCGAATGAGTTATCCACATGGTATATAACCAGAATCATTATAAGAAAATTTCTATCTCATTAATGTCACTAATAATTTATATTAAAAATTCTATATGTTTAACCACATTTTAAATGAACTTCCATTCATGAATACAAGTAAACAAATCACGAAACCAAGTAAGAAAATGCTTCCAAAACAATAAAATTGAATATCTTAAACCCATTAGGAATGAAATTAATGAACTTAATAAGGTTATACCATATCAATTAAATATTTATGAGGTTATGTAATTATTAATTATTGAAGTTAAATTTTCTTTTTCAGGTCGTTAAGAACAAAAAAGAACACCTTCGAGCGTAAGGTAAGGGATCATCCCTCTCACTTTTATTCAAGAATCTCCCCTATGTTGTGCCCTTTTATTTTTAATTCCTAATGATGGGGTATGTTTTTAAACCTCTCCCATACATACCTTGTGACATATAAAAAATTTAATACCCCTTTACCTCTCATTAATCCCTCACAATGACACTCTTTACCATGCCGAAATGTTTGTAAGGGGTTTCTCATCTCACTTTCATTTCTGTGAGATTTTCATTGTTCGCCACTTATTTATGGTATATGGTGTATGTGTACTACCATTAGATATATAATAACATCATTCTATTTATATTTATGTTATTAAATGATTCATTTGAGGGTTAAGTTCTAGTCATATGATTCGGCCAATTACATTGTCGTAAAAGACTTTGTCTCAACTACTATTTTGTTGTGACTAACTTTTTATTGTGCACCTAATAATACTTATGTGGTGTACCTACTTACCATTTGAGGTCACTTTTCATTTGAAATTATATTTATATTATATATCCATAATCTCATATCATGGATGTGTATTTTGTCTAAACTGTATACCATTTTACATATGGTGTTTATTTGAAAAGTTATTTTATTTATGGAAATATTGATGAATATGTATTCTCTACTCAATATGGATATTGAAAAGGTATATTTCTATTCTATTGAATCTATTTATAAAGAATTATTTGAACATGAAGTGGTGTGTGGGGCCCCCTATATCCCCTCAATGCATTATTATGTCTCATGAGACAAATCAGTTGGCGACAAACCCTTCGAGTTTGTTTCCAAATATCAGATGGGTTTCTACCCATAGAACTAAACTGTTTTCATGGTATTATGGTTTCATGTGCCAGATACATGATGTCCATATAATAATAATTTTTTATTCATTTTGATTTATTAGTATCCATTAGCTTTTCACAATGAAAAAATATATGGATGCAATTTCATTCTCAGTTTATTAATGGCATGAGTTTTCCATCTTTTCACAATGCCATATTTATTATGTCAAGTTGATTATGATCAACATATTATTTTACTCATGGTTCCACTATTTTTAACCCTTACTGATCATTTTATGTCACCCCTTTCATTGTTTACTTTCAATAAGTGACAAAGAGGTGATCATTAATTGAGTTCCTGTGGATGTAATTTTTAGTTTTCTTTATGTATTATATTTTTCAAACTTCTCCAATGTAATTTGTGTAACATCTATGTATCTAGTTTATTCAAGACTAGTAAATTGATCATTCCTTTGGGATTTTAATTCCTTCAAACCATTCCAATAAAAATTTGGTGCCCCGGCACCAGTCCAGAGGGGTCGGGGCTTTACACTCAGGGTCGCATGTTTCACAATCCATCAAAAATATTAATCAAATAAATATATTTCTTGGGTTGTTTGGGCACATTATTGAATGTTTCATACTCAATCAAATACAATTTTATTTATTTAAAATATCATATAGTTACACATACCCTACTTGATTCTACAAAACCCTATAAAACGGTTTAAAAAATTTATGATATTTAGATTTAATAATATATATACATAAGTTATATGAGTTAAATAATAAATAAATTCGTGAAATAGTTATGTCCATTAGTTGAATTAAATATAACTGATCAAAAAATATACATGTCTAGTAATTCATTAGTTTAATTGGATTTAATTTTCACTAGTTTATTATCTTTGTAAACATTTATCTTTCTTACTTGGGTAACCTATGTTGAATCCTTCACATTGAAGCATTGATATGTTTATTGTATCTTTTTTCTTAATAAGCTTGGCCACACTATTCTTCCCAAAATTTCTAAGTATTGTATTCCATAGTTGGTTTTCCTACTTTATACTCATGGAACATGAACTTTAATCTCTAGAAATCCAAAACATATATTTATTATTCATGGTTGCTCAAAGGTAATTTATTCTTTCGTCAAAATCTTAATAACCTAATAATTATTTATAAAGATCACCCCATTTACATTATAACAATGTTGAGAAACACTAAGGTTATTATTCCATAACTAGTCAATAAACAGAATGGTGATATATTTCTTTTTATGTATCTCAATGTATCCAAATCCTTTCACATTGATTGATTCATAGTTTCCAAAAGTGGTATTTCCTTCATCGTATAATTTAATATTTTTGAAAATATTTGGGTTATCAGTAATGTGTGATAAGAAAAAACAATCAAGGATTTATGCATTCTCTTATTTTATAGCCCTTTAATCCACCTTTAACACCATTTCATTTTCATGATTTTCCCATTTCATTTAAGATTTATAATTTTACGTTTTCTTGAGAAACCCTAGTAGCATGGTAAGACACTTTTTTGGTTTATATTTTAGGAAGATCACACTATCCATGATCCTACTTAAAATAATCAAAATAATTTTAGATTTATACCTTAACTATTGGATGTTCTCTCATCTCTGTATTAAAAATGTATGATTTTATCCCTATTGATTCAATATTTCTTTTAAATTTAAGAAGTGATATATTATACCAACACAAATATTATTTATGTCAATAAACACCTCAACAATAACATTTTCTTTAAAAGTGAAATCTCCTTAGATAGAAAACACTATCATTAAAATATTCCCACTGTTGTTCTTTTTGACCTGAGGAATGATCCTATTTTTTAACCCTATTATCAATAGAATACTTCTCCCTTATCTTTAATTTTTCTTTTTGTTTGGTCTTGAAATTATATTTACTCCCCAATGCTTTTCCTTTGGAATTTCGAGTACCATTATTAACCATTCATGCAGGTCTATCTTTCTTTTTATGGGTTGTAATCATCCTTTTATTTACCTTATCACTAATAAAACCACTAAAATTGAATGTATGGGTGTAAAAAAAGATTTTAATGGTAATATAGGATAATAACAGAGATACATTATTTCTTTAATAGCTTCTAATACAATTTTCGGAATTTCACTAACTCCACTCACTGAATTATGAACTCTAATGCTTTGGTTTTTCACATGGAATTTACCAATTATAATAACATTTTCTTAATATCCTTTACCTCATCGCTGTAATTAATAATATTTTCAATGGGAATCTCAAGAATATTATGTATTTCTTAAATAATTACATTGGGATGTCACATAATTATTTTTTACTCAATTTCAATATATATAATGATTCTTTTGACCTTATTATAACTGAACACAATAACCATTAAAACCCACTAACCAAATGAAAACATCCACCAAACATCCCATACAACCACGTCACCACACCAATTTACCATCCACCTATCATGCCCAATACCATGCCATTCTATACCAACCATAGACCGCCACTCCATTCACACAACCAACCGCACCACCATCTCAACCTTAACATAGCCTAAGAAAAAAATTACTAAAATGACCACAAACATATCCCTAATAACAAAAATCATGTAATTCCATCTCCCATGTCAAGATATTATCCACTCTTCAGGGAACAGACACGCCAACATGGATTTAATAGTGTCAAAGTATAACACATTTCAATTGGGGATATATTTTTTCTATATTCATTTCTTGAAGATTTTATCACACATCACATCATCAAAAAATAAGCACATATCATTAACAATCAATATTCTAAAATCACATTGCTAAAAAAAACAAGGAGAAAAAATACAAGCTCAAAAAAACTTAGGGTAATAATCATGAATCTACGTCTCTCACTCCAAAGTACTCTCATCCAATCCTTAATTCCTCCAAAACATAAGAAAAAATTGAATGGTACATTCTTACATTTTCTACTCCTAATGATCATGGATTTCCAATGACTTTTCAAATAATTTCTCATCATCCTTTATATCAAAATATCCCCAATCAATGACATGGGAGTCATCGTAAAGATACTGATGGAACTGAGAGATGTGGAATACATCATGAATCTAGCCCAGTCATAGTGGAAGTTACAAATGATAATCCACCTCACCAATGTGTCCCTACACCTTTAAAGGTCCAAAAAACTAGGGAAAGACCGTACTCCTTTTCCAAAACACTACTTCTCTCATCATGGAGATCTTCTCAAGAATATGTGTCTTTGAACCTAAAATTCCAATAACCTACTCCATTGATTGTGATGAGAATTATACTAGTCTAGTTCTACTTTTATCCTATCCAAAAATACATAAATCCTCTCTATAATTATCTACACCACATCATGATTGAGAATTAAAAATCCCCCAACCTCTTCCCAACATAATGGGGAATAACACGACCACCCATAAAAATATTCAAATAGGTCCATGTCGATGGATTGTTGATGGATGATATTATAAGAAAACTCAACCAATTGACGGTTAGTTTCGAAAGATCTATCAAATTATAATACACATTCCCACAACATATCCTCAAACATCTGGATAGTTCACTCCATATGATCATCCGTCTAAGGGTGGAAAGAAGTGTTGAGTCATAATTAGGTGCCAAAATCATGATATAATCCCCTCCATGATCATGATGTAAAATATGAATCCTAATATAAGGAAATGGATATCATAAATATATAAAAATTCACAACGTCATCCACAAACTTCCACAATAAAATATCCATGGTGCCCGACTACATTCTAGGAAGTGAGCCAATTTCTTCAATCAATCCATGATTACCCATATAGTCTTTCAACCTCCTTTGTATAGGGGTTACCCTATGACTAAGTACAATATTATGTAATCCCATTTCACTTAGAGAACATCCAATGGTTAAAAAAACTGATAAGAACATGATGCTTATGCTTTACCTATTGACAAACCAAAAACTAATCCCCAAAATCTTTCACTTCCTATTTCAACCATGTCCACCAAAATTGCATCATTAAGATATGGTACATCTTGGACACTACATTTTTTACCTTAAAATTGAGCTATAAAACTCATTATGGAATCCATTAAGTATTGCTATTGGAAATAACAGGCTTCCTCAAAATAACATTTTTTTGACAATCCTCCAACCATCCCTCTAGACCATCAATATGGCCAATACCATCATGCATTGCTTATTCCTCTAAGTCTCTCCATTTAGGATCCTCAACCATCTATGTCAATTATTATTTCACTATCATCTAAAAAACCTCCACCATAAACCCTCTCCCATGAATGTGTAGGGATTCAAACTCCACCATCACCCTCCAAGAATCATTATATTCCAAAACAACATCCTAATCTATTAATTATCCATAAAATTCCCCTTTGTTGAGGTGTAGGAGATCTCAAAAATCATATTCCTTAAGAAACTCCATCCACATTCATTTTTTCATATTCCAATCATGATATGAAAATACAAACCTCAATCGCTTTTGATCCATGAAGACTAGAAAGTACTCCCCAAAAGGTAATATCACCACAGTATCAGTACAAACATAAACGTAGGTAGTTCTAAAATAATTGGTGGAATAGTTACACTTGTATGAATGTAACTACCTATATATATATAATATCACGTCCCTTTACTCCATCGATAAACATCCCAAGATAATATTGGAAGTTTCACCAAACAACTCAAACATCACCTATTTATTTTGAAACTGGAGCACTTGAGAAATTTGTAATTTCCCCATCAACTATTAGAACATTCTCTAACCCTAATAAATATATATAAAACCTTGGTAACACATGGTTAATGTTTTTAATGATTCTATAATCCATTACAATTCAAATATCAACCTTTGGTAATACCCTACAAGGCCATGGAAGCTATGTACCTCTACTATATTCTTAGATGATTCATAAGAATCAACTTCTTTAAACTCAAAAATGTCCAGAACCACACCCCATTGAGACAACATGTCCTCTGGGAAATGAACTTTCCATGTACAAAACATAAACTCTGAAAATGTTGTATAGTGTTTTTGTTTTCAAATAAATTTCAATACATCTCTTAGATGATTGACATGAACCACCTATGACTTCTAGTAGATCAATATTTCATCAATGAAATTACTGTGAACTGGCCCATGAATTCATGAAACCTAGATTTCATGAGGCGCATAAACATAACAATTAAATTCATGACATAAAACAACATGATTACAAACTCAATGTTCTCATAATTGTATTAAAGGTAGTCTTCAGGACATCATCCACCTTCAACCCCAACTGGTGATACCTAGACCATAGATTGATCATAGAAAACTGTCTCCCCTCAAATAGTAAAAAATAACATATATCTAGGGAAGAGGGTAAATATTCTTGATCACTACCTGATAAAAATTTAGGTGGTCTATACACAATCTAATACTATCATCCTCTTTATGGGGTAATAACACTAGTTCACCCCACAATAGTACACTGGGATAAAAGAAACCCTATCTGAACCATCAAATTACATAACTCAGAGGGTTCATTCTAGTAAAGCTCTATCAAAAACTGGGAAACATCAAGTTGTAAGTTTATCCCAAACTCAAAAACACATTGAGGGGGTAACATCACAACCTACTCTAGAAAGAATCCAAAAACTCCCTGAAAACCCTAGCGGCCTTCATGATCTCTATGTTTACTGATTCCAAAGACAACTTGGCCACCATGGAAGGAAGGGCCTCCACACATATAGTTCCCAACTGACAACTCTACTCACCAATGAAAATCACACATTTTCTACCCACATCAGAGAACATGAATTTCCTATAGAAGAATTCGATAACAAAATGCATGGAATACAACCAATATATGTTGAGGATGACATTGTCGATTTTCATCTTTAGCATAAAAATATCCTAACCGGACTAATGTGGCATCATCATTAGTCCACACCCCTGATGAATATCAAAAAAATTTCTCTAGCCTCCAATTTTTAATGTCAACACTACATGAATTATAAGGATACCTATATCGATCCCCAGAGCATAGACCATATTGGGTATAACAAATGAATGTAATGTACAGAATAAAAAAATTAACAAAACAAGGGTATATGATAAAATAATTGTACCAATAGTGATCCATAAACCCTTTGGTGTTGCAACATCCAATGCATGCAACTGGCTATACCCAACTACTCTTCCTCTCTTCTAATGGACATCTCTATGGGCATGCTCAGTTCAAATCCCAAGAAAATGAGGGATATCCTTAGGTAGACACCTTACTAATCCATATCCTCTTGGTTAGGTATAATGCTACTTACCCCACATCTAAAACGGCCTCAGTGTTAGCTACTACTAAGGATACTTTTGAAACTCTCCATATCTAAATAACATAGATAAAAGAACTATGGGGTACTGATTCTGATAATGGACATGAACCATATTGACAAAACAAAGTGGATTAAATCACCCATGAAGATTACATAATCCAATGGCCCATGAAGTTCAGAAAATAATCAATTGAGTTCAAATCTAAACTATTAGAAACCTCAAAGGCCCTAGTACCTGAGACCATCCACTAAAAAATATTATCATTAAGGAACCCAATTGATTCCCCTATTATGGTAAATGTCTTTGTGAGTGAATCCACTCAATCACATCCACCATATTCTTATATTGAATATAAATCGACAACATAATGGGTGTAATTTCATATTGTATAAAAGGATGGAGTTCCACCTCCTGATGTATTGCATGGGAATCCTCATAAAAAATGATTTCTGAAAAAATGATGAAGGTCCATCAACATGATCCTCACCTCCTGTATATACATCCTCTCATGTTAAAGAGAGACTGTCTATTTACTCTTCAATAACATCATGGTTGATGATAGGAACTCTAATCGGAAATCCTTATAATACTTTACCCACAAAACATTTGTTTCCTCCCACTCATCATGATGTAGTTTCCACCACTAACGCACAACTCCTTGCCTCTGACTGACTGTTAGTGTAACCTGGTACTCTACTTGGGCCTCTATCAAAATAAATGTGATCTTAATCTCCTCCAACAAGCTCTATGCCTCTATATTAGAAACACATCCTTTATACTTATCTATAGTTTGTAGATGGAAATACCACGATGGTTTCTTCCATTGATCATCCTCCTCAACCAGATGAACCCTCTGGTGATCATCTTATTAAACCTCCACTATCTTAACCACACTTGGATGATGACCAAGAGCCATAGCTAAAGGGGAAATAAATATTTCCTAATATAGGTAGTATAAAATTTTATTATGAGATTTTAATTAATTCATTTTATTTTCCCAATATCACCTAATTCAGATTAGAACACCAGTCAATAAAGAACTATGCACCTCTTGTAGGTCTCTACACTATAAGTAGTGTCTCCTCACTTAGTGGTTTAGTTGTTTTAGATTAATTTTTTTAGATAACTGGGGGTGAAAAAATACCATGTCCTACCCAATATTACCTAGAATATGTAACATGTCGAGATCAAATGACATTGTTTCCCAATAAACCCAAGAAATTATCATAGATCATGTTGGGCCAAAATACCTCAATGAAACATTGAAGAATTATTGGGACAAATTTGTTTGTTGGCAATGTGGGTTTGTTTGTTGACTAAGAGGATTTCCATGGGAAGTTGTGGTGTTCTATATATATTGTTGAAAACTTATGTTGAAAAAGAACCATGACAAAAGAATGTACAATCTAAAGGCGGTACATAAAGGATAGATACAAGGTGGCACCATTTTATAGTGTTTGCCAAATTTTTGGGACTCAATATTGGAAAATGAAGAATGATGTTTTTTTGTAAAGGAAGGTGCATGAAATATTTACAATGTGTGTGAAAGTTTTCTTTTTTACATAATATTTATGGTGATTTGGAAATATACGTGCAAGGTATATTTCAGGACCAGAATGTCGAGAAATGTAAAGGGCATAATGTTTCTAAAAGACGAGGACTGCGCAAAAGAAACATGCATTCCCAATGTGACATCAAATGTGGTTTTTTGCACTCATGGTGGATCATGTGCGATATTTATAATCTTTTGTTTTTGGTTTAGTGACACCTATAAATTAGAGGTGACCCCCCTCAGTCAAAGAAGATCAACACGTAGAGAGAATTCGATCTATGGATCAGGTAAGAATTTTATGAAAAGGATGTTGCGTGAAATATTTTGAGTTATGTGCAAGCTGAGAATGTTGTGCATAGGATTTGAGTTGTGTGTAACATTGCTGTTATATGCAAGGGGTGTTTTCATGACAAACGTGGAATCTTTTTTTCAAAGAATTAAAGTTGTGTGGAATACACAATGAGTGTTGTGCAAAATATATGAGGTTTCCCAGAAATAATGTGGTAAAGTTGTGTTCACCAGTGGATGAAAGTGGGACATCAATAGAGCATCTACATACAGTGGAGAATGAATTTGTTAGTGTTAATGAATAGGCGTATAAGTCTATAATCTTTGAGTGGATCGTCTAAAGAAGAAGTGAGAACACTTCAGTTGATAGATCAGTCAGATTTCAATTGTAATTGGTTTGAAACCAAGATGGACACCGAGTCCACTACAAACTTGTTAAATAGTAGTGCACATTTAGTGAATTTGGTACACTGGTATATCGCTGGGGTATTCTCCTTGGATATAGCCTAGTGAGGGTAAACCAAGTAAAATTTATTGCTCCTTTGTGTTCTTTAAAATTTGTTCATACTTAGCAATGGGAAGGACGGAGAAGAGAGTTTTTTACAATGAAACAACACCAAAAGGAGAAACTATTTTAATCTATCATACCCTGATTCACCACCACTCTTAGTGTATCTAGCCTAGTGTAACTAATATTTCATAACTCCAAAAATGTCTTATATCTCAACTATAACCTCTAATAACACTCTCTCATGACACGATCCCTCCAAAGGTACCCCTATTGGGCTGACAATGAAGGAATAAATATAATGACCCCTCAGTCTCACCACTAGTAAGCCACGAGTTTGAAAAACCTCCAAGGGTATAAAAACTCACAAAGGGGAGGTATTTTACTCTATAATAATAGGATCCTAAGATAAGATAAATCAACTACAAGAAACTTCGTCACATAATATAAAATGGAAACTCAAACCATCATACCATGCATGAATAAATGAAATAGATATAGAGAATAGTTTCCTATATAAATACCCATAAGAAATGATAAGGTAGTTCCATAGAAACAACTCCATAGATAAAGATAGTAATGTCTATCATGGTTCCAAAAGTCATCCAGAATATCAAAAAATAGTTTTTATATACTTAGGGTGAGAAAGAAAGTATAATTAGTAGGATAAACCATGTATCTCATGCACATGTGAAAAGTGTATACTAATGTACTAGTGAAAAAATTTAAATCCAACAAAAAAAAATTGCTCAACTAACCAAGACCATTCTCACCATATCATGCTCACCAAATAACTCATCTCTATATAATAATATAATAAGAATCATATCAATAAAGAAACCCTTGTTCAACTTTCCCTCTGATTTTTGGCTCCCACATTCAAACTATGTGTGTCTTAGTACTCCCTCATTTTTTTAAAATCACATCATGCCAAGTACCCTACGTGAAACTGTCCATCACATCACATTTCTCCCAAAAAACACTTTGGTCATCACATCACATATCACCCAAAGACACATAGGTCATCACATCACATCTCACCGAAATAAACATTTTCCATCACATATCATATCATCTAAAACCATAACTAGGGTATCATGAACATAAAGTTCATCAACCTCATACCCTCCTCCAACATGCACAACCACCACTGTAAGTTATCTCAACACCTCATCAAACATCACTACATTTTAATTTGGACTTCAGGAAATCACATCCCATGAATGTAATCATCTCTAAAAATATGGATTAGAAAAAAATTAAGTATCCACCCATCCATTATCACCACCTATATGTTGGAAATAACATATCCCCATGTATATGGGTTTCAACACATGGTGCTCAACGCAAGTGGGGCCCGTATTTAAAATAATAAGGAAGATACATGGAATATATATATCCAAACACGATATTAACTTATGGATTCATATAAAATCCGTAACCAACTCACAACATCCACCCGACCTCAAGAAAAATGTGACATTCATTTCCACCTCTATATGCATAATACCAAACAAATAACAACAAGATATTTACCACATTCCACCATTCTTTATCAAGTTTATCAACCATAAAAACATCCATTACCAACCCATTTCATTCATTAAACCCTGTAATTTGATTGTTAATCATCGACAACATTTAACAAAACATTCCATTCATTATTTATTCTATAAGATCCCAACCTCTCTTGAGATGCCTCATGCCCATTTTCAGGTACAATTTCACCCTAGTTTTGGTTATAACAATATTGGGATTATTGGGGTTGTTTGAAGTGAAATTGGAGAAATTAATAATCTCGTTGGGATGTTAATGGTTGGAACTTGGTTAAGAAAAACTAGGTAATTTTCCAAAGGAAACTATGATCCACCTTTTGGATCCACAGGAGGTGTTTCACTGTTTGAGTAAACCATGTGGCCTCCCTCCCCAAATCATACATTGTAAAACATAAAGGATTCTTATAGATGGAAGTTTTTTTAATACATATGTCACTTATAATAAGTTTTTCACCCCAATAGTAGTGGAACATGGTCAAGGCACACAATTTTGAAAACCATTTGCCTCTATTGAGGAAATCAATCTTGCAAAATTTAAACCCCCTCCCCTAAAGTTTTTATTAAAATTACGAACAAACCTTTTATCAATTTTAATCACACTTACTAAACCAAAAACTATTTACTTTAATCCTATAAAATCATTAGATGATTTCAGGGCTCCTAGAACCCCATCCTATGTGAATAAATGATTTTGTGGAAGGATTCACCCACTCTTCTAGTATGTGACCTCCTATCATTGGTTTTGTTTCACTATCATGTTTTTCTATCATATTTTGGAGGGATGATTTCTTCCATTTGAAATGTGTTTAGAACTAGGATTTGATAGATGTGTTTTTTTGGATCTTTCTCATAATTTTTTATACTATATCTCTTATGTAATTGTTGTTTTGACTATTCAATATGTAATTGTGGATTTTATTTTCCTGAAAATTCATCAATGATCTTGAAGTAGGTTGTCTAATCTTTAATTCCCATAATCATTAATTCAATTGGTTGTATGTAATTGTGAAGTTGAAATTTCACCATTTGTAAATTGTTGTTATTTTAAATTGAATCGAGTAATTTATTTTCCCCATGTGATTATTAAATTGATTGAATAGAAGGATTATGAATGTGATTAATATTGAAATAATAAAATTGATTGAATAAAATTTTATAAATATGTTTTATGGGTGGATTATTATTGTGAATCTATGGTATGTGATAATTGTTAATGATTTGAAAAATGAGTTGTGGATAGGGAATAGTACTCCAAATACCCATTGGATTCCATACAACTTCTCTAGGCCCCCAAGATATATATATATATATATATATATATATCTTTGTGTATGTGTGTGTGTGTGTCTATAATGTGTCCAACGAGTTGTGAACATGGAATATTTATCTAAATACCCATGCGGTTCAGTACTATTTTCCTTGGCCCCCAATGATTGAGTGTGAAAATGAAAATTAACTGATTAATGGAAGCCCATTATTGAATGAAGTGTGATATTTTTTTAGTGTACGGATTAGGATTCAGAATGAGAAAATGTACGTATTTTTTTGGGTGTCACCATGAAACTAAGGACCTGCGTTGTTAATAAATAAATAATTTAGTGTAAAAACTATTTACATAATCATTGTAATTTATTCTTTATACAATTTTATACACTGTTATATAGTATATATTGTTTTAAACACCATTGGAGGTGGCCTACTATGTTCTAATAAAACTTTACTTGGGTTTCATGATCAGTATGAGAATAGAATTCATGTTTTCCGGAAAGGATAAAGGAAAACTCCATTTATTTTATAGATGAGTTGGTATGTAAGATGAAGTGTGGATGAGGGAACCAGACATAATTTTAGGACCAAGTTGCAAAGTTGTTAGCGTGTCTTTATTTTGAGTTTGAATTTGACACATGAAAAATACATGGAATGATATATCTACTGTTTTTTGTTGTAGTTATTTATCTATATTTTGAATTTATCATGTGATGTTGAGTGATTATTGATTATGGTATTATCTTGGATATTATTTATAATTGGATATTATTTTTTTATGATGTTGTTATTATTTGATAATTAGTGTATAGTCTCTCCATATATCATATTAGACCCCAAATTCTAGTAGGAATCCTCTTGAGTATGGGGAGGAATGCCTGAGTTTTTTTAGCAAAACAAGATCGAGGCACCAACATGTGGAACATAGGTCAGGATGTTACATAGTTTTATCATAGAATTTTTTAATTGTATTACTATTTGGTAATGTTAGAAATGAGACTATGATGATTTGGGACTTGTTCATGAGCTCATGTATGGGATTAGCTAACCCATGTGTAGGGGAAAACCCAAGTACCCATGGTGGGATTATTGTTTTTTATGTTTTTTGTTACATTTGATACTTGTTTCACCTTAAGTGATGCAACTGTTGTGTGATGTTTCATTTTTTTGAGATTTTTCTTTTGTGTGACATTACGGTACTATAGTTATGAATCCTTGAATCATCCAAGGTAGTCATGATTTCATGCTACATGCATAATTTTAGGTTTTAATGGAAAAATATGTTTTTGGTGAGTGTTTCGAATTAAAATGCTTTTAACTATTTCTTTAATTTTAATAGTAATGGTTCCTAATAATGAAATTTAATTGTTAAAATGGTGCGAATTATGGTAATTTAATATAGATAAAAATGGTTTCTAAAGATAATCTGTGAAATATGAAATTGTTTTATGCTATGTTATCCATAACCCAGGTGAGAGATGGTTGAGGGTAGTAATAGTGCTTCAGTTTTGACTCTGTAGAGGAATATGGGTGATGACTTGTTATAGACTTATATGAATCCACCTTATGTAAAAAGTTTAATTTCATGTTATGCGTCTTAATAAAAGTGATTTTAATTTTAGATTCATGACTCCATGATGATGTTTGTTGATAGGATTATAGTAGGACATCGTTGTAAATTTTCCTCCATCTTTTGATCTAGAGGCTTTGATAGTTTTAGGTGAAAGAAATAGAGAGCAGTTCAATGAAAACTTTTATATCTTTATATAGTTCATGGATAGAGACCCAGGGTCGGGTTTTTGGAATTTTTCTAACCTGAAATAGGATTTTCAGTTGTAGCACCCACTAACCTTCACCAAAGATGGTGGAACTAAGGCATGTGAGTTCTAGATTGAGTCTACCTAGATGATCTATTACTATTTAGAGAATGTTGTTGAGGATAGTGTTAAGTTGGATACTTATATTCTTTGTGGTCAAGTGAAACGTTGGTGAGACATTCAGAATTGGGATGATAAGTTAGAGAAAATAGTATGGATAGAATTTCATGAGAAGTTCCTGGAACACTATTACCCTAAGAGTTTAGGTAGGAGAGGGAGGTAGAGTATATGTTATTGTCCTTGGGGATTATATTCGTGATGGACTTTATTGAGTCCATTTGTTATGTCAATTAAAGTCTTAGATACCATTTGGGCCTCTTTTTAAATCAAATATCAACTATGAACTATAATAATTCTGACACATCTGGTTGCAATAGTCTTATCTTAGAACAAAACATCTTATTTTCATCTCATACAAACATTCATTTTGATATTATAAATGAATCATTTAAGTAAAATATACCCATGGATTTTATCTCCCCCATAAGACTATACCAATTCTTAAAAATATTAGAAACATTAAAATAAATGGGGAGATGGGTACCTTTTATATGTTCATGTTGAAGAATCAGTTATTTATTGTAGACCAACTAGTTTCATACAATCCACTAAAATACCTTAGTACATGACCTAATTTGGGAATTACCACCCATAAAAACTTAATCATTTATTTTTTATTTATGATTATTCAATTTCTATGGATTGATTTCTTTTTAAACATTTTTTCTAATCCCACATGTAATCATTACTCAAAAAATGAATTTTTATGTTATCCTTTAACATGTATCATATTCTTTAAGAGTTATATTGCACCAGGATTATCGCCTTTCCTTGTGTTACAATTTTTAAAACCACTACATTGTAACTCATGTTTATGATACTAAATATTCATAAGATTCAATTTTGAATTATTTTCCCTAGGTGAGTATTTTATGAAATGTACTTCCCTCTTTCTAAAATCAGAGATAACCTTACACCTTTTTCCACCAAATTTTCATTTTTTCAGTTAATGAGGGTTATAGTTAGTGTATCATTTCTGTATTTTTGTGTATCCTTCATTGATATCCATGGTATTCCTCTAAAATAAAAAATATTGATTTTTAGTTTAATATATTTCCTATTGATGCACATTCGCTTCTCATTCATCATAGGAATGGAGAAATTTTTGATAACTATTTTAGATTATTTCGTACTCTAATTTCAAACCATATAAACCTATTAATTTAATAGTATCAACTAAATAAAACAATGATATTGTATTTATATTATAGTGTTAGTACAAAATATAAGAGTTCTTGTAGGATCCAACAGATTATAATTCTTGGATGAATAGATACAAAAATATTTATCTCATTTAACTTGAGAACATAAATATCTATATAAAAACTCCATTAGAATGTTACTATCTATTCTAGTAGTTCCTTGAAAATTTCATACAGTCCTTATATACATTTCATCCTAAAAGGATAAAAAATGAGGGTGATACTAGATACTCGATTAAGAGTACCATACAATGGAATCTATTATAATATAATCATGGAATAACTAGTATGTAAAAAATAGTATATTATCATAAAAATGTCATAATAAAATTAAACTAATGGAATACTAGAATCATTAAAATATATAAAAACATAGATAATAATTACAAATTCCATATTGATGTAATGCATAATATCAGACAATATAAATACACGACCAAGGCCTTGTTCCAATATATCATACAAAAATTGGTAAATAATATACCAATAACCTAGGTATATTATCTCATGATACCTATTGATGCATCAAGGATATATCTATATAGTTCCCCACCCATCACTAATTAAGTCCAATACATTCTTCATATGAGTTAAAAAAATATTACATAACATTATTTAAGGAAAATATTAATTAATAATAGAAAAATAGAACAATAGTGATCTAAATGATGGAAATAAAGAAACTAAGTATTTACCCATTCAGTTGAATATTGGTTCTATCTAAGATAATATCCCAAAAATAAACATAGAGACTATGGTGTATTTTCAATGTAATAGGAAGTTCCAATTTTAATGAAATAAAGATAAGGTGGTGGAGAAGGTACTTTCAAATTATTTCATTATTAATAAAAGATATAAATTTTCCTTAGAGGATTGTAATGGTAGGTGACCAATGAAATTATAGGAAAGTAATTATTTAAGGTTCATAAAGGATGTGTGACTTACCTAAAACATATACCCTAGGAGTTTCTCTCCATGTGTGCAGTCTTAGGCCCAGTCATCATTAATCAAGTAAGGATTTAGTTGATAATAAAATAATTTTTTTAAATGATTACCCCAAGGTACATATATTTCTTATCTAAAACTATATACCACTATCCATACATGGATGAACTTTCTAGGAAAACTACACACTCATTAATTTCCAAAATTTATGATTTTTTCGCATTAACACGACTTAAGTAATATCTCAATCAAAATACCTAAAAGGATATAATTTAAAGTAGACAATTTAAATACAATGAATAATGATATAATCATGATATAAATTTTCAAATTTAAATTAATTAAACCATAAAATACAAAATATGGTGTATAACATAATAATGTCTCAAGGAATTGAAATTTGTTTCAGATAATTATTAATATTATTCCAATTTCACTGAATGCACTCTAACCAATTGTATAAAAAATATTAATATATTTTTTAGTTGTTTAAGAACCAAATTCATAATTGAATAATTTTTTTAAATCATTTACAATTATTCTCTCTATGTATACTATTTAGTTATTATCTATACTTCATTTGGAGTGCGACTAATCTTGATCATTTTGAGCTAGTTTCGTAATGATGATGTTGTTATTCACTATTATACAATAATTTATCATTAACAGATCATAAAAGGTATTTTAATTTATTATTTATAATTATTTATAATCTTATAATTTCATTATATGGTATTTTTTATGATCCTTGAAGATGAAATTAGTGATGAGCATGTTTCTATTATTTTAAACAAACGTACATTGGTATCTTAAATAAAGATTCAAATATTAATGTAATAATAAAAAAACTAAAAAAAATAATTATATACTTACTAATATCCTATATTATATGAAATTAATTTCCCATAGTCATCAATCTTATAAATTTATAACATTTTTCATGTAGGTGGTTAAATCGACCAATAGAAGAACATGCCATAATTAATATAGGATTATGAATTGATTTAATTATAAAATAAATATAAAAAATAATAATTTCATAATTTAGTGTTTATTAGTGTTTCATATAGAAATGTTTAATAATTAATAGAATAATATAACCTATAAAAATTTATTACATAATCTTAAGAAATCATTTTTTTCTCTTATAGCGCTCTTTTCGATGGTTCAATTTTCCATTATTTTTTTGCTCATATTTTTTATAGTTTTTCCATTTTATCATTAAATATCCATAATAATTTTATAAAAACATATGTATCCATTAAACTCATTTTCATGACTATCCACTAAATACAATGATGAAAATAAAATTGAAATCAATAGTTCAATGGAGGTAGTGGTCCACATATACACAGTGTGGATGATTTCATTCTCCATTGAACAAGAAAAATTTATAATATAATTTATCATATCAAAATATATACTATTTAATATATATCATAATTATTTAATAAATTCAATATTAGGATTGTATATTTATGGTGGTTAAGGAACATGAAACATGATGCTTTGTGGTGGCAGTAGTATGCACACACACATGAATACCATTTTTGTTTTCTTTAAATAAAAATGGTTAAGGTGGTTAATATTTATTCACATAGAATAATAAAATGTGGTATAAAAATAAAATATAAATTTTTATATAGGAATTATAAAATTTTATTGGTAAATTTAATTTATAAATGAAAATAAATTAGGGAAAACTTGTACTCGTGTTGTGGATTGTGGCTTTCCCTCAGAGGGATCCTTGGAAAGTGGGGGATTATGATAATTTTTTTTGAAAATAATCATAATATGGTGAATTTGTATTATAAGGTAATTAATATGGTTCAATTTTAAATATGGAATTAGATTTTTTTTGAGTGGTATTGAATGGCTGGTGAGATGTCCCTTTTATAAATGACGAAATGGATTTTTTTAATATTTCAACTTAATATAAATAGGGAACATGTTTCAAATTACATGTGGATCCAAAAGTGGGAAATAATTGATTTGTGAGATATAAGGCCAATAATACCTCAAACATTAATTTTTAAACTTACTTAAAAAATTTTAAAGTCTATTTCACTTATAATTTTAAATTTTTCTATTTTTGGATTTATCATGATAAATAGCTTTTACAATGGTAAGTCTTTTTTATATAATAAAAATAAAATGGAACATATTCAATAATTTAGATAAAATTATTTCAAATATGAAACAGATTTTACAATATATAATTACTATGTGAAAGAAAACTCAATTTTAAGATAATCTTATAAAAACCTGTTTTAAAATAGGTTTATTTTTATGTTTAAATTTTTTTTATAGGATAAAATTCTAAATGCATTTAATTTTAATGATATAAATATTTTTATTATTAAAAAAATATTTATCATTCCTTCAAGTAAATCTGATACAAAATCTTAAAAAATTAATATTTTATTACAAAAAAAGACAAAAAATAGTTTTATTAGAAAATATTAGTTGACCCTCAAAATATTAATTATAGTTTTTATAAATTCAACCATTTATATTTAATGTTTATAAAATTACTTATTAAATAAATTATTTGTCAATTAAATAGTTTTATACACTTCTATGTATTTCGTATAATTTCATAAAATTTATAGTTTTGGTAAAAAATAAATTTTTCACTATATAACAAAAAATAAATAAATTCAGAAAAAAGTAAATACAAATCACCTTATTCTATTTCTGATAAGATCAAATATATCATCCTTTTAAAAAATATAAATCTCAAAATATTTGAAATTTAAATTTTAAGTATGATCATGAATAAAGTATCTTTAGAGTGTGCATTGTGAAATAGTATTGGGATGTAGTATTTACCAACTATAGTAGGGTCTTGGGTATTACATTTCCCCTCCCCTAAAAAATAATTTCATACCCAAAATTTCATACATTTTAGATAATAAAATATTATTGTTATTCTGTCCTCATATCTTCTTTAGGGTCCAATTTTTACTCATAATTTTTTTATTTTTCCAAAGTACTTTCAATAGATGAATTATCTGATTCCGAAAACGTTTCCCTCTATTGTCAAGAATCTAGATAAAATTATCATTATCTAACAATTAAGTTTCTGGATCTATTACCTCACATGTGAGTATATGTTTTTTATTTTTCATTTATTTCCTCAATAAATAAAAATGGAATACATCTTCTACATTTGGAAGGTTGGGAAGCATGGACAATAAATAATCTACAATTGTAATTTTCTCTATAATTTTAATATTCCCAATGCTTCTAGGGATTAAATTACCCTTTTTAAGTAAATCATAAAACTTATTTCTAAGTTGATACCTTTAATAATACATAATCTCCCACATAAAAGTGAAATTATAACCTTTGATTATCTGTATATATCTTTTGTATGCTCTGAGAATCTTTGAAATAATCTGGGATAGTGTGTACTTTTATAGTTGTCTCCTCCACAAGTTTTGATCCTAATAACTTCATTTCACCAACTTATTACAAAAAAATAGATTATAAAATCTCTACCAATAAATTTCCTCATATGGTTCCATATTGATGCATAAATGTAAAATTTTATCACATACAAATTTAATTAGAATTATATATTGATTATATGACGTGACATCCACCATGTCACTGTGGAATTAATTAATAAGCAAGATTAATTAATCTATGGATATTTAATTATTTGGAATCCCCTAAATGTAATACTATTTTGTTTTTGAAAAAATTTGTTATGTGAATGAGTTATTTTTTGTTAGGTGTAACTTTGTAGAAATTGTGAAGCCTTCTAGTGAGTCTGGGATATGGTGCATGGCCTATACATGGTTAGGTAAACTATGGAGAAAGCATGTGAATGATATCTTTCATAAGGAAGTATAAATTGGAATGGTTGGAGCATAGTCTTCCCAACCATGAAATTCATAGGATAAAACATATTGGGGTGTGATTTGGCAAGGCAATTACTCGTGTACGGTTACCACATGGTTGGGTAAACTGTGTGCCACAACCATGAAGTCTACCCTTGTTTGAAAAATTAGAGGTATTGTTTTTTTATTTTTTTATTCATTTTATTTAAAAAAAATTAAGACACAAATACCCTCACTCTCAACCTCTCCTATACTCGATCACCCCCCTCCAGGCTCACACCTCTTCATTAAATGAGATCCCCCTATTAGTTTCATTCATTTTTTCCCTATCACCATGAGATTCCACTATATTACTAACCCTCCTAACACAGTATCCCTCCCACATAACATCATAGGTTAGTCCCTCCTATATAATTAAACACCCCTAAATAGAACCCTCCAACTGCATAGTACCCACTCTAGTTTCCTCCTTCCTATACTAATTCTGGTCATTCTCACATGAAATCTTCAAGCAATAACCCCCATCATTTATTATCCCTTTGACTTTCCCCCTTTCCTGAACGCTAATCAATATCAATTCATGGAAAATTCAATGGGTTATCTTTAAATTTTAATTTTTTGAATTTTAGGGTTTGGATGGAGTCTCTCTTCCATGTGGGAGCCTTCCGCTTCGAATGTGATGTCTGTCAGCAGACCACAACATGCTTATGAATTGATATCATTTGGCCTTATGTTGGTGTTTCTTTTCCATTTCATTATATTACATGTCTTTTTTCTTGATGTTTTAAAATAAATTCTTCCCAAGTACAAATATATATATATATATATATAAACTATTAGGTCCAATTTTAAATAAAAATGATTTTTTTAAACCTTGGAATGTGATTTGAATCCATACCAAGCACTTATGAAAATACCCATTTGTTTTTAGATAATAATTCCAGTTTTATTATGTGGTGGAGGGAACTAGATTTTTATTTTAAAAATATTAATTAAATTAATGTAACATAAAAACTATGAATTGGGTGTTTTGAATGTGTTTATATTATTAAATGTGACTTATACCCATATTCACACACACACACACACATATATATATATATGAGTTCCCACTATTTTATATCTTCACTAATGGCGATGGGAACATATACATTGGGACAAGGTGTATCCATATATATATGTATCGAGTAGTATATGTGTTTAAGCATGAAGTGTGATTTTTGAAACATGAGATCCTTAGGTATTTTTTTAATGAAATGTATTATAATTCCATGTTGGTTTTAAAAAATGGATTATTTTGAATTTTTTGGAAAAATTGTTTTTTTAAATGATGTGAAACCCTCTTGATCCTCTTGTGATTCTTGTATTCTTGTGATATCTTGTTATATGATGAAGTGGATTTTATTTTGATGCATTGTGCATTTTTTTGAATTTTGATACAATGGTTCTACTTTTTTGAGTGTATGAGGTGAATCATGTATTATTATAAAATGTTTTATTATTGAGTGAATTAGTTCTTTATTTTCTTCACCTTCATTTTGATTGGTTAGGAGAACTCAATTTGCTATGTTGGAGTCTAGACTATGATACCCTAGGTATCCACACTCTACTAGTTTCTCCTCTAGTTATTGATATGGAAATACAGGGTTTTAAATCATATTGAATATAGTTGTATGCCATTTAGGTGGTTGTGTTAGGACAGAATGTATGTCGGCATGTTGTTCTGTTGATTTAAGTCTATGATAACACCAAGATAGGACATATGGTAAATCACATGACACTAGGATCCATTTTTGATCATTTTAATGGATTTACCTTATCTTCGATTATATCCCTCACTTCTTGGATTATTAATTGGCACATATGTACTAGTCATTTTCTTCTACTTATTTTTGGACTCGATATAGGGGTTCATAATTGTGTCCTTATTCCTTCTTGTGTGCTTATATTTTCAAAATTGGGAAGGGATTTTAAAATATTTTAAATAATGGAAATTGATCAATTGAATTCAAAATAATTTCAGTATATTTTTATAAATGAGTTAGAAAAGCGTTCTCTTATGAGAAAAGTGAAAAAATTTAGTTTTTAGTGGTTATTCCTTGTTTTTTATAATGGTTGGTTTAAAAAAAATAGGAATATGTGTGAGAAATGGAACCATTTTGGATGTTTAAATTATATAATTTTTTAAAATATATGTCTATTTAAGGTTTTAAATTAAGACTTTAAAATGGTGTCTTTTCCAAGTGATTAATCCATTGAAAAGAGTTTACCCATGCGATTTCATTAATTTAAATAAGAATATTTGAAAAGTGTTTTAGGACATTTTATATTTTTTGTTGATTCTTTATAAAAACCTCTATGAAATTTTTATTTCTCTACTATATTTCATACTAGAATTTTTAGGATATGATAAGAATGATGTTTTTTAGTTTTAGTTGTTTCTGGTTTTATACTGACTAGTTTTTTACAACTGCCATTATTATTATCTCAGTTATAAGTTCATAGTTTATCTTCATTAGGACACTATTGAGAGTGGTTTTATTGAGTTCAATCTTTATTTTATCACATTCGGCCAGTGTGCCTATTAACTGTTTTGGTAGGACCTACCTTTATATTTCATATATTGTTTGAAAAGTTTTCTTTTATATTATTTTCTTTGGCCAAGTAGTCTTTTACCTATTTATATGTACTTAGGGTAACTATAGTTTATGGTGGGTGAATTAGACCATTATATGTGGGAAATTTTACTTTCATGAAATGGTTTTCAGAGGGTGTGGGAGGTTTTTGGATCTTGGTGTCATTTTACTACTTTTATAGTTTTGATATTAGGTTGTTGATTTGTTTATTTTTCTCCAACATTGATGTCTGAAGTATGGATGGGACAAGATATATTTTTATTATATTCCTATTATTTATTTTACATTGATTTTTTTGAAAAAAAATTCGCAAGTGTTTTCTTATGATACTCGGGCACTAGTTTTTATCCCTTTGGGATCTATAATGCCCATCAAGCTAGTGTTAGGCTAGTCTGGGCATCCTCTAAATAGACAACCCAAGTTGATTCATTAAAAATGTTATCATAGGTTTCAGTTCTTATTTCTTTTATGGTATTGAGACTTTGGAATTCCTTTTTTGTTGGGTTTTTTGAGTAATATTAATTTCAAATTTATCTTTGGAACTCAAGAGGAACATGTATAGAGATTCAAGCTAGATATTTGATTCCCTATTCCTTGAGTTTCCAAGAAAGGTGGTATTTGAATTTTTGAGATCATTTTTCTTATATTGGTTTTATGCCTATGTAAGTGGTCTTTTGATCCTCAGTAGTATGATAAGTTTCCTTGGTTTAATATGTGATTTTTTGGGATGGTTATGATGAAGGAATTTAAGACATGAGGTTGATTTTTAGGGCTAGGAAAATCATGAAACACCCAAATGCTTGATTCTAGACATGCCTTAGGGACCAATTCATGATGGGCATGTGGTTTTCAATGATGTGGCCAAGTCAAGAAAAATTATATATCTCAGTTTTTTTACATACACCACTTGACTCTTGTATTTACTTGGGTATTTGGCATGTGGGATTTGGTTCATGGTTGGTCTTGCGATATGTTGAAATTGTTTTATGATGTTTTGGTTAAGTTTTCTGTTATGATAGTTTTATACAGTAGTACAAGGGATGTGGAATTCATTTTATATGAATGAAAAATGGATTTTAAAAGGAAAATGTTTTTAGTCTTAAATTTTGTCCTTATGGAATATTTTTAAAATAATCTTGGTTTTATAAAATATTTTTCAAATTGTTGATTTCATTTTAAAAATATTAAAAAGTTTTACATATGATTGAGTTTCTAACCAAATTCACCGTGTTTTAAAATATGGGTTTTTTATTTTAGAGGAAATAGATAATTTATATATTTATATTTTTGGTGTTTTAGGATTTTACACATGGTGGGTGTGTTTGAAAATAGGGAGTGATTTGAAAACAACTTTGAAAGGAAAGTGTCTGATAAATTTTGAATCCTAGAAAAAATGGTTTTAAACCATCTATTATTATTTTTAAAGTAGTCGTGGAAATGTTTTAAAATTTACTAAGTTGGGTCAGAACATGGGGGTAAAATATATAAAATGGTTTCCATTTGGTTTTGAAATAAGGAAGGCTAATTTTAAAAGTTTCATGGTTTTTGAAATAATGTTTTGAAAAAAAATTCTTGTTTGTAGAATGATTTTATTTTGTTTTTTCCCTTGTGTTTTTGGATAGTTTGGTGAAATTTTAGGTCTATAACCTTATAATTTTATTTTCCTCCTATTTTTTTATGTAATCTAACTCCACCCTATAATTTTCAAGTGTAAAAGTAGTGTTTTATAGGGGTCCTTACTTATTTATTTTAACAATACCCATCCCATGTATTGTGAAAAATCTTTTGTTTCCTTTTTAATGTTTTGTACTCTAGGTTCATCTGAGTTAGTGCTTCTCTAGTGACTACTTTTTAGATTTTTTGGTCTAGTAGTTTAGAACAATGAACTTTGGTTTAATGAGTAGAATTGTAAGAATCATTTTTTGTTGGAGACACTTTTGTGAGTTGTCTTGGAATGTTACCATGGTTCTATTCAGACACATTTGAGGACTATGTAATGATAGGCTATTTTTTAGGGTGTTACCATTACGTTTATAATGGTGTGGCTTGAGGAATCCTTTCCCAGTTTTTTCTTATTATATTCTTTCATTCCACATTATATGAATTGTTTACCTTATGTATTTGGTCATGCGTTATTTATTTATGATGTTTATTATTTCCCTAGCATGGTGAAGACCATAAGACATATTGTACTAGTTTCTTTGGACATAGGTTGGACATAGGTTGCATTCTTGGATACTTAGGGTGTAGTTTCATGACCCCCTACCCAAAAGGTGTGCCCATCTTGGGATGGTAATGTGAGAAGAGCGATAATGAACCCCGAGTCCCACCTCTAGTAGTCCCTGAAATGGCGACTAACAACGAGGCTATAATAACACAATGATCTGAGGCATTACCCTCTAAGAGTAGACATGCTAAAGTGATAGATAAGTCCATCACCAATATACTCTAACATAGAACACATTATAGAAGAAAACCGAAGTTCACATTTATGTAATTTAATTCAAGAACTAATACTTTTGAAAGGAAAAACTGCAAGTACCAAAAGAAAGTTAAAAAGGCAGCGACCATGAAGGCTGAATAGCTCTTGCAAAACCCTGAAAGCTTGTAGTAACTAGAATGATCTCCAAAATTCTTTAAGTGACCTCAAAATACTTTATTTAACATATGGTGAGTGAAAAAAGTATACGTAGTAGGATCCTCCCCAGAACCTTTCATGAAAAAGTAATGAAAGTATGCTAAATCATAATGAGCAACAAGTGAAAATAACTTGTCACCTAAATAGGTATACTATGTTCCCAACATTTCCATGAATAATCTCACTAAGTATTTTATTCAATAGTATATAAAATAATAAATAACATCAACGGTTCCCCGCTACCACTTCCCTACAAGTTTTCTGCTTTTCCCCAACACTGCACGTCCTAATCCATCTCTATATAAAAAGGATGGCATGAAGACACCATGGTGAGAACTACATCTTGAGCCTCGTGTAACAAAAATATTTCCCATGGACACCTGGGGGAATCACCACACAATAAACATAACCAAAGGTAACCAGGAATTTTTGGGGAGTCACAAAATCCCGCATAACGTGTATTATATGTCGGGTATTATGCCTCAATCCATTACATCACATACACCGAGTAAGGATCCTCAAGCCACCACAGCCTATACATGTTATACCTATAGAATCCAATAGGAAACTATATATATAATATATGTGCGTGAAAGAACCACAATCCATTATATCCCTCTACACTAAAATGTGGAGAAAAATAACCTTCGTGCATACTAGCACAAGAAACATAAAAGAGACGAGAGTGGGGCCAAAGGGGAAGTCATCCATCCATCCTCCCATTAGGATGTTGGGGAAAACACCCCCAGGACTCAAAATACCGAGGGTGTCATTAAAGATGACTGAAAGGGTGGGATAGCGTATAGAGACAAAAAAATTACATGATATAATATAGCTCACTACTACACTAATGGAAAAACCTAGTTGTATACTCAACTGCAGCTAACGTCACTCAGACTCCGAACTGCCACTGCTAAGACTTGGTATCCTATAAGAACACAACCATTTAAAGAGAATTATTAAATCATATTATCCCTTTCAATCAGTTTCACTTTACATTAATTAATTCTTTAACCATTAATTATCAAATTTTATTTTCACATTACATTCATTAGCATCTCAAAATCGTTCCATGCCCTCCCCGCATACCCAAAACCGAGTCCACGGTTCCTCCAGACACAACCTCAGCACTGCATCCCTACAAGATCCAATTCCATGTGTTCAATATCATTTAGTAAAAAAATTATTAATATAATTGTTTCTTTCCAAAATTCTATGAATTCTAGAAAATAAGAAATAAGCTACAAAACACAAGGGGCTCAGCATGGAAAGTAGATGGATAACCTATTGAGTCTTTTCATCCTATAATAATAGCATAGAACTATCCATCCTTGAGAAGCTAAACCCAAGAACACGGAATACCCAGTGTGTCTTTTCCTCCTTCGGAAGGAGGGTAAGCAGGACCATCTACCTCAGGTAGTGGGGAAAGTAAAGTAGATAAACAAACAATAGATTCACTAATAATCCACATTCACATTAGCAGGTAAGCTCACTTTCAACTGATTTAATCATTTATGATGTCTTCCATGACACCACATTCATAATCCATTGCAACCCACCTCTCTAGGCATCAACTGATATAACAACCACTGGTCTTCTCTACCCCCACATCTCACAATAGCCATCCAGGATAACAAAACTTCAAAAACAGCAAAAAAAAATAAGGCAACTATGTTCTTGGAAATAAACAAGTCACTATTCCCTCAAAAGAAATTAGATCTCATAGATCCAAGTATACGTCTCTTGGAATTTATAAGAAGGGTAACTCCAAAACCTACTAGGAAATATATTTTTTCAAACATCCAGTTCTTTAATCCATATTGAATTAGCTGATTCATTATTAGTGGGTTCCAACTTTGGGTAGCCTAAACTGCAAGCTATCATAGCTAACAAAAATTAATTAAACAATAAACTGGACATGAGTTTAAACAACAAGAACCAACATGGTTCAGTTTTAATAACCAACTAAAGTAAACATTCACATCAGCATCAATTTTATTAACATCAGATTACAACAATAACAACTGGATTCATTTATATGCTTCTTTATCTTTAGAAAATTAATTATCAATTAATTCCATTTTTATATTATTTAATAATTTCATCAAGAAAAACATGGTAACAAGAAAATATTAGATATCACACTATCTAGAAAATAGGGAGGAAAAGTGTCATCACAATGCAAAGCAATAACATGGGCTCAAACTAATTCTTTTAATTTGGTTCATGTATTTAATTATGTCAATTACATTGTGATCTAAATGGATAAATCATTCTAGCTCTATTATTGCACAAATATAATTAGAGAAGCAATGATTCCACTTACTCAAAAGGTTTTCAATGTTCTTCGCTCCAGAACATATCATAACAATGGATCACAATCACCTTCTCTGCAACAAACACATCTACCTAAGGATGTAACAACACAACCGCATAAAAAAAACAAAATAAACTCCATTAGAACCACTAAGATCAAATTACAAAGCAAGGAAAAGAGAAAAATGTGTAGATATATCAAATAAAAAATAACAGTGGAGGTAGATATTACCTCAAATTGAATATATATCGAAGAAGGAATAAGGGAACTTATCCACGAAGAAGGAATCCCTAAACATCAAAGAGGGAAAAATCATGCACATCTAGGGTCCAGAGGGTGTGTTCTCAAGATGTAAAGTTTGAAAAACCTCAGTGGCTGGGTTTCATTAAAACATCTTGCAGTATGTTAGTTAATGATTTATACCTACACGTCATGTCATGTACTACCTCAAGGAAAACATACACTAAAAAAATCATTACCTCATTGCTTTGTTTTATTTTTATGAAACCTGAATGGTACATGTCATGAACACCTTGGTCA
Source organism: Viscum album (assembly GCA_963277665.1). Lineage (NCBI taxonomy): Eukaryota > Viridiplantae > Streptophyta > Magnoliopsida > Santalales > Viscaceae > Viscum > Viscum album. Next base: position 1,381,683,365 of record OY728143.1, on the reverse strand, counting down.
CAATGTGTAACCCCCTCTGTTTCCTACTACTCATTATCGAACTCCTCCAGACTTTCTCAGAGCCTTGTCTAAGCACCTAGGTCTTTGAAAACATGAAAAGGGTCAATCAATGTTGATCTAGGCCCTTACATCAGATAACTTTTAAAACATTCTCATCGTCGAGAATCCAAAACCAAATGGGAGAGAAAAACAAATAGGAAAGAAAGGGGTCATCCAAACAGTAACCCCATGACATGCTGCTCATGGCTCTCTCCACCACAGAAGTAAAACTGTTTTAGGAAAATGAAAATTCAAAACCATGAGACCTCCACAGCCAGCTCTCAAACACTATCCTGGGGAAGATACCTATCAAAAGAGAGAAAGACCCAAAAAACAATAAGAGGAATAAATATAATTGACAGGAATGGTCTACAACCACAAAATGAACATATTTATAAGGAAAGAGATAAACATCATACATCTCAGGATACTGATCGTATATTTGTGACTCACATTCCTAGGTAATCTTCTCCACGCCATCGTGTCACCACATGACATGAACTAAGGGGATAGAATGACCATGAAACACCTTCCCCTAGTTGTTCTAGATCTCAATAGGCTGCTCCTCGAATATTTCATCATTGTCAACCTTGATCTCACCCCAATCGATGATGTGAGAGTCGTCATGAAGATAATGATGGATCTACCACATGTGAAAAAAAATTTATATCAAGATCATCTATGAGGGAAGTGCTACTGATATGCCATGGCATCGACCTGAACCAACACCCCTAAAAGACCCAAAAACCAGGGAGAAATCTTACTCCCACGACCGAACCTTCTCTTCCCACAATAAAGAGTTTCCTTTAGAAACACATCAACCCCAATGTAAAAATCCAAAGGACTCTCCTATGATCATCATATAACTTATGAAGATCCTGTGCTCCCTTCATCCTCCTCTAAATCACCTAAACTATCTCTATCATATTCTGTACTAGTTCCCACCCGATAATTGTTGACTCTCTGTCCCAAGTCCATCACAATAGAGAATTTCAAGGTCAACCATACAAGGATTCAATTGGTTCCATACTAATGGTGGATTGAAAACTATTCTTGTGAGAGAACTATACCAAGGGTAAGTTTCTCAATTAAGAACCTTCAAAATCTAGGACACAAGAGCGCAACATGTCATCAAGAATCAGGATGGTCCGCTCTATCTGACCATCCTTCTGCGGATGAAAAGTAGTGCTGAGGAATATCTGAGAACCAAAAGCATCATAGTGAACTCTTCTCACCCTAGAGGTAAAATTATGATCTCTATCAGATATGATTTTACTCAAGACTCCATGGAGTCTCCCCACCTCCACCAGATACTTCCTCGATAAAAACTCCACTGAGCTCAACTTCTTGATTTCTATGAAGTGGGATTATTTCATCAATTTATCTACTACTACCCATATAAATCATAGCCTCCCTAAGAATGAGGTAAGATGGTAACAAATTCCATTGAGATATCCTTACACTTCCATTGTCAAATGTCTGACAACTGGAGAAAACCTTCAGGAATATAGTGCTTGGCCTTCACCTACAAGCAGACCATACCTCAAGACAGAAACTATTAATTTCACGCTTCACCGTAGGCCACCAAAAATGACTACAGAAGGATCATTACATCTTTTTCAAACCAGTATGTACCACTAAAGTTAAACTGTGGAACTCCCTATGAACCATAACCCTCATCACAAAAGCAACAAAAGTCTTTCCTTGAAATAACACCTGATGTTGTTCATCCTTAGACCAACCATATGGGGCCTCACCACAAACAACTCTATCTCTCCAGACCCCCACTTAATGATACCCCAACTAAGACTCTTTTACCTTTTTTACTAGATTTGATTAAACCTTCATTTGGAAAAGACAACCTATTCCCCCAACTTCTCCCATATCGAGATCTATTGTTGAATGTTCTTCCATCACCCTCCGAGAATCACCTAATTCATGCACTACATCACTATGTGACTTCTTATTTAGTGCAGAAGTTTCAAAATTCACCATTCCAGGTGTATATGAAATTTTTAACTTGTAATCCTATATGAACTCCATCCACCGATGCTGCCGAAAGTTCAAGTCACACTAGGATAAAACATACATCAGGCTTTTATAATTAGTGAAATCAAAAAAGTTCCTTCAAATTAGGTTATGTATCCACAAATTCAGAGAAACAACCACTAACTCTAATTAAAGATCATGGGTGGAATATTTATGTTCAAGGGGATGTAATTACCACTACTAATAAGAAATGAATGATCTATTCTACATCAGAACACACCCTAAACCCAGATGCGAAGTATCAAAAAAAATATCAAATAGAACCCCCTTTACTAGAAGACAAAGAGAGAGCTTACTAACTAACATCTCTTTTAGTTACTAGAATGCTTCCAGACATAGATCAGTCTACATGAATTCATGATCCTTTCTAGTCAATGTTTTGAAAGGAGTCTCAATCCAAGTGAAATCAGTTATGAACCTATAATAATATCCTAAAAGGCCAAGAAAAATTCACACCTCTACTACAATCTTTAGGGATTCCCAAGACACAACTGAATCTGTATTCGAATAATCCACCAATACTCCATGCTAGTATATGACATTTCTCAAGAAACAGACTTCTTGAGCCCAAAACTCACACTTCGAAAACTTCACAAACAACTATTGTCGATGAAGAAATCCCAAAATGGCACTTAGATTCTCTAAATGATACTCCTAATATGCCGAGTAAACAAGGATATTAGGGATGAAAACCACCAAAAACTAATATAGGAACTCACAAAAAATAGAATTCATCTAACCCATGAACATAGCTACAACATTCATCCCACCAAACGATATTGCCAAGAACTCATAATGCCCATGATGACAGTAGAAAAAAGTCATTAGAATACTTTCATGCTTCAAATGTCTATGATGATACCCAAACCACAATTATATCTTTGAGAACCAACATGATGATCAAATAAATCATCAATATATGGAAGAGTATAACGGTTCTTCACTGTTACTTTGTTTAAGAGACGATAATCGACACAAAACCACAATCTGTCGTCAGATTTTTTTCCAAAAAATATAGTGCACCCCATGGTGACACACTCAGATGAAAAAAAACCTCACTATAAGAGGTCATCAAGATATATATGAAGATCTTTCAACATGGAAGTTTATATCCTATTCAAAGACCTTGAGATAGGATACATTCCCAACTATAGCTCGATCTTGAACTCAATCTCATGTTGAGGGGGTAATGATACAACATAATATAGAAATACATCAGGGTAATCTTCCATTACCCAAGGAACTTCCAACCACATAACCTTAAAAAAACTCAACATCATCACGGCCATCAAGGATGAAGAAGAAGGAACATGCCATTTACCCATCTGTGGGTCTCGCTCGCCAACAAATATTGCTATATTTCCATTAATATCGAAGAACACCACCTGACTCTAGAAAAAATATACAATATCCTAAATTGAATAAATAAATCTATTCCAAGGATGACATCATATGGTTTTATCTATAAACATAGGAAATATCTCTAATACCGATGTTTCCCCAGCACTATCTCACATTCTATACACACTTCAAACAAGTCAACTCGACTTCCAACAAGAATAGTAAATGCCAAGTGAACTTGAAGGATCTATTCCTTAAGTCAAAAGGTATGGAAAAAGGCCGGTGATATGAAGGAGTGTATTTATCTTGATTTAAACAAAGCTTACAACCGAGTAGAAAAGAAGAAAAGGGTACCTTGAATGAAATGTGGTTTGCCTGTCACTGGCAATGCTAAAGCATGAAACCGTCCATGACCTACTCCATGACCTCTCTGACCATGATGAAGACCACCACCTTGGCTACACATATATCTCTATGGATGGGGAGAATCCCTGGGTTGTCCTCTACTTTCCCTATATGCTCTCTACACATCCAAAGCTTGTGAAAACTACTGCTGCTGCCTCGGCTGGAACAACCTCAATGAAGAAACCTAGAGAGGAACACCTTACACATAATGACTGCTTTGAAAGGTCTATCACTATTTATACTATTGACCTTGGACTCCACAAGAAAAAAAAGAGCATGATCCCTTAACATAGGCTTTGGAACCACCACCCCTATAGAAATATGATGTTGAGGGATGGGACCTACCCCTGGCAAAATGAGAACTCTTCTTCCCTGAAAACTATTAACCCCAGACCATAGATCAACTTTTTGTGGAATCCTCACGACTCCCCTATCATGATGATCTAGTTATAGCTAACATCCTCTCGATGACTGCTTCCCTCTATAACACCTCAATATACATCTTTAGCACAAACAGGGTGACCTGGAACTATATCTATGTATGCAAAGCCTCCTTGAAATGCTTCACCCTGGACTCCTCCGTTGTAAATATTTCCAAAGCATATCTCAAAAGGTTCTAGAAATGGATTCCAAACACTCGAACAATGGATCTCCCCAATCTAAGGGTAAGCATCTCTTAGTGACTGGCTGCCTTCACGGTCGAAGAAAGAAACTCAACTCTGAACATTTCTCGGAACTCTTCCCGTGATATTTCTGACTCCCTGTGATCCTCTGGGAATAAGAACCACTACTTCCTCAATGCCCCACACATCATCGTCACTACCAATGAAACCCAATTCTCCTTCAAAGAATGGATTAATCTAAAATATCTCTCAACCTGCTCCAACTAGTCTTCTCTGATGGTATCTGAAATAGAGAACTCATACTTCTGCAGACTATGGCACTGAAACACTCTAAGTTTCCTCCTCCAAGTGTCTAAATTTTCAACCTATACTCTACGATGATCAGCCGACATAGCCTTCTGAACATCTTCTCTGTGAACTTGATAAGGACATTGACCTGGATCCCAAACTGCTATATAAAAAACAGATGGAGCTCCTAAACCTAGTATATTTAAGACTCAACCTTAATTAATTAAATTTGTTATCTTTTCTGTTTTAGGTTAACCTATCACAATGTCAACCTATTAAAACATAGACCCAAATAAGAATGATACATGATGCTTACTTAGGTATCTACCTTGCACCAAGATTCACCTCGTTTAGTAGCCGTAGTAAACTTAATGTTCTGTGCGTCATACCACATGGGGACCTAAATGACTATGCATCAGATGTTATCTTTTGTTTATAGAACTTTTTAAAGATAACTAAAATCATTGCACTACCAACCCATGCAACCTCACCTATGCCTAACTCCAAACACAATCTTATCGCTCAACGATAGCTCTAATACCACTGTATCACAACCCCCTCCCCACAAATTGCAACCCTCCTTGGTCAGAAATTTGAGAAGATAGATAATCACCCCTGTGTCCCACCTCTAGTAAGCCTTGGGTTGGCGACTAGCATCGATGGTATAACAACACACAGAAGGGAGACATTACCCTTTAAGAGTACATATGTGAAAGAGAAACATTAGACATATTCCAATAAACTTCAAATCATACCACAATATAAAATAAAATCCAAGTACACATATATGTAATTCCATGGAAGATCTAATATAACTGAAAGGAAAAACTAAAAGTACCAAAATAAAGTAAAAAGGTAGTGACCACGAAGCCCGAACAACCCCTCAAAACCCCTGTAATCTAGTAGTAACCAGCCCTGTCTCTAACCTCCTCTAAGTGACCTGAAAAATTGTTTATATAATGTTGGCTTAGTATAACAGTATACTCAGTATAATCCTCATCAAATCCTCTAATGAAAAATTAAAGAAAGCATGTTAAACCATAGTGAGCAACAAGTGAAACAAACTCGTTACCCAAATAGGTACACAATGTTCTCATGCTCACCATGGATACCCTCACCAAGTATTGCATACAGAATTATAAAATAAAATAAATAATATCAATGGTACCCTTCTACCACTTCCACAATGGTTTTCTAGTTTTCCCCAATTTTTCAATCCTAAGACATCCCTCTCCAAAAAGGCTGGCTTGAAGACACCTGAGTGAGAACTAACACATGCACCTTGTGCAACATAAAGCTTTCCCACAAACACTTGGGCAAATAACCACACAATCCAAACAAGAAAAAGTGACCTGGTATTTTTCCATATCCTCCACAGCCTATATAATGTGTATCATGCTTGAGGTATTATTTCCTATTCCATTACATCCCATACACTGAGTAAGGATCCTCAAACCCCCACATCCTATACTCATTATACCTATAGTAGCACAAAGAAAACTATATCCATAATATATGTGTGTGGAATAACCACAATCCATTACATCCCTCTACATATATATATGGGGGAAAATAACCATCGTGCATACCAGCCCACGTAACATAAAAGAGAAGAGAATGGGGCCAAAGGGGGAAGTCAGTCGTCCATCCATCCACCCACTGGGATGTTGGGGAAAAAACTTCACTAGGGATCAGAATCCCCAGGCTATTAGTCGCCCTAATTGAAAGGATAGGGTAGGGTAAAGAAAATAAAGTACATGATCTAATAAATCTCATAGCCAGAATATGGGAAACATCTAGTGTCAGAATCAACTACATCTAACGTCTCTCAGACTCCAGACTCTCACTTCTAAGATTAGGTATCCTATAAGCACAAAACCATTTAATAAGAGTTATTAAATCATAATATCAATTTTACTCTATTATACTTAATGTTAATTAATTATTTAACCATTAATTAAACAATTTTATTTTCACATTACATCTATTATCATCTCAACCATGTTCTATGACCTCTAAGAACACCCAAAATTAAGTCCATAGTTCCTCCAAGCACAACCTCAACATTGCATGCCAACAAGCTCCAACCCCATGGGTTCAACATCATTTATCAAAAATTTATTAACAAAATTATTACTTTCCAAAATTCCAGTAAATATAGAAAATTGTATCTAAACTAACAAACACATGGGGATCAACACGGTGAGTAGATGGACTACTCTTTGTGTCTTTTCCACCTATAGCAGGACCATAAACACATCAATCCTTGAGAATCTAAATAGGGAAATCAAATGGCATATACCACACATCTTCTCCTGCTTTGGAAGGAGGGTAATCAAGACCATCTTCATCAAGCAGTGGGGAAAGTAAAGAAGATAAATAAACAATATATTAAACAAGAAACAACATTCACAAAATTAGGTAAGCTAAGATTCCACCCATTTCATCAAATTGGGTTTACTCCCCGACACCCACATGCATAAACTGATGCATCTCTCCACTCTAGGCATCAACTGCTTCCACAACCACCGGTCCTCCCTACCCCCACACCTCACAATAGCCATCCTGGCTCACAACACATCCCAAACCATAAGAAATAACAAGTGAAATAATATCTTTGACCTAAACAAGGCATTCTTCCTTCATAAGTAATGAGGTCTCATAGCTCCAAAGAATAAGGCTCTTGGCCTTTACAAGAAAGAGGGTAACTTATAACCCTACCATGCATTATATCTTTCCAAACAACTAGTTCTTTATCCCATCTTGAATTGACCTATTCATTATTATTAGGTTCCAACTACAAGCAGTCTACACTGAAATACATCATTGCTAACAAAAATTAATTAAATAATCAGTTTGACATGTCTTTAAACAACATAAACCAACATGCTTTAGTTTTAACAACCAACTGAATTAAACATGCACATCTACATAAATTTGATAAGAATCCAATTACAACAACAACCGTATTAATTTACAAGCCTATTTATCTTTAGCTAGTTAATTATCAATTAATTCTCTCATTAAGTTCATTAAATAATTCATCAAGAAGAACATGATAACAAAAAAATCATAGATATCACAATATCTAGAACGTTAAGAGGAAAACATTTATCATGATGCAAAGAAACAACAAGTGATCAAACAACTAAATTTAGTCTGGTTTAATTATTTATTTAGGTTAATTACATTATAATCAAAGTGGTTAAATCATGATAACTCTATGGTTTCTCATAAATAATTAGAGATGTATTGAATCTTCTACCTCAAAAAGTTTCTTACATTATTCACTCAAGAATGGATCAATGAAACAGATCAAAATCGCCATCCCTGTAACAACTGTATCCACCCAAGGACGTCCCTGAATAACCACATGAACAAAAACCAAAATAAACTCCATCAGATCAATGGATATCAAACCCCATAGAATGGAAAAGAGAAACATGATAATATTGTTTGAGGAAAACCAAAGAACGGAGGTATATCATACCTCAGATTGAAGACGGATCGAAGAAGGAAGCAAGGAACCGATCCAGGATGAAGGAATCCCCTAACATTGAAGAGGGTGGAGTCTGATTCATCTGGGGTTGATAGGGGTGAGATTAAGATGTAGGGTTTGAAAAACCTGAGTGTATGGGTGTCTTTAAACCACCCTAGTTCCAGGCAGTACATGCCATGTACCTCCTGGTCACATCGTGTACCACCTCGACATTGACTTACGTTGTAAAACATATCACCCAGGTGCTTTGTTTTATTTTTATAAAACCATAATGGTACATGTTGTGTAAACCTTGTTCAAATTTTGTATCCCCTTAGTTTATAGCTTCTTTTGAATGCGATCCTCTCAAATTCTTCCGAGCCTTATCTGAGCACCTCGGTTGTCAAAAACACACAAAGGGTCGATCCACGTGGATCTGGTCCCTTGTAGATTTATTTTTTGTATGGGATGTGGATACATATGGGATATTTTTATCATTTTATTTACCAAGGGATATTGTTTTGGTTATTTTTCTTTGAGAATAATCTCCTTGTGGTTGGCTTTGGCCTGTGAAGATTTGTGATTCCCTATACAGATTTTGGGTATTTAGTTACTCGAGGATGTTCTCTTTATTTCTGGATAATAAGTAATACCTGATATACCATTATATTTATTTTCTAAATTTCAGGGATACTGATTCTTTGTCTACCACTATTACATCATTTTTTAGATCAGGTATTGATTTGGTTTTTCATGAGTACTTACTCAGTTTTTTGAGGGTGTATTGTTCTTTGAGGGACTTATTCTAGAAATTCATTCCCTTTTGACCTCTAAGTGGACCTGGGACTTTCTAGGGGATGAAAAATATTTTTTGGGGAGTTTATGACACCTTTGTGTCACTGTGGAATAAATTAATAAATTAATTTAATTAATATTAGGCTGTTTAATTTTTTAGAATCCTTAGGATGAAAGTGTAAATTTTAGAGGGGGATAAATTTGTGTGTATGGGTTTCACTTGGTTAGGAGTAACTGTATGAAAACTATGAATTCTTTTGATGAGTTTTGTGTGTGGGTAATGGCTTTTAAATGATTAGGTAAACCATTCATCAAGCATGCAGATCATTCATTTCATGTGGAAGTGCTAATTGTAATGGTTGGAGAATCGTTTTTTCCAAAAGTGTGATTCCATGGAGAAACTGTGTGATGGGAAGTTTTTATAGGTTGTAACGTGTGTGTATTTAGAACAATGTTAGTTAAATCATGTGGTCTATCTGAGTATTTAAAATTAGGGAATTTATTTTTACATTTTTTTTAATTTAATTTAATAAAAACTACTAAAACCTAAAATACCCTCACCCTCTCTTTCTCCTCTCCTAGATTGTGTGACACCCCACCCCGGGCTCCCCTCACTTCATTGTGTTAACTCCACCAATACTGATATACACCCTCACACATCCTCCCTCACCACAACCTTACCCTTGTTAGAATCCATTCATTCACATCCTCCATTACTGGTGGAATCCTAGGTCGATCTCTCCTCACTCACATGTCAAACCTATGGAAAACCCTTCACATGTGAAGTCTCCCCCTCTGTTCTTCCTCTTTCCTCCACTGATTATAAATTTTATCACATGTAATCTTTAATTTTTAAGCCTTAATTACATCCTCTCATTTCTTCTCCCTTGTATTTTTCCATTTTCTGAACCTTAATTGTTGTCATGTCATGGCTAGGGTTAATGATTATTTTGGAATTCATGGTTTTCGGTTTTTAGGATTTAGAGTGAGTCTCTCTTGAACGTGGAATATTTATTTCTCAATTTTTATATGTTTCATCTCATTGTATCTTTCTTGAAGCTTGATTACCTTTGGTATGAGGTATGTGTTTCTTTTTCATCGCATTATATTACATACCTATTTATTCTTGTTGTTTGAAAATGTTTTATTTTACAAGTATAATTATTTATATTTGACCGATGAGGGAAAATTTTATATAACGGATTTTATAGTCATTTCAAAGGATATGAATCAATTACATGTTTTTCTATTACAAAATGTTTTTTGAAGAATGGTTTTTTTATTTTTTTAAGTTGCAGCGTACAAAAGATTGTAATTTCAAAATTAATTTATAAATTAATGTGTCTTTCAATCAAATTAATTGTTGTTTTTAAAGTGATTATATTTTTAAATGTAACTTACACACACACTTAAATATATATATATATATGTGTGTGTATATATATATATTTATCTTCCCTATTTGTACATCTTCACTCATGGGAATGGGAACATGTACACTGGGACTGGGGGTATCCATATATATCCTGGGATATATGTGTTTAAGTATAAAGTGTTATTTTGGAAGTTTAATTCCCTAGGAAAAAATGTTTTAATTAAATTTAGTATAATTCCAAATTGGTTTTAAAGTGAGAGACCATTTATAATATTATAGAAAATTTGTTTTTATAAATGATGTGATACCCTCTTGATCCCCTTATGATTCTTCTATGACTATGATGGATTGTGATCCCATGAAGGGATATTTATTTAATTACTTATTCATGTTGTTTTTATTTGTTGATTTAGGGGATAATTTTGTGATGGTGGGATGTTATACATGAATCGTTTTATAATGTTTTATCCATAGGTGAATGAGTAGTTGATTGTGATCACCTCAATTTTGATTGGTCATGGGAACCTAGGTAGCTAAGTGGGAGTCTATGATTATTATACACTAGGGTGTTGCACACAACTAGTATCCCCTATTGATAGTGATAAGTGTATATAGTGTGTTCTATTTAGGAAGCAATGTATAATGACTCATTTCGTTAGTACGAATTGCCTAGGAAAGTCAAACATTAGGACCTAGGATATTTAATAAGACCCTAGCATCCATTTTGGATCATTCTAGGGTATTTAAATTGTACTTATATTGTATCCCTGACTTCATGGATTATTTCATGGAACATATGTACTTCTCATTTGTTTCTTCTTATTATATGATTTAGTATAGTAGTTCTTGATTGTTTTCTTTCTTCCTTATTTTGGGTTTTTCTTTTAAAATTATTTGAAAATATATAACGAAATATTTTTAAAGATGAAAAGTGGAATATTTAATTTTAACTATTTATAAACTATTTTTATAAATAAGTATGAAAACTTTTCTACTAAGAGAACAGTGGGAAAATTGTGATTTAGGCCATTGTGCCATGTTTTTTTAAATGGTTGGTTTTTAAACATGTTTTTGAAAAATGTATGATAAATATAACCACCTTTGAGTTTTAAATTATTCATTTTATAAATTAGGAATTTATGTGTGGCTTTAAAATGAGAAATTAAAATGGTGTTTTTACCAAATGCTTTAGGCTAGGGAAATGGGGTTTTCAAGACACTGTTATCATTTAAACAACAATATTTGAAATGAGTTTTAGCACATTTTTTATGTGTTTTTTATTCTTTGTAAAACCTTATATAAATTTTCTATTTTTCTAAAATATTTCAAACTATAACTTTTAGTATGTAATTTGAAAGTGACTAAATTGTTTTGGTAGGTTTTAGTGGGAAACTTAGTGCTTTTTGGATCAAACCTATATTATTATCCTCATTGAACATTCCTAGTTCTTCTTCATCAGGCCTCTCTTGAGAGTGTGGATTTATTGAGGAATATATTTATTTTATCACATTCATCCATTATTCATATTACTTGTTTTGTAGGACCAAAATTTACTTTTAATGGAATATATGGAAATTTTTCCATTATATCATTCGCCTTGGCCAAGTAAGATTTTTTAGATTTCAATAGATGAATGGTAAATATAGTTTCTGGTCGATGAATTATATCCATTACAGGTCGATGTGTTTACATTTCAGGAGATATTTTTTGGAGGGTGAGAATTGTTGTTGGTTATCACTTTTGTTTTGATGCTTTCCTCATTTTGATATTATGTTGTTTTTTTACAATGACATGGATATCTGATGTATGGATGGATCATGTCAAATGGTTATTATTTTCTTATTTTCTATTTTACTAAAATTATTGGGAAACCCCACTCCCATGTGTTCACTTTTGATGAATATAAATTAATTACCACCCCTTATGAATCAAGAACATCCTTTGGCTTAGTGATTGGCCCATTCAAGCATCCTCCAGAAATACATCCCAAAATAGCATGTTAAAAATAAGTATAACAAACCTAGAAAAGTGATACATAAAAGACTAAATGATACTACCAATTTTAACCTGGTGAACCTTACTTTTTAGGAGACATCAGGATTAGAACACCATAGTGAATCATTCTTGGCCTAGAGTAGTGTTCTGGATAGGTAACTTCCAAAAAAAATTCCTAAGGTGTGTGCGAGTGGGGAGAAAGAATACTAGAAGAACATGTTTTGGCCTATGGAACCAATCACATGTATGATAAGTGTCCCTAGTGGGTAATATCGTATAGTGTCTAGGGTAGGAAAACAAGGTATTACAAGATACCCATGGGGTATGTTGTCCATGAATTATCTCAGGTAAGTTCAATTCATGATAAATGGTATAAATTCCAATAGCCATCTTGATGCGCCTAAGCAGTACCTAGGATTTATTTTTAGGGTCCAAAATGAGGGTGTTGTTATTTAAAGTGGTGGATAGTGTATCACCCTCTAGATAAGTGAGACTTAAAATGCTAAATGATATTTCCCATGACAACAATGTTCCCCTTTCTGTTTGGGAGCCTACTGGATTAGAAACCCATAATTAAGTGTGTTTGGCTTGGTGTAGTGTTCAGGATGGGTGACCTCATGGGATGATTCATAGGTTTTGTATGATTGTAGATAAATAGCACTGGAATAACATGTGTTGGCCTTTGGGGATAGTCATTTTTCTGATATGTGACCCCATTGGATAATATAATGTTGTGTCCTCTAAAGGAAACTATGTAATTACAAGAGACCTTTGGGGATAGTTAAACATGTTTATAGCCAATGGAACGTCGAGTAATAAAACATGATTTGAATAAGTTAGGAAAAAATTATATCAGCACTTATTCTACTTTTTGGATAGTTATTTCAAGTTTCTCCTTAGTTTGACGGTGATAGGTTGTGATTTAATGTAATTCAGTGTTGGGTTCCTTTTAAACACTATTCCATAATTTCTATGTGAACTGAGGGTCTTGATCCACTATAATTGATAGTGGTTATCTATGAATTATCTCAAAGTATATGATATAGAGTTAAGAGAGGTTCTCAAAGGGTATGGATTACCTTTAATCTAAGAATCATGCAGACCTAAAAAGTTGATCGATGATGACCAACATAGTAGCATTGTTACTTATAGTTTTTTGAATTCCAGAGACAAAGTCCATGGTAATATGTTTCCACTTAAATATTAGTTTGGGAATAGGTTTCATAAATACCACAAGATTTTATCTTTAATCAATTAATTACTATCATAATAATCTTTTAGATATGTAATCCTCTACTTCATTCTTCATACCATTCCACTATAAATATTATATTAGATCCTTATACATAATTTTGATACCCATATGTCAGGTAGTTCCCCCTTCAATTTAGGTATGGATGGGACACATATCCTCTTTTCAAACATCAACACTCAGTCTTTATTGATTAATTCTACCAATTTCCCACCATTTTATGCTTTAGTCCTACTTTGTAAATCCTTATCATCCTTTGGTAAATTTGTATATTTTCTACTACAAATTGTTCAGAAATTTATTTGAAAATGAATGATGGATACCCTTGCCTAAAAATTACCATATCCATCTTTACAAGATATCTAAATATAGGATCCTTATCAATCCTCAACATGGTTAAAACTCCATTGACCCTCCTACTTAATGCACCATCCATATAATTTCCCTTCCTAGGGTGGTTGTATGTCTAGAAATCATAGTCCTTGATTTTCTCCAACCATCTTATTTAAACCATATTAAGATGTTTCAGAGAGAAAATATAGTTCAATATTTTGTGGTATATATATATAAAAAAACTTTATCTATGGAGACGATGCTCTATATCTTCAAGGAAAAATAACTACAGTCATGTCAAGGGCCTAATTTGGGTTGTTTTTTTCATGGATCTTCAATTTCTTTGATTCATAATATTCCACACTATCAGTCTATAAAATGAAAAACCATATTCCTTTCTTTAAATAATCACTATATATTACAAATATTTCCTTTATATAAGGTAAATTAAATATCTGTTCATTAATCAATCTCATCTTGAACTCTTTAAAACTTTTATCACATTCCCTTAAAAAAACACATGAGTCTTTCATTATATAATTATTACATGTTTTAAATACCACTCTACCTTTATTCCCATTTAACAAAAGTTTCTTTATTTGGTTCTCAACAGACCTCTTCTTCTCTAGATTTACATTGAAGACAAAAGCCTTAAATAACACATTATTTATCTTAATGAAACTTGAGACTATATCCTCATATAATGAAAACTTTTCAGAGACAAACTCTCATGGAATTATTTTATTTAATCCATAAAATTAATAGTAAATATTTATTTTTGGTCTATATACATTTTTTATATCACTTCTAGATAACCTCATAAATTTATCATTATAATCTCTAATATTTTCCACCTCTTTATTTATGAGATGGATAAATTTACTTTCCATTTCATCCCTTTTCTCATGAGAAATATTTTTCATAGAATATATATTAACAAACTTTTCCATTCCATGTTATTTTTCTATTATTCTTATTTATTGTTCTAAATTAGTGATCATCATTTATCTATATCTCTCATGAGATGAAATACTTTCATGATAACATTTTACCTTTCAATACTTCTCAAAGAAAGAATTTTCTTTTCTAGGGATAGGATCCTTTGATCAACTATGAACAAATGAGTAATTCTATTGAATGGTGGAGGTTATTGACCCATGAAGAAATCCAAAATTGTTATGACACACTATATATCAAATGTTTTCTCTATATGGTCAGGTTTAATTTTCATAACCTATGTTAACTATCATATTGTAGTTATGATCTAATATGATCTTACTCAATATTTATTGACTTTCCCATATGGAACATCCTTATATTGTCTACAGGTGTTGATATGATTCAAATTCCTTCCATTATTTCCCATATATAAACAATGGAATACATATAATTAATGCATGATACTAAATTGTAAAATAAAATTTCTATTAGATTTTCTAGGGTAAAAATTCCTTAAAATATTACGGTTTTTCAATAATAATTTGATATCTAAAAAATAGCCTCTAAATATAGTCCATAAGGTTAAAATTAAAATTCCTATAATACCAACTATAATAATCTAGAATTCATAAACCCATAGCTGGTCGTTACATTACATTATTGGTACAGAATATAGGAGTTCTCAAATGATCTAACACCTTAATAGTCATGGAAGAGTAGATACATGTAGATTTTACACAGTACACCTAAGAATATAATGTATAGAACAAAAAATCTATGATAAAATCATTATATTTTCTAGAATATCCTTGAATATTACACACAGTTCTCTTCTATGTTTCCTTGATAATGGAAAAAATAATGGTGAGCTCGGATTCTCAGAAAGGATTACCATATAATTGATGATATCATAACATAAGAATGATATAAATTATATGCAAAAAATTAGAAAATAATAATAATTACATAATAAAATAAAACAAATGGAATATTGTATCCATGAAAATAAATAAAAATTTGAAAAATAATTACAAATATTATACTGATGGAATACATAATGTACAAAAAATAATCATATCATTAAGTACTTGTGAATATACACGATACTTAAATTGGTATTGTATATTCAAATACCCTATCAATTTTTTCTCGTGATACAAACTGAAGCATCGAGGGTCTACCTAAACCTGTACCCACATATCACTAATTAATTAAAACATATTCATCATATTTGTTAATAAGAAATTTCATAACAATATCTAATTAAAATATTAAATAATCATGGAAAAATATAAAAATGGAGATTTGTGTAATGGATATAGAGAAAATAATTTTTTCTCTATTAAATGGAATAATGTGGCTCTCTTAGAGAATATCCAAAAACTAAAAATAAAAACAATGTCTTTTTCTCAATGTAATATGAAGTTCCTTTTTCAATGAAATAATGATATGGTTGTTAAGAGGGTACTTTAGAAGTACTGGGTTATCGATAGAAAATAGTAATTGGGTTTTGTAGTTGGAAATGGTAGGATACCAAATCAATGGTTGGGAAATCCTTCTTCAATTTTTATAAAGATCATGTGGATTATCCAAAGCATATCCCCTTGGCATGTCTCAATATGTGTACAGTCTTAGGCACACTCATCATGCACCTAGTGAAGATTGAGTTGATACACAAATACTATTTTTAAAGGAGATTTCCATTAGGTGAATCTTATTCACAACAATATCCACATTCCAATATCTAGATAGTGATGTAATTTCCCAAAAAAACAAACACACTTTACATTACAAAAAATTATGGTTTTATGCAATTATGACGAAAAGAGTATCCTCTAAATCAAAATATCTTACTGGATATAATTCGAAATAGAAAATTAAAATGACATGAATAATTATAGAATCATGAAATTAAATATATAAGGGTTTTTAAGTACAATATATAATATAAAACATGGTGTATGACATAATCTTGACTTAAGGAATTGAAATTTGAGGCAAATAATCCTTACCTTTATTTCGACTTAGTTGAATGTGTTATAACCTCATATATAAAAAAATTAATATCTTTATTACCTATTTTAGAACCTTATTCCTACCTATAATATTTTTTTACATAAATTATAATTTTTCTCTATATTGATGTTGTTTGGTTGTTATTTATTTTCAATATCTGGGGTGAGTAATCTTGATTGTTTTGAATAACTTTCATAAAAGCGGTGTTTTTATTCATTATTCTATAAAATTTAATCAATCATATATAATAAATGGAAATATAATTTATTAATTTTAATTATTTATAATGTTGTAATTTCATTATGTGGTATTTTAGGTTATTATCTTTAAATCTGAAATTGATTATGATCATGTTTCAATGATTTTTAACAAAAAGACATTAGTATTGTAACTAATGATTTTAATGTTAATTTTACTATATAAGAACCTTATTAAAATCATTATTTACTTATTGATATAATATATTACCAGAAAATTAAATTCTCATATCCATCCATGATTTAAATTTATAACATTATCCAATTATATGTTTAAATAAGCCCAAATAAGAACATACCATAATTAATGGATTGTTGTGAGTTATTTTAGTTGTTATATAACTATAATATATTTATAAAAAACATTTTTACTGATTATTAATGTTTTCTACCCAAATATTATATATTTATAATAATAATAATAAAACTTATAAAAATTCATTTCATTGTACGAATAAATCATTTTTTTAATAGAACACTC
The DNA here is from genome assembly GCA_963277665.1 of Viscum album. Taxonomy (NCBI): domain Eukaryota; kingdom Viridiplantae; phylum Streptophyta; class Magnoliopsida; order Santalales; family Viscaceae; genus Viscum; species Viscum album. The sequence goes on along the minus strand of OY728143.1, from coordinate 1,381,665,699 downwards.
TTTTGGACGGGGGAATTTACAAAAGTTTTTTATTGCTTGTATCATTAATAGTTTATCTAATTTTTCATTACAAAATTACTAATTCTATTAAAATCGCATCTTTCCTTATATTAATTATTTTGAATTTCCATGAGAGGTGGTTATAAAAATAGAAATTTAAATCAATCATTCCATGAAGAGAGTAGTCTGTACATATACTTGGTTACTGATTCTATTTTTCATAGAAAGAGATAAATTTAAAATATATTTTATCATTTAAGAATATAATTTTTTTATAAATATCAGACTTATTTATTTAATTCAATATTAATACCATTTTTGTAATTTGGTCAAGGAAAATAAAACAAGACGCATTTTAGAGGCGGTACTTCGCAGACACAGATGAATGTGGATTTTTTTCCTTAAGGGGGAAAGGGGAAAGTGGTTAATATTTATTCCCATAGCATAATAAAATTAAACATATAAACAATACATATTTCATTATACATTAATGAAAAAAATATACTTGGAAAATTAATATATAGAGGAAAAGAAATTTGGGAAAATTAGTGCTCACATTGAGGAAAGGGGGGATTAGGCTAATCTATTATGGACATAATATAAAGAGGGTGAAATATAATTAATATTAATGAATAATGGAAAATTTTAAAGTGTAAATGTAATTTTTAGTTGTATTTATGGGGTTTTGATATGCCCCTTTTATAAGTGGGGAGAATGTAATTTTTATAAACATATCAACTTAATATAAAGTGGGAACATGTTCCATATGTCAATTTAATCCAAAAAATAGAAAATAATTTAGTGGAAGATAATATATGGTCGATAAAACTTCAACAATTCATTTTAACACATGTTTTAAACATGTTTTAAATTCCTTTACTCTAAAAATTTTAACGTTTACCATTTTTTTTGCTTTAGTGACATGTTTTTACCATGGTAATTTATTATTAATTCATAAAAATAAAATCTGATCTATTAAAAAAAATTCACCTAATAATTCCAAAGTTGAAATCCATTTTATTGGATAAAATTATTATGTTTAATAAAAATAAATTTCAATATTAGCAAGTAAAAAATCTTTTTCAAATTTTTTTAAGATTACATTTTATATGCATGATAAATTTTCCAATCTCTTTAATTTTCATGATATAAATTGGATTATTATAAAAAAATTATGTGTATTTTAAATAAATATAAAACCATAATTCAAAAAAAATATATTTAATAACAATAAAATTCTACAAATATCTTTAATTGGAAAATATTACTAAAGTCATTAAATTGTTAATCATAGTATTTATAAATTCAATGTAATACTTTTTATATGCATAGTTTTACTCCTTAAATAAATATTTTATTAATTATAAGGTATTATACATCTATAGGTCTTTCTTATAAATTCATAAAAAAATTCATTATTAGTAAAAAAGATATTTTCACTATTCACATAAAAATAAATTATTTTAGAAAAAAACTAAAAAAATAACCCTAAGATATTTTTTAATTGATAAATCCAAATATGAAATGATTTTATCAAATATAAATACTATAATTTTAAAATTTTAAATATTAATTGTAATCCCGAATAAAGGATCTTTAGATGTCACATTGTGCAATAGTTTTGAGATATAATGTTTAATTGGTATAGTAAGATCTATTGTATTATATGTAAGCTAATATAATACAGATATCTTATATTTTATACCACATGTTTCATTTCCTAGGTTCGGATATAGTTTTTTTAGTTTTTTATTCACTATTTTTTCCTTGTTCTTTTAGAAACATACTCAGAGTGTTTCCAATTCTTCCATAATAGTATAATGTTATTGAAACCTAGAATTGAGATCCTTCTCTTTCATATTTTTAAAGAAAAACACATTTATCCATATATTATATATTTATAATGTTTATTCTCCACTAGTTGAAGCTTATTTATAGGTAATTTCTAGTTCCTCTTTTCCCTTTAAATATCTATGATTTGATTCAAGATCCTTAGTCTTCTCATATTTTTCCTTAAATTAAAAAACTCTATCGTAAATCCTTTAAACTACTTTTTATTATATATTTTATCCTCTCTAAAAGATTTAATTTGATGGGGATAATATATTCTTTAAACATATTATCTCTAGATATATGTTTCAACACCTTTTGTGAGAATTATTAAAGAGTATCACTTTAGACCTACATATTTTCACTCATCTTTGTTATGCCTACATTTAGGGAATCAACTCATCCTATTAATATTTTATTCTCTAAATATATATATTTAATGAATTCATGGTATGTATGATGAATTATTACTTATTTATTTACTTCATCAGGTACGGATTGGTAATCACCTTTGTCACTAGATGAATATCCTTTATATTGAAATTTTTAAGTAGTATTCATGTCATGCTTGGAATATAAGCTTTATAAATATATGGAGAAAACTCTAAATTTTTAATTTTGAATCATATTACTGAACATCATGAGAAATAAATTTAAAAATAGAATAATTTTTTTCAAATTTATTGAAGAGCTCACCATTTGATGAGTTTTTCCTCAAATTCTTCTTTTTCTTACATTTTTTCATAAAGTAACCATCACCATATTTTTCTACTGATCACTCATATAATGACCCGAAGCTTTTCGTACATGGACATTACATTACTTTTGCGGAATACTTAGTACATAACAAAAACACACACACAAGGATCGTAATAGTTTAGTGTCTTTGGAAACTCGGAACGTAATCTTCTAAACGTGGTGAAAGATCTTCAATATATCCCATAATGATCTTCCCCTTTTTTTACCTAAAACCTTTCTTTATATCCTGGGGAAAGAAAAACAAAAAAGGTTGAGCTCAAATGCTAAGTAAGGGTAAACAAAAGAAATATCAAGCACATCATATACATAAGAACGTAGCTTTTGGAAATCTTGACCTGCAAAAGAGCTCATAATGTCATAACATGGGATAAATCATAGAATTGAAAATGAGATCCCCATAATCATAACATAAAACTTGAAACTTTGTGGCATGCACACATAATCATGGAAAATCATTTCTTGTTAGTCATGACTCATTGCCAAGACTATCTTAGTGGACAAAGTCCCTTTCTGAACTGAGTTCACTCCTCGTTTCAGTCCTGTATCACTGAACCGAAATAACCTTCCGTTCCAGCCATGTCTATCTCATGAGATATAAAATCATTACCCAATGCATTGGAGGGAGATATAGGTCCCACCCATCTTATAATGAATCCTTTCTTATGTGTGCCACATAATCATAAAACATACATCATCGCATAACACAAGTAACAAAAATGGGATTCTTGAAACATCATGACATCATAAATCAATTCATATAAGATAAAGGAATTCATAAAAATAATTCCATCACAACATGATCAAATCAATGTAAAAAATATAACCCTTTATTATCTTAGATGGAAAATAATTTTGATAAAACACTTGAACTCCATTCTTGAGGAAAATATCCTTTCTTCTTCAAAAACATTTTTCCTTTCATAACATGTCATACAACTTTAAAATAAAATAAGTTGATTAAAAATAAACTTGAAAACTTGTAAAGGAAACATATTGGAAATAATGTTTTAGAAATCCATTCATGCCGTATAAGTTAAAAAAAACATTCTTCGTACTTTTGTCGGAAAAGTCAAAAAAGTACCTCGTACGGAAAAACGACAAAATATTCTTTTCATATTCTTTACTAAAAACTCACCTAAGGGTAAAATTGGATTTAAACTATTGCAAGTGGATGGAAACAATATTACATATTGAGGGAACATGGATGTGGATGATAAAATACACCCCAGTAAATACTTACGAATAAACAATCTCGGATAAAAATGAGATTGTGATATTTCCCTTACCTTAGGTCCGATTTTCTTTGTACGTGTCCGAAGATCCTGTATAATGGTTTAAATAATGTCATTGACTTATTACAGAATCATATTCATTGTTATGATATCATATATGGTTCACTTATGACATTATATTACCCGTTCTTTTGTAAATTCCATGTTAAAGAAGCGTTTTGGGTAAAATTGTTTCATTTATCGTAGGTGTTTTGAATTGTTGTTCTTGACATTATTATTACTTATATCATGATTTACTTACTTCCAGAATATAAAATATGATTTATATATCATATATATTCAGTATATATATATATATATATAATAGATAGATAAATGAAATGAAAAACACCGTTCATGGAGACGGTAGTCCGTACGTACGCATGAACGCTGTTTTCCTTTCCTTATTGTCTTGAATAGAAGTAAGTAGATGAAATACATATATATATATATATATACATAAATCGAGTATCTTTATAATGTCATATATTTCATTATTATATCTTATATATACTTTATAATCATTCTTAAATGGTTAACATGGAGAATGAATCTCATCGCGTCGTGGAGACGGTAGTACGTACGTACGCATGAGCGATGATATCATTTCCATAAATATTGAATTGAATTGGAGTGGATTATACAATATATCAGAATCAATATGATGTTGTAATAACTATGTATAGTTATTCTTTACACCATTATACCCATCCATTTAAGGTGGTGGTGGAAAATAGATTACACCACGGCGTGGAGATGGTATTCCGTACGTACGCACGCGCGGTGATTTCTTTTTCCGTAGGATGGATAGATGGTGATATAGGGTTGTTTCATACTTATAATAACATATCAGTATATGAGTGATACTGATGTTATTACTTCATAATGAAACAACCTAAGAAGAAGAAGTGGAAGAAGAAATAAAGATGAAAGAATTGGTAACGGTAATTACCTCTTCTTTGAAGCGCCTCTTTGAGACCTCCTCTTAGGGCACTAAAATTGGTCTTTGAGGAAGACCAGAACCTCTAGGATGTTGCTAGGGAAGTGGAGAAGGGATTTTGTCAGGGGTTGGACGAGCTTGAGTGCTCAAATTGGTGTGAGGAGGAGGGGGAGGAGGTGTCCTTTTATAAGGGAGGAGAGGGGCACCTTAGGAATATCTCAAAATATTATTTTATATTAAAGTCAAAATCGGTTTATAATGGTTCCAAAGGGTCTTATTTCGAAGATAAGGTGGGGAGGGGTCAAACTCCTATCAACCAATAGAATTTAGACAAGTTTAGGATATTATTTTAACCTTATCAATTAAATTTAACTCTAAGTTAAATAATTTAACTTTTACCATGTCTTTTTGTTTTCTTTCACTATATGGTTAATAAACTTACTATAACATGCCAAACGAACCCCAAATTGTTTATTATTAATATATATATCCTTATCTAAGTCATTTGGCCGAACCTTAGATTTTTAGGAATACAATAACAATTAATAATATAATATTTTATTAAAAAACTATTTTGTGTCAATTTTGACACTATTTGATATATGATTTTTGTGAAAGTAATAACAGAATTAAATGTTCGAACCAAGTTGATTAAATCAACATTAATATATCATAGTAACCTAGAAAATTAGTGGAATTCATAAAAAATCTCAAATTACATTTATTTTGGTGTTTATAACATCAATTATGTCAATATTTCATTAATAAGATAATTAATGCATCATCGTTGTGTCATAAATAAATTAAATTATTTTATGTCTAAAAATTACAAATAAAATACCATCATTTAGGAAATCGTTTTAGCTTTCTAATTAATATTTACAATCGAATTTATCTTATGTATAACCCCATATTAAAAATCATTTACTTATTAAACTTTGATTTTAACTATTTTAACCTTTCTTTAAATAAATTAATAATAAATGTCCTAATCTAATCCAAGTGGACCTAAATGGTCATATTTTATTCCTAAGTTTGTTTTTGGTCGAATTAAACTTGTCCAATAGAATTAGGACATGTGTTAGGGTAATAGTAATATCATATTTACCCTTAGTTACCCTATTTACTATTAACCGTGGTAAAAAAAAGTAAAAAGTTACTATTCACCAAAAAATTATTTTCATCTCATTGAACCACATTTTAGTCCTTGATATTAACCGTGTCTCTCGGATTTTCGAAATTCCATTCAAAGAAGCGGTAAAATTAAGTTTTATGCAAAATTCAGTTTTTAACCTACCACTTAGTGGTTTCACTATTCATCAAAAATTGAAAGTTTTCAGAAAAATACCAAAATTTCACCCTAGGCTAATTTCAGTATTCCGAATCCAAAAATGAAGTCCATTTTGAAAGATAAAATTTATAAAATTTCAAAAAGTGGTTATTACTATTCATAACAGCTAGTTTTAATAGCATATTGTTGTTTAGTGAAACTCGGTATTGCGTACGACGCAAGCTATCGAGGAAGGTCGTGATTGCGTGTAATGCAAGGCAAGACAAGGATGCGTGTTGTGCAAGCTCCTTTTGGTGTAGCGTACAACACAAGACATTAATAAAATTAAAAAGAATATTTCTTTATAAAATCTTGGGCTGTTACATTCTACCCCCCTTAAAATGAATTTCGCCCTCGAAATTCGTCGGGGTTATAAATGGTTTACTATTCGAAAGTTTCTTTAATAGAAACCCACATCGTAAAAAGGAATATCAAAACCAATCTTTAAAAACAAAAGTATGAAACGTAACGGTTACCCAAATAAACTAATCATTGGGTTTCCACATAGGTGAAAATATGGATATGGAAGAGAAATCTAACCATCATGTTCTGATGGAGAGTGGTAGAGAACATGGCTATGGAAAAGCCAGTAATCACAAATCCATAGATTTGTGATGATATAAGGTACCATCTGATTCATCAGGTATAGGATCACTAGGACAACATTTTTGGTTTTCAAGATCATTTCCCCTAAAGTTGAAAATTTGAATTAGAATAAATACTTACTTTATTTTGGTACAATCTCACTGTTGTTCGTGCTTTGAACAATTTCCACTTCATCTCTTAAATAAATGAAGTTGAATTTGTTATTCGTGAAGTGTTAGCAGATCATGTGATAGAATGACAGGTCATTCCATCTGTCTCAAACAAAAGGTTAGCAAAAATTATATACATAAGTCGATCTATAGTGAGATTAATCATATATAGTTCCTAAAATGGACTTATACTTCATATATCATACTGCTTAATATAATAAAACTAGTTTCTACTAAACAGGGACTTCCTGTAGGCCAGTGGTAGGCGATAAAGGCCAGTCGCACTTCAGTTGTGGGTTCGATTCCCACAGCCTTGTCCGAAGCGATGGGCTGTCGCCCGTCCTGCAGGTTGTCCTTTTTCTAAAACTATATTACTATAACATCCCATAATATCGAAAAAACTTCTATCCTTAAACAATACTAACTTATGTCCAACATAATCCAGTCCAATCTTTAGGCTTATACATAATACTGCAGTCCACTCTCATAATATAGTGACAACGAATACCAGAGATTTAATACTGTCGTTGATCCCCACATATCATAAGATATGTCTTGTTGGTCACATTCCAAACATTCAAAGTCCTTAATCGTGTATTCTCTTGAATACCTTAGTGAAAACATGAGTGCAGTTAAATGTTAACACTTTCCACATACCAAAATCCTCAAAATTCTATATACTCAAACCATGATATCACTTAGTCCTTATATCAATAATGAGCTCATGAATACTATTAAACATTTCATTTTATCGTCTTCATTATGCGCATATCATCTTATTTCCAAAAAAAATATCTCAATCACTTTGAATACCACATCAATAAATATTGCAATACTCAATGATACAACATTATTTTGGAATCCCATTACATAAACACTTAATCATTCCACCACATCGTTTTCATATTCAACATTGCCAATAGTGATCGCATGTGATTTCCCTTTGTCCTTTGCCTTCAGTGGTTGCTCATGTTGATCATCACTAACCCTTGGATTAGGGAAATTATTAGCATAATGCCCCATTTCCTTGCACTTGAAGCATTGAAGTGTTGGTTGTACGTTCTCTGCAGTTTTTGCTTTATTCACTTCATTAGAATCCCATTTTCCATTACTTCGACACTCAGCTGCTCGATGACCTTCTTTTCCACACTTAAAACATTTTCTAGTCCCTTTAAGACAATCTCCACCATGCTTCTTTCCACACTTTATGCATAAGGAAACATTTATCTTCTTTTCACCATTATTCTGAGTTTTCTCTTTGAACTCCATCTTTCGTTTCTTGTCAAACCCATGAGATTGATATGTAACACCAACTTCCATTTCTACCTTGATAGCACAACGCACAATTTCTTCATAGCTACTGAAGTCTCTTATAGCTAATGCCCTTCGAAGACTTGGTTTTAAGCCACTGAAAAATCGATCAACTTTACTTTCAGGTTGGATGATAATACCAGAAGCGTACCTTGCAAGTCTTGTAAAATTCGCTTCATAGGTACCAACAGATTCATCATCCCATTGCTTCAGTTCAAGAAACTCTTTCTCCATCTTTGTTCGGAGAATACGAGGGAAGTACTTATTTAAAAATAAGTTCTTGAACTCGTCCCATTCCATAGACTCAATTTCATCCCTTTTCCTCATATTCTTAATAAGATTCCACCATTGATCAGAATCTCCTTCCAAACGATACACTTCTAGGATGACTTTATCATGTTCAGAACATTGAAGAACTGAAAATATCTTTTCAGTAGTACTAATCCATTGTTCAGCAACTAATGGATCAGTAGACCCACTGAAAGAAGGTGGACGCTGCCTCATGAAGGATTCAACAGAATGTTGCTCCTTCCTTTGCTCGTTTGGAAGTCCTGCATGATTCATAGCTTGAGAAAGTTGTGTGAGCATGGCTACAAGATTTTGCATTCTGGCTCCCATATCGTTTGGTTTCTCAGGGGGACAATCATTGCATTGCCCATCACATTCCGCATTAACACGGTTCCTTCGGGTTCCAGCCATCGTCTAAAACCCCAAAAGAATAGTATGAGAGGCAAAAATCATGCTAGGGAAAACAACATAATAAAGGGAGAGTACCTTCAATATCCAAGATCTTAGGTTTAATTCTATGATCGTTAGCGTAATTCTATTACTATAACCTATACGTATACTTATCCCTAGGGTCATCCCTAGACATACCTTAGAAATATCTCTAGGGATTTCACTAAAGTTCTCGCATCCTAGTTTCCAAAGGTTGACTAAACCTTTCCTCTGATACCAACTGTAGAGACCCGAAGCCTGACGTACATGGACATTACATTACTTTTGCGGAATACTTAGTACATAACAAAAACACACACACAAGGATCGTAATAGTTTAGTGTCTTTGGAAACTCGGAACGTAATCTTCTAAACGTGGTGAAAGATCTTCAATATCTCCCATAATGATCTTCCCCTTTTTTACCTAAAACCTTTCTTTATATCCTGGGGAAAGAAAAACAAAAAAGGGTGAGCTCAAATGCTCAGTAAGGGTAAACAAAAGAAATATCAATCACATCATATACATAAGAACGTAGCTTTTGGAAATATTGACCTGCAAAAGAGCTCATAATATCATAACATGGGATAAATCATAGAATTGAAAATGAGATCCCCATAATCATAACATAAAACTTGAAACTTTGTGGCATGCACACATAATCATGGAAAATCATTTCTTGTTAGTCATGACTCATTGCCAAGACTATCTTAGTGGACAAAGTCCCTTTCTGAACCGAGTTCACTCCTCGTTTCAGTCCTGTATCACTGAACCGAAATAACCTTCCATTCCAGCCATGTCTATCTCATGAGATATAAAATCATTACCCAATGCACTAGAGGGAGATATAGGTCCCACCCATCTTATAATGAATCCTTTATTATGTGTTCCACATAATCATAAAACATACATCATCGCATAACACAAGTAACAAAAATGGGATTCTTGAAACATCATGACATCATAAATCAATTCATATAAGATAAAGGAATTCATAAAAATAATTCCATCACAACATGATCAAATCAATGTAAAAAATATAACCCTTTATTATCTTAGATGGAAAATAATTTTGATAAAACACTTGAACTCCATTCTTGAGGAAAATATCCTTTCTTCTTCAAAAACATTTTTCCTTTCATAACATGTCATACAACTTTAAAATAAAAGAAGTTGATTAAAAATAAACTTGAAAACTTGTAAAGGAATCTTCTTGGAAATAATGTTTTAGAAATCCATTCATGCCGTATAAGTTAAAAAAACATTCTTCGTACTTTTGTCGGAAAAGTCAAAAAGTACCTCGTACGGAAAAACGACAAAAGATTCCTTTCATATTCTTTACTAAAAACTCACCTAAGGGTAAAATTGGATTTAAACTATTGCAAGTGGATGGAAACAATATTACATATTGAGGGAACATGGATGTGGATGATAAAATACACCCCAGTAAATACTTACAAATAAACAATCTCGGATAAAAATGAGATTGTGATATTTCCCTTACCTTAGGTCCGATTTGCTTTGTACGTGTCCGAAGCTCCTGTATAATGGTTTAAATAATGTCATTGACTTATTACAGAATCATATTCATTGTTATGATATCATATATGGTTCACTTATGACATTATATTACCCGTTCTTTTGTAAATTCCATGTTAAAGAAGCGTTTTGGGTAAAATTGTTTCATTTATCGTAGGTGTTTTGAATTGTTGTTCTTGACATTATTATTACTTATATCATGATTTACTTACTTCCAGAATATAAAATATGATTTATATATCATATATATTCAGTATATATATATATAATAGATAGATAAATGAAATGAAAAACACCGTTCATGGAGACGGTAGTCCGTACATACGCATGAACGCTGTTTTCCTTTCCTTATTGTCTTGAATGGAAGTAAGTAGATGAAATACATATATATATATATATATATATATACATAAATCCAGTATCTTTATGATGTCATATATTTCATTATTATATCTTATATATACTTTATAATCATTCTTAAATGGTTAACATGGAGAATGAATCGCATCGCGTCGTGGAGACGGTAGTACGTACGTACGCACGAGCGATGATATCATTTCCATAAATATTGAATTGAATTAGAGTGGATTATACAATATATCATAATCAATATGATGTTGTAATAACTATGTATAGTTATTCTTTACACCATTATACCCATCCATTTAAGGTGGTGGTGGAAAATAGATTACACCACGACGTGGAGATGGTATTCCGTACGTACGCACGCGCGGTGATTTCTTTTTCCGTAGGATGGATAGATGGTGATATAGGGTTGTTTCATACTTATAATAACATATCAGTATATGAGTGATACTGATGTTATTACTTCATAATGAAACAACCTAAGAAGAATAAGTGGAAGAAGAAATAAAGATGAAAGAATTGGTAATGGTAATTACCTCTTCTTTGAAGCGCCTCTTTGAGACCTCCTCTTAGGGCACTAAAATTGGTCTTTGAGGAAGACCAGAACCTCTAGGATGTTTCTAGGGAAGTGGAGAAGGGATTTTGGCAGGGGTTGGCCGAGCTTGAGTGCTCAAATTGGTGTGAGGAGGAGGGGGAGGAGGTGTCCTTTTATAAGGGAGGAGAGGGGCACCTTAGGAATATCTCAAAATATTATTTTATATTAAAGTCAAAATCGGTTTATAATGGTTCCAAAGGGTCTTATTTCGAAGCTATGGTGGGGAGGGGTCGAAATCCTATCATCCAATAGAATTTAGACAAGTTTAGGATATTATTTTAACCTTATCAATTAAATTTAACTCTAAGTTAAATAATTTAACTTTTACAATGTCTTTTTATTTTCTTTCACTATATGGTTAATAACCTTACTATAACATGCCAAACGAACCCCAAATTGTTTATTATTAATATATATATTTTTATCTAAGTCATTTGGCCGAACCTTAGATTTTTATGAATACAATAACAATTAATAATATAATATTTGATTTAAAAACTATTTTGTGTCAATTTTGACACTATTTGATATATGATTTTTGTGAAAGTCATAACAGAATTAAATGTTCAAACCAAGTTGATTAAATCAACATTAATATATCATAGTAACCTAGAAAATTAGTGGAATTCATAAAAAATCTCAAATTACATTTATTTTGGTTTTTATAACATCAATTATGTCAATATTGCATTAATAAGATAATTACTGCATCATCGTTGTATCATAAATAAATTAAATTATTTTATGTCTAAAAATTACAAATAAAATACCATCATGTAGGAAATCGTTTTAGATTTCTAATGAATATTTACAATCGAATTTATCTTATGTATAACCCCATATTAAAAATCATTTACTTATTAAACTTTGATTTTAACTATTTTAACCTTTCTTTAAATAAATTAATAATAAATGTCCTAATCTAATCCAAGTGGAGCTAAATGGTCATATTTTATTCCTAAGTTTGTTTTTGGTCGAATTAAACTTGTCCAATAGAATTAGGACATGTGTTAGGGTAATAGTAATATCATATTTACCCTTAGTTACCCTATTTACTATTAACCGTGGTAAAAAAAGTAAAAAGTTACTATTCACCAAAAAATTATTTTCATCTCATTGAACCACATTTTAGTCCTTGATATTAACCGTGTCTCTCGGATTTTCGAAATTCCATTCACAGAAGCGGTAAAATTAAGTTTTATGCAAAATTCAGTTTTTAACCTACCACTTAGTGGTTTCACTATTCATCAAAAATTGAAAGTTTTCAGAAAAATACCAAAATTTCACCCTAGGCTAATTTCAGTATTCCGAATCCAAAAATGAAGTCCATTTTGAAAGATAAAATTTATAAAATTTCAAAAAGTGGTTATTACTATTCATAACGGCTAGTTTTAATATCATATTATTGTTTAGTGAAACTCGGTATTGCGTACGACGCAAGCTATCGAGGAAGGTCGCGATTGCGTGTAATGCAAGGCAAGACAAGGATGCGTGTTGTGAAAGCTCCTTTTGGTGTAGCGTACAACACAAGACATTAATAAAATTAAAAAGAATATTTCTTTATAAAATCTTGGGCTGTTACAACTCATCATGATGAGTTTTATTTTCATCTCCTAGGGTATACTATATAACGTCATTTTCTCCCACTTTTTTCCGTATATTGCATTCAATGTTTTAAAAATATAGAAATACATTGCATAATGAGATATTCTCTAGTATAATTCATTGGAAAATGATTTATTCCCAAACGTCTCTATCCTTGCATCACTGGTTATCTCACTATGATTAGTCTAATTATTATATTTTACAATGTACTACATAACCTTCTTTTTTCATTTCTATAATAGAATAATCTATAAATTTTCAACCATCAATGCCAGTAACGTTGAAGAATAGTGTCTTAAACATAGAATTCTTTCATCTTGAAAATCTAAAAATATATTTTGATTTTATAAAACAAGTATGATCCTTATAGATTTAATAAAATTTACTTCAAATCAATACATCTTGAGGGGGAGTTGTGTCATGGTGTTTCTTAATTAAAATGTATTCTTTTACTCAACAATTTCCCCATTAGGATAATATTCCTATATTAATAGGAATAATGTTCAATCATATTGACCTTTTACTCTCTCATAAAACCTTAATGAATCAAAAACATAAATATAGATATGTTAATAATGAGTATACATATGTATTTTACTTGTTTCACCCCGAAGGTATAATCCAAGGGGAATACAAACAGTGATGTTATGATGTTTGATAATCCATTACTATACTAATTGGGTAGATAAAGATTTATTCCTAGTCACTCTATTCTAATGATCACTTACATTACAAGATTTAGTTTTGATTCACTACCCAGGAAAGTTATAATTTTTCTTATTCTCCTATGTATACTACATCGGTGATGTCTTGACCAGTCTAGATATTTGACAGTCATTCTATGAATAGTAATTAAAGCCCAATTTCAACGAATCATTAAATCTCAGTAGATGCTACATTAATAAATATGTTCATTTCACTCTTATCCTTCAAGATATATGAGAAAAAATATTTGTATTTAGTTTATTTGAGTACCTTTTTCTTACAAATCCATATGATAGTATCCTATTTCTATGAGGATTTATTCAATGAATTCCAAATGATCATAGTATTGATACTTTTTTCTCAAAATAAATATAATTCCTCACTAGAATTATCTCATTGTACTCATTTTATAGTTGGATATATTATTGTAAATATTATACCTTTTTATCCTTCTTTATTGAAAATAAATATTCTTATATGTGCTCTTTTCATGGATCTCCTCTTCGTATTTTGAATTGAATATCTAAAATATTCTCATATTACTCATTTTATATACCAAATCTTCCAATATATTTTGACACTCTTCTTAATAGTCTTCTTCTTCTTATTTTCAACTGATTAATATAATATATTCCATTTTCATCCTATTCTTATTTTCCAAAAATAAATATAACAATATGTTTAATATCTCCATTATTCATTATGACTCATAGATTGTATAATAACAAAGACATTGGTATCTCTCATTTTTATTATTATTTTTCTTTCTCATATCATATAGATTCATAAAATCATCACACGAGGTATTTTATATGGTTTGAATAAAAACTTCACAAAAATACAAGATTGATATTATTTTTACTTACTAGATTCTTTAAATCCTTTTGAGAATGGAAATTCCATGAATTAAACATAGGGAAATCCTATAAATTAATTATACACAACCTTTATAATTTTCCTCATATGTATTCTCCAGAAAATGAAATCTTTAGGATTCCATAATATCATATAACCGTATTATCATTAGTATAATATGATTAGTAATTTACCCATTTATAAAGATTTTTTGTCCTAAATATCCTAGTCTAAGAATGTAAAATCATTTCTTAATATTAGATACAATAAAAAAATTACTTTATCTGGAAAAAAAGCATACTAATCACTGGTGGATTTTGTAAAAACAATACATTCTATACAAATAAGTATGCTTGAAATCAAATATATTATGTATATAAAGAATGATATTTTATTCTTCATTTCTAAACTATATTACCTATAGCTATATGGGAAATTGATTACACCAATATAATGTTTAATTATCGTTTTTTAATTTTGCAACATCTAACATATATTACATTTTCAAAATGTTTCTTTCCCTTTTCTATATTTCAGGACCAACTTGAAATGTTATGCATAATCTAAAGAAACCTTATGTATATACTATAATGCTCAATGAATTATTTATTTTTTTCAAATTGGAAACAATATATAACATAATGCTTCAAATATGTTACTTATACAAGGAATCTTTGGAGTTATCCAAAATAGAGTCTTAGACAGCTCAGAAAACAATTATGTGTTCAAGGAGTTTTTCAATTATAACTAGATATAACAAGAACCAAAATCCTTATATAATAATTAAAATTTTACATGATAAATAACTAAAATTCATATCTATATAAACCATTTTGTGCTCCATAAATTGTTTCGATAATGTTAGGGAACCCAATCACTCATCTTCCAGAATAAATTCAAAAAATATTCAAAAAATTCAAACTATAAAGATCTATCCCATAGTTTCCCAAATTTGGTGGATACATTATTAAATTGTAAAAATATAAAATTAATCTTATCCTGAATTAATAAATATATTATGAATCTTTGTTACAAGATATGTTCTTAAATCTCATTTTCAAATGAAATCATAATGTTCAAAAAAGTATTTTCTTCAACTGCATTATTATTTACTCATGCATAACTCTTAATATAAATCATAATAATCATCTTAAAATCATAGTGAAAGAAAAAAAGAAAGGAGCGATCTCATCTGCATAGTAAGGTTATGGATACAATGGAATATATCATGCATATATATGACATAATCAATATGGAAAGGTGAATAACAAAAACACATTTAATTTAATAAAAATTATCATAATGAGGAAATGAATAATGTAATACATAATCACAATATCCTGAAAATCCTATTCCCATACATCTTATAGAAATGGGTGTGGCCTCAGCAAAATACCCATGCTAGTTTATCTAATGAGACCGAAAAATGCATCGAGGGGTTATAACGGGCCCCTCCCGTCACTTACTAAATATAATTCATTACTTTTATAAAATTAATGAAATATGATTAATATAAACTTTCATATTGAAACATTAATGTATGAAGTGTTATTAATTACCCTAATCAAAAATAATAATGATAAACCATTTAAATTAACATGGAAAATGGTATAAAAAATAGTACAACCCTATCAAACTATTTATAAACCATCTAATGAAATAAAAGGGATGGTAGAATTATTACATATTTCTAATGGTTCATAAAGTAAAATGAGGGTTGTTATCATTGATAAATTAAAATTCCATTAAAATTATATTAAAAACATTCTGGAAGAAAATATAATTTTCAATTTATTTTTTTTAAATTAAATGTTCAAAACAAATATTTTGAAATTTATTTTCCATTAAAATAATCTTAAAACATATAAAATAAATTTTAAAACATTGAGCAGTCAAGATAGTGGGAAATTCCATACATGTCGTACTTGTTAAAAAATCTTCATTTTATATATTTTTTGTAAAATCCAAAAGAGCCTTGTTTGGAAAAATACAAGAATATTCCTTTCAAAAAATTAAAAACTAAAAAATGGGTAAACTTTCAATTAATAAATTATTTATATAATGATATAAAAATTTTGAAAACATTTTTAGAAGGTATAGTTTTGAAAAAAAAAGATTTTCAATCGAAGAGAGATATAATGCCAGATTTTATTAAATACATGTTCACAATAATTCTATATACCAAAGATAGAAAAATGGTTCCATTACTATAAATTTCATTAATAATTGAAGAATAAGAAAATTATTGAGTTTATTTAGTGATAGATCATAATATTTCATTATCATAAATTTAATCATAAACAATCCAAATAAATGATGAGATTTTGAAAGTAACCATTAGCACTTAGTAACTTTATAATCCAAACCCCCATGAAATAAATAACTTCAAATGAAACATTAAATACCATTAATATCAAGGTATTCATGATATAACATATCAAATGGTCAATATATACACAACACAGTAGAACTATGTTGTTGCTTCCGAATCCTAGAAGACCAGAGACAATGCATTAAATTATGACATTGGCATGATTACAAGGAATCAAATACCACAGGACCGATCAGTTTAGTTGTTTTGAAAAAACATATTACACACATGAAACCAATTTCATATCGGGGATAGAAAATATTGAATAATAAAAGTAAAATATCATAATCCTTGAAAATAATTAAAAGGATTCTTTTTCTTAACTTAGGGAAAGGAAACATAATGAAGGTGACCTCAAATGCTCAGTAACGTTAAGTACAATGGAATTATTTAGGTATCAATAAAAATTATTAATATGTAAAGTTAAAATAAATTGAATACTATTTCCATTTTTACAACTAGATAAGGAAAAATCAATATGCTAATGTAGATAACTGAAACACATGTCATTTAATCAATAATATAATAATGAAACTTAACCATGAATATTCTAACTAATCATATAATCAAATTGAATAATAATAACTAGATTTATTAAGATTTATTACATAAAAATGGATATCTAAAACATATCATTGAGGATAAATGCCAATAATCTATTTGTTACAAGGTGTCATACCAAGAATAAATTTTTTTTGGGGCTTCATGCCAAGAATAAAAAATGGGTAATCCCTAAATTAAAACCATATCTATTTTGTCTCATGAATCATACTAATGCATCATGGGGCTATAGCAGGCCCCTCCCGTCAAATATTAAATACAATATATTAATCATATTTTTAAAAATTGATTTAATTAATCATTACCCCTTATCATCAAATATAATAGGTTATGTTTCATTCTCATATTATTAATTAAATAGAATGTGTTTCAGTTATTTACCATCCCATATTGATTATTACTTATCCAATTGTATAAATAAAAATTGGTTCCAATTTATTTTACCATTCCATATTGATTATTCTTATTGATGCATGAAAACTTCCATTATACATACCCTTACTATGAATTTGAGCTCACCCTTAATATTTATTTATCTCCTAGGTTGTGAAGATTAATCCTTTAAATGAGTTTCAAGGATGTTACTATTTTAATTTTTTTGAAATATTTTCTATCTCCAAAGTAAAATGGGTTAAAATTATGTATTCTTGTTTTATTAAACTTCTATACAGATCAGTCCTTCAGGATTTGATTCTTTTCAATAATGAAAATGTAATAAAGTAATGCACCGACATAAGGATTCTGGGGTCTGGGGGTTATAGTTGGTATTAAAATAAGTTTAGTAGTAACCATGGATACTATATTTAGAAAAAATTTATTTGGGAACATAACCCTAAGATAGACATGGAATTTAATCATATAAGAACATCACAAAGAAACCATGGTTATGATTAGTAGATTAGAAATGAATAAATTTTTTAATTTATGGTTTTTATTTTTATTGTTTTTGGATTATAAATTATGTTTTGTAATGATATAATCTAATTTAGGGCATGTAATCATTTAAAAATAGCACATGGCAGGAGAAATATGAATATTACTAATGGACATGATCAAAATAGTAAGAAGGATTTTATATTTTATGGTCTTAATCCAATATTTTGAAGGGAAATAGTATCTATGAATTCTCATAATATGAGGATATAATAAAATTTGATAATGAGATGTGTAATGAATTATCCATGTAATATGGATTATAAGGGAATAAAGAGAATTAGATGATGGTAGAGAAAAATATTTATAAAGGTATTAATAGAAAGAATTATTTTCTCACATGTGGTAATTTTGGAAAAAACACCCTGGTATATGCTTAAAAGGAATGGAAGTTTTCTACCATTGTATAGTGAAATTCCACAATGCTTGTGATTTCATAGGTAAGAAAACACTTTCCAATATACAATTCTTTGACTACATGGAGATAAGAAACTGTGAAAATCGGTTTCTCAAGTGTCAAAGAAATATACCCCAAAAGCTTCTAATGGATCATGGTTAAGTTTATTATACTACCACATACATAGTGGAATTACTAATGTGCCTATGAATTTGTATCCTTGAGTAATATTGTAAAATTATTTTATCAATGGCTTGGTTATAATAATTCTAAAATATATAAGTATTATAAAACAATACTATTTCTTTAATGGCCCAAAGGCCTTCTTTTTTTATTGATTTTTTAGAACCCCCCTTTCAAGGGATACGGGAGAACCCTTACAAGGCCTGTAGGCTTAAAGATTACATGGCCCATAGGCTTATGAGACATTATATGAACTGAAGGTCTTAAGGAATTCAACTAGACTATAACTATAAGGAACTGCCTCTCCCCAGTAGAAAACACATGGTTGAGGTAAAGATAACCATTAACCTTTTTTGATTTATAGATAATGATGTTTATTTAAATATATGATTGATATAGATAAAGTAGATTGGATATTATAGACAATCTTATATTTGATTAATATTTGTTGACAACATGTTTTATGCTATCATTGATGGAGCTTACAACATTTTTGGATTTAAGGAGTATATGAAATAATAAATGTTATATTTAAAGAATAAGTAAGCATGCATGTTTTAAATATTGTTTTTGGGTAATTTAGGTTATTACCATATTATCATGTTTGGTATGTGCTGATTAAGACACACATTATATTGTTTGATAAGTTCATATTGGAAATTCAATGACCATCTTTCCAAAGTGTTCGATCATAATTTTTTGGAAAAGATAATAATTTGTGAAATTTTTTAAGTTGATATTTTGATGAGGTTTTGTAGATTATTGTGTCACTTCACCATATTATGTAGCCTACTATAATTGATGAAGTTGAAATAGTTCAATTTTGAAATCAATGGATGAGACTATGTTTATGAAATATAAATATATATTTATTTATATTATTAGAGAGTGAAAGAATTCCAAAACTATAGGAATAGGATCTTGAAACCAATATTTTGTCCTATTATTAAAATATTTGATGATATATATGACCTTTATATTAAAATTATGTGTTTTAAGGATTTTTGGTCATTAAAATTCTCTAGAGCACCCACCTTCTTATGATTAATGTTCTCTATCACTCTCCATCAGAACATGATAATTGGATTTTCTTCCATGTAAATGTTCTCACTAATGTTATTGTATTTAAAATCCTTTATTTTTCATGACCCTCTTATTTCATTTTCCCTCTTATTTATATGATTTTTTATTAACCCTATTAATAATATGGGTCTTTCAAAAAGTGTATTTTCAAATATAAATCCCTCAATTATCAGAACCAAGTTTAAATTATAAGGATTCCATTTAATTACGATGGGGATAATGTAACAACCAAATAATTTAAAATATTTTAATTTTATAACAATGTTAATATTATTTCTAGATTTCATTGTACACAATAAAATGTTATGAATACACTACATGCAACATTGAGTTTGCTTGTTCATACACAAGATCACGTTTTATAACCTTTTAATGGAGAACATATTTTTTTAAAAACAATGAACCTTTTTTAAAATCTAATTTTTAAAATGAAATTAATTTTTGATTATGGAAGTTCAAAAATATCTTAGTGTTCTGATAACTATCATTTTTGGATGAATAGTAAAAAATAATACATTTTAGTTAAAAACTTCTTTTTCATTTAGATAATTATTAATGTTAAAGTATATTTTAAATTAGTTCAAAAAATAAAATAGATGAATAATACATATATTAATGCAATTTAGGTCATTTTAGTAATTTTTATACAAAATTTAGATATAAACCCATAATGAACTAATGAACATTGTAAAATTAAAAAACGGCTTTCTCATCACACCTACAAGATTAGTTTTAAATTTATTTTTTCTATATATGTGAATTGAATTTAAAAAAATTATATAAAATATTATAATCTATATAATATTTATATTATAATAATACCATCGTAATTTTTGACAAAAAAAATTAGTTAATGTGATTAATATTAATTAGGGTGATTAATGAAAAATTAAGCTTCAAAGGGATTAATTTATTTTATTAAGGGACAAAGTGACCTAGAAACGTTTCCAAAAGATATTTTCAAGGCATATTTAGACCATATACAATTTTGGTCAAATTTTATGTGTTATTATCCACACATGTTCATGAAATTTAATCATATAATAAGTTAATTAAAGAAAAAGACAACAAAATATAACTTCTTTGATTTTAATTCCTATAAAGCTTTAAAGTTTGGAGGGAGCTATCTAGTTTCAGTTATAAAAATTATTTTGAATGGAAAAATTATTTTTTCTTATCATGATAATTTAACATTAATCTTTAGAGATGAATTAGTAACATTAAACTCTTAACAAATGCTAAGACATGGATTATTTAGTAAATAATTCAATAAATTAACTGATGCTAAAAACATGAAAAGTAAAGTTAACATAATGAATTAATATGTTACATTATTTTTAAAGATGAATATATCAAGTTATATTTTTTAAAATTAATACATTCTAATTAAGATATTTTTTAGATATTTTATAAATTAAAATTAAATAAATAATTCCAAATTTGACATCAATGTTATTTTAAAATAAATGGTATTTAATTAAATGATTCAAAATTATATATATATATATATAATCAGAAAATTTATTTGTAAATAATAAAAAATATAAAATATGGTCGATATAGGAACCAATTTATCTTTTATGATGGACATATTGACCCATTGATAGTAAATACATTATTATCACAATTCAGATTAAATAAGTGTTTTTTCACATTACATGCACGCGTTTTTTGAATTAATTTCCAACACACATAGGATTTTTTTAAAATTATAAATAATATTTTTAAATAATTAGGTCTATATTTTTAAATAAATTTCACTTTAATTTGTTGTTAATGGTTAAATTTCATAGGTTATAAAACTAGTTACCTAAATGAAATACCAAAATGAAAAATAAAAAAAAAGTAAGAATAAGATAAAAATAATAAAAATTCACTTATTTTTTGTGGGGGAGATTTTACTAGACCATAAATTTACATTAATCCATTATTTAAACATTTTTTGAATAAAATTAGGTAATTTATACCTTGAAATAGTGTTTAACATTTTGTATTTACAAGAATACCACTCCCCCTCCAGTATAAAAAGGCATTCACTCTTCCCCTTACTCACACCCCTAAATCCACTTTAGCTCAACTAAATCCTTAAAAAATATCTCCCCCAAATCTCTCACGTAATATTTTAAGCCTAAATGTTATTAGAAAGATATCCATGGATTTTGTTTTGTGGAAAACATAAAGGAGTTACCCGAAAATGAGGCAACATTCTTCAAACGATCACTTTTGTTTTATTTATTTATGAAATCATTAAAGTACTTTTTTAATAATTATATAATAACATACATATAATAAATATAATAAGATTAGTTTATGTTAAGGATTATAAGTACACATATGCACACTTCCACAAATTGGGTAATGAATTTATCATTCACATGAAAAATGGACAACTGCCTCGTGTAAAAAAGTCATTAATTTTTACTTTACCACCTATCATGATATGGAATTATGATGGTAACACTATTTTCATATGATATTTATGATATTTATTTTTCCCTCATACTTTTATAATTTTTATATAACACATACATTAATTCTTTCTATTTTTTGTAAATGCAATAACATCATTTTTGGACATGTGGACTACAACCTACTTAAAGTGATGTGTTGTGTTCTCACATTGTGTGGAATGTATTATGTAGAGTTTTAATTAAATATATGTGACATCAAAAAAATTTATATAAAATTAATTCCATATTTACCATTCTGTAAATATAAAATATTATTTTCTTTATTACCCTTTTCACATAATAAAAAAATTGATAGCATCAGTCATGGATATCTGGACCACCACCTCCTAAACATGATGAGATTAATTTAACATCACAAGAACAATATGTATATAAGTATATATTATTAAATAAAATTGTATTTATTATATAATTTTCATTCTATAAATATTAAATATTATTTAACTTATTTCTATAATGATCATTGAAAAATGGGAATGTTACTCATGCATATGTACGACCTACCATCTCCATGATTATAATGTTGGTTCATTGTTCATAACCATATTTCATGATTTGTTTTAAAAGTATAATTGGTGTATAAATATGATAATTATGTCATGATTGTTATTCTTCATATGTTTACATGATGAACCCTTTGACCATAGTTGACCTATAAATGTCATTTTTAACACATGAATAGAATTCGGTCCAAACAGACAATGTAAACTTAATTGTTTAAGTAGTTGTATAAAACACTACAATAAGTTAAGTAAAATTAATAATAAACATGAAAAAGGTTCTCTATAAAATAACTAATTTACACAATTTTATTATTCAAGATGATAACAACACATGTGACACATAAAACTCAAGGCAAGGGATCATTGCCACACTTTTTCATCCATGAGGTAAACCCCATTTTAACCACTTTTTTATTTTTGGGGGTTAATATTGTTTCCCTTCATCATTTAATATCACAATTCATTAATTATTCCTTATATTATTTGTTTCAATTTGAATTATTTAATCCATGTTATTTCATTTTGAAAATTACTCAAGTGGTAAATTCATCTTTGAAATCACACTTTCTTTCGCTTTGTTTAATTTCCCTTGAAATAGTAACTTTTTGTATTTTTTTGGAAATTAAATTTATATTAAATATCCATGTAAAAATTCATGTGTATTATTAGTAACTATATTGTAAACCCTTTTAAAATATTGTGTGCACTTTAATATTTATTTGATTAATTGGAGAAATATTGATTAATATGTATCTTCTAATCTATATGGATATTTGATGATAAGGGGTATTGATTAATTAAATAAGTTTTTCAAAATATGAGGAATTACCTATAATTAATATTTTATGGGTGGGTTCCACTATTTCCACTTGATGCATTAGTAGGTTTTATATGATAAACTAGACATGGTTTTGGCTGAGGTCATACCCATTTATTATATTCTTATCATGAAGCCTTGATAGTAAAATATTCTTGGCATGAAGCCTTCACAATATTAGATTCATAGAATGAATCCTCAATAGTACGTTTTATATACCCATATTTATGCATTCAATAACTATGAATTCATTTTTTTTACTTCATGTGATTATTCAATTAGTTAGAATATTCATGTTTATGTTTAATTGTTAAATTATTGATTAAATGGTGTGTGTTTTAGTTATCTACCTTTTCATATTGATTATTCTTGATATGGTTGTCTAAATGGAACGTCTTTATTGTTTCCTTTACCTTTTTATAGTTAATATTCTTATTTATTTCAGAATACTTCAGCTATACTTACTGATAATGAAAATTTTATCCCACCCTTATTGTGTTTTCTTTTCCCATGTTTTAAATAAGAGTCCCTTCAATGAGTTTCAAGGATGCTGAGTTTTTAATTTTATTATGAAAAATTTTACATCCTCAATGTAAAATGGGTTCCATGTATGTGATATGGTTTTCCAAAACTACAAATTTGATCAGTCCTTCAGGATTTGATTCCATGTAATAATGCTAATGTAATAATGTAATGCACCAATCCTAGGCTTCTAGGGTCAGGGTGCTACATAAGTGGTGAATATAGAAAACATATCATGCATGTAAAATTGATATGAGAAACCCCTACCACTTAGTAACATTAATGTTAAACACCTTTGGATAAAATAATAAAAATTAAAACATAAAATACCATTAAGTATAAATGATCCATGATATTACATATAAAAGGTTATTTATATTGACCTCATAATCTAATTCATAACATGAAATATTGTAACATCCACACCAAGGTTCCACATAGTGGTTCCCCAAGAGGATTTTATAACATCCCAATACCTACCCACCACGATTTGGTGCTGAAATACATATATGTACATTCTTTCCTTTGATGTAAATAAATATAGCCCAAATGTTTTATCTAAACCTAATAAAATATAAATTAAAACATGTATCACTTATATACTAGAGGAACTTTGAGGTTTAGAGTTTTAGAGAATTAGGAGAAACTCCTATATAAACAACTCCTAGGACATTAAAATAGAATCTCTCCCACTTAACTAAAGATTCCTTTTTCACATTAAGACATCATCATCATCTATATAAAATCCCTTCTAGAGATAACTCATTCATTATAATTATTTAAAACCTGATGTATATGAAACATATTAAGGTTGATATCATTTTCTCAATAAGGGTAAACATAAGAATTAAAAATTGAATTTCATAAACGATAATAAGAGTGCATATGGGTATGATAAATTAATAAAAGTGCATGAGAAAGTCATAAAATATCTCAAACCAATTAATACGTGTATGATCAAATATGTAATCATGGGAAAGGAAAGAGTATTCATAATTAATAATGAAAATCCACGTGATATCTATATCAATCAATATAATCATTTTAAAACCATTGAAATCATCAAGAAAACAAATTTTTATATGGGAACATCATCTCATTTAACACTTACATAACCCTTACAGAACTATTATAGAACCCTTAAAAATTGGAATGACCATAAGACCAACATCCAATATAATCATTACCAAATCTATTAGAGAGTTTTAATGGGATCAATTTGTGTCATCTGGTCCATCCCATGTTATATTGTAATGGGATTTTCAGAATATATCTGGTCCACACAATTTAAAGTGGTATCATAATTTCTCAGTGTTATCTGGGTGCCGCCATTATTTTTAATATCCAAGAACCGAATAAATAATAAAGAAGATAGAGAATTAATTTCATCATTACTCAATTTAAATAAATATTATTATTTTTATAAAATAAGTTACACATATAAAGGAAAAAGGTTCCACAAAAATATATTGGGAACATGGTTAACCTGTAGAAATGAAACAGGTTCCATAACATACTTTTTATGATATAATCAATCCATGGAAAAGAAATGGTTTTCATAAAAATATCCTGGAAACATGATTACCCAAGGGGAAGAAATGGGTTCCAAAAAAATCTCATTCAATCATGGTTATCCCATGTAAAATAAATTTTTTCCATAACAATTTCATAGAAACAAGATTAATCCATTGAGAATAAATAGGTACCACCACAATCTCTTTGAAACTTGGTTAACCAGTGGAAAAGAAATAGGTTCCCAAAAATTCTCTTTGAAACAATATTAATCCTTATAAAAAAGACTTATAATGATATAAATAAAAAATATAAAAATTTAATGATAAGTAACAACAAGGTTTTTTATGATGATGAATGGAAATACCATTAAAATATCATAAAAATATTCTTGAGGAAAATAATTTATAAAAATTTAACAAAATCCTATACAACTTTGAAACAATTGAATAATTAACCCCATGAATATAATAACATTAATTGAAACATATAATTTCATGATAATAATAATATTCCTAATATTAAATTTCAAAGGAGTAGTATATACACCTCATAAAAGAAGATAGGTGTATAACAAAATAAATGTATCAAAGAATAAAAATTGTGACAAAAACCCCATTAAGACTTTTGTAACTTTTAAACCATAAAAACAAGAAGTTAAAAACATAAAATATATATTTAAATCATTATAAATAAAATTATATTAATAATAATGAAAATAAATTTGAATTATATACACCACACAAAAAATAATTGTGAATATTGAATGTATCTCCCAAAAATAAATGAAATAAATCCCATAACTTCTTGAGTGACTTTTGAATCATGAGATCCATGAAAAATTAAAAAAAATTAAACTTTTAATGACAAAAATTAAATTAAATTCATGATATAAAATGAAAAAAGAATTAATATACACTATATTAAACTAACTAGGTGCATAATAACAAAATATTTTTAAGGGAATGTAAATTCAAACAAAATACCTTACCTTCAGTTTGATTTTTCATGATTTTCCTATATTTTCATGAATAATAAACTTATATTACTTATTTAATTACTTATAAAACATTAAAAAATTTATTATTACTTTTATTTCACTTATAATCAAATTATATACAATTAATTAATCAGTAATTTTTAAGTCCAATGTTTTGACCATATTGAAGTTTTTGTGTTAAAACTAACTTTGATAGGACAACGATGGTATATGATGTCATTATTTACATATATATAGAATAATATCCATGAAATAATTATGAAATTTTTATATAAATTATACTTTTAAATCCATACAAGAAATATTTTTAGGAAAAATGAACCAACATTATGATCATGGAGATGGTGTGTTGTATGTACACCTGAGTAACATTCCCATTTTTCAATAATCATTATTGAAAGAATGCCAGTAAAGTTTATATTTATATAATAAACATTATATCACAAATACCATATTTTTTTAAATATATATACCTATATATATCATTCTGAGGATGTGGTGGTGAAAAGGGAAGAATCACATTGCTTCAAAGAGGCAGTAGTCCACACATCCATGAACGGTGTTATCACTTTTCTATGAGTGAAATGGAAAGAATAAAATGATATTTCATATGTACATATCGATAATTAATAAATTAATACCATAAATATGAGATTTATATCATATATGTTTTTTAATCCCATCTTCACTACATTCCATGTGAAGAGTGAATGAATTATATCACTTTGAGGTCGTGGTGGTCCCCACATCCACAAACGATGTTATCGTATTCCAAAAAATATAAAGCATAAAAGTATCTGTTGTATAAAAATTACATTAAAATACTAAAATTATAAATATAACATATATATAATATAAAAATATTAAGTCCATTATTATTACCAACCTTAAGAGGTGGTAATGGATGAACTGACAACATCGGTTAGTTAGGCAGTAGTCTTCCATACACACAAATGATGATTGTGTATCCCATTTGATATAAGTGTGTGAATTTGTCGGTATAAAATATAATATAAAAATATATCATTATATTTAGGATATTAAGGTTATTATATAATCATGGAATAATAATAATTGAAATGGTTTGAAAAATAAATAAAACAAAAGTGATTGTTGAAGAATGGTACCTCTTTTTCAGGTAACTCCATTTGGTTTCAACGAAATAAGTTACTTGGTTTGATTTCTTCCCAAATAAATGACTCTAAAATGATATTAGATATTTTTTTAGCATATTTGGTCAAGTTTTATATGGTCCAAAGGGATTTATAGGTGTGAATAAATGGGGAGGGTGAGTTCCTTTTTATAGTGGAGAGGGAGTGGCATTCTTGTACATATAAAACTGAAAAGTAATTTTTTATTTGAAAAGTACATATAATGAAAAATTGATAAACCAAAAATTATCTCCATCATATATACTAAAAAAACAAGCTAAAAGTTCATTAAAAACAAATCTAAATATTTTAGAGTCAACTAATCTAAATAACCCCCAATGCCACATAGTTACCTAGATATCCAGATCAAATTGTAAAGGGGCTTCAATATGACCAGCCTTTTTGTTCCAAATTTTGGTATATTCCTCCAATGTAACCTCCCCTTAAATTATCATTGAATCAAAATGCGATATTTCTTTTCAATCCTGTTTTTTTCTCTTCATTAATGAAATCATGAATCATTACCTCATACAACTAGTTAACTACCACTTTTGGGGTGTTGATAAAAATGGATTCTTCTAAAATTTCCTCCTTTGAATTTAGAACAAGCTCCTAGTGTTTCTTTCTCTGCGATACCATTTGTTCATCCACCATATTTGAGTAATGATCCAACACTGTTCTCCCAAACACCTTAGCTCCACCCTCTGGTGATTTTCTCTCCTCATTGGGAGTCTTCTTGTCCATCATTCCTTAAACTAATTCCACGACTTCAATCAAATAAGGGTCTCTCAATTTATCTTCTATACCAATGCACCTTTCCCTTCCTAATGACTTTGTTACTATTTTCTTTGAGGTCCTTGAGTAATATTTTCATGTTGTTGATTCCCCACACACTTTTGTTCTGGTAAATTCTAACAATAGATATTCCCTTAATTTATATTCCATGAGCCATTACCAACCAAAGATTCCTACTCATAATCTGTAATGTTTTGGGAGTCACCCTATTTGTCACTTGGATCCTCATCTTTGGAATATATTAACCAAACCTATTTTCGTTACCATCTAGGGAGAAAGGTTGTCCATCCATCAGGGTCATCATTTTTCTTTCTGGATTCATTCAATATAGAGAAAAAATTATGGATATTAATTATATTGGATGCTCTGCACTGATCAAGCACCCCTTAATGCAGAGGCACTACCACATACCTATTAGTTGTATTATATATCGTTTAAAGCACCATTGACTCGGCTTTTAAATCCATCCCTATAGTTGGAAGTGCGTTTCTTGATTTCTTTTATATGATCAGCCCCTTCATCCTAAATATTATAATAAAAATAGGTAATAATTGTATAACAAGGTCAACACATGGTCAGTGACATAGGGAAACCCTGGTCCTGAATCAATTTAGCAAAGATGTCATAATCTTTTAGATCCTGATGCTTGGCCCTTGTCTTAACTAGGGGAGGATCCAAAGATGGTTTTTATTCATAATAAATCAAAAAATATAGTGGATTAATGTACTCTAATACATTGTGCTTTTTGGTATTAGACACCCCAGGAGAACACCTATTCCCCTACGATATGAGGAAGCAACATGAACCAAAATCATGATTGATTAACAAAAATATGTCCATGATTCAAAGACTCCCTTCTCCTTACACTGGAATTATTTTCCAATAGTAATACATAACCAATAAATTTTTGGATTTGGAAACATCATCCTCGATGCATAAATGTGGTAAAATGAAATGAAACACATATTTTCTTTTATTAACTATGCATAAAAAATGGCTGACTATATTCCCTAACATAAATAGGATGGATTGATTTTGTAAAGGAAGACAGATTCCAATGAGAATAACCCATATTTCCATCAATGGATCTTCACACTTCATATGTAGATCGTATGAATAGTAGATGATAAAGAATTTATATTCATGTTAGAATCGTGGAGATTTACACCATTACATTATCAGATCATCCTTTAAGGAAAATCGGATCATTATATGATGCTTTTCCAATAGGCCAATGATCACCAAATCCAATAAACCCCTGGAGATGAAGATGAATCTATCAAATGAATCCTCTAAAAGTAGGAGATATGTGAAATGTTCTATAAAATTCATATTGATCAATGAAAAGGCCTCTATAAATTCCTCCATTGAAATTATAAGTTGAGGAAAACCATTATAGAGGTCGACCACTTTAGGAAAAAGATCGATCACATGAAAGGGGGAAGAAAATCATGGTAGCAGAAAGGGATGAATAGATGTACATGATAATCATTTAGAGTCTAAGGGAGTCCCCCCTGGATTAGGTAGGTACCTAATTCATAGGCATCACCGACTATGGTATCGCAGGATTGTCGAGCATCGCCTCCCCATTATTTTAAATATAAAAAGATAAAAACTATTTATAAGTCTACCTTACATCATGTTCCTATAATAATGATCATAATTCCATAAAAGATGGTATATGGTTTATTAATATCCATACAATAATTTTTAACAATGTTTCAAGGCCATTTATTCCCTTAATATTAAATATTAACCATTTTGTAAACACATTTTTTACCATAATTGTTGAAATTTAATTTAATTTTATTCACTAATATTTTGGTCAAAAAATGTTTACATCAATATAAATTATAAATTATTACTATTAAAAATATTTAATCAATTTTTCCAAATTCCAGTCACATTAGTGGTTGAAATTATTTTAAACATAATCCCATAGACAAGACAGGAAAATGAGTATTTTAAAGATAAAATTTTATAAATTTGAATCGATTTTATATAAAATTACAATGTGAAATTAATTATTATGAACTAAATTTGTTTAAATGATATAAAATTTATGTAATTATACTTTAATACAAATTAAATAAATAATTCTACACTATAACATTTTTAGATGAAAAAAGAAGTCTTCAATTTAAATTTTGTGGCATTCCTAATTCACCAAAATATGAATGCTTTCAAAAAATACCAAAAATTAACCCAAATTTTCATTGTTATATTTATTTTAAAAAATAAGTTTATTATTTCAAATAAAATTTATAAAAGTGTCAAAATTATATTTAAAATAGGTGCACCATTAGAAGGTGGTAAAACTGCCTTTTTAAAATATACATCTTTTTATGCTTAAAATTGGGTTTATTCTTATCTGAACCATGTGTAACTTATTGGATAAATTTAGAAACATTTTATTAAATATAATTAATATAAATTTCATTAATATCTTATAATTTTTTTTATTAACTTCGTTTATTATGATAAAACACCATTTTGGTCACAAACACGGTTTTTCATAAAACACATCCTTTAAATTAAATTGTTTTTTAGTTTGCATTTTTAATTGATTAGAAATAATTAATTTATTATAAAGACATTTTTAAATAATATATTCATAATATATTTATTTATATTCAATCATTACATTCCAATTCCTAGGTTATAACTACTATATTAAATATTAATAGTATATTGTTTTTCCGTAAAACTTGATCTTGTGTGGAACACACATTATAAAAGAGACACAATGATACGTGAAATGTAAGATAAACTTGGTGTTACCTAAAAAAATATACTATTTATTTCATGTAACATAGTCTATCGGAAAAATTAAATTAATTTGAAATAAAATATTTCTTAAAATCTTGTGATGTAACATGTTCACTATATGACACTAGGAACATCTTTTCAAGGATTCCGACTAAAAGAAAGGGTTTTATATAGATAACATGGGGATAATATACTCTCTTTATCAAAGTAGAACAATATTAGAAAATGAATTACCAATATCGATATTCTATAAACAATAACTAGAATAAATATACGACCAACCAACTCACAATAATCCAAACCAAAAAAATAATATCCAACCCAAAGTTGTAGATATATCATTAGATCTATGATTCAATGGAATTCCAAAATAAAGTCCTCAAAAACTCTCAATTGGGTCCTAAAATCATGTTTGGTTCCCTCATCCATGCTCCATCCTGAATCCCAACTCAATCGTCTAATATAAGTATCTTTCCCGTATCATATCCTACAAACATAAAGTCTATTTAGGTACCAATCAGGAAGCCTAAGTAGGGTGTGAATATAACTCTATAGGCCAACATTAATGGCATATAAAACAATATATAGTCTGTAATATTGTATTTATTGGTCCAAATAATGAAATACAAGTGATAAATAATTAGTTTCCACAATTTAATTATTCTTTAACCAGCCACATAAATTCCTAGATTCTTCATGACACTTGAACAAACAATACCTTCTTCAGCCCATGCTAGAGTATGAAACATATCAAATAGGAAATAACAATTCAATATAACATTGGAATCCATTATCCTTTTAATTCCAATTTTATATCATGACTACTTGGAATGTCAGTCCAACACCAATTTCATGGTCTTAGAACATCATGTATTACACCTAATGGGTATTTGAAGCATTAGTCCCTATCCCACACCTTATGGTTATTTGGAGCATATGTCCATGTTCCAAGCCTCATAGGTAATCAATAATTATTCCCTATACCATTCAATAATATTATTATGCATGCATTGGGTTCTATAACATCATATTGGGAACCCCATGGGTATTTGTAGCATTTTTCCTTATCACACAACACATTTATCAACCATTACCATTTATCACATATGTAATATTCATCAAGGGTAGCCACCATTTACCATCTTATCGAACATTCTCATCCTACTGCACCATTTCAATTTATCTTATTAATGATTTTTCATCACTTAAATTACATGGAATAATATGAACAATTCACAATGAAACCATTTTCAACTTTTATTCATCTAAACCATTAACCCATCAAGGTTAGTCCAACCATACCATAATTCTCATTATCAACCAATTTATAATCACATCAATCAACCAATTTCATACCCACATTAATCCACCAATTTCATGATCACATTAATCAACCAATTTTATCACCACTTTAATCAACCCATTTCATAACCACATCAATCAACCAATTTAATAATACCATTTATCAATTAATTAATTCACATCGATGATTAAATTTCCCAATGTGGAAATTGTGATGTAAAAAATACATATACAAAATTATAACCAATACTGTTGGAATTAGTAAATAGATCACCCACATCAAGGTCATTGATATACACTCTACCAAGTAAAACCCTCATTTTATTGAGATCAGCCATATTAAAATTGTTAAAAGAGATCCAAGAACGAAAATAGGATCACGATCAGCCCCCAAAACCAAAAAATATCAAAATGTTCCACCACTTCATTAGGAGAACAGGGAATGAAAACAAACCAAAAAATAACTTTCCAAGTTTCAAACACAAAACAATTATGTTCATAAATGAATAAATAACTCCAAATCCACATTGATTCACCCAAGGGTTGAGTGGAGGATGGTTTCACAATGGTATAAAAAATCAACAACACAACCCAGTTAAAAATGATTCTCCGTAATTTATAGGGTGTTTAATTACATTACACATTACACAATTTTTTTAGTGGGTTCTGACAAAACATATGTCACCTCACATTAGTAATTATCCTAACTAATTATTTCACGTCATGTAATAATATTATGAAGAATGTAATATTTTTATTCCTTGTACTAGTTAACCATGTGTAAAAATTCATGACATGTGTTTAAGGAAATTCACACATCATGTAACTTGTTTTCATGGCATTTAAATCTTTCATATACTATGTTTTATAAGAAATAGAATTATTCATTATGGATTCAAATCACTTCTAACATCTTTCAATCCCTTGGAAAACCATTAACACCCCTTTGATGAATAGAAAACATGAAAGGGAATATACCTGGTAAAATAATGAGATATAAGAATATCCCCATGTTATAATATCTCATCCTCAATCTGTACTTACAAGAATCTCGAGTCCCCTGAGGTAAAAAGGTCAGGCCACTGAATTATCATATCTTCTTCCCTCTCCCATGTTTCCTCTTGAACATGGCCATTTATTAACAATACTTGAACTATCGACATGGACATTCCCCGTAACAATCTCTTTCTATGATCCATAAAAAAATATGATTCTCTTAAAGGATACATCTTCCTCAAGATCAACATCATCAACATCGATCACATGAGAAGGGTCAGGGTGATACTAACAAAGATGTGACATGTGGAAAACATCATGTTTTTAACTATACCTAAATGGAAGAGCTAATCAGTACATCATTATAACAATTCTCTTTATGACCTCCAAAGGTCTGACAAACATGGGCACCAACATTCCCTACCTCTGAATCCTATGGTGACCCAATCTTGGTGAATCCTAAAAGAACACATTCTCACCCAGTGTAAAATCAAGGGTACATCGGCGTCTATAATCAAATGACTTCTACCGAATATAATCCATAACCATACATTTATGAATAAGATAAACATACTCTAATGTCTCTAACATGAGTCTTATTCCCAACAAATTAGACTCCTCTACCTCCAACCAACATATATTTGATCTGAAGTTATTTCTACAAGGTGCCTCATATGGTGCTATTTGATTAGTTTCAGGGTATTTTTGTTATATAAGAACTAAAAAAGTTCTTGGTAAATTTCCCAATACCCACCAAATACAATGATTGATTCTCATTTCATATCCTCTAACACAAGTATAGTACGTTCTGACTAACAATCAATCTGTGAGTGGAAAGTGGTACTTATAAATATTTATATACTAAGAGACTTTTGAAAAACATGCTAGAAGAATGAATTGATATGTGAGTCATGGGATGAAATGATTCTCTTTGGAACCTCGTGAAGATGGGCCATCTATCGAATATACAATTCTCCCAAATGATTCACTAATAAAGTCTCCAAGATATAAAATAAATTTTCCACTTTCATCAATCAATCCAAAATCACAAAATGGTTTATTTATTCAAATGCGTCCTCAGAAGACCCACCACAATGTCCATCAAAATTTCATCTCACATACATTATATAATTATAAATGTATTTAGTAAATCTCTAGGTTGTTGATGCTTGGCCTTCACATTTTGATAGGTGTAGAATTGTGTCACAAACCCCCACAATCTCAATTTTCTATCCCAAGGATGAAAACTATCACTGTAGGTCATAGTAAATTTTGGTAAAACCAAGATGAACAACCCACTTCGAGGCATTAAACTCACACATCATATCCTCTCACATATTTATAGGAACAACAATATGGTTCCTGACATTGATGATATCTACTTTATCTATAGTCCAATTTGATGTTGGCTCCCCACTTTCAAGGCTTTCCCTAAACTCTAGACACTCTTGATACTCAAACTACCTCTCCTTGGTCCAACTCAAAAGTGAAATCTCTACCTATATTGACATGAGGATCATCTTCTCTTAGATCTTTGAAACCAAAACATGCATCTCATATATAAAATTCATTATCATTCACTCAAAACTAGACTGATAAATTATCGAAGTAAGAGTTTTCCTGCTCAAAGCATCAAAAACACTATTTATCTTCCCAATTATATATGAAACCTAAAAATAAAATGAATTAATATACTCAACACATCTCCATTGTAGGATATTCAAGTATCACTGTGAAATGATATACATTAAGCTATTTGGATTATTATACATAGTAAACCTTTCTCCAAATATATAATGTTTCCAACACATCATGGCATAAACCATTACATATGATTTGATGTTTTACATAGGGTAATTTAAATCATGTAACCTCATCTTACATGACCCATATGATATAAATATATTTCCCTACATGAATAATAATCAATGTTTGACCCTGAATGCATCAAAAAAATTATACACTTCACCCAACTCGGGTAGGATAAAAAATGGTGTAGTATTAAAGCACTTCTTCAACACCTAGAAATAATTCTCACATGCTCTAGAACATTAAAAATTAACTCACTTCTAGTTATAGTTTGAAATTGGTGCTTCCAAGTAGGGAAAATCCTAGATGAACCTCTAATAGTAACCCTTTAATCCCAGAATGCTATGGATATCAAAATAATTCTTAGGATTATCCTAATAAAACATTGCCATAAATTTATCTAGGTCCACTGATACACCTTTATCTAAGATTATAAGACCTAATACATTTACATGATTATAGACACTAAGAAATGTGTTCCATGCACTTTTCCACAAAATGTCCTAAACATGGCTCAAAATTTTCACAGCATGACTCTGCATTTTTCATGGGGGTTAGTGATGGTAGCAAAGGCAGCGGCCTGACACTGAACCCAAACCGGGGTGTGGGGACGTATCCCCCATGGTATGGAACAAAACATTTTGTTATGTCCTTAAGGAGGAACCCAAGGCACTTGTTTTCAAACACCTCTGTGCCACCTTGTTGGAGCATGCTAAAGAATTTATTTTCGATAAGTCTTGAAAGTGGTGCCCTAGTTAGGAAAAATAACCTATGACATGAAAATCTATTTGGGTGCCCTCCATCCAGTGCACAATCACTTGCGTGCCACACAATTTTGGCACAGCCCACTTGCGTGCCCAAACTTCTTTTTCACAAGGTCCTGTCTTTTCCTATAAATAGACCCTTGGGGTGTTCATTTTAGGGGAATGATTTCTTTGAACCCCAATTGTTACTCTAGTCGCCCTAGTGCTTCACCTAAGTCTTATAAAACATTAAAGGTAGTTATTAAACACCTTGAGAGGCAAATTTAAACTATCATAATTAGACTTAAGTCATTTTAGTGTTTGAAAACCATAAACCATTCACGCCTAAAGTGACCAACCTCCATAAATTAGCAACACTTGTGCGCCACGTATTCCTTTCATAGGAACTTGAGCGCCCCACTTATGGGATTACCTATGAATACTCTTGATGGCTTGAGCCTAGTATCGCCCAAGTATTACTATACAGGTTGTTTATCACTTAATTTGATATCAAGTATCTTAGGTCTATTTTCACGCCATTATCTACTTGAGAATGCCTTTTGGATTCACTTATTCTCTTTAGTTTATATGCCACCAAGACTTCATCAAAGCCATTCAAGGAAGGGCTTATTCTTCCTCATCTCCCTTTTCAAAAAAAGATTTGGTTGAGACCTCCACAAAAACCTCCAGACTTATCAAACCATTGGGAAAGGCACATCAACATGTCTCCTATTTGGGTTTTTATTTCCACAGTTAGAGTTTTGCAACATTTGATTCACAATGGGGTTAGGGTTCATAGAGTGTCTGTGGGTTTGTATATCAACAGTCACATAGACCTTTCTCTTAGGAACAGTGTTGAGAAGTTCACAATTTGGAGGAGGGTTTGGGTCCTAGCCTCTCCCTTATAAAATAGATGACCCAGAACCCCAGGTCTCTAGTAGGGGAAGGTACAGTTCATTCATACTTTTTCTTTTAAATAAAGAAGAACTCTCCCTCCTCTACCAGGATCAATTTTAGGGAAACCATCCTAGAATAAGACCCTATATTTTCTTACAGGAGGTAGAATAATTCCTTCTCCATTATTCTTCGGTTCCATAGATCATATGGGAGATGGGAACATGGACTTTTGTTTACCTTTACCTCTCCTGTTGGGATTTTTCACCATGCACATCCCTCATGGTGTAAGACCCTAACTTTCATCACTTCCTCCTTACATCAGACCCCTGTCCAATGTAAATAGAATAGAGGGAAGGCTCTTCACTCACCCAATTCAATGGCCACCTCACCCTCATCCACTTTCACTACCAATGGTGCACCCCCTTCCATCAATGGAAGAGAAAACGTGTGGATGATTTTATTGAATTTTTGACATTCCCTTTTTTCTCACACTGAGCATGACTCACATGGGATTATATATTTTTCATTGTCACAACATTTTCACAATTTAATGTAATATGAGAACTCTGATTCCCACCATAACTGGGATATATAGGTAGCCTTATCAGGTCTTGAGATTACTAGATGTCCTCTTCAAGAATACAACCCTAATTCCCCTAATATTAGCATCCTCCTTAGGAATAATTCCCAAATTAAATCCTCAAATCACCAAAGAATCCTTTTCATGAAGTAAGCCCAAACTCATTTCTCTTAAAGGACTATACTCTCGTATGAGACTTATAGAACTACGTGAGCTTTGATTCCCATATATATGGGATATGTCGGAATCCTCTTTGAGGCTCAAACCCAATACCTTAATTAAACCCTGTTCTCCATGGGACATATTCCCTACAGGGTCTGATCCTACTTGGAAACCAATATTCTTTCTGTGTTCCTTGGGCTTCTTCAGCATAAGTACCAAACTATTTTGGACTAATCACATTCTTCTTATATTTTCATACCACATGACATTAAACTATACAGCTAGGTCCTTATCACATTCCCTTACAATGAATGATGTATTTCATTCAGTAGAACTGAACAACGAGGGTTCTGATTTATTTTACAAGAATATGTTGGTAGCCTATTTTATTGGCACGATCCATATATCAAACCAAACCTTCTTCTCCCTAGACGACAATAAATTCCAGAGTACCCCAATGAGTGGCTTAAATACCAGTATCATCATTATGATGATTAAAATAATTTATAAGTAGTATCTGAGAGGATAACATTGATGGAGAACCTCAAATACATAAAATTATATCCATTAATGAAGAACCTCAAATACATACGGATGATTTTAAACTTCTGACATGCTAAATATGTGATAGAAAATTCCAATGGATACTCTCAACCAATGCACATTCTTAAGTATCATGAAGTTCAAACATAATGAACACATAACTTTGGAAAGTAGGTCCCCTTTGGATAATGAACTGTTGGAAGTTTCCGGTTCCATAAATAAATCCAATGGAAACCTCCTAGAAGAAATGATTCTTAAAACTAAAATACACATTTCAAGGAACTATGAAATAATGATCTATCTATAATTGACACTTAAATAGCTTGGAATATAGCTGATTTTATCTTAGTGAATGTAGGATGATGTCATGATGTTGGTCATGATCATAATTATTTTTGAGTACACCAATATTTCATTCACAAAAAACCACAAAATCATCCATATATGAGTGGAATATCTATTTTATCACGTTTGTAAATATAGAATGACAATGTTTTAGCTCTAATGACATCATGAAGAACTCATGATTATCCACTAAATGAGGATAATATTCATTGTTAATTTATATAATATTCATGTGATTTATTAGTCAAAAACACCATTTTAGTGCATTTTACACTTTGAACATCATTTCACATTATGATTGTAATACCTTCTTAAAATGCACTATTATGTGGTACATTTTTAAACATCATTTAATGTACCCAATGATTCATCTGATTTTAAGGAATTTAGTTATCTATATTTCAATTTTATATTTTGTTAAATTGATTTAAACTTCAATATTATCATGTTCCATTTAGGGATCAATGGATAATTCATGGAAGAAGATGGTGATATTTTGTGATGAAAGGAAGCAATTCTGGAGAAGTCATATTGGACACCATCCCACTGATGAGACTGTGGGGCCCGACATACAGGCCCAATTAATCCCAACTTTCTTGGGATGTTATAAGAAATGTATAGTAACAAATCACCTTTAATGATCTAATTCTAATTCGTCCTTCATGGTGTTCATTTAGGTGGCCCAAATTAGAGATAAAATTCTAGGCCAGATTTTACGGCCCAGAAAAACAGCTGCCTAATATGATCATATCTCATAATCCCCAACTCCCAATGGGCCAAAAATTTACATGAGGTTATAAGACATCAGGATATCCATTTTCTTCTTCTATGTCCCACTCGGATTCGGCCTTCTAGAAGGTCTTCCGAGAGTGTCTTTTCAGTGAAGGAAAGCTGGCTGCCTCCTTGGGTCAAGGGTGGAAAAATCAGCTCCCCTTACTTTCCACCCACCTATGGCCTACCAAAATTAATTAAGGAGACTTTGACTGTTGGAGGCTCGACCCAAGGGCTCAAAAATTCTTATTTAAGTTAGTGGTGGTGAAGGAG
Source organism: Viscum album (assembly GCA_963277665.1). NCBI lineage: Eukaryota > Viridiplantae > Streptophyta > Magnoliopsida > Santalales > Viscaceae > Viscum > Viscum album. The sequence continues at coordinate 1,381,625,634 of OY728143.1, read as the reverse complement.
TTGAGAATCTTTGAGCTTTCTTTCATTGTAATGTTATGCTACGGTTTTGTTGTCTCAAATTTGTCTTCCACATGTAAGTTGTTTTAATTCATCCTTGTTTCTTAATAAAAGTTCTTCTTATCTTATTATTCTATACTTATCCTTATCACTTTGATACCGTTGGTTCATGTTGTGAACTTTTTCATACCAAACCTTGTGAGATTATCACACAATGGTGGAGTGATCATTTTTTTGTTGTTGTTTTCTTTACTTCTCAATTTCCTCCCTCATGAGTCTAATTTCCGCTTCCATTGAAACCATGAGATCAATGGAGGGATAACCCACTTATGGGTTGATACAGGGTAGTATAAAGGGGTTGTATTGGATGTTATTTATCACCCCATTAATGTATAATCACTTCTTTAATTGAGATTTTTATTTGATGATTTTTAAACTCCATCGTCCTTGTTGAAATTAAGGCCACACACTTCAAGTGCTAATACGAACCTTTACCTTGAAGTGCTCAAAACTTTGATCCTTCAAGTGTATAGGTGATTAGTATTAAAGGTTGTAGGAATTAAACCATTAAGTGATGATGTTCTTTTATCTCTTTAAATGAAACCATCTCAAATATAAGAAATTGAAATCTTTGAAAAGGAAATACGTCCAATCCACCCCGAGCGATAACCCAGGATCAACTCATTATTTTAAATTGAATTTACTTAAATCTATTAGTGATACTTTAGACCCATCTAAAATCAACCCATGTTTTCCACTTAATATCCAAAAACAGTCCTTAGAATGTGCGTGTCTATAGGCTACTTCTTAGGTCTCTGTGGATTCGACAACCTAAGCTAGACTACAAGGACCTCTCTACCTTCATATCTTGGGTAAATTTGAGCGAGAATCAAATTTTGGCATCGTTGTCAGGGACCCAAGTAATTCATATAAACACCCATTATATTCTCCCCCATTTCTTATTTTCTCATCAAAATTTCTTATCTTGTCTCTTTCTCGTTTTTTTTCTTTTGGCGCATGTCCGCCTACACCCGCGATCAATCAAACCATCTAGTTTGGGTGGACAGTCCAGGGGTTGGGGAGTCAATTACACCAAGTTAACTCATTCCATTAGATCCTAACCTTCCTAATACTCTAGAGTCTAAAATTGAGCCCATTTAAATGGAATTTATTCGAAGAAACCAACTCATAAACCCGGTTGGGAACCAAAATGGAAACCCAAATGAGGTAGCCCCAAACTTGGGGAATGCAATTGATCAAACCATGAATGACTACCTCACACCTTACTAGACCAATGACCCCTCATGAATTAGACAAAATTACCTAGGAGATGCCAACTACATCTTTAAACCCCATGTCCTAAACCATCTTCCCACATTCCATGGAATGGAGTCCGAGATGCCCTACCTTCACATTAAGAAGTTCAATGACATCGTAGAAACCATGTGTCCCCCACATCAACTAGAATCAGCTAAGATGATGCTATTTACTTTTTCTTTAAATTATCAACCTAAAAATTGGCTAAACAATTTGAGACCATCATCCATCACCTCTTGGGACCAACTACAAAGATATTTCTACAAAAAATACTTTCCGCACCACAAAACAATTTCACTTAAAAAGAGTATCCAAAACTTTTTTGAAAAAGAGGGAGAGTCATTCTATGAAACATGGGAGATGTTCAAAGACTATCTAAACATGGTTCCACACCATGGTTTTCTATTCCTAAATTTGTTAGAATTTTTTATGAAGAGTTGGGTCCAGGGAACAAACAATTCATTGACATGATGTGTAATGGAACATTTAAAAACAAAGCCCTAAATGATGCTTACAAGTATCTAGAAAGCTTTTCTGAACAAAACCAAACATGGGGAACTTCACCTTATTCTGAAAATCCACAAAGAACTACTAGAATTCATACACTTGGAGAAGAGGAAAGCCTTAGGGTAAAACTCGCAGCACTCCCTAGGAAGGTTGAAGAAGTAGACCTTAGGAAAGTCCATGAAATCCAAACTGTAGACCTTGTTTGCACAATTTGTGACAAACATGAACATAAGACAGACAACTTCCCAACCATTCCATCCATCAAGGATGTTCTTTTAGGAGGACCCCCAGCGGAAGTAAATGCTTTGAAATTTCAAAATCCTAAATACCAAAACAACTTCAACCTAAGGTATAATGACCGCCCAGGCTTTCGCTGGAAAGATTTCCAACAACCTAGCCAACCACATGGAAAAAATCCTTACCCCCATCACAACTACCAAACCCATAACCAGTTCCAAACCCAACCTATCCAATACCAACAGCCACCGGTCCATTTTCAAAAAACTATCCCACCTCCAAAATATCCCCCAGGGATAAACCAATCTTCTCAAGCACCAACCCAAACTGTTCCACAAAGCCTACTAGAAAAACTGTGCAAAAAAATGGAGAGGATGAAATCATAATCTCTTCCCTAAAACAAGAACATCAAACCATCAAAACTGGAAAGGCACCCATGCCTACTCAGGCGGTTCCATCCTCAACTTCATGGGGAGAGTCAAGTTGTACTCAAACAACTCATGAACAACTAAAGGTTGTGACTATTCTAAGAAGTGGGAAATCAATTGAGAAACCTGAACAACTAATTCAGAATCCACCTAAAGATTCAAACTTGGATGAAAATTCAAATGAACCACAAGATCAAACTGAGGAAACTGATAACAATGTGAAAGAAACACCTCTTCAATAAACAACCCCACAACCTGCACCATTTCCTCAACGCATGAGGGGGAAACCCAAGCCTGAACTGAGTGAAACATTGAGGGAAATATTCTCACAAGTCAAGTTGAACATTCCCCTTCTCGATGCATTCCAAACCATACATGCATACTCAAAGTACCTTAATGACTTGTTCACTTTTAAAAGAAAATTCTCACATAAAAACCAAGTCCTTTTGGCTACTAATGTGAGTACCACAATTCAAGGGACCATTCCTCCTACGTTGAAAGACCCGGGTTGACCTTACATCAATGTTGAACTAGGAGAGAGAAAAGTTGTCAAGGCCTTGTGTGACCTAGGTTCTAGTGTCAATCTCGTCCCCTATGTCGTGTACTGCCAGTTAGGCCTAGAAGAACTCAAACTCATATCTGTCACACTTCAACTTGCTAATTGTAGCATTAGGTTTCCGAAGGGGATTTTAAAGGATGTTATGGTAAAGGTTGAAAACTTTATCTATCCTGCGGACTTCATTGTCCTTGAGAACCATCCAAACATAGGAAATAAAGAACAAATCCCAATCATCCTTGGCCATCCTTTTCTTGCAACAATCAACTCTGTTATCCGAGTCTGAAATGGAAACATGACCATAAACTTTGGGAACATGAGTCTAGACTGGAACATCTGTAATGCAAGCTCACAAATAGGGGATGATGAGGACATTCATGAAGTAAACATGATAGGAAGCATTGATAATGAATCCATAGAACATCATGGAATATTTGCTGAATGTTTAAGTCAGGATGAGATTGATTTCCTTTGTTCACATGAAGGATGTTTATCTCCTTGGCTTGAATCATTTTCAAATTTCTCTTATGATGAAGTCTTAGGTCCAACAATTAGTGAATCCTTTCAGGAAACCAATTTCATAGAGACCAATCAAACTTCCTTCCCTAAATATGATCAAGCCAATCTAGTAGCTGAAACTTCTACATGTGGGGAATCAATCCTATCTAAAACTTTAGGAAATAAAATTGATATTGCTCCAATGTCCCAATCTTATACTGAAATTATGAATCTACCTAAGCTTGAATTGAAGGAACTTCCCGCTACACTCAAGTATGCCTTCCTTGGACACAATCAAATACATCCTATTGTCATTTCTTCTTCTATTGAAGCCGATCATGAGAGGATGCTTCTACATGTCCATAGGAAACATAATAAATCCATTGTTTGGACCCTGTCTGATAATCCTGGGATTAGCCCACTTATCGGGACTCATAGAATTGTTCTGGAATCTGATTCAAAGCCATGTCGTCAACCTCAAAGATGACTCAATCCTAATCTCATGGAGGTAGTAAGGAAGGAACTTCTAAAATTGTTAAATTTTAGTATCATCTATCCCATAGATGAGAGTAAGTGGGTGACCCCAATTTAAGTGGTTCCAAAAAAGGCTGGAATCACAGTGATAACCAATGAGGATGGAGAGATTCTTCCAACAAGGGTGAGTAGTGGATGGAGGGTCTGCATTGACTATAGGAAGCTAAACTCATTCACCAAGAAGGACCATTTCCCCTTACCATTCATTGACCAAGTCCTTGAGAGATTGGAAGGTCAAGCCTTCTACTGTTTCTTAGATGGGTACTCGGGGTACAATCAAATTGAGGTCTCCCTAGAGGATCAAGGGAAGACTACATTCACTTGTCCTTTCGGTACCTTTTCCTTCAAACGCATGCCCTTTGGTTTATGAAATTCTCATGGAACCTTCCAGCAGTGCATGATGGGAATCTTCTCAGACATGGTAGGGGATTTTCTTGAGGTATTTATGGATGACTTCTCTGTGTTTGCGGATACATTTGAGGGATGTCTGAGGAATGTGGAAAGAGTCTTGTCAAGATGTGAAGAAAAGAATATAGTCCTAAACTGGGAAAAATTCCATTTCATGGTTAAAGAGGGACTGGTCCTTGGACATCTAGTCTCAGTTAGGGGGATTGAAGTTGATAAAGCAATGGTTGACATCATTCGTCACCTTCCATCACCCAAAACTATCAAGGATGTGAGGTCTTTCCTAGGAAATGCCAGTTTCTATAGAAGATTCTTCAAGGACTTTAGTTCAATCTCCCGTCCCATTTGTGCTCTCCTAGTAAAGGATGCTCCATTTTATTAGACATAAAGTTGTGAGGGTTCATTCTCAACCCTCAAATCCTCTCTCACCTATCCTCCCATTATGAAATCTCCAAATTGGAACCTTCCTTTCGAACTTATGTGTGATTCCAGTGACTTTGTTGTAGGAGCTATGTTAGGACACCGTTGTGATAAAACTCTTTATGTCATTGCTTATGCAAGAAAATCCTTAAATGATTCCCAAATAAACTACACCACCACTGAAAAGGAGTTACTTGATATTGTGTTTTCCTTAGATAATTTTAGGCCCTACCTCTTAGGATCCCCCATCACTGTGTTCACTGACCATTCTTTCTCTAAAATACCTCTTCCAAAAACAAGATGCTAAGGATAGACTGATTAGGTGGGTCCTACTCTTACAAGATTTTGACCTCACAATCAAGGATAAAAAGGGCATTGAAGATGTTGTAGTTGATCACCTCTCTAGTATGGAATTCAAAGACAACTCAAATCACCTTTCTGTGTCTGATTCATTTCTTGATGAACACCCATACTCTATGAGTGGCTGCCCTTGGTATACCGACATAGCCAATTTCTTAGTTACTAGAGTCATTCCAAAATTCTTAGGGACTCAAGCTCAAAGAAAATTTCTTTCTGATGTTAGACACTATGTGTTTGATGATCCATACCTCTATAAGTTATGCCCTAACCATGTCATTAGGAGGTGTGTTCCAGAATCTGAACAAGAGTCCATCCTTAAATTCTATCATAGTGAGGCATGTGGAGGTCACTTTCCCTCTAAGAAAACATCTACTAAGATTCTTCAATGTGGTCTCTTCTGGCCTACCCTCTCAAGGGACTCCTACACATTTTGTCAATGCTATCCTAGGTGTCAATAAGTAGGGTCCATCACAAAAAGAAATCAAATTCCACTCACTCCCATCTTAGTGGTTGAAATACATGACTGTTAGTGAATTTATTTCATGGGACCCTTCCCAAACTCTAGGGGACACCTCTATATCCTTTTAGCTATTGATTATGTCTCAAAATGGGTTGAAGCCATCCCCACCAAGTCTAATGACCATCATGTTGTGATCTAATTTCTGAAAGAGCACATATTTTCTCGATTTGGAATTCCTAGGGCTATAATCAGTGATCAAGGAACCCATTTCTACAATCTCACATTCTCTTCACTCATGTCTAATTAGGGTATTTCTCATAAAGTGTCCACTGCATACCATCCTCAAACCAATGGTCATGTTGAGTTAGCAAATATAGAGATTAAGAAAATTCTTGAAAAAGCTATCAACACCTCTAGGAAAGATTGGTCTGAGAAACTCTTATATAATCATTCGGCATATCATACAGCATTCAAACCCATCCTAGGAATGTCCCCATATAGGTTGGTTTATTGAAAAGCATGCCATTTACCTGTTGAAATTGAGCATAAGGCCTTTTGGGAAATTAAGAAAATGGATTATGAACTCTCATTGGCCAGAACAAAAAGGAAATTAGATCTCAATGAACTGAAGGAATTAAGGATGTAGGCTTATGAAAATTCAAGGATCAATAAATCTAGAGTTCAAGCCTACCAATCTAGGAATATCAAGGTCAAATATTTCGAACCGGGAAAACTTGTACTCTTGTATAGTTCAAAACCTCATTTACACCCGGGAAAGTAAAGGTATAGATGGTCAAGACCTTTCATAGTGCATCATGGGTACCACCATGGGGCAGTAGAGATTCAATATCCCAAAGTGGTTACATTTTCAAGGTCAATGGTCAAAGGTTGAAACCATTCATTGAATCATTCAATAAACATGAAATATAGGTTGAGTTAACTGAGACAACCTATGAATGAGGAAAAAATTGATAGAGTTAGGGTCCATGTCGGGCTAAAGACATTAAACAAAGCGCTACATTGGAGGAAACCCATGGCTTTCAAGTTTCCTATCATTTTGTTGTTTTAATAAAATTTATACTTCAAATAGAATTAATTAATCGTTTTTATATTTAAAAAAAGACTGTTGACCTGTTCTTCTATTATGAGTATGGATGGGTATGAAAGGGGATCACCGTATTGATTCATGTCACGCGGTGTGATCCCTGAGTTATACCTTAACTAGAAAATTAAAAGAAGAAAATGTATCATTAGTTTCATTAAAAAACAGAAAAACAGGAAAAACCATAAAAATGATGATACTTGGAATTAAATAATTCGTTGTATTGTTTTTTTTGTCTGGTTTGTTCTTCTTTTGGTTCAGGTACTATTTTGGGTGATACATATTCAATAAAAGAGTTTCCTATATCCCCCAAGAGATCAAAGGACTAATTTGGAGCAGAAAGAACTTCAACTTCAACCACCAGGTGATTTAATTCCATGATCCTCAGTTTCAATTTCCTTTTTGAACTTCAATTATCTTCCTCTACTCCTTCTAAATTTTCATTTCTTCAAACACTGGGGACAATTTTGTTTTATGTTGGGGGAGAGATAAAATAAAAAATGCTTTTGTGTCAAAACAAATGAATGAAAATAAAATGTGTTAAAGGAAGGAAAAATTACTTTTACTTTGAAAATGTTAATAGACATTTAACACTTTGAAACTAAATATCAAATAATTTAGCATGCCCGAATTCTGATTTTGATCCTTGTATAATTTCATGGGCATAGATTTTGGAAAGTGTGACTATCCAATGTGATATTTCATCGTTTATATTTTCAACCAAATAAAAAAAAGATCACAATGCAAGTCCTTTGGATAGTGGGGTATTAGTTTGAGTTCATGGGGCCCCCTAAATATATAGCATAGGTTTGGTGATCATTTCAGTTTAATATGAGAATTCAAAAAAAAATGTGCGTAGAGCAATGAAATGACCTAATGCATGGCTTTCGGCACTTGGGGATCATGACTCCATAGTTGTCTAGCCCAGAGATAGTAATTTTATCTCTATTTTTGGTAATTTGAATTTGTTTTTGACTATGTTAACTCGAGATAATGCTCGAGTATGTGAGCTTCACTTACTGCCCTAAGGTCTTTGAGCCTGGGAGTAATCGGCAAAGTCTCGCTATAGGGGTTGACTCTTTTGAGTGCAATTTCAATTACCATGGAAAAATTGAAAAAAAAACAAAAAACAAAACAAAACAAAAAAATATATAATACAAAAAAAATTGAATACTCATCTTAATATTGAAATGTGATTCCACCTAGTGATTCCGTAATTTTCCCCTTGAATAAAGATGAACCCCCATGTCTATTGTGATGCACAACACATCCTCATACTTAATTGTTATTGGATAAAATATGGCAATGAATTTGAACAAAGGAATGGGATTGGGATTGTGATACGCTTATGAAACTATCTTGTATTAAAATATTTTGATGGTTTTCATGATTGTTTGGTATATGGGTTTCTGGTGATCACTGTGTATTAAAATGTTTTTGGAAAAGGGAATTTGAATTTCATATTATTGAGATATATTTTTCTCGGGACTAGCAAAACCAAAGTTGGGGGGTGTGATTAGCCACTAAATGAGGCTAATATCCATTGTTAATTTATATAATATTCATGTGATTTATTAGTCATAAAAACCATTTTAGTTCATTTTACACTTTGAACATCATTTCACATTATGATTGTAATACCTTCATAAAATGCACTATTATGTGGTACATTTTTTAACATAATTTAGAGTACCCAATGATTCATCTGATTTTAAGGAATGTAATTATCCATATTTCAATTTTATATTTTGGTAAATTTATTTACACTTCAATATTATCATGTTTAATTTAGGGATCAATGGAGCATTAATGGAAGAATATGTGGATATTTTGTGATGAAAGGTAGCAATTCTGGAGAAGTCATATTGGACACCAACCCACTGATGAGACTATGGGGCCCAACATACAGGGCCAATTAATCCCACATTCCATGGGATGCTATAATAAATTTATAGAAACAAATCCCTCTTCAAAATAAAATGCTAATTTGGCATCCAAGGTGTCCATTTAGGCGTCCCATGTTAGAGATAAAATTCTGGGCCAGATTCTGTGGCCCAGAAAAACATCCCACTAATATGATCATATCTCAGACTCCACAACTCTAAATTGACCCAACTATTATAGGAGGCTAGAAGAAATCCTGACCCCTATTTTCTTCATCTATGGACCACTCTGACTCGGCCATCTAGAAGGTCTTCCAAGCATGTCTATTCGGTGAAGGAAATATGTCTGCCACCTCGGGTCAAGGGTGGAAAAATCAACTCCCCTTACTTTCCACCCGCCTATGGCCTACCAAAATTAATTAAGGAGACTTGGACTATTGGGGGATCTACCCAAGGGATCCAAATGCCTATTTAAGGTAGTGGTGGTGAAGGAGTTGAGAATATTTGAGCTTTCTTTCATTGTAATGTTATGTTGCAGTTCTCTTGTCTCAAATTTGTCTTCCATATGTAAGTTGTTTTAATTCATCCTGGTTTCTTAATAAAAGTTCTTCTTATATTATTATTCTGTTACTATACATATAAATTTGATACCATTGGTTCATGGTGTGAACTTGTTCATACCTAACCTTGTGAGATTATCACACAACGGTGGAGTGATCATTTTATTTTTGTTGTTTTCTTTACTTCTCTATTTCCTCCCTCATGAGTCTACTTTCCGCTTCCATTGAAACCATGGGATCAATGGAGGGCTAACCCACTTATGGGTTGATCCAAGGGAGTAGCAAGGGGCTGGATTGGATTTTATTTATCACCCCATTAATTTATAATCACTTCTTTAATTGAGATTTTTATTTGATGATTTTTAAACTCCATCGACCTTGTTGAAATTAAGGCCACACACTTCAAGTGCTAATACGAACCTTTAACTTGAAGTGCTCAAAACATTGATCCTTCATGTGTATAGGTGATTAGTATTAAAGGGTGTAGGAATTAAACCAGTAAGTGATGATGTTGTTTTATCTCCTTAAATGAACCCATCTCAAATATAAGAAACTGAAATCTTTGAAAAGGAAATACGTCCAATCCACCCCGAGCGATAACCTAGGATCAACTCATTATTTTAAATTGAATTTTCTTAAATTTGTTAGAGATCCTTTAAACCAATATCAAATAAACCCAATTTAGCGACTTCATATCCAAAAACAGTCGTTATAATGTGCGTGTCTATAGGTCACTTCTTAGGTCTCTATAGATTCGACAACCCAAGCTAGACTACAAGGACCGTTCTACCTTCATATATTGGGTAAATTTGAATGAGAATCAACTCATATAGGACATACCAGCTTAAAAAATCATTATGTGCTATATAATATTGTAGAATTCTAAAATGATGATACCCTAATCTCAAGAAAATTTTGGAGAAAACACAAGCCCCTCCCAACTGGTCAAAGAGATTTTTAATATATGGAAGAGGATACTGGTTCTTCATTTTCATCTGGTTCAACTTATAGTAATGAACACATACACAAGGTTCCATCATACTTCTTAGAATACAATACTTGATAACCCCAAGGTGATGTACTCAGATAGATAATTCCCTTATCCATCAATTCTTCCAACTAAGTCTTGATCTATTAAATATATGTAAATTTCATTTTATAAGGTGGAATATAAACTGGGTCATCTCCATTATGATATCAATAGAAAACTCAAAATCTCTATCTGGTGGTATCCCAAAGAAGTTATCAGGAACCAAATCCAATAATTTGTCTAATATAGGGGGAAAGAAATATTGCTCCACACCCCCATCATCTAGAAATAGAATAGAATCTAGGGTGGTTATTTTCCTAGTTTCTGATGAATTGGCACCACAGGGACTGACATTATATCCCACTCTCAATGACGAACATGTAATTAACCCTTAGAATACATAAAGGTAACTCTCCTATGAAAACATATATGTGTAGGATGGATATTATACTAATCAGCCCATACCCAAAATCATTTTAAAGCCTAACATGTCAAGTATGTAGATATCCCAAACAAAATGAGACTCTCTAACCTTAAGTGAACACCCCTTTCATAAATAGATGTCTCTCGACTTTAATACCAAAGGTGTATATATTTTCATAACCATACAGCAAAATCCATGGTCAAAATCAACCCATTCAAAAGTTTTTTAGATATAAAACAATGCGAGGATCCTGCATCAAATAAGGTTCTAGAATATGTTGAAAGTACAAGAATAGTATATCTAACAATCGATGGTCTAACATCTATATCCACAAGTATAGGATGAACCACGTGCAATTTTCCTACCCCTTTTCCTTGTGTTGCAGTCTGAGTCCCCTGTGATGTACCACTCTACTAATATGGGTTCTATTTCCTTGATGTACCACATCTACTTCCCCAACCGCCATGGATAGTAAAACTCCAAATTCTAGAATAATCTGGGTTGAATAATTCCTTCCAACACACTTCTTCTAAAAATATCACCCATCATTATCCAACTGTCGTGGGTTCCTTTAGAACTATTATAGATATCACATCCCTACACAATTTTATCACAGTATTGTTGGTCAGGGGAATTGTCAATCAATGGGAATGAGCCTACAACACTAGTGGAAGAGAACTAAATAAATGTATTGAGTAATAGATCTTTCCCTTGGCCACTTTTCTTTTTCACTGCTCTGGTTAACATTATCATAGCCACGCTTTCTACCCTCAGAAGAAGTATCTCCTGACCATTTAGGGAAAACCACATTTCTTTACTTTAAGTCAACTTCATGTTACAATCTGTTAGGATAGACTGATTATCAACTTCAAAAAAATTCATCCAAAATATGTTATCTTAGGGCTTAATCTCACATTTAATCCCATATTAAAAACATTTAAATATAGTATCCTCCTCTTATACCAATGCTTGAAAATGAATTGAAATTTTATAAAGTGACCAGTATAGTCCATCAGAGACATATTCTCCTAAGAATTCATCATTAACTCTTCATCCCTCTCCTTCCTAAGCTTCTTAGGTTAAAAGTTCTCCATGAACTTCTCCTAAAAGTTCATCCATACCATATTCTTCAGCGGTCCATCTTGAGCCTGGATATCCCACCAAATCTTATCTTGACCACATAACATATAAGAATACAATTTTACTCTCATTTCAATGAGATCATCTAAGTTGTCCAGGATCATCTAGAAAGACTCAATCCAGAACATAGTTGCCTCAGGTACACCATCTCTGGTGAATGTTGGCGGATGTTGTAACTGGGACTCTAGAGTGAAGTCATACATAGTCTTCACAACCTTAATTGGGTATCTTTCCATAAACTTCATAAATTAATCAATTTTATCACATAAATACTCTCTAACTCCTTACCTCAGAAATATTGGAGCCTCTTTTTGAACTACTAGAGGCACATCACCATCCATGTTCTCCCAACATCCTATCAATACACTTCATCATAGAGGCATTTCACTATAATGAAAAACACATGTTTTAGAACACATAACACAAAATTTAATCATTTTATTAATATTTATTCACAAAAATCTATAAAAATAATTCCATAATTCCCCACCACACGTTCAAACAAATCCCTTATCACTACCCTCAACCATCTTTATCAAGGTCATGGTTAATGTAGGGTAAAACATTTTCTAATCACAAGGCTTCTAATTGGAAAAAAATTTATCCTATTAATTCACCACATTTAGCATCATTAAAAATTTTCAATTTTATATTAAGAACCATTTGAATTGAAATTCAAAATTATGAAACATCATTTTCATTTAACAAACTCACCCAAAACCTTCTTTTATATGCACGATGAAAATGATACATGTCACATTAATCCCTAAGAACCCAAAATGATTCATGCTTACAAAACTCTTGTTCCATATGAGGACATAATAAAAAATATAAAAAATTAATAATATCACAAAAAAAATTCATCAACCAAGGCGTAATAACATTAAACTATTACATAAAGCATCAATCACATCAATCCCACCCTAGGTACTTGGGTTTTCCCCAAACATGGGTCAGCTACTCCAATTCATGAGCTCGTGACCAAGGCATAACTCATCCTAGTATATTTTATATATATACCAAATTTTTAGACAAAATAAAATAAAATAAATACACCCTTTGATACCACTTTGAAATGTCTTGAAATATGTTCCACATATTGGTGCCCCAAGCCAGTTTTCTACACAACCATAGGTTTGTCACTATGTGATCCAGATGTTGATGAATAGTAATGAGGGTATAATATAGATAATGTGTGGAGACTATACCCTATTTATCATAGAATTTTAATCGCATAAAATTAATAACCAATATCCAAATGGTATAAGCAATAAAAAATTAATATAAGACCAAACATCTCAAAAAAATCCAAAAAGGGGAAAATATCCAAACCAAAGTGGTGGATATGTCCTTCTATATTTGTGTCAAGTGTCAAATCAAAAAATTAAGACACTGAAAATCCAAAGAAGGTCCAAAAATCATATTGGTTCACTCATCCAAGATCCATCTTGAATCCCAACTCAACCATCTAGCATATTGTTCTTTCTTTTATCATGTCCTATAATCCTGAAGTCTATTCGGAACTAATCAGACAGTTTGAGTATGGTGTGAGTAAAAATCTGTTTGAGTATTGTTTGAGTAAAACTAATTAATACACCATCCATGAATTAAAAATAATATTTATTCTATAATATTTTATGAAGTTTTATAAATAATAAAATACAAGTTATAAAGAAAAAAATTTCCACAATTCAATTATACATTAACTAACAACATAAATCACTGGATTATGGATGACACCTAAAACAGTAATAACTAATTTTTCTCATGTTAGAGTCTAAACCATATCACATATACAATCCTAATTCATTATAACTTGGGAATCTATTATAACTTTAATTCTAATCTTATATCATGGAAACTCAGAACTCCAGTCCAATGCCAATGTCATTGGACTAAAACATCATTTATAGCACCTCATGCATATTGTGATCATCAATACATGTCCTAAACCTTATGTGTATTTAGATAATTAGTAGATATCTCACAACTCATGAGTATTTAGAGCATCATTCCATTTACTATAAAATAATATTCATATGCATGCATGGTGGCATAGAACATCATTCATGTCACCCCATGGGTATTTGGAGCATCATTCCTTGTACCACATCCCATTTTTCAACTAATCAAATTAATCACATATATCATATTCATAAAGGTTAATAATCATTAACCCTCTTATCAAACATTCACATCTTGATGAACAATTTCAATTTATCACATTAATGATAGTTCTTCACTTAAATCAAATGAAATAATATGAACAATTCACCATCAAACCATTTATTAACTTTTAATAATATAAACCATTAACCCTTAACGGTTAATCCAACCATACCTTAATTCCCATTATCAACAAAATCACAATCAAATTAATCTAAATAATTCATAACCACATTAATCAGCCAATTTTATAATTACATTAATCATCCAATTTCATAACCAATTTAATCAGTGAACTTTATAAACATGTTAATCAAAAAAATTAATAATCCCATTGAAAAATTATTTAATTAAATTAAAAATTGTAATTTTATGGAAATTTCAATGGTACCAATACATACACACAATTATAATGAAGACTAATGTAATTAGAAATTCGACCACCTACCTCATGGTTGTTGACAGACACTCGCCCAACCACAACTTTCAATTGATGGAGAATAGTCAGATTCACAATGGAATAAGAGAAACAAGACCAAAACAAGGATCAATATAAACCACCAAACCAACAATGGTCAATATTTTCCACTGGTCGATCAAAATAATGAGTAATGGAAGAAATCCAAACCAAAGGGACTTACCAGGATTCAAACACCAAACTGTGACATTTTAAGAAGAAGAAATAACTCCAAATATTTTTTGAGTCTCCATAGGGTCTAGATGAGGAATAATTTATGATCGTATCAAAAAAATAAATTTTAAATCCCATTTAAAAATTCTTCTCATGAATTTACATTGTGTGTAACTCCATTAAAATTTGTGTATATTCATGTTAGTGGGTTACGCTGAAAACCCGTTTGCCTTATGTTAGTATTTATACTGATTAATTATTACACATCATGAAATAATATAAAATGGTGTGTAATATTTTGATTTCTTGTACCAGTTCACTATGTGAAACTATTCATGACATGTGTCTGGTGAAATTCACACATCATGTAACTCATTTACATGGCATGTAAATATTCTGCAAACTATTTTTCACGCCCAAAAAATGTATTATTATTTAAGGATCAAAACCACTTCCAAAATATTCTAAAACCATATAAAACATTCAAAATTCATTTTATGAAATGACGAATCAAAAGAGAACGTACCTGGTAAGATAATGGGATCTTAAACAAATGTCTCAAAGAAGAAAAATTGAGAAAACAATCTCTAACCACAAATCTGATTTCCTTCATACATGTATTTACTTAATGTTTAGTAAATATAAATTTATTATATAACTATTAAAAAACATAATAAAATATTTCATACCATGTATTATATATATATAGCTTTCTATCAAACATTTATTAACATCTCTTTGTTAAAATCACTATTTTGTGTTATAATTTCATTGTTTTTCATGTTTGTTTTAGTTTGATAATTTTGTCCTTTAAAATTTAGAATGGTTCCATAATATAAAAAAATTAATCCAAGATAAAAATATCATATATATTCATTATATATGTATTTAAATTCATTAATAAAATCTAGAGATATAAAATAGATTACATCATTTATAGAGATGGTAGGTTATCCGTACGCATGATCATTATTTCCATTTTTTCTCAAATATGGAATGAAAGAAAAATAAATATTATTTTACCTTTTTTGAATCATTATTCTGTTATATTTATCATATATATTAATAAAATTCATCCATATTTACTTCCATGTCATAAAAGCATTTCACATCGCTACGTGGAGGTGGTAGTCCACACAGACACACGAATTATGTTATTGTTTTCAAATGGATTATAAGGTAAAAAGTTAGAAGTGATGTTATATTTATAAAAGTATATATGGTAATAAAAATATATTAATTAACTTTATCTTTTCTAACTTCCTTCTAATGGATACATGAAAAATGAATCAAATCACTTCATGAGGTGGTAGTCTGTCACACACATGAGCGATGTTTTCATATCCCCCCAAGGAATGGAAAGTATGAAGGTATATGTGATATCATAATAAATATGTATAATAATTTCATAAATATCATATAAATATGTTAAATTTATAACTATATCCATCCTTGAAATATGGTTATGGAAAATTAATTACATCGGTTTGTGAGGTTGTAGTCCTCCATACACACAATCGACGGTTTTGTTTCCCATTTGTTGGAAGGGGAGATGGATATAGGTAATTATATTATCATATTAACATATAAGTATATGGGAGATAATGGTGTTATTATATTATCATATATGATTAATTATTTAATGAGTTATATGTATCATTAAAATGAAATTGAATAGTAAATAACTATACCTCTTCTTTAGAAAACCTCTTTAGTTTTTACCAAAAACCACACTAGATTATATTTATGATCTAATAGAAGGACAATATGATGTGTTAAGTGATGTAAGAAATTTATTTTGGAAATTATTTTAACATCCAAATGGTTCATTAAGTGTTGATAGGGTAGGATAGGGGGTATACATTTATATGATGGGGTGTAAGAACCTGGATCTAGTTTCAGGTATGTTTTCCCTTTTTCTGAAGATTTTGATAAAAGATGAGTTCCTGGAAATTTTTTATGTACACGTCATGTACTTTATGATTAAACGCCTTGTACTTCATTGTCGCCAGAGGCCGTGTGCTGGCCATGTCCTGGCCACAAACACTGTCATGTGGGGTGATGTGGAGGCCTCCTAAAGTGGAGTACAAAAATAGTAAGTACACGTCGTGTAGTCCAAAAGTACACACCGTGTATTTTGTTTTTCATTAAACGAACCAAGGTCGCATCTGATCTCCCAAAGAGTCTTCTTTTTTGGTCTTGTTCTACTGAGATATACCGTATGGCACCGAAACTTCTCTGATCCCCCGATCCTCTGTTTGTTCTCCGAATCGACCGTCGTCGATTACATAGAATCGTAGCAGTAAGCTCTTCCTTCTTCTAGAGTTTCATTTTCTAATTCCTCATCTTTTTCAAGTTATCGTGGGTTGAACATTTTAGATGTTTTTGTAGATCTTCAATGTTCCAATCATATTCAAGATTCAAGGTTCACATATAGAGATCTCCTAACCCCAAGGTAGGTGGTTTTTTCCTTTCCGTTCGAATTCTTTGAGTATTATGTTCAAATTACACAAATACCCTTGAATGGGGTAGTGTATGTTTATCATTTTACCTCTATTGTTTTTCTTCCATGCTTGTATGCTTGTGTAGAGGTAATTTTTATATGAATTGGGTTGACTGATGTGACCTAGACGTTCTGCTCATGATTTGTTCTGCTTACAACTGTTTGGTCCTATTAAGCATATTGGTCATTTACCAGTTTTCCATTCCTTGTGTTTATAGGATGGAGTGTTGTTTCTGAAATGCTTGAGATATTGAAGACTGGTTAGCCTAGTAGTTCTATAGGTTTACTTTGGCCATATAGAATTACTATGTGTTGACTTACACGGGTCTGTGAGAACCTGGTGTTATAGACTAAAAGAGGATAGACTGAGTGACCTTTCTCAGAGATTCTTTGGACATTATAGACTATAGGGGGATAGACTGAGTGAGCTTACTCAGAGAGCCTTTGAGATTTATAGACTATAAGGGGATAGATCCAATGAACTTCCTCAGAGAGTCTTTCTTTTACTTGAATTACCTTGAACCACTCCATGCTATAAGGTGAATTGATAGGGTGAGCTTCCTCAGAGAGTCTGTGAACGACCTGGGGCCATAAGAGGAATTGAACGATTGAGCTTCCACAAAGAGTCTCTTGACCTTGGGGCTATAAGGGGAATTGACCTTGTGTGCTTCCTCATAGAGAACTCGATTACCTTAGACTATAAGGGGAATTAACCGAAAGTGCTTCCTCAGAGGGCCTTTGTGAATTCTTATGACATAACCATAGGGGTTAGGCTGAGTGTACTGCCTAGAGTGTTGCTTGAACTCATTTGGGTGGACTATAGGGGATGTCTATGGGTACTTCCTAGAGGGATACTTATGTGTGTTAGATGTTCCTCGACTTTGGACTGTGGATTGTTATTGCTGTGTACTTTCCTATTTACTACTTTCTATACTTTTACCAGCCATATATTCACTGACTGTTAGGCACATAATTTCTTGTAGATTCTTACTGGGATTTAGTCTCACGCCCTATTTGGGTCATGATTTTGGACATAAACATATTATATTGGTGTAGGTATAGACAAGGTCAAGCACCCTTCAACTTCAGGTACTTGATTTCATTGGAGCTAGAGAGCATGGGACAAAGCTGAGGCTTGCGATGCCAAGGAGTTGCTCATCTATTTTTCTTTTGTACTTGGGTTTAGTATGATATTCAGCATTGTGACTTATTTTTATATTTTCTAGACATATATATATATATATATATATATATGCTCTAGTTGTTTCATTATCAGTCTTCTATTTTTTACTATTGTTGGATATTTACTGCTTCCACTATTGTATGTTGTTTACTCCCGCTGTGTACTCTGCCAATGAGGGCATAGTTTCCCCACCATCACACCCAAGGCCCTCGCTGCTAGTCTGTAGCCTCTAGCATTCATTGAAATAAGCTTGAGGCCATGTGACCATCCGAGTATGGGGCACCTCTATGTGGCTTCCAGAACCGAGACGTTACAAAGTGGTAATAGAGGGTTGCTTTTATCTTGACTTATTGTTTGGAGCATTTAGTTAGGGATATGGAGGAATAGGTACTTGGTAATAAGATATGCCTGGGAGTTGCTAACCTGTGTATAGGGAAATTCAAATCTACCTCGTTTAATTAAAATTGTTCTGGTTTTGCAATTATTACAGTTGATTTGATTTCACCTCGAGTGATTCACAAGATTTGTTCTGTTGTTGTCAATATTATTGAGGTTCTATTTCTATTGAAACCTGATGAGATTAGGGTGTTCCATCTCATGCATCATATAGACACTTGATAGAAATCACATGTCATGCATTTTTTCCATGCCATCTAGGATTCATTTGAGATTTCATGTTGTTGTGATAGATGATGAGTAAAATATGCATGATGTTTATATAGTTTCCCTGATAGAAATACCTTACTTTTGATAGGGTATTCTTTGTGTAGAGATTTGCGTGAATGAACACCAAAATTTGGTTCTTGAGATGTTATGGTCCCTCATGGACTATAATTTGGTGGATCATTTCCTTGTTTTCCTTTTTACAACATGTATAAGATTACAAACTTTGATTCGCGGGGATTATGGGCCCCCACTGATCAGAATGTGTCACTTATGGTGTTCGTTTCAGTGTTTTTTAGGCACGAGAGCTGTTTCTGAGGATACTATCTGGAAAAATCCAGACTACACGGCGTGTACATCATGAATACACACCAGGTAGTATATAACTGTGTCACTGACTATGTCGACAGAGACACGGGGTTTCCCAAAATCTTGAAGGAACATGTCATGTACAGTACGTACATGTTGTGTTATAGTGACCGTGTGTCAACTAGTGTGACTAACGACACAGATGGATGAAAAGTAGGCTATACATGTCATGTCCTGATTTCACACGTCGTTCAGTGTAACCTAGGTACCCGTCCGTGTCACGAACAACACGGGTTGGGAAATCCTTCATGTACAAGCCATGTGCACATGGAGCACGCCGTGTAGAGTAAACTGTGTTATCGGCCGTGTAACTAAAAATACGGGTAGTTGAAACTTGTCTAGTACAGGTTGTGTCCGTCGTGAACATTCCGTGTAGTCTACGATTAATAGGACCATGTTGGTTAGTCGTGTAAGGAGACTCGGGCAGGGTAATATAGTTCATATACATTCCATGTCTGGGTATAACACGCCATGTGGTTGGGGTGTTACACAACCAGTTGTGGTAGAAGTACACACCAATGTGAATGGATTTAGAGAACATGTTGTGTAGTATTTATACACGATGTGTAGTCATGTTTATTAAATCTTGAATGTTTTATTCTCCAATTAATTTCTTGTAATATTATGTTTTTAGTCATTGATAATCCTGATCTAAGGTGTACATTTGAACTTTCAGAATTATTCCACCGAGACGTCCTTTGGTTGTACATCAGTTGCCAAACGGTGATAAGACATCGGATATGGCTGGTCAGAGAATTCTAGAAGATCCTCCTATTGTGCCAGCCTTGGCACCAGCCATTATAATTTTCATAGGTGCTAATTCATATTTCAAGGAAGGATTTCTGAGGATGTTGTAGACTTTTCAGGGAGCGCCTTCTCCTACCTTGTTGATGGCGAAATTGACACTGGTTTTTCAGCAGCAGCACCTTCCTAATTACTGTAGGGATGGAGGACCCCAGGCTGTAGAATCATGGCTACATGTCTCGGTGATCATCTTTGAGCATCAAGAGGTACCTCTAGAGAAGAGGGTGAATCTCTCTTCATATATGCTCCGAGACTCCTCCTAGAGGTGGTGAGAGGTGATCTCACAGTCAGGATGCCAACAGAGTATGACTTGGGGTGAGTTTTGGTGCATCTTCTATGATTACTTCTACCCAGAGACCTTGAGGGCCGATCGAGCCCAAGAGTTTATGAGTCTAGAGCAGGGAACTCTTTCTGATATGGAGTACTCATCTTGCTTTACAGAGTTGCAGCGTTTCATGCCTATTCCAGGAGGCGATGATCTATTCCTTGCGTGGAAGTTCTAGGATAGTTTGAGACACGACATCTGATCATAGGTGAACATCTTCAGGTTGACTTTGATATCCTCTATCATCAACTAGGCTCTGATCACTGAGCAAAATCTGAGGGATTCTAGAGCAGTTAGCCTGGGCGGTTTGACATCCAGGGTTATAGTTCCTCCTCTTGATAGGAGGAAGCACCGTAGGGAGTATGCTCAAGGAGATCAGAGTAGGTGAGATGTATCATCAGGCAGCTAGGTAGTATGGTACCAATTTGGAAGGAGAAAGAATACTAGGTCTTAGTGCCAGAGAGACCTGATGGAGTGTCGATCTTGCTGCATGATGGTCCATCTTCAGCATTTCTATTAGATCTTCTCACCTACAGCTGATGGAAGGGGTTCTTCTATAACCCAGCGTTCAGGAGAAGCATCGCCAGTATCTCACCAGTTAGAGAAAACGGGTTCTTCCGGATATTCAGTCTAAGTTGGAGGTCACGACCATGGTGTTCAGTCACCAGGATACCAGCGATAGCATAGTGGATCAACTCAGAGTGGTCAGGCAGGGCCACAAAGCCATAGAGTAGGCTAGACTTTTGCAGTGGAGCAGACCCAACATAAGCAGGATCCTGGACCTTCTACAGTTCGAGGAAATATCTTAGAAGCCTCAGTTTTATCTTCAACACTTTTCGATATAGGGGCTTCCCATAGATTTATATATGTCACTTTTGTGGAGAGTCTTGGTCTCTGCATCTTTTCATCTACCAACATATTGACACTAGACACACCGTTGGGGACTAGGATGGAAATGTACGTAAGTGAAAGAATTTCCCTCTAGATGTTGGTGGGTGTCACTTTTTATAGGACTTCTATTTCCTGGAGATGATAGGTTATGATGTCATTTTTGGGATGGACTGGATAGATTCCTTCAAGGCAGTTATTGATTGCTATCACCGCAGGGTGAGTTTCATGTCACCAGAGGGTGGATCTTTTCTTCATAAGGTTGAGTGGGATGTCCAGGCGAGTAGAGAAATTCAAGAGAATCTTGGGTTAAGAGGAGTTAAAGCCCATATTATCAGTCTTTATCTGGATTACCTGGACACTTCACTGTTAGACTTTCCTCTAGTGGTGGATCATTTTAGGGATGTCTTTCTAGAGGACTTTTTAGGTTTTCATCGGAGAGTAAGGTAGAAATTTCTATTGAGCTTGTGCCAAGAGTGGCACGAGTGTCTAATCCTCTTTATAGGATGGATACACCTGAGTTAGAGGAGCTCAAGAAGAAGTTGGAGGAGTTGCAGCTAAAGGGTTTCATCCGACCCAGTACTTCTCCTTGGGATTCACCTATCCTTTTCACAAAGAAGGAAGATGGTACCCTCAGGGTTTGTGTGGACTATCAGAAGTTGAACCAGTTAACTATCAAGAACCGATATTTGTTGCCTAGTATTGATGACCTCTTTGATCATCTTAGAGGAGCCTAGGTGTTCTTGAATATTGAATTGAGGTCTGGTTATCATCAGTTGCATGTTAGGCCATCTGACATACCTCTCACATCCTTCGTGAGCAAGTATGGTCTACACGAGTACTTGGTTATGGTGCTTGGTCTCACAAAATCGCCTGCAGTTTTCATGGAATTGATGAATCAAGTGTTCCATACATAGTTGGTCTCTTTTGTGGGGGTCTTCATGGACGATATCTTGGTGTACTCTCACACTTACCACAACCATGCTACCCATCATGAGATCGTTTTGAGTACATTGAGGGAGCATCAGTTATATTCTAAGCACTCAAAGTGCCAATTTTTGATGGATCATATTCACTTCATGGGTCATGTTAACTTAGAGACAGCAGTGTCAGTAGACCCAGAGAATGTGAAAGCAGTAGTTTCTTGGGAGCATCCGAAGAACGTCTTTGAGGTGTAGAGTTTTCTAGGGATGGCTGGATACTACAGACGTTTCATAGAGACCTTTTCATGCTTAGCAGCACCACTGATAGGTCTAATCAAGAAGGGTGTGAAGTTATTATGGTCAAATTCTTGTGAGTTAGCCTTTTAGGAGCTGAAATGGAGGTTGACTTTAGCACCAATACTAGTCTTTCTGGATTCGGGAAAGATTTATACCATTTACTACGATGCATCAGGTATCAGGCTGGGAGCTGTGCTTATGTAGGGAGATGGAGTCGTTGCGTATGGGTCTTTGCAGTTGAGGAAACATGAGAGGAATTACCCAACGCACGATGTGGAGTTGGAAGTTGTTGTTCATGCCCTACATAAGTGAAGACATTATATTATGAGAGAGAACTTTTTGTTTTTCACTCACCACAAGAGTCTCAAACAAATCTTCACTCAGTGTGATCTGAATTTGATACAACGAAGGTGGGTTGATTACCTTCAGTATTTTGACTTTGACCTTGCCTATACGCTGGGGAAAGGAAATGCAGTGGCTGATGTGTTGATCAGGAGGACTCATATACAGGTAGTTAGGGAGGCTAGAAGTGAGTGGAAGGTTATTTCTATGTTCTCTGAGATGTATTTGGAGGTGCACAGTAGACTGGGGCAGACTTTTCTATCTTCTGTAGTTGTTACCTCTACCCTTCTTGATCGAGTACGAATGAGGAAGCTATCCGATTATGATGGCCTACTCATACGGTAAAGCGTGTCAGGAGAGGACCCTATTCTTGGGTGGACTGTTGGCGAGGATGATATCCTCTAATTCAATGGATACGTATTGGTGCCAGTAGATGTACGCGAGAAGCTAATGTGGGATGTTCATTCCTCAGTTTGGGTAGTTCATCCTAGCATCACCAAGATGTATCGTGATCTACACCATCCGTATTGGTGGCCAGGTATGAAGAGGGATGTTTCTAGTTTCATCCTGAGTTGTTCCACATTTTAGCAGGTGAATTTGGAGCCTCAACAACTAGTAGGGCATTTATAGCAGTTACCCATTCCCGAGTGGAAGTGGAATGATGTCGCGATAGGCTTTGTGACCAATTTAACAAGGCCGCATCGATGGAATGACACAGTTTGGGTTGTCCTTAATAGACACATGAAGGTTGATAACTTCTTACCAATCAAAGAGACCTTCAGTGTTGATGAGCTAGGATGGTTGTACATCTGAGAGATTTTACATCTTCATGGAGTTCCAAACTCCATTTTTTCAGTTCCCGTTTTACTTCCCGGGTCTGGAAGGGGCTACATAAAGTTTTGGGTACAAAGGTACTTTTGAGTACAGCTTACCATCCCCAGACATATGGCCAGTCCGAGCATACAATTCAGGTGCTTGAGG
The DNA here is from genome assembly GCA_963277665.1 of Viscum album. Taxonomy (NCBI): domain Eukaryota; kingdom Viridiplantae; phylum Streptophyta; class Magnoliopsida; order Santalales; family Viscaceae; genus Viscum; species Viscum album. Next base: position 1,381,601,701 of record OY728143.1, on the reverse strand, counting down.
ATATGCTCCGGGAATGCATTATGAATTTTGGAGGTTCTTGGGAGAATTATATACCTCTTATGGAGTTTTCCTACAATAATAGTTTTCAAGCGACTATTCAAATGGAACCTTATGAGGCTTTGTACGGTAGGCCATGATGATCACCTTTATGTTGGATGGAGGCAGGAGAGGCAGCCTTGCTGGGACCTCATCTTGTCCAGAAGGCCACAGAGCAGATAGAGTTGATTTGGAAGAGGATGGCTACTGTGCAGTCTCTTCATAAGCCTTATGGTGATCAGAGGAGATGACCACTGGAGTTCGAGGTCAAGGATCAGGTTTTCCTGCGTGTCGCACTGAGGATGAGACACAAGAGGATTAGGAGATAGTGTAAGCTTTCACCGAGGTATGTCAGACCATTTGAGGTGTTGGAGAGAGTTGTTCTTGTTGCCTATCGGTTGAAACTACCTCATAGGTACCAAGCTATGCACGATGTCTTCTATGTTTTCCAGCTCTGATGTTAATTTTCATACCTGTCCCATGTCTTTCAACCCTAGGAGGTTGAGGTCAAAGTGGATGCGTCGTTTGAGGAGAACCCTATCCGGATTGTGGATCGTAGTACAATGGTTCTCCATGGCCGTTCAATTCCTTTGGTATGAGTGATATTGTAGTACGGGCGTGTATAGGACGAGACTTGGTAGAGGGAGGCTGATGTATGAGCACAGTGGATGGAACTATTTTTGATTTCTTCTTCTAGACTATGCTAGGAAATTCAATGACAAATATCTTTAAGAGGGGAAGTTTATAAGAACCGAGATCTTCTTTCAGGTATGTTTTTCCTTTTTCTGGAGTTTTGGAGAAAAGAGGAGTTTTTTTGGAAATTTTTGAAGTACACGCCTTGTACATTATGAGTACATGTTGTATACTTAATTGCTGCAAGAGGCCGTGTGTTAGCCGTGTCCAGGCCACACACACTGTCATGTAGGGTGACATGGAGGTCTCCTAAAGCGGAGTACAAAAATAGTATGTAAATGTCGTGTACTCAAAAATTACATGTCATGTATTTTTTTTCATTAAATGGATCGGGGTCGCGTCTGATCGCCAAATGTGTCTTCTCCTCTGTCTCGTTTTACTGAGAGAAACCATACGACACTGAAACTTCTATAAGCCACTGAGCCTCTGTCTTTTCTCTGAATCGACCATTGTTGATTATATTAGAACCATGATGGTAATCTCTTCTTTCTTCTAGAGAATCATTATCCAGTTCCTCCTCTTTTACAAGTTATTGTGGGTTGAATGTTTTAGACATTTTTATATATCTTTGATGTTCCAAGGATATTAAAGCTTCTAGGAACACGTATAACGATCTCTTAACCCCGAGTTCAGTGGTTTGTTCCTTTCCATTCGATGTCTTTGAGTATTATCTGTAGATTACACCAATACCTTGGAACAAGGTATTGCATGTATACCATTTTACCCCTATTATTTTCCATCCATTCTTTTATACCTATGTAAAGGTAATTTGGATATGAATTGGGTTTATTGTTTTGCCTTGGATGTTCCACTCATTCTTTGATCTATTTATGACCATTTGGTCCTGTTTAGACTATTGGCCATTTACCTGTTTTCCATGCCTTATAGTTCTAGGATGGAGTGTTGATTATGACATGATTTAGATATTGTAGACTAGTTAGCCAAGTAGTTCTGTAGGTTTACTTTGGATATATAGCATTACTATGCATTGACTTACAAGGGGCTGTGAGACCCCGGTGTCATAGACTAAAAAAAGAAAGACTGAGTAAGTTTCCTCAGGGAGTCTTTGGAAATTATACAAAATAGAGGGATAGACCGAGAAATCTTCCTCAGAGAGGCATTGATATTTACAGACTATAAGGGGACATACTGAGTGAGATTCCTCAGAGAGTCTTTATTTTAATTGAATTACCTTGAACCACGCTAGGCTATAAGGGGAATTGAACGGGTGAGCTTCCTCATAGAGTCTGTGAACAACCTAAAGCAATAAGAAGAATTGACCGAGTGAGCTTTCTTAGAGAGTCTCTTGACCTTGGGGATATAAGGGGAATTAACCTTGTTTTCTTCCTCCGAGAGTCCTCGACTACCTTAGACTATAAAGAGATTTGACCGAGAGTGCTTCCTCAGAGATTATTTATGAATTCTTATGATAGAACCAGACGGGTTAGGCTGAGTGTACTGCCAAGAGGGTTGCTTGTACTCATTTGGTAGGACCAGATGAGATGGATGTGGGTACTTCCCCGAGTGTTACCTATGTGTGTTAACTACTGATTGACTTTAAAATGTGGATTGTTATTGACGTTTACTTTCCTGTTTACCGTTTTCTGTACTTTTACCTGCCATATATTCACTGACTGTTAGACACAGATCTATAGGTGGTTTCCTACTGGGATTTAGTCTCACCCCCTATTTGGGTCATGATTTTGGGCCCAAACAGATTATATTGTCGTAGGTATAGACAAGGCCAATCTCCCTTTTACTTTAAGTACTTGATTGCATTGGAGGTGGAGAGCATGGGACCAAGCTGAGGCTTGCGATGCTGAGGAGTTGCTCATCTTTGTTTCTTTTGTACTTGGGTTTAGTACTGTATTCAGTATTGTGGCTTGTTTGGATGTTTTACTAGAAATATATGTTTCATGCATCCTTTATATGTATTTATGCTCCAATGTTTTCTTTATGAGTCTTCCGCTGTTTACTGTTGTTAGATATTTACTGCTTCTGCTATTGTATGTTGTTTACCTCTGATGTGTACACTTCCAATGAGGGCATAGTTTCCCTACAATCACACCCAAGGCCCATGCTGCTAGTCGGTAGCCTCTAGCGTTCGGGGAATTGTGCTTGATACAATGTGACCAACTGAGTAAGGGGTGCCTCTAGGTGGCTTCCGGAACTGGGACGTTACATGGGGAAAGTACACACATGGAATTTTTTAAAAGATAAAGTGTTACCCATGTTTATATCATCTAACATTCCCTTAAATGGATTATTCTCTACCATTAGAGGTTATAAGGTTTAAATGTGTCCATAAAAAATGTTTTTGACAAGTTTTAGGTCATTTTTATACCTTATATGATTAGTTTAACCTTTGGTAAACCCATTTTTACTTTAACCATTGTAACTAATTTTTACTATTCTTGCAATTCATTACGATAAAAAATTAATCTTAAATTATTATATAATATTATTAATTATGATTACAAATATTTTATCCATTTCTCTAATTTGAATTCACATAGTTAAAAAATAATTTAAAATAAAAAATGCAAACATGATGAAAAAGACGTTTTCCGAAGATAAGTTCTCATAAGTATGGAATGTTTTAATATTGAAATTGAACATAAAATTTATCCCAATTTCCAAAATTAGTTTTGTTTTAATATAATTGATTTAATTACATTTTATAATGATTTTAAAATATAATTTAATTTTTTAAATAATTTAATCAAAAAATCGTGTTTTAATAAAAACCGTATTTTTAACTATTCATTGATAAAATCATTTCAAAAAATTCTCAAAAATTCACCAAAAGATAATTTTGGAAAATATATTTCAAATTTTAATTTTAAATTTTCAATTAAATTTTAATTAAGTTCTCAAAGCGCGACTAAACCGCCTTTTAGAAAAATACATTTCCTCAAAATACATTTATTTTTATTTCAAACGATTTTTATTTTATTTCTCATCAAAAGATAACCATTGAATTTATTTTATACTTGTGTAAAATATATAATTTTCATAATTTATTTATTCCTATTTATACCCTCCTACATGATGGCTAGGTTATAATGGTCATGTTTATATAATAATATTTTAATAGAGTATTGTGTTTCATTTGAACCAAATGTTTTGTGCATCTTGAGCTATCAAATAGATTAAATTTATAGATATAAATTTCATGGGTCTCATTAGCTTAATGGTTCATATATCATATTAAATCAAACATAATATCCCTCTTTTAAAAATATCAGGGTTCTATCCAAAATTTCTAAACAAAATTCTAGTCTACTAATTTAATTCCAAAACACTTTACAATTAGCGTAACATTTGGTTGTCAATAACACTTCTATCATAACATCTCTAGTTTTTGTATTCTACTAAATAATCATTAGATATCTAATTTATTTATTTTTTCTTCCTAGATCACACAAAGCTCATGTTTTTTGGTTTAGTCTCGAACTTACTTATTTTAGTGATCCCAAAACAGGTTTTTTATATTTATAATGGGTTCAATTTTGTATGATATTACATCATCTTCAAGAAAAATTTGTAATTTTTTTGAATGTATTGATCTATCAATAGTTGAAACGGTATATTTCTATTTATATTGAGCTATAATAATTTATTGAATGTCACCATAAATCTATTATTCTATTAATATAATGGATATACCACTGATCACTATGACCATTACCTGATTCTTCTTCTTGTTTTGTACCTTGAAAATCAGATGATGCTACCATAAAATGATCCCACCACCAACATCTTTTACTACTAAGAAAAATATACTAAATCTAATATAGTCAAATTCTTCTACCTCTAGATCGTAATACCACTGGGATGTACTACCATTACCATCAAATCACCTACCACTCAGAGATTCTTTCGTATGTGATCTACCGCAAAAGGTTACTACTTTCTGCTCAATAATATTTCCTTAGGTGATCTACCACCATTGGAGCTACCATTGATATCCAACATTAATTTAAAAATTAATTATAAAAGGGCTAGTTTTTTCATTTATTTTTTGAAAATAAAACATAAATTTAAGAATGGTTATCCTTAAAAAAATCTATGGGAAAATTAAATAAAATGTTTATATTTCTATATTTTTTTCTTCATATGAGGATCAATATTAAATTATTATTATTTTTCAAATTATAATTGGCTCTTATAGTGTGAAAATTTTCCTAACACACCACGTATGAATGAAGAATAAGTTGTGTTATGGAAGGGTGAATACATTAAATCATCAAAAAGATACATGTGATAACAGAACAAATAGAGAATAATGGATTTTTTTTCAAATGACTATGATACTCTTTTTTACTGCACTTTGGATGAAAATATTATGAAAGATACCCATTCATATTTTTAGAGATGCCTAAGCAACCTAACTTTTTTAAATTGAGTTACACTTCTTTTTCTTGTCGCTAATATTTTTTATTTATGTTCAACATTTACATCTGATTTGTGTTCATCATTACTCTGTATATTCATAAAACAAGGTATTTTTTACTGAACTAGAATGTTTTTGACACTCACTCTCAATTTTTATCAACTATTTACACATGAACAACTATGGAAGAGGCCAGATGTGATGTGTACTTTTTCTATCTCATGTATAACTATAGAATATGATTTGTTCCTGGATAACTTTTTATGATGTTGTTTCTATGAAATGATCCACGTTGTTTATTAGTTTATTTAATAATAAATTTAATTGTAGAAGGTGACTTCTAAGTGGAGAGGATTAACTCTAAGCTTTGGACCAAACCCCTTATAAAATTTTTATATTCAAGATTTATTATAATTGATATACTTCTCTTTACCCATTTTATTTTTCATTATACTAAATAAAATAGTTCTTTCCAACAATTTATTGAAAATAAATTACTCTAACATTTTGTCTTATTTTTTGTTTTGTATTTAGTATTGGGATAATTAAATTAGTTTCAAAATTTTAAGTAATTTAATTGGTATTTTAAATGAACCTTTATCTCTATTTTCTAAAGCTATTTGAAAAAAAAATTATATATTTCTTGATTTTTGATATACTGGTTGATTTTTTAAAAATGGGGGACTTTGTTTGTAAATTATTTTTAGTATAAATTTTATTGGAAAATCAATTCACCCCCACTTGAGTTTTCCTATTTGAAAATAAATTGGTGTCAATAGAATTTCAAAATATATTTTAACTATGGTCTAGTTTCATTTAAAGATATTATATTTATATTATTTCTAAATTTATATCTTTATTGATAACAATATACAAGAATGAACTACCACTAATCCGCCTCCTTGATTTAATGAAACTGACTATGCTCATAGGGAAATTAAGATTAAATTTTATATAGATTGCATGGGTTTGTTATTAAGAATATGGTCGAGGATAAATATAAATTACTTAAATATCATTGAAAATATTGGTCTGATTCTAGTATGAATACCTATGATTGTAGATATAAATATATAAAAATGTTTTATTATAACTTAAGACAAGAATAATCCAACAGAATATCTACTTTTACTACTACATTACAAATTAAGGATACACAAATTGTTTCTCATGATGGAACTACCATCCTTAATCGAATGAGCATAAATACATACACTATTAAAAATGATACATTTAATATGAAACATGATGATCCTATTTCTGGTATGTATCACAAGTTCAATGAAATATTGATCACAATGCATTCTCTTTAGAGGACCATTGATATTAATGATCATGTAATGTAACTTATCAAATGTTTACCGGATAGATATAGATGAACCAGGGTTTCCATAAGGGAATCATATGATATAGTAAGTTTCATGTAAAATATATTATTTTAAATAATATGATATATAAGGATGAAATCAATGTGAATAAATAATAATGGGATGAAACTAAGAATATATCAGTAGCCGTTAAGACTATAAGCTCAAAACAAAAAGATAACATCAATGTTGAAAGTTCAAGTGATGTGTATTTAGTATCTACCAGTGATTAAGAGATGGATCAACTATCCATAAAATTTATTAATTTTTATAAAAACACAAAATTATTCCAGAAACCCAATTACATAGGTAATTATGGTAATAGATGAAATTTGAGAAAATATTGGCAAAGGATGATTCAAACAATGAAGTATTCTGCTAGGAATTTAAATGGAAATGGCACATTAAAGAATATTTTATAATGTTAAAATATAAGTAAAAGTGTGAGGAATAATATGAGAAGTATAAAATGGAAATTAAATCAACCTAGAGTGCCTTAGAGGAAATATCAAGTGATTATGACTCAAGAAGGGAAGAGAGAAATGATAGATCCACTATGTGTTTCATGAGAAACACATATGATGTATTAAATATATTTCCTTTATATCCTACTTATATTTATTACCCTTTTTAAAATGAAAATAGTGAATACGATATATCCAATGATGAATAGTTTGGTATTATAACATATTGGAAGACACATTTTATGAATTAAAATATAAATATAAAATTTTACAGAAGCATCATTATATTTTTTCTCACTTTTAGAAAGATCATAGCATTAAAAATGTAAGGAAGATCAACTGATTAAAGAAAATAATGATCATAACATATGTAATGCTCAATTAAAGAAAGGTCTGGAGAGGTTCACCAATAGAAGAAAAACATTTACCCAAATTCTTGTAAAATAAACTTCACGTAAGTACACCACAATAATTTGATATCATCCTAGACAAGGAAGAATTTATAAAAACATGTTTTCCCAAGTTCTAGTTCTACTCATTTTGTTGGTTTTTCTTTTTCAATATAACCTAATAAGGAATTTATTTATTAAATTATAAGTTATTCTTGTATAAAATAAGTTAAACAATTATGGATTCCAAAAGGTCTTATTACTATCATTTATTTACCTAAGAAAATATGAGTACCAAAGTTATTTTTGGGTGAAATAATTTTTTAGAAAAACAATATGAAAATTTAAATTAAGAACTTATGGTATCTTAATATTGGTTGTTCTAGAAATATGACTAAGGGTTACTGAAGTTTTAAAAACATGATAAAAGTGGTGGGTGTATATGTCATCTTAGGTGACATTCCAAAGGGAATATAATAGGTCTTGGACAAATTGGTAACTCATATACTATTTCAATTTATAAAATATTTTTTTAGATGGACTAATGTATAATATATATTTCATCTCACATCTATGTGATAACATTTCAATGTTATGTTATAAAATAATGCTTGGACCTTTTATAATTTCAAACTTTCTTTAGTTTTTCTTTCTATACGAAATGATATTTTTATATTTTTTATTTAATGTTTTTTCAAAATATTTCGTATTTGAGAGCATTTCACAAATAATCATGTCTTTGGAATATGAGACTAGGTCATTGGAACATAAAATCACTTAGAAACCTAGCTAGGAAATGATTAGTCAAGGATCTACCTAAACATTATTTCCCAAAAAACAAAGTCAATAATACCTATAAATATTAAAAGTAACATAAAATATATTTCAAATAAATGGCATAAGTTTTAACTTCTCTACCTTTAGAGTCGGTACACATGTATTTTTTAGACCCTTTATAGTTTCTTTTTTAGTTGTTAAACATTATTATTATGTAATAGTGGATTATTATTCAAGATATACATGTGTATATTTACATTATTGTAAAAGTGAATCTATTTAATGTATTTTCAAATATAATAGATTTGTATAAAATATTATTGGTCTTAGAATTAAATCCTTAAAAATTGATCATGGTTGGGAGTTGTAAAATAATGTGTTTTAATCATTATGATCACAAAATTTCTATGGATATAACTTTACTTCTCATATAACCCTATAAAATAATGGAGTGGTAGATAGAAGAAATATAACCCTTAAAGGGATTACCCAAAACATTCTCAATGATTATGATTTTCCTATTTATTTTTGGGAAGAAGGTGTGAATAGAAATTTATATATAATTACTAGATTATTAATTGGATGTATTTTAAATAAGTATCCATATAAATTCAAAAATGGTAGAAAATAAAAGGAAAATTACTTTTGATTTTTGGTTTTACTGTATTTATTCTCAACAACAGAAATAATTTAGATAATTTATCTTCTAAAAGTGATTCTAGAATATTCCCTAGATTTTCAAAAACTAGTAAATCTTACACATTTTTTAATAAAATGAATCATATTGTGAAATAATATGTACATGTGAAATATTATGATACATATTCACATGAGTCTAAGACATATTAAAATAATATAGAGTTTAAAATTTCTTGTTTGGACACAAATTCCAAACCTAGTTAAAATTTTGTCAAAAAAAATAGAAAAAATAATCAAATCCTGATGAGAAATATAAACCCAAACATATATATTATAATTAAGTACACAATAATTTTTTCACTAATGTTTTTTTTAATCTTAGATTGTATCCCTTACATGTAGTTTTTCACCTTGAAAAATTAACATAGATAATTTATTCTCTTAGAAATCAGGTTGAACATTAAACTTTCATGCCACATCTAGAACCTATGAACGTCACAAAAGAAATTAATGATGAATTTTGGGTAATGGAAATGCCTGAATAATTAAACCAGTTTAAAAGAAATATAGTTTGGGAACTAGTTGAAAGAACCAAAGACATTATAAATATTGCACTAAATGGGTTTTTATAAATAAAGTGGATCAGTTAGGAAATATAATTATAAATAAAATATGATTGGGTACACAATGATATATTTAAGAAAATCTACTGATTATGAGGAAGTCTATTCACAAGTAGGTATAATTGAAACCATAATAATGTTTCTTTCCTATGAATAACAATAAAAATTAAAATTATATAAATTAAATTTCAAGAGTGAATTCTTATATAGTTATATTTTTTAGGATGTTTTTGTTGAACAACCCCTATATTTCAAAAACTTCATTTTCCAAATCATATGATAAAATTAGAAAAGATTTATACAGTAAATAAAATTGTCATATAGATGTTGGTATGATTAGTTCATCTCATTTTTTATTTCAAAATGGTTTTCAAAAGATATATATGAACTGTATTTATATATAAAAATAAATTAAAAGGTTGTTCTATTTGTAAAAAATTATATTGATGATATTATTTTTCGATATTAAAAATATTATTTGTGTATTGAGTTTTGAAAAATAATTCAAAGTGAATTTGAAATGAGTTTCATAGAAAAAAAATAAATTATTAATTTTTATGAAGATTTTTTAAAATAAATATGGAATTATTTAAATTTGGAACAAGTAAAATAATGATATTTTAACTTTTTTGGTATGGATAGTACATAAGGTAGTAATTCTCCCATGAGTACCAGTTATAAGTTGGATCATGATGAAAATAAGAAACTAGTTGATCGGACCACTTGAATAGGTATAATTATATGATTACTATAATTAACTCCTAGTAGACCAAATATATTGTTTATTGTGTGTATGTGATCCGATTTTCAAGAAAATAAAAATAAGATTATGCTTAATTACTATTAAAATAATTTTAAAATTCCTCAAAAATATATCCAACCTAGGAATATTTTATCCTATAGAGAAATTATTTGATTTTGGGAGTTTTTTAGATACAAATTTTGGTATTTCTAAGTAATATTGAAAAATAACCATTGGAACATGTCACTTTTGGGTAAATTCTCTAGTTTCACGGTGTACTGAGAAATATAAATATGTTGAGTTATCTGCTATTGAATATAAATATATAGTTTTAGGAAGTTATGCACAAATTCTATATATGAGTGTACTTTATTGTACTATTGATATCAATTTCCCCATGACCCTATAAACTGTGATAATACAAGTTCTATAAATATCTCTAAAAATATTGTATATAATTTGAGGATAAAACCCATTGATATAGGACATCACTTTTTGAGATATCATTTTCAAAATGGTGATATAACTCTTGGATTAATGGGAACTAAGAATTGTTTTTTTTTGATATATTCTCTGAGACTTTGAATTATAAGAGACTGAATTATACCAGACTTGGAATTGGAATGAAAAATCATGATTTTATTTTTTTGTTAAATTTATGAATACTACTTTTAGAAAATTTCCCATATGAGTGATATAATGTCTAACTGACCATTACTGTCAATAGTCATTTGATTGATTGTTGGTGACGATTCTATAAGGATCAACTATGACATAGTACCATCTTATTCTACAATTATCTACACTACCATTATCTATGATAACATTATATATTCTACCATGAATCTCACTACCATGAAGATCCACCATTTCTATCTATCATTGTATGATACCATAAGAAATACCATTGGGACCTACCAATCCATGTGCTACTATTACTCTTTCCTACTATTACTATCCTCAAATTATAATTAATTTTTTATAGAATTGTTTTAGAAATGTCTTCTTTATTTAATTTTTTCTTCAATTTTTAAAATATATAAGTGATAGATTTCCTTAAATATGATTTTAAGCATCTCTTTCTCTTGTGTTACACCTTTGAAACCACTCCATTTATACCAAAACTCTATTCCTTTAGCCTTCCACCTTCAAACATTTATGAAAATGGTGTGAGTAAAACATCTATTTGTTTCACCTGGTCAGACGCATCCTTCAAAAAAATCAATAAGAGAATTTATTTTTCTATTATAGCTAAATAATATGAATCATTAATTATGATTTATCATTAATAAAAAGTAAATTGTTTTTGAATGGTTAGTCTGATGTAATTCTATTGCATGGAAACTGATCTAAGAAAAAGGTTCGATCAAATGGATCTCAAGGAATGATCAAATAATATATCCTCGGATTGTCTACCAATTCAATCTCATTGAAGAGTATGTGTTCATAGAAAATAAATACATCATTAAGATAGTGATATATGGAATAATTATTGTCATTTCATTAAATTAGTGGACTAGAATCTTTAACATTCCTCACCTAGGTATATATGGGGACAATAAAGGTTCATTTACCAATCATGATGATTTTTAATAGAGGTTTTTCGTTTGGATATAATTGGGAATAACTCCCTTCGAAGAGTAGTTATAGTGGATTTGGATTGGGAATGTCATTTTATATTTATGTTTATCCAATATATGTTTTTTTGGGGAAGGGGGAATTTATAACTATAAGGTATCAATATATATTTTTCTTATTTATTATGAAAATAAGAGATAAGATTAACCTATGTATATATTTCTAATGGTTAAGATAATGGGGGAATTGTAAACCATAATCTAGTTCAAAATCTTGGATTATCATAATAAAATATGAACCTTATTAGAATAAAAAAGTCTTTTATATGTAGGTGAAGAGAATATTACCAATTGTGGTGCTTTTTTATTATGTTAAAGAAGCTTCAAAATGATAATGGTAAACTGGAATCCATGGTTATAGAAATGGGTGGAAGATAATGAAAATATATATGAAATATTCGCACTTATTGATCACCCTACTGAACCAAGAGATGTATCTTACCCTTTATTTGTTCCATATAAATTGGTGGTGTATTCCTCAGATGATAAATTTGAGGTTTCTACTCCTAAGGAAGCTAATGTTGTATGAGAATTTTCTTCTCCTATTTTGGTAGCAAAGGGAAGTGACCCTGATGTTCTCTAAAGTATAAATGTATCTAATGGATCATCAATCCCTCTAATTTATCTTCCTAACAAATAAAGGATGCATAGATAAGGTGATGAATCTAAAGATACTGAAGTGTTATATGAAGCTCAGTTAGATATGACTTCTTATGTGTCTCAATAAGAAGTAGTTGAGGTGTTAGATAGATCTAATGGATATTATGATGGAGATAAGGAAGAGAAATAAAACTCTTCTTTATGTATTTATAAATCAGGTGAGTATGCTGGAGAAGTAACACCCAGTGCTACTCAACCTGTTTATGTCAGCCAAGAATCTATTCATAGGGATGAACCAAATTCTTAGGACAAAGCTGAAAATGAAGCACCACCTGAGGGGGTTAAAGTTTTGGGATCTACGATAATAGTTATTCCTTAGCCTATATCTAATTGAGATATTGTAAATAGAGATAATTATAGTGGTAATGGAGATGATAATGGTAGTCCACCTAGGAATGGTGGAATTTCTATCTATTCTAATGAGAAACACAACAAGGGTTCCTTAATTAAAATAATGGATCATGCAGAAAGGTTTTAAATTTTATTTTAACTGACCATGGTGAGGAGAAAAAACATGAAAACTACAAATTTGATATACAAGAGAAGATTTTATCTCATTAACCTACTCCTCATTCTCAACCCTATTATGAGACGAGAGAAGATTTGAATTCTTTTTAGGAAATCCAACTGTTAGATCTTTGTGGGATGCTTAGATCCACACCCCCTCAAGGAGCCAAACACAATAAATTTGATACCAGGTGACTATTATCATTGGTTATTTCTCACATACAACCGAATATGATTATGAAAATGAAAGACCTATAAATTGAAAAAAATAGGTTGGTTGATTATATGGATTATTTTTAGTACATCATGCAATAATTGAGGGGATAATTTACTAAGAGGCAGCTATCCTATCTAGATATATTAGAGTCACTTCCTATAGTTGGTGCTTCTAATTCTAGTGATCCAACTCATATTTCTTACATGACTGATTTATATTTCATCATAACCATTGTAAGATAATATCTATATTATTCAATGGTTTATTCTACTTCTTCTCATCAAGAAGAACTTTATTTTTTAAAATCACACGTAGATAATATTTATAAATTGGATAAAGAATTATTGAATAATACTTAGAGTGATAGAGAAAATATAAATAAAATATTAAATATTACCTTAACATAACTTATACAAACAATGAGTAAATTACCACTTTTTGTTAATTTGTAAGAATCTATGAATTATTTCTATGACGAGGTCCTTTAAAGGAGAAAGTGAACTATACATCTCAATCCAATTGTCTTTAAGGACACTCAACCATCTTCCTATCCTACAGCTTCTAATTCCTCCTTTATCCTACTACTACTGGGAAAGGGAAGGATATAGTGGAACTTTACACTCTTCCTGGGAATGAATATTCCACAGATAGATACAGTGATTTTATAGGGAATAACTTGATTATCTTTATTTTTTTATAATATATCTTTTAGGGTAAATAAATAGACTATCTTTATTCATTATTGTGATTAATATTTTATTTTCTTCTTAATTATTTTAGCATTTTTGATAATCCAACATGGGTGAGTACTTGAATGTGACATCAAATCAGTAATAAAATGTCATATCACCCAAGAAGGTTTTGAGATTAAATGGATATTTATGCATCAAATAGATTTATTGAGCTAAGAAGACTATATGTTTTTCATTTTTTCCTATATTAAAGCTTCTGATATGATTATAAAATTCCATGATTTGTGATCATAAAAAGGCATAGATTGTTTATTTATTATTGAACCCCCTTATTTTAATGATCCCAATTCATGTTTTTTATATTTATACTGATTCAAATATTGTAGGATAGTAAATAATTATATGTCTAATGTTTTGAAATTTAAATTAGTGTTGATATAACATTAGTTAAAAAGGTCTAATTCCATTTACAATGATATACTATCTGTTAAGGAGTTCTACCATAAATATATGATTCCATTTTTACAATGGAGCTGTCATTGAGCACTGCAACCACCCACTAGTACTTCTTCTCATTAACTATCGTGATTATCAAATGGTCCTATTTTCAAACACTCCTATTGTCAGTATCTTACACTTCTATGGAAAATATATCACTACTGATACAATTGAATGGTGCTACTATCATATCATGATATCACTAGGATATGCTATCACTTCCATCAAAGAACATACCTCTCAAAGATGCTAGCACTAGTGATATTCCACCAAATTCTACTACCATCAATTCATGATGTTTTATCCAGGACATTAACTTTTAGGGGAGATACCATCACTGTCTAGAATTAATTTCAAAATTAATTCTCTAATGGATGGTTTACAAATTTAATGTTGGATATAAGAACATGGATTTAAGTATGATTGTTCTTAAAAAACACCACTCAAGACATTAAGACCAATTAAATCTTATTATATTTTTGGTATATTATGAGGATCTATATTATATTATTATATATATTTCAATGTATAATTACATCTCATGTAGTGATTTATATGAAAAATATCTCCCTCACGCACGAAGAAGAAGTGGTGTGTTATTATAGTGAATACCTGAAAAAGTGAAAAAGATACCAGAAAGAAGACCTGACATAGAAAAATATATTTTCCATAATGTTTGTGATGCTTTGTTTTACCATACATTCTATGAAAACCTTATGGAATCTTCTCATAATGATATTTGTAGACTCATAAAAAATTAAACCCATTCATATTGAGATGCACCACCTTTTCTTGTCTCTAATATTTTCACTTTCCATTTTTTTTAATTTGATATATGCTTATAAGTACAATGTATATTTATAAATAGTATTATCTTATAGTAAATTGGAGAGTCATTGACAATGTTTCTCAATTTTCTTCATCGTTTTACTACAAACAACTATATAAGAGGGAATTTGTGTCCTACACTTGTTTCATCCCACATTTAACTATGGAAGAGGCTTTGTGCCTAGACAGCCTTTCCTGTTGTTGTTTCTAATGTCTGATTCAAGTTTTGGATCAATTTATTTAAAAATAAACAGCTTTTCAACAAGTGATTTCTATGTGGTGTGGGGGGGGGATAAAGTCTTGTCTTGATACTGAACCCCTTGTTAAATTTCATTTTTCTAAATTTAATATAATTTATTTATTTCCCTTTATTAGTTTGGTTTTCATTTATATTCAAAAGAAAAATAATTTTATCCCAGTAGTTCATTAAAAAAAGTTTCACTATAATATTTAATATTAATTTTTGTTTTATTTACAGTTTTAGGTTAAGTAAATTAGTTTCAAAAGATGAGGTAATTTAAAATTTATTTTAAAGGATCCTTGATCCCTATTTTGAGACAATATTTGAAAAAAATTATATTTTAAACATTTTTTTATTAACTGGGAGATGTTTTAAAATTGGGGGATTTAGTCTTTAATTTTTTTTAAATATAACTTTTATACCAAACTCAATTCTACCCCTATTGATTTGTCCACTCTAACCAACAATGTTCAAATACAACATGATTACCCTCAACATGGAACACCATACCTTTTAGATTCATGTATCCTTTACAACTTTCAAAATTGGTTTCTATGTGTAAAGTAAACTATAGCATCCAAATGTGGTTACCTTGTATATGGTAAGAATATTTTTCTTCATTCCTTCACCCAATAAACCAAGTCTAGTCATTCCACTATTCAAGAACATGTAAAAAATACAACCAAATATTTCATAAAATTCTCCACTAATTTCATGATTTTATTTATTGAAATCCAATCTGACCTCAAACAAACCTTTTTTGAAATAATAGAACCATCTATATATTAATACTTATTTATAGATGATTCATTTTGATTCTAAAGAAACCATATATAGCTTTCATAAAAAATTCCTTCTATTCATGCCTAATTAAGACCATTGAGATATATTTTCACTTAAACTCCTATCTGGGGAAAATTTATATGCAATAGACTATATCTTTGTAGATCAAATTAAATAAAAAATTTTGATGATCGTGAAGAATTAATCAATTAATCTATTTTTTTATTTTTATTTTGTGTTCTAAAATTTATTTATTTTTTATTTTTTATTTGATTACTAAGTTTAAAGATTAAATATGGATTTTAAGATGTTTTGGTTTAAATTTGTAGGTCTCTCAAGGGGTCCCCAAATCCTTGTTTAAATCCTTGAGTGTTTGATTGAAGAAAGGAAAGTGGGAATGTGTTGGGAGAAAAACCAAACCATATGTTACATAAGTTTTCCTAAACACCTAAAAAAGTTGAAAAAAATATTTAAAACATCCGATAATAAGTATTATATCTCATTGATTTAATTTTCTAGAAAATTTAAATGAAAATTCAAACTAAATCACTATGCTAAGTCGACCAGCACACACATAGTCAAATTAAAAATTCAAGTGGAATGAAAATTAAAATACAAAATAATGGTTTTTTTCAGGAATTTAAAATTAATTCCATCATCGTGAAATATGAATTTATTATTTTTGGTCATACATTATAATAATTATAATCACATTGGAAATTTAGCATATTTTATCACTAATTCCATGTAATCACTAACCAATAAATTCATGTGTTCTTGTCGTCCCCCCCAAATTTTATACTACGGACCATAAAACCTTCCATTTTTATCTATTTCTATTTTTTAAGAGTTCCTATATTGAGGGTGGAAACCTATAATAACTTTTACCAACCTCTTTCACTAACCAATTACTTTTTATGAATAGTGAAATTTACACTTATATTCCATTTGATGACTCTTATATTTCAAATTTTTCATAAAATTATGAAGAATGAGTCTTATATACTATAATACTAATCCAAAAAACATGGCATAACTTCCATTAATGCATATTCTAGTTAATTGACCACATCAACTCATTATTTTCATACAAGGCTAACTATTAGTCCAACCTACCTCATCTAGAATTCTATTGTCACTATCTGTAGCAGGTCAAATCATGAATTATAGGGTTTCTCCATCCAATTTTTTTTTAAATGAAATAAAATTCACATTTCATAGTAATATAAAACATAAATAATTATTTCAAGTAAATAACAAAATTCACCAACAAATAGGTAGAAAAAGTACTTTCAACTTATAAAGTAACAACAGTTTCTCTATTACCTTCTAATTACCCTATTTCAAATAATTAATAATATTTCCTCATACATTCTAATAATAAATATGTGGTGAAACTTAATAGTGGATTTTTTCTTCTAAATATGTTTCATATCTTTGTGTCACCATCATCCAAATTCTTCTAAATGAAATTATATTACAAGTCAATATGTTTTGTTTATTAGTGAAACACTATATTATTTCCCAAATGAATTTCTCTGTGGCTATCACAAAATAAAAATTTGTATTCCTAGTACCTATAAAGATTATTTAACACAAACCACAAACAAATAAGTTATTTTATGATTGCTTTACGGTTATATATTTGGATTCTATTATGAAAAAAACAATAATCACTTGCAGTTTTGATTTCTTACTACTCTTTTTCCCTCATAATATGGACACATAGCCAATAGTACCCTTTAATTTGTCTGAGTCTCCATTAAAATTTATATTTTTATTCCCATATAATAGATAATTGTTTAAAATCATTATTTTTTATCTTATAATCCTTTTAGATACCATAGAATCCATTTCAAAGACACACAATGTTATTTCCATGTATTCTCTTGTAATTGGATCATGACACCAACTACAAATATAATGTATGGACAAGTACATGCCATGGAGTACAAAAAACTTCTTACGGGTGATGAAAATAGAACACTCTCCAAGTAAAGAATTGATATTTTCTAATTTACATTTTGACAAATTTAATGTCCAGTAGAGTTTAAAATTACATACATTCATACATACTAAATATTTAAATTATCATTCAGATGTATTCCCTATGAGATGAAACAAATATTATGGTTTCCCAATATCTTTTGATCCTCATCCCATATATTTTTTATACCACACATAGATATTTAATCTCAATTATTCCAAGAAAATAATTATTTGAAAATTACAAGTGTAAAATTTGTAGACGTTCAAGGGTAATTTCATTTACATAAAAATGTATGATTATGAATCTTTAATGATCAAATATATTCTAGTATAAATAATGATCCGAGTTTATCTACAATAAACCCTTCTCAGATATGAAATCATTAGTAATCTACCGATATTACCTTTGTAAAAATTCTAAGATATATATAATTATATTTAGCTTATACAATAATTCCTTGTTCTAATTATCCTCAAAAAAATCATGTAACTGCACATATATTTCCTAATTTATGTCACCATTAGGGAATTTATTTTTTATAACCATATTCATTATATGAAATCTATTATAATAAAAAATAATAAGAACATTAATGAATAATAGTTTGTTTAAATACTAGATAATTTTTCTAGAGAAG
Source organism: Viscum album (assembly GCA_963277665.1). Taxonomy (NCBI): domain Eukaryota; kingdom Viridiplantae; phylum Streptophyta; class Magnoliopsida; order Santalales; family Viscaceae; genus Viscum; species Viscum album. Next base: position 1,381,582,885 of record OY728143.1, on the reverse strand, counting down.
TCCACTCCTCCATTCTGCTAAAATCATTTCACTACTATAGTTTTCATTTATATTTTCAAACTATTAAACTCTTTTTTTAAAAACAATAAAAAATATTTTTTCTATAGCTATTTATTCTCTTGTGATAATTATATTGAATCCCAGGTTTATTTTTTATGAAATTAATCTATCTCTCTTTTCATAGCTAACTCACACATTTTAGAATCACTAGGAATTCCCACTTATTCTAGGTTACCCTTCATATAATAAAAGTAAGTAGTGAAAATATTATACAAAAATTTATTCAAGTCATAAGAATGAAATTAATATTCTCAATATTACTTGTACATCTAATATTCTTGAAACTTCAACATCCAAGACATCACCTTTTGGCACTCTAGATTGAGAATCCAAAATTTTAGACTAGTTAGACACATATTCTACTTGCTTAACTTTTTAAATTTTTGTTCCCCCTAAAAATTATAAATCTTTTATTTCTTTAAAATTCATTCATATAAACATCAATATAATTAGATGAGTTTTTTATCTCAAATTATTTTTCCAACAAGTTCAAATCATTCCATCTGACCTTCTAATTAAAGAGAACATGTAGTTGGGGTCCGTCATAGTGGTAAAAGAACCCTATGATCCTGCATCAAAGCCCAATATCAAATCCGAGAATAACCCAATATTTGAGTGTATGGTAATAATTCTTATAGGGATGGGTGGATGGATTGACGAGATGGGGTTCTGTTTGGTGGGTAGGTTTTTGAATGGCGGCTGGATGTGATAATAGTAGATATTTGTGATGGAGGGGAGATATTTGATAGTGGGTCCTCATTTTTCTTCAGAATAAATGGTGGTGCTATGGGTGGTACCTCTGGTGGCGATGAATGTCATGGAGGGAAACATTTGGTGGGAGGTAACAACATCAAGTGTAGTATATGGTTATAGTGTTGATGGTCACGGTGGAAGTGGGATGATGAGGTGGATGTGGTGGAAACATAGTGTTTCTATATCTAATGTGTGGGTAGGGAGAAACTCTAGTAGTTACAATGGTGTTAAGGTGAGGAAAAACTAGCATTAAATTAACTCTATTGGAGATCCAATGGGGGATTTAGAGAAGTTTAGCCTAGTCTTGCAGGTCTACCAGATTGAAAGAATTAGAGTGTATGGATTTATCCAATATCATGAGTCATCATACATCTTTTAACATGGATATTTTATTTATGCAGCCAAGCATGTTTGAGAGATGGTTATTTTTGAAAAAAATAAGCATGGGTGGATTTTTCTAGTGGTTTCAGGCCTTTGAAGTCTTTAGGGTCATGTATTACACCATTGGACTCTTGTCCTATGATTCATGTAATGTTCTGCTTCAACCCAATTAAAAATGTAATTATCCAAAAAAATCAATTAATATTTTAAGGCCTTTGGTAATTTAGGAGAACAGAACATTTTTACTTCTTATGAATTGCTACATGTCATTATCCCAAATATGAAATCCAATTTTTTCATCACTATATTCCAAAAAAATAATTCATGGGAATTATATTTAAGTTTTTCCCTATCCATGGAATCCACATGAACATTAGTGAATCTTTTAAAAACCCTGTTCTGGTTAACTTCTACTGGTTTTTCAAACTATAATTTTTTCAAAAATATCTTCTCCCATTGGTATTAAATGACACATGTTATGTATCTATAATAATGAATTTACCACTTCCATGCAAATATCCTTGAAAATTTCATATTGAAATCTCATGTTCTATACCTTATATATTTATATATAATTCATCCACATAGAAACACCATTCTACATTTTTGTTTCATATACATTCTTATCAATCCAAATTCACTCACTATTACAAATGTTCTAGAATTCACGATATTTGTATTCACTAACATTGTCAAACCTTAATAATTTCATCTTCCAATCAATATCTCTTTCTACTATGTCCTTCCATCAAATAAGCACTTTGAATAAATCATAAATTTATTTTAGGTTGTAAAACCATAATTTCCTAGTTTCACTATCAATTAATGTGAAAAATTATAAACATCATCCTTGAGAAAAAAATTAGAGTAGGCCCTCACACATCCATGTGAAAAAAAAACTAACATTAAAGGTCTAGGATTCCTTCTTTTTAAATTTAACAGTATATTTTACTATTTTTATAGAATAAAAAATCTCACTACTTTTAAACTCTATTTTATAGATCATTAAGTTATCCTTTACTATTATAAATCTCTTGTTCTTATCACTAAGGTTCTTGAGGTGAAAACTCCACAATTCCTAACTTTTAGAAGCTGATGCTCTAGTAAAAAAAATCTACATATTAATTTCCCATCAGATACAATGTTGCATCCTTAAAAACATTATACAAAACCATGTAAACCCGTGTTATTTTTACACTCAATTAATGAATCCAGTTTTATATCCTTCCTCATCCAGATAAATAATTGTAATACAGTTATTTCATAGACATGGTATATTCTAAACTCTCTTCATATCAATGTATCTTCCATTAGAAATTATAGAATTAACATCACAATTTCCATGAAATAAAGATCTTCATCATCAAACATTGAAACATTTTAAAATATTCTAGATTCATAATTATCTAGTTACTCACTCTCATCCATTGAGTGAAACAAATCACCGGAATAAATGATTTGTGATTCCAAAAAAAAACACTGACTCATGGGATCAAATTAAATTGACCTTTATATGAATAAATAGAACCTGAAATTCACGAATCTTCCGTTCAAAAAATTCATCCAGTGATCCCTAAAGTCATTTTTGAGATATAATTTCATTCTTACACATCAGAATATAGTTTTGGTTCCTATCAATTAACATGAATCATATCTTGAGAATTATTTTTCGATTTCTTCTAAATTTATTTTGGATGAGGGGAATGTTCTTTACCTTTTTCATTTAGTGTTGTTTTGATTGATGTTTTTACTTACCTATTAATTTTATCTTCATTCAAAATAATATTTTTGATTATTTTAAACCCCAAGAATGTTTTCATAAAAAATTGTTTATGGAAATTACTATTATATCTCATGATTTCTGAAGCAATGATAACAATATTCATTCCCACAAAACATCTAAGAACCTAACATTAACTAATTTTAGATGACTTTAAATCCTATTAATGTCATTAAAATTATCATTAATAGGGATACCTTATAAAAAACCTATTTCATACAACTTTTACGTTAAAACAACTTTATTCAATTAATTTTTTTTTCTCATTCATGTTCTAGAGGGCATTCATCAATTTTGATGTGGTCTTTTTATAATAGATTTTAAATGATAATTTTTATAATAACATTTTAAACAAACCATGTTCCTTTTGATCTATAATTTCATATTTTACTTTATCCATGGTTTTTGTTTTTTACCCATTATTGGAAATCCAATTTCTTTTTTTAATTAGATAGTGTACCATGTTCATCCTTCTCAAGCTAATGTTTAACCAATAAATCATTTAAACTTATACCTTTCCATATTTTAATTAAATCATTCCAATAAAATGACTCCCAATGAATAAAAACAATGTTAAAAATGTTTCGAAATGTTTCCTGACATTAAATATGTGTTATTTAAATTTGTAATCTAATATTTGATACTACTTATTGGGAGAAAACCAAAACCACTTATCATAACAATTTACCACTAGAACATTTAATGGTTGAATCAAAGATATAGAACATTCTACTAAAAAGTAATCTCATTAATTAAATATTCTATATCAAATGAATAATAATTCAGCCTTAATAATTCAGTTAGGTCTACTAGTACACACACACTAAAAATAATAATTGAAGGGAAAATAAAAGTAAATAACATTATATATTTATACAGTTTGGATATTATGTTTTACATCTGTGATAAAACAATTAAAAATTTTTCAATTAAAAAAATAGAATAAATAAAATAACATTTCCAAATTATTTAATTAGATAACTATTTCCAAGTAATCTTCGTGACATAAATAATTATGTGAATATGGTCCCAACCAATTTTATTATGGGTACAAAATGATAATTCAGTTTCACTAACTTCTTTTCTTTGTGAGATTCCACATATTGAGCATGATAACCTTTAATTTCATATATTATCCTCTACCACTATCCTTTTACTTCTGGTGAATAGTTGAAGTTACTCTAAGGTTTCATAAAATAACTCTTATGTTCTACCCTTTCTATAAAACTGTGAGGAATGTCTCCTTCATATTATCATCAGAATCCTTAATGCAAATCATAAATTATGTTCATCAATATTTCGGTTAAATGACCAAATTCACTATTAGATACTAGAAATTACTAACTTCTTGTACAAGATATGTCCTTTAGAATTCCGCAATTGTTATATTCATCAGAAAAATGTTATTTTTTTATGTTTATACTTATAGTTAGTTAAATTAAAATTGATATTAGGCTTCAAAATATTTCATAGAATGGTGGTTTGGGCACCAGAAAATCTATTATAGAGGTCCACCAAAATGTTTGTGATTAACAATGGCTATGTAGCCACTGTAGTTCCACTATAACTTTATTGGGGGTCACTAGAACTGCAGTGCCCACCTAGATAATTCAATTTAAAATTATCATTAATGAGATGTTTGTAATTATTCATTATACCCTATTAACCCTAAACACCAACATAGCCTCGCCTATATATCTCATTTCTAGATGCCTCTTGAGAAGAACTTCCTCACATTATTTCAATTTCCTTCAACATCACTGAATGCATAGCATGTATTCAAGTGGATTTCATTAATATTAATTCTAAGTTATCCATTTCATCCCCAGTCCTCCTAATTTCCCTATTATCCCTTACCCTTATTAAGATTTTCACCTATGATTACACCTAGTCATGGTGAGGACACTCCACCTCCTACATCTTCCTCTTCTCTTGGTTCAATGAGGCTCCCCTAGTTCGTTTCCTAACTATTTTTCTCTTTTTTATAATGCTCAATTATAAAAAAAATAATTGTGTTTTCTTGATTTAGTGAAATATAAAAGAGATTATTAGCACTATTTTATTTATTTATTCCTTCTAATTTATGTTTGTAATTTTTTTATTCAAATTCTACATGTTTTTTTCTCTTGGTTTCACATTTTTGTTCAATAAAGAAGTTTTAGTACCATGGATTACTGGTTATAAATATTTATTTAATATTTATTTATTTATTATAGTACTTTTAGATTATTTTTATAGTTTTCATTAGGGATCATTATATTCTTATAGATTGTTTTCAATAATGGTAGGGAAGTTTAAACTCACCAAGTGAATCTCCAGGCTATTGCTGGGATATGTATTCTATTGGTTTTCTCAAAAGATTTTAATAAATCTTAAACAAGATTTTGTAATTGTGAATTCACATTTTATAAAAGAATGTTACTATATAAAGTTGAGTACTTTTAATATATTTCTGTGAAAAATTATAAAATTTTCTATGATCCATTATATAAATCTATGACTTTTGATTTTGTAAGAAAATTTGTTTTATTAATGTCTTAATTATGAAATTCTATTTTTGACTATGTTCTGTACCTTAAATTCCATGAATAAATTTTTATGAATATTTAATCACATTATTAGTAGTGTTTCATGAATATAAGGTCCTTCCTTGTTTTTTCTATCATTATTATTATTTTTTCCTAAATTTTTTCAAACAATATCATGTTATATGATGTTTTATGGTTGATATTACATATATGATGTGGTCCATGTTATACCCACATAATTTTCAATTTATGAATATGATATGACCTTTATATTGAAACCTAATAATCTTTGTAATGTTTCAATTGGTAAAATTTTAGTCTTCCTTAACCATTAATTTTTAATAAGATCACTTGTACCCTGAATGGGTTATAATTCACTAATAAAAACATAATTATGGGTATGCGTTCCACAATTAGTTACATAAGGGATAAGATAATTAGGTGAAAGTAAATTACCTATATTTTATACTCCATTAGTCTCATAAATCATATTATTATTTAAAAAAACTAATGTTTTTAAACAACAATATTCATGAAATTTTATTTAAAACACACAACTCCTGAGTTGGTTTAATAGAATTATCTATTCCCCAAAAAAATAAATAAATTCAATTTAAGAACAAAAAACTATTTTCATTTATTTCTAAGTGAAAATATTTTAACTAAATAATGGTTTAGAGAAATGATTTTACTAAATAAAAAACATTTATTTAAATGATATTTATATTCAATATGATTAGGTATATGGTCTGAAATCATAAATTTTCACCACTTTTTTCCCCAAAAATGGTCAAATTTCGTAAAATTGAATTAAAATGTGGGAAGATTTATTATCAAAGAACTTCATTTTTGAATGATAATTTTAACTCAGTTGATCTACTAGGTTCTACAATTTATTGAGGTTCTGACTAATTCCTAGAATAATTCCCTACATTTTATTTCCCATTTAACACTTAAGAAATAATTATTACACTAATATATTACATGTATTATAGAGGATAGTATATATAAGTCCATATAATTAGAGTATTTATTATATTTATAAAACTATTGATTTTTTTATGACATATTATATTATTGACTACTATTTTCTGTTCTTACTGGTAATTCATGATATTGAACTCTCGGAATGTCTTGGCCTTATGTCATATACATATAAAACTTAAACACATTCCATATTGATATGATAACTAATGAACATATAGAAGTTCTCTTATCTTCCATGTTTATAATAATGGTAATATTCATGTTTGGTTTTTACTTGTAGCTGTATTGGTACTAGATATACTTATGATCATGCTAATAGGGGTTTATGTCTTTATATCCTTATTATAATAAATTGTTAAAGTTGTCTCACTAGTTACTGACACATTGGTTTTTAAGGGAAAGGATTCAAGATTACCTTTCCCTATGGTGGGATGGGATTAAAATTCCTTTACTGGTAATACTCATTCCCATATTCCCTGGTATGGGTTGTAATATATCTATGACAGTTTTGGCATAATTCTATACATGTTATGTGTCACTAAGACATTGAATTTTTTATAAACATATACTCATATATGTGGGTGTATATGTGTAATACCTCATGGTTTTAAAAAAATAAATGAAATTCATGAAACTTTGTTTTAATTATATATTTATAACTAGCTTCTAAACATAATTTTGATTTTTCTATGTTTTAAATTTTGAAAAATGGCCATCTACAATTATGTTCAGTATGTTATTTGGAGTCTGATGGAACCAACTTTTTTTGGTGAATAGTAGCATACCATTATATATATTAATATGAATAGTAATATGGCTCTAATTAATAGTAATTTTTTTATTTTATTTTCTTAAGGTTATAAGATAATGAGATGTTGATTAATTTTTCAAGGTGTTATAAAATGAGTTATTGATCTTGAATTGTTATTATTGAATAAATTATTATTATTTTAAAAATAAAATTAATAATATTTTTAAAATTATTTTTATAAAATATAGTTCATTTTTGAATTCTACATGTCAAAAAATTGTAAGGGTAATTTTTTTGGATTTTTCTAAAGTAGTTGGTTGTTCAGTGAATAGTAAAAATATAGTTTTAAGTTTCAGTGTTTTTAATGACATCTTTAATGATGTAATAATGATGTAATAATTATGGTTGAATTGTTTACAGTAAAATAATATATGATCTGCCCCAAGTTTCTAATACCATGGGAAAATACCATGTGCAAGCCCATGGATTTTCAAATACCACTAATGAGGTGTCCCCTGAAAATTATTAAAATATTCCCTCATTTTGCTATAAATACCAACCCATTCCATCATTCCATTCATTCAAAATTCCTCATCAATGAAGATCTAGCCTCATTACCTCCCTAGTAGTCCTCCCAAGGTTTCCTCAATCCCCAATTTCCCAACCATCATGATCTAGGAGTTACTATACAAGGTAAGACAATTCTCAACTTCTCTCTTTCATTTTCCATTCACTTTCTCTTTTATGTGGTATAACCTTAAAGTTTCTATACCATGCTATTATTTCCAATTTATTCTGTATATATACATTCTTATATTTATTTTCTATATGGGTGACCTTTTTCCCCTCTCTTTTTAATGTTTTCTAAAACCATGTTGCATAGTCGTCAGGCTGCAAATGTTTCAAAAGAGATTTCTCAAATATTCATTTATTTTGAGTTCCTTTATTTTCTTATTAATTACTCATATACTATTATACAAGATGTAACACCCCAATATTTTATGAAAAATATTCTTTTAATTTCATTAATGTCTTGTGTTGTATGCTACACCAAGATTACCTTGCACTATACGCAACACCGTATTAGCTTGCAGTATACGCAACACTATTCTTGGATCGTGTTACACACAATTTTGATAATAGTTATTCTACGTAACATTGAGTATATATATATATATATATATTCAATGTATAAATGAAATATGTTTGTATTCTGTTATATGAAACAATGAAATATTCTTGCACAACACGCAACCCTGACTTGGCTTGCATTACCCGCAATCACGACCTTCATCGATAGTGTGTGTTGTAACCAATACCGGGTTTTACTAAACAATGATATATTATTATAATATTATTATTAACTAGCCTTTATGAATAGTATTAACTAAATTTTGAATTTTATAACATTATTATTCATCTTACACATTTTCTAGAACATGGTATAAGAACAAAATAATTTTTTCGGGTAAAATAAGTACTTTTCAAAAAATGCAGTTTTGGCGCCTTTTGATGTCACACCCACTTTAAATCTATTTGTTGACATGTTTATAAGTTAAATTTGACAAAATAAAATTCTTCTTTTGAATCAGGATATAAAAATTTACATTGGATAAAGTTTTGATATTTTTCTGATAACTTTCAAATCTTAATGAATAGTAAAAACACTCTATATTTTAATTAAAAACAACTTTTTTTCCTCATAATAATTTATATGGTTAAATTATAATATTGAGTGGTTTTAAAGTATAAATAGAATATATTTTTACCATTTAATATAATGTATGACATTAACATTGATTTTACATTAAATTCGTAGGTTAATTCAATTCAATCTTTTGCAATGTTTTAAAGAAAAACCCATTTTCTTTCGACAACAGGATTAATTTTGATTTAATTTCTGCAAATTTTGTGTATTGAATTTGGAAAAATGGATTCCATATTTGGAATCAGTGGGTCCAAATTATGTTAATAAGATACTTTTTATTTTTGGGAATTATGAATAGTAACTACGGTAAATTTTATTTACCATAATTAAAGGTAAATCGGGATATTAAGGTTAAATATAATATTATAAAATTACACTAACACATGATAAAATTCTATTGGATGACTAAAAGTTGACCCATATCACCTAAGGGTCAGATTAGATTCATTTAATGGAATTTTGACCACAAAAATAATTTAGTTATTATTAAAACCAAAGAAAGTGACAACATGTCACTCTCTTAAATCTTATAAGTATAATAATTTTAATTGACTGATAAAAATCATAAAACTTAGAACCCGAATAGTCTTAAGAAATATAATAAAATTATCTACATCATGATAATTTATTTATAATTTTTAGGGATTAAATATTTGTCATTAATGGTGATACATTAATGATACAGAAATTATTTATTAAGTGGGAAATAAATAAGATAGTTTTTATTGAAATAATAATACCCATTAAAAGGCCCAAAAACCTGAAAAAACCTTATTTTTAGTATATATCTACACCTGAAGCATCCAATGACCTAATATATAACCGTTTGGAACCTTATAAATGTGATTATGACACTTATATTATTTTATTTTAAATGACGCCAAAGTTTTCACCTTCATAATTTAATAAATATAACAATTTAAATATTGTGATTTTAAGATGATAAATTCGAGTAAAAGTGTTATTGTGAAAGTTAATAGATTTATATTCATCATAGGAGTTTTGTTTTTATTTTTATGCAAAAAAATCAGTATATTAAATATTTATACAAAAATGTTGTAGTAATTTTTTTATTAAGAGATAAACCAAATAAATGGTTTTAAAAATAATAAAATAAATACTATATGAACTATTTAATGTTATCCTCTACTTTTATAGATGCATATTACCTTTTATGAATCTATTAAAGATTTTATTTTTAACATATCTTATGTATATAGTTTCGTTAAATTCAAATAAATGAATAGTGTCAAAATTGACACTATTGTTATTTTATAAAAATAACATATTATAAAATTGTTTAAAAATCACAAAAATATTTAAAAATTATAAATTTAACTTTATATGGTCTATAATGTTATAAAGTAAACAATTATGGAAAATTAACAGCAAATTAGTAATTATTTGTTATAATTTATAATTTAGAATTTTATTACCACAAATAAACTTAAATAGATTAAATAAGGATAAATCAAAATGATAAGGTTTAAAATAAGATCCAAACATGTCTAAATTTGATTGGTTGATTATATTACAACCCTATCTCATATAATCTTAGAGTATGAGTCATTTTTGGAGGTTATTAAGTGGGGTTATATTTATTATAAATTAATATTTTTAAGAATTCCAAAGGTGACCCTCTTCTCCCTTATAAAAGGGCACCTCCTACATCTCTTCCACACACCACTTTGAGCCTTCAGGCTCGGCCAACCCCTGCCCAATTATCTTATCCACTTCCCTAGAAACACCCCAGAGGTTTAGGTCTTCTTAAAAGTCCAATTTTAGTGCCCTAAGAGGAGGTCTCAAAGAGGCGTTTCAAAGAAGAGGTAATTTCTGTTACCGATTCTTTCACCTTTATTTCTTCTTCCACTTTTTCTTCATAGGTTGTTTCATTATTAAGTAATAACATTAGTATAACTAATATACTGATATGTTATTATAAGTATGAAACAACCAAATTTCACCATCTATCCATCCTACGGAAAATGAAATCACCGCGCGTGTGTACGTATGGAATACCGTCTCCACGTCGTGGTGTAATCTATTTTCCACCACCACCTTACTTGGATGGACATAATGGTGTAAATAATAACTATATATGATTATTGTAAATTGATATTGATTCTGTAATAGTATACATACACTCCAATAAAATTCCACGATCATGGGAACGATATCATCGCTCGTGCGTACGTACGGAATACCCTCTCCACGACGTGATGAGATTCATTCTCAATGATTAACCATTCATAAATGATTATAAAGTATATATAATAAGTAATAATGAAATATATGACATAATAATGATACTGGATTTATGTATATATATATATATGTATGTCATCCAATTAATTCCATTCAATTCAATGAGGGAACGAAAACAATGTTCATGCGTACGTACGGCCTACCGTCTCCATGAACGGTGTATTTCTTTCCATTTATCAATCTATTATATATAGGTATATTCTGAATATATATTATATATAAATCATGTTTTACATTCTGGATGTAAGTAATCATTATCTAAGTAATCATATGAATAATTACTAGTCAAAACACGGACGACAAATGAAATGATTTTACTCAAAATGCTCTTTAACCTGGAATTTACAAAAGAACGGGTAATATAAAGTCATAAGTGAACCATATAAGATATAATAACAATTAATATGATTCTATAATAAGTCAATAACATTATTTAAATCATTATACAGGAGGTTTGGATACGTACGAAGCATATCGGACCTAAGGTAAGGGATAATTTTGCAAATCTCATTTTTATCCGAGATTGCTTATTCGTAAGTATTGTAGCGACTTGGGTTTTTGGCCCTGTCAGACTTTGGAATATTTCTACGAATAATTCCATAGCTAGGCGCGCAGACGGCATGCGATTCCGAGGCCTGGTGTGCCCAAAATTAATTTTTGAAAAATATTAACTATTTTTATACTATGCCGTGGCAGGGGTGTGATATCTCTTAAACGGTATCTCAGAACGGGAATATGAGGGCATGGTTGCGTCCGGAACGTGCCGTTTACCCTAGGCGGGGTGTAAACTTTGTGGGCGCGGGCCTGCGGTGAGAAACGCCACCAGGGGCATTTCCGTAAATAAGTTCCAAAGTTAGTGTGCGAGCGTCGGCTCAAATAACATCTGAAGGAGTCTCGGATGAAAAATCTGAGTCCGCCGTTGCATTCAAAATAGCATTTTTACCCTCGGGGTGACCATACTTTTGTTCGCAGCGGGCATCGGGTCCGAGGCGAGTTTGGCGCCGGCGGGCCGCTGATATAAATATCAGCGCCCCCCCCCCCCCCTTTATCGTTCCTCTCGGCGTTATTCGTCGTTCTTCGCCGCCGCTCCACCGAATCGAGCAAACGAAGCGCCCACGAGCTCGGAATTCGACGGCGGACGTTCCAGGAGCACGCATCGGAAGCTCTGGAGCGCGGATCTGGGGCAGAACGTCGGTGTTTCGCCCGCAAGGTAGGCTGGTTTGAGTTTTAACCTCCGATCCCGTTTTTGCTGCGTTTTTCTGCAAATTGAATCCGTAGCAGTGTAAATTGGGTCCCGAGGGTCATGTAGACGCCTCCGGATCGCAAAACGGACCAACGGGGTGCCCCCGGCGGTCCGCGGAAGGTCTGTCGGTGCGACACCGGCACGCGGCAGAGGGCCGCCGGCCGGGGCGGGCCGGCGACGGCGGCCGGTCCGGCCACTTTTCGCATACGGGGGTCTTTAAACCCCCGTATCTTGTACTTCGGGAGTCGGATTCGCGCGCTGTTTGCGGCGACGCGACCCTGACGATGAGGCGAACCCTCCGGTATGGGTTCGAGGGTTTAAAGGTTCGGGATCGTGGCTCGGGAGCTAGAAACGTCGTATAAAATAATATTATTTTATTATTTTACGACTTCGGGTCGTGGTAACTTCTACCCGGAGCATCCGATTGACGTTCCATCATGGCGTTGTGACTCTGATGGTACGACGGACTTTTTGAGATGGTTTCCGGGTGTTGGGACTGAGAACAGGGTGCGGGCCCCACGAGGCCGGGTTTTGGCGTTTGCGAAGAAACGCAGCTTTTGCATCAGGAGTCTAATTTTGGCGGATGAATAGTCGATCCTGTGTGTTTTTCCGAGAGGAACGCAATGGTGTGTTCCATTCGATGAGTTTCGAAATCCAGGCATGGGCCCCACCCGAGCTGGCCTTCAGTGAATAGTACCTTTTTCACCGGGTGTCCGTTTTGGACGAGCGAGTAGTCGATTCCGCTTGTTTTTCCGAGGGTATAGCCGTGGTGTGATCCGCTCGATGGGTTTCAGAATTTTTGTGTGGGCCCGCACGAGCTAGCTACGGTGAATAGTGCATTTTTCACCGGTGCTCCGTTTCGGGCAAGTAAAGATCCTATCCTGCATGTTTTCCGCGTGGAACGCGATGGTGGCCTCGGTTTTGGCCTAGGAGGTGCGCAGTGTGGCGTTGTGGCGGGTCGCTCGGGTTAGCAACGTTTGGACCAGCAGTGGTTGAGGGTTCTCCCTTGGTTCGTTCCTACAAGGGTTCGTGTGGCATCACAACCTTCGTATGGGTTTGTGATCCTCTCGATGGGATGTTTAAACTATTAGAGTTGTGGTATCCCTCCGGTGGGCCCGGAGTGGATCCTCTAGCATTTTGACCCTATATCGGGTTCTTGGTATCGCTGTGACCGCTTATTCACGGACGGTGATCCCCTATCTAGCAGGTTAACCCCGTAGGGTTTGTGGCATCATCGAAAATATGATCCCCTACGCGGTGGGCCGTGCTCAGTAGGGTTGTGGCATCGCCGGGTATACAATCCCCTACTCAGCATGTGGTTTATAGTAGGGTTACGGTATCGTTGGTTATGAGATCCCCTACTCAGCGCGTCGTTTCGGTAGGGTTGCAGCATCGTTGGTTCGATCCCCTACATCGCGAGTTATACCAGATAGGGTTTCGGAATCATCGTGACCATCTTTATATGGACGATGATCCTCTATCTGAGTGTGGAGATTCTGTCGAGCGCCAGATCGGGTTGTGGTATCCCCCAGTGGATCCTGGGTGTGATCCCCTATCTGTGAGAACTACGTATGCCAGATTGGGTCGTGGTATCCCCCAGCGGACCCTAAGAGTGATCCCCTTTTTGTGAGCTATTTATACCGGAGTGGGTCTTAGTGTCCCCTAGCGGACCCTAGCGGTGATCCCCTATCCGAGGAGTTTGGTGGTTATGTTGTTTCAGCGAGGTCTCCTCAGTGATGTTATCTGGCAAGTGTGGTCTCTCGGGTGAGCGTCTGAGATGTTTGTTTGGGATCCGATGGAGTGTATCTCTCGGATGAGTGTCATCTGGTATGACAGTGTTTGTGTGGTGTACTCTCCTGGTTGGGGGCAGTTGCTCGTGATGAGGTCAGTATCTCTTGTGGATTTGTGGTGTGAGTTGTGTATATCTGGATTGTTCAAGGTGTATGTATGGGCATACACCTGAGCTAAGCTGAGCTGACTTGTTGTGTTTAGCCGAGGATGGTCACGAGATGGAGTTTCTCTCTCGTCTGGGTTCCCTCTGGCTGGGTTGAGTGGACTGTTGCCTTTCAGTTGCTTCCTTGGGTTTTGGGTTTTTGGGGTGCCTATTGAGTATGTTTATACTCACCGCTGCATGGGCTTTGCCCGCACATGTTGTGTCTTGTGCAGACCACATGCCTTTTGACGGAGTCCCAGGAGGACCCGGAGCAGGAAGAGCTTAGTGAGCGAGTTGACCGGGGTGTCTACCGGAGCTGTGCCAATGGATCTGTCCGGCGGGTGTTTGTGGCAGCATTCCCCTTCATCAGAGCAGGTTGGACGCGCTTTTGTAGTTTTCCTTTGGTGGGCCCTGTTTTTCCCTTTTGTACTTCTGCTGTACTCTGGTTTGGGATAGTTGTATGCATGCATTTCCTTTTCAGTTTTATATTTCTCTGCACTGTTGCATGGAGGTGTTTGTAGGTGCATGTGTACAGGTACCTTAAGCTAATGCCTCCCATGTGTGTGATAGCCTACTCGGTGCTGGTCTCCAGTCCCTGGCCTATTGGAGGCGGGCTTCGGGAGTCTCGGCTCGAGCCCCATTGGGTCAGGTCGTGACAGAGTGGTATCAGAGGAGGTTCCACCTTTGGGATCTCAGAGCGTAGCTGGTCTAGCTGTGAGTTTGGTTTGGGTTGCATAGCGGCAGTGTTAGGGTGTTTCGAGCTCGGCTTTCAGGCCAGAGACTCCAGTGTTGGTGCAGCGGCCGACGTATCCATACACCAGGACTCTGATAACCTGCCTTTCGACTCGGGACATTTGTACACTGGTTGCGGGGACATAATGGTACATGCATCATATATGACTAGGTTTTTGGTTCTTCCTTGTCCTTCTTGAGTCAGCTCTCCAGATATACTCTTTGACTGTGGTGCGTCTTGAATGTATTTCAGGATGCCTCCACGACGACAGCCAGCGAGGGTTCCGCAGCAGGATTGTGCTGATGGCCCGCCCTGTGTAGAGGCTGTGGAGCAGGGCATAGGTTCTAAGGTTGCACCTCCAGGTGGTCTGCCAGTTGAGCCACCACATGTCGATCAGCTGGTTGTGCCAGCGGTGCAGGACGAGGTTGCGCGCAGCCTGAGTGTGTTTCACGAGTTCCAGAGGCAGCGACCTCTGAGGTTCTGGGGTGATCCAGACCCCCAGGCAGCTGATGACTGGCTTGAGGCAGTCACCTGAGTTTTCCGCCTAGTGAGGACACCTACAGAGCAGATGGTTGTCCTAGTGGCGAGCCTTCTGCATGGTTCTGTCGGGCGATGGTGGAGTTTGGTGACGCAGTCCCCTGACGAGGAGACGCTCACGTGGGCAGAGTTTGAGCGGCTCTTCAGGGAGGAGTTCTATCCAGTGATGCTGAGGTCAGTGCGGATCCAGGAGCTTCTACAGCTTCGACAGGAGAGCATGACTCTGTCGGAGTACTCAGAGAGGTTTATAGACCTGTCGCGCTACTCCCTGGATATGGTTCGAGACTCATTCTTTAGGGCTCGGACCTTCGAGCAGGGCTTACGCAGGGACATCCGAGCAGGTGTGGTTTCCTTGTGCCTGCCCACCTATGCTAGAGTGCTGGAGCGAGCGTTGGTGGTGGAGAGTTTTCTGCCTGAGCAGTTTCCCCCTGTTAGTGCTGGGCACTCGAGAGCTGAGACATCGATGGTCGGATCAACATCTGGTAGCCGACGTCAGACTCAGGGTTATGGACGAGGCCAGCGTATCAGGAGGTGACCCCAGGATGGAGGATTTGAGCCTCAGGGCTCCCAGGGCTCGCAGGCCAGTTTTGGTCAGCCACAGGAGAGGCGGTGTTACGCTTGCGATGGTCAGGGACATCTTTCTAGAGATTGTCCGACCCGACGTGCTGCTGAGAGGGAGCCGGTCGATGGACCGCCTTGGCAGAGGCAGCGTCTCGAGCAAGGAGGTCCATAGGGCGATGGACGTGGCGGCGGAGCAGGTGCAGCGGGAGGTGGTGGTAGGCAGTACCAGTTTCCACCACCCCCACCCCCAGGTGGTCCACGCCAAGCTCAGGGAGCTAGTGGCCGAGGGCGAGGACAACTGCATGCTCTGGAGGCAGTCGACCCAGAGGCACCGCAGATGGATAGAGGTACGCCTTGTGTCTTTTCTACTTACTGCAGTAGTTTGTCAGACACTGTTTAGCAGTACTCTTTCCTTTTGTTGCTTGCTTGAGTTTTGTTCAGGGCATTGGTAAGACCCTGTGTGGGTGTTGGTTGGTGAGCTCGCTGGTGTGTGAGACCCAATTGAGAGCCCAGTCTCTTTCCTTATGCATAGGACTTTTCGGGGACGAAAAGTTCTAAGGGGGGGGGGAGGTTGTAGCGACTCGGGTTTTTGGCCCTGTCAGACTTTGGAATATTTCTAAGAATAATTCCAGAGCTAGGCGCATAGAAGGCATGCGATTCTGAGGCCTAGTGTGCCCAGAATTAATTTTCGAAAAATATTATGTATTTTTATACTATGCACATGGCGGGAGTGTGATATCTCCTAAACAGTAGCTCAGAACTGAAATCTGAGGACACGATTGCGTCTAGAATGTTCCGTTTACCCTAGGAGGGGTGTAAACATTGCGGGCACGGGCCTGCGGTGAGAAACGCCACCAGGGGCGTTTCCGTAAATAAGTAGCAAAGTTAGTGTGTGAGTGTCGGCTCAAATAACTTCTGAACGGAGTCTCGGATGGAAAATCTGAGTCCGTCGTTGTGTTCAGAACGTCGCGTTTACCCTAGGAGTGACCTTACTTTTGTTCGCATCGGGCGTCGGGTCCGAGGCGGGTTTGGCGCCGGCGGGCCGCTGATATAAATATCACCCCCCCCCTTTATCGTTCCTCTCGGCGTTCTTCATCGTTCTTCGTCGCCGCTCCGCCGAATCGAGCAAACGAAGCGCCCACGAGCTCAGAATTCGACGACGGACGTTCCAGGAGTGCGCAGCGGAAGCTCTGGAGTGCGGATCTGAGGCAGAACGTCGGCGTTTCGCCCGCGAGGTAGGCGGTTTTGAGTTTTAACCCCCGATCCCGTTTTTGCTGTGTTTTTCTACAAATTGAAGCCGTAGCAGTGTATATTGGGTCCCTAGGGTCGTGTATACGCCTCCGGATCGCAAAACGAATCACCGGGGTGCCCCCGGTGGTCCGCGGAAGGTCGGTCGGCGCGCGGTGGAGGGCCACCGGCCGGGGCGGGCCGGCGGCGGCGGCCGGTCCGGCCACTTTTCGCATACGGGGGTCTTTAAACCATAGTATCATGCAATTTGGGAGTCGGATTCGCGCGCCGTTTGCGGCGACGCGACCCTGACGACGAGGCGAACCCTCCGGTATGGGTTCGAGGGTTTAAAAGTTCGGGGTCGTGGCTCGAGAGCTAGAAACGTCGTATAAAATAATATTATTTTATTATTTTACGACTTCGGGTCGTGGTAACTTCTACATTGAGCATCCGATTGATGTGTCGTCAATGGCGTTGTGACCCTGATGGTACGACAGACTTTTTGAGATAGTTTCCAGGTGTTGGGACTGAGAACAGGGTGCGGGCCCCACGAGGCCGGGTTTTGGCGTTTGCGGAGAAACGCAACTTTTGCACCAGGAGTCCGATTTTGGCAGATCAATAGTCGATCCTGTGTTTTTTTCCGAGAGGAATGTAATGGTGTGTTCCGTTCGATGAGTTTCGGAATCCAGGCGTGGGCCCCACCCGAGCTGGCCTTCGGTGAATAGTACCTTTTTCACCGGGTGTCCGTTTTGGACGAGCAAGTAGTCGATTCCGCTTGTTTTTTCGAGGGGATCACTGTGGTGTGATTCACTCGATGGGTTTCGAAATTGTTGTGTGGGCTCCGCATGAGCTAGCTACGGTGAATAGTGCCTTTTTCACTGGTGCTCTGTTTCGGGCGAGTAAACAGCCTATCCTGCTTGTTTTTTTGTGTGGAACATGATGGTGGCCTCGGTTTTGGCCTAGAAGGTGCGCAGTGTGGCGTTGTGGGGGTCGCTCGGGTTAGCGACGTTTGGACGAGCAGTGGTTGAGGGTTCTCCCTTGGTTCTTTCCTACGAGGGTTCATGTGGCATCACAACCTTCGTATGGGTTTGTGATCCTCTCGATGGGATGTTTAAACTGTTAGAGTTTTGGTATCCCTCTGGTGGGCCCGGAGTGGATCCTCTAGCAGTTGTACCATAG
The DNA here is from genome assembly GCA_963277665.1 of Viscum album. Taxonomy (NCBI): domain Eukaryota; kingdom Viridiplantae; phylum Streptophyta; class Magnoliopsida; order Santalales; family Viscaceae; genus Viscum; species Viscum album. The sequence continues at coordinate 1,381,564,259 of OY728143.1, read as the reverse complement.
ATCGGGTTCTTGGTATCGCTGTGACCGCTTATTCACGGGCGGTGATCCCCTATCTAGCAGGTTAACCCCGTAGGGTTTGTGGCTTAATCAGAAATATGATCCCCTACGCGGTGGGCCGTGCTCAGAAGGGTTGTGGCATCGTCGGGTATACGATCCCCTACTCATCATGTGGTTTATAGTAGGGTTACGGTATCGTTGGTTATGCGATCCCCTACTCAGCGCGTGGTTTCTGTAGGGTTGTGGCATCGTCGGTTCGATCCCCTACATCGCGAGTTATACCAGATAGGGTTTCAGTATCGTCGTGACCATCTTTATATGAACGATGATCCTCTATCTGAGTGTGGAGCTTCTGTCGAGCGCCAAATCGGGTTGTGGTATCCCCCAGCGGATCCTGGGTGTGATCCCCTATCTGTGAGAACTACGTATGCCAGATCGGGTCGTGGTATCCCCCAGCGGACCCTGGGAGTGATCCCCTATCTATGAACTACGTATACCGGAGTGGGTCTTGGTATCCCCTAGTGGACCCTAGCGGCGATCCCCTATCCGAGGAGTTTGGTGGTTATGTTGTTTCAGTGAGGTTTACTCAATGATGTTATCCGACGAGCGTGGTCTCTTGGGTGAGCGTCTGAGATGTTTGTTTGGGATCCGATGGAGTGTATCTCTCGGATGAGTGTCATCTGGTATGACAGTGTTTGTGTGGTGTACTCTCCTGGTTGGGGGCAGTTGCTGGTGATGAGGTCGGTACCTCTTATGGCTTTGTGGTGTGAGATGTGTATATCTAGATTGTTCAAGGTGTATGTATGGGCATACACCTGAGCTGAGCTGAGATGACTTGTTGTGTTTAGCCGAGGATGGTCACAAGATGGAGTTTCTCTCTCATCTGGGTTCCCTCTGGCTGGGTTGAGCGGACTGTTGCCTTTCAGTTGCTTCCTTGGGTTTTGGGTTTTTGGGGTGCCTACTGAGTATGTTTATACTCACCCCTGCACGGGCTTTTCCCGCACATGTTGTGTCTTGTGCAGACCACATCCCTTTTGACGGAGTTCCAGGAGGACCCGGAGCAGGCGGAGCTTAGTGAGCGAGTTGACCGGGGTGTCTACCGGAGCTGTGCCGAGGGATCTGTCCGGCGTGTGTTTGTGGTAGTGTTCCCCTTCTTCAGAGCAGGTTGGACGCGCTTTTGTAGTTTTCCTTTGGTGGGCCCTATTTTTCCCTTTTTTACATCTGTTGTACTCTGGTTTGGGATAGATGTATGCATGCATTTCCTTTTCAGTTTTATATTTTTCTGCACTGTTGCATGGAGGTGTTTTTAGGTGCATGTGTACAGGTACCTTAGGCTAATGCCTCCCATGTGTGTGATAGCCTACTCGGCGCTGGTCGCCAGCCCCTGGAAAATTGGAGGCGGGCTTGGGGAGTCACGGCTCGAGCCCCGTTGGGTCAGGTCGTGACAGAGTGGTATCATAGGAGGTTCCACCTTTGGGATCTCAGAGCGTAGCTGTTCTAGCTGTGAGTTTGGTTTGGGTTGCATAGCGGCAGTGTTAGGGTGTTTCGAGCTCGGCTTTCAGGCCAGAGACTCTAGTGTTGGTGCGGCGGCTGACATATCCATACACCAGGACTCTGATAACCTGCCTTTCGACTCGGGACATTCGTACACTGGTCGCGGGGACATAATGGTACATTCATCATATAGGACTAGGTTTTTGGTTCTTCCTTGTCCTTCTTGAGTCAGCTATCCAGATATACTCTTTGACTGTGGTGCGTCTTGAATGTATTTCAGGATGCCTCCACGACGACAGCCAGCGAGGGTTCCGCAACAGGATTGTGCTGATGACCCGCCCCGTGTAGAGGCTGTGGATTAGGGCGCAGGTTCTGAGGTTGCACCTCCAGGTGGTCTGCCAGTTGAGCCACCACCTGTTGAGAAGCTGGTTGTGCCGGTGGTGCAGGACGAGGTTGCGCGCAGGCTGAGTGCGCAGCATGAGTTCCAGAGGCAGCGACCTCTGAGGTTCCGGGGTGATCCAGACCCCCAGGAAGCTGATGACAGGTTTGAGGCAGTCACACGTGTTTTTTGCCTAGTGAGGACACCTACAGAGCAGATGGTGGTCCTAGCGGCGAGCCTTCTGCATGGTTCTTCTGGGCGATGGTGGAGTTTGGTGACGCAGTCCCATGACGAGGTGACGCTCACGTGGGAAGAGTTTGAGCGGCTCTTCAGGGAGGAGTTCTATCCGGTGATGCTGAGGTCAGTGCGGATCCAGGAGCTTCTGCAGCTTCGACAGGAGAGCATGACTGTGTTGGAGCACTCAGCGAGGTTTAAAGACCTGTCGTGCTACTCCCTGGATATGGTTCGAGACCCATTCTTTAGATCTCGGACCTTCGAGCAGGGCTTACACAGGGACATCCGAGCAGGTGTGGTTTCCTTGTGCCTACCCACCTATGCTGGAGTGCTGGAGCGAGCGTTGGTGGTGGAGAGTTTTCTGGCTGAGCAGTTTCCCCCTGTTAGTGCTGGGCACTCGAGAGCTGAGACTATGATGGTTGGATCGGCATCTGGTAGCCGACGTCAGACTCAGGGGTTTGGACGTGGCTGGCGTATCAGGAGGCGACCCCAGGATGGAGGATCTGAGCCTCAGGGCTCACAGTGCTCGTAGGCCAGTTTTGGTCAGCCGCAGGAGAGGTGGTGTTACGCTTGCGATGGTCGGAGACATATTTCTAGAGATTGTCCGACCCGACATGCTGCTTAGAGGGAGTCGGTCAATAGACCGCCTTGGCAGAGGCAGCGTCTCGAGCAAGGAGGTTCGCAGGGCAGCGGACGTGGCTGCGGAGTAGGTGCAGCGGGAGGTGGGGGTAGGCAGTACCAGTTTCCACCCCCCCCCACCCCTAGGTGGTCCATGCCAAGCTCCGGGAGCTGGTGGCCGAGGGCGACGACAACTGCATGCTCTGGAGGCAGTCGACCCAGAGGCACCGCAGATGGATAGAGGTACGCCTTGTGTCTTTTCTACTTACTGCAGTAGTTTGTCAGACACTGTTTAGCAGTACTCTTTCCTTTTGTTGCTTGCTTGAGTTTTGTTCAGGGCGTTGGTAAGACCCTGTGTGGGTGTTGGTTGGTGAGTTCGCTGGTGTGTGAGACCCAGTTGAGAGTCCAGTCGCTTTCCTTGTGCTTAGGACTTTTCGGGGACGAAAAGTTCTAAGGGGGGGGGGAGGTTGTAGCGACTCAGGTTTTTCGCCCTATCAGACTTTGGAATATATCTACGAATAATTCCAGATCTAGGCGCGCAGACGGCATGCGATACCGAGGCCCGGTGTGCCCGGAATTAATTTTCGAAAAATAATAAGAATTTTTATACTATGCACGTGGCGGGGGTGTGATATCTCCTAAACGGTAGCTCAGAACGGGAATCTGAGGGCACGGTCGCGTCCGGAACGTTCCGTTTACCCTAGGAGGGGTGTAAACTTTGCGTGCGCGGGCCTGCGGTGAGAAACGCCACCAGGGGCATTTCCGTAAATAAGTAGCAAAGTTAGTGTGCGAGTGTCGGCTCAAATAACTTCTGAACAGAGTATCGGATGTAAAATCTGAGTCCGGCGTTGCGTTCAGAACGGTGCGTTTACCCTAGGGGTGACCTTACTTTTGTTCGCATCGGGCGTCGGGTCCGAGGCGAGTTTGGCGCTGGCGGGCCGCTGATATAAATATTAGCCCCCCCCCCATTATCCTTCCTCTCAGCATTCTTCGCCATTCTTCGTCGCCGCTCCGCCGAATCGAGCAAACAAAGCACCCACGAGCTCGGAATTCGACGGCGGACGTTTCAGGAGCGCGCAGCGGAAGCTCTGGAGCGCGGATCTGAGGCAGAACGTCGGCGTTTCGCCCGTGAGGTAGGCAGTTTTGAGTTTTAACCCCCGATCCCGTTTTGCTGCGTTTTTCTGCAAATTGAAGCTGTAGTAGTGTAGATCGGGTCCCAAGGGTCGTGTAGACGCCTCTGGATCGCAAAACGGACCGCCGGGGTGCCCCCGGCGGTCCGCGGAAGGTCTGCCGGCGCCGGTAGAGCCCGGCGGCCCGCAGGGGCCCGCGGCGGCCGGCTGCCCAGCGCGGCAGCGGCGGTCGGTCCAGGCCGGCCAGACCGACCGGTCGGGGCCGGTCCGGCCACTTTTCGCATACGGGGGTCTTTGAACCCCCGTATCTTCCACTACGGGAGTCGGATTCGCGCGCCATTTGCGGCGACGCGACCCTGAAGACGAGATGAACCCTCTGGTATGCGTTTGAGGGTTTAAAAGTTCGGGATCGTGGATCGAGGGCTAGAAATGTCGTATAAAATAATAGTATTTTATTGTTTTACGACTTCGGGTCGTGGTAACTTCTACCCGGAGCGTCCGATTGACGTGCCGTCAATGGCGTTGTGACCCTGATGGTACGACGGAATTTTTGAGATATTTTCCGGGTGTTGGGACTAAGAACGGGGTGTGGGCCCCACGAGGCCGGGTTTTGGCGTTTGCGGAGAAACACAGCTTTTCCACCAGGAGTCCGATTTTGGCGGATGAATAGTCGATCCTGTGTGTTTTTCCGAGAGGAATGCAATGGTGCATTCTGTTTGATGAGTTTCAGAATCCAGGCGTGGGCCCCACCCGAGCTGGCATTCGGTGAATAGTACCTTTTTCACCGGGTGTCCGTTTTGGTCGAGCGAGTAGTCGATTCCACTTGTTTTTTCGAGGGGATCGCTGTGGTGTGATCCGCTCGATGGGTTTCGGAATTGTTGTGTGGGCCCTGCACGAGCTAGCTACAGTGAATAGTGCCTTTTTCACCGGTGCTCCGTTTCGGGCGAGTAAACAGCCTATCCTGCGTGTTTTTCCACGTGGAACGCAATGGTGGCCTCGGTTTTGGCCTAGGAGGTGTGCAGTGTGGAGTCGTGGCGGGTCGCTCGGGTTAGCGACGTTTGGACCAGCAGTGGTTGAGGTTTCTCCCTTGGTTCGTTCCTACGAGGGTTCGTGTGGCATCACAACCTTCGCATGGGTTTGTGATCCTCTCGATGGGATGTTTAAACTGTTAGAGTTGCGGTATCCCTCTGGTGGGCCCGGAGCGGATCCTCTAGCATTTTTACCATAGATCGGGTTCTTGGTATCGCTGTGACCGCTTATTCACAGGCGGTGATCCCTTATCTAGTAGGTTAACCCTGTAGGGTTTGTGGCATCATCAGAAATATGATCCCATATGCGGTGGGCCGTGCTCAGTAGGGTTGTGGCATCGTCGGGTATACGATCCCCTACTCAGCATGTGGTTTATAGTAGGGTTATGGTATCGTTGGTTATGTGAACCCCTACTCAGCGCGTGGTTTCGGTAGGGTTGCAGCATCGTCGGTTCGATCCCCTACATCGAGAGTTATACCAGATAGGGTTTCGGTATCGTCGTGACCATCTTTATATGGACGATGATCCTCTATCTGAGTGTGGAGCTTCTGTCGAGCGCCAGATCGGGTTGTGGTATCCCCCAGCGGATCCTGGGTGTGATCCCCTATCTGTGAGAACTACGTATGCCAGATCAGGTCATGGTATCCCCCAGCACACCCTGGGAGTGATCCCCTATCTGTGAGATACGTATACCGGAGTGGGTCTTGGTATCCCCTAGCGGACCCTAGCAGCGATCCCCTATCCGAGGAGTTTGGTGGTTATGTTGTTTCAGCGAGGTTTCCTCAGTGATGTTATCCGACGAGCGTGGTCTCTCGGGTGAGCATCTGAGATGTTTGTTTGGGATCCGATGGAGTGTATCTCTCGGATGAGTGTCATCTGGTATGACAGTGTTCGTGTGGTGTACTCTCCTAGTTAGGGGCAGTTTCCGGTGATGAGGTCGGTACCTCTTGTGGCTTTGTGGTGTGAGTTGTGTATATCTGGATTGTTCACGGTGTATGTATGGGCATACACCTGAGCTGAGCTGATCTGACTTGTTGTGTTTAGCCGAGGATGGTCACGAGATGGAGTTTCTCTCTCGTGTGGGTTCCCTCTGGCTGGGTTGAGCGGACCGTTGCCTTTCAGTTGCTTCCTTGGGTTTTGGGTTTTGGGGGTGCCTACTGAGTATGTTTATACTCACCCCTGCACGGGCTTTGCCCGCACATGTTGTGTCTTGTGCAGACCACTGGCCTTTTGACGGAGTCCTAGGAGGACCCGGAGCAGGCAGATCTTAGTGAGCTAGTTGACCGGGGTGTCTACCGAAGCTGTGCCGAGGGATCTATCTGGTGGGTGTTTGTGGCAGCGTCCCCCTTCTTCAGAGCAGGTTCGACGCGCTTTTGTAGTTTTCCTTTGGTGGGCCCTGTTTTGCCCTTTTGTACTTCTACTGTACTCTGGTTTGGGATAGATGTATGCATGCATTTGCTTTTCAGTTTTATATTTCTCTGCACTGTTGCATGGAGGTGTTTGTAGGTGCATGTGTACATGTACCTTAGGCTAATGCCTCCCATGTGTGTGATAGCCTACTCGGCGCTAGTCGCCAGCCCCTGGCCTATTGGAGGCGGGCTTGGGGTGTCGCGGCTCGATCCCCGTTGGGTCGGGTCGTGACAAGTATTTACTTGGGTTATTTCTATCATCCATGTCCATGTTTTATAAAAGTGTTTTCATGTATGTTAAAAGTCCTTTTTACCCATTTTGACTTTTACTATATGGCATGTAAGGAATATTTTGTTTGTTTATGCTACGAGGTACTTTTTGACTTTTCTGGAAAAAGTACGAAACAGATTTTTTTCATTTAACTTATACGGCATGAATGGATTTTTACGGTTTTATAAAGCCTTATTTTCATGTAGCTTCCTCCAAAATATTTCATGACTATTTTCAACAAAATACTTTTCTTTTAAAATATAATGACATTTTGTGAAAATAAAATGAGTTTGATGAAAAAAGGATATTTTCCTCAAGAATTCATTTCAAGTGTCTTATCAAAACCATTTTTTATCTAAGATGACATTATTTTCATATGTGTATGTTTCTAGTATAATGTCTCTATGATTTACATGGTTTTTCTTTTCTTATTATGAAATGTTATCCATTTCTTTTATATGGATTATGTGATGATGTGATGATGCTTATGAAACCCATTTAATTTATTGGGTTATTATGAATGATGTATGTTTATGTTGTGGCACAAGTATGAATGATTTCATTATGAGATGGGTGGGACCTATATCTCCCTCCAATGCATTGGGTAAAGATTTATATCTCAGGAGATAGACATGGCTGGAATGGTAAGTTAAACCGATTCAATAATACAGGACTAGAACGAGGAGTGAACTCGATTCAGAAAGGGACTTTGTCCACTAAGATGGTCTTGGCAGCAATGCCTTGGCTACTATGGAAATCATATCATGTGCATAATGGTTTCCACAATTACATGTTTTATTCCCATGCTATTTTATCATTATTAATGTTTCTTTATGATATATGCCTTACGTACATCCATGTTTTATGTCATTGCTCCATATTTTGATGTTTAAACATTATGTTCATGTTTTTAAGTTCAAATGTATATGGTATGTTTTATTTTATCCATGCTTACCCTTACTGAGCATTTGACCTCACCCTTTTTATGTTTTCTTTTCCCTAGGATATAAAGAATGGTTTTAGGTAAGATAAAAAAAAGGGGAAGATCTTTATCGGAGATTTTTAAGATCTTTCACCACGATTAGAATATTACGTTCCAAGTTTCCAAAGACACTAAACTATTACGACCCTTGTGTGTCTGTTTTTGTTATGTATTAAGTATTCCGCTAAAGTAATGTAATGTCCATGTACGTGAGGCTTTGGGTCTCTACATAAGAGGCATGATAGTGATAGAAATATTATATATTCTTGACGTTCTCATGTTCATTGAAAATTCATCATCATTATTCTTCTTCTCCCCCACTTATTTAATGAATAAAAATATTTTCCTTGATGTGTCGAATTATCGACATCGTGGAAAATGTAATTTAAATTTTATATAATTATACAAGGTTAGGTCATGAAAGCAATTTTATGGTTGAAATGGTTTATAATATATGTATCATGTCACATCTATGGTTCTGTAATTCTTTCGTACACATGGTTTTAATTTATAAAACAAAATGAGGTCGTTATTACCAAAGAACAACTAAAATGATCTAAAAAAACATCATTAATCTTTTAACTTATGAATCATCCTCTTTTAAGAAATAATAATGATAAATGGTATAACAGGTGATTATGTAAATATTTTACTACCATTACATTCCAATTCTTTATTTTCACTCCCAATCGACAAAAATATTCATCATGAACTGATCATGGAAACCTTGTAAAGAAAGCACATGACTCAATGTAAATAACAAAATATAACTATTAAATGTCTCGAATGATATTGTAAAATGACCATATAAGGTGTCTTATCTATAAATTTGTTTCATTAAGATATTAATAACACCATTTTAACCATTATACAAGAGGTTTAAGCACAATTGATGTATGAATAACCGAAGGTAAGAGAATTCTTAACCAAATTTTCATTCTTTGGGTCAACCATCTTCTTTATTCATTATGTGGTATTAAGATTATTGGTTTGATGATTTATTTGTTTATATTATGTTTCATAATGTTTATTTATACTTTATACACATTCCCCTTCCAATATATTAATTCTCAGTCCAATTATATTTTAAGGGACATTCCTTTTAAAATCTTTTTAAAACTCTCTTTTATAAATTTCAAAAGAATTGTTTTTATATGAAATTAATAGTTTCTCCTGATTTCCAGATATTTTATTACCATGATATGTTCCTTGATCATTATTTATGTTTTTTTATCCCATTATAGATCAAGATATGTTTTTTTGAGCTCATTATAGCTCATGATATGTTGGGTTGAGCCCATTATAGTTCAAGATATGATGGGTGGGCCCCATTATAGCTCTCCAATGCATTGGGTATTCTAGAGATGGAAGGTGACCAAATGTTATTCCATGTGTAAGGGTTAATGAATGAGTGATATGGTAAATATTTCACAAGGATTATACATGATGTTTCTATGAATATGAGTTTTTATGATTATAGGTTTTATTGGTTTTTATGTTATCACTTGACCGACACTTTCTTTCATTATATCCCATGCTGAGTTTTATACTCATCCCAATATTTTAAGAAAAATCATAGTACATAAGGATGGGTAGTAGAAATAAGGGAGTCATAATTATTGATATGGAGTGTTATTAAAGAAATCATGTTTTATGTTTTAATGTTTTATATTTTAAAAAAATGGATACTGTTTAAGTAGTATCCTCTTGTATTAATGTGGTATGTATTGTATATAAGATATCCTAATTATTTAAAAAAATAAACGTGAAAAGATCCGAAATGGGTAATAATTTATGTTCATGTGTAAAATTCAATATGAATTAACATTTTAAGGTCGATCCTTATAGTTTGTATCGGTGGATGGTTTAGATAACTTTAGGGGTAGAGATGATATTTAAAGAATACCATAACAAATTTTTTACTCTTTTTTTATTTGAAATATTATAGAATTTAAATATTACCATGTTGCTTAATTTAAATTATGTTTGTAGATAATGGTTTTACTTAGAATAAACTGTGAAGCTAAAGAAGGAAGGCACCAATAGGGTGATGTCTATCCAAATCTGTAACCCGAAATTGGGGGAATCGGAACCAAGAAGATTGTGACAGAAATAGCTCAGTTGAGTCAATAAATAAATGGGGGTGGTATCCATGCTAAAGAGGAACATGATCAACCATGAAGAAACATGTCTTTTTGGACCATTCTAGGAGGAAACATCCTCCTTCATTCTGTGGAACCTTAGATCTAGTGATAGTTGAAGGATGGATCAATGCTCTAAAAAAGATGTTTGATGTCATGGGATGGTAGGACCATAAAAAGAGAATCCTAGAAATTTATCATTTGGAAGGTGAATATGATAAATGGTGGTCTCTGGTTAAGAATACGAGAGAAATAGATGATCTTGACAGTATGGAATGTGAGGATTTTAAGAGTCTTTTCCTGGAAAAAATATTTTCCCAAAACTATTCAACTCAGAATGGGGAAATAATTCTAGGAACTAAAGTAGAAAAATAGTGATTCTTTGGTAGCATGTGAATCCGATTTTACGAGACTGGATATGTTTGTACTAAATGTTACTCATGATTTTTGAGTGTAAAATTAATATATTTTACTCTTGTTTGAAACTATTTTTTCCAAGAGCTTTCGCTTCATGAGAATTTAAAAGCAATGAGATGCTTTTTAGTGGTGCTGAAGAAGTTGAGATGGAGATTTCTGAACAAATATGTGCCTTGTGATGACAAGAATAAGAAGCATCAGGTTGGAAGATAATGGGTATGAACTCTTCAAAGAAGTCTAGAGGTAAGAAAATGAATTTCCCTACTTGTGAAATGTGTGGTAAAATGAATCCTTGTGAATGATTTTTAAATTTTTGGGAATGTTACAAATGTGGAATGTTTGGACACATGTCTTGTGAGTGAAATAAAAATGATCCAAAAATTATTGTGAAGTGGATGGTGAGATTCTTTAACTGTAAGGAATCCGGTCATTTTGATAATATTTGTTCGATTCTAGTTTCCCAAGGAGAGAATCAGCAAGATAGGAAGAAGAAGTGTCTAGAATTTTCAACCACTTTACAAGATGTTGAGATGTCAAATGAGGCGTTCCTAGTTATATTTATTGTTTTTAAAGATTTCTAAAATTTGTTATTTGATTCAGGGTCTACACATTCCTTCATTTTTGATAAATATTTGAAAACATTATGAATTTAACATCATGAAATGAAACAAGACCTCATGTTAAAAATAACTAGAGGAAATGTTAAGGAAAAAAGAAATTAAATGAATATATCTATCATTGTCTATGGAAATACTTTACCTGAAAACCCTATTGTTTAGCCACTAGTAGTGTTTGAAGTTATTCATTGTATGGCTTGGATTTTTTTTATCATGATAAGATAGATTGTAGAAAACCGGTGTTTTTTCATAAAAAATTTCAGTTTTTGTACAAGAATGAACCCATACAATTAATAACATATCAGGAAGCGAAGAAACAAATAAATGATGGAAATGAAAGTTATCTTTCTCATATTTTCAAAGATAAGGGAACTATCCAGATTAATGATTTACCAAGGGAAAATGAATACTTGGATGTTTTTTCTGATGATTTTCTTGGTGTTATTTTAAACTAAGATGTTGATTTTACAATTAACTTATTTTCAAATGGTAACCCAATTTCCAAACAGCCGTATCGAACAAACCAAAGGAAATTTTGAAATTAAAAATATAGTTTCAATAATTATTAGATAAAGGCTTCATTTGACACAACACTTCTCCATGGGGAGATCTTGTCTCTTTTATTAAGAAAAAAGATTGTTCTAGGAGACTTTGTGTCTATTATAGAGCCTTGAATTACATTACTATTAAAAAATATCCTTTACCTCGTATTGATGATTTTATTGATCAGCTCCAGGAGCATTGTATTTTTCTATGGTTGACCCGAGGTCAGGGTAACATCAGTTTAGAGTAAAAGATGAATACATCCTGAATACTGAATTTCATACCAAATATGGTCATTATGAATTTGTTGTTATGTCTTATTGTTTAACTAATGATCTTATTGTATTCATGGATCTTATGAATAGAAAATTTCATGTGTTCTTGGTTACGTTTGTGGTTGTGTTTATTGATTACATTCTAGTATATTCTATAAGTATATAGGAGCTTGAAAAACATCTAAGGGTTGTTTTTCAAACCTTAAAATAAAAGAACCTGTATGGAAAATTCAGCTAGTGTGATTTTTGGTTCCAACAGTTTCTTTTATTGGGAACATTATAAATAATAATGGAATAACAGTTGATCCTACCAAAACAAAAGTGGTAGATGAATGGCCAAGACCTACAAATGTTACAAATATTTGTAGTTTTCTTGGATTAGCATGTTATTACCGACTATTTGATAAAAACCGTGCACAGTTATCTAGACTACAAACTAAGTTAACACAAAAGGGGTTAAATTTGTTTGGATAGAAAAATGTGCAGTTTTTTTTCAGAACTGAATAAGATAATGGTGAATGCTAAAGTTTTGGCATTGCCTTCCCAAAATGTTGAATTTGTCATCTATAGTGATGCTTTATTGAAGGGACTCAGTTATGTTCTGATGGAGAATGATTAGGTAATTTTTTATGATTCAAGTTAACTAAAACCTCATGAGTTAAATTATCACACACATGATTTGGAATTCAAAACTGTGGTTTTTTCTTTGAAAATTTTGAGAACCATTTATACGGATCCAAATGTAAAATATATACTAACCATAAAAGTCTGAAGTATATATTCACTCAAAAAGAATTAATCATGAGGTAGGAGATATGGAATGCATAGATAAATGACTATGATTGCACGATCAATTTCCATACAAGAAAATCAAACAATGTGGAAGAAGCCTTGAGTCAAAAACATCATGCATCATTAACCATGTTATGTTTGAAACAAGATACCAAGATTAACAATTTGATGAATTTTAGTTTATAAATTGTTGGAGCATGGAATACATCTATTTTTTTTTTAGGTTTTAGTATAGTCATTGTTATCAGCAAGAATTAATAAATCACATAAGGAAGACTGTGAGCTATAGAAAAAGGATGAATTGGTTAAAATGGGTAAGTATCTAGAATTTAACTGTGATAAAAATTGTTTTTTAAGAATTTCAAAAAGTTTGTGTGTGCTTTGTGATTCCTAGTTAAAGAAATATTTGTTTTGTGAAGCTCATAGTTCTCTATTTTCAGTTCATCCTGGAAGTACTATGATGTACCGATAGACTATGGAGTATAACTAGTGGCATGGAATGAAAAGTGTTATTATAGAATTTACTGTGAAATATTTGAAATGTCAACAGGTTAAATCAGAGTGACTGTTACCGGAGGGGATTATACAACCTTTGTCAGTGCTATAATGGAAATGATATAATATATTGATGTACTTCATGGTGATACTAACTAAGGCTTATTGAGGTAATAATGTGATTTGGTCCCCGAGTCCTTCATTGGACTTCGGGCACCCAGGCCTTCGGGTTATTTGGGCCTTCGGGCTATCCATATGGCCTTCGAGTCACCTGCAGATACAAAAACCAGACAAAAATACAAGGAACACGCTCTACAAGGAGGATGAGAAAAGGATCTTTCACCACAGCAGAAGCTAACCGGATTGCAAGAATGGGAGGATATGGCACCTGCCATCGGGACAAGCCTGTGCATGCACGAGAATGCCTAGCCGAACAGTCATGCAGAGGTGAAGAGCTGATTTCAAAGATGAAGATGCTGGGGAGGATCAGTTCCAAGTTGTTAGTCTGGGTTGTATGGTATGTTTGTGCCTATGGGCATTGGTTCCTATATGGCCTACGGGCATGTAATAGGGTTCCACCTCATCCCTTGAAAGTTGGATTATCAATCAATAAAAAAAATGAAGGCCTTCGGGCCATTGGAGGAGAAGCAGTTCAGCTGGAAGAGAACCTTTCTTATGAAGATAAACTAGTTAATATTATTGATCAATGTGAACAAATATTGTGGAATAAGGTAATCCACCAGGAAATGGTTTTGTGGATAAACCACTTGGTTGAATAAGCAACATGGAAATATGAAAATGCTATGAGGTAAAGGTACCCTCCCTATTTTAATGAGTAAATACAATTGCGAGTAAGAAATTTCAAGAAGGAGTGGATATTGTAACACCCCAAGGTTTAAAAAAATAAATTATATTCATGTAACTTTCTTTTAAGTATATATTTATAAGTATCCTATAAACTAAATTTTTCATATTCTAGGTTTTGAATATCAAAAATTGGTCATCTACAATTATGTTTAGTATGTTATTTAGAGTCTAATTGAACCAACTTGTTTTTTGGTGAATAGAAGCATACGCTTATGAATTTTACTATAAATTGTAATATTAACCGAATTAATAGTACATTGTATTATTATTTTATTTTATTAAGTTTCTATGATAATGAGATATGTATAAATTTTTCAAGGTGTTAAAAAAATGAGTTATTGATCTAAAATTTTTAGTTTTAAAGAAATTATTATTTTATTTAAAAATTAAATTAATAATATTTAGAAAACTTATTTTTTAAAAATCGAGTTAATTTTGTACATCTACATGTAAAAAAATTATAAGGGTAAATATTTTGGATTTTCCAGAAGCAGTAGTTTTTTTGATGAATAGTAAAAATACAGTTTTAAGCTTTGGTGTGTTTAATGACATCAATAATGATGTAATAATGATGTAATAATTCTGATAAATATGTGTATAGAAAAATAATATATGAGGTGTCCCAAATTTCTAATACAATGGGAAAGCCCATGGTTTTGCAAATACCACTAATGAGGTGTCCCTGGAAAATTATTAAAATATTCCCTCACTTTTGAAATAAATAACAACCCATTCCTTCATTCCATTCATTAAAAATTCCTCCTAAATGAATATCTATCCTCCTTACCTCCCATTTAGTCATCCAAAGGATTCCTCAAGCCCCCAAGGTCCCAACATTCATGATCTACAAGTTACTCTACAAGGTAAGAGAATTCTCAACTTCTTTCATTCTTTTTCCATTCAAGTTCTCTTTTATGTGGTATAACCTTCGTGTTTTCATACCATGTTCTTAATTATTATTTTTTTATATCTGTATATTGTCTTATGTTTCATTTATAGATGGGTAAACTCGGTCCCCTATCTTTTTAATGTTTTCTAAAACCATGTTTCATAGTCGTTAGGCTACCGAATATTCATAAGAGATTTCTCAACTATTCTTTTATTTTGTGTTCATTTATTTTCTTTTTAATTCCATATCTCATCTTATACAAGAGGCATGAAAGATCCAGAAATATTTTATATTTTGGATTTATTTAGGTTCATTTAAAATTTATCATCATTATTTTTCTCCCCCCACTAACATATTCAAGGACTAAAAACATTTTCCATTATGTGTTGAATTACCGACATCATGGACAATGTAATTTAAATATTCATTAATTACTTAAAGTCTGGTCATAAAACAATTTTTATGTATTAAATAGGTTATAATATATGTTTTATGTCTCATCCATGGTTATGTAATTATTTTTTACACATGGTTTTAATTTATAAAACAAAATGAGGTCGTTATTACCAAAGAACTACTAAAATGATCCAAAAAAACATTATTAATGATTTAACTTATGAATCATCCTCATTTCAGATATAAAAATAAATAATGGTATAATTTATGGTTATAAAAATAATTAACTACCATTCCATTACAATTCTGGAGTTTCACTCCCAATCGATAAGAATATCCATCATGAACAGATCATGGAAACCATGTAAAGAATACACTTGACACAATGTAAATAACAAAATATTACAAATAAATGTGTCAAATGATGTGCTAAAATGATCATATAAGGTGTTATAAACATTAATATGTTTCATTAAGATATTAATAACACTCTTTTAAGAATTATACAGGAGGTTTAAACCCAATTTAAGTAAGAATAACCCGAGGTAATGGAATTATAAACCAAATTTCCATTCTTTGGGTTAACCTACTTATTTATTCATTATGTGGTATTAATATTATTGGCATGATGATTTATTTGTTTATATAATGTTTCACTATGTTTATATACAGTGTATACACATATCCATTCCATTCTATTAATTCTCACTCCAATTATATTTTAAGGGACATTCCTTTTAGAATCATTTTAAAACTCTCTTTAATAAATTTCAAAAGGATTGTTTTTATATGGAATTAGTAGTTTATCTAGATTTTAGGATACATTATTACTATGATATATTCTTTTGAAATTATTTTTATTGGTTGGATCCCATTACAGCTCAAGATATGTTTCTTTGAGCCTATTATAGCTCATGATATGTTGGGTTGACCCCATTATAGCTCATGATATAACAGGTGAGCCCTATTATTTCTCTTCAATGAATTGGGTACTCTGGAAATGGAAGTTTACCAAAAAGATATTCCATGTGTGATGATTAATGTAAGAGTGATATGGTAAATATGTACCATGGAAACTATATGATGTTACTATGCATATTTGTTTTTATGATTATGGGGTTTATTTGTTTTTATATTATCATTTGACTAACTCTTTATTTCTTTATATCCCTTAATGAGTTTTACATTCATCCCAAGTTTTCAAAATGGATTTCAAGGGATATAAGGATGTGTAGGAGAAATAATGGAGTCATGATGTGGTTGATATGTAGTGTTGTTAAAGAAATCATGCTTTAATTTTCAATGTTTTATATTTTGAAAAAAATGGATATTGTTTTAATAGTATCTTCTTGTATGAGTGTGGTATGTGATATATGTATGATATCCTAATTCTTTAAAACTATAAACCTAAAAAGATCCACAATTTTTAATAATTTATGGTCGTGTGTAAAATTCAATATTAAGTAACGTTTTAAGGTCGAGTCCATATAATATGTGTACATGTTTAATCTATTAGAGGTACTAGTTATACCTCTCATGGGGGATTGCCCTTATTTATCATCATATAGTGAAAGTTAATACCATATTAGGTGTAAAAGATATGGAACCTCCTAGTATGGGGAATAATCTATTACAATCAATATTAATCTATGAATTTCTTAACAATTTTTATACTTCTATATTCTATTTTTAGACTATAAAACTATTTAATATATACATATTTAAATTAGAACACCTATTTATACACATATTTGGTTATTCACTACTAATTTGAGGTACTTTGGTAATTAAATACTGAGAATTTTTATGCTGATACCCTATATGGACACCATGGTGTATCTTAAACTTCATATACAACATTCTAGTTACCTAATTAGTTTTAGATTATTTATGAATCCATTAGTGTTGGGTGTAAATTGAGTTCAGATCGTGGGTATAATCTCTTGGAGTTCTTTATTGAAGTGTGGATTAGATATGTAGTGGTTTTATATTATTGATTCTATAGAGTTTTCATATACAAGACCACCCACCATAGTTCCTTAGATCATGTATATATTTTAATATTTCTTTATAGTGTGTTTTTCACTTTTCATTATTTATGGATCTTATGTGTATTTTTTCTAGTTTGGTGTGTATCTATTGTTTCAAATAGTTTTTATTTCAATTAATCATTATATTATTTAATTTTTTGGTTTACTAAGGTCAGATATTGGAGTTTAAGTTTGGATAATCATCAAACATAATAAATATTCTGAATTCTCAGTGAACCACATTTTTAAGGGGTAAAACCAACATCTACCTATGTTATTTTAAACATTAGTGTTTATACTATCCTCTAGTGACTGGGAGTGGGACTAAGGTCTTGTAACGTTTTGTCCTAATGGAATTAAGTTGATTGGGATAGAGTCATAGCATTATACAATCATCACCTTTCTAGGAATTAAATATTATATCTTTTATAATCGATTATAATTTATTTTATTCCAATATAATTTTTATTGTTTGTTTTATAAACATTTCCCAATAATTCATAGAGGTGTTTGTCCATAATTTCAAGATAGATTGACTGGTATTTTAAATTTAACAAACATTTATATAGGTTCTACCACAATAACAATCTCAATAAATCCTAGAATAACATTAGAGTGTTAAAAATAATCATAAATATATAATTTTTCATCCATATCACTTATTAACCTTAATACATGATAATACGACAACATTTCTTCATAACTAGTGGTAATAAATTAATTATCCAAACATACCTACTCAGTTTACGATGAAGGAATAATCCCCATTATCCTACTAATACCCATAATAGGAATATTTTTTTATTGGTTTAATGATCCCATAATACTATATTTCTTTAATATAATACAAGTGAAATATATGTCTCAAATTGGTTAGATATCATCTGTAGTTTCCCGATCCAAATATACAAATGTAGATCCATCATTTTAATATTTTCAGTGGTTGTCTAGGCCTATTGATCATCATCTTATTACCTTTGATTCTAGAATTTTAATATATGACTTACCCATTAAACATATTAATATTATAATGAATTTTATTAAATTTTTATGTTCTCACACATTTCACATCAAACACGAAATTTAGGTTGATTACTATCTTCAAGGAATATATAGTATTGCAGAAGAACATTTTCTTAAAACCATAAACATTCCCTTTTCAAATTCATTCTCTATCCATATCTGTGTTATCTATCCTCTTTCTCAGTAATGAATTTTTTACATTGGTATTCCAGCCTTTCAATTTCATACTATGTTTCATCTCTCTCATGTAAAGATAAAAAAATTTCATGATGAAACAATATAAATTACTTATAAATATGGTCATAATAATATGGACATAACCAAAACAATGGCCTTTTCCATTAATTCCCAATTAAAAGTGATAAAAGAGACATAAAACATAATAGGTTATGAATATATTAATGTATTTATGAAAAAACAATTCTTTGTCTATTAATCCAACCATTATATAGTTTTTGAAAAATAAAAAAAGATAGAAATGATAAAAAAACTAATAGGACTAACACTTAGCCCTATAAAAAGTTAAACAATTCTTAGTAGACCCTATAGATCTATAAAAAATTTTACTAAAGAATTATTAACACAAATTACTCCATGTTTATGATCCAAATAAAAATAAAGGAATCCTCTAGGGATATACTCATTCCGTACAAAGACCACCCCTTCATTTCTTATCATTTTTCATTATACTCACTATAAGATATTTAACTACATAAAAAAATTATATATATATAAATAGTATAATACTCATGAGATTTTTTTGAAGTTTAATAAATTTAATGCTTTATAAACAATTTTTTCTAAGCAATATAACCATAAAATAAAATGTATAATTTGGTTCAATATTTATGTCTTTAAACATTTATTGGAAATTTAATTAGAATCACAAGACAGTGAACATTATAGAAAGTGAGATTAAATATTTAAGGCTAAAACCAGTAAAATTGAAGTTTGAGAAAAATAAAATTCATGTTCTTTAATCCACAAACTCTTGTGTATTAGGTAAAATTTATATAAAATTGAAATGGGGGAAAACTTTTATGTATAAAACTTACTGCATCAAAAAGTCAATATTTGTACTTATGAGCTACTAGTCTTGATAAAAATGATATAAACCCACTTTTAATCATTGAAAAAATCCCTAGACTATGATAATTGTAACATGTATGGAAATCACATATAGGTTAAGATAACTTTCTCACATTCGCAATGTTTCCAAATTTACATTTCTTTTTTTCCATTTTATATTCACATCAAAATTAAGTTCTATTTACAAATGCAAATAAAATTCATCCTTCACTCCCTTTTTCATCTATGATAGATGGACAAAACCAAAACATATATTAGTTTCCCTCATATGAAAATAATCATGGGTTTTCTTTTATTAAATTCATATTCTTATACAACTATCATATATAATTCATATTCGGTTTTCAACACCTATAATTTTTGTGGCCTATTTAAAGAACACCAATAATTTAAGTGATGATTTAATCCTAGTATAGGATGGAATTTAAAGAATATCATTTCATAATAGGGGTTTACCCTATTTTCATGGACTTAAATTTTATACATTGTGTTTTACCCTTCTAATATTATATTTAGGTGAATCAAGTTAACCAAAACTAATCATGTAATTAATGTCAATTATCATGCCTCTCCCTTTTCATTTCCTGTGGGTTCACCCTAAAAACATATCGAATAAAAGTTGGATCAGCCATGGGATACTCAAAAACCACCTAAAATTTATTTTCTTCACTATTTATGTTTCATATCTTGAATATTTTGTTTATTATAAATATATATATTCACATGGATATTTGTGATAGTTAAAGTTTATTATTTGAATAGATTGTAATTTATTTATGGTTATGGAATATGTTCCAAAAATAACTCTTGAAAATAGTGATCCATGGATTTAAACTATATAATACCACAAAATTCACTTTCAATAAGATGTTAAATAACATGATACTATTTTATTACATAACTTTAAAATGAATGGTTCACTTGTTAAGGTAAATTATTATGAACATGAAATATGGATTTTCTATTTATAACATGGCTTTGAATTATATGGGGTTTGAAACCATTAACTAGATACATAGGAATCCTCTTCAAGGTTCAATGATAAAAACCATAATATGTAATCCCATTCAAATCCTTCCTCATATCTATTAGTTAGGATATAATGGTTGATAATCTAAGTGCATGACAAGTGCAAACATGAATTTTTGGTGATAGGAAATCAATGAGGATCCAAATATGAGATAAAAAAGCACACATTTGTTGGTGAAAAACCAATGGATGTCGATTTTCTTATGTGATGAGTGTATTTACATCTATCATAAAGATCTCCCCAAAGGACACCTTCCATTCCCCATATACCTTATAGAATGATTCTTTGAATGGGAATTGCAATTCCCCGACTAAAATAATAAATTAGTAACTTAGTTGGAGTTCTACATGGCCTCACATGTGCCTCCCCATATTCTAGGGGTTGTTGAATAATGTTGAAAGACCAAATCATATGTTTGGAAGAGTATTGTCTTGATATTATAACCATTAATGACAAATAATTAACCCAAAATCATCTAAAATAGATAATAATAGTATGAATAAATCCAAATCACACCCACACTACCTCCAAATCCATTTTTTGTATTTTAAAATCCACATTTTGGTTAATGTGGGAACCTCACATGAAAAAACAAACCATATTCAAAAAAAACCTCAAAATAGATAAATATATAACCAAAACCACCCATCCCAGGTCATAATCTAGAGAAACCACCTATCCTAACTTGAAATTCAAAAATTAGAAGATTATCTAACCCATCATCGGGTCACATAATCTCATTCTGAGAGATACCTAGATATGCACCCTCAAATTTCACCGCTTCTCCATTGAAGATCCCACTTGAGATCATCCCAATACAGTTTCCATCATTCAAAAATTTTCACTATCATCGCTTCACCTTCGACAACCGCCAATTTTGATATCAGCCACCACACCAGAAAAAATCATTGAATCTAGAAAAACAACATGACATCATCCACAAACACATATCAAATGGATATATTCCATGAAAAAACAAACAAAACCTTAATTGATTATTTTGTGGAAGAAACACTAAAAATATTTGACAAACCAGTTATCGTCTTCATAGGAGAAACCTAACTCAAGACTTGTCTGGAGCAGCAATAGTCACTAAACCCCACATACCAAAACCATATAGTTACCTCTGCACCAGGCCCGATCGGGAGAGGTGTAGGGGAACCCAAGGTAAAATCAGGGATCTGAGTAGTCATTTGCTCCAAATTATTCCAACATCTAAGGATTGGAGAATAAGAAGTCTGCCAAAATAAGCCATCCATGATAGGACTGGAAAACCCATCGACCAACTAACCCAAAACCTTCTGGTTCCTAGTGCTCCAGCTATGACTAGAAGAGGCATATCAGTTCTTGATATTAGAGTAGGGTTTGGATGACAAAGATATTCTTCATCAAAAAACTATTGATGGGAAGGCCGAATGAACCATAAAAGAAAACCGATAGCAGTGAGAACCAAATAAGAAACTCCAAGGAAGAAAAATCCACCTGGAAGAAGAACATGGGAATGAAGGAGAAAAGTGGGAATGAGAAAGGATGAAGAATCAATAGAAAATAGTTGGAGAACATCCACCACCGAGGAGGGCCATGAAACCCTAAGAGGAGTGTTGAAGATGAGAGAGTTGAGGTAATATTCTGGTAGATTGGGGAGTAATCTCTCTCCCTTCAAAGAAAAACACATATAAACTGTAAAAATTTAACTATGAAATCATATAGTTGTAAATTATAACTGATCACCCACAATGCAGTTAACATATAAAAAATAAAAAATAATAAATAAATAAACAAGTATGATTTACCACCATCCCCATGCCTAACCTCCATCCTAACTCCAAATATCCATCGAGCTACTCTAGGTCGTTCAACTACACAACCTATGACCAGGTCTGTATAAGAGACATTAGTTTTGTACATGCACCAAGGTTCCCATACAGTGTTTGATCCATGAATCTCATTATAGTGTCACCATGTTCCTATATTATAATATATCATATTTTTTATTTCAAAATGGATTGTTCATACACACCTGGGGGGTGAATCATGTTTAGACTAATATTACCAAATTCCAATTCTTATATTTAAACCCTTTTATTCCCTTTGTAATTAAACCTCTAATACTGAATAAATATGATAAATATTATAGTATTTTATCCTTAAAAAAATAATACAATCGAAATACTCAAATTAATGTAGAACGGGTATTTTATAAAGTTTCTAAACATCTTAAGAATCCAACTCCTTTTCATGATTAGGATGTCCAAGTTATAAATTCTATACTAAAATCTAATCACTCATATACAATTTTAGTTATACATGGATCATCCTAAAACTGTGAATAAAATATTATATAGCTTTAGAGTTCATAATATTGTATATGTGAACTTTTTCTACATTCTACAACATCTCTTCAAACTATCATCCCATAATATTGGCTTACTTTTCTTCTCATCCTTTTGATGTAAATCAATGCAGTTTGTGAAGGTTTTCACTACTCCCACAACACTGATATCCTTACTCAATTGAAAAAAAACTTCAACAAACTATATGAATCGAATAACTCAAAAAATGAATCTCAAGAATTTTATAAACCTAGCTTTCGGATTCTCTGAAACTGAATGATATCCTCCAAAAATCAACACTGTGAACTTTCTCTATATAGGATATTCAAATAAAAGCTACCATAGTTTTAGGAAATCAATTATTATTCTATTTCTTATATACCCAGTAGTTCTCATAGGGTCTGTACAAATTTTTCTTCCTTAATGCTAATTATAGATTATTCCTCATATTCGACTACTTCTAGAGCTTGAAGTTCACTATGATTTTTTTATACACAAATAAAACTATAATAACTATTATTTGATTCTATCTTTTCTTATCCTTAGGCTTCTCAGCAACTCACATCCATATGTGGTTGTATTAAATGGATACTTTCATTTAAAATATACATATTTGGAATATCATATTCCATTTTAGTTTCTAACTAAAAATCATGATTACTAAATATCCACTTTGGATTCCCTATTTATTTAATGAGTCCTTTTTGCATTTAAGAGATATTCCTAGAGTACCCTTAATAATTTATTAACTCTTTGAAATTCAATCATAAATATATTAAAAAATATATTAACATAGTATTATCTTCTTATCCTTCTTCAATTATCCATTTCTAAATTTTGATGGAATGGGATATTTAATCAAAACCCTTTATAGATCTCGACTCAAAATTGTACTTAGTAGTAGCAACTTAGAACACATAATTCATACTCAACTAGGATTAATTCATTAAAATGTTGGTATTGGTAATCAAATAAAGATTTTATGGTTGATCTCAGTCACCTTGATTCATAAATTAGTTAAGGAACTAAGGAAAAGATAAACTTCGACACAACAATATCTACATCTTTATAGAAAACCCCAATTAATTCAATTTCCAAATTTAAATGTTGTATAAATTCATCATGATTTGATATTTTTTCATTTAACATGAATATTTGAAACATAGGAATGTATAATGGCTTTTTAAAAATTATTGATATTAAAAAATTAAACATATAACTTCAACATCTACATATTTGAAAACTCGAAGCACGATTTTTCATCCAACATTATACTGAAAATTTCACTAAGTATAGAATCCATATGTTATGGAATTCGAAGAATTTTTTTCAATAAGGATTACCTTAAAATACTTATACACAAATACATAAGTCTACCATTCATCTCCTTTTTCAAAAAATTTCTACATTTCCAAGTCATACGATCATTTCTTTTTAAAATTTCCAGCAACTTCAAATTATTATAATGCGAATATAAGTCACATGATGAAGTATTATGATTAATAAATACATAAAATAAGAAAATCCATATTATGGAACTTAATGAATTATGATCACAAAAAACTCATACATTCTTCTCCAAAACAATTCTCTCCTATGAATTTATAGGATACAATGGGAAAAGTCTTACTTTTAGGACATAATAATTTTATTAATAAACTCCAAAATCCATATTTCTAAAGATGGAATCAAAATGATAACCAATATCCCTAAATATTTTCTAAAATTATCAAATTGTCTCAAAAAACATCAAATTATTATTAAAATAATTTTAATGTTTATAAAATATTTCAAACACAATTTTTAGGTTTCATCGAATGAAAAATATTCAATTTAGAGTATCCCAAAAAAACTCTTCTGCTATCTCATGTTCAAATATTCTTCAATCAATATTGATCTATATCTAATCACTCAATATTTTATATAATAGTGTATAAAAACTATATTAATAATATCTGACATGTTTTTTACACCTCAAATGGTTTATCCCACATTATCTATCTTTAAGCCAAATATATTCAATATGATTAACTCTTGATATTGATGGGCATAAAATATGTTTATGCATATGTTTTGAATCTTGCTTCACATTATTTATCTAATTCATTCAAACTATTTAATAAAAGTCTTATTAATATTTTTAACTTCTCATTTTCATTAAAACAATCTCATTTAATCATTAATTTTACTGGCCAATACCTAGAAGTCTTCCATTCATATCTTATTAGGAACTAGTAGCTTCAACTTACATTGAGTGGATCATTTCTACATCACCTAAATCACTTAATTTTAATTAATTACATTGAAAAAATTAAATAATAATTGAAAAAAATGAAAAAAACGAAATTCTTAGTGAAAATAATCTTTGACTTTCTATTTTTTGTCAATTTCAAAATACCTCTATTGATTAATGTAAATTTTCTCCCCCTGATTAGCAATAAATGAAAACTGTAGGAATTTATTCTCCCCCTAATTGATATGATAGGGTAGGGTAAAAATATTATTCTCAAAATTTCACTATATCACACACTTATGGGTGAGGTATCGCAATATGAATCACTACAAACCAATCCTAGGTGATTATAAAAACTTTATATTAGTAATGGAATTTCTGATTTGACTTTGGCATCACATTTCTCTTAGACATGTATCATCATCTAATCAATTATCAGTCTATGTGGACTAAAACTTTGTTGAAAATAGGAAAGAAAGGTTTACACAATAATATTTTCTATATTTTCATCACATGTGATAACGATTGTTTCATATAATGTTTAGCGGATACACATATATATTTTCAAAAAATCATAGGAACCTTCACTCACTTGATCAAATACATCAAAAAATTTAATTTTTTTGATCTTCTCCACATGGGTTAGTTAATTAATCATCCTTAATGAACATAATAAAAATAAGATAACATAGATATGGTAGAATTAAATCATACCAAAACTGTCATCTTTTTGAAAGGGCAATCTAGATTCCCTAATTCAAATATATTGATTTAATTTTGGAAAATTTAAAAAATTTAAAATCTTTCCCACAAAGTATACTCTCAAAAATTTAAGACCTTCAATTAAAATATTAAATAATGGCCAGATTATATGAGAATAGGTAGTTCATTAAATATTATTTAGATAAAGAAGAATTATGGATAAAAATTTATCAACCCATAAAATCTGTTCCTGGGAGTTTCATTTTTTTGAAACACTTTATGGTATCTACTCATGTTATTTTTTAGGTCTAATAACCATTTTTAGAATGGATTTATTTCCATTTTCAATATTATTCTTATATAGAGTGGAATTCTTCACCTTGAAAAAATGTCTCTTTTTTTATTTTCTATTTGATCTAATATCCTATCCACCTCCATCATATGTGGGCCATATTATTAATATATCATTAGTTTCATTCAATTTTGTCGACTTAGGTGTGTATTACATTACATATTGATAACTTATAGATCTAGTGATAGATCGTTTTTACCTTATTTCTCATTTTTACTAGGAAATTCATTCATGCAAATGATATCCTAGTGTCCTTCCTAGTTTCCAGTTCAATGTGAATATTTATCATATTTGACTTTTCTCTACTTTGGAATAATCTCTACATATTCATTGAGAGTTTAAACCACTAGTCCAATATTTCTATCTCTCTCTTAGATTAAATCCTTTATTGATTAGACATTCATGGCCATCTTGAAATGTACCATGAGATGACCTCTTTTTCCAATGTAGACTAAATTTTTTGCTATGGGTTTGAAACCCTAGGTAGATTTCATCATTTTCTTCTTGGAAGTATTTAATTTAGCTCATATTTTTTTAAAAGAAATCTCTCAAGTACAGAATATATTCTTTTATTACCTACTTCCAATCCTATGATAGTTATTTTCTTTATTCAAAATGTGAATGACACCTAATAGGATTAACACCACTCATCATAACAATGACCCCCAATATTATACAGATCATAGAAATGTTTTAGTGGATCAAATTTGTTTCTTAAGGACATCTTTTTATTTATTTGCACCACCTTCTTTATTATAGAATTTATTATAATATATTTAGATTTTACTCCCCTTATCTATAGGCCTTCTAGGATATCCACATACTGAAATATTATTTATTTAATCAATTTATTTATTCCATAATCTCTACAAGAACCCATATCTTTTAATAAGACTTCTTATTTTCAAATTGGGAGCAGTTAATCCATACAAATATACTTGATGTTTTTGGGATGGAACCTCAAATTCATAGGATATATTTGGGGTACAATTTTTCTTCAAATTTATCAATTCCACTTTTGACTTATTAGTGGGGTTTTCATTATTTTTATAATTATAAATTTATATACATTTTTTCCATATACATAAAAAAATAGATTTGGTATAAACTAAATATTTAGAATTATGGGATACTAATTTTCTTGATATGAAGGTGTATTCTTATCTAGATAATCTTGAACTCACTTTTAAAAATTTTTGATTATTTATTTATATGAGACTCTTCATACTGAAATTTATTGGATTGTTGTTCATATTAGTAGTTTTAGAAGATCCTACTGTCACTTCTTCCAAATTTTTCAATTTTCTTTTAAAGTGTATTACTTTCTCTTTGAGAGTGTTCTTATAGTCTTCCACTAATATTATCATATATTTATATTCAATCTTCATCCTTCCTACTTAATCCTCACTCATCTACCTCATCCTTGTAAATAATTATTTAGATTCATTGTCTTTTTTTCATAACATCCATTTGTGTATCCTTATAACTCATAGAGACTTGATGAAAAAACACCAATGCATGGATTACATCCTTAAAAACCTTTTAAAACACCTATTTCACAAATTAATCTCTCTATAATTATTCATCTATTAATGAAATTTTTTAATAAAAATCAGATCGTATTCTTCTGTAACTTTCAATAGATTTAGGAGTGTATTTTCAGAACATATTGTCATTACTAATTCTTCTTCCATTGCATTAGCTTCTTCCTCCACCTTTGATTTTTCATTATCTATTACCTTGATGAATTTAAATATACAAGTCACCACCTCCATAAGGATTGTCTATAGAACCAAAAGAGTATACGTTTTACTACAAGAAGGGGAAATTTTAGTTTACTAAATAAATCTTACAATTTTACTATCCTATTTAAGGAAGTTATGTGGATGATTATTAAATCTATAAATTTTTAATCTTAGTAAGAAAAGATTATAAAAAACTATGTAAAAAAAATTTATAATATCACAGTGGAATAATTATTTTAAAAATAACATTAAAAAATAAACAAAGTATATATGAAAAACATACATAAATTTTTTTAAAAATATATCCACATTTTATGAAAAAGTTTTAAGAAAGTATTAAACTAGACTCAGGGTATCCACTATATTTACATTACCAAAATGGAACTTCTTTATTACACTAAGAAATCCATCGATACAAATATCACACACAATAATTATTTTCCCAGGCTCAAAAACCCTCAACCATAGTATAAGTATATCATTAATATTCCTTAATAATATAATCCTTAAATCAAAATAAACTAAACATAGAAATTACAAAATCAAAATATCTTAAGGAATTTATAGTAATAAACCTAATAGAATATTCAACAAAAAAGAACCTATAAATGTTATAATAAATCACATCCAAGAAACAAGATGTTACAAAATATAAAAAAACATTAGATAGTAATAAATATATATAATTTTACTCCTAAAATGAGGCCCTATTTATTGGAATTTATCCAATGGTCATATTCCAAATTTCTCAAAGGTGGTTACTATATCATTAGATAAACTCCTTCTCCACTTGGAAGTTTTAGTTCATCATACTTATTAGATAGTTGTTATGATATACACTAATAAAGTATAATATGGTGCCATATTTTTTAATGGAAATTATTCATTTGGTGGAATATACAATGTTCTTTATCATGTAGGAATTAAATAGTTTCATCTGGAAAGAATGTCATCATCTTTCAAAAAAATGGTTTTCTATAGTTTATAAACTTTTTTTAAGTGAAATGTTTTCTATCCATTCAATATAAAAAGTATATTTCCATTTAGTAAGCATTTAAAATTTTATATCCTCTATCCTAAAAATATTATAAAATTTAGTTTCTATTGGAAAGGATATTCTCTATCCAGTAGAATTGTTAAATTTATTACAAAAACATCTTAAAGACTAGGAAAGTATACAAGATTGAAATCTCTAAACATTTAAGGAATTTTATTTTATTTTAAAAATTATGAAAATAAAGTTAATAAATAATTATTTTAAAACAAAAATCTTCCCGTTTTTGAAAAGAAAAAAACACAAATTTTAATTAGAAAATAAAATGTTAAAACATTAAATGAATTTACTCCCCCTAACTTATATAATATTACCCGATATTTATTTCTACCATTTTCATCATTTATCTTAAAATTTTAAACCCTCTATCCCCATTTTTTGAGAGTTTATATTTTATCCCCTTTCTCCCCATTTTTGATTTTTGAAAATATTTATAAGAGGTATAAAGTATTACCTAAAATGTTAGTATAAATTCAACATAAAATATTTTATAGAAAAATATAGATTCATCCAAAAAATAAATTCAGGCAGAATTATTTTAGAAAGGAATTCATCTAAAAACATAAAAATTACATTCATCCAAGGGTATTGTTAAAAATATAAGTAATAAAATATGCCCAAAAATATATATTCAATGAAGTTTGATTTTTATTATTAGAGAAAAATTCAAGAGATAAAGAAATATCAATATTTCTAATAAATATTATTGATTATTTTCCTCATATTATTAATATCATCCTAATAATTTTTATACTCAATAACTACTAACATCATTTTCAAAAATTATTCTTCTAAGAATCTTATCTTCTTACTATCATTCTGATTATTTTCTGAGTCAACAAATATTTTCCCTAACATTATAACTTATTATTCAAAAACATTTATCTTATTCTCTTAAAAATTCCATTTTATTTTTTCATTGTGAGAAATTTTATATTATCAACCACCCTTGAAAAACCATAATCATATAAGTTGATTTAGGTTGACAATTTTGAAATATATTGTTTTTTCTTTATATTCCATTTACTTATTCATTTATGTACTTTATATAATCTTCTTTGTTCTTAATACACTTAATGCTACTTTTTAGATTTCATGAATCCACTTTTAATTAACATTTAAAATACTTAAAATATTATTCACTCAGAATAAATAATTCTTCAAATTGTTTTTATAGAAAATTATTTTCTATGAAATCGAATTTAATTTAATATACACGCACCTGGATTGATTTTATGGACTAATTTTCATAATTACTTCAAGAGTATCTTTCACTTTGTGGAAATAGTTTATTTTCATCTCCATACACTTTATACTTTTTACAAGATTAGGATTAGTGGAATCACTTGAAACATATCACATCCATGTTTCTTCTAGTCTATATGGTTGAGGATATTTTATTTCGATAGAATTTGTTTGAGAAAAATCCCTAACATTGAATTCTTCATGAGAAACAACTTTTTTAGATGTTTTATTAAATTGTTTATCTTTATACTCTAAGTATTATTCTTTTCCCAAAACACTAAGATAAAAATATTATTGAGACTGATATGATATAGAATTTGAGGTATCAATAGATGTATATTTAATATCTAAAACATTATTTAACTCGTTAGAAATGATATCTTTCTTTCACAATTGGACATTTTTGGCTTTAAAAGAAATTTCACAACTTATACCTGAATATTTTTACATTATCTTTTAAAATAATAAATTATTTAGCTTTTTATTTGTAAAAATATAGAGTTTTTACAAAAATTTGTGTTGTTTTTTTGTTAAATAGATACGGATTCAACCATTTGAATGGACAGAGAGGTATTGTATTGAATATTTTTTTTCATTCTCAAAATTTAATCACTAGAATGAATTTTATGAATTCCATTTAATAAGTCACAAAAAATATTGTATTTTATTTATTTTTTATCTTTAATATTTTTATTATCCTCTTTTATGATATTTTGGTAATCTTTCTCATTAAGATCCAATGCTTTAGCCACATCCAAACCAAAAGATGGAATATCATCAGTCTTTTCACCCATATATTTTAGGAAATACTAAAAATTATTCATTATAAATTGTTTTTCCCTTATTTCATAGAATTAGTGAATATTTTACCCAATCATTACTCTTTTCCAAATACAAGTTATTCATGTTTTTAAAAATCTCTCATGAATTCCCCTTTGTATAATTTTTTAAAAGCTATTTTCAGATAAGGAATAGAGACCAGATTCATTTTGTTTGATGTATCTTAAAAAAATATAATGACTTTTTCTGAATATGAACTACCTCATTCTTGGTATTTTTGTACCTATGATGTTTACTAAAACTCTATTAATAAACCATGGGTACAAAATACTATTCAATTTCATATAAATAAATTTTATTTACTCAATGAAACTGAGAAAAAAAATTAATAACTTGAACATTATAGTTTTAATGTGGAAATATGATACATAGATATCTTTAACTTGTATTGTGTCATTTCCCCCTTTTCTCTAAATCAGAAAATTTTGAATCCAAAAAACTATGATTATTTCATCCAGAGATAGATGTTACACTTTTCTCACTTTTTTATGTGAATAAAAAATGGAGTTTATGCATAAGATGTCTAAATCATTCTAGGATTTGAATGCATATTATAAGTTATGGGGTTGCATTATACTTATAAAATATTTTCTACTAGTTTAGAATATTTTTTAATATTCAATTTCTATAATTCTACAAAAAAGAGTCTAAGTAAAATTATTTATACCATCCACTTCATTGAACTCTAAAGACTTGTTATATTCTCTTCAGATTATAGGATAGTGAAAATAAAAACCATCTTAAGGAATACATAGAGTTTACTATCCCTGGAAAATGATTCCATATTTGGAAAAAGAATAATACTTTTCATACCACTTCTTTTTAATTAACCATTTCATCACTTATTCATTGAAGTAAAAGTAACTTGAAGATTCTATCATCTGATCAGGCGTACTTAAAGACCACTAAATTAACATAAAAGGATCATATGGAAAAAAGTATGGATAATAAGATATATCCATTGAAAATAGTTTGTGGTGAAATTAGGGTTACCCACTTCACCTCTTAGATAAAATTTTATAAACTTTCTTATAAATTTTTTTATAGTAATATTAAATGATTTGTTTTCCAAAAATTAGGGAAAATTTTTTCTACTAATTTTTAAAATGGAGATCATTCTAATGAAACATAATAAGTTTCTAAAAAACTTCATCCATAAAATTTCTAATAGAAATTTCACTGTAAAATTTTTAAGTAAACATTAACCAAAAAATTATGACAAAATTCAAAATATATGAGAATTGTTCCTCCATTTTTTTAAGAGTTCATTACTATAAGGAGATAGGTAAATAACTAGTGGATAAGAGATCATTTTATGTCAACCATTATAATATTATGTTTAATATATTAAAATATATCATAATTGAATGGTTTTGTAAAAATATAAACAACATTGTATTGTGTTTTGATGACTTATGAAATGATATCTTTTTTTTGTGATCTGAAAGGAAATGATATTTTATACACAACTGAAAATTTTGCCTATTTACATGGTTCAAAACTATTGTAATGGGATGTTAAACTATGGTTGTAGGATATGGCCATAGTTTACATGAAAGGTGGCCCTAATTTAAAATATAATGGGATCTATCCTATATCCATGGTTTTAATTTGTGGCATTATGGGGTCATCCCCAAAGTGGATATGGACCGTGGCTATAGACTACAACGATGAAACCAATTTCAAGAATTTAGTAAACCATGGATATTGGTGTCCTATGAACACTGTCCATGTGGAACAAGGACATGGGCTATATTAAATACCCATATTAAAATAGTATAGGAAACCATGGTAATAACCTTTGAAAAAATAAATGAAGCTATTATGGTTTGATCTAACAACCTTTTCCATAATACCTACAAGACATTACCACTATACTCAAATCCACTATGTGTATCTATATACACATATAAATTTATATAATTGTAATTATTTTTAATATTTTAAAAATAAAAAATATGATGAGATTATATTTCAACAGTTTATGGAAACTGTGGAAATAGGCACTTTTTTATAGTCCTATTGCTAGGTTTTAAACAACCATGGAAATACAGACGTATTTTCCAACAATTTTTAAAATCCATGGAAATTGATAATTACTATAAGGTCTATTTCCATGGATTAATAAATATTTTGAAATAGGTGGGTATATTTTTATGTTTTAATAAAACCATAGAATTAAGTTAATTCCATGAAGTATTTTGCCACAATTTTATAAATTTGTAGAAATAGGTTATTTCTATGAGTTCTATATCCATGGTTTTTAAAAACCCATGAAAATACATATTTCCTTCTAATTTCTCATTTTTTATGGTTATGGGATAATGTTAGTGGATCTAATTTCACGATTATTAGAAAATATTGCTACCTGTGGACATATTGCCACATTTTACACAGACCATGGCAATAAGAAACATGTAGTCATGGTTCCTAAAACCGTGTCTATAGAACCATGGTTGTAGGGGTATTTTATAGTTTCAATGCCTATTTTATTGACTCATGAGTGGTTTACATCGTTTTTAATTACCGATATGGAACTTTGGTTATCACATTGGATATTATTTTTACTAAAACTCATGCCAATGTTAGGGAGTGTGTGTTGCATTCATAACACCTAAGATCAACCACTTTTAGAGGCTACATATTCATCTTTATAAATGAAAAGTGATAATAAATGTTTTTTTACAATAATAATAAACTAAATCCTCTATTATTAAATGAAAACTTCCATATTTAATTTTTTTACCCATTTTACATCTACCAAAATCAGAATCTGAAAAAAATTTAAATTCAGAATAATTTCCAAAAGAGTAAAGAAATCCAAGATCCATAGTTCTATTTTGGTGACTAAAAATTAGTTTAATAGATTTAAGATTCTATTATTTGAGTTTATATTTAAAAATAAAAAATAAATATACAAAAAACATTAAATTTGGTCATTCGAATGTAAGGTATAGTAAACTGCCAACCATTTTTCAATAATGTTTTTGATCCACTAGTTTCGCAGATTCATCAAGCCCTAAAGTATTTGACATTCTGATATGCGTACTAATACTTTTATTATTATCATATCAAAAAAAATTAAATATAATTTTATATAATTCATTTGAGATATAAAAGTTTATTTTGGATCTTAAGATATTTTAAAAACAAATAAAATTAGTAAGTTCACCCATCAAGATCACTCCAAACCTAGATATCATAAGATCCAAAAAGTAATATTAAAATTATTTTGAGTTGAGAATAATTTAATGTCATAAATATAAATTTTATCAATGATGGTTTCCTTAAATTCTTTTTTAATAAATATTAATGGATTTTTAGAGACCTTAAAATATATTTATGTATCAAAAATCATTTGAGTCTATCATACCAGTATCATGGGGATTTTTATGTTGATAGAGGTCCTTAGTAAGTCTAGATTATTATTTGGAGTTTTTTTCAAAACGGGAGGTTATTATAAATAATATTCCTCCTGTAATTATATTTTATGAAAATTACACTTGAAATATATTTGATAAAGGGGACATTTTAAGAATACTTCATATAATAAAATAATATGAATAGATTAAAGCCTGAATAATTGAGAGAGGTTTTCTTCATAGTAATTTTTTATTATTAATTATATCCTTTTTCAATAAGTATTTATTAATTTATTATAATTACTCCATTTTAATCACATTTATTATGGAATCCCATTTTACACCATTTATATGAAAATCATTAGTACATCTTACCATAGTCCAAACATTATTCCTCTTAAATTTACTATGTTTATCCAATATTTCCTATATCTAATATTCATCGCTAAATCCTCATAAGGAGTATTTTTTCCAAATAGTTATAAAAATGCATAATTTTCACATTCATTTCATAAGGAACTTCTAGTTTTTACTGGAAGATTTATATCACCAATGATATTATTTGTGGGATGATTCTTTAATATTTTATGATTTCTTGGGTTTTTAAAATAATGTTCTTCAATAAAAGGATGAGTTCTTGCTAAAGTTATAACTTAAAAAAATGATTATTAACTTTCATGTGAATAATTTTCTAACATGTGTTGAAAATATGTTTTGAAAACATCTTATCAAGTTTTGGTTTCATGTTTTTTAAAAACAAAAGGGTTGGTTTCATCAAATTTACCTTGCAATAATTTCTCAACAGTTTTTCTATTCTTATTAAAAAACATATTCCTAAATAAATGTAGAATAAAATATAAATATTCCTTTATTAAATTGTGAAGAAATTTTATTTAGATTGTATTTAGTATTCACGATGAATAATTTGAATTCAAGAACTCTAAAGTAATAAACTATTTTCTTTCTTCCAAACCAAAACTCATAAAGAGTTTTCTTAATAAATTATCTACGTAAAACTCGATTTACAGTATAAAACCATCAACAAAATGTTTTTTAATTGTCTATTCACTAAAAAATTATTTATTAATTTTCGAAATAAATTTATTTCTTCGTTAAAGGTCACTATTTTTATGGCTTCTTAGAGTTGAGAAGTTATGT
Organism: Viscum album; assembly: GCA_963277665.1. Lineage (NCBI taxonomy): Eukaryota > Viridiplantae > Streptophyta > Magnoliopsida > Santalales > Viscaceae > Viscum > Viscum album. The sequence goes on along the minus strand of OY728143.1, from coordinate 1,381,529,088 downwards.
ATGATACGTTTTTTACTATAAAAAGTTTCAAAATAAGAATTCAAAAATTCTTTACCATTATCTATGTTAATAGTAACAAAAAGTATAATTTTAGAAATTTTAACATAGAATATAACATTTATGAAATAGAAATAGGCTTCCAACTTTTTAGTTAGAAAATAGACCCATGTTTATCTAGTGTAGTCATCTATTAATACATATGCATAGTATTTTTTCACCAATAATTCCAATATGTGTTAGACTACATAAATACATGTGTAATTAATATAAATAATTATAATATGAAACTTCAATAATAAATTTAAATCTTGACTTATGTTTCTTTTAAAGTTGATAAGGATTGAAAAATTCAGATGAGTTAGATTGGAGCTTTGTTGTATCTCAAGTGAGACCTTTCAAAAAACGTTTGACTGAAGTAATTATATTATAGTATCATAACCTTATATAGAACAACCAATATTGATCTTACATTTCAGTAAGGAAAGGTTATCTTATCTTTTACAGCCTTCTATGATTAAATTGTATTCATTCTAACACCTATCTACGGAGAGAATAAATTTACCTTCTAAATTTTAAACACTGAGTTTGTCATCCAAGATGTTTACAAGATATCCTTCATTAGATAATTGAATTATAGTAGTCATTTTGTTCTCTATTATTACAACAACTAAAACATTTGAAATTTAGACTCTACTATGTAGTAAAATATCACATATATTGTATATTTTTCCAATATTATTATCTTAAAAAATAACTTTTCCACCTATCAACCGGATAATATTTTAGATATATTTTTTTTCTCATTATATGTCGAGAAAATCCACTATAATGTACTAAATATAGGGGTTTTTGGTAATTTTATTATGTTACTATAATAAAAAGGTTAATATTTTTGTACCCAAACTTGCATGGGTCTATAATTATTAGCAGAAAATTCTTTTGGATTTCATATATGTCAAACTATTTTATATTGTACAACTTCTAATTCTATAGAAATGTAATATTTATGAAACTTTAAGGGTTACACATTATTTAAAGAATATTTTTTTCATCTAATTTTCACATATATAATATTTATTACACACGGGAACACTCGTTATAAATAAATAGGTATTTCCAATAAAAAAGGTTTTGCATTCATTAAACTAATTCCATAGGTATTTCTATAAGGCATAAATTGTCTGTACTTGTTATTAATATTTTACCTCCCATAAGTAAAATTAGAGAGGTGATTTTTGTGACTAAATATTTTATAGTTTATTTTTTAAAAAATATTTTTATATTCATTAAATGAATTAGAATTGTATTTTATTTCTAATAAAAATTTTATATTTGAAGTTTCTATGGAATGTTTGGAAATTTTAAAATTTTAATGTGAAAGATATGCTTGAGAAATTCCCAATTTTTTTGAAACATTATTATTTTTTTATCAAGTAATGTAGAAAATATAAATATATCTTTAAAACCTGGTAAATTATTTTAATCAATATATATAATATACTATCCTTTCTCCGAAGTAGTAGAACAGTCATCAACCAGCCTGGTTACCCTGGCACCCTGAAAACTGAGCCACTCCTAACATAGCCTAAAGGGCATTCCTAATCCCCATGAGTTGGATACTATCCCTAGGAATTATAAAAGGAAAATGGGAATATTTTATTCACATTAATAGTGGAAGCAATAGTTACATGTGAGTATGCTCAAAATAAAGCTCAACTAGGATAATAATACTAGAATTCAAACAAGTAAACAAACCTAAAGTACAACCACAAAGTACAAGAAAATAGTATAAAAATACAAGTCTCAAGGGAAACGAATCTCTAGGCCCAAGGATCAATAATAAGAACCGCCTATAAGTGAAAATTTACTTTTTCATGATCCTAGAATAAAATAATATCAAAAAAACCAAAGTAACGGGTATGGTGTGAGAAAAAATTCCAGTAGGGTCTCACCAAGGATTATATAATAAGATGATACAATTAACTAACCAAATAAAGATTTAAATTTTTAATAAATAATAATTTTAGTTCAAAATAATACTTTAAACGTATAATTCTTTATATTTCAATGAATGGTGATACATTAAAAAATTTCATAGTCAACATTTTATATAAAATAGTTTATATAAATTCAAAAGGCATGTGTAAACTTTTTTTACAAAAAATGAAATATATATAAAAACATTAACAACGATCAACATGGTCATTTACCAAGAGGTAGGGTAGTTCCAAATTATGGAATCTACACTCACACAAATAAGTGATCATGATAATATATGTACAAATGTCCCTTAGACACCAGTTAAATAGGACTCATCACCATCCCATTAGGGATGTTACCTGCTGTATATGTTTTGTTAGAGTTATAAATCCTTAATAGAGTGTTATCCGGAAGAACTCACTAACTACCAAGGATTTCATGTGCTCTAATAAAAATCAATAATGAGCAATTTAATTCAAAATTGTTCCAAACATAATTAACCCATTTAACATTTCAATATCTGAATTTATATTTATAAAACAAAATGATTTTTAAATAAAATCATGCCTTTTTCTATTATAAAAAAACGGGTTTCTTTCAAAATAATTTAAGCCATTTTTCTCAAATAAAAAATTGAAATAAATTTCAAATATAAATTTCATAATTAAAAATCTATAATTCTCCATCAAATTCAAAAATGCAGCCTAATTCATTAAAATTGGGGGTTTTCTACTATTTCTTGGCAAATCAAATTCAAATACACAATTTACAAAAACTTAGGTGTTGAAAACATAATTAAAATAAAATTAATTTAATTCATGAACTTTGGGGTTAAATAAATTTTCTAGTCATAAATGAAACCACTCATTGTAGATCATGAGATCATGTAACATAATGCTCGCTTTAAAAACTCCAATGAATAACATCAGAAATGGATATTTGAGAATCAAACCAAGATTTATGATCTAAAACAATGAGGATTATATCATCCAAAACACAGATATCTAACAAACCCCTAGGAGGATAGAAGAATAGAGTGGGAGAGACCAAGAGAGAATATTCACATACTTAATGGAGATCAAACTTGATTTTTTGTGCTTAAATCCACCTAGAAAGGGTTTTTAAGGATCCAAAATTGGTTCTTGGAAGACCCAAATGTCTAAGAAAACGTTTAAGGTTATGTTAAGCCCATGTAGGGGAAGAAATATGTGTTCTATAATTTATAAAATAATATTCAGATTAATTAAATGTTGAATGCATGGTTTCATAGTTAGGTCCGCACGATTTTTCAAACCATGCACCCTATCTACACACACCTTATAATAGGATTTCCCAGTTTTTCCTTGGTTGGTGCACAATTTGTGAAACCGAGCCCTAACCATGAAAATCCACACTTCCTGGGTTTAAATGATTGGGGAAAACTGTGTGCCTACTTTTTATAATATAATAAAACTTCATCTGAATCACCCCTAAAAGAAACCCAACCAATGAATGATCAAAAGAGGGGTTTATGAGAACCTAAAAAAGTAATAGGATATTAGAACCTCCCCACCATATAAATGTTTTTACACATTAATCTTGTTAAGAAGTTTTCATATCAAAAATATAATTCCACTGCTCTCTCATTGTTTCCTATATCTCCCATGTATCATGAGTATTAGAACTATGCTACCATAGCACATAAACTAAAGGAATCATAGTTCTAAGAAGTACCATGGTTTTAGAATCAACTATCCTTACTGGGTGATCAGTCATTGATAAATCATGCTCGACATAAATATCACTCTATCCTGGAACATGAGATGAATTAGAAAGATACTTCATAGTAGAGGTACATGAAAAAAATTGTGTATCAACGTCAGATGTGGTGAAACTGCTAAATGGTAATTTGTTTTCCCCAACTTTTCATGAACCTAAAAATGTCCCATAATATTAGGATCAATTTTCCCTTTCCTCCCAATCTTTCAATGAACCAAAAATTGTGAAAATTTCAAGAACACCAGGTCACCAATGGAAAACTCTTATGGTATGCAAGGACGATCAGCATCGGATTTATACCAACTATGTTTCATCAACATATTCTAATGAATAAAATAAATATTGTATGTCTTCCCTTGAACCATGCATGGTCAAACCAAGGATCATCTACCAATCTCTAACCTGCATAATGAATATTTTCATGTTCATCCATACAAGGCCTCAAAATAAGACATTCTAATCACAGAGTGGTAACTATTATTATTAGAAAAATCAACCTGTGCCATATGGTTATCCGAAGATCAAAAAAAATCAAGGATGAAGTAATGAATCATATCATCAAGAATCTATATAGCTCTTTCTAACAATGCATCCAACTACGAATGGTATTCCATACTCAAATGGACCTAAGATCCTAGTGCATTTGGAAGTCCTCTCAATAAATGAGAAGTGAACTGAGGATCTCTGTTAGAGACTATAGCATTTAAAACTCTATGATAATGAAAAATATGTTTCACGTAGATATTTTCCATCTCGTCAACATTGGTTGTATCTTGAATGGGTATAAAGTGAGTTGATTCAGTTAGCATATTGATCACAACCCATATCACATTATTATTTTTCTTGATATGAGGAAATCTAATCACAAAGTCCATATAGATATTATCCCACTTCTAAGGTGGCACTGGATGTTTCTGAATCAATCCTGAAGGCCTCTAGCACTTGAATCTTCCCTGTAGAAATGTATAACAATGAGATAAAAAATAATAAATTTCACATGTTATACCTAGCCTCTAGCATCTGCGTTGCATGTCATAGAATGTCTTCACGGTTCTCATGTGCACTACCTAGTGAGAATTATGTCTATCATAGCTTTACATACCACTGACAACATAAGAAATATATTATGATAACGTTGAATTTCCTCCATAGAGAATGACTACTCATCAACTCTCTCCCCACCATAAAGAGAGTCTCTAATGCTACGAAACTCATCATCGAGATTTTGTTCCTGATGAATCGTTTATAGAATAGAGGATGTCAACTGAAAACTGGACAAGGATTCCCTCTCCCATTATGAAGAAATATCCATCTTTTTCCACTCATATTATGATTGTTTCATAGCCTGGGTCAGATGTTTCTTTCTGAAATCATATGGGACAACATTCCATTTCCCTAAATTAAAGTTGATTTTGAGATCAAAGTATTATAGGTACTCCACCCAATGCCTCTGTAAGAGATTAAAATCTGTTTTATAGAAGATATAACTCAATCACATCGGGTTAGAATACATGGAAAACCTTTCTCCAAAAAGGTTATTTCTCCAACTCTGAAGTGCATACCTAACAACATCATGTTCATGGTCATGGGTTGGATAATTATTCTCATGTGACCTAACCAAACAAGTTACATAAGAATGGAAATGATCACTATGCATAGTAACTCATCCCAAACCTGCACCTGATGCGCCACAGTAGTCCACATATCCCTACCTAGAATCTTGAAGAGTAAACTTCAGTTTAGTAGTCAAAATATGTTTCTTCTTAACAAAATAAATATAGAACATTTCATTGAAATAAAACTTCCCTATTCTATGATATCGAGTAGTAATCATAGAGTCCAACCATTATAATTCTTTTACAACCTGAAAATAAAACCTAGCTAATTCCAATAATCATCAAATCTTGAAAAAAATTCATGGTTATTCCCACGTTGTAACTGATTTCAACTTTTCAGCATAAATAAAAATATAAAGTCTTGAAACCATGTGCCCCAAGAACTCCACTTCCCAAATCCAAAAAACACATTTAGAAATATTGGGATAAATTCTATGATATATCATCAATTCCATAACTACTCTCAAATGACACACATGATCATCCTCATACATAGAGTAAACAAGTATGTCATCCAAAACTACCACCAAGAAAGTACCATGATATTGATGTAAAATCCTATTCATAATACATAAATAATGTAGGAGAATTTGTTAGGCCAAATGGAATTAAATGTTACTCATAATGGTTGTACCTCTTTGAAAGGTAGTTTTATTAATGTGATATTATTTCATTCTCAACTGATCGTAACCAGATAAAATATTAATCATTGATAACTACATATGAAAATTTAAATGTTCAAACAAATCATCAATCTATGGTAAAGGATATTTGTTATTTATTTTGACTATATTGTGTTTTCGGTAATCAAAGTAGAGTTTAAGTGACCCATCAACTTTCTTTACACAGATCACAGGTGCCACCCAAGGTGACACACTAGGGAGTATAAGGACATTTTCTTAAAGTTCATCCAACTAATAATTCTACTATTTAATTTTAGCTGGTTCCATATAGTATGAGGGAATAGATATAGGTTGTGTACCAAACAATAAATGGATAGAAAACTCTACCTTCCATATTGGTGGCAGGAAAAAGAAATTAGAAAGAATTTTTTTTGGGGAACTCAAAGACTGTAGGAGTTATATCATCACTCAAGGATTCTCACTCTAGACTCCAAAAAAATATATATATCACTTTCCCCAACTCTAGATAAGAAGGTTAAACTTTAATCAACCTCGATTTCCATTCTCCATGATGGATATAGAAAACCCCATTTGGTGTCGTGAAGAAGACCTGTTATAGATAACAGTCAATTCATGATTTATTAGAAATGATTTGATCCATCCCAAATATGTCATCAAGTACTTTCTTGTTATAAATTGGAGAGTGCCAATAAATCAGAATATCTAAAATAGAGAAAATAAAAGATTACAGAGACCCTTCTCTCTCTTTGTTCTAAGGGGTGTAGTAATATCCATCACATAAGACAAATTCTCTATACGAATATTTACTATATTGGAAATATGGGTTGAAATAAGTTAATGAGATAAACTAGTATAAAATAAATTAGTTTATAATGATGAATCTATAGTGATTGTACCTCTCATAGTTACTAGAATTGTATCTGCTTCCTTTGGAGGCTCTTCCACTACGTGAATAAGCTTCATTATGGATGCCTATAGGTAGAAATCATTTGTTCATTAATAATCTTATTGTACAAAATTTTTATAAGGGGATTATGATCCTGTTTCATGATGTGGAGTATAATAGACATGGAAGAACTTCTGAAAGTGACCTGAGAATCTGTAGAAGCCACATATCTTGTGTTCCTCAGTGAAAACACATTTCAAATTTCCTTGCTTTCCACACTAGTAACGAATTAAAAGACCTCTTCCCGGAATTATTGGATGTGTATAAAAACCCTTGTGTCAATAACCATAAAGAGAATAATTATGCTTCCTCTTCCTGTTAAACTAAATTATACTACCAGCAGGAGAAAAAGGAACACTTGTCATCCTTGATATACTATCATGGATCATTTCAACTGTCAATTATCTATCCACCACATTAAAAAAAGTTTGAATATTTAGAAAGAAAACCTAAGAATGAATATCTAATCAATGTCCCATATTGATCTATAGTTTATTCATCTTCTCATTAAATATAATATAATGTGAAAACTACACAAGCTAAACAAACCAATTTTTATTTTCTATCACAGTACTGTCATCCCGCTTGAGTTTGAGAAAATCTAAAGCCTTTACTAACACCTAAAACTTTGGATATAACTAGTCTGTAAAAGGATATTTTATGTCCTTTCAATATAATCTTCCATGCTTCTTTTACGTCACCATCAGGTCCCACCATCACCTGATAGTTCCCTCTAGCTTGATGGTAGAACATTTCACCTTGATTTCATAATGTATTCCCACGAAATAAAATAGAAGCTTGATATATATCAACCAATACCCAGCTGGTTGGAGATTATTAAAGCATTGTAACATTGGTGGATTTTTTGAAGGAAATATTAATCATGATTCTATGAAACATCCATTTGAGGTTCCACAGCTGGAGTGTGAATTGGAATGGGTGAAAGTGCTTGTCCCAGAGCATGGAAAGCATGCACTATGACTTCAATGAGATTCTATTTAAAAAGATGATTCACTTTCGGAGGCTCGTTAGCATATTTATCTTGGATCTGATTCAAATATTTTCTCAAAGTCATGATGCTACAGAAAAATCATTAGACAACATATAATATATCTTATTAACACTAAAACAAAGAAAAATGGTAAATTAATCGTAACAGATAGATATACTGGATTTTTTTATCCAATAGCAAATAAAAAGCAAGGAAAATAGTATAACTAATCCTTAAGATGTATTTCCCAAACCACCAATGCTGAATTAAGGATCAATATAGTGATATTTGGCTAGGAAATCAGTTATAACTACCACCTAAGTCCCAAAAAGACTGCGCAACTACATACTAACATCAGGGAAAGATTATTAACCTACACCTCTAAAACAGATTTGGAACAAACCAGTTCATATACCATAGTACCCTAAAAACTGAGCTAGTACAGACACATTCTGAAGTGTGTTCCAAATCCATATGGATTTGAGATTATTACCTGGCATCATAAAAGTCAAAACTATGAAATATTTTTCCACATTAACAGAAGAAGAAACATTACATGTCAGTATGATCAAAAGAAATATATACAGTGATAATTTTAATAGAAGTAAAAATTAAAACAAACCCAATGTACGACCACAAAGTACTAGAAAAAAGAATAAAAACCCATGTCCCAATGGACCTAACTATCAACTCCTAACGATCGACAACATGAACAACCACTAAGAAGCACATTACTCTTTCTAGAAACTGTAATAATATAATCTAAAAACACTTGAAGTTACTGGTAGGGTGTGAGCTAAAAACCTAGTAGTGTCTCACCAAGGATTACATAATATGATTCCACAATTAATTAAGAAAATAAATCTTTCATTTTAAACAAATAGGCAGGAAAGTTCAAAATCATCTTTATAAAAATCATGATTAACATTTCAATTGAATGAGATACATTAAATGAAGGGCATCATAAACATTTCATATAAAAAGGATTATATAAATTCATAAGCAATGTGTTAAACAATTTACATAAAATGGAACATATATGAAAACATTAACAATGGGATACATAGACATATTCCAATAGGTATGATAGTTATAGGTTATGGAATCCACACACGCATGAATTAGTGATCATGAAAATATGTACACACAAGTCCCTCCAACACTAGTCAAACAGGACTCATCACAATTCCATTAAGGATGTGACTTGGTGCATATGTTTTTTAGATTATTAAAGAATAAATAGTGTGTTGTCCTGAATAACTCACTAACTACCTTGGATTACATGTTATCTAACAAAAACTATTAATGTGAAATTTATTTCAATGATGTTCTAAACATAATTAACCCATTTTCCATTTCAATATACAAATTTCTATTTCATAACCAAAATGGTTTTTAATCAAAGAAAAAATTTCTCTTGGGTAAAAAAAATGTGTTTCACTCAAAAATCGTAAATTCATATTTCTCAAATTAAAATTTGATATCAATTTATCAATTTAATTTCACAATTTAAATTCCCTAATTTTCCATCAAATTCATAAACGCATCCCCATTCCTTGGAATTGGTGGGTTTTAACTAATATTATTATATATCGAATTCAAATACCTAATTTATATAAAATTAGGTTTTCAAAATATAATTGAAATCAATTTAATTTAAATAAATAATTATTTAATTAAATAAATTGGGAAACCTTAAATAAAACCACCTACCCAATATCATAGGACCATGTAACATAATGTTCGTGAAAGGAAACTCCAATGAAGAATGATGGGAAATAGATATTAGAATGAAACCTCGATTCAAGATATATAACAATGGTGGTTATATCCTCCAAGAACATGAAAATATAATAAACAATAGGGTGGAGAGAATATGATTGTGAGAGAGACCGAGAGAGAATATTCACATACCTGAAATAGATTGAATGTGATTTTTCGTACTTTGATCCACATAGAAAGGATTTTAGAGAAAAAAATTAGATATTGGGGGCCCCAAATGTCTAGGAAAATGTTCTATGTCAGGTTCAGCCCAATCGGGGGAATAAATAGTTGTTTAGTAATTTTTAAAATAATTTTTGTATTAATATAAAGTACTGTACATGTCCTCCTAGGAAGTGCCACAAGGATTGTCAAACCATGTACCCTAGCCATGTACCCCAACTGATGGGGTTTCATGGTTTCCCCTTGGTGGGTTCATGGGTTTTCAAACCATTTATCAACTATGTAAACCCTCATTGTATGGGTTTTTATGGTATTCACATGTTGGATGCATGATTTAGGTAAACCACGCACCAACCATGCACAGCCCAAGATCCTTTAAACATTTCTTAAATTGCACATTATGCACCCCAATACTAAACCCAACAAATGTATAATTAAATTAGAAGTTTATGAGTATCTAAAAATAGTAACATGATGTTACAATAACATTCATCGTCCAAATTTGTATAATTTATATTCAAAGTAAAATTTGTTAAATATTTAGTAGATATCTTAGTCATTCAGTATTGTCTGATCTTAGAAGTATCTGAATATAAACTAATAACTACATTAAAATCATTATTTTTTTTCAAAATAATCTTTATAAGATCTATATTCTCCATTTTCAATCAACTCTTTAGAAACAATAAATGTTTTATTTACTTTATTCTTATATAATCTTATAGAATTTGTATCCTTCTTCTTCAACCATGGAAAATATGTTCTTATGTCTTCACGTTTCATAAATTCATAAAAATAACTTTAGGATTACATTTCTTTTAACTTATCTTTTTTCTATTGGTATTTTTCTTATATTGAAAATATTTCTTATCAACAATATTATTCAACCTCTTTGAATGTTGGGATAATTCATTTTCACTTTATTCATAATAAAATCTTTTAGTTTTAACTTCCAAGTTATTGTTTTTAATGTTCTGGAAACATTTTCTCAATATCTATCATTCATTTATATAATAGATGTAAAAGAAAAATCAATCCCATTATTATTCATTTACTTTTATAAATGTATCTTTAATCTACCCTAATATTTCATGATAGTACCAATAAGATCATTTAATCTAAGACTTGTAAGATTCTTATTATCATCAATAATTATTCTCTTATATTCCCATTCAATTAACATAATATCATTGATTTTATCAACCAATTATTAATCAATCAAGTATTTATCTATAAGGGATTAAGGACTATAAATATTTTTTATAATAATATTATTGAATTTAGAAACTAACACTCCATGCAATAAATAAAAATAATAATAATCTTCTCTTGGGATGACTCTTCTAGTTTCTACTACTTTAATTGTTCCAAAATGTGTTACCTCAAATTTCCTCAGAATATTGTTAGCTACTTCATATGAATAAATATGATTGTATATATTTATAATCATTGTAAATAAAAAATGTTTCTAACATTAAACTTTAGTTGATACTCAGTGTTCTCTTCTTTGGTAAAAGTAGTAATTTAATTATCCTTAATATTAAAATTTCTTATCATCATAAAGAAATTTCCCATACCGATATTTATATAATTATTTTTCATTCTATCTCTATAATATTCATAATTAAAACCATAAATGATAGGTGGCCCACTTGGATTCATATTATCTAGAGTACCAACATGGAAACTATATATATTGAAAACAAAAATACTCCCTCCTATAAAATATGTTAGTGTAACAGTTTTTAATAAGTAGAAACATTTTCTTATATGAAATGTAGGATCAAAAAATTATAAGTTCTACTATGAGATGAAGTTAAAGTATAATTTAAAAAATAAAACATATAATTTTTTAAACCAATTTATGTTATATTATTAGAAAAATATTTACTCAGAAAACATATAATTAGAGTAATAAAATTTTATAAAAAATTGTATAAAAATTTTCTTTATAAATTCAAATCGATATAATGACTTCTAAAACTAAGTTAAACAAAACATATAAAATTTATCTATAAAAAACATAAAAAATATTTGATAAGAATATATTCAAAATATATTATTAAGTGTTAATGAAGTCTTAAAATAGACTCAAGGTGTCCATGGTATTAAAATTACCGTAAAGTTTTTTTATTTATTACTCCAAGAAATCCCCTCATATAAACATAGGACGCAATATTTTTTCCCAATACATGGGAACCCTCATTCAAATGATTAGTATGTACTCTGTCTTTATTCACAATATAGTCTCTTGATCAAACCAAATCAGAAACAATGATTAAAAAATCAAAAGATCATAACTCCTTTACAATAGTAAATCTCACAACGGATTCCTTTAGAAAAAGGATCTCTGAGATTTATAATAAATATAACTCATGTAACAAGATGTTAAAAAAATCCACAGAAAATTCATAAAGTCAAAGACGTAAAATCTTCCTCCTCCTCTAATGTAGATCTATTTACAAGCATTTCTGCAATGTTTATATTCAATATTTTTTATATCTAATTGTAATGGTATCAGATAAAATCATTATATACTTGGAAAATTCACTACATCATCTTTATCTAATATTCATTGAATATATAACACTACAATGAATAAATTTTATGTCTAATAGAATGAAATCTTTTCTTTCAATAAAATATTATTAATTCTTTAAGATTTATAAAATTTTAACCAAAATAATTTCAACATATTCCTGATAATGTTTGATTGGTAGACTTGGTAGAATATATTTTATGGTGTTTATTATATTTTTTCTTCTAGAAATTATAAAACTCCATTTGGGGAACTTTTATCCCTCTGTTAGATGTAATATGTAAATTTCCTTCTAATAAGGAGGTTTCACTTCATATTCTACATCTTCAAAACATTTATAGAGTTCCATCCATTATAAATGATATTCTCCATCTGGTAAAATAGTTAACTTTTCTATAAAAACAACTTAAAGGCTTGGGAACTTCAGAATTTAAGAATACATAAACTTTTAAGGAAGTTTATGCTAATTTTAAAAGTTATATTATAATGTGTATAATGAATATATTAAACTCAACATAGTTATAAGATAATCCTTGACCTCAATATGATGATATTTAATAGATTCAATGCAGTCACAATCATAGCTTGAACTTTGTTCCCAAAATGAATAATGATCAATATATTTAACTATTAAATCCATCACATCCTGATTACCTTAAACTAATAGTGTTTCATATTCCTTTATTTCACACTTTATTATTTTTATAGACTCTTTATTCCATCTATTTCTCAAGGTCTTTATTGATAACTCTAAGTCTATTTGGTCAAGAATATAAGTATGCTCTTCAATATAAGGTGCTTCTTAAAAATAAAATATATAGTTTATAAATGTAAAGTAAAAACAACTAGAAAAAATTCAATAGATATTTGATGGAACCTTGTACTTCTGATTTAAATTATGATAATCTAAAATATCTCATCATATGGAACCTATTTCTCTGATACAAATTGTTGTGTCTTGGAGGGTCATAATGATATATCTTATAGAGTTAAATCAAGTGTGGGATTATTTTACCAAAATGAAAATTAATATCTTTAATCCCTTTAACCCCTCGGTATATGAACCTCTGATGTTATTTAAAGCTTGTATATCCTATTTTAGTTTAACCAAGAAAACACTTAATGAAATATAGATACTAAATGTAAAGTGAAAAAGGTATTTTACCAAGTTTAGAACCCACTTAATAATTCTACACATTATCGTGGTTGGGTGGTAGAAGTCATGAATTCTTCCCTAATATTGAATCACTAATATAGAAGTGGATTTGTCCATGGATTATCCTGAAACCATGCATGTAGTGTTAAAAATATGCTGAGTTCACAATATTAAACATGTAAACTTGTGTTTCCTTCCATAGTACCATATCAAACTAAAATCCAATCATTTCAATTTTATTTCCTCATCCTCCTTCTGAAATAGATCAATAATGATTTTCTAGGTATTTTTTTATATCCACAATACTATTTTTTCCAAAATTTAATTACTTTTTTGAATTCCTCTAATTCTTAAACATATCATTACATGAAAGACAATCTATATAAAATACTATATTTTTTAATCTCTGAAACTGAATTCTATCCTCCCCATATTATTAATATGAACTTGGAATGTATAGTATCTTTGAATAACAGCCACCTTGGATCCAAAAACTCACTTCATTTTGACTTTATTTGAGACCGCATTGGTTTCATATGTTCAACATTCTTAATTTCTTCTATGACACTAGTTATAGTGGATTATTCTTCTACTACTACATTTAGAGCATTATGTTCTCTCAACATTCTCACTAACACATAAAACGATAGTATTTTCTTACTTTTATATTTTCATATACTAAATATTCTTAAAAACTCATCTGTATGGGTAACTAGATTAAATATATATTTTCATTTACAATATCTATAACTAGAATATCACATGATATTGTAATTTTTTATACCAAAATCAAAAATAGTAAATTCCCATTTTGGGTTCTCTCATTAGTTTATTCTTCATTTTTACACACAAGGGATATTCCCAGCATACCCTTAATAAATGGTTATCACATTTAAATTTTTATAAAGAGAACACTATAAAATAACTATTTTAATCTTGTCTTATTCAACTTATTGAACTCAGGATTTCTCCATTTTTCAGCATAATAGATGAAATGAAAAAACTATACATATTGTAATATGAGTCTATAAAAACCCATAGAAACATAGCACACTTCATTCCCACTCAACTAGGCCTCAGTTCATAAGAATGTTATCTTTGATATCCATCTTGATATTTCATGGTTTTTCTGGGTAAGATTTATTCATAAATGAAACAAGAAAATGATTAATGGAAAATATATGACATAAAAAAATCTTCATTTTTCTTGAAAAATATATATAGTCAATTTAAACACATTTTAATGTTTCATACAATATTTATACTCTGATCTTCTTCTCCTCTAACTTGAATATTAGTAACTATTCTTTGGGTCATGGATTTTCAAAGATTTATGATATTAAGCACTCAAAATCATAGCTTCTACATAATCATATATGAAATAAAAAGACATGAATTTCTAACCTAAACCTTTTAAAAAAATTCCATAAGTGTTAAAGACTTGAATTTTTGTAGTGAACCAACCCAATTTGACCTATAATGGCAACCAACCTAGTCTATCATGTGGCCCGAATGGAGTTCCCAATCCCCAATGGCAGAAAAACGCATACTGAGCATCATAGGAAACACCTTTGGTGACCATTTCACCCTCAAATCAGAGTTAAATGATAGTGGGACATTTTCTAAGGTCTGACATATAACATTCTTGCATTGGGAAACCATCAAAACAAAAAATAAAGGTACCCAAAAATGAATGTGTATATCAAATGGGTTATGAAAAACAACATTGATTCAACCCATTCTTAAGAATAAAAAGTTTCCTCAATAACCAAATAATACAACATGGAATAACTATATAAAAAATTTACTTAAATAAGCTAAAAATATAATTATCTAAGGATATTCTATAATAGCTAAAAAATAAAGACGAGACAATCTCAGAGCCCTCTTTATGTAACCTATATTTTCTCATTATCTTCCAAATCACCCAACATTGTCCAAAAACCTAATCCCAAGTCAAGAATAATGAAACATTGAAACTATAATATATATAGTAATGAGATAAATAGCCTAGTGGTCTACCACACATTGAGATAATGCAATTAATTTCATAAGTAAGTTCATTAAATATTGTTTTAAAATAAAAATAAAAATTAGAAATATCAAATATAAATACATGAAAAACCAAAATAAAGCACATAATTCCTTTTCAAATAATTCTATTTTTTTCTTAACATGAAAAAAACAATTTGAAAATATTTTAATATCCCAATGCATTTGAATTATAAAAAACCAATTCTGAAATACCATTTAAAAACCTGCAAGAGTTTCCTTAATTTCCAAATATGTTTTGCAAGCATCATTGAAAATAATTTAAATGGAAATCACCTAAACAAAAATAGTAAATACTACATAAAGTGGGAAACCTAAGTTCAATGATAAAAAATAATGATATCGAAGATATGGGTTATATAGCAATATAAGAAAGGAAATGACATAATCAATCACAAGATTATCATCCCCTATATAAACCACAAATCAAGTGACAAATGTGCCATGGGATCAACTTTGGGTGGAAAATTTGAGATGCCTCTATCTTTAATAATTTTTTCCACAAAAGTACAATTAGAATATACTGATTCTAAACCAAAATCCATCCAACTGTCCCACGAAATCCTTATTATAATGACACCCCATAGAATCCCTAGTGTTAGTCATGAATGGAGGGATACTAACAACCTGTGAACTAACTAGTGTAACATAATAATATATATTCCACTTATCACTCAGGTTTCCATGATTAATAGAAAAGTGATGATATTGAACATGAAATCCAATATCAATACATGATGTATTAATAATAAATATCCCTCACATCCATCAACCATATATAAATCAAACCAATTACATGCAACAAACATACATATTATAAAAAAATCAAATTAAGAAATAGTAATAATAATCACATAGTGATAACAACCAGTAGAATGGGAAATAATATCCAAGGGGTGATTAATATAGTCTCACTAGATTTTAAAAAAAGTATTTATAAAATTAAAATTAGGAATTTACCCTAAAACATTTATTATCAATATAGGCCCTTTTTGTTTCATAATAAAACCACTTCAAATATATGTTATAAAACTTTTTAATCCATATACACCATTTTCATTTCAATGAACCCTTTAAAATAAGGTTCTTCCCCTTTGAAATCCAAAATTAGATTAAAAGACATCTATTTTTTTACCAAACATAGTTTTACTAAGTCATTATTCCATTTTACCAATGGAAATATCCACACACTAATTCAAATAAAAATATTAAATTCATCCAAGAAACAATTTTAAAATAACATTGAGGTTAAAACCTTATTATAAAAAAATTATTTCTTAAAAATATAGTTTTTATTCTTTTTGAACGAAGAGTAGTTCAAAATATAAGACAAACCATGAAAACCATTAAAAAACCCATATGAATTTCAAAAATTCATGGTATATAAAAATATTCCATTTCAGAAATAAAAACATGGAATTAAATAAAAAACTACTTTATTCCAAGCTAAAAATTCATAAAAATGATATGAAAATATCGTAGAGATATCATAAATATTCATAATTTCATTAAATAAAATATTTAAAGATATTAATCTAACATTGGATTATAAATTAAACAATTTCATAGAAACACATTCTTTCAAGAAGTAGAAACTAGAATAAAGCATGCTAGAATGCGTCACATTTGATGGAGAGCACATAAACAAGGATAGAGAAACAATCTATAGATTATAGAGACCAAAACACCCAATATTAGGTTTACCTAAAACCACAAATCATCCAACGAGACAATCACGGTTAATAGGATGATCCAAAACAAAGATCAATGAGGAATTTAATTTATAAATAGGTAAAAGTCATGGGATTTAACATTAAATCACTTAAAAATACAAAATATGAGCCTATAATTGAAAGAGGTATTTTGAAGATCTTACTTGGATCTCAAGAGTCCTCCAAGTCATATGAGAGAAGAGAGGGGTGAATTCATTCTAAATTTAAAAAGGATAATTGCAGAAAAAATTACATTTTATGTTATTCTAGGTTGTACATATGATTTATCCACATGACTTTCTGAACTATGTGCCAACTGTGTGGGAGTACCCCTATACACAAAACTATTCCCATGGTTATTGGGAAGTATAAGATTATGGATTTTTAGAGAGTCATTTATTCTTTAAATTTATTCTCAAACATCTCATTTTATCAATCTGTAAATTCCTAATGATGTTAGGAATATTTTATGTGAATCTGATGCTTGTTTGGAGCCCTAAGCTAAAATGTTTTTGAGTATGAAGAGGTGTATAGTTGGTGCACAATTAGTAGTCACTATACAGATCAACCATATGTCCCTATAAAAGGTGGTGAATAATTAATAAATTGTGTGATGGGGGATTTATAGTCATACAAATGGTGAAAGTTTATAACAGATTTGAAATACATGGTTAAAACATATTTTTCCTAACTATGTGCCTAAATATATAAGGGGACAGAGGTCTTCGATCATGATCACAGATGGACTTCACATTGTTTGTCTAACCGTAAACCTATATGTTTGAGGGGTATGAAACATTGGAAATTATTGTCTAATGGTTGGAATATGGTTAGACTTACCATGCAACCAGACTATATCCTCTTAAAAGAGGGTTAAATCACCTTTTAATATCCTCTCCTTAAAGTTTTTATCACCCCATTGTCCTCTCATTTTTCAAAGCATCTCTATAAATTTGAATTTGAGATTTGATATAAGTGTAATCGATCACATTCGATCTTTATTGGAATATATTCAATCCTCTTTCTTCATTACTTCATTTATCTTATTGTATGGAATGCTAAATCCATGAGAGATAATATGCCCTATTTTTAGTGTATTCATCTATTTATGTAATTTCATTCACTCTATCCTGAGATAGAGGTTGATAATATATGAGGATTATACTACCTATATAAGGTAGGTGGTTTATAACTTTTCCCTCAGTGTCTTATTTTTTATAGCGCGTGTCATATTTTCCTACACTGAACCACATCATATTTTCTTGTAAACTAGATAATACCTTAAATTAATTGTTTTAAAACATGTTTTGAGTTTCAATTTCTCATTTTACAAGGCTATAGGTTGTTGAACTCATTCTAAACCACCCCTTGAGTTTGTTTTACTTGAACATTGATGATTATACCACCCTTTTGGGTGTGTTTACCTTTCACCCATCAGTGGAAGTTATGTATAAATTAAAATGATATGATAAAGGTTAAATACCTATTATGGAACTTTGTAATTAATAAATGAAAGGATTGATGAAATGGATTAATTATGAATTATGAAATGATCTGGATAATCTATTGTCTTATGCATTTAATGTAAATTGTTAGTTGTGTGCCATGGATATTAATATATCCTTCATTTTATCACATTAAAGTGAATTGATTAATGAAATGAATGTGAGAATTTAATATTTATAAAAGGGTGTGGATACTAACATGCCCCTTGATCCCTTATATGAAAATTTTCAATGATGGATACCTCACAATATACAACAAACATTGGTTTATGGCATCGATGAATTTCTGACATTAGATGACTTGGATTATAACCTTCGATTGGTCTTTCTTATACCACCTAAGACTTTATATTTGGGCTCTACCTAAGTATCTACTGAGTTTATTTTTGATGAGTTATGTAGACTCATGGAGGATGCCTTTTCCATGGGCCCTAGGTTCCTAGACGATTTTGTTATACATTATACTGGGTTTTCTTTGGATTAACTCCCTCGACTCGAAGAAGATTCCTTGGTCAGTGGTCTTTGGACCCATCCCTCATAGGTCAGATAATTGATACACCAATGGTTTTTCCTTACTATTTATTTACTCTTGTATACTATTCCTCTTATTTAATAAATGTATTGAAATAAACTATACTGGTAGATAAGGAAGTTTTACATCATAATTTAGAACATTATTATTATTATACCTAAACATTGCTACTCATTATAATAACTTACTATAATTATTATAGACACCGTTGGTGGTGGCCTACTAAGTATATCTCACACCCTTTTTGGTTCACTAATTGGTAATCTACCAGACAACATGGATGTAGTTTAGTAAAAAAGGTATGTTTCCCACGATAGGCTATTTATATTTTCATACTAGGTTGGAGTACAGGAGCAGCAGACTAAAATTCTGCATCTAATGCTATTACAGATAGAATTTTGTTCTTCTTTCCAACTATAAATAGCTTTCTCCATAATACTATATTTATATTTACCTTGATTCCCATTTTTTATAGATTGATATGATCATCATTTATTGTATATGACACTGGATGTGGTTTTTCTACTGATTATGACTTCTTATTTATTGTATCTAGATGATTCAATATTCCCTTATTGGTTCTTTATTATGCTCCTATTTTTAATTGATATTATTATATTGTTATTCTATACTTTGATAAAGATTTTATAGTCTACACACTATATCATCATAGAATATCACTTCTAGTCATTATACTTTGGCATACAAAGAGGCTCACTTCCGGCCGCATGGCTAACCAAGTTCGATTACTTATGCTTAGAGTAGGTTTAGTATGTAACAAAGTGGTATCAGATCTTTTGTTTTCCTTTAGTATTATTATTAATGTTTGGTGTACTTAAGACTTAGAATTTTTTGGGATTTGGTAATGATCATGTTCCTAGTATTATCTAACCCAAAAATTGGGAAAATCCAAATTACCTAGGATGGGACTTGTTTTCCTATTTTGTTCTTATTACAATTGTTTTGATTTCCCCATTGGGGGATGCACTTGAGTTTTGATTTTTATAATCATTTTGAGGTTTATTTTTTCCTTGAACAGATAAGGAAATAAGGAACTATTTTATGCATCACTATAAGAAATTGAGGAATTACATTCCATGCATATTACATTCCATGTTTATATTACTTTCTTCATTTGCTACTACATATTTTTGGTTCCTTAACTATCATATCTGGAAATGTGATAAGATTTATTGTAGGGTAAAAAAAATTGGATTAATTAAAGTATTTCGTCAACCTAAATGGTGTTTTCTAGTATATCATGATAGTGGCACCATAATTAACCAGTTATATCATGTTTGAGACCTTCACCATTTGTCACATGGGATGAAACTTTAGTGGTTAAAATTAAATGGATTCCAATTGTAATTTATAAAGTGTGTGGACCTCTATAAATTGGGAATGAGGATTCATTTAATTTACCCATTTTGAGAGACTGGTTATAGTTAAATTTTGTTTCAATTGCAACTTATAAAGTATAGGACATTATAATTTGGCAATGTAAGATGCTTCTAGTTGGACATTGGTATATATATATACACACATATTAACTTCTTAATTTCAATTTTGGAATGAAATGTATTCCATTAAATGGGTATTCCAATTACAACATAAAGGTTTTTTTCCTATAACATTCAATTGATACTCTATATACCATAACCTTGATTTAAAATGAAGAACATTCCCTTGACCCAACATTAAAAGTGGGTAGTTGGGAGTATCTTATGTGGTCATTCCTAATCGTATATATCACATAAACATAAATTTAGGAGTAGTAAGAGGGTTGTGACTCTTTGGTCGGAAGGCATTATACCTATCCTATTCCTTTAACTATGATATTTTCTTTTATCGAATCTATTGATGAGGCATCTGGTTGGAATTTTAGAGACATTACAGCAAGACAACCTCGAGTTATATATCAGGAGGGTGGTGAAGACCATACTCTCTAGGTGGTGGTACCTAAGCCACAATAATTACCTCTTATAGTGTGATATATGGAACCTCTTGTTATAAGAGACATGGGAACTGACACCAATTTTTGAGAGGGTTCCATACAAATGGTGTAGTTTATATGGGGATCTTCATGACCTAACTCTTCTATGGAAGAGTTGACTAGGGATTTATAGCAAGAGAAACCTCCTACTATTTCATGGGAAGGTGTTACATAGGATGTTGAGAGTTGTCTAGAGTTCATGCTATCTATCTTCAACTGTATTATGTTTTTCACCGAATAGAGAGTAAATCGTGCAGCATCCATTCTTAGAGGGTCAACTAGAGATGGGGTGATTTGTTGAGAACGTCGGATAACAATCATTTTATAGATTGGACGGATTTCTATGTGTCTTTATATAATTAATTCTTTCCTAACAGAGTAAAATATTTTTGACCCAAATAGTTTATGCCCCTAGAGAAGGTCACACTATCTGTTATTTATTATTCATCTCATGTTATGAAGCTTCGTGTTTTTGTTCCTACTCTCCTTAATGAAGAGTATTCTAGAGAAATAAGTTTTATGGATGGTCTTGTATACACTACATAATCGCAGGTGAATTTGTTTTGTATGACTGCTATCACTTAGATGGTTAACCAAACCTTCATCACTAAGCATAAACTTAGGGATGTTAAAGATTTGTCTAGGGAATTTTAGTACCTCAATAGAGAATTAGTTCATCTAGTGAAAATAATATTCATTTCAAGATTTCCCAAGGAAGTGTTAGTACACATAGTGTGTTCCTAGATATCCATGTGACCATTCATTAGTGTGTTAAGAAGGTTCATATAAATCCCTAGTGTATGGAGCCTCAATTGAGCATAAGTCCAGTGATAGAATGGAGCATCTTTAGAGGACATTTCAGACCATTCCACCTGTATCTAGTGGCAAAGGATTCACACCTACTACACCTTTAGGATTAGTATTAGTAGCTTCTCATCAAGTAGGGATGTGTAGAACTAAAAAGTAATATTTCAATGAGTTGGAGGTGGTTGGGGGATCTAGGAATAAGATTTAAAGCACTTTCTTAGTGGGCTACTCAAGGAAGCTATATTGTATCTCACGGACACAAATTGGTCAAGATGTATGCATTGCAGCCGATACTTGACAAGAAGAGTCCCAGTCCATCAATGGTGCATTGTAAAATTTTATTATACTTTACTCTATTATATTATTTATTTGACACAGGTGATTCACACACTTTCATATATATTGCGACTATAGAGATTCTTGGCCTCAAGATGGAGTACTTTTGTAGGGTGATGACACTCTATACTCTGTTCGGAATTTTATTTAAGAGTATACACTGATGTAATAAATTAACCCTTGAGATAGGAAACTATAGTTATATATGGTACCTATTATTCTTTTAGATGATATGTTTTAACATTATTATTGGGATGTACTTGTTCATCCCTTACCATTCACATGTTGACTTCTATCGTGAGAGGGTGTCTTTCACATCAACAGAGGGTGGTGCATATATTCAAAAAGATGAACATGATGTCCATGAAACTCGAGATGTATTGGGGCATCATAGGCTGGGCATAGTGGTAGTCCATATTTCTAGTATTTATTTGGATGAGTAGGAAACACATTCGGTAGATTCCCCTCTTATAGTATACCATTTTAGTGAAGCTTTTTAAAAATAATATTTTTGGGATACCCCCTGAGAGAAAGTCATAGTTTACTATTTATTTAGTTTTATCAGAATCACCAATATTTATTCCTCCGTACAGGATGGATAATACTAAAATTAAGGGTCTCAAAAGATTTCTAGATGACTTTGAATCTAAGGTTTTTATAAAACCTTGTACTTCACCTTGGGGTTCACCAATTATTTTCTCTAATAAGGTGGATGGGAACCTTAGGTTGTGTATTGATAACTGAAAAATTAATCAGATCAGTATGAACAATTGGTATCAATTAACTTAGATAGATGACATATTCATCCAGCTCTGAGGTGATAGGTAATTCTCCAATATTGATCTGAGGATATATTATAATCAGATACATAATAAACCATAAAATATACCACATACAATATTATATAGTATATGTGGCTTATATGAGTATTTTTTTCAAGTCATTTAGTATCATAAAATTTCCATTAGTTTTTATAATAATGATGAATCAAGTTTTCCACCCATATCTGGATTATTTTTTAGTAGTGTTCATGGAAAATATCTCGGTTTATTCACATACATGACTCATACATGCTAAACATATTGATATCATAATGAATACACTGAGAGAGCACCATTTATATTCTATGCTCATGAAATTACACTTTTGGATCAATAAATCCCACTTCTTGGGTCACATTATCTATGATACATGAATATATGTTGACCTAGAGAAGGCAAGAGACAAAGTTTCTTAGGAGTATCCCATGTACATCTATGACATATAAAGTCTCATGGAATTTTCTGGTTATTAACAGAACTTTTTTCATGATTTATTGTGTAGTGTATAACCACTCATGGGATTGACAAAAAAATGATTCATGCTTATACACTCTGAATCATGTGAGAAACACTTTCAAAAACTAAAATGGAGATTGAATTTAGAGATAATATAAATTTTACCATATCCTAGATGAATGTATACATTTTATTAGCATGCATTAGGCATCGGTATGGGATAAATTCTGATGTTGGGAGAGTGAGTCGTGGTGTATGGTTCTGGATAGTTGAGAACTCATGAGCATAATTACCAGATGCATGATCTAAAACAAGAAATTGGGGTAAAAGACTTATGTTGTATAAATTATTTATTGGGATATATAATTTTGTTGTATATATTTATCACAAAATCCTAAAATATATATTCACATATCATTATTTGAATATCAGGTAGTGAAGATAGGTTAAACACCTAGTGTCCTTCGACATTGAACTTGAATATATGTCTGGGAAGAGAAATCTCATTGTTTAATTTTTTATCTAGAACACTCAAACACAAGAAGTTCAGGAGTCTATTAGTGATTCAATGTTTATGGAGATCTCTTATATGATTCATGTGGAGGTTCAAGAGTTCCATATTTATCATATTCTTATAGATATTTTAATTACCACTTCACTTAGGGATAGTGTGAAGTTGAAGTGGATTTCTTATCTAGAGGACTTTTTTCTACAGGAGGGTGTTTTGGTGGGGAGCCACTGCCTAGTTGGGTTCATTATGGGAATGAAATAGTATGCATTCATAGTATTCTCTAGGATCCTAAGGACATCTAAGATGAATTTACAATAGAATTTAATGCCACTATTTGGGTATTATATCATGGTCTTATAAATATGTATTGTGATCTATGACACTAATATTGGTGTCTAGATATGAAAAGGGAGATATTTATTTTTTTAAATCGGTGTTCTACCTATCAGGAAGTGAAGGTGTAACAATAGAAACCAATGGGAATTTTTATAGTTGTTACCCAATCCTAAGTGGAAATGGGATGTTGTCACTCTAGATTTCAAGATAGGTTTCCCTATATATCCTTATGAAATTAAAACAGTATTGGTTATTGTGGATAAACTAATGATGTTTTCCCACTTTCATTCTATTCAAGAGACCTTTTAGAGGAAGATCTAGGGAGGTTATATGTCAACAATATTATACACTATAACGGAGTTCCAAATACTATCATATTAGAAATATTTTACCACTTTATTTCATGGTTATGGAAGGGGTTATTGATGTTTTTGGGTTCATAGGTAGTAAAATGTTCAACCAATCACCCCCAGACTGACAGTTAGTCTGAGAATAAAATTTAGCTGTTAAAGGACATGCTATGAGCATGTGTCCTTGATTTTGATGGTTCTTTGGAAAGACATAAAACCTCTTTGGTATTTTTCATACAATAACTGCTTGTATGATACTTTACATATGGTTCCTTATGAGGCCTTATATGGTAGGTCATCTCATTCACCCCAATGTTGGTTAGAGTTGGGTGAGGTAATTCTACTAAGAACTTATCTCATTCTAGAGACATCAGAGTAATTAAAACATATACGGAGGAGTATGAATACAACTCAATATAGGAAGAAGTCTTATATCCAACCTTATTTCAGACCTGTAGAGTTTGTGTTAGGAGAATGGGTTTACTTACATGTTTGACCTAGGCTAGGGTATATAATGATTCAGAGATAGGGTAAGCTCTAACCTCATTATGTTGGGCCTTTTGAAATATTAGATATATTTGGTCTGGTTTCCTATTATATAGTTATTCTTAAAAGGTATTGGGATATGCACGATGTCTTCAATATATATCATCTATGCCATTATCATTCCTACCCATATCATTATTTTTATCCTGAAGAAATTGAACTAAAAATTGATTCTTTTTAGAGGATAATCCCATACATATTATTTATCAGAGCATGAAGACTCTCTAAGGTAGGAATATTCATATGTTATGAGTTATATTGAAGCATTTCCATGTACAAGACATGAACTAAGAGAAAGAGGATGAGGTATGTGCTCAGTTTTCAGAACTATTCTCATTTGTATATCAACAACCATCAGAAGGGAAACTCAGGAATCCGTTGTTTTATGGATGTGAGGTTGTAATATCAAAGATTTTTAAAGGGGATTGAATTATTTACATTACTATTAAAACCTATCATTTTATCTATTTAAAAATACCCTATGAGTTCATGATGGGTTAATGGGTGTTAGTGTCTTGTTTGAATCCCTGAGCTCCGGTTTTTTGAGAAGTGAGAAGAGGCGCTTGATTAGCATCCTGTTAGTAGTAACTGTACAACTCAAACATTAGGCTATATAAGAGAATTTTTATTGTTAATAAACCATGTGAGAGAGGTTAAATTTACATATTAAATGGTTTATTTGTGTTTCATTGATGAAACACATGGTCAGACCGTGATTTTTTAACCATTTGGCAATCCCTGTGAGGGGATAGTGGTTTTGGAGAATGAACATATTAGGGTTGCGTATGTTTTTTCTAAATATTCACCAATATGTGTGGGGGTGTTCCACCATTGATAGTGTTATCACATGGTTGGTATGTGATTAGACTAACCGTGGGACCAAACCATTTCCATCTTAAAAGATGGTGAAATTACATATTTTACCTCTTATACTTTAAGTTTTTATCATACCTTTCTCCTCCCATTGTTCACAGTCTCTCCCTCATGTGTGAATCCCTCCATATTCTCCCCATATTTATTTTTTAACTCATTTTTTCATTCAATGATTTATGTTTTATCTATCACTTTGGTTCCATATCGGTAAGCTCTTCAATTCTCTTACATCCTTCTTTCATTTATCTCGCCACATGGAATGTTAAATCTGTGTGAATAAATATGTCATGGTTTTAGGGTATTCATATATTTATCCAATTTATTCCATTATATTCTATGTTAGAGGAAAATAGTGGAAAAGTTTTCTACGACCCATCTATGTTATGTGGTATATGAATTCTTGCTCAAAGTCTTGATGTTTATAGATTTCATTGTACTTTCATACACTGAACCTTCGGGTAGTTTCCTCTAAAATGAGAAATACTTGAAATTAAATGTTTTAAAGAACGTTTCCATGTTCCAATAACCATTTAAAATGTTTATATTGATTCAAACTCTACCCTAACAACCCCTTTAGGTGGGTTTATTTAAATGCCTATGACTATTCCACCCCATTGGCTGGGTCGAGTTTTGCACAATGAGTGGAAACCATGTATGAATTAAAATGGGTAAATAATGGTTAAATAACACCTATGGTTATTTTTCATTAATAAATTAAATGGGTGATGAAATGGATTAATAGGTTATTATTAAATGAGATGTGACGGATAATCTCTTGGCTTATTCATTTAATGTAAATGATTGATGATATGGCATCGAAATTAACATGGGCCTCCTTTTATCACTTGGAAGTGAATTGCTTAATGAAATGATTGTGATTATTTAAAATTTATGAAGTGGATTGGACACTACCAGGGCCCCATTATCCATTATATTTTTTTTTCAATGATGGATACCTCACATTATGGCAGAGACATCATGGTATGGAACCGAAGACTTACTTACATTGGATGCCTTATATTATTACCCTAGATATAGCTTGATTGGGTCACCTCAGACTAGATCCTTAGGCACCACTAAAGTATTTACTAGGTTTTATATGTATTATCTCCATCGATTTCCAGAATATGTTTCATCCATGGGCCATGGGATCTTGTCCCATATTGTTCTACATTTTACCAAATTTTATATTGATGAACTCCATGGAATTGAATAGGATTCCTTGTTCAATGGCATTGAATACCATCCCCCTTAGGGTAGATACTTGATACACTTGGCATATATTATAGCAGATGATTTACTCTTCTATACATTTCCTCATCATTTATAAACTAATTGACATAGAATGTTCTAGTAGATTGGGTTGTCCTTCATTATCAGACATCGATTTATTATTGTTATACATCTACACTACTATAGCTTATATGAACTATCTTTATTTTTTATAAAACCCATTATAGGTGACCTATAGAGTATATATAACACATTGTTCAAGCTAATGAATGGTACCTAGATAGACTTCATGGAATCAGTTTATAAAAATGGGAAACTCCCAATTATGGACTCTTGACCATTTCATACTAGGGTGGAGTATGGGAGTAAAGGACTGATATTATGCTCATGACACTATAGGAAGAATCTTTTGGGTCCTTTGTTTATTTTGGTATAGAATGTTTTATACGCCTATGTATTTGTTTCCTTTGATTTCCATTTTGTATAGCATGACATGAATGTCAATTTTTTCATATGATACTGTATGTGGTTCTTCCAAGGATTATGCCAGTTTATTTATTATATACAGATGAATCACTATTATCTTGTTGGTATTGATTATTGTTATACTTTTAAGTTTTATAATTATAAAGATGTGCTATACTATTATAAAGAGGATATAGTATCCCCTCTATATCATCACAAAACCTCATGACTATTCAGAAGCCTCTAGAATAGGGGGATTCATGCTTGAGGCCATGTGGACAATGAGGTTTGGTTACTTATGAGTGAACATAGATCACAATGTTACAAGAAATTTCACATAGTTTAATGAACCATGAAGAGACTATGAGATTCCTCATTATCCCCATGAATGTTCTCTATGTATGAGAATTACACAGTTACCGTTAAAGTTGTGGGTAAACTATGAAACACACAAAACCCCTATAAAGATATAAATTTCCAACCCATTAAATATCTGGACACATGGTGGCTCAAGATAATATAAAACAACACAAATTAAAAAATATAGTGACAAGTGGTTTCTATAATTATCCCTGACAAGCCACATTTTTTAACCCAGAAATTATGGTCTAAAAATTGTAGCAAACTAATAATGAAATATCCAAAGAATGCCAACTAATTAGAACCACTCAACAGGATTCATCCTCAAAACCAAATTAAAAGGATCCTCCATTGATATTTAATCGATCATCCATAAATATTTCTAAACATTTCCAGAAACAATTGAAACAAAAACCTAAAACCATAATTACTATGAATAAAATGAGACCTAACATGGTCTCCCCATTTTTTATAATTCCTCATACATAGTGAAAGAAGGTAATATTACAAATTGAATGATCCTCAAAAAAACCAAAACAAATAATTATATCAACTCTAACTCAAAACAAGATCACTTATAAAACAAATGTGGAAATAAAAAACCAAAATTAGCCCCAAAGAAATGACATGATCTTATAAAACACACTGATAACCAATGGTCACAAGCTAGATCACCCTCAGATGATTAATCTATAATATCTCAATTCAAACACCAACCAGTGTATAACCTTAGCAGGTAAATCACCCACCCTAGTTATCCAATTATACACCTAAGTACCTCATAATTTTTGACTAGAAATCAAATCAAAATCTCAACACAACCTACATGAACAAACCAAAACTCTCAAAAGAGTGGAATTAAAAATGATTCATGCCAAAACAAAATCCATAATAACCATCCCGAAAATAATAAGGAATTTTAAAAAATGGTATTCAAATCCATCCATAAGAAACATTCCATAAAATAACCATCTATACAGTTCTAAAAACAATACAACAATATAATATTCAAAATCCCATACAAATTACAACCACCAATAAATGGTATTAAAAAATAATACAACTATAAATAGATAAAACTATTGAACCATTCCAAAAATCTAAAATTAAAATACTTTTGAATATGACCCAAATGGACACAATGGGAGAAAAACCTTGGAGCTTTAAAATACCAAGACTTAGAGAGCCATTGATCCTCATACTAGAAGGACATTAGAGTCATATTCTTCTTATTGGAATAACTAGAGTTCAGGAAAGGATGACCCTCATATGTATATATTCCCAACTATGGATTATCCAAAAAAAAAATTATACATGTTTAGATACCCTTATTTATATCTTATTGAACTATGGCCTCACCCTATACTAGTTTCCTAGACTGATTACCTTCCACCCAAATGGATTCATCGATAACATCCTAAAAGGATGTTACAAATGATTCAAGTGTAGATGAGCCATAATCAGGGTTAATATCACCTCCAATGAAATAATATTTTTCAAAATCAATAACAACCAGCCCCATAGATAAAAAAACTATGAAATGTGATTGACTTACTCTTTCACAAATCACTCACCCTGATAAAGGCTCACAACCTTCAGAGCTCTCACTACATTCACATACTCTAGATAGAATCATAAGATAAATTCTATATTTAAACACTACCTTGAAATTAACTAATGTATAGGAGGATTTACTATAGAATCCCACTACACTCGACTAGATACAACAAGTAATCCCACTACATCTCTCATCCTTGAACCTTCAGGTGTCTTGTGAGAATTGAGGATCACCCCAATTATTTCCAACCACCTAATAGATTCTATAAAACCATTATCACTACAAAAATAACACTGATATTGATTTGTGAAGTATGTTATGGTATCTGAGAGAAAATAAGGTTCCAATTAAATTACTATACATAGAATCTTGGAAGATTCTAGATCATAGGGAGCTCCCTCCATGAGAAGGGGGATTCACCAAGAGTATCATCCTCAGATATTTGCCTTCAACATTTCATTTTGATCATTCTAGGAGGACTAATTTCAGAAAATATATGCATGAAAAACATAAATTCATTCCTCAAAGATCAAACTAATATTCCCATTATAATCTAGGGATCAAAAACAAAAACAACAAGCCCCCACATCAAAACTCATCACCTTCACATCCTGAAATGAAATTTATCTTTCAAAAATCAACAACATTACAAAGGAATTTTGGAACCACACTTTATATAGGTTTATGTTCGAAAATAATCCAATAAAATTTATCAAAAAGGTAAATATTTGGTGTGAACCTCACCAAAAAACAAGGCATTTCACAAAACTCTTATATTTTGAGATTAAAAATTCTCAATGAAAACCACTCTTTGAAACGAAACAACTTTCAAAATTTCACTTTTAAATCGATCACCTATGTAAATACCCCCAAGAAAAAATTTTAAACACCTCACCTTTACGATTGAAAATATTTTTTTTCAAATTACCATAATAAAAATTAACAATTTATAAAACAAATTATGGAAATAAAGGGTATTTTATCTCTTTTTGACCACACATGGAAACCAAATTTGATATTAATTATTTTATAAAACCGTCCCACTTCTCATAAAAAATAATTTAAAAATATTATAATTAAATAACAACACAAACATTAAATATATTATATATAAAAAACGTCTAAATAAAATCAAAACCCTTAATATTTTGTCTCAAAAAATCGAATGACACTTTAGTAGGGATCCAAAATCAATGGAATTAAAAACAACTCAACATGTGAAGAACTAGGGTTATGAATGGTTTATTCACATGGGTTGGGTAAATATGGGCCAACTGCACAATAGGATTAGTGAAAATGATATAAGAAAACAAAATGAGAACCTCATGGTCATCTAATTCATATGATCATAATTTTCTGCTCATATTATCATCTATTTTCACCTCAAAACAAAATAAAAACCCCAAAAATCACTTAGATTCTCAAAGGATATTAAAAAATAATTCCACATAAAAATCCATCTTTAATAACTAAAAAAGTAAAATTATCAATTTGAAACTGAACTTACACAGATAAATTTAGGTTCCAGATGAAAAAGTTCTAGCAAAACTCTCCCCTCTATTACCTTTAAATACCTAATAGCCTTAATCTCCATTATACTGTGACATTACCAAATAAGAATAGGTATTCCTGAGAAACATCATCTATCACTAAAGAACCTATCCTATAATACCATTTTATAGAGAACCAACCTAGATTATCTTAACACATCACCTGAATCAGACTGCCATATGGTCAAAAGAAAATTCTCGATCCCTATAGGCTAGAAACTAGTGTCTGGTCATCAATAAAAACACCATTGGGGATTATTTTCCCCTCAAATTAGATTTAAAATATATTGGGAAATATTCCAAGGTTTTTCATAGACCATCCTTACATTGTAAATCCATTAAATATCAAATAAAAGTAACCCAAAATAGCATGAAACATTGATTTAACCCATTTTCATAAATAAAAAGAATCATCTGTAAAAAAATATCATGGCATAACCAGATAAAAATTAACAAAAATTAGTGACAAATATGAAAATCTTTGATGATTATACAATGGCAAAATAAAAAAATAAAATAAATAACTTTATCCATTCATGAAACCCACACCACACAACCTCTGGTTTCTCACCACCTCCCAAGTCACCAAACATCACCCATAGACACTAAATATGAGTCTAGTGGGAAGAAACCTAGATCCTACAATATATATTATCATAAGATAAATTTTCTAGTAGGTAACCACCAACCAATACTATGCAATTAATTTTATAAGTAAATTCAAAAAAAATTGTTTTATTACAAAACTAAAAAGTAGGTTTTTAAATCATAAACTTGTGAAAAATCAATATCAAGCACACAATCTGATTTTTAATATTTTAATTTCTTCATAAATTGAAACCACATGATTTGGAAAAAATTCACTATCCTTTTCCATATTTCAACCAAAACACCAATTTTTTATCAACTTTATAAAATGTCAAAAAAGTTATTAAATTCAAAAATGTTTTTCCAAAAATAATTGAAAATAAATTTAATGGAAATGATTCAAACACAATGGTTCAAGTATACCCAAAGTGGGCACCACAAGTCTAAAGATAAAAAATAAGGATATCAAGGATATGAGTGAAATAATAATACATGTAGGCGAATGATAAAATAAATCACAAGATAACTATCCCCAATATAAACCACCAATCAATAAATGTATGTGTCATGGGTTCTATATTGGGAAACTAATGTGAAAACATTTTTCTATATTAATGTTTTCCACGGACTAACTGTCATCATATACAAATTTAAAAATACAATACATCTAACTAGTCTACACACAATACAATGAAATGGAACCCTCACATATCTATATTTCCTAACTCGATGGTAGGGGCACTAGTAACCCATGAATAACCTAGTGTAACATAAGAATAGACCTCTCACTTAGTACCTCAGTTTCCATAACCAATACAGAATTTAATTGGGTGAACACGCAAGATAAGATCAATATATATGGAACCAAAAATCCCCTTAACCTCAATACCCTTCATATAAATCATCCTCTCTTTCATGAATCAAAAATCCATGGTATAAATAACAACCCATGAAAGTGGAAACCAAAACAAATGTGAAATATAACAGGCCTCACAAGCTTTGAAAACATATTTATATAATTACAACCATGAAATTACTATAAAACATGGCTGAGAATGTTAATCCCATTTCATTTTACAAAAATACCACTTAATATTTATTATAGAAATCCATTAAAAACATACCCCATTTTCATTTCAAATATGCCTTTTAAAACATGATTATTCCGTTATCAAATCAAAAATGAGCCCAAATACCTTCCATTTTTTTCACCAAAAACATTATTAAAGAGGCATTACATAATAATTACAAGTTTTATAGCCACAAACTCATTCAAATAAAAATTATAAACTCATAAAACAACCCATTTTAAAATTACGTTGAGTTTAACACATCATTAAAAAACAAATATCTCATTAAAACCTAGTTTTTATTTTTTGAAAAACAAAAATGGAAATAAATTCAACAGAATCCATCAAAATTATTTCAAAAAAACTTGTAGGAAATTCAAAAATGATTGGAATATAAAAACATTCCATTATAAACATAAATCATGGAATCA
The DNA here is from genome assembly GCA_963277665.1 of Viscum album. Lineage (NCBI taxonomy): Eukaryota > Viridiplantae > Streptophyta > Magnoliopsida > Santalales > Viscaceae > Viscum > Viscum album. Next base: position 1,381,495,429 of record OY728143.1, on the reverse strand, counting down.
AAATGAAATGTGTTTTACATAGATCAAATTTTGTAGAAATGGAATAGAAACATCACATGGATATGACATATATTCATAATTTCAATATAAAGAGAACTAAAATGATCATGGACACTTTGAATTTAAAACTGAATCAATTACATATAAAAACCTTCTTCAAAGTAGCAGAAACCATTCCAAAGTAATTTTGAATGTGTATCCTTCCATGAAGAGAACCAAATAAGGACAGGGACAACTTCTATAGAACCTACACACCAAAAACCACAACATTAGGTCTTCCCCCAAAACCTAAATAAGCTAAAGGGGCTACTAGGGTTTATGAGAGGAACTAAAACCAATATTAAAGAGGAATGAAATGGAAAATGATGTAAAATAGGGTATATTTACTTGGAAATAACTTTTAAAATGATAATGATTATCCAATAATCAAAAATAGAGAACTTTTGGCCTCCACTTTGGATCTCAAGAGTTAGATGTGTCATATTTGAGAAGAGAGGTGTGAATTTATTCTAAATTCCTAAGGGAAATTTTATTAACAATCAATTTTTTAGTGATTATGAGCAGGAAGCATTGTTTGGAGGCATAATTCTCTAATCCATGCACCTATCATGTAGGAGTACCCCTACACAAAAAACAAATTTCATAGTTCCTAGGAATCTCGACATGGTTTATAAAACTATGTGGAAATTGTGAAAAAATGTTTTTTCCCCATGAAAGTACTCTCTGAATAGGAGTAGCATGGTTACCACTTAACATGAAGGTATACAATGAAACACCCAGTAACCTTCAAAAACCCAAAATTTCTAACCTAAAATTTATTGATACTCAAGGTGACTCAATATAATATAACATAACTAAAATTAAACAATATAATGAAATTTGGGTTTCAAAATTAGAGAGTTTAGTGAATTTTGTTTGGAAAGGAATACCTTGAGAGACATACACTCTTTGTAAAAAAACTTATGTTGTGATGATTTTTCATCTTTTTTCCCGTAAATCCATTTCATAAAATCAAGCCTTTTTAATGTTTTCAGTAACTTCAAAGACGTTTGATGGTAAATAATGTCACAAGATGAATTATTATGGTTGTTAAAGACATACAGTCAGTAGATTCATATGATAGAACTCAATATTTTAGGGTCACTTTAGTTTATTACATTCAACTCCAAAATAATTACATTACTTGGAAGTTATATGATCCAATCGGAAAGTTTTACATTCATCTAATAACAAATTTTTCAATGAACTCCAAAATATATATTCCTACCGATGACTTCAAAATGACTTCCAATTTCTCTAGGGATTCTCTAAAATATTCAAATAATTTTTGAACAACCTCAATTTATAACATAAATGATTAAAAAAAATTAAACTCCATAAAAGATATTTATGAGGTTTATTATCATATAAATTTATCAAGATAGAGTAATCCAATATAAAATTTTACTATCTTAGGTGAAACTCTTCTTCAATCAATGCTAAGTTATATATAATCCCATAAAACTTCATCCAGAAGTGTATAAAAACTATATTTTTAGAATAAAACAAGATTTTAATCCTTATATGGGTTTTCCATATTTACCAATATTTACTCTAAATGCATTGAACTAGTGTAACACATGATGTTAAAAGTCATACAAGAAGTCCATCTGTAGGCTCTATAGCTAGCTTTAATTTCATTATTTCTTTTATTCAAAAGATTGAAGACAATGAATATTAACCTTTATAAATTTTCATTTTTATGAAGCATATGAAATTCAATCATATGATGTGCTTACCACTACCTAGAAGTTTTCCAACTAGATATTATTAGGTATTAGTAGCTTCCAATCACATTGGCTGGATCAATTCTATGTCACAAAGGTTATGTCTTTTACAATAATAAAATTTAAAAGAATTAACACTAATTTATAATAGATACAAAAAACATAGATCCATATTGTAATAATAGACATGTATATGAATGAAGAAAATATATAACAAAAATAAGACTCCACATAAGTATTTTTTAGGTTATCTTGTGCTAACTAGGCTTCCATGACATTAGACCATGCCTACATAATCCTATGATATATATCAGTAACCTCATTCCATAAACCATGGTTTATTCCCTGAGATGAAAGTTATATCATTATACCTTGTCTCATACTCTAACTTTACCACCAACCTCTTTCTTAGGGTGATGGACTATATCTCATCTCATGATATAACACAATGATATCTCCCCTATCATTTAGGGTAGATCCCACAATCACATTAAATTCAAGGGATACTACCCTCTCACTCAGGGAAACCCCTTCTAGTACCCTCTCTCATAGAGCGAGGCCAGGAATCCAATCACATACCACACCCAATCAACCACTCTTATATCTCAGGTTGAGTATCAAATACACAAGTGGATCAATACCCTCTCATTTAGGGTTGTCCTAGGTAGTGCACTATTATTTATTTTAAGGACAAGTTTTGAGTCCCACTTTATGTCACATAGAACAGTCCCCTCTCTAAGGAAGTTAATCATAATCACAAGTGAACCAATTCCCTCTTATTCAGAGAGATCCTTGCTAACACCATCTCACTCAAGGCGAGCACATACATATAATCTCATTACCTACCATAAAATCATAGACAAACACACATATATAGAAATAAGTATTGTAATGTATCATAAACCACATAAAATCCATTTTCTTATATATCCAAACCTATCTATAAAATAGAATCTCAAACCATCAGTATGTCTCATTCTTAACTATCCACATAGGTTATTCTCTTCAAGAGTGTCTCAGTTACACAATAAAAACAAGCCAAATTCATTGTCATTCAAATTTCATCCATGGGGGACTTAATTATGTTCCCCACACCGAATATAGTCTCCATTAACTCATAGAAACCTACATTGATCACCACATAGTGACCCCATAACCACAGGATTTACCTAAACCTATCCTATAGAAGATAGGTACAAATCCTTCCGAAAATTGTTTATCACAACCCAACCCATTAACCAATGGAAGATCTAAGAAAAATCATACAAAATCCGTTATCAACCTAATTAAAATTCATCATGATAATCCCTAAAACACTCAATGCGGTCCCATATCTCATCTCTCTTAAGATTTCAATCAATCCATTCACCAAGAGAAAACTATCTTCACCACACCATATCTTGTCCTATATGAGTTATAAAACTCATATAACACAGCAAGACTCCAATGTTGGAACCATGGTTGTTCAATGCTAGAAAAAGAGTATGGTTTGTGTTTGTTTTCAATCCTCTTTTGGGATCAGAATGTCAAAATATGGAAAAGGAAAAAAGTGCATGAAAATCTTAAATGTTTGCATAATATGAGGTTGCGCAAAAGAATCTTACTCGGTTAATGTGACGTCAAAAGGGGTTTTGCGTGCTCAGGAAGAATCTTGCGTGCACCGACAAAGATGCATAAAAAACAGGCATGTAGGTACATTATGGCCTATAAATAGGTTTATACCCCTATGTAAGGCTTAATAATTTTTCAACTAAAATCTAGCTACTCATACATATGAAAGATTGGTGCACGAAAGATTGGAATAGAGTTAATCTTCCATGCAAGGTGTTCCTTTAGTCTTAAAAGACCAATTGAACCCTTCAGAGTAGTTGTGTGAAATATAAGGGTTGAACGGAAGGTTGAAGTTGCGAGAACGTTAACTTGTGCGAAAAATATTAAATCTTGCACGCAAGTTCTAGTATTGTGTGCAAGCACAGTGTTATGATTATGACATGCATTTGAATATCTGGTTTAGTGGTTTAGTGCTTTCAAGTGCATCATTTCTGGACTTCGATGCAAACAGTGTCTCATGCTGAACAGAGAAAATGAATTCAATGCAAATATGTTGAATCAACCATCAAATTGATAAATTGAGTTTGACTTCTCGCAGGGATGTGAGCTAGGGGGAGTCGAGAGAAGTGATCCGAGGGACACAATGAACTATCCATAAACCTTTGTAAAGGCAATGTGCCTAGAACAGAGTGATTGTGACCAAATATTGTAATCCTGAAATTAGTAAATATTAGTGGATTTAGGTATGACCAACACACTATTCGCGTATGCTCCTTGGACATATCCCTTTGTGGTGAACCAAGTAAAAGTAATGTGTCATCTCCCTACTTTCATTTTTTTGATAGATTTAACAAGTTTCTACCAATGTGGGAACAATATCCACAACTTTAAAAAGAAAAATTGGACACCCTAATTCACCCCTCCCCTCTCTGGGTGTTCTGGGGTCCTTCATCCAATACACCATCGTGGTGGTATTCCAAACCATAAGTGAGATACATGACTATCTCAATCACTAACCCAATCCCTAAGCCCCTCATACATGAAATATTATCCAACTTAGTCTATACGCATCTAATCATAAGACCAAATACTTAACTCAAGATCCTCTTAAAATAAACTTGTATATTTTTTCCCTTTAGAAAATACTCATCAAGTGATTATGAAATAAAAATAAAGGAATAAATCACTTTGTCCCACTATATGTGTCTCAATTCCACCATATCTATTTACCAAGGGAACCCTCAGTACCTATCCATTTTACCCTAATAATTATTAACATGTACGAATGTGCAGTCATGAATAAATAATCATATAGTTTAATATTTTATGGACCACCTACCTTATACACACGAGTTACCCCCTTTTCATGATCCACTCATCCCCGACTATGCCCACTCCAATCCAAACTCTCACTTGATCCCCAAGAAGACTCTACTCACCATAATGCCATGAAATATCATGTTGACCACCCATGTATTTCTCCTAATACTACCATGAACAAATAACTCATCACTTAGGAGGATTCCACCATGATCTGATGAAATATTCATAAAAAACTAACCTCTCATCATTATAAATTTTGGGGAAACCAAAAGGAATAAGTGTGAATAAAGAAGATGAAAAAATTAAATTAAATAATTGTAACATTTTCCTCTAAAAGGACATTTGAAAGGGGGGTTAATATAGTGGAATAAATTGGGAATTATCCAACTAAATATCCCTTCCCCATGATACTTCTCTGTCATAATCATGAGAGGCAACAGACTGGAAATGACATGAATAATATTTTCTAAAAAACTAGAATGATGGAACATCATAGGGTAACCCTAAGCATCACAACATGAAAGTTTAAACTATGGCAATGTCATAAAATGACCAAAAGGGTCATGGTGTAATGCCACACCCAAAAATACTTCACCATGGTGTAATATATTGCCTCATGGTAAAACCCTTGCCTTCAGGTGTCTCATCATGATATATCCTCTCTAGTCCTGAAATAGAACACTTTTTCTAGGTGAAACAAAAAATTTTAGGGCCAATCCTTCATGGTATGTTATTATATATTCATTACAAGGTTTTCAGCTCCACACTATGATACCTACAAGTATGCAGGACTTTATAGCATAACACCTTCTTCTATAGTGTACACCCTCACCAATTTTCATGACAAGACCCATGTGTTATATTGTAATTACTATTCCTCATATAATATTTTATAATGGAATAAATGAGATTTTATAAATGATACCTAAGAACTTTCATCTTTAGGGTATTTCCCTAGGGATCATAGCATCACCATGTAACCAAAAATAAAATATTATAAAAAAATATATGTAAAATATCATCATGATATGACACCCTAAAATACATTTTGATCTCATACAGAATATTTTTTCTTTTTTCAAATACCCAATATGTAAATATTGTCATCATGTAGTGATTTCCTACTCTAATATATGATCTATATATGTAATTATTTTTAGACCTCACAACTCAATATGTACGGGTTTTTTATGTTGTATCACCCTCATCCATAGCATAACCCTCACACCCCATAGTGTGCCTTATGAAAATTAATTTTACTCCCACACAACACCTATGAAACCATGAATACCATTGTTTTGGTGAGATCCCTGACCATCTCCTCACTATAGTGTGATACTCACCCATCACGTCTTGACTAGACACCTGTAAAATAAACATTGTCTCCACACTAGGAGGAATCCTCCAACTTTCACATAACACCCTTGGTTACCACTAAAACATAGAGGATGTAAAAACAAATTCTAATGATGTTCCAACTCTTGGGACTGTGATATGAATCCAAATTATAAAAACATCCCTTCCTCCTAATCTCAAAAGATAAATTTCATCATAAAAATGAAATATAAATTCATGGTTCGTTATAAACTCCCAAAAATAGTTCTTATCAAGATTGAAAATCGATATACTTCCTTGAACCATAATCCTAAACCCACCTAAATCATCAATTCTCTGCTAACTTATTGTGTTCTCTCATTAAATGTTTAATGCACTTGCATTGAGAAATTTATACCACTGATGCATACTACTCACTAAAGGTCTCCCTACATAAAAAACAATAATTAGTTGATTAATATATGGTCCCCATCATCTCATTGGAATAATTTAACCATAATATAATAAAAAATGATCTCAAATCCCAAAACCAATCTCATGAACATCCTTCTCATCGCCATCATAAAACACTTAGATAATGCTCGACTGCACCCATTGATCCCTGGACATCAAAATGAAAAAACCAAATTAAATCCCAAGACTATGGTTATAGAAACCCAAGATTTTCATACATTGATATTAAATATTTTTTTGATGAATATTCAATATGTCACAAATAAACAAATACAAGAACCATAATATTTAAATCCCTTTTGAGAATTGGTACACAATCTTGTAATTTGGTACTAGAACTTAAATAACTCCTATAAAGATATTTCCCTTCATTACTCTTCCCAAACATTCCCTACTTAAACCTTTCATATTAACCAAGGGAAATGAAACATAAGAAATGGTGATATTGGAAGTTCGTTAAGGGATGTCAATGGTTATGTGTAAGAATAAAACAAAACAAGGTTATGAGAACATTATCATAAAATGTGAAAACTATACCCTGCAAATGAATGATCATAATATTATTTCCTGGCATAAATATTGATAGTTCATAAGACATGAATCATAAGAGAATCAAATAACATGATCTGTGAGATCATAACATTATCATAAGACATATATTTGTAGAATATTCGTAATCATAGAAAATCTTATGTCAAGGATTCCCACCAAGAAATTCATAACATATTAGGCTTGGGAAAATCACCCATGTACCTACTTCAGGCTTGGGATAACCTTCTGTGCACCCTCTTTTGGTATTGGTATAACCTCCTATATAACCTCTTTTAGGATTGTTATAACCTATTGTTTACCCTATTATAAGGTTGGGAGAACCTCTCGTATACCCTCTTAGTTTATATAGCATTAGTAATTACCCAATGCATTTGAAGGAGGTATAGTTTCCACCCATATCATAATTAAAATCATACACATGTGCCCCAAAAGATCATAAAACATTAATCATATCAGAACCAATGAAAAGAAATGGGTTTAATAAAAATTTCATTATTGAATAACCTGTGAAAAATAAATAGGTTCATAATCATTTCATAATTACATTAAATCATTACTTGTAGGAAAAGAATCACCTTTAATAATAATTTTATCATTGTATAACCTATGTAAAAAGTAGTGGGTTGCATTATAATTCGATCATGGTATAACTAATAGAAAAATAAGCGGGTTTTATAAGAATTTTTTCTTGGTATAACCTATGAAAAATAAGTGGGTTTTATAATAATTCTATCATGGTATAACCTATGTAAAAATAATCAGGTTTCATAAAAATCATATCATCATAAATATAAACCATTCATATAAATAATAAGAATGGTATCCTTGGATCATATCACTAGTAAATCATAAATATCCTCAAAGGATATCATCTTTAATAGAGAATGATTTTGAAATAAAAATAACTTTGAAATTTTATTTAATAAAAATAACCTTTCTTAGAAAATCATTTTTTGAAACTAAACTTTATAAAATATTTTGTAAATCATTTTATTTTAAAATAATCTTGGAAATTTATAATTGTTTCTTTAAAAATCATTTAAAACACTTCGTTAGGAAAAAATCCATTTCACATTGAAAACACATTTTTAAAACATAAATTATTTTTAAAATCCTTTTCTTTGAAAAAATAATTTAAAACATATAAAGTAAGTCTAAAATAAACTAATTTTCATAATGATGGTAAACTATTTTTTTATTGTACATGTTAAAATAAAGATTCCTTTCAAGTTTTTAGTTAGTGCCAAATGATCATTCTTTAGAAAATGATAAGAAGGTTCCTTTTAAAAAAATTAAAAAGTAATGCATGTGAAAATTGTCTTTAAGAAATAATTTGATGACTGTCAACAACATTTTTAGAAAATATTTTTTTTGGAATAAAAATGTTTTCCGACTAAAGAGATAAATATAAATGATTTTTCTTAAAAACATTCTTTTGAACTATTGAGTATCTAAAAGGTGGAAAATGAATGTAACCCATGAATTCTCATGAAATAACCATAGGAAAATAAATTTCATCGGTTTATTCAGATATGGATTATAATATTTCATCATTCAAAGCATAATCATGATCAATCCCAATAAACAATGAGATTGTAACCTAAAAACCATACCACTTTGGTAACTCTGAATCATAATCCCCATGAAATAATAACATTAAATAAAATGAATAATATCACTATTATAGATAAATTTATGATGTTACATGTCAAATATGATGTATATACACCTTATATAATATGATAGGATCATAATATATCATATTTCTCAAAGAAATCAAATTGAGAAAAAAATACCTTAACAATTTGGTAGCTTTTGAACTATAAACCTTATAAAAGGGAGATCCTAAAATGTATATTTATGTCCCAATAATTTTATGAATATTCACAATAAAATAAATCCATTATCATTATATGAACCAAATAAAATAAAAATGTGTGGAATTTTGAGTGTATGTCACATAAGTAAAAAATAGAGGCAGAAATCCCTAACCCTAAGTTTTGACATCCTTTATAGATGATCAAACCGCATGTATAATATATATAAATTAACTTAACATCTATTACAAAAGATACATATATATATTATACCATATATGATTTATTTATAACTTTTTATGACTCATTTATTAAAAATTCGATGTTAAAGTCACATTTCGGGAAATAACTTTTTTGTTTTTCATGTATGTTGCGATTTTTTATTTTTTGACATCTAACATTTATCATGTGTGCATCATCTATAAAATTATAAAAATGATATAAATATAATATATATTTAGTATACATGTATTTGGATTGATCCATAAAATTTAGAGATAAAAATAAAAATACACCATTCATGGAGACATTACATCGTATGTATGCATGAACATTGTTTCCATTTTCCCAATGGAAATAAATAAAGAAAGTGAAATAATGTATTAAAATGAATAAAAAATAGTTAGTCTAACATATTGACGATTTTATCATATTCCCATAGAATGGAAATTAAGAAGGAACATGTGATATAATGATTCCATGATAATAATAATATCATAAATGTCATATATAAACAGTAAATCCATCATTATTATGGAATCCCACCTTTTCATTACATTACTTTTCATAACATTTTACAAATAGAGGATCATTAAAGTCTAGTGCATTGGAAGTCATGAACATAGTACATAAAAACATGACATTTTCTTATAATACACTTGTAAGGATTCATAAGAGATCCATCCTAAGTACAATTACTACATATTATAACCTGGAGACATACATCAAAGGAAACGGTGAGCAAAAGGCCCATTAAGAAAAACTAGTGAAACGGTTTACAGGTGTTCTTGACTGATATCAATAAATAAATGAGGGGTATCATAAAATAATGATAATGAGGAATTTCATAGAAATAATAACATGAATCATAACTTTAAAATTTGGCAAAAACATTTAATTAATGCATTCATGAACCTATCACCAAGGTCCATCCCCAAGGTGTCATAAAAATTACCATGTTTATTCACCAAGGTATCTTAAAACATATCATCTCTAGAGATTAAATTATTTACCCAATGCATTGGAGCTATATCAGGGCGCAACATTAATATGAATTTATTTTCATATGATCCAATTAGATCATAATAATATATTTCATAAATATCCAAAATAGAACAAAAAAATGGATTTCATTTCAAAATCGTGATGTTTGAAAAAGGTCTTGAAAACAACATCATTATGTCATTTATAACCCATGGAAAAGGAATGATAATTTTGTGTATGTCAATTATATAATCAAATATATATTTTTTACATCTTGGTGAATACCCATGGAAATGAAATATGTTTGGGTATTCAAATAAATAAAATATGATAATTTCATGAGAAAAAAAGAGAAAGATTTTGAGACGAAAATTCTGCAGCATAATGGCTATTCAACATGGATTTAGAAAACATTAAAAAAGATATGGGAAAAGGGTATCCCATCCATAAATGACTTATTTTACAATATTGGGATAGAGTAAAATAGAAATAAGATCATTTGTGGATATTTTAATGATGTACCTCATGAAAAAAACATTAAAAAAAAGAAGATGCGATTTCTTTTACGAAAATTCGGCAGCCTAACAACGTCACATAAAAATTCAGAAAATGAATTGATGACATAAAAATGGTCTCTCATCACATGGACATAAAATGGACAGAAATAAGGATGTATAAGAACATACACCCACATAATAAAATGGAAACTATAAGACATAACATAAAGAAAGTCATGACTAAAAGAGGAGGATGAAAGGTTCCCTTTCCTTGAAGAGTAACTTAAAAAACTCTAAGGTCCGGACATTGGTGGGCTTGAGGGAACCTTGGGAGGACTCCTTGGGAGGTAAAAAGACTAGAGCATTGTTGAGGAGGAATTTTGAATTAAAGGAATGATGAAATGTGTTGGTATTTATAGAAAACATTAGGGAATATTTTATTAATTTCCAAGGGACACCTCATTAGTGGTATTTGAAAAACCATGAGCTTGACCATGGTATTTTCCAAGGGTATTGCCCACACGGGACACCACATAACATATCATACTGTACACAAGTCGACCAGAATTATTACATCATGATTACATCATTAACAATTTCATTAAACACACAGAAACTCATAACTGTATTTTTACTATTCACTAAATTTCAACTGCTTCAGAAAAATCCCAAAAATTCACCCTAACGATTTTTAGACGTGTAGAATCCCAAATATATCTCCATTTTATAAAAAGTAATAATATTTTAAAATAAATTGAATAAATTAAATACTAATACATGACTAATAATTTCTAAAACATTTATTTACTTATACTATGATATAATCATATCACATTACCACTTAATATAGCCAAAACCTTTTTATACCTCTTTAGGTGATTTTAATATTCCAATGAGTAAATTTAATATTCACCAAAAATTATTTTGATCATATTCAACCTCATTTTTCACCATGATTGCAACCATGTATGTCAGATTTTTGAAAATAATTTCACAGAAAATGTTATTTAATCATAAAATATTTTTTACTATTCATCAAAAACACTATTCATCCCATACTATTCATAAGAAACACTATTCATAAAATATTATTCATCAAATTGAAACTTCTTAGAGAACTTATCCTAGGTTAATTTTGACATTTGAAATTCAAAAATGATGTTTATTTTACCATAATAATTCTCTATGTATGGAAAATCTTTAAAAAGTACAATTTTTTACTTTTATAATGAATTTATCAAATTTTCATTAATTAAACATATACTTTAGTATGAAAAGATATTCCTAAAATAGTAATAATGATATAAAAAAATTTATGTATACCATGGTATTACACAAAGTAACAAAGGACTCGTTTTATAAACCCTTAAAATGTTCGCATATGTTTTAAGAGTGAGGTGTGAAATGGTGATAGAATCTTGGGGAAGCTCATAAATCATTTACCAAGTGGTAATTTATATCATCCTGAACTTCTTCTATAGGTGATTCTGTTGAATCTTCACATGTTGAAGCTCTGATTTAGCTTGGCCCAGAGAAATGCCTAGTGACATCCTCTTTCCCAAGCTCCATTAGATGGGCTTTGTATGGCCTGGGTTTACTGGATGAGGTCGTCTAATCCTATTTCTGTATTAATCAAACATGATCACTTGTATTTATAAACAATAATCATAACATTAAGAGTTCAGTTTCCAATGGTCATATTGAACAACGACCATATAATAGTCAAAACCCAGTGCTCTTATTTTAATTATACTCACTTAATTAATTAAGGGGTATAGTTCTGTTGAGTATAAAATTAAATAACACAACAATTCTGGAAAAAAATATTATTAAAAATTTTGGGTGTTACATTCTTCCCCCCTTAAGAATTTTTTTCCCCAAAATACTAACTCGTAACATCAGAAGAGAAAAGGTGTGGGTAGTTTTTCTTCAAAGACTCATCTGGTTCCCACATGGCTTATTCACATTTGTAGTTCCTCTGTGACACCTTAAATAGGTGGGTAGTCTTGTGTCGTTGAACTTTGTCCCTACAATCCTATATCTCCACTGATTGTTCCCCATAAGAGAGGTCATGTACCAGTTTATACCACCTATAGATTTTGTACATGTGAAGTGTCATGTATGCACTTCCTCAAGAAGGATACAGGGAATAAATCATAATGCTTTTCTAGATTTGGAGGAAATGAAAGTCGATAGGCGAATTTTCCAACATGATAAATGATTTCATAGGGGCCAATATACCTAGGTATGACCTTCCCTTTATTCCTAGACCTCGTGAATCTCTTCCATGGTGAGATTCAATGAATATAATTTTTCACCAACATCAAACTCCAAGTCCATTTGACGGTTGTCATTATAGCTCTTTTTATGACTCTGAACAGACTTAATGTGTTGTTGGATGGCCGAGACTTTTTATGTCTTTTCTTTCACAAGGTTAGGGGAAAAATATTTCTCTCCCCAACTTCATCCCAAAAATTAGTAGTTATACATCACTTCCCCTATAGATATTTATAGGGGTACATTTTAATTCTTGATTGGAAACTATTGGTATAAGAGAACTCAACTAATGGAATGTGTTGATCCCATCTACCTTTAACATAAATTGAACATATTTTCAGCATTTACAAAAGTTTTTGAATTGTCCTTTTAGACTGGTCATCATTTTGGGGGTGATAGGTTGTACTAAAATCCAATTCAGCACTCAGAGCATGTTAAATACTTCCCTATAATTTTTATGTGAACCTTGTATCACGATCAGATACGATAGAAAGTGGAATTATATGTAGCCTTACCACTTCTTTCATGTAAATCCTTACAAGTTTATCAAGAGAGAAATCTTCCCGAGTTTAGATAAAATGGGTAGTCTTGGTGAGACGGTCCATAACAACCCATATCACATTGTATCTTTTAAATTCTCTCGGGAGACCAGTGACAAAGTCTATAGTCATATTGTCCCTCTTCCATGCTGGTATGGGTAGTGGTTGTAATCCCCCTTTAGAAAGTTCTCTCTTATCATTCATTTGCTAACATACTGGGCACCTTGTAGTGTAGTTCGCAATATCCATTTTCATATAATCCCACAATAAATTATCATGGAAGACCCTATAAATTTTCATGATTCCCAAATGTATAGAGAAAGTAGAGCTATGAGCTTCATCCATCAACTCCTTCTTTATTTATGGAATAGATGGGACACATATTCTTGTATGAAATTTTAGTAAACCTTATTGATCAATATTCATATCAGGAAACTTTATATCCTTCATAGCCTCAAACTTCTTCTATAACAAAGAATTTTCTTTCTGAGATTACTTGATCTTATCTAGTAATGACAGTTGATAAATCGTTTTTTATAGGGTTGATGATGTCCCTTACCTTATAATTCCACTTTCTAGATTTTCTTGGTCATTGATCAAAATATCTCTTTGAATCCTCATCATGGACTGAAAAATTGGGTCTTTCTTCATGCATCAGTGACTTTGTTTTCTCTTTCGGGATAATAATGAATTAAACAGTCATAGTCTTTAATAAGTTCAAATCATCTCCTCTGTATCATTTTCAATTCTTTTTTTTGTGAAAATATACTTCAATATTTGATGTTCTATGTATATATAATATTTCTCCCCCATAAAGATAGTGTCTCCATTTCTTCAGATAAAAAACAACCACATCCAGCTCCAGATCATGCGTAGGATGGTTTTTCTCATGATTCCTCAACTGTCAAGATAAATAATAAATGAACTTGTCATTTTGATGAGGATGCACCCAAGAACTTTCAGATATGCATCACTAAAAATGATGAATCCTTCCCCACTTGAGTGTAGAGTTAACATAGGTGTAGTAACAAATATCTACTTCGTATCTTAGAAACATTACATACATCCTTTATCTTGATTAACTTGACCCTTTTTTGTGTTAACTTGGTTACTGGATTAGAAATTTGTGAATTTTTTTTCAAAAACCTCATATAATATCCCACTAATCCAAGGAAACTATTAATATTAGTTATTATTATAGGATGAGGCCACTCCTCTACAACCTTTTTCATTTTATGGTCAATTATTACTCCTTCATTGGATATAATGTTCCATAAGAAAGAAACTTATTGTAAAAAAAATTCACATTTTTTGAACTTTCCAAAAAAATGCACTCCTTCCATAGAGTTTTCAAGAAAACCCTTAGATGATCCTCATGCTCCTCACAAATTTTGTAATATATCAGAATATCATAAATAAAAACCACCCAAAAGTTATCAAAGTAGTCCTTAAATAATATATTCATAAAATCCGTAAAAATAGTAGGTGTATTATTCAGTCCAAAGGGCAGAACAAAAAACTCATAATTTTCATATCTTTATTGGAAGGAATTTTTTGGAATAACTTTTTTATTCAACATCAATTGATGATAACCATATCTAAGATCAATCTTAGAGAAGAATTGAGCCCCATAAATCTGGTCTAATAAGTCATCAATTCGTGGAAGAGGGTATTTTTTCTTCCCTGTGATCATGTTCAATTCTCTATAATCAATGCAAAGCCGCATTGATCCATCCTTCTTATTCAGAAAGAGAACCGGTTCTCCCTAAGGAGACACACTATGTCAGATAAACCCTTTCTCTCAAAGATCTTGTAGTTTCTTCTTTAATTCCTCTAGCTCCACATTTTCCATCATATGAGGGGTGTTGGATATCGAATGAGATCACGGTATGATTTCAATGGAGAACTCTACCTATCATTCTGGGGGAGATTTGGGTAACTCCCTAGAAAATCGTCAGTGTATTCCTAGAGGATGGGGACATTTTCTATCCTTATACTTTCATTTCCTTCTCTTTCTTTATCATCCAACTCCTTAATGAAGGATATAAGAGGCTCTTTTAGACAAAGATAATGTTGAGATATCTATCCTTGGAAGAAAACTATAGGTTTCTCATTCAATACTATAGATATTTCCATGATTCTTCCATTGATATTAGCATTATAAATTGAGAGCCAGTTAATCCATATTATAATTTTGAATTCCATCATGGGAATGAATACTAGATTTGTGATAAGATGATTCTCACTAAAGTAAATAATAGATTTTATAAAAACTAATTATTATTGGATAATCCCACAAACAGTCATGACTAATAACTCTTTTATTATGAATTTAGGGGTTTATTCAAAATTCTATGCAAACTTAGAGGAAATAAAGGAATGTGTAGAACTAGAAAAAAAGTACTTTCTAGATTTGAGGGAACACTAAGAGTACCATACACCACATAATTTTACGCCTCAATATCATATATAGTGATAGAAAAAGCATGACCTTTGTCCCTTGTCATTTACTAATGCTGATGGGGATTCCCCTCCACTTCCCTCTGATTTGAACACTAATTAGAAAAGTTCCCAAGTTGTCTGCACTTGAAGAATTGGACATCTGGGAGGGAATTTACCATCATACCCTGGTCATTAATATTGGGAAGTTGAAGATTTACCTCACTACGATAATTCTACGTGATATGGCCATCTCTTCCACACTTGTATCACTTCCCCCTCTAGAGAAAGAAGTTCCCCAAATGTTTCATCCTACACTTATTACATATGAGATGTTTCACTTTCTTGCCTCATATTCCCTTATCAAAGCTCCTCCCTAATCTTGGATCTATCAATATCTTCTTATCATAAGATCCATGAGACAACTACGTCTCACTAAACTCCATTTTGACTTTCATCACACTCTGCGCGATCTCCTCATAGCTATCATAGTGTTGATTGGATAGATTTGTCCACCAATTAGGTATTAGTCCACCGAAAAATCTATCAACCATAACATTTGGATCCAAGAAAAAGATAGATGTGTAACGTGAAAGCCTTGGGAAGTTCATCTCATAGCTTCAATATATTTATTACCCTTCTTCTTCAGTTCGAGAAACTCCTTATCTAGTTTTTTTCTCATAGAACCAGGTGAATTCTTATGGAAGAAGATCCCTTAGAACTCTTCCCCCTCCATATCTTCAACCTCCACTCTTAGACTCATGTTTTTAATCAGTTCCCACCACTGATAAGCTTCTACCTCTAAGAGGTAAACAACTAGGGGGAACTTTTCTTGTTCTGAAGAGTGGAGCATAGAAAAGATATTCTCAATAGAGCTCATCCACTATTTAGCATTCAATGGGTTGGTAGATCCACTGAAGGTTGGTGGTTGTTGATGCATAAAAGACTAAACATAATTTTTTTCCCTTCGTAGTGAAATCAGTCTCTTAGCTTGATTCAATTTATTTCCAATAAATTGAATCAGTTGTGTATCATTATCATGAGAGATTCCATTCCAGCTTCCATTAGAGGCCTATCGACACATGTTACATTACGGTCACCATTTTGATGGTTCCTACTATTAACAACCATTTTCTAAAATAATAAAACCATAGTGATAATATTATTTCATTTACGAATCTTTTAATTGTAAAGTATTTGTACGTATTAAAACATTATGGTTAGACATATTATTCCTTAACAACAGTTACATTTCTCTATAAATCGTTCATATTGATTCATAAAAATATGGTGATTCACGAAACATATCTCATAGGAGTGTCAAACTAGGAGTGCAGAAAGGCCCATTTTCATATACAAGGATACCCTGGGTCAAGCCCAAAACTCCTTGTCTGGGTTTTCACACTTATGTACATCTATGCCCGAGCCACATCCACTTGTTTGTATCTTGATAGGGATTTATTTTATTGGAAACCACTTAATTAATATCTCACCAAATTAACAGGAAGTTTTCCTATATTTAAACTTTTATATAGGGTTATTCCTAAATTTTTCATAGACTAATTTCCAAAAAAAACTAAACTATACATTGATACCAACTATATAATCCCACCTTTTCATAACATAACTTTTTATTACATTTTACAAATAGAGGATCTTTAAAGTCCAGTGTCTTTAAAATCATGAACAAAATACATAAAAAAAAATTTACTTATAATAAAATTTTAAAACATCATCATAGGTTCATCCGAAGTACAATTATTGTATCTCATAACCATAAGACATACATCAATTTAAAGGGTGATCAGAAGGCCCAGTTATAAAAAAAAGTGAAACAGTTTACATGTGATCTTGAGCGTAATCAATAAGAACATAAGGGGAATTCCAAATGAATGATAAAGAGGGATATAACATAAATAATAACTTCAAACATAACTTGAAAATGTGGCTACAAAATTTAATGTAGAAATTAATGAACATATCACCAAGGTCCATCCCCAAGGTGTTATAAAAATTACCACGTTTATTCACCAAGGTATCATAAAAATTGTCATCTCTATAGATTTAATTCTTTACCCAATTCATTGGAGCACCATCAGGTCACACCCTTAATATGTATTTATTTTCTGTAATCCGCTTAGATCATTGTCATAAATTTTATAAATAACTCAAAGAGAATAAAATAAATGAGTTTCATTTCAAAATCATGACATTTTACAAAGTGCATTAAAACAAGATTATTATGTCATATATAGCCCATAGAAAAGGAATGAGGGTTTTATGTATGTCAATTACAGAATAAAATATATCATTTTTATGTCTTGTGGAATAACCCTAGAAATGAAATATTTTTTGGTATTCACATAATCAAAGTAAGAAAATTTCTTGAGAAACAAAGATATGGATTTTGGGAGAAAATTCTACAACATAACAGCTATGAAACATTGTTTTAGAAAGCATTAAAAATAGAGCAGAAAAGGGTCTACCATCCATAAATGACTTTTTTTATAGTATAGGGACTGAATAAAATATAAATAAGATCATGGTGTGTATATTTGAATGATGTACCACATGAAAAGAAAACATGAAATAAAAAGATGCGATTTCTTTTAAAAAAAATCGACAGCCTAACGATGTCACTTAAAAATTCTGAAAATGAATTGATGAGAGAAAAAAGGGTCTCTCATCACTTGGAAATAAAATGGAAAGAAATAAAGATATATAAGAACATACGCCCACATAATAAAATGGAAACTATAATACATAACATAAAATAAGTCATGACTAAAAGAGGAGGGTAAAATTTTCCCATACCTTGAAGAGTAACTTCAAAAACTCAACGGTGGGGACCATGGGGGGATTGAGGGAACTTCAGGGGGACTCCTTGGAAAGTAAAAAATATAATATCTTAATCTATGAGGAATTTGAAATCAAATTAATGAAGGAATGGGTTGGTATTTAATTCAAATGTGAGAAAATATTTTATTAATTTCCAAGGGACGCCTCATTAACTGTATTTGCAAAACCATGGGCCTGCCCATGGTATTTTACCATGGTATTGGACACATGGGACACATCCTAACATATATTATTGAAAAAAAGACAAAAAGAATTATCACATCCTATTTACGTCATTAATGATGTCATTAAACACACTGAAACTCAAAACTATATTATTACAATTCACCGAAAATTCAACTGTTTTAAAAAAATCCCAAAAATTCACCCTAAACATTTTTTGACCTGTAGAATCCAAAAGTGAAATCCATTTTATAAAAAATAATTTCTTTTTAAATTAAATTAAATAAATAATATAATAATACTTGACTAATAATTTCTAAAACATTTATTTGCTTATACTATGATATAATTATATCACATTCCCACTTAAAATTGCCAAAACATTTTTTATACCTCCCTAGGTGATATAACTATTCTAAAGGGTAAAGTTATTATTCCAAAAATATTGTTTTCATATTATTAAACCATATTTTGTACCCTGATTACAACCATGTATGTAAGATTTTAAAAAAAACATTTCACCAAAAAAGTTATTTAATAATAAAATATTTTTTACTATTCATCAAAAATGTTATTCAGAAAATACTATTCATAAAAACACTATTCATAAAATAATATTTATCAAATTGAAACTTCATTGAAAACTTCTCAAAATTCAGCCTAGGTTAATTTGGTCATTTGAAATTCAAAAGTCATGTTCATTTTACCATAATAATTTTCTATGTATTGAAAATCTCTGAAAAGTAAAATTTTTTACTTCTAAAATAATTTTATCAAGTTTATTTTAATTAAAAATATACTATATTAGGAACAAATATTCCTAAAACATGAATGAGGAAATAAAAATTTTATTTATACTAAGGTATTGCACAATGTAACTAAGGACTTGTTACATAGCCCCTTATAATGCCCGCATAGGACCCAAGAGTAAGGTGTGCAATGGTGATAGATTCTTGGGGTGACTCAGAAAACATTGCATGAGTAATGACTTCTATCAGCTTTAACTTATCCCATAAGAAATTATTTTCATGCTTCACATGTTGAAGTTCACCATGGGCTTTTTCTAGAGTAATTCTTAGTGACACAACCTCCATCACAAGCTCCGACAGATGGGCTTCGTACGACCCGAGTCTACTGGATGAGGTTGTCGACTCCTCTTTTAGTATTAATTAAGCATGATCACTTCTATTTAAAAAAATTAATCATGATGATAATATATTAGTTTCCAATTTTTATATTAACCAACAATCATATAGAAGTCGAAACCCAGTAGTCTTATTTTAATTATTCTCACTTCATTAATTAAAGGATATAGTTTTGTAGAGTATAAAATAAAATAACACACAAATTCAGGAAACAAATATTATTCAAAATTTCTGGTCGTTACAATTATATCTAGTAGGGAGTTGTTTTAATGGAAAACTTTAATGACATTGATATGTAAAGAGGCAGTATGTCATACACAAGCATGATGATTTTGTAACCCATTTGATATTAGAGGAGATAGTTTTAGGTCGAGAAATTATACTAAAAAAATTTATATAAATTTAAGATACTAAATAATTATATCATTTTTTATTAATAATGATTTTAGGTGGTGTAGAAAGAAATAAAATAAAACACTTTATTACAGACGTTACATCTTCTTCAGATAACTTCTTTTGGTTTACACCAAACATCTTAAAAAATTTATTTATGGCCAAAAAAGCTTTCTTGGATGACATTATAAAATTAAGGAACTTATATGGGATGGTATTGTTTGAAAAAAAAGGTTTATTTAAGTGTGTATAATATAGGATAGGGGTGTCCTTTCATAAGTGTGGTGAGTGGCACAATTATAATTTTTGAAAATAAAATGGTGTACCCACATTTTTCACATTTCAAAAGTCTGAAAAATGGTCCATTATCTTTCCTATAAGATATAAGGTCGAAATATTTCTATAACTTTTGTGTTGAAAAAGTTTTGGATCATTTTAACCCTTATATTTTTAGTTTAACCCCCAGTAAATTCATTTTACCTTAACCAAAGTACATAATTTTTACTATTTTTGTTATTCATTATTGTAAAAAATTAATATGAAAATATAAGATAATATAAATTATTATTATAACAAATATTTAAACAATTTTTCAAAATTATATTCACATAATTGGAAAATTTTAATTTAAAATTAATCCCACAAATGCGTTGTGAAAACGAGTTTTCATAGAAAAAATATACAAAAGTTTAAAAATTGTTTATATCAAAATAAAATATTAAATTGATAAAATTGGAATATATCGTATTAAGGGATATATAATTTTAATAATTTTTTTTAAAACATTTTATAATGATTTTTATGTTTTTAAAATCATTAAATGTAATGACAATTCTTAATAAAAACTAGTATTTTCACAATTCATCGAAAAAATAATTTTTTTATAAAAATCCTACAAATTGAGGAAAATATAATTTTTAAAATAAGATTTAAAAAGTAAATTTTATTTTATAAAATTAATTTTACAAAAGTTTGAAAATTTAATTTTAAAACCATGTGCGTAAAATGTGACAAAACATCTTTTTAGAAAAATACAGTTTTAAGCTCAAAACTGGTTTTATTCTTATCTTCTATGTAGAAAACATATAAGATGAATTTTATACATTTTATAAAATTTATAATATAGAAATTTCATTAATATCATTCAAAAAAATTTTTTTTTTAATTTATTGATCTAAAACATTTTTGTGAGCATTAAAATATTTGTTTTAGAAAAATATTTCCCTTATTTTCAAATACATTTTATTTTATAATTAATTGGTCACCAAAAAATTAATTTTATACATCTATAAACCATATATTTTAAAATTGTAGTTAATACCATTCATAAAATTTATTCTAATATTTAGGTGATAACTATGATATTAAAAAACAATTTCTTAAAAGTACGTCAAGTTTTGTTTAAACTCAGCATTGTGTATAACACAAGCTAAACTCAGTGTTGTGAGTAACACAATATAAACCCCATATTTCATGTAACATAAGATAAACTCACTATTTCATGTAATATAACCTAAATCATTGTACTATTTAACAAAATCATAATTTTTTTAGGCGTGTAACATAAAAATAGAAAGATTAAATTTATTTTAAAAATAATAATTCACAAAATCTAAAGGTGTTACATTCTACCCAAATTAAAATGAATTTCACCATTGAATGTTCTAAATTTTGTTCTAATAACTTAGGAAAATTCTACCACATTACATCCTTAGGTTCCATACATTGCTTACTCAAACTAGTGATTTCACCAAAAAGCTTGGATGTGGTGAGTGGTCTTGTTTCACATCACTTTCTATGTCAGATCCAAAATATAAAATGATTGTTTTTTATAAGAATGATCAAACTCTAGTGGTATGATCTCTAATTTTAACCCATGTGAAGGATTGTGTATTTAATTCCTTAGGAGATAGACATGGAACATATCATGATCCTAAGATAGATTTATTAGAAGCACCAAATGATAACCTACTATCTTGATACGTTCAAGTATATCAAATGGTCGAATATTCCTACGGATTATTTTTCCCTTCATTCTTTCATGGCGAATGTCATTGAAATAATTTCTCACAAACTTTAAATTATATATTGTATTTATGATATCAGCATAAATTTTTTATAAATGTTTATTTGTATTTATGTATTACTGAATGGCTGTAACCTTCTCTACCATCTCACCAACTTGCTTAGGTCCAAATATCATTCTTTCTACAACTTTATTCAAGTATTCTAGAGTTGTAACTTCATTTCTAAATGGACTTCATAATGGGCATCTGAATTATCGAGTGAAGGATTTTATTGTAAGAAGAATCAAATTGAGGAATGTGTTTATCCCAACCACATTTTAAATACATAGAACAAGTTATGAACATATACTCTAGGGTATGAGTTGTTCTCTCAAACTAACGATCTATCTGAGGATGTTACATAGTGCTAAAACTCAACTCTTTAGAAATATATTTCTGAATAAGTCACCAAAACATCCGTGTAAACTTCGGATCTGTATCATGTATAATTGTATGACGTTCCCCATAAAACCTTACCACTTATATAATTTAAATTATATCAAGAGGATCTAAATATAAATCATCTCTGATAGAAATGAACTGTGTCGACTTCATAAGGTGATCAACTATATCCCCTAATTACCTTAACATCAAAGATAAGATAAATCATTAATTTTTTCCTGTACCATTGGTCAAATGTCCACAAATTGTAAATTTATTCCTCCTAAAATTAAATTTTCACTAAAACATAAAAAAACAAAAGGGTTGTATTTCTATAAATGTATCTAAAATATCATTAATCTTGATAAATTCTCATAACAAGAAAACATAAAAGGGGTGACAATGAAATTAAACTTATGATCAACCTTAAACTCAAAAACCCATTATGGTATCCATAACTATTAAGTTAATCTTACCTGGCGAAATATGTGCTTCCAAAAGATAATTCACCCTTTATTCATTAAAAATATATTATATTACACAAAAAAACATTTCCATTTGATTTTTCAGTTTAACCATTTACTAATATAATAAAAAAATGTGATTTCAATATTTCATAATCCATTTAGAGGGAGATAATTGAGGTTCAAATCACTTTAAATTTCATAAAAGGAAGAACAATAATATTTTCATAAGGATTATTAACTTTTTTTTAATCCACTAAATAGTCGATCAAGATTAATTTTAGGTTAGATGGTAATACCAAAATAATAACTTCTAATTATTTCAAAAGTTTCATCATATATACCAATGGATTCATTATACTTATTCTTTTTCTCAAGGAACTCGTTCTCCATATTTGTATAAATAAAATGAGGAAATTCGATATTTAAAAATAAGTTCTTGAACTCATCCCAATCAATGAAATCAATTTTATCCTATCTCCTCATATTTTTGATATGATTCCACTATTTATATTCTTCACCGAGCTAATGGTAGTCTACACAAATGACTTTCATATGATCTGAACACTAGAAGATGTAAAATATCTTATCATTAGTTTTTATTTATTTCTCATCAAATAGTGGATCAAATGTACCTCCAAAATAAGGTGGCTCTTAGCTCATTATGGGCTCAATGGAATTTTTTCCTCCCTTTTATCATTTGGGTGTAAGGTATGATTCATAGATTGATGAGGTTTTTTGAGAAAAGAAATGACATGTTTCATTCAAAATCCTAAAACATTTGGTTTCTCGGGAGTAAAATCGTTACAGTTTCTATTACATTTAGCACTAACATGATTTCTTTAAGTTTTATCCATTAGTTAAAACCAAAATCAAAGCGTGAGAAATACTAATAATACTAGGGAACCATATAATCATGAAAAATAAATTAGAGTATTCCTAAATCATTAAATATTATTTTTAATATATAAATTTCTAGTTTTATTCTAGTTAATTCATAGTCATCAACTATTTCAATCCATCGTGATGTTTCATAAAGGATTTGTAGATTTCTAAATCATATCCCTTAAGAGTATCAAATGAGGTGTGTATCAAGGCCCAATTTTATACTCCAAGTGATGATCAGGTCTAGTTCCATGCACCCTTTTCACATTTATTACCCCTAAGTATATATATATTACAATTCCAAATCCACTTGTATTATCTATATAGGAATGTAATTTCTTGGAAACAACTCACTCTATCCTTTAACACAATTCCCGGATATTTTCTTATTCTTTGAATCGTGCTTAAACTTATCATTAGATATATCTTTGTACACATCCTTAAACATATCCATAGGTATCTTACTAAATATTTCTCACCCTAGTTTGCAAATTTTAACTAAACCTTTCCTCAGATACCAACTATAGAAAGCCAATATTATCATACATATATATTAAATATTTTTTTGAAGAATATTCAATACATTACATAAACACATTCCTGAGGGACATAATAGTTTAGTTTATTTGGAGAATAAGTACACAATATTATAATTTTGTAAAAGATATTCAACATCTCCTATAAAGATATTCCCCATTTGTAATCTTCACATGCATAACCTAATTAAAACATTTCTTCATAACCTGGGGAAAAGAAACATAATAATGGGTGAACTCAGATGATCAATAAGAATAAATATGGGATATATTCAATAATAACATAAAGATAATAGTATGATAACACGATTATAACATTCAAAAACCATACACTTCATATCAAAAATTGTAATATTGAGTCATGTTATAAAGATTGGTGGTTCATATGACATGAATCATTAGGAAATCAATGAAGATGATCCCTATGATCATAACATTGGAATAATACATTGATTTGTCATATATACATAATTATTGAAAATATTATTTTTGGGATACCCAACAAGACACACATAACATATTAATATTGGGATAAAAACCATTGTGACAAGTTTAGGCCTGAGATAATTTCCCATGTACCCTCTTTTAGGATTGCAATAACCTCTCATATTCCTTATTCAAGGCTTAGTAAAAGCTCTTGTATTACATATTTAGGTCTTGGCATAACCCCTCATGTAATCTTCAAGATAATAAAACCTTAATCATTAGACAATTCATTAGAGGGACATATAGGTCTCACCAAAAAATAAAAAATATCATACACATTGTTTCAATAAGATCATAAAATATTCATTAAATTAGAAATCATGAAAATAAATGGGCTTCATAAAAATTTCATCATAGAATAATCTATGGAAAATAAAAAGGATTGTAATCATTTTTTCATTGCATAACTAGTGAAGAAAGAAGCACGTTTCATAAGAATTATATCATGGTATAACCCATGGAAAAAAGAAGTGGGGTTCATAAGAATTATATCACTGTATAACACATGTAAAAATAATTGTGTATTATAAGAATTTTATCATGGTATAAAACATTTAAAAGTAAGTGGGTTTCATAAAAATTGTTTCATTATAAATATAAACCATTCTAAGAAAGAAAAATAATGTTATCCTTGGATAATATCACTAGTAAAGCATAATTATCCTCAAAGGATTTTATCGTAGATAGAGAATGTTTTTATAAAATATTTTTAAAATCATTTTCTTTGAAAATAAACTTTCAAAACTTATAAAGAAAACATTAAAAAATATTTAAAACATTTCTTCAGTAAAATATACTTTTCAATTTGAAAAAAAAACTTCTTTAAAACATAACTAATTTTAAATATCCATTTATTAGAAAAGTAAATTGAGAACTTGTAAATCAAGATTCAAAGAAAATAAAGTTCAAGACAGAAATAAATTCTTTTCAAGTCATGTAAGTTAAAACAATGATTCCTTTGACATTTTCAGTAAGATCCAGACAAAAATTGTTTAAAAATGAATATTATTTTTTAAAAAATATTAAAAGTAAAACATGGGTAAAAAATAAATAAATAAATAATTTTAAAAATTTTAAATATATTTTTTAATCTTTTTTATAAAACAAGGTTTTGGTAGAAAATTGGTTTTTGTCTGAAGAGAGAAATAAAGATGATTTTTAATAAAAACATTCTTTTAAAGTAATGAGTATATAAAGTGAGGAAAATAAAGGGAACCTATGTATTAAAATTTTATAAACAAATGAGAATAAAATTTATGTGTTTCTTTTTTTATGGATGCTAATATTTCATCATTGTAATCATAATCGTGAATAATCCCGATAAACATGACATTGTAACCTAAAACACTTACCATTTTAGTAACATTGAATACCAATACCCATAAAATCCTAACATAAATGAAACATATAATATCATTAGAATAAATAAATTAATGATTTACATATAAAATTGGATGCACGTAGACCACATAAAATAACATGGGATCTTAACATAACATGTGC
Source organism: Viscum album (assembly GCA_963277665.1). Lineage (NCBI taxonomy): Eukaryota > Viridiplantae > Streptophyta > Magnoliopsida > Santalales > Viscaceae > Viscum > Viscum album. Next base: position 1,381,468,797 of record OY728143.1, on the reverse strand, counting down.
CTCAAAGAAGGAAAATTGAGACAAAAATATCTTACCACTTTTGTATTTTTTAACTGTAAACCACAAAAAATGTAGATAATAAATTATATATGTATATAAAAATAATTTATAACAGAATAATAATAAAATAAATTAATTTTTATTATATAAAACACATGAAAGAAATAGGTGATGAATATGGCTTTGTCTCATAGAAGTAAAAAAATGGAGATTGAAATCCCTTCCCTTAAGTATTGAATCCCTCCATACATGTTCAAAAATATTGTATGATAAATATATTTTTGTTATAAATATATTAAAGAACCAAACATATAAATATAATTCCATATATTATTTACTTATTACATTTTATTAGTCATTTATTAACAATTCCATGTTAAAGTCACGTTTCAATCAACAACTAATTTTTTTTCATGTTTGTTTTAATTAGTTTTTTTATCTACTTACATAGATCATGAATCCATAATATTCATAAATTAACTAATGATATATATCATATATATTTAGTATACATGAATTTATAGTGATCAATAAAAGTTAGAGATACAAAATGAAAGACATTATTTATGCGGACGATAAGTCATACGTAAGCATGAATGTTGTCTCCATTTTCCCAAAAAAATAAAGAAATAATGGTAAATAACAATTTACCATTAAATAATAATAATTATTTCATATATATATATATATATAATATTTTCATTGAACAAATATCTATAAACATCCATGTAAAGAGTGAAAAAATCACATCGCTTCGTCAGGTGGTAGTCTATCATACACACTGAATGACGTTATCAAAATTCCAAGGGAAGGAATGTAAGAGTAAAAATGTCATATAATGATTATATAAGTATAAAAATATCCTAAATGTCATGTCTATATATATATATATAATCCATCACTATTTTCATCTATCGGAGGTGTTAATCAAAAAATGAATGACATCCATTTCTGAGGCGGCAATCTGTCGTACACAAAAATGATGGTTTTGTAACTCATTCGGTGGAATATGATATGATTGTAGGTAATTAACTTAACATAAAATAATTTAATTATATATAATAGTCTTTTGTTATTGTATACTCATTTTTAATAATAATTAAATGGTTTTCGGGAATAAATAAAATAAAACGCATGATTAGGGATGTTATACCTCTTCTTCGAACAACTTATTTTGGCTTGCACCAAAAAGATTATTAGGTTGTATTTCAGGAAAAAATAAGTAATATTGGATTATATTCTGGAAATAATTAATTAATTTGGGTAATTATTTTTCCAAACAATGGTTTTTTATGTGTGGAGATGATGGGTTAGGGGAAGAACTTTTGTAAGTGAGGTGAGTGGAAAACTTGTAATTTTTAAAAATATAACGGTGCACCCACATTTTCCCAAGGACAAAAGGATAAAAAATGAAAAATTATTAATTATAGAAGATATAATGTCTAAATATTTCCACCAATTTTATTGTTTACATGTTTTGGTTTCATTTTTAACCCATGTCCGTTTATTTTTAACCCCAAGGAAGGACCATTTTTAATTTAACCGTGGAAAGCGTTTTTTAATTTCATAACTATTCATTATAGTAAAATTTTAAGTTTGACTTAATAGATAATATAAATTATTGTTATTGCAAATATCTAATCCATTTTACTAAATTCCATTCACATAAACAAGAAATTTTAATTTAAATAAAACCCAAAGACGTGTAAAGGTAAAACGTTCAAAAGTATAAAAAGTTTTTATTTTACAATTCAACAAGAAAATTATTTTAATGAACTAAATTGGATTAATATATATATAATTGAACTAATTTTTATTTTAAAACCTTATTAAAAAAAATATTTTTTCAAAGGAATTGAAAGAAATAAAAAGTCATAATAAAATACAGTATTTTTCACTATTCTTTTAAAAAAATATTATTCTTAGAAAAACCCCACAAATAATGCTAAGAAAATTTTGAAAATATTATTTAAAAAATTAAGTTAATTATAATAAATTAATTTTCTAAAAAGTTTTAAAAATTAATTTTAAAACTAGTTGTGAAAAAGTTGAAAATTCCTTTTTAGAAAAATATAGTTTTTAAGCATAAAATTGTTTTCATTCTTTTCTCTTATCCAGAAAACATGTAAGATGAATATTAAAATATTTACTGAATATAAAATATATAAATTTAATTAAAATCATTAATTAAATGTTATTTTATTAATTTAATGAGTAAAAACACATTTTCTAACATAAAAATAGTTGTTCATAAAAATATTTCCTTCATTTTGGAGTAGTTTTTTTAAATTTCTAATTAATTGGTTAATAAAGAATTAATTTTATATACATGTGTATAACATATATTTTAAAAATTTATTGAATCCTATTTATAAAAATCATTCAAAAAACATGTTGATATCAATCATATTAAATAATAATTTCTTAATGTTAAGTCATGTTTCATTTAAAATCGATGTTACATATAACACAAGTTAAACCCGATGTTGTGTGCAACATAATCTAATCTCAATGTTGTATATAAGAAAATATAAACATAGTCTTTAATCTAACATAATATAAACTCGTTTTTTCATGGAACATAAGATATACTCAGTTTTTCATTTAACAGAAAATATTGAAAAGATTAAATTAACTTGAAAAAATAATAATTCAAAAAATATTGACGTGTTTTAATGGTGATTCCCACTATAATACAACCCAAATAAACACCAATTATTTTAATGATTCTCCCTACTAAAGTACTCACCTACCAAAAATACACTTCATGTGTTCCAATCCCTAAAACTATTAAGACCCACATCCAAGAATCTGAACCCAATATCAACATCCATTCATCAAGTCTGCCACAATCACTCCACCTGAAAAATACATGAAATTACCTCCACATAAACCAACCAAATCCACCATCATACTCTCACCATGAGCATTAATACCCATATGATCTGGATCACTCTAGGATCATACCCATTTCTATCTTAATCCTTCTATCGACACTTGGAATATATCAGACATCATATCTAAATCTAAAATCAAGTATTTACTAAAAAACTATACAATTTTGGATATACCTACACACCACCATCCCAATTCAATCTAAACCATCCTCCAACCAATATCACATATTTTATGGCCCTTCCAATATTAGTTTCATACATCAATGATTGATAAGGTTCTTCTTGATATAAGAGTAACCTTATCATTAACTAACCGAACAAAACTCATTATATTCACTTATTATGTCTAGTATATTATTGTAAATAATAACTAAACATAAATAACGTTTTTTTATCCAAGAACAAGAAAAAAACACCAATAGAAATATACTCATGTTCATTGATGACGATGGTACAGTCATGTTTTATCAGTAAATAATTTTCCCTTTATAATGTAATTTAATGGTGATCATAGGGCTATCTCATGAGGAGGTCATAGGATATGTTATCTGATTATTTTTTTTAATTTATTGTTATTAATATTGGTAAATTGGTGGATTTAGAATATAATTTAACCAAATAAGAACAGTATACCTCATTTATACTAGAAACTAGAATTAATATTATTTAAAAAACTAATATAAAATGACAAACTAGAGATAGAAGAAACAAGTTTTGGCCTTTGTAAACTCCCATAACTATTGTCTACAAATGAATTTTACAATTATATTTATCAATATATACTTCTATACCTCAAAGAATTTAACTAAATTTCCTATAAACCATATTGAGACATCAAATTTGGGTTCCAATCCCCTTAAAAAAGTGATTTGATTACCCAAATACCTTTGAGTAACCAAAACAGATTAAACACATTGCGCTCAAAAGAAAGACCTCACTAAAGAAATTTAAACAATGAGAATAATCATGATACTTTCAAATTTTTAATATAAATCTAAAATAATTTAGAATAAATTGGATTTAGGACAAAAAATAACCTCCTTCGTTCATTGAAAAAAAGTAACCATTGTAATAAAAAGGAAAATAATGAAAAGTAAAAAACTTAAAAGGGTAGAGTATCCTAAAGCTTCCCCCATCCATGAACGATTGAGGTGAATCCCTTCTAGGATTGATTACTTGATAAAAAACTCTTCTTATAAAGAAAATATCCCTCAACATATCTCAATCTCTCACTCCAACCATCCATTAAAATAAATATGGAGATGAAAATATATAGTGAATAGGGGTGGAAAATATATTTTTCTATTTGTTTATAAAAAAATTGATTGATTTAGTCCTAATGGAAGGTAAAATATCACTGGATTCCCTTCTTCAATATTTTTCATACACATATTATCTTTTCACTCACAAAATTTAAGATCATTTGGACTCATAGTAATAATTTGATATACTAATTATTCAAAAGTATTTTTCTTTTTGAACAAACATATTTAATTCCTCATGTTACACATGTTCATCGAACTCCTTAATAAAAAAATGTAAATGTGGAATTTAATATAAAGATGAAATTATGAGTATTATTTCATATAAATCTAGATTCACTTCATTTAAACACCTATGGACCTAGTTATGTCTCCATTAGTGGAGGTATATCAATTTAGTTTGAGAATATAATTTTCAACTTGAGTGATTTATTTGGGCCCCAAAAATATTGATTCATGGCTTGGAACAGTTGGAATAAATTAATACCATGAGAAAAGGGACCCTAAACATTCATTTAAATAATTGGATAAATATTAAAAATGTTATGCCTAAAATTCCAAAGTGAAAAAAAGTGCTAAAATTATAGAATTATGGACTTTTAATAATTATCTCAATACTCATAAAAATTAAAAATAATAATAATGAATTTCAAATAAAATAAAAATAATTTGGGGATTAAATCACTGATATACATATAAAAATATTGAAAATATCACCTTTATCAATCCTCTAAGAAAGATAACCAAAACATTTTCAAAAATCCACTACAAAATAAAAGGCACACTCTCCAGTATCCTATGGTTCACACTAAAACATATGGATTCTCTTATAATACTCCTTGAGCACCTATGGATTTAGTTCACAACCTCACATATGTGTCACTCTTCCCAATTCATTATCATCCTATTCTTGAAAATCAATTTCAAGGGCCATACACTAAATGTTCCTGTCACGACACTTTGATCCATTTTTATTATCTTCTATTACCATAGAGGGGTATCTTCCATAATCAACCAAAACAAAAAAAGACATAATATCTGTCAAAGTATCATTTAATCCATTATTAATATTCCCTCATTGAATCCAAAGAATCCAAATACCACTCCCAATCACACCCCAAGTGTGGTCATGTTCCATGACTAACAAGGTTCTATTGACCATCTCCCTACTGAAAGGTGATAAGGGGAACACCAAACCATTTTAAATACACCACTCAAGATCACCTAGGATCTATAAAATTTTCATCAAACTACATGTGGAAAATTCCATCAATCTATGAATGTTACAAGAACTAAATGTTACCTATACACATATTCTTTCTCACATAAATTATTTTCCTGTAAAATTCATACCAACTCTCATTCTCCCCACCTAATAAAGAGTGATCCTCATTATAAACACTCTCATTGGTTATTTTCTGCTACTCAAATTCATATAATCCTAAATCAATTGTTGTACACTACAATACTTCCCAATAAAACACCAAGAATCATTCCTCAATGAGTCACACATCATTGATGAATGCGATATAACATAAAGCACATTGTATGACATAAAATGAGGCAATAATATCTTTTGATTGGGGGGATATATAATAGAATAATAATTTCAATAAATTTATATATTTTCTTAAACATAGAGTGTATAATCTTGTGCCTAATTAACTCATAAATAAAAGAACCCAGTTGTCTACAAGGCCTTAAGAACACCACCCCATTTTCTAGAGGATTCCGACTAGTAGTGAGGTCCTAGGGTGTTTCCCTAGGGTGACTATAACCTCTGGTTAGAGTGGGGGAACAAAGTTGAATGATAGATAATAAATCATTAGAAATAATAATAATATGAATTATTAGTGGGGGAAGATTAATCATCTAGATAAGTAAGATCACATGAATCATAAACAAAATAAAGTTCATGTCATGGGACTATACATAAAAGGGATTTCACATGATACTAATCATCAAGAATATATAAAATGAATTAATATAAGATAAAATGGTCCAAGATAACTCCAATAGAATCGTTATCCAAATTTCATTCATCTACTCTCATAATCAATCCTTGGAAAAAAAATAAGTATTCATAGTAGGACCCTTCTCTTTGTCCCTCCCTATAACCAACAAGTAAGTTCTGGTACCAATCGGCAATCTAAAAAGGGTGTGATATATACTCAATAGGACACCACCAATGGTCTATAGTAATATTTATCTATATAATATAAAATGGAGGTGTTTTGATATTACAATTTTAAAACAAAGATGTAAGGTTTTAACATGTTGACTCTGATTCCTAAAGGACATCAGGATGACACAACCTGCTTTAGTCTAAGTCGGGATACCTTTGGACATGGGTCACCATATATATATAAATATAAGTATATATATATGTATATATATAAACTAAGTATTTAGTGAAATATATATATATATATAGAGATACTAGTACTAGTTAGTACCCAAGGCATAACTCAAGAAAACATGGATCGTAATAATAATATCATGTTGTAATGGGGTAATTGCCTAAGAATTAGATCTAGGATATATATATTTCATCATATCCATCAACCCAATTAAAGTATTGGAACATTTTTTCTAAAAACCTATAAGGGAAAGTGAAACATCATGTACACCATTTAATAAATTATGTGAGATGTCATTCTAAATATCACATGTTAAGGGATCCTGAAGAAACATATACAACACTAGCCTTAATCATGTCCTAATATCTATTTTATATGGAGTGTAATAATAATAAGATTAAATCATGTATAATAATCTTTAACTTAAGCCAAGATAATGGTTTACATATCATCTAGAAATACATTCCATCAAGGTATTAACCATTTTTTCAATAATAGTCACATACCATGGTCATACCACTAAATTTCCATTTAATTACAAAAATACATTCAATTATGTGGAAAACCAACACCACTTAGAATGTTTTTTTTCCACCTTAACATCTACTAAATCAAGGTAATATAATATGAACATCCAAATTGGTGGCATTAGTCAAGGTGGGTAACCTCTGATAATAAAAAAGTGTCTATAGGAGTTCACCTAACAAGGTAAATAATTTAAATAATGAAAAATTATATTTAAGGAAATGATTGGAAATTACATAATGAATAAAATAATTGTATAATATAAGACAAATAATATTTAGATAAAATTACTAGACCACCTACCATATGACAATGATGACTCCGCATCTAGTATCAGCTTCATATTTGAGCAAGAACAGAAGAAATCAGTGAAACTTAAAAAATCCCTAAGAATAGGGAATATTATAACACCGGGAAACGTCATTATTGAGGTTGAGATAAATGAAGATAATAGGGAATATGGTTGAATAGCTTACAATTAGATATCCAAATCAACTTACATAGAGTGATTCTAATATAAAATAGAGAGGCTAGAAAAAATTCTATCTTGAGAAAGATAAGGGATCTTGAGTGGATGGAGGGGTTACTTTGCATTCAAAATAATGGATATGGAATAGAAATAGGTTATAATACATTAGGGGGGAAAGATAAGTTCCCCCCTTTTAAGCTACTTTACATTTTTAAGGTGTAAACAGATGATTTATTCCATAAATCCCACCTCTTCATGGGGTATTCCTAATTCATTTACATCAGAATATGGGTTTACACCGTAAATTTTTAATTTAATACATAAAAAAATTATTTTATTGTATTTTTTATGCCTCTATAATTCTCTTATAACTTCTCTACAGTTTTGATTTCCTACCAGAGGAACCCCAACATCCAATACAGGATCCTTTAAAAATGTTTGAACAATTTAAATCGAACCCAATAAGATTATAACTAAAACTAAAATAATATTAACCTCTCTAAAAATATAGTATGTTAGAAACTACACTCTATAAAAGAACTCATCACTGAGTTATCCATCTGAGGTTGTTTTTCATCAACGAAGAATAATTTCATCCACTAATAATGTGTGTTTTCCTCTCAGTCCCTGGTCTCGTCCTATATACGGTTGTGCTACCATAACGCCCAATCAAGGGAAACCATTATACCTCAAAACTCCTCCATGATCTTCTCAATAATATGAATATGATACTCCTTAAATGAACCATTATCCTCCAGCTCAATATCCTAAGAAGTAGAAGAATGAGAACAGTTAGAATAATAATGGTGAAGTTGTGATATGTGGATGATTTCATACATGTCTTGGTACCTTTAAGGCAATACCAAGTCATAGGATACCATTCTAAATCTCTCTATAATATCAAAAGGCTTAAGAAAATGAGGAAAAATATTTATCTATTTTTGAATATGTTAATGACCCAACCTAAAAAACCCATAGAAAGACCACATGTCCGATGTTAAGCTCCAAAGGCCAAAATCGATGATCGATATAAGAATTATTCATAGACTGATCTGTCATCATGCACTTATGGATAAGTTTTACCTACTCTAATGGCTCTTGAATGAGATAAGGTCCCAATAGCACTACCTCACCTACCTCCACCAATCACTAGTGGAGAATGGAATGGATTAAATATATGGCCTCATAGGGATCCATCTGAATATTTTCCTAAAATCTATTAATCTAAAAAAATCATTGAGATGTAGGCGTTTCTTCTAATAAAATATAAAATAAAGGATGCATGAACTAGGAAAATCCTCTAATACCCATATCATATACTTGGACTGACTGTTGGTTTGAGGGTGATATGATATACTAAAAAACACATGTGAACCTAGTGACTTCTAAAAAACCTTCCAAAACTATGACATAAACCCAGCATCCCAATCTGATATGGTAAAACTAGTAACATCATGAAGTCGTATAATCTCTTGAATTTAAATCCTCTTAAGATCATCTACTAAAAATGTCACCTTTATAAGTAAGAAGTGATCAAACTTGTTCAATCTTTTCATGATCACCCATACTGCATCATTTCCTTGGGGGTCTTGTAAAAAATCATCACAAAATCATTAGTGGAATCGTCTCATTTCCATTTTGGAATGGAAAGAGGATGCAATTTTATAGTAGGCCACTGGTTCTCTACCTTCACCAATGGATCGGTAGAGCACCTTATGATAAAACCTATTATATGCCTCTTTATAAATGGCCACCAATAAAAGTGAATATGTTATAGTAAATCTTGGTGAGCCCATAGAGTGATATTCATTTATAGAAATGAGACACCCACATAAATTCTTCGCATATGTCTATAGGCACCTAGATAAACCCATGAATGTGCTAAATCTCATCCACATTGACAATCCTACTAGAAAGTGGGTAATGTCCTCATTCAAGCTCCCTTAGGACTATTCCCCCATGATAATAAAGTTTTCTAATATTTACTCAATATGATAGAGAAGATCTCACTTCAAAATCTATTAAAATAAGATAAGTGTTATACTTATGAACATCTAGATGAAACATAAAAAATAGATCCATCAACTGCCACACACTATTGGCCTCTTTAATAACCTGTTTCTAAGTCTTCTAGCTTAGTGTGCCATCCCCTACATTTCCCTTCTCGAGTATGTAAGTGAGATCTAAGTTGAAGTGATGTAGGTATTCAACCCACTTTGACTGAAATAGATTCATGTAACACTTAATAAAGTTTTATTTGAGACTTTGATTTTAAATGTAAATTAAATACCATTCTACCCATAAATAATGCCTCCAACAACATTTGGCACGAACCACAACTACTAATTTGAGAACATTTGTAGGTTAATTCCACTCATGAGTCCTCAAATGACAAGACTCATACACCAAGACCCACTCATCTGACATCGAGAATACTCCTAGATTGAAATCTGATGCAGTATAATAAAATTTAAATCTTTTTCAAATGTATATGAATGAGGATCAATACTGAATTCAACAGACCTTTTAACTCTTTATAGTACATTTCTAAATCTTTATACCATAGAAAATTTTCAACCGTTAAGTAAATATTTTAAGAGACTCTTCTAGGTGTGAAAATTCCTGAATAAAAAATCTATAATATCCCTCTATCCCTAAGAAACTATTTATGTCATAGAATCTCTTAGGTTACTCACAGGATACCATAGATCTCACTATCTCTAGGTTAATAGATACTCATGACTCTTAGATAATGTGACCTAGGAAGTGGACCTTATTGATTCAAAACATGTATTTGGAGATCTTAGCATATATCTGGTTCTCTTTTTGGTAATTAAACACAATAGAGATTTTTTTTGGCATTGTTATGTTGAGTAAGAAAATACCCCAAGATTTCATCCATAAATATTAAAACAAATGAATCTAGATATTGGTGGAAAGTCCAATTCATTAGATCAAACAAAAATGAAGGTGTGTTCATGAGACATAACAACATGAAAAAATAATCAAAGAATACATATTTACTGTGAAATTTTGTATGTGGTATATCTAATAAACTCACATGTACCTTTTGATATCCTGACCTCAAATAAATATTGGAGAAAACCTGATTACCTAAGAGTATATTAGAAAGGTCATCTATTTGAGGTAAAGGATACCATTTCTTCACCATAAGTTGATTCAATATCGATTGTCCACCCAAAGTTTTGGGGTACCATCCTACTTGTTGGTGAAAAAGACATTTGAACCCCCATGGTGAAGTAATAGGTCATATGAAACCCTTATCTTCCAAGTACAATATCAATTTCATTAGTTATTGATGCTCAATAGGTTCCATCTTATAAGGATGAATGGACACTAGTGTTGAACCTACCACTAGATCAATAAGGAACTCTAATTATATCTCGAAATTTTTCCTAGAAACTTTTTATTATAATATTTCCAAGAAGTCATCCAATACATGAGGGAAATTTAAATTTTTTTTCCCCGATCTCTCATAAAGAGACTAAAAATCCAATCTATCACTCCTCTTAGCCCACGATGATCTGGTCTAGCTCAACATTATTGAACATCCCATTAAGCCTTATGAGTATTGGTACCAACCTCAGGTTGTGTGAATTCCATACTCCATATATCAACATGATTATTATAAATCACCAACTATCATGAGTATGATTTCAAAACTAGTTATCTTCAAGGAAAAGAGGTTCCACACAAAAAAACATCCATCCTTTGGATGTAAATCCTTGTATCAGTGTATACCCTCAAATAATGTTCCCAACAAAGTATCCACATTCATTGACCCAAAATATTATTCTTTTTCAAGGCCTGTACATTCCATAATATCCACCAAAAAAATAATCTTATGTGTATAAGTCAAATAATGAAGACACTAAATTGGAGTTTTCAAGAATAGTACCTCTAATTATAGAATGTCTTGTGCTATGCTCCTATAGTATAGGATATATTTTATGAATGTGTCTAATAACAAGGCCTTGAGTCATAGCTTTTCCATCCTTAGTAAGACCCCTTTACTAGTGCTACATCTCAGAAGACTAGATCCCATGGCCATGTTCACATCCTCATCCAAATCGACCAGCAGTAGCCCAACTTCAAATCTAACTTGAAGTTGTTGTTCCCACTACCAAACACAATGTTAGTGAATATTACTTCTTACTAAGTACTAGGGGAAAATTTCTACAAAATCATTGAAGATAGACCCTTTTTTGAAAGGCTCAAGATTTAACTAATCTCTATTATATTGGGGGTTCATCTTATTGGGTTTCCCAAACTAGTTAAATGTCATTTACTTGTTAGTGTGTGTGTTCTGATTGGAACTTCCCCCAACAAGTTCCATCTTATAGATAGGCTGCTTCTCTATCTCGGGGATGAACCTCCCTGGCCCACACCATCAACTCTCCTCATGTTATGTTCAGTGATGTAGTTTTGGTTCACTATCTCTGAAATTATATTCAACCATAATATATTAACCTGGGATAAAATAGTGTACAAAATCTCATCCTAAAACTATATTATTGTTTTCATCTCATCCCCAGTGAGAATAAGAATGAAACTATAGATCTCTAGGAAATGAGAAGAATATCCAATCGTAGACATAGCTCCCCAGTGAAGGTACATAAATTCACAATCCTATTAAGATATCAATGTCTATAGTAAAAATTAATTATATAAGTCCATATATAAATTCTTCGATACCTTATCTCAATGTTTTCCATATAATGTAGCAATATCCCACCATCTCTTGGTAGAATCTCAGAGCATGTAGGTTGTGATCATGTAGCCTGGGGTCCGTCATCCCCCAAGAACGTAGGTGGATACTACTACTGAAACTATCAGGTCAATTATTCCATATAAGAGGGAGTTCATGAATATACCTATATTTATTACATAAACAATAGCAAACTCTTTAATAACTAAGTATAGGTGTCTAAATTTGTAAAAGCGAGAAGTTCCACGAGTGGAACTGTTGGAGGAAATATTTGTGGCTTGGGTACCACCACCTTCAAAGCATGGTCATCATTGCCTTCCTGGTGCTCGACTCAAGTTCATCATGGTGGAATATTTCTAAAATTTCAAAATGAAAACCTCATAATATATTTAATAATAAAAATATAATAGATAAAGAGATGATATGGGTACATCACCTTCTTATACAAAGGTTACATCCCTCTGCCTGCTCTTAAATCTTGGTCTATGTAATTCTATAAGACCATTATACTCATAAGAGAAACTCTCTACTACCCACTATTGATGTTGAGTCAATTTCAAGGTCCCATATCATATAAAAATGTCTCGGTATATGGATTTACAATTTCAAGGTATAGAGGAAAACACCCTATATGTTTCAATTGGAATCCCCATTTAATGATATCCATCATTTAGGATTTTAAAAAGACTATCTACTCATTTTCATATATATATATATATATCCTTGATTAGTTATATGTAATATCCATTCTCATTTTATATGTTCATATTCCTTATATGTTCCAATTTTTTTTTACTTCTTATAACTATCACCTTCCCTTATAATTGTTTAATTATCTGAATATTCATTTCCAAATTATATAGTCCCATAATCCCTATAAATTTCAATTGGAATTAATTTAATTAAAACAAATAAAATTTCAACCCATGTGACCAATAGTGAATGTATAAAATAAAATATAATTGGTTAGTTATAGTTCCACCATCATGTTATATGAGAAAACACCATTTAGGTTGATGAAGACACTTTAAATAAAAAATTATTTATCTAAATCTAAGAAATGTTATCCTAATCACAAATATAATTTTCAAAGAACATACAACAACCACATGAAATAAATGAAATGAATGTAATTATATTCACCTATATATTATTTCATAATGCATGACATGTGAATCTCTAAATTCCTAGGTTGAAACCATGGTTTTCCACAACTTGAAATGGATTTATTTTTTTGTTTATTATTAATCCACACATGGTTGATCATGGATTTTGAAAGCCAAGTGATATTATCCTTCAATTGGATTTATTGATGAAGGTTTCATCGTTTCTTAGTGTTTAACAAATTTTTGGGTCCAAAATTTGGATTATGGAGAAATTGTTTTATAGAAAAGTAAATATTTCCGTGCGAATATAGTACTTCTATGAAATGAAAAAGGGGGATTCTATAGTTTCACAAAATGAAAGAATTGGGGCCATCACATAAAAATTTGGAAAAGGAAATTTTCTCATGCATGTTCTTAAACATCATGAAATCTTAATTTCTATGACATAGGAAGAGTTTCACGCACCCATGAAATAGAGGTAAAGTTTCATGACGGTAGTGACTTGTGAACTGCAGGTGATTTGAAAATGATAATGTTCAATGAACCAGGGAAGTTTTGAACAAATTCATTCATGAATTTATGTGAATCCATATTGAATAAACCCATGGAATATAAATTTAGTTTCTTGAAAAGGAGACAAAAAAAATGTTGAAGTTCCACAAACCACGAACTTGTGCATGAGTGAGATAGAACCAATGATGTTGTGTGATTCATCGGCAGTATTTAAAAACAGGTGGTTACCTCCAATGTATATTATATGACACTAATTTAATATTTTATTCCACTTATTCAGGAAATAGTTTCACGAAGTAGGTTTTCTTGACAAAATAACATTTGAGTGACAACTCATGTGCTACGTGAAAGTACAAAAGTTGCATGAAAACTAATGAGTTGTGCGAACGTAAAGAAGATTCATAAAAATTGTGTAGTAAGACTGTATTATAAAAGATTTATAAAAATGAAGAGTTTCATGAATTTACAAAATTTTCATGATGGATGAGGAGTTTAATTAAAGAAAAATATTAGTCTTCATGTACAATTTTCATGACCAGCAGGTTTTGAACATCATTTTTGAGTGAATAGTGCATTCAAGAGCATCAATTCAAGTTTATGGTACAAGAAAAGTATCCTAAAAAACTGTGATGAGTATTTATAAGCCCAAACTATTGAAGCAAAATTCAATTCAAAAAACTGAGAAATGCTTCACTTTAGGACTTTAGGCAGGGGAGTCGATGAAAGTGATTTGAGGTAGGTAGTTTTCTATCCCTAAAATTATTGAGTATTCCTGAAATGTAGTGAACATTTTTGAACAATTATAATCCCCAGTAACTAGTGAGGCTTAGTGTATTTATGAAAACCCAACACACTATTGATATAGGCTCATTGGACTATACCATAATGGTGAACCAAATAAAGATAATGTGTTGTGTATCTATTTATGCAAATCGGTGTTTAATAATTGAATGATTAAATCAGTTAGGTTTAAAACATTCCTACCAACATGTGGAAATAATTCATCTCATTTAAATAAAACGTTGATACCCTAATTTACCTCTCCCCTACTATGGTTCTCTAGTGTCCTACAAGTTGTATCAGAACATATAAGTTCTTATTGTTAAATTTTTTTCCTTTGTAGTTGTTCCCATTAAGAATTCAATGAATGTTAGGAGAGTTACCTTTTTTATAGAGAAAAAATCCAAATTTGTATGAATATAATGATATCTCATAAGAGATATATTTGTATGGAATTTTTCTATTCCACATAACAATGTATTCATGTTGGACATTCAATAGGTATTTCAATGATTAAAACATTTAAGAAAATTATTTATACAGATGAAAAAATTACAAGTTATCTTACTATTGCATTATCTGATAAAATCTATCTGAATGTGATGATTTTAACTATATCAATATCCAATTGGGTGAAACAAGAATATATATATCATGGTCATAAAAAATTGAAGGAGGTAAAACTCCATGTTTTTCATAATCAGTTCAGTGATCTGAAAATATATCCATATAATAATGTAGGTAGTTTCTTTAATTTCATTACTAATGTTTTTGGAATTATTCAAGGACATGGGAATGAAATTAATTATATTGAAATTGTGTAGAAAATAATGAGAAGGATCACATATCTGTATAATCTAAAAGTTTCATCCCTTAAGGAAAGAGATCTATCTAATATTTCTCTTGATGTTCTACTAAGAAATCTAGTGGATTGTAAAATTAGACATAAACCATAAGATATAAAACTTCAGCTTAACAAGGTAATGGAATTCAAATACCTAGAAAAATTTAAATTCCACAAGGTAATGATTATTTAGATGGTTTTGATGATGAAATTATTTCTCTTTTAACAAAAAAAAAATCAATAGTGGAAAATGGAGATTTTGTGGAAAGATTTCTTTGGATTGTTTTGGTGTGGTATAATATGTCACATTATAGATCGATGTTCAAGGAGATTAGATTATGTATAATATAATGAAAAAACCATGTAAAGGCCATAGAAGAGGTCTTTTCAATAGGGATACTTCAAATCAAGAAGTAAATTATAGGGAAATATCATTTTCTATAAAGAATAAATTATAATAATGAGTGTTTAAAGTATTTAGAAACAATGTTTAAATATGATATTGAAGATTCCATGATGGATATTGTTAAAAAGTAGAACCTATGAAAGATGAAGACAATCATTTGAACAATATTTTTATCTCATGGTAGAAATTGAGGGTGATCTTGATGAAATTGAAATTCAGATAAAGAAATACAGAAATATGAGAGTTTTTTTGCAAGATTCATAAGAGTATGTGTATCAAATTGAAGTAGAGATTGATCTACTACAAGGTGGGGAAGAAGAGTATTTGACACCTCTTGAAATCTAAGAAGAGTTTATGGAGTTTCAACTCAGAATTGAAGTGAAATAAAATTCATCAATGAAATTACATCAAGACTAGTGGAAATGGATAAGATAGTTTATGTACTTGAATATGAATTCATTTCATTAAGGTGTAAATAGAAAACTTAAAAAAAATCAATGGAAACTGAGAAGAAAATATAATTTGGAAGGTTTGACAAATAGGTCTTTTAGAAAGAGTTAAATGTGGCATCAATGGAGTAAATAAATCATTCAATGATCAAAGATATAAATTTATGGGAAAAAGTAGAATTGGATATGAAGCAAGTACATCAACGGTTAGAAATAGGGGGAGCCAAATAAAAGGGAAGAAGAAAGTCGGACATATCAAAAAGTCACATGATGTCCAAATATACACTGATTCGAACAAAAAAAATAAGAGAGATGAAAATAATCCTCAATTATCTGGAGAGGATCATTGGTAAAGTACCTATACAAAATAAGGGTACATGTGGAGTAATATAAGTGAGAAGATATTTACTCTTATAAATTTTCAATTTTTTGTCATTTTGGGTCATACCAGGTCATTATTTGAAGATTTAAGGAGTTGTCTGGATGGGGAAGCACCTATATGTCAAAAAAAGGTTGAGGAAAGGTGGGAATAATAGCTATAGAACAATGAGACAAATCAATACCACTCAACCATGTATAATTACACTAAAAATATGTATTCTTTTCCAGAATAAAAATATGAGTATAATTCAACCATACATACTGGAAATAGATTTGAGAGTCCATATTTTTCTTCCACTCAATTGGGTATCTCATGGAAAGAAAAAACGAATATTAAGAAATTCAAACTGTCAGAAATCGATCTCAAAAATATATATAATGGTATCCCCTAGATTCCTGATAGAGGATTACCATCCCATATCATTGGTAATGGAAATTTATTGAATAATGTTAAGGAAATGGTTATGGAATATTATAATTCACCAATGGTGGTTCCTTAATTATCAATTTTAGTGGAAATAAAAAATTATCAAATGATAAGATAAAGAAAATAAAAGTTCTCTATGTGGATGTATTGCCTCACAATATATTTATTTTGATTAATATTTGTGGCTTAGTATAGATAGTGACGTTCAATTTGAAATGATTCACTATTAAGGGTAATATAGGAAATTCATCTGTGAAATATTATAGAAAACACATAAAATTATACTTGGAAGACAGTAATGAAAACACTTTCATATTTACAAATGAAGAGGAAAACAACTTGTGGCATGTGAAGTTAGGTCTCATTAATCAAAAAAGAATGGAAAACATATCCAAGATAGAGGATCTTCTATACATTCTGAATCTAAAGTGTGGCTATGAAAATACATTGGATTCTTTCATGTGATTAAATATATTCTACAATTCTTATTGTTCGATGAAACAATGGGCATCAATGTTATTAGATCCTTTCCACATAGATGTGTGTGGTCCAATGAATGTGGTTTTCATATATGGAGAGAGTTACTTCATTATTTTTTTGAATGATTGTAGTATAATGTCATGTCTAATTTTTTTAATGTTTAACAAATAAGTGATTGACTGCATAAAGAGATATTATTGAAGAGTTGATAATGAATCTAGATGCACAATCAAGATATTATGATATGAAGATAGAATAGAGAAAACATCTATTAATTCAATAAATCACATAAAAACATGGGTTCAATCATGAATTGTCTTTAGTTACAACACATCAACAAAATGGGGTTGTTGAATACAGAAATCTCTAGGAGAATAATATAGAAAAAACTATGATAATTGAGAGTTTTTTTTCTTTTCAATATTATAAATAGATTTTCAAGTTGTATTGTACACTCAAAATCAAAAATAGTTTTTTCTAGGAGAGGACCTGATACCTTATGAGATTTAGAATGGAAGGAACCTATCACTAAATTATTTTCATGTTTTTGGAAGTAAAGGTTTCATTTAAAACAAATAAGCAAATAACGGTAGGTATGGTTATTCTATAGATGAGGAAATATTCTATGGGTACTAAGAGTAAAACCTATAAATGAAACAATAGTTATCATAGAATGATTGTGGATAGAGATAAGGTTAATATAATTGAGGATAAAACTATAAATAACATGAGGATATCATATAATGATATGAATGAAGATGAATAAGAAAGTTTAATAGAGATAGATTAAAATAAAGAAATTGTGGACGACATGTCTAATATTTAGGGATCAAAAATGAAGATGATTCAAAAGTAGAATTAGAAAATGGAACCATTTCTAAAGAAAATATTCCAAGACACCATTGGTAAAATATAAGAGTGGATGTTAATCAACCCACCATTATTGGGGATTGGACCACACCTACAAAGACATTATAATGAGAAATGAATAACATTCTTCTCTTATATCAATTATAGAACAAACCTTTTGTGATGAAGAAGTGAAGGTTTAATCATGTGTTAATTCCATGAATGAATAACTTGATCATATAGAAAAAGATTTTACTTGGGATCTTGTTAAGAGACCATAAAATAACAATTTTATTAGAAAAAAGTGGATCTTAAAAAATGATTAGAAAGGAAGTGTGATCTTGAACTAAGGTGCACTTGGTGTGTAAAGGATATGAACAAATATAAGTCCTTAATATGGAAGAGTATTTTTCTCTAGTATCTCTAGTTGAGTTAATTAGGCTCTTCCAAGATATGAAAATTAAAAGGGGGTACAAAGTTTATTACATAGATGTTATGACATCATTCTTAAAAGGTGTTCTAGAAAAAGAAGTCTAAATTGAAAAAATAGTGGAATCTCTGATTAGAAGTTATGAAAATAAGTTATTTTGAATAAATAAGGATCCTTATAGTTTAAATAATGCACCATGTGAGTGGTATTATCAAATAGATTCCTATATAAATAAACTGACTAAAAGTTGATTTTTTATTATAGGGAATAAAGGAGGATACAGAGCACCCCCTTCCCAAAGTCTTGAAGGATGGCGGAAGTGGTTTAAACCAAGGGCATCTCCCTAGACAAAAGACAAGCACTCCATGGGAAGGGATCCTGAGTTATTATAAAGAACCAGCTCATCCTCCTGACTTCCAATCCATGAAAGTGCTTATGCTATGAAGTTAGCCTCCCTCTAACAGTGCTTCAAAGTCCGCCCAAGATCAGTTGCCAGCGCACATATTCGGATCACATAAACCAGATCCCAGGCCGGTTCCTAAACGCCACACACTAACCTAACGAGGACCTCAGAATCTGATTGCACCTCATCAACCAAAAAACCAACCCTCCGACAAACTATGATTCCTATGAGAAGTGCCCTCACCTCTGCACCCAAAGAGCTTCCAGGACCAAAGAACGTGCTGCCTATATAAATAAAAAAATAAAAATAAGGAGTTCAAATAATAATCTATATGTGAATAATTTGTAAGGAGAACAATTTTGATGCTTGTGTATATGGATGATATTATATTTTACCGAAGCAGTTATGGATCAATGGATTAATTTTATAATCACATGAAATAATAATTGTAAACATCCAAGATTGGTGAACTTACACATACTTTTTTGGGCTTCAGGTGATTCAAAAGAAGTAATACACTTTTATTTCTTTGGAAAATTATATAAGAGATCTTCTGAATTAATTCAATATGCATGACTCGAAACCAATATCGAATCTCATTGCTATTAAATTAAATCATTGAAATCATGATGATGGAAAATATTTGGATCCCACCTTGTACATGTGGTTCATTGGAAGCTTATTTTGTTTTACAACAACACGAACAGACATCATCTTTGCAACTTGTTTAGTGGATCACTTCCAAATTAATTCAAAGGAGGATAATTTTGTAGTAGTTAAAAAAATCTTGAGATATATTCTAGGTACCCACAACATTTTTTGTACTTTAAATAAAGAAGAGATAAATAATTATAACCATTTTCTAATGTTGGCTCAGCTGGAGATATGGTGGATCAGAATTCTACAAGTGGGGTTGCAATATTCATTCAAAACAAATGTGTGGGTTGGCTGAGAAAGAAATAATAAATCACTTCATTTATTACTGTAAAATTATAGTATATCTCTATGAAAAATACCTAAACTCAACTATTGGGGTTGAAGAAAAAACTTACAAATATTGGTGATTATTTGAAGTAGTCAATGATAATATTTTTTTTATCAAAAACAATGCAATTGTGCTCAGGAAAAAAATATTTCAACACTCTCGTAAAAAACATATTGAAATCACATACCATTGAATAAAATAAAATTTTGAATAATGTGTGACTGAAATAGAAAATTTCAAAACTAATGATCAAGTGAATGACATTCAAACTAATCATTTTGGTAGTGCCAATGTTTGAGAAACATCAGTTGAAACTCAGTGTTCATACACCTCTAATTATATGAAGAGGTTATGGTTTATCCTCTCTCCTAATTTTTTTAAATGGTTTAATATATTTTTGTATGTGGTGTAGTTAAATGGGGGATATTTTATCCAGTGTGATGTTTTTTGGATACTTATGGGAACAATACTGTTTCATTGGATTTATTTCCAACGGGAGAGGATGGAGAAATTCAAAATAATAGAGGTTTTCATGAAATGAGGTCTCTCAAGACATGATATCCTCCCTAGAAATCTTGTTTTCTACATTGATATTTTCACATGTATACTTAGATTTATAGATGAGTTATTTCAGGACAATCAGGTTTTTGTTCTAGCACTGTGCTTTATTGAATTCCCTTATGATTTCCCACAAACCCAAAGGGGGGTGGTTTGGAACAAGGGTTTTCACATCCTTATATAGATTTATTTTTCTGTTAGTTTTCAATCCACACTGGGTTGATAAAAGAGTTTCCATGCCAAGTGATCTTACATTATAGGTGGAATAAATGTTTAAAGTGGTGTTGTTTCCTAATATTTACCAAATTTTGGGTTTCAGAAATTTGGGGGATGGAGAACGTTGTTTCTGAAAACGGAAATATTGTTGTGAAAAGAAAATAGATGCATGAAAAGGATAAAGAGGCTTCTCGAGTTACATGAAAGGGAATTTTTGAGGCCACCACATCAAAATTTAGTAAAGTGATGTGTCTCAGGTATGTTCCAAAACTTAACTAAATCTGAAGTTACATGACATAATAAGTGTTTTTTGTTCCCATAAAATAGTGGTGACGTTGCACAAAGTAGTGAGTTGCGTGCTAAGGGCAATGTCAAAATGATAATGTTTAGAGAACCACCGAATTTTGGAAAAAAGTTGATCTTTATGTTGTATAAAACCATATTGTATGAACCCATTAAATATAGATAGAGTTTAATTAAAAGGGTGACAAATAAAAATTATAGTTCAGTGAACTAAGAACATTCACATGAGGAAAATGGTGCACATGGAATTTGTGTGAAGCGTCACTAGCATCTATAAATAGGTGAGTACCTCTAAACTATAGGGGAGGACTCTTAATATTGATTCAAATCCCTTACTTCATGAATGATTTTGGTGATGTATATTTTTTCAACAAAACAAAATTTGAGTGACAACTGGAGTGCAATGTGAAAGTACTAATGTTGCACAAAAATTGGGAAGTTGTGTGAAAGTAGAAAAGTTGCGTGAAAACTGAGGTGTTTCGGAAAAGTAAAAACAATTAATTAAAACTAAAGAGTTTTGTGAGAGTAAATAAATAATTGGAAGATGAGGACTTTTGTGAAAGGAAAAAATGTAACACGCATGTAGAAGAGTTGTGCAATCAGTAGCTTTTGAAAATTAGTTTGAAGTGAATAGTGCATTCAAGAGGATCGATTCTAATATATGGTTATTGACACATTGATATTTTTTCCATGCACTTTTACATAAAATTCATGATTTGAACCTCAATAAGACACCAAATGATGAGTATGATTAGAAATACATCTTTATAATGGATGAAGGAGTAGATTGGATTTCCATGTGTCATGACGGAAAGTGTTGTTGATGAGGATGAAAATGTTCATGGTGTGACTCTCTATTTTTCATGGGGGATAGTTATTATAGTGAAGGGACATTACTATAGCCCAACATATATTCCAAGAAGGGGTTCTCGGGCATATCCCATGTGGTATATAAAAGTTGGTTTTCCAAGGTGGTTTGACTAGGTGTCCCCACATGAACACAACTAGCTCATACCACCTGCGAGACCCTGAAGGCGCAGCCCCCTTGCGCAATACACCTATTCTAGGAAATTGTTCCTACCACCTATGCATGCTAAAAGATATTCCACCCCTTCTTGGGACACCTACATTGTAGACCTATTCCATGGACCTTCATAGAAAACCTCCTTCACCCAGGGTTCCTTCTTTTCTTATAAATAAGACCCTTGGGCTCCTCATTTCAATGAATGAAAAACTAGAAGAACCCCCAGATCACTTATTCCATAGAACCTTCACCCAAGTCCACTAAAAATTCTCAAGTATCTCTCTAAAACCTGAGAGAAGATATAATTAAATGGGATAAGTATGATCAAAGTACCTTCAGGATCAAAAATACAAGATACCTATTCAAGGATACTTATTTCATAATAAGAACCCACCCATGTGAGGCCCCTTATTTAAGAAAGGACCTATACAAGACTCTTCCAAATACACTATAAGAGACCTAATGTGATTAGGTCAAGGCCTCACCCAAGTTCTATTTCACCATTATTACATTTACTAAGGCATATATTCCAAACATATTAGCCTTGTGCCAAGCACTTTTAGTTCCTCTTATGACCTGCATGGTCCTCCTATATGGAATACCTATTCCGATCACTTGTGCCCAGAACACACATGAGTCACCCTTTGATCCCTAGTCTAAAGCTACCTATTAAAGGTCTCTTCTTTCAATGGTTTCCTTATCTGAAATTGACTAAGATAAAACCATAACTAAGACCTCCCAACTTAAACAACCATGAGAAAAGGAACACTAGAGTGTTTCCCATTTGAATTTGTATATATATGGTTATAGGTTTCTAGCAATAGTTCTACCAGATGGTTAGGATTATCAAGGCACATTTTTATTTGTATATCTATGGTCACAAGGACCCATACACTAAGGATAGTGTTGGTATGTTCCTGATATTCTATTCGGGGGATACGATCATGTCATTCTCTTCTTGTCTATGAGACTGGAAACCACAAGTTACTATAATTGAGTATAAGAACCCCACTTCATTTTCCATTCAACATTGAATCGGATATTCATCCCATTGTGGGACCAGTTTTAGGGCATCCCTCCTGGAGTAATCCCATAACCTTTTATGTAGGAGTTTTTAGTCTTTCTTATCTATACCACCACATCCTTCACCTTAATTAATTCCTTACCTTGGACTC
Organism: Viscum album; assembly: GCA_963277665.1. Lineage (NCBI taxonomy): Eukaryota > Viridiplantae > Streptophyta > Magnoliopsida > Santalales > Viscaceae > Viscum > Viscum album. Next base: position 1,381,445,226 of record OY728143.1, on the reverse strand, counting down.
ATGTTTAATGTAAAGTGAAAAGAGCGAAGTGATTTAGTTGTGACCTCATCTGTCATAGATCCAACCTTTTCCACCAGAAAATGAGGAAAAGTGTGTGGTTTATCGAATCTTCAGTTTCCTCTTGTTTTTTCACAACAATCATGACTCATGTGGGCTTAAAGGATAGTGATGATCATGACACCCTCACAATCCAATTGAAGGATTGAACTACGATAACTATGATTCCTTATCTAACTAGTATACATATGAATCCCACTTAGGGACCAATCTCAAGAGGCATCCCCCTCAAGAGTAAGCCCCAATCATAATTCCTTTAATCTGAGTATCCTCTTCCAGAGAGAACCCCAAGTTAAGCCTCCAAATCACCATGAGTTATAACATTACTCATGGTCCCTTCAGAGGGTATTTCCCATTTAGAAGTATGCCCCAACCTATTATCTCAATGTTCTATACTCCCCTGTGATACATTCCATTTAGGGCCTCAATAGGCATGGATCCTCACTAAATAACTACATGGGATTTGATTCCCATCCAAATGGGATATGTTGGAAGCCACTCTAAGGTTCAAACCCAACACCCCCAAACAACCCTATTCTTTTGGTTCATATCCCCAGTATGGTCTAATTCAATTTAAAAACTCATATCATTTCTATGTTCCTTGGTCCACTTTGGTACAGGTCCCACACAATACATTTATCGGGCACATTCCACCTTGACCTCCTTGCCACATTACGTTAAACTGTATGTTTAGGTTCTTTTCACATGACCTTAAATGGTATGATGTGTCCCATTAAGCGACACTAAACTATGTGGGTTTTTATTACCTTTACATGGATACATAGGAATCTCATCTATGGGTTTGATCCCAACATCAAACCAAATTTCATCTCCCTTGATGATGATAAACTTTAGACTGACATTCATCTACTTGGATGACAATAAACTCCAAAGTTCCCCACTATGTGGCTAGATAACTAGTATCATTATAATTATTACCAATGAATCACTAATTATTATATAATAGGATACCACTTATGGAGAATCTTGGATATTTATAGATATATCCATTGATGAAGAACCTCGAATACATACAAATGATTTGACCTTCCATGCATTCTAATAATTGATTTCTAATTTCATGGTAAACCCACATCTTACATGGGAATTAATGATGGATTCATGAAAATATATTAAATCTATAAAAGAGTCACATAGTAGGAAAAATTTCCACTCAAAAGGGTGTGGTGGGAACAACCTCAAACCCTCTTGAACTATGTGAGTTCTTAAGCATTGTGGTTCAAAATTCCAAACAAGAATGTACCATGGGAATGTAGATACCTATAGATATAGAACCATTGGGTGTTTCTGATTCCATGAATTAACCTATTGGAAACCATTTGGAAATAGAAAACCATCATGGGGCATAAAATCTAAGGGAAACAAAAAAAAAGGTGAACCTGGTGTGAATACTTAACCAAGATGATAGTGTCACCCACTTGTCAAGCCCCTTTAACTTTCAAATGAAAGGAAACTAGATGATGTAATAAACCAAGAATGTATTCACTCTAAATGATATGAATATTTGATAGTATTTCCTTATTTTTGTTTTCCATATATATATATAAACACTCTTTTTCAGAACTTCCTTTGATCCAATGGCTTCATTCATGTTTTCACCTATAAACACCCTGAATACTGCTCAAGATGGATCCTCATCCACATGAAGGAAGCCATCATCAATCCATTATCTTTAATTTTGGGTCTCTAATGTACTTGTTTGATAGTACTATCATCATGATACCATCCAAACCATAGAGGCCAGCTGAAATCCCGCTAACTCAACAATCACTATCGATCATCTTGCCAACGATGACCAGTGGTCATGAAATAGATGGTGTTGACCATCGTCTTCAACTATTTTTGGAGCTTATCCACAGAACCCAACCACTAGTCCCTCCTAAAGTTTACATAGGTGGATTTGGAGGCCACTTATGGACTTATCCTGATGAAATAAATTCATTCTCAAGGGATCCTTTCAATAATCACCACAACCAACGTTGTGTAGCAGGGAAACCTCAACATGATGATGACGTCTCCTTCAAATTTCCTTCCTAGTTCCTTAAAACCCAGGTATGAAAAAAAATCCTATCAAGGATGAAAATCAAGAAATAGGGAGTATTTTAACACTTTTTCCCCCTTCAGAGAAGCCAACCAACCTAGTGTGGTGACAAATAGTGAGTTGGCACATACAGTCATCCTCATTAATTCAGCAAGCCAGTAGACTCACCTAGAGGCATTAAAATAAGACTTATAACCAAATAAGGTGGAATTCTATTCATAGAAACATACACATACCATCATCCATCAATCCTATTAGTAGCCTCATTTAGAAGTACACAGAGAATCCAGTCGGAATGTCCCAATGACAAGTAATGGGAAGGCTCAACTCTCTTCCCCCACACATGAGTACTGTCAGTATCCAATGGTAGTAATGGAAGGAATAGAGAAAGAACATAAACCTCATCCATATATGGAATGGGTATAATTTCCTATTCCGTTTGATGAAGTCACCAAGAATATCTTAGAAATCATAAAAGGTCAAACACAAATTATTGGCCACATCTTAAATACTTTCAAGGATATCATTATGGAAATGATAATAGTTCTTGAGGTAAGAACACATAACTATTTCCCCACAAATGGGGTGTGTACACAACATAACACCCCATAGTAGACACATACCTTTACTAATTTCCAAGAGAGTCATGGGAAAAATTCCCAAATATTATATTGACAAATGGGTCAGGAACATACAATTTACCCATTCATAGGTAATTGGGTTATTCTAATGGAAACTCCAAGGAAATAATATACACCTTCCCATGAAAACCACTCTTCCCTACATATGGCCCCAATTACTTGTAATATGGCATCCAAGAAGAAGTATTATCAAATACAGTTGGAGAATCAGGAGTCAATGTTTTATATGGATCTTCTCAATGATGTAGTTCTTGAATCCATCAAACATTTATCTATGGAATCTCAAGATCCAACCCTCCCATTACAAAATTACAATTGAAACAGTAGTAATTCTAAAGGTATTTATCATAAAATTTCTCATTAATTCTTACATCTTGATGATCTGGCCAATCATGAGAGCCTATATCTTGATAAAATCCTAGATTACACTCCATGTGTCTAGAAGAACATGGATTAAGAGAGATCATCCCTTGTTTTAATCCACTATGGTTTTCCTCCCCATAATGACATACACTATGAAATTTATCCACATAGTTATGCTTCGCGTTGTTAAGAGATTTCTCCTATTTTAAATGTAGTGATTGAAATAACACTTACCATGAGGAACTTTAAAACACAAGTCCATTCAGGTTTAATGCCTTTTTATGGGAAGGATAAATCCTTTTTCAATATATAGACATCCCAAATTGACAATAAGTCTTCAAACCACCCCTGGGCTGCTTACCTTCCAACATAACTGAGTAACCCCATGTCAATCTTTATGATTATGATAAAATGATAGAAACACCCCAATGTGGGTCTGATCAGGTAGTGTTGCCTCTCAAAAAGGATGAAGAGGATATGTTAAACATGGAAAAACAATTAGATAAAGCTGAAATACCAGTCATCTTATTTCCTTTAGAAACTTCTCAATACATCATTCTAGAAGTGTTGATAGAATATTGTTTGCATGTCATCCACCTCAATATATGGAAAACTATTTTTCACATAAAATAAAAGTTATTACCTTATTAAGAGTATAAGACTCTCATTATGGTAATAAAACGATTGTTGTGAAAAAATTACTTTTCATCTTTTTTGGCTTCCTGACATCCCAAGATAGAGAAGTGATTGAGATCCCTTCAACATTCATGACACGAGGCATTAATGAGTTTGTGAAAACTTATTACAAATAACCCATCTAGTGTTCGTAAGAGATGATGAGGTGTAAATTGAGTATATAATTTCACTACACTCACAAGACTATAAATCTTTTCAAAGGAAAATCATGAAATTTCATTGCCCTAAGACGACTAAAAAAGGAATCTGTTCATGACCAAAGATATGATCAACCAGAATAGGCTCTGATCGTCTCTCACCGATGTTAGTCTAGAAGAGACAAAGTTGTTGACATAATTTTTCCTCAATCATATGAGAACATCGATCAGAAATCTCTCTTAGAGAATGTCACCTATTAGATGGATAAAATTTCAAAAATAGAACAAGGGTCTTCTGAAATGGATGATTTATGAGAGTGATGAATAATGTACCTATCTCACATTCAGACTAGAATCAGTAAAATCAGTATGGAAACTATGGTAATATTAGCCACAATAGTTCATGAACAACCCCATCCTATAGGGATGGGGGATTTTTTAACCCAACCCTCAAGATCAGCCAACCAAGCTCAAAGGGTTGTGAAGGCGGAATAAAAACAGCTCCATCCCTCAATGCTAGGGGCCTTTTCCCCTCAACAATCACTACCTTAGTGAGAACCAGTCTTCTCCTGAGTAAAGAATATGTCATGGAGTGAATGCTCTCAATTTTTCCTATTCTATGGTCCATTACATTCACTTAGAATATTTATGACTAAATTCTCTACATATTCCCTTTGGATTACTATCCACTGAACAGATCTGAGGGAGCCAACAAAGAAGAAGAAAAGGTATTATAGAGGGCATAGAAGAAGGTGATCTCACTAAGATTCCAACATAATTAAACTGAGGCATTACACATATATAAACATCATGAATGATTTCATTAAAGACCCTCCAGAACATAAGTCCAACTTAGAGGAATCAGAAGGGGAATTTCTGATTCAGAATCCAATCCACATTGAAAAAAAAGAAGTAGGTGTTTGTACCCTAAACAAGATAATTTCTATAAATCTATAAAATCCTTCAAAAAAGCCTCATTTACTTCTTAAAAATGCAGTGAATAGGAAAAATGGTGAGTGTCATACTATGTCTCATCATCCCCTCAGAGAAGGATAATATATTTTGCTAGAGGAAATATTTTCTCCACAAGAGTAGGAAATGAGAGAGTTGAGAAAACTCAATACATATTTACTCTAATATAGTATTCCTACTAGATATGCTCTATAAATAGAACATAAACTCGAACATCCATTTGGTGAACCTAAACAAAGGGGGTTTTCTATAATGACTAAAGTACATTGGGAACATCTACTCAATGTGGGACATCATCCATCAATATATATAGATCACACAACAACAGATCAAGAATTCCCTACATTGGGTAGACATCCAAAACAAGGTTAGGAACATCCATACATGCCTTACCTTATTGGTTACCCATGGAAGATAATAGCGGTGCCGCCACCAGTGGTTCAGCCAGTCACCACACCCATTCAGTCCCCAACTGTCACACCTATTCGAGACCTCGATCAACTGGACATTTCCTCAATGCTTATGAACTCCATTAAGTCTTTAATGGTTTGATTTGAAGCCATGGAAGGATGGTTTCTTCTAGTACATAAAAAAAGTCTTACCCCAAATGGGTGGATCCTACCCCTCCCCTTACAAACTTTGAGAATCTCCCATTTACAATATTTAATGGATTAAGAGACCCAGAGTTTCACTTGAACCATTTTGTCTCTCGTTTCAATCCCATGATGGGGAACCCTAAGCAGTAGGATGCAGTGAATCTTCAATGCTTCATACAATAATTCTAGGGGCTAGCCTTTGTATGGTACATTATTTTTCACTCTCAATCATTCACAGGATGGGAAGATCACCGTTAGAAGTTTTTTCTCTAGTTTATCTCAACACTGCTAAAGACAACATTAGTTGATCTCACGAACTACAAGAAAAAGTCTAATGAAAGAGTCTAAGATTTCATTTCTCGTTTGAATGGATTGACATACTCTTTAAATATATCACTCCCTAAAGAAGATTTATTTTCTATATTTTTATAAAATCTCCATGAATAGTTGTGCACATCATTTATCCTTACGAAATACACATGAGTGTTTTTATACCATGCCTAAATTTCCCAATAGGTGGATAACTCCATCACAGAGACCAAATAAAAGTCTTGGGTAATTACATCAATCCACAGAAGGAGAACAGGAATGGTAGTGGTTGCTAAAGTTAAACATAAATAGGCCTCTATAGCCACTCCTACCTCAAATATTGCACCATAATATAGGGATCCACCACCTGACCATTAATAGTAATGATCACCTCTTCAATATGATCAAGGAGATCAAAGGTATAAATAGTTTGAAGTGTTCAAAAACAAGTTCTATTCTTTTTGAAATGACCAAGTCACCGACAACTTTATCTCAGTTTTGGAACACAACTTAGTCCAATTTCAAAATCCCACAAAACCTAAGAAAGAAGGTTACAAGGATCTCTCAAACAATTTCTGCTTTAATAAAATGTTGGAACATCCCATCCAACAGTTTTTTGTTTTCAAATACCTCCCAAAAAAGATGGTGGATTCTGGGTATGTGAAAATAAAAAATTCTCAATCCCAGGTAGCATATGTTTCTATTACCAATCCAGAGAAGGAAGGCAAGTGGAAAAAAGTTAAATGAATGAGTTCACATAAGTTTGGTGACTGGGTGGTCAGAAAAAAATAAACCAAACTAATGCCATTATACAAACATAGTTGAAATATAGAATGTGCCTCTTACCACTTCCGCTATAGTAAAGCTAGCTTCATCAAAAACCCAGTCCTATGAAGGCCAATACCCAAATAAGTAACATGGTTTGAAGGATAATGATCATGCATAAGAAGATGATCTTATGTAAAATACAATGTTATCATTTAAATTAGTATATTTCTTGTCGAATATATCAAAATCATAGGTATTGCCCCTCCCAATGGTACAACAAGAGTTTCCCACTAGGCGAAATCTTCATCTAATGAGGAGTTTATTTTTAGTTCCATTAATGTAATTTATATAATGGGTCCCTTGTCAAATTATGATTCTGATTATGGAACTGATTTACCTACACTGGGTTGGGGATCTAGGTGAAGAAGTTATCAAGGTCTAGGGTGTAGGGGAAGAAATGGTTATACTAGGAGCCACGAAATCAACCATACCCCTAATAGAACTTTTTATACAATTGAAACTCATTGGAGATCCCTCCAGAAAGCTTAGAAGGAGTAAAGGAACCTCCCAGTATATGAAAGATTCTTCCCTAACAAGATCATATTTGATGACTAGTTAGAGGATATGCCACCGCCTCCTCAGTAGGTAGGCTGACCTAACAGAATTAATCTTCCAAGAACAGAAGTGGTTCTAGTTCCTTCCCCATGTGACAGTCCATCCACATCAAAAAAATAAGTTCCCAAAGAACATGTAAATGAGAATCTCTATGTGAGATGATGCATACCTCTGAGAAAAAAGTATATTTTATTGAATACATATGCTTATGTGGTGTCCAAGTTATCAATAATAGATTCCCTGAGCCTTTAAATGGATCTCCAAGAAGCACTTATAGAAGCTTTTTAAGCCCTAAAGAGTTTGAATATGTGGTTAATATTGTAGAGGTTTACTGTAAAGAGTATTATCTAGCTGAATTCCATGCAGTTATATCTTTTACGGACATGGATGAGGATGTTTTCATAAAAGGACACAACAAGATCCTTTACCTATATATCAGGATTAATGAAAATGATGTCTAATAAACCTTTATTGACAATATATTAGGGGTCAATCTCATTATTATCTAGACAGTTCCTAGACTGTGTCTTAATAAATCACACCTATCTCTTTCCACTAGGATGTAATATGGTTATGATCAGAATGGGAAATATCCTCTTTGAGTGATTACAGATAGAACTTAGTTTGTGGATCTTGGGTCTAATTTAGAATTCATGGTTGTCCAGCAAGACACATCTTTCAATGTTTTTCTCGGTAGACCGTGGATAAATCAAAATATGTTCATTCCTTAATTTTAATAAAAATGTGCTATATATTTCTTCAATAGTAAAATCTGGACTTTACATGGTGAAGATACCCATTCAAATCTTGTGAATATATGTACATTGATACGGAGTTCTATCACAAAGTAGTGAAGAAATAAATGGCTAATGATGGTTCCCGAATCAATTCCCCAAATGGTTTAGAGATTATCCCAGCTAACACAGTCATGAATCATAGTACATATTACATGCTTTATATTAATCAAATTGAATGGGTGGTCTGTAATTCAAAAATTCATTCAGTGGATTCCATAATTTTAATCATGACAATTGATCCTGATGGAACTAAAGAAGTTATCAACTCTTTAAATGATAACTAAATCGTGAATGAACTTTTTTCATTCCAAACCATGTGATTCAACAATATCTAGTTCTATCATCCTAACTAGAAATATCCTTCATGACTATAGGACAAAGTGAATAAACTCATTCTATATCCCTTGATTCCCCTTTAGGACTCCAAGAAGGATGTGTACCAGAAAGTGATCCTGAAATGATTACCACATCATCTAGATGTCCAAATGGAGACTCTCGTCTTCCCTATGAGGAATTTTTTGATCATTTCCTCTCCATGAAAAAAGGGAGTGGAGCATAAGGAACGGGAAGAAGAAAAAGATCATAGGGACACCCCTCTAGCATTCGAGGAAGATGTCTCCACCACCATGGGTAAACTCAGAGAAATAAATTTGGGTACAAAAGAATATCTACACCAACTCAAATTAGTGAGGCCATGATTCCAAAATAATTAAAGGCATGCACCTCCTTTATAAAGTGTCATTGAAATTTGTTTCCTAGAATTAAACAAAATGACATTCCTTGTCCCTGAAGTGGCCACCCATCACTTGGGTTTTCGATAAGATCATTAGCAATAAAAGAAAGTATCCAGGAGGATGCACCTGACTCACTCCTCCAAAATTAAGTCTAAAGTGGAAAAACACATCAAGGATTATTTTATCCAAGAATTAAAATACATGAAATATCTAGACAATGTTTTCCCTATGAGAAAGAAGAATGTAAAAATCAAAGTTTCCAATGATTTCCAAGATCTCAACCAACACTATCCAAAAGATGACCAGCCAATTCCAATCACATAACTCCTAATTGATGAAAATACCGGTTATCAAGCTATATCCTTCATGAATTCCTATTCAAGGTATAACCAAATCTTAATGGCCCCATAAGATGAAGTATCCATAACCTTCAGATATCCTCAAGGTGCATTTTATTACAGGGTAATGACCTTTTGTTTGAAGAATTCTAGTGCCACATTCCAACATGATTTGCGTCACATCATCAAATCCTTCTTGGAAAAATTTGTTTAATGATATGTTGATTATTTAGTGGTCAAAACAAGACAATGTTCTGACAACCTTGTGTACTTAGAGACAAGTTTCATCAATCTTCGATAGTATAATCTGAAGATGAAACCCTTGAAATGTGCTTTTGGAGTAACCACAAGAAATTTTGTTGGCTATGTTGTATGCCATCATCGTATTGGGTTTGATCTTCATGAGACTAATGTTAAACTTGTAATGTCACCTCATCAAAATTTGAAATATTTGAGAGGACATAGAGGACACTTGGGCTTCATTTGATGCTTCATATCCAACCTAACATTCAATTGTTTACCCTTCACCAAATTGATGAAAAATTGGGTCACTTATTAGTGGACCAATTAACATGAATAATCATTTAATTCCCTTATGAAATACCTCTTGAGACAACTAGTAATGATGAAATGTATTGAAATAAATTCTCTCATTCTCTAAGTAATAGTCTTAGAGAAATCCCTAGGTGTATTCCTCAGAAAAAATAATGCTTTTGGGAGTGAAAACAACCTTTATTAGCTCATCTATACCATCATCTAAGCAGAAACCTGATATTTAGATATTAAAAAGAGCATTATGGAATTAATATTTGTCATTCATATGTTGAGGAACTACCTACAACACCATGATATGTATTTGGTATCCCATAATAACCAACTGGAATTTATCCTCAGTCGTCCTATACAGATAGTACTTCTAGTACAGTGGGGAAATTATTAATTAGTAGATCGATATGAAATTTATGCCTCAGAAAGTATTAAAGTGTTAGGACTCAACATAATTTCATTCTAAGAATAAATCTATAGAAGAGACATCAATTAATATTAAGGTTCATGATGAAGAAATCCTCTCTATTCTAGATAGCCCCTAGAATATAGAGAATGTATATTTATGGTGATTTTATGAGTTCAATGGGGAGAATAATGGAAGACCCTAAGCTCAAAAAAATGTGTTATGAATTGTAATTATCTTCTTAGAGAATGAAGTGATTCCATACACCTTCATATTATTATAAAGTGGTACTAACAATGAGGCAGAATATAATGATCTCATCACAGGTGTAGAATTGTCACTTCAAATACTGGTGAATCATATAGAAGTCAAGGGTGATTCATATGTGATAATCAAGAAGATCAATGGGTACTACACAATTCAAAAAATAAGAGTTAATCCCCCTGTGTGATTATGTTCGAGGGTTAATGGAATAATTCCCTTTATATCCAACATTTTCTTACATACCATGGTCATAAAACACCAAATTTGATACATTGTAAAATGCAGCTACAACTTTGGTAGATCCAAATTGGGATGAAATATCCATTAGTATTTCTCATCATCGAATGGTTTCCACTTTTGTTTAGATTATAACATAAGAGATCAATAAAATCAATCTTATCCCTATGTTTTATGGTCTTACTATGGGATGGATGACACCCATCCTGGAATACCTCCAAGATGGAGAACTTCCACCAAATATATCTAGGAAAGAGAAGATTTGGGTAAGAGAGGATAATTTCACTCTTTATTAGATCCCAAATAACCCAAAATTCTTCTACATGAGAGGCTTTGATGGAGTTCTTCATAGACATGTTGATAGAGAAGAGTTCTCATCTATTAATGAAGAAGAACAAGTAGGATCCTATAGTGGCCACCAAGCAGTGTATAGGCTTTCTGATCAAATCTGAAGGCTTGGATACTTCTTTCCTTCGATGATGTTGGATTACACAAAATTCACTAAGAAGTGACATCCCTTCCAAGTGCACACCAATTTCCTACATCAACCCCTAGAGTTTCTATATATAACTAAATACTCTTAGAAATTCTCCACATGGTAATGGATATTGTTAGACCATATCCTCCAGCTGTGGATAAGAAATTCAAGTATATCCTTATAGCTACCGATTTCTTCTATAAATGGGATGAGTTAATACCTATTAGAGAAGATAGAACCAAGATAATCATTATTATTCTCAAATATAACATCATTACTAGATTTTGTGTCCCTTATACCATATTAAAAGGCAACAATGCCAATTTTTATTTTCCTGCGGTGGAAAAGCTATATCAGGAATACAATATCAAATCCAACCATTCATCCAGCTATCATGCAATGGCCAATGGACAGATAGATGCTTTTAACAGGGCCCTATTAAACATACTCTAAAAGATGGTGGATAAAGGTAATAAATTGGGGCCTGATAATATATTTTATGCCTTATTTTCTTATTAGACTATAACTTGCACTGCAATATGGGAAACCCCAAATTCATTAGTGTATGGAAAAGAAGTAGTATTTCCTATTGAGGATCAGTTTCCATTGCTCTATATTGCCATTTGTGACTAGCTATTTGTATATGAACAGTACCAAAAATGACTAGATGAATTAGAGAGACTGGATGAAAAGAGATTTCATATTGTCTATCACATGGAGGTATATCAGAACCAGATATCATGGGCCTTTAACAATAAAGTCAGACATTCTTCATTCCTATAAGGATAATTGGTATTGGCCCATAGGACTCCAAGGATTCTATGAAATAATCTTCCTAGACATTATCAAAAGTGGGAAGGACCTTACTCCATACACAATATATATTCTAATTCAATGTATTTATTAATATCAATTATTAGAGAACTCACTACAGTTCTAACCAATACAGGTTTCCTGAAGAAGTAATTTGTGTAATCACAAAGGATTCGTCTCATCTATTGGATGTTAAACTGCATAACTCCATATACATCTATGTTGCAAAATGTTAAACTGGGTAGAATAATTTTCAATGCCGCATGATAATGAACTGAACGACATGTGGTATTAGTCACATTACCTAAAACTAAAAAAACCATTTTTCATCACCACATGACATTAAACTGTATAGTTAACATCTCCCTCATTTGACATTGAGAAATACCCCAATGATACAACAAGTAGAAACTCATTGTGACCACTTAAAAAATGGGTTGCTTCCATGCATAAGCATCAATAAAATCATTATCACTCCCTACTAGAAATCTAGCCCTATTTTCCGCTGTGTTTGGAATAGACCTACATATGATATTTTTTTACAGAACTATGTGTTCCTTGATTCTCATTCTAATGAGATATGTAGTGACACCTATACCTTCAATATTGAGCCAATTCCTGAACATAAATAAAATATTTACCTTTTCCCTATATATGAACTAAATCTATACAAGGAACTCTTCCAGAGTGTCGGAATTAATCCCCATACCATCTGATGTCTTGGGTCTAATCATTATTCTGGAAAATATTAAATCCACTTCCTCACATAAAAACCTAGTTTGTCTGGGGAACCAATTTCAGTAACTACATATGGATTGATTCTCATCCTATTAATAAAAAAAGTGACTCTCAAATATCCTATCTCGGGTCCATCCAAAATTTCTAAAAAGGCCCCTTCACTACCTGTGTGAATGAATCAAAATTATGAAGGGAACATTTCATGAACTATTTGTGATTGGATTATTTCCCCAATAAGATACGTAGTGAATCCTAGGACCTATAACCTAGCCCATCCACAATATTTCCAACCTTTCACATCAATTCATCTCTATCCTTACCATATAACATTAAAAATTACAGAATCTCATAAATTACATATCTCTTAATTCTCATCCCAATGAGATACATAGTGATGGCTAGATCTCATATCCTAGCTCATCCCCCACATAATTGAAATTCTCTTACCCTTCACTTGTGTAACATTTTTGTTGTCGAAGAAACTTTAACCACTCCTTTTTTTCTCACACAAATAACATATCACAGGGGATTATGAGTTCTGTAAATGATTTATCTCCATAATTAAGGTGTATCTATTCACATTAAGGCAATTATAGTCCTAGATTTAAGACCATAAAAGGCACAACAGACATCCTTACCTCATGACATTAAACTACACATTCTTTTAAGAACTATGTGTGGATTGATTCTCATCCATATGATATACGTAATGATTCCCAGATCTTTAATCATCGGCCCACCTATTTTATAGCATGGAAAAGTACCTACTCTCCCATTTATTAGTTAAATATATGTGAGGATATCCAATAAGAGTTCTCACTTTACACATGAACCTATATCTACTAGAACTACATATAACTTGATTCTTGATCCAAAAATATATGTAGTGACACTTGGGATCTTAACCAATTTCCATCCACAATATTATTTTTCATGTTATAATCACTCAAAAACCATCTGTAAGATGTTAATCTATATGGAAAACATCCATGATAGATGACTTTAAATAGCATGGTACCTCAGAGAACTATGCCTAACTCGATTCTCATCCCATTTAGATACATAGTGAAGACTAATCCATAGCTCTAAGTCCCATCAAAGGGGTAAAAAACTCCCATCTCCTACAAACAATCAAAAATCTATGAATTCACTTTTATTTTGGGTCCTCTCCTTAGAGATCCCACCAAGGAAACAGGAGATGCCCACATTCTACATCTGAGTTAGATCTATATAAGGAACTCAAAATTCATGGCCAGTATCTATCCAAACATTTACTCTGTGAATTTTAATTTACTCCTTTGACATGTCACACTCCTAATATTGATTACTTTTATATCTTTATAATATTTACTGATCTTTTTTAGAAGAATGTTTGATGGTTGAGAACTCTTTTTCGTGACTATGCATTATGTGCCATAGTTGGCCTTGCTTATGTCAGCCACATAATAGGTATGTTAGCCTACAGATGCTACTATTTTTCTATGAAATATGTTCCCAAGTTTTCCATTCATAGAATAACCTCTGTAAATGTTATTTAAAATAGCAGTAATTTGACCTTTGGGAGAATCTTCTTGAGTACCTTTAATTTTTTATAATTGTGTGCAGGAACCCACAATTTAAATTCAACATTCAACCCATTATTATATGTCCCATATCATTTCTCTCTACCTAAAAGTCTCCAAGGTTTTAGTTTATATCGGTCCTTCATTTTCTCAAAGCATAATTTAATAACCTTGGGCCACTTGACCACATATCATCCATCACATCCATAATAATATGGTCAGAGTCATATGACCTAAAACTATAGACACCATACTTCCTAAATTTAGGTTCAACCTATATACAGAACGTATTCTATTGATTCATTGTAAATTATTACTTGAAATACCCCTCCATTATTTAGGAACTTTTTCTCCAAAAACCAAACTTTGTTCTTGGAGAGATCTGAATCTCCATAAACTTTCATCGGATTTTAGCGATAGAATGTCAGAATTCTCAAAAGCTCCTTTTCTTAACTATGTAGTATGCACCCCAGTTGGGCCTGTATATATATCCCACATAACTGTTCTATCTTCTTAAGGATTCCACTATTTATTGTTTTGTATGTTACCTATCTTTCCTTGCATAAAATATCCCTCATAAAATGTTTTTGGACTAGTGGTAACTTCATTCTCAAGAGATACCTCCTCTAATTCCATAATCTATTTTTCCCATAACACTATTTGGATCCATATATCACCAGATTATAGTTTAAAACTTTATCCTTCTATACCTGAGTATAGTATCACATTTATAGAAAAATTACCAAGAATTTTATAATCATCAAAACTTCAGTCAAAGCTAAAGACCTTAAATTAAAGCCCCCATAATGTCCTTACTACCTAACATTAAACCAAAAAGCATGATTACCTGACTGCATGACTTTAAAATGGACAACATGATTTCCTTGTTGTGTGAATTTAAATTTCACATCATGATTTCCTTAATACATGACTTTATACTGCACAACATGATGTCTTTTTTTCATAAATTTAAACTATATAGAATTATGTCCTTATTGCATCACTTTAAAATATAGAACATGTTGTCCTTATTGCATGAATTTAAACTACACGACATGATTTCCTTATTTCATGAATTTAAACTACATAAAAAAATTTCATTTTCATAATAAGTTAAACTACATGGTCAATTTCTTAGTCGTAGGACATTAAACTGCACGATGATTTCATACTTTGTCAAAAAGGGGCCTCCCCTTTTGAAATTGGTTACCTAACAAAATTTACCCTCCATCACACAAAAAAAATCATGTATGAGTGGTTTTCCAATCATTTCTTATTCCAACATAGGCATTTCCTTTAAATTTTGACGTCTTTCCATGGAAAACCCACCCATTGTGGTCTTGAGACATCCAAATCATAAACTTCCTTTGTCCATAAGCAATAAAATGTTGGAATTTCTGAGGACTCCTTTACCTAACTATGAAGTATGCACCCTAGTTGACCTTGAATAAGTTTACCACATAACACAAATTTCATTCCCAGGATGACACTATTTTACAATGTAGTACATTCCCTAACTTTCCTTGCCGAAAATTTCCCTCATAACAGGCTTTCAACCAGTGGTAACTTTGTTCTTAGTAGAGACCACCTATATTCTTCAATATAATGTTTTCGAATCAGAAACCCAAATTTTTTTTATGATTCCCCTTATAGGTATCTTAAGAATATTGGAACATTATTGACTATCAAGCCTAGATTAGCTTATAATCTCAAAATTTATGGCCAATATTATTCATCCTAAAACACTTACTTTGTTAGTATAACATGCATGACATTAACTTCCCATAAAAAGAGATATAGTACTAACAAGGTTGAAAAAATGTAATGGGAACTCTGGGAAAAAGTTTAGTCTTAGCTCGCTAGACCTACACTATGTATGCTTTAGGCAATATTTAGTGAAAACAAGACAAATTCCACAAAACAAGTTAATATCAACACCCAAAAAGTGAAGTCTAAGAAAAATCAAAGTCTCTCCCACTAAATCTATTTTATATTTATCTTATGAAAGAATTAGGGTAATGATATAAAAAACACAATGTTTGTAGGCTAGTCCATATGACCCTAGAAATAGTAGAACTATGCTTTCTTGGCCCCCTTGAAATAGGAAAAAATAGATCATCCTTCCATAAATGGAATAGCTCCAAACCCCCTAAAATAATGTTGGAATGTGTCAAAGTTACCTATAGTTACCTTATAACTGTATTATTTTCATTCTGAATGAATCTCATTCTAGGGGGAATTTTTTGGATAACATGAAATGTGTTGCATACAATTTGCTGAAAATTAAATTTGAAAACATCACTAAAAACCCCAATAATGAGTCTATGTATAAATACATCATTATAATGGATGAAGGAGAAGATTTAATTTCCCTGTGTCATGATGAAAAACATCATTGATGAGGCCGAAAAAGTTCACAGTGTGACTCCCTGCTTTTCATTGGGGTCGGTGGCGGTAGTGAGGGACCATCCCAAAGTGCTATGATCATAGTCCAACACTGATCATTAGCATGGTAATGGATACGTGTCCCTTGCTGAATGGGGAAGTTGGTTTTACAAGGTGGTTCTATAAGGTGGCCCCATGCGCACACAACATGCGCATACTAACTGAACGACCCAAAAGGCATGGCCTCCTATGTGATACGCCTACATCAGGAAGTTGTGCCTACTACCTGTGTGTAATATATGTTTTTACACCCCCTACATAAGACACTTGTGTCATGAAACTATTCCATGGACCTAAATGGACAACATCCTTCACATAGGGTTCCTTCTTTTCCTCTAAATAAGACCCATGGGGCTCCATATTTCAGTGACTAAAAAACTAAAAGAACCGCAAGATCTCTCATTGCTCAGCACCTTCACCACATCCCTCAAAATTTCTCAAGTAGCTCTCTAAATAATAAAATAAGATATAATTAAAGGTTATAAGTAAGATTAAAGTTTCTTTATGGTATAAAATAAAAGATACCTATTTGAGGGTCCTTCTTTCATAAAAATAAGCCTCTGACATGAGGCCCCTTTCTTAAGAAAGGACCTCCACTAGAATCTCTTAAAGAAGCCATAGAAGATACATGATGCTTAGGTTAAGGCCTCACTCATGTTTTGTTACCCCATTAGTCCATTTCTCAAGACATATCTAGTTTGTGTCGGATTATTCCCCCTTTTCAATGAACTTTCAGTTTGTCCTAGGCCATGTACAGTCCACTTTCATGGCATACCTACGTTGATCACCTACACCCATAACCTACATGAGTCACCCTTTGAGCCCTATTCCAAATCTACCTTTGGAAGGGCACCTCTTTACATGTTTCCATTATCTAAAAGTGGCCAAGATGAAACTTACACCATGACTTTAGAAATTACAAAACTATGGGAAAAGGCATGCCAGAGTGTTCACCATTTGGTTTTGTATTTCTATGGTCAGAGGTTTCTTACACAAGTCCTATGAGATGGTTAGGATCCTTAAGGAAAATGTGTATTTTTATATCTCTGGTCACGATGACCCCTACCCTAGGGATAGTGTCAGGAAGTTACTAGTCTTGTATTCTAGTGATATGACCATGTCTATACCTTCTAGTCTCTATGACCTATAGCCTCCAATTCCTTGTAGGGAGTGTAGGGATCAGACTTTATTTTCCATTCAACTTAGATTCAGATCATCATCCCACTATGGATCCAATTTTAGTGTATCCCCATTGGATTAAGGCTCTAACCATTCATGTTGGTGGTTGGAATCTTTCTCATCTCTATCACTATGTCCTTCACCTTCATTCCATCCTTAACTTGGATTAAAATCCAATGTAAATTGTAAAGAGGGAAGTTTTTTAGCCTGAGCCTCTTCTTTCATAACCCTGATATCTTCCACCAGTAAAAGAGGAGAAGTGTATGGTTTGTTGAATCATCCACGTCCTCTAGTTTCTCACAACGATCATGACTCACGTGGGCTTAGTGGTTAGTGATGATCATGACACCTACAAGATCCACCTGAAGGATTGAACTATGAGAACTCTGACTCCTACTCTAACCAAGATATGTAGAATGCCCACATAGGGATTGAGATCAAGAGGCATCCTCCTCAGAAGTAATCCCAAATCATAATTTCCTTAATTTGTGTATCCTCATTGGGGGGGGGGACACTTAGTCAAGCCACAAATTCTTTGTGAGTTAAAACATCCCTCATGGTCCTTTCACAAGTTATATCCTTATCAAGAGTAAGCCCCAACCTATCATCTTAAAAAGGATATACTCCCCTATGATACATACCCTTGAGGGACTCCATAGGAATGGATCCTCACTAACAAACATTGTGGGATCTAATTCCCATCCATATGGGATACAAAGGAAGCCTACCTAAGGTTCAAACCCAACACCACAAATCAAAACTATTTGTTTGGGTCATATCCATAGCAGGGTCTCATTCCACCCGGAACCTCATATCCTTTCCATGTTCATTAGTGTTCTTTGGTATAAGTCCCACACCAATCATTAACTGGGTACCTTCCACCAACAAATCCTTTCCACATGACATTAAATTGTATGGTTAGGTCCTCGTCACATGTCCTTAAAAGGTATGATGTGTCCCGTTAAGTGGCATTGAACATTGTGGGTTCTGATTCCTTTTACAATGATATGTAGGGATCCCATCTATGGGTCCGATCCCTATATTAAAATAATTTTTGTCTCCCTAGATGATGATAAAATCTAGAGCGACCTTTCTCTACCTAGATGACAATAAACTCTTGAGTGCCTCACTTCTTGGAAAGAAAACTAGTATCTTTATAATTATTAACAAAGATTCTCTAAGTAGTATATTAGAGGATACCATATATAGAGAAAATAAAATATATACAGATATCTCTATTGATGTAGAACCTCATATAAATATAAATGATTATGAATTCCATACAAGCTAATAATTGATTTCTAATTTCAAGGGAACCACACATTATAATTGGTAATTAATGAAGGATTCATGAACAAATCAAAAATCTATAAGAGATACTCAGAGTAGGTAACAATTTCCTCCCAAAAGGGTGTAACAATCCTGGCCTCTCATCCTCTCAAATAATGTGATTTATTAATCATCACAGGTCATAATCTGTTAGAAGTGCCTAACTTTGGAAAGTAGGTCCCTATGGATACAGAACCATTGGGTGTTTCTGGTTTCCTGAATTAACACATTGTAAACTATTCAAAAATAGAAAACAATTACGAGGAATGCAATATGAGGAATGAAATGGTGTAATAATATTCTAATGAAAATTAGGGACAAAGAATTATATACCCAATATGTTCATATTCCCTTCAAGTCAATAAACAGAGAAAGAATTCACCTAGGGTAGTGACCAAGGGGGATTCCAAATAAGTGATTCGAGGGAGGTAGTTTGTTATTAATACAATAATTATAAAGTTAGTCTGCCTTTCATGGATTTACCATGTAAGAACAATATATTCCACAATACCTAGTGAATCTTAGTGGATGCAGGTAAAACTATTGCATTATAGGTGTATTTTCCTCGGACTAACCCTTGGTCTGAATGAAGTAAAATTATATTGTTGTGTTTCTATTTATTCATATGCGTGTTGAGTATTTACATGATTCCATTAGACATGTTTAACAAGTTCCTACCAATTTAGGGACAAAATCCATCTCATTGAAAGAAAAAGGTGAAATCCTAATTCACTCCTCCCCTCTTAAGGTGCTCTTGGTTACTATAGCCTATCATGATGCATTTGTAGTACTTTCATAACATACAAGGCCAAGGGTGAATGAGAATCCCTTAAATTTAATATCATAAAACAAGTTTTTCACCCAATGGTGGAATCAATATAACTATACAAAGTGTACCAAACAATAATCCCCATTCCATGTAATTTTGATTTTCTATGTACATGGGTAAACTAATCCAAGGAATAGGCTCATTACCAAATTCCAAAACGTTATAATATCTACGCTAACCATCCCCAAAAATTAATATAGAAGGAATATAATCTCCTATGATACCAATTTGTAGCATCCCAAGACCATATCACTCATAAGTAATAAAGACTGATTGGCCAAATGTCCTTACGCATGCCTCCCCACATTCCAAAGGTCACTAACTAGTAGCAAGGGCCTAGGGTGTATCTATGGGGAGACTATTCCCTCTAGTCATAGTGAAGCACAATGATTGATGATAGAAAATAAAGTAGTAGAAACTGTAATAATAAAAATTATCAATAGAAGCATATGATATTAATCTAGATGAATAATATCATTATAATATTATAAAAAATAGTGATCATGCTAGGATACTATACAAAAAAGGGAATGAATGGGATATAGAGCATCAAGAATTTAAAACATGTTATACAAGAAGATAAAAAAGGAACAAAGCTAACTCTAGTAGAAATGTGAGCATTATATAAGTCCTCTATTCTTATACTCCATCATAGGAAGAAAAGAAATAAACCATAGAAAGACCCTTTACTTTGTCCATACCTACAACCAAGAAGTCTATTCAAGTACTAATCAGTGGTCAGAAGAGGGTGTGTGATATACTTAGTAGGATACCACAAACGAAGTCTAATAAAATCCAGCCAGATCATATAAAATGACGTTGTGAAAATATAAAAATGTAAAATAGAAATGTAAACTACAAATGTTTTGGCTCTGGTTCATGAAGAACACTAGGATGGCACTCCCTTCTTCAATCAATGTTGGGATACCTCTGAACATGGCTCACTATAAGAATATTATATGTATGTATGTATGTATGTATGTATGTATGTATATATATGAACTATATCCATAGTTACATATATATATATATATAACCATATATATAGATAATAGTACTATTCATGACCTAATCCACAACTTGGGCATCCATGTATAGTTATAAAAGTATCATGTCATAATAGGGTACAAGCCCAAGAATTTGATTAGGGATAGAGATTTTATCATATCCTTCAACCCAATGATTGAAATAAAACATCATTTCTAACAACATCCAGGGGAATGTGGAACATCATGTATACCATTCAATACATGTTTTTGAGATGTCATTCCCATCATTACACATCAATAGAGCATGATGCGACATGTCCAGCACTATCCTTAATTGTGTATTTGCATCTATTGTACATGGGAATTTAATAATAATATTAATTCATCATGTATGAGATGATTTAACATATTCCAAGAGAATGGTTTACAAATCATTTAACATTTCATTTTATCAAGGTATAAACCATTTTTCATGTAAGAGTCATATCATGTGGCCATACAACTCACTTTAAATTTAATTAAAATAATCCATTCTATTAGGTTGGAAACCAGCACCAATTAGATGGTTTTTGTTTGCTATATTAGCATCTAATTAATCAAGGTAATTAAATACATACATCTAAAGGGGTGTAATTTGTTATGTTGGGAAACCTTCAATAATAAACAATGGTCTATTGGGGTCTTTATAACAAGGATAACAATTTAAATAAGGGAAAACGTTTTTTCCAGGAGACACTTGTAAATTTTCGTGTGTGGCACATCAGTTCATGATATACAACAACTAGGCTTTATGGAATATTATTGGCCACTTAAAATAATGTGTTAGAGGATTACATATCAAATATCAGCCTCGTATTCAATCTTAAATGAAAGAAATCAATGAAATATAAAAAATATCTTAGAATAAGTCATATTACCTTTCTTGAAAATGGAATTCATGTGGGGGAGATGAAGGAAGAAAAAGAATGAAGGTGATTGAAAATCATATCATTAGCTCTCAAACACAACTAACAGGGAGTGATTCAAATAGCATGTGGAGTAGCTAGACGAAAACCGAGATTGAGAGGGATAATGGAGATCGAGTTTCTAGAGGGGTTTTTGTGTGTGTAAAAGAAGGTAGAAGGGATAAAGGAGGGATATTGGTTATAATACACTAGGGGAAAATGGTATGTTTTCACCTTTTTTAATCTGATCAACATATTAATGGAATAAAAGGGGATTTAAACCATAAATACCCCTATTCATAGGGTCTTCACAAGTAATTTATGTTATAAGAAGGGTTTATAGCAAAAATTAATAATTTATATCATAAACCACAGATTTAAATTTAAATTTTTTTACCAATATATTTTCTTGTAGCTTCTCTTCAAATCCTATTTCCTCTCAGAAGAACTATAATAGCTAAGGAAATATCCTTTAACTAGGTTTGGACCAACTCAACCAAACTAAATAAGAGTAAAACTAAAACTAAAATAACTAGTAGCTCACTAAAAATTCAGGATGTTACATAGGGTGTGATTGAGGCTGGATCGTTATTCTCATTTTCCCAGTGCTAGATATTAGATTGAATAATATGTGTGTATCCATAAAATAATTAATACACATCTTCAATCCTTTACCCACTTCAATCATAAAGTATGTTTGAAGGCTTTTGTTTGTTAGTGATTGTGAATGTCATAGTGTATGACATGTTATATTTACTTTCAATATGCCTGAAATGGGTTTTAAAGGATTAGAAATCTGTATTTTACTTATTAGTGTTATCATTTTATCATGTGTTACATGATATATAATAGGGAGAGTTTCTCATTTATGCATGAGATTAATGAAGTGGTGGTTTCATTTACATATGTATTATAACACGAGTAAATGATTGAGTTATTGAGGAGAATCCTTGATTGGTTTATAAAAAATACAATTTCATGTGATGGTAGTGGTTGTGTGATTCTAGATTGATTCATTTCCATTACTCAAATTTCTGTTAGATCTTCTTTTTCTATCTCCTCTTCTCTATGAGATGTTATCACACTATAGAGGAATAAGGAATCATTTTTCTAATACCAAAAAGATTTATCTAACCCATGGATACATTTAGAGGTGGTAGGATTTATTCTACCACATTTCTGACTAACATAAAATATATTTTAAGGTGTTTGAAGACATTTTAGTACCTATGATTTTGAAAGGAACTTTTTTCAAAATATGATCATTCCATCTTTCGTATATTTCATTTATATTATCCTAGGTTATCATAGTCATGTGATTCAATCACTTATTCTTGAATTCATAAAGTGTTTATATTCCCCCAATAATACAAGTAGTGTAATCAAATCATCCCATGTTTATATATTTATGGAATTATACATAGAAATTAAGAAATAAAAATTATATTTAAATATATATCTAATAGAAGAAATTAATTCATGGTTTTATTTAGAAAGTTAATATCACAACTTATGATATTACATTATCATACAATGGGGACCATAATAAATCCAAGGTTTTTGTTCTTATCATTCAATACAATAAATTTATATCATCTAATATAATTCACTATAACATGTTAAGAAAATAGGGAATCATATCATATATATGATATTATAAAAATTATTAAAAATAATATTCCATACAATGAGAGGGTATACCATAGTTTCTATTTATCAATCATAAAATACAACAGATAAAAAGGTGTATCAAATATTTTGAAAAATATGTTTCATAAAAAAAGATACAACTTGGAACCCTTACGAGAAGATAAATATGGTGTGAAAATAACTTTGAAGTATATCCTTTTTATCTTGGGAATGAGATGTTGTGGTTAAATGAGTTTGTATCATGTTTACTATTTTTTTGAAAAAAAATGATACAACTGAGATGTGTTTGGTTTGGTCCAACAGTTGTTTGTGAGGGGCTCAATGTTTTCACAATCATTTATGTCAAGTTCACCATTATTGTTCTTGAAGGAAACTCCTAATGGTGTATACATCCATAATAGGATACCGACATTCATTCCAAAGGTAGGTGGTCAATTAGTGTTTCAGACCTAATGGAACTTAGGAACTCACATTGATTGAGGGTATGGGAGGATAGGATCATCAAACCCTTTTGGGGGGAGTTTTTTGCTACTCCAGGACTCTCTGATAGATTTAATATATGTTCGTTAATCTCTTATTAATCCCGATACAGTATCAATTATCCTAAAAATAATCATAGGATAAACCCTTTTATATGTGAAGGGGGAGTTTTAGGGATTACATATGTATATATCCATGGTTTTTCGTCTATTTCCCACTAAAGGGTTGCTACTTATATGTTGAAGACAATTAACTGGGTGCTATGAATTTTTCTTTCATCCTTGGAGGTGGTTAACATTTTGAGGATGGGATTGATCCATTATGAGGAATCTGACATATCCTTCTTATAATAGAAATAAAACCCACATATTTAGCTAGACCCATGCAGTTTAACATCATATAGAAAGGACATGTATGAGGGAACTAAGGCATTAGGTACTTGAGCTCAAGCCTTGAGGAGGTGTCCTACGTATCTTGGTTATAGAAGGTATTAGATTTGTCATAGTTAGATCATGACATTGGGATTTACCCTAAGGTGGTTGACTTTATATGGGAGTGGTTATATTATTCCACTGATTGGGGATTACATACTGAGGTTACCATGGATTGTGAATATTTATAATATGAATGATGTTACCATTGAAAGTTTATAATCCCACGTGATCCATGTTTAGTGTGAGAAAAAAGGGATGGTAGATAATCAATCCCACTAAATATGGATGTGTAACTTATGTACTAGGATATCCCTTTGAATGTTTAACATAGAGATTTGGCCTTAGGAATGAGTCCTATGTATCTTGGTTTTAGGATGAATTAGAGTCACCATAGTTTGGTTATCTTCTTGTTCCACTGATGGGTGGTAGAGAATGATTAGCCCATAGGATATCCTGGTTTCTAATGGTTGGAATGTTTGAGAAATGAGGGGACTTACACTAAAGTGGATTCCCATTTGATCTTGGGAATTAAGAAGGCATCCTACTTATCCCGGTTATAGCCGAAATCAGAGTCATTATAGTTTAGTTGATCTGGGCGTACACATCTATGTCTCCCTAGTATGTGGGAGATATCATATTTTTCCACTGATCTGGGCATACACATTGAGGATGCACTAATATATAGTCTAGAAAATGTTATCATGTATAGGGAATCCTACTTGAACTGGCCTAGTCATCTGCTAGACATGGTTGATTGTTAGCCTAAAATGTCTTTATTATCTTCCTATAATGTTTTGGATGTCTAGACATATCGGGTTGTTTCACGGAAAATTCCAAATAAAATCACATTCTTCAGTTGACTTCTATGAGGGATGTCGCAAAATCTGAATGGCATGACTGAATACCATCTCATGAACAATACATACATCTCTAAACAACATTGTGAGACCTGGATGATTTTTCTTGGAGGCCATCACATGAACTCGTATGACATTACTAGAGGGTGTCACAAGATCTATATAACATTTCAAGGGGATGCACATGATCTGGATTACTTATACTAATGTCATCACATGAAAAATTTGATATTTTTGGATGGTGTTTAATGGCCTGGATTGTAATCCTGGAGGACTTCGCAAGACCTAGATGACACATATTGGTGTCTTTACATAATTTGGGAAACTTGTATGAGGAAATTTCAAGATTCAGATGGTGAGCCCCGAGGGATTTGTGATACTTGGATGGCATGCTTGTTGGGAATCATGTGACTTTATTGACATATCCATAGGACATCGCATAATCCAAATGACATGTCAAGGGGACAACATATGGCTTGGATAACATTTCTCAGTGTTTTATCATGATCTAGATGAGTCGAGTGAAGCATATAAAGACTAGTTTGTATGTTCTTCTCATAATTCTCCCATATTTTACTATTTATTTTCTTTTTTATTGCATATTTTCTATATATGTCTTTAGTGTTATCTTGTTTTAGTTTTTGGGTGACCGGGATGATATGTGGGATTTCTTTCACATAATCCATTTTGACATGCCATAAGTGCTTCATGTTATCTATGTGTGATCAGGTGAAGAACATATACTTATTGTGTGATCCCTTAGGACAATGCCCATATTAGTTTAATTGGAAGAAGAACTTGTGATCGCTTTATCAGTTGCTCTGAGAAGTCCAATCTGATGCGTAGATGTGTTAGATCTTGGATTCAAATATTCAAATTTTTTTGATGAGGGGAGGAATTTATAGGCCTCTCCACTCTAGTTATATATTTCCTTGTCTAGCATGTATTTTGTAGATTTAGGATGGAGATGGTGGTGGGATTTGGTGTTACATTATTTTTATCATCAAACCATGGGTGTCGTATGACTATCAATGACCTAAATAACATCTCATTAGTTCTCCATATATTTGATTTTTTCTAATAAAAGGGGTATTTCCAAATCATATGGATATTCCAAGGGGGTTTACATGGCTAGTTCAACATGTATTGGTACCTTCATGAGATCAGGATGTCAGTTGACAGGCATTTTCATGAACTAAGATGATTTTATTTGGGACCTTCTATGAGATAAAGTTGTCTTACCAGCGGGCCTTTGCAAGATCAAGTTTTCATTAAAATGGGTCTTATAGGACCATGAAGTATTTTCAATTGGGTTTTATGTTCAATATTAATCTCTCGTATCATATAAATCCATTCACATGAAAACCGAAAATATTCCCATCTCAAGATGATCCATTCATTTCCATTTTTTATTTCCTTGTATATTTTACAAGGGTTGGATATCTCATGAATTTGTTTGAGTTTTATCCTGTAAAATCACTCTCTCTGAAGGATATGTCTTTCATTACCAGTAGAGGGTCTTGTGGTGATGTGTGAGAATTATCATAGATAATACTTTTGTTTGTCTTTGGATTTTGAGGGGGAGCACATGATTTCCTAGACATGTCTGAAGCTCTCACGTGATGAGGGTGACATTCCAGCGGGCTCTTGCGTGACAAAGTAGACATGTCTCTAGGAAATCTTTGGTGTCTTGAGAACCATACAGGCACATCACATGAATATATAATACTACGAAAGGATTCCACCTTTTTCATATTCTTCACCTTATTTTAAATGAATTTTTGGATGGTTTTTAGGTTCCTACCTCCTGAAAAGTCATGCGACCTAAGAGATCTATTTTGCAGCCTCCGTACGATCAGTGAGTGTCTCAGATACCTTCACAAGTACAATGAGGGATTTTCAATGGGGCATCGTGTGATCTCATGTAGGTCATGTATTGTGCATAACCAATTTTCATGACCCACCAAAGGTCATTCTTTTAGATATTTACATGATCAGTGTGTCTTGGCCACCTTTTCTTCCTTTTCATTTTGAGGAAAAACTGCCTATGTTTTCGGTATTTTTTCCCTTGTGGATTTTTCGATACTCCATTGGTGGGCATCAAAAAAATTTAAATCGTAAAATATAATTTTTGAAGAAAATTTTTACCTTTATTTATTCTTAATTATAAAATGAATTATTTATTTATAAATGTTATATAAATAATAATAAGAATTATTTGGAGATATTTTTTGATTTATAATGTATTTATAAATTATTTAATTATAATGTGTTTATTTAGAACGCCCGAAGGCCATAATGTATTTACTAATTTTGATAATACCCTTTTAATTGTTGATGGGTAACCATTTTAAATAGTTCGTGGACCTGGAGGAACTAAGAATTAATACATTTCCATTTTAGGCCCAAAGACCAAACACCCAACAGTAATCCCCACCCAACTGATATTATTTTTTTTCTCCAACGTGATAGACCTATAAATCTTCTCTGTAATAAATCCCAATGCATTACTGCATGGGATTGGTACTGATAGTAAATCCTTACCCTCTCATTCATAAAACTATAAGAGAATTTTATGTGATTCATCCTTTCTCTAGCTTCATCTGAGATTGTACCTCAGTATCTTTCCTACATAATTACTACATTCAAACCCATCTATCAAATCCTAAAGCCACTTTTTCAAGACTCTTATACTAATTTTAATGTTTTTATAATTACTTAGTCAATTTTTATAAAAAACTATTAATAAATACTCCATAAATATTAAATATTATTTTTATAAATACTTTTTCAAAATTAAATTACAAACTGTATGGATTAAAATAAATTTCATATCTAATAATCAAGAGGGATAATTTATGAAGTGTTTAAAAAATAAAAAAATAAAACAGAATATATTGTATTTATATTTAAGAAATTTATGAAATTTTTTCAATGATTAATTTTAAGTATTCATACAAAAAAAATATTTATAAATTTTTTGAACTTTATAAAAAATGTTTTGATGATTGATTAGATCATGGTTTACACAATATTAACTATATTATATAGAAATCATATAAATAGTTTACATAATGATGTTTGAAATATAAAATGTTTTTATTTCAGGATATTATCATATATTTAAATTATAATTTCATGTAATATATAGTATGAAAATTTCATATAATTATTGAATATAAATTGTTTATATTCAAGAACTATAGAATGTTCATAATTAATATCTTGATTACAAAATGTTTATAGTTAGATTTCATTTTTCAATTGATCATAAGATTATTATCACATGTTTATTAAATGTTCATTTAATTAAATATTATTAACTTATTTATTATTCAAGAATATAAATTTTTTATATATTTTGGATAAGTGTATTATTTAGTTTATGTTTTTAAAATGATTCTTATAAATTTGTAATCCAAGAATTAAATTATAGTAAAGGTCAATTAGTATTTTGTTTTCATCCAACTTGTCCTCAGTTTGTAATATTATTTAATAGATTAATCATATTTGTTTAATAAAATTTGTATATATCATGTTTTATAGTTATGATGAATTGGATTCTACTTTGAGTAATGTATCACAGATGAAGGGACTTTGGGTCAGACATCCCTCTAGCCTAAAGGGTTATTCTTTATTCTATAAAGGTGGGGTTGGATATCTATAGCTATGGGCTTACAAATATATATATTCTCAATATCTAATAATTATAACCTTTACATGAATATTTCATATAACTTATGAATGAGATGCATTTGGATATTTGTAAATATGTTTGGATTCTATTTTTGGGTGAATAACACAAACTCTGGGTTCTGTAAATAGTTACATACCATTATTATTTGAACCTATTGACTGATGAGATGAAATATATTTCTAAAAATAAAATCATTATATTCATGTACGCATAAAGGGAGTAACATACGATTATATGGTGGGATTAAAATTCCTTTAAATACTAAATATTAG
The DNA here is from genome assembly GCA_963277665.1 of Viscum album. Lineage (NCBI taxonomy): Eukaryota > Viridiplantae > Streptophyta > Magnoliopsida > Santalales > Viscaceae > Viscum > Viscum album. The sequence goes on along the minus strand of OY728143.1, from coordinate 1,381,415,992 downwards.
ATTCCTTCAAAATCAATACTTATCAAAACCTTAGTCATCCACCTGGGTTGTTCCATGTGAAAGGTAAGTACCCCTATATTATATTTTTCTAGGTAAGCAAGTAATAAGTGGAACTAGATCATCCTTAGATAGGTTTTACTAAAGAATGGTGAACCTGGATTATATTTTAATAACCTTTTATTGGTGTTTACATTGTGTTATACATAGCTGAGAAACCATATCATTTATGATTATAAAGAAATAGAATTGAGTTTTTCCATATGATGGATTTAGTAATGTGTAACCACTTAGATATCCAATAATCACATATATTATGATTTGGAAGATGCTCAACCTAAATAGTTAAGTGGTGTGAGGAATTATAAATTGGACTCATTGTTTAGTGAAATGTGGATATTAGGCCACTAATGGATTTGATGTATTCATAAAGGGTTTATCATTTTAGGGGGGATAATATTTATCAAAATCACTAGTTATGTGGTAATAATATATATTACACATATGGTGTATGTTTTTATTTCAGATAATAGCTTCATCATTATCAATCATAACTTTGAGATTAATCCTTGGGAGGGAGAATCTTAATGTAAGAATCATATTAGACTTGTATGAAACATTATTAAGTATAATTCAAATTTATAGGTCTTAGATAAGTATCTTCCTTAGTAGCCAAATATTAATGTTTTCCAAAAAGTTAATCTAGATGATTTTGAAACATAGAATGATTCAATTAGGGATTTTAAGGCATTAGATGCAAAATTAAAAAGTAATTATATAACGACCCAATTTTTTTATACATAGATATTAAATATTTTTAGATTAATATTATTAAAATTACACAAACACATGATTAAGTATCATAAATGTATATTGACTTTGGAAACATTTAAACATAAGTAACTTGTTTATAATCGTTCTACATTATCTCTCAATTAGTTCCTCATTAATAGAACCCTTCTTAGACACATCGTAATTAATACCTATCATCACAACCAGGGAAAAAAAATAAGAAAGGGTGAGATACAAATCTTATTAGGATTAAATAAGGTAAAAATGAAAACATAACATAAGAATAAGGGTATGAGAACATGATCATAACGTATGAAAACTATTCCCTAGATATAAAAGATTGAAATATTAATTCATTAAATAAATATTGTTAGTTTATAAGATATGAATCATAAGGAAATAAAATAACATGATCTATGAGAAAATTACAATATAATAAGACATATTGTGGTGGAAAACACATAACCATATAAAACCTTATATCAAGGAATGTTGTTAAGTCATTCCGAACATGTTAAGATTGGGCTAACCACCTTCGTACCTACTTCCGACTTGGGATAACCTACCATGTACCCTCTTTCATTGTTGGGGAAATAACTCAAGTACCCTTTTTTGTACTTGGTATAAACTTATGTATACCCTTTGATCTAATATAACAATAACCATTACCCAATTCATTGGAGGGACATATAGTTCCCACCCATCATTGGTTATAACTTGACCGCCATATTTTGTTATAATGTGACCACCATCACATCATGAAAACCAGAAATCAGTGTTCCATAATATAATAAAACATTTATGACATCAAAAAAATGAAAAGTAATATATTTTATAAATATTCCATCATATCATAACCTATTAAAAGGAAATGGGCCTCATAATTATCTCATCAATTAATCATAGAAAACCCCATAAAAATGAATGGTTTTGATTATAATTTCTTCATTATAAACATAACCCATGTAGAGAAAGAGTAAATATGTTATCATTGGATCATATCCCCAATAAAAATTAAGTAACATTAAAGGATTTCATCCTATAAAGAAAATTATTTTGAAAGATAAATCACTTGGAACATTTCTGGAGAAAAATAAAATTTCTTTGAAAATAAAATTTATAAAACTATAAATTAAAAAAAAATATTATGGAAATACATTTATTTAAAAATAAACATGAAAACTTATAATGTAATATTTAAAAATCATTTAAAATATTTCATGATTAAAATATACTTTCTACTTTTAAACACACTATTCTAAAATAAAAAACAATTTTAAAATATTTTGTTTGAAAATAAACTCATAAAATTATAAGGGGAGATTTAAAGATAATTTAAAACATTCCCTGATGAAAATATCATTTCCACATTGAATAATACTTTTAAAACATAAAAAAAATTTGAAATTCATTTCTTTGAAAATATCCTTTCAAACTTATAAAAGAATATTTAAAAACAATTTAAAACATTTCTTGAGGAAAATAACCTTTCTTTGAAAATAAATTTTTAAGAATAAAAATTCATAAAACTTTTTTGAAAAACTTTTAATTGAAAATAAACTTATAATCTTGTAAAATATTCATTAAAACATTTAGTTTTCATGATAGTGATAAATTCGTACATGTTATAACAAACATTCCTTTCATATTTTCCGTAAATAATAGATGTGCCTTGTTTGGAAAAGGACATGAATATTACTTTTTAAAAAATTAAAAAGTAAAACACAATTATAAATTTCATTATTTAATTTTAATATTAAAAAATTTCTTTTAAACACTTTTAGAGAACATAGACATGGAAGAAAAGTGTTTTCGACCAAAGAGAGAAATAAAGATGGTTTTCTTAAAAAACAATATTTTGGAATCTTGAGTACATAAAAAGAAGAAAATAAAGGGAAATAATGTATTATTAATAAATAATCATTGAATAAAATTCATAATTTTCTTGGGAAATAGACTATAATATTTCTTCATCAAAATCAAAATCATAAACAATTATGATGAAAAATGATATTATAACATCAACCATTTACCATTTTGGGAACTTTTGCATCGTAAGTCCCATTAAAGAGCAACATCAAATAAAACATAAAATATAATGAATATAAAGAGATTAATTTTATAACATATAAAATGGTTAGTATATATATCTCATAAAATAATATAGGTTCATAATATAACATATGTCTTAAATAATGAAAATTAAGTCAAAATAATATTACCGGTTTGCTAACATTGAAAGCTAAACCACATGAAAGAGAGATCGTAAAATTGAAATCCCCTTAATTTTCATGATAATTATCAAATAATAAATTCATGATAACTATAAAAACCACATAAAATAAACACATGGGGAATATGGCATGTATCTCATAGAAAATAAAAGTGAGAGTGAAACCCCTTACCTAAAGTCTCCACTTCCATCGCATATATTCAAAACTCCAATATAAATAATATAATTTTATTATAAATATGGTAAAAAATAAAAAATAATATATATATCATACAATATATTATTTACTTATGACCTTTTATTACATTTTTTTAAACAATTCTTTGTTAAAATCACGTTTTATGTAATAATTACTTTATTTTTTATGTCTGTTTAGATTTACTATTTTTAGTCATCTTACTTTGATCATGGTTACATAATATAAAAAAATTTAAAAATGATATAAATATTATATATATTCATTAAATATTCATTTATAATAATCCATAAAAATTATAGATAGAAAATGAAATACACCGTTCATGGAGATGGTGTGTCGTACGTGCACATTAACATTGATTCCATTTTCTCAACGAATGAAACCAAAGAAACTTGAATAATATGTTATTTTTACAGAATATTTTTTATTTAATATATATCACCTATGTTCATTAAATTTATCCTAATAACCTTCCATGAAAAGTGTTAGTGAATAATTAATTGCATCGCTTCGCGAGGCGGTAGTCCGCCATACACACCAATGACGTGATCATATCTCCATGGAATGGAATGTAAGAAGCTATATGTGATATAATAATTCCATAAGTAAATATATTATGAAAATATAATATATAATAATTTAATCTATCCTTATTAAAATCCATGTAAAACCGAAATAAAAACACATCACATCGGTTTGCAAAGTGGTTGTCTCCCATAAACACGGACTGTAATATTGTTTTCCAATGAGTTTGGAGGTAAGAATGTAATTTTGGTATAATAATGAGTTATAGTAATATCATTATTATATTATATAAATATTAAATAAATTATAATATCCATCCATGAGAGGTGGCAATGGAAAACGAATAACATCGGTTCACGAGGACGTACTCCACTGTACACACGATGGACAGTTTTGTTTCTCATTTGATGGAAGATGAGATGTATTTAGATTATTAAATTAACATAATAATTCATCATAATTTGGTATATATATTTTTATTATATTACAATGCTTTAATATTATTTTAATTAGTTATAAGTATAAATAAAACTAAAAATAATGGTTAAACAATATACCTCTCCATCAGAAAAAAACTATAGGATTAAACTAAATCCTTCCTATATTATATTTATCATCTCAAAAAGTACTATAGGATATGGGAAGGTAGTTAAGGAAAAAATTTGGATGTTATTATATTTAATAAATGGTTCTTTATGTTTCAAAATGGGAAGATAGGTGGTATCTTTTTAAAATTATAGATGAGGACACAAAAAGATTTTTAGAAAAGAATAATGTGTTCCAATGTTTTGCAATTTTCACAAGGCTAAAAAATGGTATGTTCTCAAACATTATATATTTTAATGTCTAAATATTTTCATAAAAAACTTTTTGGAAAATTTTATGGGTCATTTTTTCACTTATCATTTATTTTAACCCTTAGTAAACTTGTTTTAACCTTAACCGCAGTAATTATTTTCTATTAATTTTACTATTAAAATTATCCAAAAAATAATTTTAACTTATTATAAAATTTAAATTATTATGATAAAAAATAATTAATCCATTTTAACATAATAAATAAATTTAATTTAAAAATTTTACATTAAAATTAAACGCGAAGACATGATGAAAAAGTAGTTTTCCAAAGTAAAAATCATAAAAAGTCAAAAAGGTTTTTAATTAAAAATTTAACATGAAATTTTTATAAATGAAAAAAAATTACTAGAATATATGTACATATATATAAAATTACAAATATTTTAATTTTAAAACATATTAAAATAGCATTAATATTGTAATTTCTTTTAATGAAAATGTAATATTTTTAATAAAAACTAGTATTTTTTACTATTCACTAAAATTTTATCTTTTTAAAAATTTCTCAAAAATTAATTCCAAAATAATTTTGATTTTATTATTTAAAAAATAAATTTACTTTTTTCAAATAAATATTCAACAACTGAAGAAAAAAATTATAATACATGCACAAAAGGCTCTAAAGATGCTTTTTAGAAAAAAAAAATATAACGTTTTTGAGAGAAAATTAAATTTTTTTACTCTTATGCCTAGAAAAACATTTATGAATATTAAAATAATTATTGAATATATAATATATAAATTTCATTTAAATCATTCAAAAAAAGTGATTTATTTAATTTATTTAGATAAAACAAATTTGTGTGCATAAAAATAGTTTTTCAGAAAAAACATTTCCATTATTTTAAATTGCTTTTTACTCCCATTTATAATTAATTGGTCACCAAAAAAATAATTTCATATACATTTCTAAAACATATATTTTCATAGTTTTGGTTAATTATATTCATACACTCTATTCCAATGGCTAAACGATAACTATTATATTAAATAATAATATTTTAATAGTAAATTTCATTTTATTAAAACTCATTATTGTGTGTAACACAAGATATCGAAGAAAATTAAATTTATTTGAATAATTTTTTTTCATAAAATTTCGGGGTGCTACATTCTAACCCCTTAAAAATAAATTTCTCTCTCAAAAATCATCACTCTGATAAAAAATGAGGGTACTTCTCCCTCATTACATCCACAGGTTCCAACGTAGCTTCCTTAAGATTGTGGTTTTACCAAAAAAACTTTGAAAATGTGAGTGGTATTGTTTCATAACACTTTATATTTATGATAAATAATTTCTATAGAGTATTCATTATATCAAATATCATTTATCAGTGTTATGACCTCTGAGTTCTGTAAATGTGAAGAATCAGGTATTTACTTCATCAAGAGAGATACATGGAACACATATTGGTCTTGAGAGAGGTTTGGCGGAAGCTCCAATAGATATGCTACTATCCTGATATGATTAATAATTTTAAAGGAACCGATATACCTTTGGCATGGATTTCCTTTATATTATAAACACAATTTCATAATTTGGCTGTTCTTTAATGAATTTCCACCTTATCTCTTAGTCTATGAAATGAAGAAGAATTTGTTATGATTGAAGCATTAACAAATCCAATGATTTGTAATTAAATGATAAATCTTTCCATCTATCTCTCGTTATCATCATAACAAAATGGTCAGAAAAAAGTTATATAATAGGAATTAATCTTTATATACTAAATTAATACATTAATCTCTAAAACCTCATCCAAAATTAAACATAAACCTTTATATAAATGATTAACCTTACAAAACATTAAAAATTAAAAATTTATAAATACGATCAATAAATTTCACAAAAACCATCTTAAAATTAATCCCCTAAATATCAATAAGTAACTCTTAGTGGTCACATACCAAATATGTGAATTCCTTGGACATATATTCCCTTGAATAATGGTGATAACCATAATTTCCATAAAATCTCAATGAACACATACATGCTTCCTCGTTCTTTAAATAAAACCACAAATTATTGAATATATTCAATAAATCTGAAAAAAATTTAATCTCCATAAATGAAAAATACTCCACTTTTTCACCACTTTATTAGTCATTTTTAGGGTAATCAATACTATCTAGTTTAATTTATCTATATAAATAATCTCTTTATCCAAACTAAACATCATTTTCTTCAAAATTAGTAATATATATCGGGTTATATTACCTTAATCATGAGTTTTCTAATAAATACCACCTTTCCATTAAATCACATTTCTAGGTCATCATTGTCATTCAACATATTATTTCAAATCCTTAATAAGAAACTTTTGATTAACAATCCTAATATATTTCATGATTCATATATCATAATTATTTAATTCAAATAGAAAAACACTTCAATAATTACAATTCAATATTAAACCATTAATTATGATTCATTATCTTAATACTTAATACATATTTCATATAATATGAAATATGAATTATTTTTTAACATTCATAAACCTTAATTTAGTCTTGATTCTCACATTTAACATAAATAATACTACTAGAATAGTCTATGCCTTTCATATGCAATTTGTGGTCTCTTCATTATCACCAGTATAACCATTACTCATACCACCTTGTGGGTTTATTCCTAAAATTTCCCCCAAGGACATTGATTTTTATAGTACCCACACATTCCAAATTTATAACATTCAATAATTGATGATTCCTTATGGAAACAATTATTCTCATCCATTTCATTAAAAAAACATTTTCCCTTGGAAATTACTTACTTTGTGCACTTGTTTTCTATAGTGCAAAAATATTATTGTCCCTTTTAGACAGTCACTAGGGCAATTCCTCCTAGATTCTAGACATATATGAAACTAAATTTTCTTTTTTCTATGGTATCCACCAACCAATCTCTCAGTGAACTCTATCATTCACATATTAGGTGATTCTAAGAGTTGGTTGAGGTGCAAGTTTTTTAAAATATATCATGATAAAGGATTAAGAATATTCACAATTTACTTCACTCCAGTAATCCATCAAATTGGTTTCTCATAAACACATTTTTAGTTACATTTAACATTAACTCAGTTCCTTCTAATTCCCTTTATTGAATAAAACAAAAAATATTGATGTAAGAAACAATATTTTAGTGGGAAAACACATAATCATAAAATGTTATTTATAGGATGTCTAAATCATGACATCTTCATTTCAATCTATAACACCCTAGTATTAATCTAGGATATACAGGATAAGCATGTATTCAAATACTATATAATGGTTTGTAAATAATATGTGAATTAACCCCAGCATATCCCACAGGAGTCTCAAACCAGGTGCATAGTAAGGCCTATTGTTATATACCAAGTAATGCTCAAATCAAGATAGAAATTCCTTCTTCAAGGTTATTACCCCTAGGTACATATATGATAGAACAACATCCAATTTTAGTATCTAGAAAGGGATTCATTTTTAGGTAAACCACATAATCTCTTCCTTACCAAATTTTTTGGATGTTATCCTATACTTAGGCTTATCCTAAGGGTTCTCACAATGTTTTCTCATATAAGATTCCAAAGGTTAAATAAAACTACCCTCTAAGGAAAACTATAAAGACTAATACTTTTCATACATAGATATTACATATTTTTGGATGAATATTCATTACATTACAAAAACAAAATCTTAAGGATAATAAACGTATAGTGTGTTTGGAAATTTGAAGACATAAACAATAAGTTCCTAAGATTTATACAAAATCTCCCACTTAGTTCATCATATGTAGAACCCTTCTTTTATATATCACACTTAATAACTATCATTATAACCTAGGGAAAAGATACATAAGAAAGGGTGATCTAATATTGTCAATAATGATAAAAAATTTAAATACATAAACATTATGCGAGCATAAGTGTATAAGAACGTGATCATAACCTATGAAAACATTTCCATTCATATCAAAGATCAAAATCATGAGTCCAGGAATAAATATTTCATTTCATAAGATCTTTATCATAAGGAAATCAAATAACATTAGTCGTGAGATCCTAACAGCAGAATAATACATACAGTGGTGAAAAACACATAAGCATAGATAACCTTATTTCAAGGTTATCCACTAAGACATTCATTAAATGTTAGGCTTTGGATAACCACCTATATACCTACTTCAATCTTGGGATAACCTCTTATAAACCCTCTTTAGGGATTGGTATAATGAACCTTGTACCCTCTTTCGGTATTTGGGCAACCTCTTGTGTACCCTTTGAGCATATATAACATTAAGAATTACCGAATGCATTAGTGGGAGATATAGGTCCCACCCATTTTTCTTATAACATGACCAACAACCTTTATTATAATGAAACCAACATCACATAATTAAAACCATACATATGTGTTCAAAAAAATAATAAAACATTCATCTTATTAGAACCCATGAAAACAAATGGGTTTTAAAAAACATTCCATTATATCTTAACCCATAGAAAAGAAAATGGGTCTCATAATTAGCTCATAAATTCATTAGAGTATAACCTATCATAAAGGAATTGGTTTCCTAAAAATCTATTTATCATAAGCAAAAATTAACTAAAAAAATAGTAAACATGGCATCATTGGATCATATCCCAAATAAATATTAAGTAACATCAAAGGATTTCATATTAGATGTAATATTATTTTGAATGAAAAATAACAAGGAATATTTATTGAAGAAAATAACCTTTATTTGAAGATACCAGTTTTAAAACAATAAATTCATATAATTTTACAAAAATAATTTTCATTCAAAATAAAAATGAAATATTTTAAAGGAATGTTTAAAAATAATTTAAAACATTTCTTGTGAAAATTATCCTTTCAATATTGAAAAACACTTTTTTAAAACATAAAACAATTTGAAAATCCTTTTCAATGAAAAAAACATAGAAACTTATAAAGGAAACATTAAAAATCATTTAAAATTTTTAGTTAGTTAAAGATTATTTCTACTTGGAATAAAACTTTTAAAAACATAAAGCATTTTAAAAATTCTTTTATTTGAAAATAACATGGAAACATATAAATGAAACTTTAAAATCATTTAAAAAATTTCTTGTGTAAAATAACCTTTCTTTGAAAATATATATTTAAAACTAAAATATAATAAAACATTTTGGAAATCATTTTCAATTGAAAAAATATTTGACACTTATAAAGGAATATTTAAAATATTTAGTGGTGATCATGGAGGGAAATTACATACATGTTAACAAAAAGATTCTTTTCACATTTTTGGTAAAATCCAAATGAGAATTATTTTGTAAATGACAATAATATTAATATTAAAACGAATTTTTAAATTAAATATGTAAAAATTTCTTTAAAAAATATTATTATACTATTAAAAACATTATTTATGACATTTTCAGAAAACATGGACATGAAACAAAAAGAATTTTCGACCCACAAGAGAAATAAAGTCAGTTTCCTTTAAAAACATTCATTTTTTATCATAAGTACATACCGAGACGAAAATGAATGGAAAAAGCTATTTTTGAAAAAAATATGCCAATTAGAATAAAATTTATGATTTTATTGTGAAATACTTCATAATATTTCATCACTTAAATCATAATCATAAATAATCCTGATAAATAATGAGAATGTAAAATCAACCCCATACCACTATGGAAACTTTTGAATCATTAGACCCATTAATGAGTAACATAAAATTAAAATTAAAATTTAATTAATAAAAATATATTAATTATATATAATTTCAAAGTTTTAGTATATACATATTTTAAAATAAGATTGATGAAAAACATAACAAATGTCTTGAAGAATGAAAATTCAGACAAAGATCTCGTACCGCTTTTGTAGTCATTGAACTGTAAATTCCATGTAAGATTGATACTAAAATTTATATGTAAATAGCCATAATTTTCAGGATATTAATCATAAAATAAAGTATATACACCACTAAAAATTAACACATGGTGAATATGGCATGTGTCTCATAGAAAATAACTGTGAGATGGAAATACCTTACCTTATGTATCGTATTCCTTCGTACACATTCAAGACTCATGTATAATAAATATAATTTTATTATAAATATATTATAAAACCATAATTATATATACCATACTATATATTATTTACTTATGACCTCTTACGACACATTTATTAGCAATTCCTTATTAAAATCGAGTTTCGTGTAATAACTACATTGTTTTCGTGTATGTTTTGATTTGATGTGTATGGTACTATTACTTCTATCAATTTTCCATAATCTAAATAATGTTAAAAATGATATAAATGAAATATATATTCATTATATATGTATTTATTATAGTAAATAAAAGCTTCATATAAAAAATGAAAATCACTTTTTATGGGGATGGTAGGTCGTACTTACCCATGAATATTGTTTCCATTTTGTAGATGAATGAAGAAAAGAAAGGTAAATAATAAATTAACATTAAATAATTATATTTATGTAAAATATATCACATATATTCTATAAATATAATCAAATTATCTTCCATTAAAATAATTAGTGAAAAAGTCAATCACATTGCTTCGTAACACGGTAGTCCATCGTATACACAACCAATTTTATCGTATCCCCTATGAAATGTAAAATAAGTTGTTTGATGTGTTATAGAATTTAAATATGTATAAATATGTTAAAAATAAAATATATATTCATTTAATATATCCTTGTTACCATCTAAGTAAAATATAAATGAAAAACACATCACATCTATTCGTTAGGTGGTAGTCTGTCATACAGATGAGGGGAATTATTATTTTCCAACATGTTTGGAGTTTTGAAGTTAGTTTGTTGGATCGGGTTATACCAAATATGCACAAGAAGGGGGTGAATTATGTCTTCTACAATTTTTTCACAAATCACAATGATGACCAAATATGTCCTTTTATCTTTATCATATTTTTTATGCAGTGGAAAATAAATAGTTAAAGGATGAATGGATGTATAGTGGTTCAGGGAACATAAGGATCTTAGTCCACTCCACCAATGCTCTACTCCACAAGCTTAGTGATTTTCACTATCTGGTCCTCTTATCAAGAGATTGTCTACAACTGAGTGAAGCTAGTTGACACCTTTAGAATATACTGCTAAAAATAGAGCCTTTTGGTTCATACACAGAACCGAATACAGATCTTAGTACATACAGCTAGTTACTAAAAATAAACAAATTATTTATCTTGAAATACTTTCCAGTTGATCTGCATAGATGCAACATCACGCAACTGATAGTAGGTAGATTGTCATCTTCATAAAAAATTTCTTCTAATAAGGGAAGTTCTGAGTCTATCCAATTGTAATAGATATAGAAATATATTCGGAATCTCCAATAACAATGGATTCATGAAAGATCTTCGATGTTGAAACGATGAATCGTCAATGTGTTCCTTCTTCTTCTTCAGAAAAATAATGTTTGATAGATCTTGGTAGTACAAAATCTGTAAATCTTGAATGAATCTATAAAACTCTAGTCATGAAGAAATCAAGAGCCTGTTATATATTTTATTGATGATTTCCCATCTTTTTTAATTAAAAATATCATAGATATATATAGAATAATGCCAAGAGTTTTACTTAAAAATTTATTTCCATAAAAGATGCCTTTAGAATCGCGATATTAAAATTTTGGAATGATAGAACAGTCATAACTCCCCTAAATATTCGACATGAAAATATCCTCTCAAATCAATCATTTAAATTAAAAATAAACAGATTTGAATCATTCAAATACATGCATTTAAACTGGGCTTCAAATTTGGATCAAAATCAACCAAATAATCTTCATAAAGACCATTGCTCAACAAAGTGGTATTTTAAATCTCCAAGGCCAAACATATGGTTGAACTGCATAGCATACATTATTTGAATGTAAGGTTCACCACGTAAGGATGATAACATTGGGTAGATAATGTAAGGTTAAAAACATAAGGTTGATAACATAAGGTTGATAACGTAAGGTTGATAATGTAAGGCTGATCAACCATACATTTCTCATCAACTCTCAAACATACGGTACAATATCCATACTATCCTTTTTAGAAAAACATAAGATACATGATCTGTAATGTTCATTATAAAAGTAAGGTTGATGATCCATACTTTTATCAACTTCCAAACATAAGATATATGATCCATAATGTTTGATAAAATGTAAGGTTGTTTTCAAAAGTAAGGTTGATGAACCTTTCATTTAAGAAACAATCAAAATGTCCCATACAAATGTAGGGTTATTCTTGTATAGTTTTCTGATATCTTGAACATAAGGTTCCTTCCAAATGCAGGGTTCTTCTTTAATACTTTTAGATATAATATATGTTTTCTTAACCATACTTTTCTGAGATGCTGTAATGTAAACTACGGATTCCATCCTTACGCTACGCTCGTCAACATTTGGTATGAATAGTGCGTCCAGAACACGTGAAAGTGATTTCCGAACACGTAGAGAAAGAACAGTGTTTCCAGAACATGCTAAAACAATTTCTGAACACATTTTCAAATATTCCACGTAGATTAAATGCTGTAATATTATTTCAAAATAGATAAATAAAGAATATTAATTTCCTGAATTATACTCAAAGTAAAATCATTAGAATTACAAATAAGGGTATTTGTAAACATCAAAATAATCATAAAGAGATAAAGTATTGTTCTCTACGATCACCCCTAAATAAAATAGAGTATTATTGAAAACAACACTTGCTCAACAATCTCCCCCTTTTTGAAGATTACAAAACCCATAAAATAACCAATGAAATTATCATACAAAAGTAATTGTATATAGTTTTGAATTTTGAAAAGATAACAACAATATTTTATTTTAACAAAATTATTTCTTAATTTTTACTTTTTACCCCCTTTATAAAGTAAATTAATATCTCCTACTTTATAAATAAATAAAATAAAATTCCAAAAATTTCCCCTTAAAAAGTATTTTAGAAATTTCTCCCCTTAAAATCAAATGTTTTCTTTTCACCCTCTAAGAAAAATATTTTTATATAAAAAATTGTTGTGTTTATCCATATTTCTCCCCAAAAAAATGTGTTGTGTTTATCCATATTTATCCCTCTTTTGTGATATCAAAATGAATGATAAAAGAAGTAATATAACACATTTTAATGTAGCACTGAACTTATGTAAATGCTATGATAAACTATTTATCAATCACTGAAATTGTATTACTGGCATTTTAACATAGTGTGTACTGTAAAAAAAATAAAGAAAATATGAAAACGAGATGCATGTATGTTTTATTGAAAATATAATTACATGTATAGTAATGACAATGAGAATCAAGGTTGGGATAAAAAGGTTTGGGAAACAGGTTTCAGCACCTTTGAATGACTTCCTTGAGCACCAATATCTACAGTCACAACCTTTTCATCAGTCCATCACCTAACTGGACTATGATATCCCTTCCATCCTTAGTCAAATGGATATATACAATCATATTGAATCTAAAAACTCATGTAACCTCTCTTCCTTCTCTATATACTAATTTATATTCTCTGTGAATCTGTTCAATAGAACCTTGACCCCTAGTCCATCTAAGGTAAGATATTCAATAAGATTATTTTAATTATCTAGAAGAATAGGTAATGGAGTACTATTACACTAAAGGTTCTCCAATATATCATTTATATTGTTCATTATTACTGTAATGGCATGAAATATTCTTATCAGATCAGGAGAAGTACTTGAGGTACCTGGTTGATTGTTCCAGACAGTTGCAAATTGTTTCCCCATGAAAATATTAAAATTTACCAAATCTAACTTCATAAAAATCTCAGAATTTAAATTTTCAACTTCAGCCAACATATCCTTCTTAAAAATTTCATCTTCTTTTTTTGAAGCAGAACTGGATTTCCATTTCAAAAATATCTAATTTTATTTTTCCAATGCTCTTCTTAAAGAAGCATTTTCCAATTCAACTCTAGTTAACTTTTTATACATCTCCTCAACTTCTGCATTCATATAATTAGTGGAACCTTGTGCTTGATTCTAAATATGAGCTTCCAATGGTTTTAACAACACTAAAGGAAGAGATTCATCATTCAGTTTCCCTTCATCATCACTTTGTACTGGCTTCTCAACTGATTCTTCCTTTGATTCCTTCCCTAAATAAACCAGAGAAAATTTCTCATTAATAAATTCAGTGTGAATTTTAGAAGGATTATCTTCTAAATTCACATTAGTCAGATGATTCTCTTCCTTAGAATCTTCAATAGTGAGTTCTTCTAAGTCTGGATCCTATAAAATAGGTTCCTCTTGTGCTAATTCCACTTGAACTAATTTAGGTCTAGCCACTTCAACGTCTCCAGGATTTTCAACAGTTTGAAGAACAATTACTTTTTCCACTAGAGGAGTCACCTCAATTTGGGAAATTGTTTTTTGTTCAATTTTTTGTACCTCAGGACATCTAATAAATATATAGGTCAGAATAGGTTCAGTTGTATCACTAGTTTCTTGAATAGGATTCTCACTAGTTGTATCCACTCGATGTCTTTTCCTCTGCTATACAACTTGAAATTACTCATCATTATATGCATAAAATACTTCAAATCTCAATATTATTGAGGTTTCACATGCTCTAGATTCAGCCATGCCTTCCTTAGACATAGCAGGTAGCTCCCCCTGAGTCGATTCCTTTTCTTCCTCAGCTCCAACAGGCATATGCATTCATTTCCTAGTACTCTAGAAAAATCCAATTTTCCTTATAATTCCAGCATTGAAAATATTGTTGTGATTTCATCTTAAACTAGCATCTAGTAATCTTACTATATAATGCTTAAATATTAATTTGGAAATGAACCTTCCATAAGGATAAAAGTTCATTCTAACCTCTGGTTGAAAAAAATAGTTGAGATATCTTACAGTATATCTCAGAAAATTCAATTTGATTTCACTCATAAGAAAAAACATTATTTACATGTCAAGAAACAAAATCTTATCCATTTTTGACATTCGAGGTGCAATCCCTATTTGCAAAAACATAGCAAGAATCTTCTGATCAGGTTCAAGATCCTCCACGAACATTTTTCATATACTTTTAGTTCCAAATAAAAATGACATAATGTTATCTGACTTATGTTCATCATCTCCAATATTCATTAAGTAAAAATGATAAACTCACTCATGAAGGCAGTTTAAGATCCTTGTAATTCTTATAGATAAATTAAAAAAATCCAAATATTCAGTTTTTGCAACTATGGTGTCCTCGGTATCTCCACGAATGAATAGAATAGATTTGAAAAAGTGATGAAGCTCTACCTCATATAGAAACTATGTATTTTCTCCACTAAAATTCTCTTCAAGATTCTGAAAAGAAAGAGAATTCCATAGTATGAGATCCATTTGATACAACCATTCATGGTTGATTACTTTTCCTTATATAATTTTTCTTCCTGTCGTGTGTTGACGCTTGGAATTACTAGATTTTCCTTCCCCAACTCTCTATGTCTTGGCCATTTCTGTTTCAATGTTATGATGGCTCGAAGTTTTAGTGTTTCAATAGTTTAACCAAAGGTAGATGAAGCTGATAATTACTTTTGGTGTTTTGAAAGCTTTTGACAAAATGAATGAGTTTGGAATTTGAAAGGTTTCTGAAATCCTTGATTCATGTGTCATTTACTTACATAATAATCATTAAATTATAAAATAAAATAAATCGTATGTGGAAAGTAATACAAATAATATTTTAAATTATTCTAAAAACAAATAATTATATTATTATTAATAGTGAAGATAAAAATAAAAATAATGCATAAAAATTAAAATTAGAATTTCATTTAAAATTAAATAAACAAAGACCCCCTTAATAAAATCAAACCTCGCAGTGAGAAGGGGTTTACTAAAAATATCTTCTAATTTAATTTCATTACTTAAAAATTCTAAGAATATATTCTTTTTTAGAACAATATATATTAGAAAATGTTGTCTGATATCAATATGCGTAGTTCTAGAATGATTAATAGGGTTTTTTGAAATATTTATAGCACTTTTATTATCCCATAAAATAGGTGTGTTATTAAAATTTAGTCCAAATTCTATAAGAGTATTTGTCATCAACAAAACATGTGCACATCAACTGCCAGCAAATACATATTTTGCCTTGGATGTTGATAGGGTAACTGAGTGTTTTTTCTTACTAGACCATGACACTAATGATTTTCCAAAAAAGTGACAATTCCCTGAGGTGCTATTTTTCTTTAATCTACAACTTCAAAATTCAGCATCTGAATATGAAATTAAATTAAAATCATAAGTTTTTGGATTGTGAATAGATTGAAAAACAGTATCTTTTTAATATCTTAATGATATTCTAACATCACTTTAATGAGATTCTTTAAGATTAGATTGAAATCTAGCACAAACACATAATTAATACATTATATCTGGCATGCTAGCAGTAAGATATAATAAACTACCAATCATACCTCTATATAAATTATTGTTAGCTAGTTTTCCAGTTTCATCCAAATAATGTTTTATATTAGCACACATAGGAGTTGTATATGTATTTTTTTTTCAAGTCCAAATTTCTTTAATAAATCAGTAATTTATTTTCTTTTATATAACACACTTCCAAAATCCTTTTGATAAATTTGATGTCCTAAAATGAAATTTAATTCTCCCATCATACTGATTTCAAATTCTATTTTCATTAAATTTGAAAACACAGGACAATGTTTTCTATTTGTTGAACCAAAAATTACATCATCAGCATAAATTTGAACAAATAAAATATTAGAGTTAACAGTTCTCTTAAACAATATTGGATCTTCCATCCCAATAGTAAAATAATTTCTCAAAAGAAAAGAACATAATATTTCATTCTATGCTATAGGTTCTTGTTTAAGGCCATAAATAGGTTTAGTAAGTTTAAAAACAAAATCTGGTTTTTCTAAATTTTCAAAACTAGGAGGTTGCTCAATGTAAACTTCCTCTATTAAGTAACCATTTAAAAAGTCAGACTTAACAACCATCTAAAATAATTTAAAGTTCATATGGGATACATAGGCTAAAAGGATTCTTATAGATTCTAATCTAGCTACAGTTGAAAATGTCTCATCATAATATATACCTTCTTCTTGATTATATCCTTTAGCTACTAGTATTTCTTTATTTCTAGTTACTATTCCTTGATCAATTTTGTTTATTTCTAAAGAACGATCTAGTTCGTATAACTTCATATTTTTGAGGTCTTTCAACTAAATTTCCTACTTCATTTATCTTGAACTAGTTTAGTTCTTATTGAATTGTTATCATCCTACTTTTATCGACTAAGGATTCTTTTAATATCTTAGGTTCTAATTGAGATAGAAAGGCAGAGAATCCAACAAGATTTCCTATATTTCTTCTAGTTTTTATTCCAGTTTCTAGGTCTCCTATAATAGTTTCTAAAGGATGATTCTTTAGGGTTCTATACTATCTAGGTAGTACACTGTTAGATTCTTCAATGTCATGGTCTTCTGTACTAGACTGAATTTCATTTAAATATTTTTCAAAATCATCTTTTAAGTTCTCAAGTCTCATTTTATCATTAGAGTTTGATTCATCAATTTGGTCTTTCCTTTTCTCAAAGGAATCGCCTTCATCAAATTTCACATTAACTGATTCTTGAACAGCCCTTAAATTTTTATTAAAAACTTAATAATCTTTGGAAGTAGTAGAATATCTGAAGAAAATGCCTTCATCAGATTTAAAATTGAACTTACCAATATTTTCATTCATTTTTAAGGTGTAAAACTTGCATTAAAAACATTAAATTAATTTAATTTAGGTTTTCTATTATTCCAGAGATCATAGGGTTTCTTTTTAAAAATTGGTCTAATTAAAAATCTATTTTTTATATAGTTGGTTGTACATACAGCTTATTCCAAAAAATAGGTAAGAAGTTTATATTTATTTAGCATAGTACTAGACATTTCTTGAGTAGTAGTATTTCTTCTTTAAACAATTCCATTTGGTTTAGATGTTTTTGATGTAGAGAAGGTGTGTTTAATACCCATATTTAAGTAAAAGGAATTAAATTCAATATTCTCAAATTGTCTACCATGATCACTTCATAATGAAATAATTTTAAAACATTTTTGTTTTTGGAAAGCTTTGAAAAAACATTCAAATATAGTAAAAGCTTCATTTTTATATTTGAGAAAACAAATACAAGTAAATATAGAATAGTAATCAACTAAAACATATACATATAATTTACTAGCTAAGCTTGATATTATTAAAGGTCCAAACAAATATATATGGAGAATTTCTACAAGTTTAGATATAGCAATTTTGTTAATAGATTTGAGGGATTATTTATGCTTCTTGCCAAGTTGACATGCATTACTGAATCTATCTATTTCAAATTTGAGACTTGGAATATTAGAACCTATTTGTTTCTTAGATAACTTATATAAAGCATATATATTTCAATGTCCTAGTCTTCTTTTCCAAATCCATGATTCATTTATCCTAGCTGTTAATCAGTTTAATTTTTGTTTACACAAGGAATATTAATCCAGAGTATAAACATTATTAGTTTTGGGTGCTATAAATTTGTGCAATTTACCTTTAAAAATAGAACATCAGTTGTTAAAAAAATCAAAAAAATAACCATCATTACAGAGTTGAGAGATACTTATCTGGTTATGTTTCAATCCTTGTACATAGAGTACATTATTAATTGAGACAACATCTATATCTCCAATAGTTCCAATGCCAATAATTTTACCTTTGGAATTATCACCAAATGTGATTAATCCTCCATCCTTTTGAGTTAATGTTTTAAAATTTGATGAATTCCCACTCATATTCCTAGAGCATCCACTATCCATATACAATATTTAAATTCAGCTTTTGTGACCTGCTTCCAACAATGGCATTTAAACAAAGGTTTGTTTTGGTACCCATATTTTTTTGGGTCCAGTAGTGTTAGCCAGAAAAGACTTTAGAATCCATATATTCTTTATTTATCTAATAAATAAAATCATATTAATTTCTTGCAATAAAGGCTCTCTTAATGCCACTTATTTGTGGTTGGGTTAAATAACATTTTTTAGATATGTGACCTTTTTTCAACAATAGTTTCAAATTTTACCTTTTGTACTTGGGAAAAAATAGTTATTATATAGTTTGGGTTTCTCACCTTTATTGCCTATTCCATATTTTACTTTTTAACCACATTTGTTCTAAGAATTTCATTTAATGTATTTTCTCATTTTCTGAAAATAATAGTTTCACTTGTGTATGTTTCTACTTCTTTTTTCAGTGTATTTATTTTAGTTTCATTATCTATACAATTTATGTTTGACGTGTTATATTTTTCAATTAACTCTTGATGTTGTTTTGTTAGAGTGTCTATTTCTTTTAAAATAGTAGTGTGAATATTTTTCAGTGATTTATTTTTATTAAATAAGAAATCATATTTTTATTCCAGCATGTTACAGTAGGTTGCAAGTTTATTATTTTAACAATTAGAACTTGAATCAGAATCAGATTATTAATAAGATTGTACCTCATCAACTTCTTCCATAAAGCACATATTTTCTTTTTTATTTGATTCTTCTTTTTCTGAGTCAGACATTAATGAGGTGTGGGAGTCTTCAGAAACAATCCAAGTAGCTTTCATTTCTCTTTTTTCTTTCTCCTCATAATTATTATTTTTTAAAATTTTCTTTTTCTTTTCTTCTTTTAATTGAGTATAGTCAAGTCTAATGGGACCCATTTTCTTACATTCACAGCATATGACTTCCCATGGTTCTTTCTTAACCTTTTTGAAGGATTTTATGAATCGTTTCTTCTTTCGATAGAATTTATTTAACTTTCTGGAAAGCTGATCCAGCTCCAAATTTGAATTAGATGAATCAGAATTCACTGAATTCATTCTGATTTCATTTTTTATTTTTTTACTTATATTTTGGGATGTTACTTTCAAAGCTGTATTTTTTCTTCTGATCAAGTGTAACACCCGAGACTTTTATAAGAAATATTTTGTTTTTATGTTATATAAATTATCAAAGGAATAATTCACTACACACAACACTAGCATGGTTTGCTTTACACGCAACCGCGACCTTCCTCGATTTCTTGCATCATACGCAATACTGAGTTTCACTAAACAACGATATGCTATTAAAATATTATTAAAATTAGTCGTTATGAATAGTAATACCCACTTTTTGAAATTTTTTAAATTTTATTTTTCAAAATTGACTTCATTTTTGGATTCGGAATATCCAAATTAGCCTAGGGTGAAATTTTGGTATTTTTTTGAAAACATTCAATTTTTTATGAATAGTGAAAACACTAGGTTACTATTTAAAAACCAACTTTTTATTTAAATAATTATTTATTTTATTGAAATTTATTTTTGGTCAAAATTGATACATAATACCTATATATGTTCAATGCAATTCATTTGAGTCATTTTATAATAATTTTAGATATAAAAAAATTTTGTATTGAACTTTTCACCGTCTTTTACCCACCTCCAAGGAGAATTTGCAAATTTACATAAAAAATAATTTTACCACTTATCTGACTTGAATTTCAAAAAACCGAGAGACACGGTTGATGTCAGTAAGTAAAATGTGGTTCAATGAGATGAAAATAATTTTTGGTGAATAGTAACTTTTTACTTTTTTTACCACGGTTAAAAGTAAATAGGTTAATTAAGGGTACAAATGTTATTATTATTACCCTAAAACATGTCCTAATTCTATTGGATAAATGTAATTCGACCAAAAACAACCTTAGGACGAAAATATGACCATTTAGGCCCACTTGGATTAGATTAGGACATTTATTATTAATTTATTTAAAGAAGGGTTAAAATAGTCAAAATAAACGTTTAATAAGTAAATCATTTTTAATATAGGGTAATACATAAGATAAATTCGACTATAAACATTAATTAGAAAGATAAAAGTATTTAAAACATATTTATATTTTATTTGTAATTTTTAGACATTAAATAATTTAATTTATTTATGACACAATGATGATGCAGTAATTATCTTATTAATGAAATATTGACATAATTGATGTTATAAATACCCAAATAAATGTAATTTGAGACTTTTTATGAATTCCAATAATTTTCTATGTTAATATGACATGTTATTATTGATTAAATTAACTTTTTTTTCAATTAATAATTCTGTTATGATTTTCACAAAAATCAATTACTAAATAGTTTCAAAATTGACATAAAATAGTTTTTAAAACAAATATTATATTATTAATTGTTATTTTATTCCTAAAAATCTAAGTTCGGCCAAATGACTTAGATAAGGTTATATATACTAATAATAAACAACTTGGGGTTCGTTTCTCTTTTTATAGTAAGATTATTAACCTTATAGTGTAAGAACACAAAAAGACACGGTAAAAGTAAAATTATCTAACTTAAAGTTAAATCTAAATGATAAGGTTAAAATAGTAAACTAAACTTATCCAAATTCTATTGTATGAGATGATTTATACCCATCCCCACATTATCTTCGAAATATATCAATTTGGATCTATTTAAAACCGAATATGACTTTATAATAATAAAATATTTGTAGTTTTTGCAAATGAGCCCCTCTCCTCCCTTATAAAAGCGAACCACCTCCCTCTCTTCCTCACACCACGTTGAGCCTTCAAGCTCGGCCAAAACCTAAATATTTCTCCTATCCACTTCCCTAGAAACATCCTAGAGGTCCTGGTCTTCTTAAAAGACCAATTTTAGTGCCCTAAGAGGAGGTCTCAAAGAGGTGCTTCAAAGAAGAGGTAATGTCTGTTACCGATTCCTTCAACTTTATTTCTTCCTCCACTTATTATTATTTAGTTTTTTCATTATGAATTAATAAAATAAGTGTCACTCATATACTTATATGTTATTATAAGTACGAAACAACCCTATTTAACCATATATCCATCCTACGGAAAATGAAATCACCGCGTGTGCGTACATACGGAATTCCGTCTCCACGCCGTGGTGTAATCTATTTTCCACCACCACCTTACTTGGATGGGTATATTGGTGTAAATAATGAATATATATGATTATTGAAAAGTGATATTGATTCTGAAATAGTATACACACACTCCAATACAATTCCACGATCATGGGAACGATATCATCGCTCGTGCGTACGTACGGAATACCGTCTCCACGATGTGATGCGACTCGTTCTACATGATTTTCATTGCACAATGATTACATAAATGAATTTAGTGAATAAATATGATATATATTACACTAATACCATTCTGTAAATGAGGTATATATATCCTAAAAATAAGAATAAGAATTTATTCGACGAAACACGCATAATAACAAAAAGTAATAAACACCCGAATAACAAGTAGCAATGAAATATTACTAATAATAAGATATGAATATGACCATATATGATATCATAACAATGAGTATGATTATGGAATAATTCAATGACATTATTTAAATCATTATACAGGAGGTTCGGACACTTATGAAGAAAATCGGACATAAGGTAAGGGAAACTCTCGTAATCTCAATTTTTATCCGAGATTGTTTATACTTCAGAATTTACTGGGGAATATTTATCATCCACATTCATGTTTCCTCAATATGTAATATTTATATCCTTCTACAAAATTTTATATCCAATTTTACCCTTCGGTGAGTTTATAGTAAAAGATATGAAAGGAATATTTTGTCATTTTTCATACAGGGTACTTTTTTGACTTTTCCGACAAAAGTACGAGAAGAATGTTTTTTTAACTTATACGGAATGAATTGATTTTAAAAAAATTATTTCCAAGAAGATTCCTTTACAATTTTTCAAGTTTATTTTTAATCAACTTCTTTTAGTTTAAAATTGTATGACATGTTAAGAAAGGAAAAAAAATTGTAGTAGAAAGCATATTTTCATCAAGAATGGAGTTCAAGTGTTTTATCAAAATTATTTTCCATGTAAGATAATATAGGGTTCTGTTTCTATCCCTATTTTTACATTTATTTGATTATGTTATTATGGAATTATTTTTATGATGTCCTTTTATCTTATATGGATTATTTTATGATGGCATGATGTTTAAGATTCCCATTTTTATTACATGGGTTATGCAAGGATGTATGATTTTTTTGATTTTGTGGAACACATAAGAATGGTATAATTATGAGATGGGTGGGACCTATATCTCCCTCCAATGCATTGGGTAAAGATTTTATATCTCATGAGATAGACATGGCTGGAACGACAGGTTAAACCGGTTTAGTGAAACAGGACTGAAATGAGGAATGAACTCGGTTTAGAAATAGTCTTTGTCCACTAAGATGGTCTTGGAAATGAGTTTTGGCTAATAAGAAATGATTCTCTATGATTATATGTGTATTACACAAATCTTCATGTTTAAAGTTATGATTATTGTGATTACATTTCAATACCATGATTTATCCCATGTTATGAAATTATGATCTCTTTTGCAGGGTAAGATTTTCAAATTGTTATGTTCTTATGAATATGATGTGATTGATTTTTATTTTGTTTACCATTACTGAGAATTTGAGCTCACCCTTTTGTATGTTTTATTTCCCCCAGGTCAGGAAGAAGGTTATTATGTAGGATATGCCAAAAGTGACTCTATATATGATGAAATAAATGGGAGACAATGTAGATGCTTTACGGACCAGTTGTTTATGTATCCCAGTTTTTAAAGACACTATACCTATAAGGTCCTTTCATGGTTTTGTTATATGTTGTAATAATTGTGCTTTAATTTTGAGGTATTAACAATGTATGTAAAGTATGGGTCGTTATAATTGGTATCAGAGGAAAGGTATAGTCAACCTTTGGAAACTAGGATGTGAAATCCTTAGTAAGAATCATAAGGATAAGTCTAAGCATAGAACACAATCTTAGTGTTTTAGAAATGGCCATGAATAACCTAGGATAATGCCTTAAGTGTGAAATTTTATTATTGATTATGTGGTTTTCCTATTATAATTAGTGTTTCTCAAACTATTCTTCTTGGTTTTAGTCAATGGCCGGAACCCAAAAGAACCGTGTTAATGTGGAATGTGACGGGAAATGCAATGATTGTCCCCCTGAGCAACCAAATGTTATGGGAGCTAGAATGAAAAATCTTGTGTGCATGCTCACACAACTTTCTGAAGGTATGAATCATGTAGGAATTCCAAACAAGCAAAGGAAGGAGCAACATTCTATTGAATCCTTCATGAGACAGCATCCACCTTCATTCAGTGGGTCTATTGATCCATTAGTTGCTGAACAATGGATCAGTACTACTGAAAAGATATTTTTAGTTCTTCAATGTTTTGAACATGATAAAGTCATATTAGCAGTGTATCGTTTGGAAGGTGATGCTGATCAATGGTGGAATCTTATCAAGAATTTGAGGCAAAGAGATGAAATTGAGTCCATGGAATGGGATGAGTTCAAGAACTTATTTTTCAATAAGTACGTCCTTCGTATTCTTCAAAAAAATATGGAGAAGTAGTTTCTTGAAATAAAGAAAAAGGATGATGAATCTATTTGTACCTATGAAGAAAATTTTACAAGACTTTCAAGGTATGCTTCTGGTATTATTATCTAACCTGAGAGTAAGACTGATCTATTCTTTAGTGGCTTGAAACCAAGTCTTCTAAGGGTGTTAGCCATAAGGGACTTAAATAGATACAAGGAAATCGTTTGATGTGATCTCAAAGTTGACATGTAGATTGGAGTAACCCAATAGTCATATTGGTTTGATAAGAAGAGTAAAATGGAATTCAAAGGAAAATATAAAGAGCACACTGAAAAGAAGATGAGTTTTCCCTTATGCTCAAAGTGTGGAAAGAAACATGGAGGGAGTTGTCTTAAAGGGACTAGTAATTGTTTCAAATGTGGAAAGGAAAGTCATCGGGCATTTGAATGCCGAAATGATGGGAAGAAGATGTCTAGTGATGAGAACAAATAAAAGGCTACACAGAGTGCACCTCCTACACTTCAATGTTACAAGTACAAGGAAATGGAGCATTATGACAATCAATACCCTAATACAAGGGTTTTTTTATGATGGTCGACGTCAACAAACTCTTAAGGATAAAGACAAAAGAATGTCACATGCAATTTCTATCAGTGATGCAGAGTACGATAACGAAGTGGTGAAAGGTACACATACCATCCACTATAAAGTAGCAAATGTTTTATTTGATTCTGGATCCACCCACTCTTTTATTTATGAAGAATTTTCTCAGGGTATCACCGTATTACCTCAACAACTAGATGTTGAGTAAACTGTGACAACCCGTAATGGCACAATAGTCGCATCAGAAGTTTATAATTATTCTCTGATTGAAGTTTGTGGGAACGTGCTTCCTGAAAATCTTGTGATCCTCCCTATAGTGGAATTTGATGTGATTCTTGGCATGGATTTTCTTTCTCTATATGTAGATCATATAAATTGCCAAATAAGGGAAGTCACATTTCATATTCCAGTTCAATCTATGATCGTCTATCGATGCAAGGATGAACAAAACCTTCCAGTGGAAATTTCTTCCATATTATGGGTCTTGATTATACTAAATGAAGGTTATTTATCTCAAATGGTTGGTGAGAAACTCACGATTAAGAATATTCCCATTGTACGGGAGTTTGACGATGTCTTTCTAGAGGAATAATCGGGTCTTCCACCAAATCGTGAAGTTGAGTTTTCAATAGAACTCATACTGTGTGCTTTCCCTATTTCAAAGACACCTTATATAAGGCCCCAATTGAGTTGCAGGAATTGAATAAGCAACACCAAGAGAATCTTGATAGGGGATTCATACGCCCTAGTGCATCACCTTAGGGAGAACCTGTTCTATTTTTTAAGGAGAAAGATGGATCAATGAGACTCTGCATTGATTATCGAGAACATAACAAGATCACTATCAAGAAAACATATCCTCTCTCGTGCATTGATGACTTATTTGACCAACTACGCGGAGCTCAATACAGTTCCAAGATTGATCTTCGTTCAGGGTATCATCAATTAAGGGTCAAAAGGCAGGATATACCAAAGACGAATTTCTGTACAAGGTATGGACACTATGAATTTATAGTGATTCCATTTGGTCATACTAATGCCCCTGCTATCTTATTGGATCTAATGAATATAGTCTTTAGAGACTATCTTGATCAGTTTGTGGTAGTCTTTATAGATGATATTCTTGTATATTCAAAGATCAAGTAATAACATGAAGATCACTTGAAAATTATATTGAAGACCCTGAGAAAGGAGAAGCTTTATGCCAAATTTACCAAGTGTAAATTTTGGATTCAAAAAGTTGCATTTTTGGGTCACATAATCTCAAAAGAGAGGATATCTGTGGATCCAGCAAAAACAGAGGTTATCGAAAGATGGTCGAGACCAACAACAGTAACTAAGATCCGAAGTTTTCTTGGTTTGGCTGGATATTATTGTCTTTTTGTGAAATATTTCTCACGATTATCTAATACACTCACCAGGTTGACTCGGAAAGGAGTTAAGTTTGTTTGGACGGAGGAATGTGAAGAGAATTTCAGGGAGTTGAAAAGAAGGTTATCCAGTGCACCTGTACTCACACTTCCTTGTAGTGGGGAAAGGTTTGTGATCTACAGTGATGCATCCAAGAAGGGATTGGGTTGTGTTCTCATGAAAAATGATATGGTGATAGCTTATGACTCACGACAGTTGAAAATCCATTAGCAAAATTACCCAACTCATGATTTGGAGTTAGCAACTGTAATCTTTGCATTAATGATTTGGAGGCATTATCTTTATGGAGAAAGGTGTGATATTTATACTGATCATAAAAGTTTAAAGTATATTTTCACACAAAAGGAGATGAATATGGGCCAAAGAAGATGGTTGGAGATGATTAAGGATTACGATTGCTCAATCCATTACCACCCTGGGAAAGCAAACAAGGTGGTAGATGCATTAAGTCGAAAAGACCATGCTAGTTTATCCGTGATGAGGATCACAAAAGATCCAATATTTATGGATTTACAAAGGATGGATCTTGGAATTATAATGAAAGGGAAAAATCGTATCTTTCTCAATTGAATGTTCAACCATCTATACATGTTAAGATTTAAGAGGCACAGAAAGAAGATGTAGAGTTACAAAAGAAGGTGAGAAATGTTCCTGAATTCAACCTTGATTGTGATGGGATAATAATGTTCAAGAATCTAGTTTCTGTTCCTCCGATCTCCGAATTAAAGAAGGAGCTGCTGGATGAGGCTCATAGTTCTTCATTTTCTATTCATCCTGGAAGCACGAAGATGTATAGGGAGCTGAAAGAGTACTTCATGTGGGATGGCATGAAAAGAGATGTTGCTGAATATGTCTCTCGATGCTTGGTTTGTCAGCAAGTTAAAGATGAGAGACAGAAGTCTAAGGGAATGTTACAACCATTACCCATACCCGAATGGAAATGGGAAAACATCACTATGGACATTGTACCTGGACTTCCTAAAACATCCAAAGGCAATAATGCTATCTGGGTCATAGTTGATCGTCTTACAAAGTCTACACACTTCATTTCTATTAGAGAGGATTTCTCTCTGGACTAGCTTGCCAGGATATATGTAAAGGAAGTGGGAAGATTGCATGGAGTACCAATTTCTATTATATCTGATCAGGATCCGAGGTTTACCTCAATGTTCTGGCGAAGTATTCAGTATACTCTGGATACAGAGTTGAGTTTCAGCACTGCTTATCATCCTTAGACAAACGGTCAGTCTGAGAGGACAATTCAAACTCTAGAATATATGTTGAGAGCTTGATCTGTGGATTTCAAAGGTGGTTGGGATCAACACCTACCTTTGGTGGAATTTTCTTATAATAATAGCTGTCACTCCAGTATTCAGATCGATCTTTATGAAGCTCTCTATGGAAAGAAATGTGGGATTCCATCTTACTGGGATGAGGTTGGTGAAAGAAAGATATTAGGACCTGATCTTGTTGATGAGATGGCAGAAAATATCCGATCTATTCAACAACACATAAGAGCAGCTCAGAGTCGACAAAAAAGTTATGCTGGCAACGGAAGAAAAGACATAGAGTTTGAAGTGGGTGATAAAGTATTCTTATGAAAATCTCTTTGGAATAGAGTAAATATATTTGGAAAGAAGGGAAAGTTGAGCCCTAGGTATATCGGTCCTTTCGAAATATTGGATCGTGTTGCGAAGGTTGCTTACCGATTGGCGCTTCCACCGAATCTCTCTCAAGTTCACGATGTGTTCCATGTATCTCTCGTGAGAAAGTACTTACCTGATCCTTCACATGTACTCAGCTCCGAAGTTGTACCGCTGGAACAAGATCTTTCTTATGAAGAACACCCGATAGAGATTCTCGATCGTAGTGAAAAATTCCTAAGGAACAAGACCACTCGCTTGGTGAAAGTTTTATGGAGGAACCACCAATTAGAAGAAGCTACATGGGAGCTTGAGGATATGATGAGGGAGAGGTATCCTCATCTGTTTATTACAAGTAACGAATTTCGAGGGTGAAATTCATTTTAAGGGGGGTAGAATGTAACACCCGAGACTTTTATATGAAATGTTTTTTTTTATGTTATATAAATCATCAAAGTTATATTTCACTACACACAACACTATCTTGACTTGCTTTACACGCAACTGTGACCTTCCTCGACAGCTTGTATCGTACGCAATACCGAGTTTCACTAAACAACGATATTCTATTAAAATAATATTAAAACTAGCTCTTATGAATAGTAATACCCACTTTTTGAAATTTTATAAATTTTAGTTTTCAAAATTGACTTAATTTTTGGATTCGGAATATCAAAATTATCCTAGGGTGAAATTTTGGTATTTTTCTGAAAACATTCAATTTTTGATGAATAGTGAAAACAGTAGGTTACTCTTTAAAAATCAACTTTTTATTTAAATATTTATTTAATTTATTTAAATTTATTTTAGGTCAAAATTGAAACATAATACCTATATATGTTCAATGCAATTCATTGGAGTCATTTTATAATAATTTTTGATATAAAAAAATTTTGTATTGAACTTTTCACCGTCTTTTACCCACCTTCTAAGAGAATTTGCAAATTTACATAAAACATAATTTTACCACTTCTGTGAATGGAATTTAAAATATCTGAGAGACACGGTTGATGTCAGTAAGTAAAATGTGGTTCAATGAGATGAAAATATTTTTTGGTGAATAGTAACTTTCTACTTTTTTTTACCACGGTTAAAAGTAAATATGAAAATTAAGGGTACAAATTTTATTATTATTACCATAACACATGTCCTAATTCTATTGGATAAGTGTAATTCGACCAAAAACAACCTTAGTAATAAAATATGACCATTTAGGCCCACTTGGATTAGATTAGGACATTTATTATTAATTTATTTAAAGAAGGGTTAAAATATTTAAAATCAATGTTTAATAAGTAAACCATTTTTAATATAGGGTTATACAAAAGCTAAATTAGACTATAAATATTCATTAGAATGCTAAATATATTTCCTACATAATTGTATTTTATTTGTAATTTTTAGACATCAAAAATTTTAATTTATTTATGACACAATGATGATGCAGTAATTATCTTATTAATAAAATATTGACATAATTGATGTTATAAATACCCAAATAAATGTAATTTGATACTTTTTATGAATTAACATAATTTTCTATGTTAATAGTACATGTTAGTATTAATTTAATTAACATTTTTAGAATTAATAATTCTTTTATGATTTTCACAAAAATAAATTACTAAATAATGTCAAAATTGACATAAAATAGTTTTTAAAACAAATATTATATTATTAATTGTTATTTTATTCTTAAAAATCTACGGTTCGGCCAAAAAACATAGATAAGGTTATATATATTAATAATAAACAACTTGGGGTTCGTTTCTCTTGTTATAGTATGTCTATTAACCATATAGTGTAAGAACAGAAAAAGACACGGTAAAAGTAAAATTATCTAACTTAATGTTAAATCTAAATGATAAGGTTAAAATAGTAAACTAAAATTGTCCAAATTCTATTGGATGCGATTATTGAGACCCATCCCCACATTAGATTCGAAATAAATCAATTTGGAGCCATTTAAAACCGAATATGACTTTATAATAAAATAATATTTTTAGTTTTTCCAAAGGAGCCCCTCTCCTCCCTTATAAAAGGGCACCTCATCCCTCTCTTCGTCACACCACATTGAGCCTTCATTCTTGGCCAACCCCTACCAATTTCTCCTCTACACTTCTCTAGAAACATCCTAGAGGTCCGGGTCTTCTTCAAATACCAATTTTAGTGCCCTAAGAGGAGGTCTCAATGAGGTGCTTCAAAGAAGAGGTAATGTTCGTTACCGATTCTTTCAACTTTATTTCTTCTTCCACTTATTCTTCATTAGTTGTTTAATTATGAATTAATAATATCAGTATCCCTCATATACATTTATGTTATTATAAGTATGAAACAACCCTATTTCACCATCTATCCATCCTACAGAAAACGCAATCACCGCGCGTGTGTACGTATGGAATACCATCTCCACGCCATGGTGTAATCTATTTTCCACCACCACCTTACTTGGATGGGCATAATGTTGTAAATAATGAATATATATGATTATTGTAAAGTGATGTTGATTCTGAAATACTATACATACACTCCAATACAAGTCCACGTTCATGGGAATGATATCATCGCTCGTGCGTACGTACAGAATACCGTCTCCACGATGTGATGCGACTCGTTCTACTTGATTTTCATTGAATAATGATTACATAAATGAATTGAGTGAATAAATATGATATATATTACACTAATACCATTCTGGAAATGAGGTATCTATAACCTAAAAAGAAGAATAAGAATTTATTCGAGAAAACACACATAAGAACAAAAAGTAATAAACACCCGAATAACAAGTAGCAATGAAATATTACTAATAATAAGCTAATAATATGACCATATATGATATCATAACAATGAGTATGATTCTGGAATAAGTCAATGACATTATTTAAATCATTATACAGGAGTTTCGGACACTTATGAAGCAAATCGGACCTATGGTAAGGGAAACTCTCGCAATCGCAATTTTTATCCGAGATTGTTTATACTTCAGAATTTACTGGGGAATATTTATCAATCACATCCATGCTTCCTCAATATGTAATATTTATATCCTTCTACAATAGTTTATATCCAATTTTACCCTTTGGTTAGTTTTTAGTAAAATATATGAAAGGAATCTTTTGTCGTTTTTCGTACGAGGTACTTTTTGACTTTTCTGACAAAAGTACGAGAAGAATGTTTTTTTAACTTATACGGAATGAATGGATTTTTAAAAAATTATTTCCAAGAATCTTCCTTTACAAGTATTCAAGATTATTTATAATAAATATTTTTTAGTTTAATATTTTATGACATGTTAAGAAAGGAAAAATGTTTTTGAAGTAGAAAGTATATTTTCCTCAAGAATGGATTTCAAGTGTTTTATCAAAATTATTTTCCATATAGGATAATATAGGGTTCTTTTTCTATCCCTATTTTTACATTTATTTGATTATGTTATGATGGAATTATTTTTATGATGTCCTTTTATCTTATATGGATTATGTTATGATGGTATGATGTTTAAGATTCCCATTTTTATTACATGGGTTATGCAATGATGTATGATTTTTTTTTATTTTGTGGCACACATAAGAATGGTATCATTATGAGATGGGTGGGACCTATATCTACCTCCAATGAATTGGGTAAAGCTTTTATATCTCATGAGATATACATGGCTAAAATGGCAGGTTAAACCGGTTCAGTGAAACAGGACTAAAACGAGGAATGAACTCGGTTTAGAAATGGACTTTGTCCACTAAGACAGTCTTGGAAATGAGTCTTGACTAATAAGAAATTATTCTCTATGATTATATGTGTATGCCACAAAGATTTATGTTTTAAGTTATGATTATTGTGATTACATTTCACTACCATGATTTATCCCATGTTATGAAATTATGATCTCTTTTGTAGGGTAATCTTTCCAAATTGTTATGTTCTTATGAATACGATGTGATTGATTTTTCTTTTGTTTACCCTTACTGAGCATTTGAGCTCACCCTTTTGTATGTTTTCTTCCCCCAGGTCAGGAAGAAGGTTATTAAGTAGGATATGCCAAAAGGGACTCTAGCTATGATGAAATAAATGGGAGACAATATAGATTCTTTATGAACCAGTTGATTATCTTTCCCAGTTTCTAAAGACAGTATACCTATACGGTCCTTTCATGTTTTTGTTATATGTTGTAATAAGTTTATTTCAATTTTGAAGTATTAAAAAAGTATGTAAAGTCTGGGTTATTATATCAAGACTTTATGTTAATTTTCTTTATCATTCATCTCAGATTCATACATCGTAAGAGTTCCAATTAACTCTCTCACTGTAAGATCTTTGACTACTGATGATTCTCTAATAGCCGTTGATATCCCATTCCATCTAGGTGGTAGTACCCATAATACTTTCAGGGATTGATCTTCTAGTTTTATAAGATATCTCAAGGTAGTGATGTTATTAAAAATTTCTTTAAGACTTACATTCATCTGGGTGATGCTTTCTCCTTCAAAATTATGAATGTGTTAAATTTAAATTTATCTATGACATACCTCATCTGTCTGACATTGTCAGTTCCTTCATAAGAAACAACAATTTTTATCCACGTTTTATAAGTAGTCAGGCACTAAGATACTCTATTGAGTTCATCTAGTCTAAGACCACAGATGATAACATTCATAGTTTTGGAGTTTATTTTGTACTCCTCTTCTGTATCAGCAATCCATGTTTTATGTTTCTCTGGAATCACATAGGGAGTTCGAATTTTCAAGAAGAATTTGTATCCAATGTTCTTTAGGTAAATGATCATCCTTGATTTCCAACATCCATAATTTTCACCATTGCAGTAGGGATCTCAAACCATTGACATACCCACTCATGTATCATCCATTTTCCTCTGTATAATCCAAAACATTCATCTTGTAATAGTTTTGACAAAAGCTCCTCATATGATACCAATTGTTGGATCGGGTTATACCAAGTATTCATAAGTGGGGGGGGGGGGGAATTATGTCTTTTAAAAATTCTTCATGAATTGGAATGATGGAAAAGTCTATCATTTTATCTTTATCATATTGTTTGTGCATCAGAAAATAAACAGTTAAAGGGTGTATAGTGGTTCAGGGAACATAAGGGCCCCAATCCACTCCACCAATTCTCTACTCCACGATCTTGGTGATTTTCATTATATGGCCCTCTTATCAATAGACCAACCACAACTGAGTGCAGGAAGTTGACACCTTTACAAGTTGAAGTTAAAAGAAAATCCTTCTAGTTTATACACAGAACCTAATACAAAGCTTAGTACAAGAATCTGATTACTCAAAATAAAAGAGTATTTGTCTTGAAATACATTACAGTTGATCTTCACAGTTGCAACAGCACACAACTTACAGTAGATAGATCGTCATCTTCAAAAACTTTGTTCTTCAGATAAGGGCAGTTATGAGTCGATATATTTACTATAGATATGGAAATAAATTCAGAAACTCCAACAACAATGGATTCACGAATGTTCTTCGATGTAGAAATGATGAATCTTTAATTTGTTTCTTATTCTTCAGAAAAACAAACTTTGATAGATCTTGGTAGTAGCAGATCTATAAATCTTGAATGTCTCTCTAAAACTGTAGTCCTGAAGAACTCAAGAGCTTGTTATATATTTTCTTGATCATTCACCCTTCTTTTTTAATATAAAATATCATATATTTGTATAGAATAACAAAGATCATTTTCCTTAAAAATTTAGATCCATAATAGTTGCCTTTAGAATCACGATATTCAAATCACTGAATTATAGAGCAGTCGTAACTCCCCTGAATATCGGCATGAAAATCTCCTCTTAAATCGATCCTTTGAATCACAAATAAACGGCTTTGAATTAGACAAAGACATGCTTTAAAATCGGTCGATGAATTTGGCTTGAAATCAGCCTAATAATCTGCATAAACACTATTTCTCAAAATTCATATTTTAAATCTCTTATGCCAAACGTTGGGCTGAACTGCATAGCATTCATTCTTTGAACGTAAGGTTCACAACATAAGGTTGATAACGTAAGGATGATAACGTAAGGTTGATAACGTATGGACGATAACATAAGCCTGATCAACCATACTTTTCTCTTCAACTCTCAAATGTATGGTACAATATCCATAATTTCCTTTCTAGAAAAACATAAGATACATGATTCATAAGGTTCATTATAAAAGTTAGGTTGATGATCCATACTTTTATCAGCTTCCATATATAAGGAATATGATCTATACTTATTGATAAAATGTATGGTTCTTTTCAAAATTAAGGTTGATGAAACATACATTTAAGAAACAAACATAATGTTCTATACAAACGTAGGCTTATTCTTCCATACTTTTCTGAAATCTCAAACCTAAGCTTCCTTCAAAATGTAGGGTTCTTATTATATACTTCTCTATCTATAACTTATGGTAGCTTATCCATACTTTTCTGATATGACATAGAGTAAACAATGGATTCCATCTTTATACTACGATCCTCAACGTAGGGAATGAACAATGTTTCTAGAACCTCCGGATGTGATTTCCGAACACGTAGAGCATGAATAGTGTTTCCAGAAAACGCTAAAATGATTTCCAAACACATTGTAAAATATTCCACGCAGATTAAATGCTTTAATATTATTCAAAATAGGGAAATAAATAATGTTAATTTCCTGAAATATAGTGAAATTAAAATCATTAAAATAATAAATAAGGGTATATCTGAACATCAAAATCATCATAAAGAGATAGAGTATTGTTCTCAACAATCTCTCCTTAATAAAATAGAGTGTTGTTTAAAACAACACTTTCTCAACATAGTTTTGGTATTATAATTCTAAAGGTAAAATAATAAAAAAATATTATATATAATAATTATATCCATAATTATATATAGTCCAGATATGTGGTGAGGGAAAAGGGATAACATCGGTTCGTGAGGCGATAGTCTGTTGTACACATGATTGATGGTTTCATTTATAATTTGATGGAATAAGAGATAGATATATGTTATTACATTAACATAATAATATATCAGTATATGAAAGATATGTGCGTTATTAATTTATAATATTTTAATTTTATTTGAAGGAGTTATAAGAAGAAGTAAAACAAAAATTTATAGTTAATAACCTTACCTCTTCTTTGGACAACCTCATTAGGTTTAACCTAATGCCTTACTAGATTGGATTTTTGATCTCACAATGGAATCTAGGATATAGGTAAATAATTTAAAAAGAAATTTGGGTAGGTCTTTGATGAACCAAATGGATTTTTAATTGTGAAGAGAAGAGGATAGGTTGTCGACTTGTATAAGTGCGGGAGAGGGCACATATGGAATTTTTTTAAATAATAATGTGTACTCATGTTTTTCACAATACAAAAGGATCGAAAATGGACAATTATCAAGAAATACAGGTTATAAGGTATAAATATGTACATAAAATGTTTTTAACAAGTTTATAGGTCATTTTAAATCTTATCATTTAGTTTATACCCTCATTAAACCCGTTTTATCCTTAACTACGGTAAATAATTTTTTATTTTATTTCTATTAATTTTGAGTAAACATTGAGTTGAAATTATTATATTATATAAATTATTATGAATAAAAAGATGAATCAATTTTACCAAATTATGTTCACATAATTTTCAAATTTTTATTTTAAATTAAACCCAGAGATGCAATGAAAAATGAGGTTTTCCAAAGAAAAAATCTCTAAAAGTTTAAAATGGTTTTTATATCAAAATTCAAAATTAAATTGATTAAAATGACCTAAATTTGATTACTGGATATATAATTGAACTAATTTTACTTTTAAATCCACATTAAAATAAAATTATATTTTAAATTATTTGAATGAAAAGGAAGTGTTTATAATAAAAACCAGTGTTTTTTTACTATTCACTAAATATTTTATCTTTTTGGAAAATTATAAAAAAATCAATCAAATATAATTTTTAAAATAGTGATTTCAAAAAATGAATTTCATTTTTTCAAATAAATATTTTTAAATTTTAAAAAATAATTATTAAATAAGTACCCAAAAGGCATCAAATATGGTTTCTATAAAAAATACATTTTTAAGAGTCAAATTGGATTTATTCTTTTATATTTCCTAGAAAACACATTAGATAAATGTTAAAAAATTTATTGAATATATAATATATAAATTTATTTAAAATAATTCACAAATATTTATTTATTTATTTTATTGATTTAAAATACATTTGTTTGTATAAAAATAGTTTTTCAAAAAAAATCCATTATTTTCATTTATAATTAATTGGTCACCAACGAAATCATTTTATACACATGTGTAAAAATATATATATTAATAATTTAGATAATAATATTCATATCATTAATTAAATATTCTTGTCGAAAACTATTATATTAAATAATAATATTTTAATCTTATTTCGTGTTTCTATAAAACTCAGTGTTGCG
The DNA here is from genome assembly GCA_963277665.1 of Viscum album. Lineage (NCBI taxonomy): Eukaryota > Viridiplantae > Streptophyta > Magnoliopsida > Santalales > Viscaceae > Viscum > Viscum album. The sequence continues at coordinate 1,381,378,784 of OY728143.1, read as the reverse complement.
TGTAACACAAGCTATCAAAGAAAGTTAAATTTATTTGGAAAAATATATATTTTGTATCATAGAATGAACCAAGGGGTCACAATATGATATAAATACCATGAGAACTTCCACTCATAAAAACCTCTTACCTCATGGTGACACAATCTACTTAAGTGGAATTCTCATGGTGTTACAAATATAGTTACAAAATAACACACATTTCCTAGGACGGACAAAAAATCTAAGTCCATGGACTTTACATTTTGGATTTTTCCATTTAAAATTTGATCATCATTCTCCACATTACAATGCCTCCCATTTGGAAAACATTACCGGTATATCCACTTATACCATGGTGTACACCCTCAACAATATTGAAAGAATGACCCCCGAGTCACACCATGACCACTCTTCCTCATGTGAAATCTCTCAAATGAATATATGAGATTTTCCAAATGATATATAAGTATTTCCATATTTTTTGGAATAAACTTTGGGTTCATTTCATAACTAACCTATCTTGTGTAAAATTTAACAAAGTCATACATAAGTATTCTCATCATGATAAGATTAACTCATTGAATGATCGCACACCGAATATATTTTCCTTTATTAAATACTTAATACATAAGGGTTTTCATCATAATGTGATACCCTCGACGACAACATCCTCCTTTTACATATGGATTTCCCGACGAATAAGTCAATATGTAAGGTTTTATCATGGTGTGATATCGTCCTCCACAACATGATCCTCATAACCCGTTGAATACCCTTATACCAGAGGAGTTTACTTCCATATAACAACCACCATGATGTGATCCACTTGTATGTATTGTGTTCCAAGACAACCCCCCCATCAAAGCATGACCCTCAATCATCCTGGTGTGGCTTACCGCTTATTGAATAATATCATCCCTACACCAAGGATAACTCCTATAACATACTCCATATTCCATAAAGTACGACTAAAACATCAAATAATTTATAAACACATCCCATAGATATTTTATAAGTCACCAAATTATGATCAAAATATAAATTCTCAAAACACCCCCACTTCCATGACTCATTTCCTCTAAAAACAATGACCCGTAAATTCATGGCTAGTTACAGTATTCTCTTTACATAATTAGTGTAATCACCATACTTGAAATGTTTTAACTCTAGATCAATTGTATTGTATTATTAAATGGGTTTATAATTTATATTAAATCTATCGCTATCCTTTATGGATTAAACAATTTGCAGACCTCACCACTTCTTATGTGATGAGCATAATATTTCTTGCTTACTGAGTAAAGGTTATATGACTTTCATCATAACCATAATGAATAAATATTTTATACCCTTTGATAAAAGATATTTTCCCTACTAAGGGTTCCATAATGTAATTAATTTATGACCACTAGAATAGTTTCTCAATATATTTTCTAAATATACTTTAAATCTATAAAATAATACCTACCAAGATATAAAATATCTTAGTGGAATGATTTGACTACCCATAATCTTGATGTCTATGGATTAAACCAAGTTAGAAAAAACATTAAAATAGTCATATTATTATAAAATACTTTTAATTTTATCCATAATATATTTTATCCATGTTAATCCAAGAAAAAACTACAAAAAACTATTTCATTCTAGTAATAGTCTAGTTTTATTTTGATAGGTATAGTCTCTTAGATTCAAATATAATAACATGGGAGTGTCATTCTACTCTTTGATAAGTAATAATCCTAATAAAATAATTATAGGCATCACAAATAATCCTTCTTAGAATATCTTACTCAAACAATTTTATAATTGGAAATGAAATAAGTTTATCCACAATGAAATTTAATATCATTATATATCTATCATTATATGTAAATTATGAATATTTTTATAATATCTAAGATAGTTTTTATGAATTTTTTCTAAACTATTTGTATAATTTATGATAAAAGACCATGTATCAAAGGATTAATAATAATTTTCTTATATAAATATGCTTGATATAATATCATATTTGGATTTATCCATATTAATACCCTCTATGTAAAGGTTGTTTCATTGAAACATTATTTTTTAAATTATAAATTGGTAGTTCTCATACTATAAGAACAAAATTTTCTCAATATAGAACTTATGAACTAATTTTGTTTGTAATAAACATCCACTGAATTATGACCCATTGAAATTTATTTAATCCATAAAATCCCCCATATAATGTGGAATAAAATATTATATTTTTTTAACCATGAATCATTGGAATGTAAAATGACTATTTAATGATAAAAATGGAATTCCCATGAGATACATTATCCCAAATAAGTAGTCGAAGTTAGTTTTTCTAATGATACACTACTTATATAAGAATAAGTAAATAACAAAAGTATTATAAAGGTAAAACAATTCATATTTTCCTATCGACCATTCCAACATTTGATCAGTAAATGGTAAAGAAAAATGACTATTTCAAGTAAATTGATTAAACTTCCAAGAGTAGATTTAATAACTTATTAAATTTCTCATTTAGTAGTTATCTATTTCATATTATCATTGAGGATCACATTTATTCCACTATTTTTGGGTACTATATGAATAGGGATAACACACTTACTACCATAAAATAGGTGTATAACTATCATAAAAAATATATTAGTAACTAAATTCTTGAATACTTTTAGGAGAATAGGGTTAATTCTAATTTAAGGTTCTATTTCTAACCTTTACTCATCTTCATGGAGAATTTTTTGTATTTAAATAGATGTGAATATACTAGGAATGTTTTTTGTTGTACAAGAAATGACTTTTTTATAACCACATAAAATATAAAACACTTAGGTTTCATGTTCATACAAAATATTACTTGTAAATATATTATGTAAATAGTTATGAATTTTAGGGAAATTATACTTAAATAAGTCAAGATTATGTTTTAGCACATAATTATATTGTTAGATGAAAATGGTTTAGTAAAATCCTTCGCTCTATGAATTTGTTTCACCATAGAATTTATTTTTTAAAATAATTTATTTATTCATTATTACCTTCATATAGAAATTAAAATTTTCCAAAGTGTGACACATCTTTTCCCCCATAAAATATACTTCAAACACTTTATAATCTAATACCTTTATAAAAGTATATAGTTTTGACAAATTCTTCTCTTGAACTATTATTTCATGAGAAAATATGTTATTTTTATTAATAAGAATAATGTAGCTTTATTTTGGTTTGTTATCCATAAAATCAAAGATATTAATGTTGGAAATATCTCACTAAATTCCATAGACAATGTTTGATTAATTATGTTGATAATGATTTTTGTCATATTAATTAATAGTCTATTAAGTATAACTAGTTAATTTAATTATAATTTCTCATCTTACATTTATAGGATTTAAAAAATAAATTGGGAAAAAGAGTATTTATATATAAAAACCCATCCTCAATTATTCTATCTAGATATACTATAATATTATTCTCAATTAGACTACTATTATTATGTGTTTCAACTTAGATAATTATAATGGAGATAAGATTAAAGATGAATTATATTAACTAATTAATCTAAATCAATAATTTAATATAAAAGATTATAATCCCCTATAGTGAAAGGGAAAAATAATATGCCAATATATTTACATTTTTTAATGTGGGTCAGATTATGGTGGAAGATTTTCTTATTGGATTAATATTTTCATTTCATTTGATTCTTTGGTTGTGAGGGTAGAGTTTTATATGAATATTCATATACATAAGAATTTATTTCAAAACTATAAGAATAATAATATACACATTAATGTTTTCAATTATTTTGAATATGTCCTTTTGTAGACCCAGTTTTGTTTTTTTAAGATGATTTACTCAGTGTGTAAATGGAAGTATACTTGGGATAATGTCTACGAACATTTTTTCCTAATTTTTATTATGATGCCAAATATTCTCAATAATTTTTTTATATCTTTCTAAATCACTTATATTGGATAATCCATTTTTATAGTCTAAATAGTAGACTAATGTACATTCTCAATAAATAATTTTTTATACTCTTGTAACTTTCTTTAATATCAAAACAGAAAATATTAAATTTTTATAAAGGATTGGGAAATTATTGGTAGGAAATTTTCCCAAATTTTATTATTTATTAACTATTTATTGTATTGACCAATTGTCCCATTACGATTATTAAACATTTATATTTATTTATTATTTATTATTTTTAGTGACTTTCCACATCAAAAATTTTGTAAATTTTTTATTTTTTATAGGCTTTGAATTAACCTATTATTTTCTATGGTATAAATTGTATATGTTCACATGGTTATTTTTGAATGGCGTTGGTTTATATGGATGATTAATGTAAGGAACCAGCCTTAAACATTACATATATAAGTTACTTTTGAATATAGTTCACTTTTTTCACTCCCAAAATATTTTTTGGATTAGAGTTTTAGAGAATTAGGATGTACTATTACAAAGTAAACTCAAACATTAAGAGTCGAAACTTCTAAAATGTATCCATTTTCTATATAAAACATACCATTCAAATAATACATGATTTATTTTTCTGATAAATCTCTAAAAATTTCTTCTTAGAATCTGCATTTTCCCTACTCTTCCTTAAAATCATGTGAAGAACATTTTGAAAATTAAGAAGAGAAAAAAAGCTCAGTAAGAGACATAAAATAAATTAAACAATTATTCTAGTGAAACCCAACAAATCATTTTCTAAAAAAATACATTTTTACTAAGAAAATGAAATCATAATTTCAAAAAGATCATTATCATGCCTTTTGAAAATTAAATTATTTTCAATAAAACTCATAAGAATGCATATAAAGGATTGGTGGGTTACTTGGGACATCATTTTTAATATAACTCTTCCAAATATTGTAGCAATAACATATATAAATGGAGTAACCATCATAGATACATTTGTAATAATCAATGTAGTATTATTCTTATACTTTATTAGAATAAATCTAATTTGTTAACTCTGTCCCTTTTCCCAATGCATCGAAGAGCTATAATGGGCTCACCGACCATTGGGTTATCATTGAACCACCTATCCTCCTAAAAAATTCACAATAACAAAAAAATAAGATTAAAAATTAAAGATTCCATAAAAGAACTTTTACTGATGAAAATAACTTTTCCATTTTTAAATCACTTTTCATTATTTTAAAAGTCAAGCACTCATAAATGAAATAATATTATTTAGAAAGAATTGTAAAATTTCAAATGAGGATTCAAAATATTAATGTGGCACGAAGGAAGGAAATTAAATTAATGATGTATATAAAAAATTACTTTTTTACTTCTTACAAAAATGAGCAATAAAATAATATTTTTTCAAAAAAATCCTTTACATACACCATAAAGTAAATCATTTTTTAAAAAATATTTGAGAAAAATTAAAAAAATTCCATTTTAAAACATTCATGTCCATTTAAATAAATTCAAAAAAACTATTTTGAAAACCCGAATAATTAAAGAGAAATATTTAGAAGAATAAATATTTAAAACATTTAAAATGATGTTTTAATTAAAGAGTCTCTTACCTCATGTTTGACTACCTTCAAACATGTTCAAACATCTTCTTCTTCAATAGACTTCCTTTAATCTCTTCCTAAGGGATGTAGGGTTGGTATTTAGGAAGGAACATAACATTAAGAACATAAATAATAATGTTTTGAAGAGAAATAGACAGATTTTGGTCAAGATAGAAGGTTCAAGGTGGTGAAATGAAATGAATGAATAAGATCACTTTTATAATTGATGTGATAGGATCCCGTGGAAATCCTCAAAATATTAAATTATAATAAATTCATTTTCTATACAAATACCACCAAATGGCTAGGGATTTTAATAATATATAAGATAAGGTTGTAATATCATCATCCAATAATATTTATAAATGTTTAGATTTTATTTTAATCCTTTGAAAACTTATGGTCCTTAGTTAACTTTTTTTAATTTTAATTATGGTAACAATTTCTTTAATATTAAATAGTGTAAAATTGTACTTATAAAATATCAATTGGAAAACAAACTTAAAATTTATATCATTTTAGATGAAAAATAATCACTTTTTATTTTTAATGATGTATTATAAATTTTAAATAATTTATTAAAATATTATTTTGATAAAATATCATTAGTGTCAATTTTGACACTATTCATCAAATTGGATTTAAGAAAACTAATAAATTAGACATATTTAAACAAAAACAATTAATACAACCCTAATATGTTATAATAATTTTTAAAATTCTTATATCACCTTAATTATTTCAAATCATATTTATTTTAAAATTTTTACTTTCATTAATTTGATTGTTTCAACAATAAAATAGTTGTTGCATCATCATTAAATAATTATTTATGGTAATTATTTCTTGAATAAAATTATAAAAAAAATAATTATGTAGATTAATCTTTATATTTCAAAAAAAATATTTCTATTAAAAGATATATTCAGAATAATTCCATATTAATAATAATAGTGTTATTAAAACTATGAATGTGACACCCTTGTCTTTTCTTTAAATAAAATATTATAAATATCACAATCGCATCTAAATGGACCTAAAAGTATTAATAAATTTATATCAAGAAAATAATTTTATTAATTTCAATATTTATAGTTATATTCATTAATAACACACATTTTTACCATGTGGACACATAAGATATATTTAAGACTGTTTCGTGGTTTTCGGCTTTCAGCCTCGAAACACCCAACGGCTCCATATCCGATGATGGACGGACCAGCTTTCCAAAGGCAGGCGTTCGCTGGATGGTCTGACCAGCGACACTTAAGAACTCACATTGGTCGAGAGGATGGGAATTCATGCTCTTCACACCCTTTTTGGGGGGGAGTTATTTCCTGTTCCGGGACTCTCTTATAGATTTAGGGCGTATTCATATGTTCGAAAATCTTTGGTTTATACCCAAAAATAGTATCCACGGATTCAACCCTGGTGGACAATGGTCAGCTGAACGTAGGGACTCGGAGTTATTTACTCCTGAGGATTACCATCTCTTATTGGGTTAATGACCCCAAGGAGTCTGGACTCACTAAGGTGGTACAAGGAGCGGTGCGATGATCCGATATGAAGATAGTCGAATCGACCGGTTGTCGGGATTGAACCTCTTGGAGTCTTCTTACGAACCCTACCTAGGAGATAGGGATCAAAGTCCACGTAGTTCGGATAAGTGTCGGAAAACCGATGTGAAGATGGACCGTGGGTCCGATAGGTAGGGGGCTTGAACCTCATGGAGGCTTCCTACGTATCCCTACGGTGGGGAATCAAAGTCCTCTTAGTTCGTGCATAAAGTTTAACGTCATGCTGGATGGGGGTGGAACTCGACGTGAAGAAATGACCAAGTGGTGGCTTGAACCTCATGGAGGCTTCCTACGTACCATGCTTCGACCTAGATCAATGTCCCCATAGTTCGCTCAGTGGGGATTACACTCTGATGAGGCCCAGAGTGACAAATTGCGGATTACACTCTGAGGAGGCCCATAGGAGGATTTCATGGTCAATGCATACTCTAAGCCCACGTGAGTCATGCTCGGTGTGATAAACAATAGGAAGCAAAGACCAGATGATCACCTCATGAAAGGTGCGTCTATGAGGAATGGAGTGGGGCTTACGCATGGAGCGGCCCATAAGGCCAGGGCTTACTCCTAGATGTATGCCCATGGAGATGGATTGGGGCTTACACTCTGAGGAGGCCCATTTGTCAAAGCGCAGCAGGAGAGGGAAAGGGGGGGTGCTCCTGTACCTGTCTCCTCTCTTGCAGTGCACGAGGGCTTCCTTCTAATGGGTATTTTAATATCCACGAGGAGCCCTAAACAAGTGGAGGGGCAGAAAAGGGGATTCCCAAGCTCATACTCCACATTACCATGGGAATGTGAACCCAGGAATGCTTTGGGAATCTGCTCATGGTTCGGGGAAACCCCTTAGCCTTTACTTAGGGTGGGTATGTGAACTCAAAATGGCGGGCTAATGCACCTGAGGGTTACACCATGAGGATCTGGTGGCTCCGGTGGAGGCCTCGGCTCGGGGATGATGAATAGACCAATGAGGGAGTCACGGAGGATCGGGTCGGATTAGAGGGATCTTGTCTGGCTCGTGGAACAAGAACTTCAAAGATTCTGAGGGGCCACACGTATGAAATAGTGGTGGCTCCCTTCACATAGGACGGTGCTACGTGGCTGGAGAAGCCGTCTGCGAACCAGGGTGGTCCGCGGACTGAGGGACAACCCACGAACCAGGGTGGTTCACGGTCTGGCGAACATCCTGGGAACCAGGATGGTTCGCGGTCTTGTGAACATCCCGCAAACCAGGATGGTTCTCGGTCTCGTGAACATCTTGCGAACTAGGATGGTTCGCGGTTTGGCGAGCACCCTGCGAACCAGGGTGGTTCGTGGGTTTGGGTTCGGCCGGCGTACCCATGGGGTACGTGGAGGTGTCCACGCGAGCAGCGGCGGCCAAGGGCGGCGCCAATCGGGGGTTCCTCGGTCGAGGCTCTGCACGCGTAGGAAGGTTCTATGTGGTGTGGTGGATTGGAAAAGAGGCAAACACTCCCTACTCCGTTGGGAGTACGTCCGCGAAGGGGCCATGGTTTGCGGTTCCCTTTAGTTTGTTATTTTAGGTTCACGGTTCACCAAATTATTTTGCATTTTCAGTTCCTTATAAGTTTGTTCCCAGGTTTATACATGCTCGGGTTCGCGAACTTGGACTTCGCTATTGCGAAATCCTTAGCCTTCCTTTGAAATCCATCCTCCCGAATCTGATCACTCTTCTCTTCCTCTTCCTTCTAATTGTCCGAATCTGAATCCCCTTCCTTTCCCCCTCGGTCTCCTTTTATATAATGGGGGAAGAGAGATATCTTTGGCCACACGGAACCTTTTTCAGAGGCCCATGACCGAAAAACCGGCTGACTTGGTCAATCCGTGATTCGTGGTGGGTACTGGGCGCTCTTCTCCCCCCTCGCGAACCGAACTCAGGGAGTGCTTCATGGCCGCGAAGGGTTCCGCCTCCACCCTGCAAATGACAGTGGATGTGGCTTGAACCGGTCGACGTGGCCCTCAATTGGGGTGGTTCGTGATAGTGAACCAGACCGACACCCATCCTGCCTCGCTACCGTGGAGGATCTCTGCCTCCATTTCGTGAATGACAGCGGTCCGCGGAGGGGGAGCTTCGTGGAGGGGGTGCTTCACGTTTTCATGGGATCAGTCCGCCGACCAGTTTGCTTGAGTCCCTTCCTTTGAATTTTCTCCATTATGTTCCCAAATTCATTTGGGGAATTTGGGTAGAATCACCTTTACGGATTTTTTAGGACCCTACAAATTCCCCCCAACAGAATGGGGTCCGATCGGAACGAAGAGGAGGTCATTCCGATGTTGAGTGGTCCTGAAACTGAGATGGTTTGCGGTAGAGAAGTGGACCTGGTAGGGGACAATGCCTATAAATATGGGGAGCCCGTAATTTTTACTTTACCGAATTATTCGCAAAACCAAAGCTCCTTCACCTCCGCATGTTTTCTCCTCCACGAAGTTCCTCATCCGCGAACCTGTAAGAACCTCCACAGACCATTCCTTCTTCACGGTCTCCTTCAACCATGAAACAACTTCTCCAACTGCGAACCATTACTCTTATTAATTAACATGTAAGTTATAAGGGTTGTAGAGGAACTCGCTTCACGGTTTCGATGCTTCTTGGTTTCCGTTCTTTGCGGTTCTAATGCTCCGCGGTTCTGATGCTCCATGGTTCTGATGCTCCGTAGTTTTGATACTCTGCAGACTAAAATCCCTTAATCATTTAAAAGTTTCCAAGTCCTCCGAAGTTAATCACTTAACCTCAGGATTTTAATTCCATTGAGCAACTTGGTTCGCGGCTTCCTGGCCAACGATCCGGGGTCCAGGGTTTCGCGAACCTCTTTCATGAGGGGATGGTCTGCGTGGTGCACCTATCACAAACCAGGCCTGCTTGAAGGCTTTTTTATGCTTTTTCAATGAGATGGTATTTTCGTCTGGATTTTATTACTCCAGTCTAACTATTTTCCTAGTTTTCATAATGCAGGGAGGAGATATGGTTCCCCCTTGTCTTGTACAGAGGCATGCCGCAGATCCTCTCCCAATTGGTTCAGAGAGATGTTCAGCTATGATTCACAGAGCGGAGGGAGTCAAAGAAGACCCTAATCGGTCCATCATTCGTGATGATGGTGTATTGAAGAACCTGCTCTCTCCTGAGCTTCTGGGTTATCCACATTCAAATCGGCTCCCGCTCTACGGCTTTGGTCTTCAGGATGATGTTCCTATCCCCCCTACTTTCTCAGGTCTCCATTCTCCATTCTTGGAAGCACAGTCAAAATTCATTCATGAAAACCTTACCCAATCCGGGGAGATAATCTCTATCTCTAGTCTGAAAAACACATTTATTCTGAGGGGCTCTGTCTGGACCCAAAGCGATCAGTGCACCCGAGACTTTTCTCAGAAAGCTTTCCTTGAGGACTACCCTTCTATTATCAACCTTGCCCAAAGGGATCCTGACGCAGGGTGGGTTCTCAAGTGGGATCTTCGGTCTGGTGGTCTCTTCTCAAATGATTGGTCTGGGCTTTCTGGGTCCATTATCATTGTCGGGAGTCTCCCGAAACACTGGAATCAGTCAATCTATACTCCGCAGTGTGGACTTCCCAATTCGCTGTTTACCCACCATCTCTGATCCTGTCTGACCTATACAGCCGCTAGTGTTCAATTACTAATACTTTCCACCTTGCCCAAGGTGAAGTCGGCATTAGTCTGATGTACATCTACCAGATAAGAGGACTACCGATTACTGGCGAGATGTATGACTAATTGTTGCCCACTCCCGATGCTTGGGATGACGTCGAACAAGTGCCTTTATTGGCAAAGGAGTTATTGGTTATGGTAGAGCAGTCATTGGGTCAGGCATTGTGTGCCTGCTCGCTTATTCTTTATAGAACATGGATAGGGTTATTTTTGAACACCACTGGTCCTGCGCTGAAGATTAAGCATCCCAGGACTCCTCCTTCCCAACAATCATGAACCGCTCAAGGTTCTTACTGGGTGGTTCTGGAAGCAGGAGACTACCTTTCATGGGGTTACAAGGTGCGCCCTGGTGTGTCGCCTATGCTCCTGTTGGCCGGTCTGTTTGCTATGTTTTTGAGCGTTTGGATATTTCCTTCCCGAGATGTTAACCCAGGTGTTCGGGCCTACACTTTGATGATGGTGGCTGAGTTAGCAGAGGGCCGCCTGGTGAATTTAGTCATTCCCACTTTAGCCCGTATCTATACGCTACTGATCCACATGTAGGTGGGTGGGTCACCCTACCGTCTGAGCAGGCCATTTCAATTTTTGTACGTCTGGGTGGCGGATCATTGTCGCTGTTATGAGTATCATCACAACAGGTCCATCCCACTTCCTACCTTTCGGTCTACCCTACTAGATATAGCCGGAGTTCGCTTGAAGTCCCTCATCTTTAGTGAAGTCCTCGAGCTTCTGACTGACTTCTCCCAGTTCATCTTCACTCCCTAACCCACCACTTCTGGTGTCGTAGTTGATAACCGCTGGGGGAGCCTGGAGGAGTACTATTACATGATCTCTCTGCAAGATGGATTTCTGTCTACGCGGATCGACGGGGTTTCTTTTTGCGAGATGTATGTCTCGTATTGTTTTTTCTCGCCAGTTCAGGTGCATGCAATTCCAAGTTTTCCTCCACCCTTCTCGGTCTCAAGGACTGAACCCTCCCATACTTCATCAGTGGGGGCTAATACTAACGCGAGAGGGGTCTGACGCGAGCATTCTCTTGCTTGATACGAGGGCGGATACCTACCTTTCCATAGAGTATGAAAAAACATGGGTAAAATACTATCCTGATGGCATCCTAAGGGAGACTGTCCGGAAGGCTCCCAAATCAATAGGTATGGTGGCTGTTGCATCCACCACACCCTCCTCATCAGTCTTAAGGGAGTTCTGACTAATGGCTTATCGATCAAAGTGACTCAGAGAACATTCCTTTCCCAACCCTGCGGTGGACGTAGTTCATAAAAATACATCCTTCTTGTGTGTGGATAAGGAAGACCCTATGGTTTTGGGTCCCAGAAAAACCATCCCAGAGGTTCCACCACTCGATACCAGGCTTAGAAACATGGTCTCTTAGCCTGAATGAGGGTTGGAGGCTCCAGACTTTCCAGCTTCGGAGTCAACCTCTAGTGAGCAAACGTCTCCGTGGGCTTCCATGCTAGACTTCATTCTCGTGTCGTCCAGCGAGGATACCAAAGTTCCTCGTATCATGGTGGACCATCGGGCAGTGCGCAGGTGGGCCTAGCCCCAAATCTGTGAAATCATCACTGAAACCCCTTTAGCCGAAGTGGCCGCTAAAACTGAAGCTCTTCGTCAGCTCTTCCTGGGTTTGGTGTCAGGTGGATTTGACTATAGGCAGTTCCATTCGCTTGCTTTCCAAGTTTTCATGGCCCGTGAGGAAGCTTTCACTAGTGAATGCGAGCTTTCTCACTTCGATACCACTCATTTTGGGGCCCAAACCTTGGATGAAACCACAAAAAGCTCCATCAACTGATAGCCTGGGAGGAAATCTCTCGAGATCAGGCGACCATCCTATCCTCTGAGTTGCATGAATGCGCAGAACGGGCCACTATACTGAGGGATCAGTTATCGGCTATGAATGGTCGTCTTGAAACTACCATAAAAGAGATCAACAACCTCTAAGCTACAGTGGAGCGTACTCATCTGGTGGCAGAGGTTGAAACCAGGGAGAAAGCAGTGTTGGAATAGTCCTGCAATAACCTTCGTCACACGGTCGCTGATCTGGTGGGGAGAGTGAGCCAGGCTCCTTTATAAATATCAGAGCCACATTTGTATCCCCTATTTTACTTAACCCCTTGTTTTTGTGAGGGAGAGACCCGAACTTGTGGACGTCCTCTCCCTTTTTTCCTTTGAAATAAATATAATATCTATCGATTACCTATTGCCGTGTAATTTTATTGTTACTTAGAATAATTGTTGTGAAAATAATGATTCACTGAATCAAAATTAATCACAACCCAGGAAAACAAACTCTAGCTTTTGCCTATACCATGTGGTCCAGGGAGCATAGTCTGACTATTGCAAGGGTTTTGTAGGAAACCCCCACAAACTTTTTTTCTTTTTTTAATGCCCTGATTTTGCCTGGGCACATTTAGTGTGGACCCAGCGGGTATAACTCGGCTTTTTCTTAGGTCTCCCTTTTCAGGTTTTCAGCCAACATGCTTTGTGCCTCCTTTTTTGGTAGCGGTTTAAAGTCCCGCCATCAAGACTATCATTGCTGATGTTTTAGGTCAATCTGCTTTGACCAAATATGGTGGGACAAGGGTCCCAATGAGGTTTGATTGACTAAATGATGTCTTAACACCTTTCAGACGCAAGTGGGGGGAAATGTATTTAAATTTCAGCAACATGAAGGGCATGTCTCAAGATATAGGATTTGCGTCGACGTATAGAGGTAGGAAGGGAGTTACCTAAGGAAAACTTGTCTTTGGTAGACTGGCATGGGGAGATCAATATGCAGAGCCACAGAGGTCATGGTATGCATAGTCATACAAAGGTGTCCTTAAGTCGAAGACTTATCCATTCCTGATGGCCAGGGGACTTCATGGAAGCCCGGCTTATGGAATCCACCATGAGTGGCCTGGAAAATGAATGTGCCATCTAATAGGGTTTCGAGAGCATTCGTACTAATCAATAGTGCAGTCGGAAGACCACATTCCTACGCATTTTAGTTAGTGTAGGTGATGGTTGAGGCTTGGCGCAGTTTAAGGTCACGCAGGTGGGACATCATTTAAAATGGAACGACTTCTCCTGGCTCTCAGTAATCTTTTCAAAGACGTTCCACCATATTTAGGCAGGGTCGTGAGAGAGTTTCTTAAACTGTAGCTCAGAGGGTTTCTGAATCCCGGGTTAAAATGTGGGCTCATATGCCAAGAGGCGTATGTAGAGAAGCATTTCCTAAGGAAATCTTGCCTTTGGTGGACGGGTCAGGGGCTATCAATATGCAGAGCCGCTGAGGGCATGGTATGCATAGTCATACAATGGTGTCCTTATGTCAAAGGCTATCCACTTCTGATAGCTGAGCAACTTCAGGGAAGTTGAGATTTGGGACCACCAGGGGTGGCTTATGAGAGTTCGTCTTTTTGTTTCTGAGTACAGAGTATGGCTTATGATGAGAGGGTGCCTGAATATGGGGAAAATATCTAGAATAAACTTTCCAAGGACTGGTGAAGTAATTCTATCTCACGCCAGTGTGAGGTGGTGGTTCGTGTAGGTCTGATCCATACACAGAAGAATGGAGAAAAGCCTCTGTTTCTCATTGAACCCACGACGAGTATGACCTTGTAGATTATCGTCATGTGGTTGGGACATATTCTGTGCAGTTTAGCATCGTGCGTCAAGGTCAAGAGGCATTTTTGAAGGTTGTTGTGCAGTTTAACATCATGTAGCGAGGACGGGGGAATTTTTGCAAAGGCTACTCTTCATCAGAATGTAGCTGGGCTTGAATACCTCAACATGCCCTAGACGTGGGGGTTGATTGGTGTAAATCATGATTCCGGGGCTTCTTGGATTAGAAAAAGTGATATGGGGGCTCTAAGGCCGGTAAGCGTACGGAGCTAGGAAGCGCATCGCCTATGGAAATCATGCCTTTGGTAGACGGGTCAGGGGATATCAATATGAAGAGCCGCTGAGGGCATGGTATTCATAGTCATACAAAGGTGTCCATGGGTCGATAACTTTACGCTTTCGATGGCCATGAATGGTTATGAAGATCCACGATTATACGGGCCATGAAGTCTGTCATTTGGCAGGAGAATGTCTAGTCATGTCGAGGATATCTATCCATGGTTGTTGTTAAATCTTAGAGATCTCCCTACACTGATTTATCTTTCTTGCATGGGTGTGCCTTCATTCCGTGCAGTTTAACATCATGCGGTAAGGACGGAGTACTCCTAGTTTATCGGTCATAGAGCTCATACCATTGGGTGACTATTGCTGCAGTATCTTGAAGGATAACTGAGTCAACATGTTTTGATATACTTGGAACAAGGTGGGGGGTGAAGGTCGTAAACTGCAACATTGAGCTTTCCCATATCAGGAGGTATGGTGTGGGGGCTCTGAGGTCGGTAGGCGTACGGAGCTAGGAGGAGTACCGCCCAAGGAAATCTAGCCTTTGATGGACAAGCCAGGGTCTATCATTATGCAGAGCCCTTGAGGTAATGGTATGCATAGTCATACAAAGGTGTCCCGGGTCAATAACTTTCCACTTCTGATGGCCATGAATGATTATGAAAATTTGAGATTGCTCACAGTGCAGAGTTCAGCACGTGGGGATAATGGTGTCCGGGTATACAATAAACATCTTCGCTGTAATTTTCTGTTGAGTTAAACTAGCCTAGTCCTAGCTTGATTTTTGTTGATGCACGTCTCTATGTGAACCACTGACAGACGCATAGGCTATCCAGATAGGGATACCCTAGAAACACCTGGATTTGAAAAGGGGAATGAACTTGTAAACCACTTCTCCATAATCTTCTGGGTCAGGAGGTATGGTATGGGGGCTCTGAGGCCGGTAAGCGTACGGTGCTAGGAAGAGTGTTGCCTATGGAAATCTTGCCTTCGGTAGACGGGGCTGGGGATATCATTATGCAGAGCCACTGAGGGCATGGTATGCATTGTCATGGGACGGTGTCCACGGGTCAATAACGTTCCCCTTCCAATGGCCATGAGTGGTTATGAAGATCCAAAATTATCTGGGTCGTGGAGACTGATGTATGGAGAGGATGCATCCAAATGTGCAAGGAGTATCTCCATCTCGTATCGCCATGTGTCTTGGGTGGGTCGCGAAGAAGTCCGTGCAGTTAAGCTTCATGCAGTGAGGACGAAGTCCGTGCAGTTTATCATTCTGCGGTAAGGAAAAATATATACACCTCATGCAGGTCTGGTCTGTACATGGGGGAAGGGGGCATTTTTAACATCATTGTCCATGCAGTTTAACGTCGTGCTGTAAGAACGAGAATTACACCCCGTGCCGGTCTGGTTCAGACACGGGGGGAAAGGGAATTATTTTTTTGTTTATTCCGGGGTCTAGGCCAGGACTGGGGATCCTAGAGTCGCTACGTATCCTACAAGGGTATGAATCAAGGCATACATAGTTCTCTAAAAGAAGTACACCCAGTGTCGGTCTGGTCCTTACACGGGGGAAAGAAGGCATTTTTTTTGTTCAGGGGGTTGGGCCAGGACTAGGGATCCTGGCGTTGATGCGTATCCTGCCAGGGCAGGAATCAAGTCGTACACTGAAATCCGTGAAATATTAACGTCATGCGGTGAGGAAGAATTCCATACGGTTTAACGTCATGTGGTTAGGGTGATGATTACACCCCGGGTAGGTCTTGTCCATACATGGGGTGAGGGGCATTTTTAACTCTTGTTGTCTATGTAGTTTAGAGTCTTGTGGTAAGGAAGGACTCCATGCAGTTTAATGTCATGCGGTGAGGAAGTGAATACACCCTGTGCATGTCTAGTCCATACACGGAGGAATGGGAATTTTTGTTTTTCTTTTTTAGGTGGCTGGGCCAGGGTGTGGAATTCTGGCATCACTATGTATCCTGCGAGGGCAGGAATCAAGTCTCATGTAGTTCTCTAAATGAAGATACAGCCTATGCTGGTCTGGTCCATACACAGGGGAAGAGGGCATTTTTAAATCACCCTGTCCGTGTGGTTTAACTTCATGCGGTGACGACGGAATGCTCTTAGTTTAAGGTCATAGAGGTTGGACCATTGGGTGCTTGGCAGTTTAACGTCATGCATCTCGGATGATGAGTACATCTAATTTTTTTTCTTCATCAGTGCATTTTATCGTCGTGCGGTAAGGACGAACTCCCTGCATTTTAAATTCATGTGGTGAGGATGTAATCCATGCAGTTTATCGTCATGCGGTGAGGACAAGAATACTTCATGGTCTCTATGTGAAATACTTCTTCAGTAATATCGCATTGGTAGGAGCCGTGGTGAATTGCCTATCCATGGAGATCAAGGCATATGCTCCATTGGAGTAGACCTTGGGTACAACATATGGTCCCTCCCACTTGGGCTCCAGCTTTGGAGGATTCTTGATAGGTATCATTGGGGTCCGGAGGACAAACTCTAATTCTCCTTCCAAGAAAGACCAGAGGCGAACCTTTCTATTGAAGGCTCGTGCAATCCGATTCCAGTACACTTCCAGGTGGCACAAAGTGTGCAGTTGCTTCTCGTCTAGCTGTTCTAATTCACCTAGTCACTATTATGACTACTCGTCATCAGATAATTAATCACAGATGGCAACGCGGAGTGAGGGAAGTTGGATTTCAATGGGCCGGACCACCTCTGTGTCATACACCAATGAGTACGGGGTAGACTGAGTAGCGGTGCAGATTGTGGTTCAATAAGCCCACAATGCATGGAGGAGTTTATCCAGCCATGACTTCTTGTCTTTGTCCACCATTTTCTGTAGGATGTTGGATAGAGTCTTATTGAAAGCTTCTATCTGTCCATTGGCCGATGCATGGTAGAGGGATGAGTGGCTAGCCATGATACCATACTCGTGTTATAGCATTTCCAATTTAGTAGAGTAGAAATTGGTGCCGTTGTCCATCAGTATGTTAAGAGGGACACCAAATCTGGTGATGATATTGGTCTTCATGAAGCTGACAATATTTCTTGCCCCAACTTCCTTGAGGGGCATGGATTCTGCCCATTTGCAAAAGAAGCCGGTCATCATGAGAATATACTTCAGCTGTTTGGCCGTGGCGGGAGGATATGGTCCCATGACGTCCATCCCCCAGATGGAAAATGGCCAGGAGTACTTAGCTTGATGAAGTAACTCTGGGGGCTGCGTTTGAAGTTAGCATTAATCTGGCATGAGTAGCATTTTGCGGTAAAACGCTCATTGTATCGTGCCACTGTAGGCTAGTAGTACCCAAGCCTTCGAACCTGATGGGAAAGCTTGGTCCCTGGTTGATATGCTCCACATACACCGGCATGTACTTCAGTCATGACGGCAGTGGTTTCTTCTCCGTCAATGCATCTGAGGAGCACTGTATCGGGGCCTTGTTTGTAGAGGACCTCTTGCTGGCACGTGCCGCCATATAAGACAAAATTGAATGCCCTTCTCCGTATTTGATCTCATTCAGACCTATATGATGGAAGCTCTCCCCGTCAAAGGTAGTTTGCAATGGGGATAATCCAGCCGGTGGTAGGAGCATATGGCTCGAGGACAAGACTAACTTCGTGGATCGCTTCCGTCTTATCTTGAACAAATGGTAATACCATTCGAAGGTGAGAAATGCTGAAGACCGTTTCATCTAGGTATAGGTCGGCTATGGTTGTGGCCATGTTGGCTAATGGATCAGCCTGAGCGTTCTGGGACAGGGGAACATAAGTCAATATCGGTTTTGTGGAGAACTCGGCAATTATCCCTCGGATATGGTCAAACAAGGGGATCAAATCCTCCTTTTTAATAGCATAGTCACCATTGAATTGCTTGATGAATAGCTCTGAGTCACCTTTTACCTTATGGTGTTGTACTTGTTCCTGGAGTGCGAGCTCCAGGCATGCAATGAGAGCTTGGTATTCCACTTCATTGTTTGTACATCCCGTTGACAGGAGGAAGGAATATAGAAAAAATGCCTTTTGGGGGGACACGTGTATTATCCCAAGACCCACTTTGTTGAATCTGGGATCCTCAATCCTCTTCTCGGTTAGGCTCCGGGATGCGCCATCAAAGTACATTTCCCATTCTAGGAGTTACTCTTGAACCGAGAAGATATCTTCATCAGGTAGTTCAGCGTCCGGTGCAGTGGTCCCTGTTGAAGGGTGCTCTTCCAGAAAGTCTGCTAATGCTTGGCCCTTGATGGATTTTTGATGCACAAACTAGATTTCGAACTATTGTAGGATGATGGCCCATCGGGATAGGCATCCGGTTAGCATCGGGGGGTGAAGGATGTACTTGAGCAGGTTACTCTGTGAGATCAAATGGACCTCATGATGCTGCAGATAATGTCACAGCTTTTGAACCACAAAGACCAAGGCCAGACATCTCTTCTTGATATTTTAATATCGAGTATCAGCATCAATCATGGATCGAATGTGGTAATAGAGACTCTTTTCACTGTCGGCATCGTTCTTTTGGGAAAGGAAGGCTCCCAACGACTGCTCTAAGGCTGTCACGTACAGGATGAGAGGTCTTCCTTCAACTGGGGGCATGAGAAGTGGTGGGCTTAGGAGTTACTTCTTCAAGTTGTCGAACTCCTCTTGGCAGTCGTCCGTCCATTGGTATGTGACCCCCTTCTTCATCAACCTGGTGAAAGGAAAACATTTTCCTTCCAGGTTAGCTATGAACCGCCTAATATAGGCAAGATGTCCTTGGAATCCCCTCAACTCGGTGATATTTCGGGGAGGTGGCAGGCCAAGGATATACTTTTTCATCTCATTGTCAACTTCTATGCCACGATGTCGTAGGACAAAGCCAAGGAATTTCCCTGAGGTGACCCCAAAGGCGCATTTCAAGGGGTTCATCTTCAAACTATGTTGTTGAAGATTGTTGAAGATGGTCTCAAGGTCCGACAGGTGATCCGAGTGCTGTCTGGATTTGACCACCCTATCATCCACGTAACATTCAACAAATTTTCCCAGGAACGGCTTAAATATCCGATGCATGGCACGCTGATATGTGGTGCTAGCATTCTTGAGTCCAAATGGCATGAACCTGTAACAAAATACCCCTTGAGGGGCCTTGAAGGCAGTGGATTCTTCGTCTTCTCTGGCTATCCTGATTTTATTATATCCAAAATAGTCGTCCATGAAGGATAGACCTCATATTCGGCCGTTTCATCAATTTACAACTCGGTGATTGGAACCGGGAAATCATCTTTAGGGAAGCGCCAATTGAGATCTTTGAAATCGAATCAGACCCGAATTTGTCCATTATTTTTCTTAACAGGGATGATACTGGCCAACCATATGGGGTATTGGACCTCCCTGATGAAGCCTGCTTTAATGAGCTTATCGACTTCAGCCTCTATCTTGGTAGCATGTGAGGGGTGGGTCCTTCTGGCAGCCTGTTTGTAGCCCCGATGGTCTTCTGGAAGACCCAGGTGATGCGTCACTACCTCAGGATCGAGTCTTGGAATTACCATGTAATTCTAGGAAAAAATATCCTGATGTTGCCTTAGGAAGGAGGTATATACCTCTAGTTCCTCGAGAGACATGGCTACACAAATGAGAGTGGGTCTCAGGTCTTCCTCGGTACCCAGGTTTATTTCCCAGAGTTCGTCCACAGTGGTGGAGATAACTTCCTCAAATGTGGGAGGTGCATCTCTAATATCTTCCCTGTCTTCTTCTCCCAAATCCCCTTCCTCTTGATCTGACGAGGAGAGAGCTCCAGACACGACCTCTTGGGCGTCTGTAGGCGAGGTGTCGTCAACGTCCTTTCTTGAGCTTCTTCCCCCCGAATGAGGGTTAGAAGATGTTCCCACATTGTCACACTCGACCGTTATGGCTGAAGTCATGAGGACATCTGAATGCGTGTCCGGTCTTGAACTCATGCCCTCCACGTGGTTGATGGGAAGGAAATAATCATTTCCAAGAAGCCTGAGGGGGTCATCAGGGACCATTATTAGGCTATTTGGAGTGGGGATCCAATCGACTCCGTCGAGCAAAGGCTTATTCTTCTTCTTTTCATCGAACTCAGAGTCGATGTAATGCAACTCGGAGAGCTCAAAAGGGGCCTTGTTAGCTTGAAACGCCCCACCTTGTCCTTTGATGCAGTACTTGATACACTAGTGGTAGGATGAAGGAATGACCATGTGCTTATGGATCCATGGACTTCCATGTAGGGCATTGAATGTTGTGATCTGTCGGACCACCAGGAATTCTGTGTAGGATACCATGTCACCGAAATGGGTCCTTATCTTAATTTTTTTGATGGGATTCTGTTCGTTCCTATCGTAACCCAACAGAGTTCTGGACGAGGGAATTAGATCATCCTCACTATAGCCCAACTTGCATAGTGTTCATAAGGGAAGGAGGTTAACTCCAGAGCCATTGTCTATAATGAATTTTCAGATTTCAATACCATTCAGCGTGCCTGACACATATTGTGGTCTGATGTGTCCTTGCATGATGGTATCTTCGTCCTGATTGGTGATGGAAATCACCGCATTGCATTCATCCAGGTCAGTCTCTGTTCTGTAAATTTCGGTGGTAGCTACCTCATCTTGAAACTCTTGGGGTAGGATCAAAGCTTCGATAAGAACCTCCCTATGGTCGGCTAACAAACCTAGGGCATACAGGATTGAAAAATTGGCTGGTACTGACGCCAGCTGCTTAAGGATATCATTTTTTTTTCTCCAGCGATCGACGCTTCTCCATTGGCGGGAGAGTTCTAGCAGGAGATTTGGAGGCCGGGGCATTTAACGAGGAGGGGCCGACTGTGGGGATGGATATTGATGGTGTTCCCGGGTTTTGAGGACTTGGGCCGACCGGTCTGTTTGTGTGCACCGGGCAACCAGACACTTGCTCCCCCTCTAGTGGGTATCACGGAACAACAGGGCTAGAGTGGCTGCTTGTGGATGTATAGGGGAATTCCCTCTCTTACTAAGTCTGATGAAGGGTTCTCCAATGGGTCTCTGTGATATTAACGGTATGGGCGGGGGTCCAGCCATAGGGCTAGTTTCGGTTGTGGCTGTGCCTCCCCTGGTATCCCCTACCTCTTCGATTCCTCCTCCCGGATCCTCATGTTGGGAGCTCTGGTTTGTAACCATACCCTTCGTCAGGTAATGATTCCAGGAGATGGATTATGTTTATAGAACCAAGGATTGGCTCTTCATCCTCTGATAGGTCAACCTGGTCGGTTGTCTCTGATTTTGCCGTTTGGCGGGTCGGTGCCCATGGCGCCAAGTTCGAGGGCATAATGTCTGCCAGGGTCGGGACTAACTTTGGTCCCATTGAGGATTTATCCTCTTCTGATTGTTTCATCCTTCTACTCCGCCTGGATGACCGACCCGTAGAGTATTGTGAGGTCGATTCTTTCGACTGTTCGGCGTCAGGGGCTGTTGGCAGAAACACTGGCTGTCGTAGATGAGCTCCGAGTATGCCCTAGGCTCAGTTGATAGTCTTATGAGTCATCCAGTCATTGAACTTATGCCCCTTCTTGCTGGTGACTTTCTTCCACCCCTCCTCTTTGTCGGAGTGGGTGGTAGAGATACATGCCACATGTGCTGGGGGTGGTCCCCGCTCGACCTGTCCGGAGTCCACCATCCTCTACAGGAGGTCTTTGAAGACGAAGCATTCTCAGATACTATTCCCCAACATCCGATGGTAGGGGCAATAATCTAGCCTATCATCGTGGCCGACTTCTTCAGGTTTCCTTGGATTCGGGAGGCGTAGCAAGTTGCAGTTCATGGCGGCAATGAAGTAGCCACAAACATGATCATCTCGGAATGAGTATTCTTTTTGTCTTAATTCCTCAAACTGGTTCCGCTTCGGTCCTCTCTGATCGTCCCATTTAGGCGGAGGCAGATGCTGATATGTAGGAGGCCCTTGACGATTTGGTGGAGGCCTGAGCGGTGGAGTGGGCACAGGGGATGACCTGAGTGTGACAGCGGACACTTCTGCTCTAGGGGATCTTTTCGTAGGAGCCTGCGAGGATATTCGGGACTTTGAATTAGTCCACTGTTGGGAGTCCTCAATTCTCTGGGCAATGGCTGAGAGATGGCGGAAGCCAGTGGTGAACTCCACCGGTATAGGCGGTGTTCGCAACTCATATCTAAGATTATCAATGCATATGGCTAGCATCTCATCTTGAGGTATTGGCATGTTCATAGAATAGGTCAGACATTTCCATCAGGTAATGAAATATGAGACCCTCTCGTTCTCCCTTTATTTTCAGTTCATAAGGTTGATGGGTGTTGTTTTAGGCAACATTGAGCTGAAGTGGAATAGGAACTGCTGTCGGAGGTCCTCCCATCTCATTATCGACTGGGCCGGTAGACTCGTGTACCAAATGAAGGCGGATCCTTGCAAGGTCTGTACGAAGAATCTGAGTTTCACTGCTTCTTGTTGTTCCGGAGTTCCCATCATAGTGTCGCAATAGGATGCGTAGTGCATCAAATGTTGTTCTGCATCACCTAACCCGTTGAAAATGGAAAATACAGGGCTCTAAAAATTGGGTGGAGGTGGTGTGTTGGTCACCCAATCTGGGTAGGGTTTCTGCTCTGGCTGTATCGGAGCGCATCGACTTTCCATCGCTTCCAATCGAGCTGTTAGTGCCTCGATGGTGTTGGTGAGTCCCTGATTTACATCCTGTTGGGCCCGGCCCTGGGCATGCATAGCCCGAGGCATTGCCTGAGGATCTAGTTTGGCCGGCACCAAGGGTGCATATTCCATTCGGGGTACCCTCGGAGGGTTCGGGCGTACTTGCTCTGGTTTCCTCCTAAGTGGAGGGAAATCTTGGTATTCATCATCCACATTTTGGTAGTTGGACGGACCAGGCACCTCATTGGGTAGGATCCATGACCGTGCTTCGCATGTCGTGGAAAGCCTTAGCCTTTGAGGTGCACTCACTGGGAGTGCATGATGTGGCTCTTCATGGGACGCACTTTCAATAAGGTGGTTCGTCTAGAGTAGCTCAGCATTAAGCCGCCTTAATTCGTTCATCTCCTCCTCCTATCGAGCAAACCTCTCTTCAAGCATGAGTGGCTTGTTTTTATCAAGAGAGGGGGACGGGTTAAGGGTAACTGTTCCTTTATTCTTATCCTTTTTGGAAGCTCAATGGGCAGGCGGAGGGAGGTTAGATAAAGGGGCGTCCATATTTAAAGCGGCCCTTTGGTTCCGGGTGTGCACACCTGGGGGTTCATTGTGAGTCACAGCCTGACTGGAACCGTCGTCTCCTGATCCTTCCGGATTTGTATTTTCCCTGGTGTCACTCGCAGGGTTAGCCTTTATTGAATTGATGAACGCATATTGTAGAGTGTACAGGACGTCATCTTCTAGATAGGAAGAGGATCTCCCGCAACTTCTGTTGGCCCTCCCTTTCATGACCTGGGATTGCCCCCAGACTTCTTGGCGAAAGGTGACACGAAGTGTTCTTTGATGCGACCTTATGGTGCGCCTTCCTCTTTGTGGGGATGATGATTCATATAACGGGATAGTACGGGAACCTCCTATTCTGACGGTCCTCCCTAGAAGATAGAATACTGATTATCTTGTGGGGGGGGGGGGTTGTTGATGAGTGGGTAATAATGCCCCAAGCCCTGAGGGCTGGGGCTGGCTCCGTTCCCTAGATGTTGAGTCTCTTCCCAGTTTTATTGGTATTACGGGGGAATTTTTTGTTAAAAATGCCCCCAGCCCTGCAGGCTGGGGTTGACCCTGGATGGCAGCAGTGGCTGCTGCTATTGCGACCTTTCAGATCTCGCGTGCCCCAGTTCGGCGGTGAACCGGATCTGGTGCCTAATTCACCTGTAGAACAGCCCCTTCTGGGGAGGAAGGCAAAGATCGTTGATTGTCCTCTCTTAGGCGAGAGGCCTACTTTATGCTCTTGGTGGCCTGATTCAAGAGTTTTTGAATGGCTCGTTCCCACCAGGCCTAACTCTTATGGGACTTACTCAAGGACTGACTTTGTTGGGTGTGTTTCCTTTCCTGAATATGGGGTCCACTCGATTTCCATCTTGACGTGACGATGCTACAAGACACCATGTCGATCGGGTTCTTCTGGGCAGGGACCAGAGTGAAATGTAGAGCTCTGTGTTCCCCCAATCCCCTGATATGGACTCCTGTTGGAGCGTCGCCGATGAGGCGGTGCAGCTGGTGCAGTGTGTGCAGGACGGCTATCTCCATGTTGCCTCTACATCTCTCGGGGTGCTGTCGTCGTGCCGTAGGAAGGGCCTCCAGGTCTATGTGATGTAGGAGGTCTCCTATCGTCTTGACGTGGTTTTCATACCCTTTATAGGACAGGAAGCTTGATTTCAGCCGGCAGAGGGTCATCCATATATTATGGAGGATGCCGTGCAAGTATCCTTCCGACAACTCTATGGGTATGTCATACTGAGACGTGGCCGTGGGCCAAAACATAACTGGAATATCATTTCTGGCCAGTCATTTCCTCCGGTGCGGCATATCGGCATAATCTTCCCCCAGTGATTCCTCTACCTAGTCAGCCCAACTAAGGTGCTCACTGTAGTCGGAGGCAGTGGGACCGGTAGGTATCGAATTGTCTTCTGGGAGATTCCGAGGTTGTTTAGAGGATGAACGCGGCCCTGGAACAGCTCCTGATCGAAGAAGGGTGTCATTAGCGACAAGCTGGGAATTTGACATGCTCGATCCCGTCCTTCTGAGTGACTCAGCATACAAGGGATTTTTTGTGCTTAATTCGGCAGGAGGAGATCCTCTATGTCGAAATGATGTGCCATCACGGGGCGGCGAGGGACCTCTGAAATGGCGGCCATAATGGCGGGGACTACCATTACCGCCTGATGTTTCACTGCATAAAGGACTTTTGTAGTGCACACCTTGGGGAGGACCTCCAAGGCGTGTGGCAGCAAGGGTAGGACCTTTTGGCTGTGCAGCATTGTTACGGGGAGGACCTTCGCAACAACTGCCATCATGGTGAGGATGACCATCATGGCTTGACGTTCGATGCACATCCTAGGGAGGACCTTCAGGACACACTATGACAAGGGGAGGACCTTCTTGTTGCTTGAGGCCATTACGGGGAGGGCCTTCACAATAGTGGTCATGGTGGCGAGGACTTCCATCACAACTACGACAATGGCGAGGACTACCATTACTACTGCGGCAGGGAGAATATCTGCGGGATACACCATGGGGAGGGCCTCCTGAATGTACCGCAATGAGGGGAGGGCCTTCTCGGTTCTTGACGTATCTATGGGGAGGACCTCCGTTATCAGGGTGTCGAGGACTACCACCATGATTTGATGCCCGACCAATGAGGGATTCATGGAGGATCGGGTCGGATTGGAGGGATCCTCTCTGGCTCGGGGAACGAGAACTTTGAAGGCTCTGAGGGGCCACATGTAGGAAAGAGTGTTGGCTCCCTTCACGTATGAAGGTGCTACGTGGCTGGAGAAGCCGTCTGCGAACCAGGGTGGTCCACGGACTGAGGGACAACCCGTGAACCAGGTTGGTTCGCAGTCTGGGGAACATCCTGCGAACCAGGATGGTTCATGGTATGGTGAACATCCCCCGAACCAGGATGGTTCGTGGTTTGGCGACCACCCCGCGAACCTGGGTGGTTCGTGGGTTTGGGTTCGGACCACATACCAGGGTGGTATGTAGAGGGGTTCATGAGAGCAGAGGTAGCAAAGGGCGGCGCCAATCGGGGGTTCATCGGTCGAGGCTTAGCTTGCGTAGGATGGTGCTATGCAGTGCAGTGGATTGGAAAAGAGGTATAAACTCCTTGCTCCGCAGGGAGTACGTCTGGGAAGGGTCCATGGTTCGCGGTTACCTTTAGTTTGTTATTTTAGGTTCACAGTTCACCAAATTTTTATGCATTTTCAGTTCCTTATTAGTTCGTTCCTGGGTTTATACCCTCTCGGGTTCGTGAACTGGAACTTCGCTGTTGCAAAATCCTTAGCCTTCCATCGAAATCCTTCCTCCTGAATCTGATCACTATTCTCTTTCACCGACTTCGAATCGTCCGAATCTGAATCCCCTTCCTTTCCCCCTCGGTCTCCTTTTATAGAGTGGGGGAAGATATGTATCTGTGGCCATGCAGCACCTTTTGTGGTGGCCCATGACCGAAAAACCGACTGACTTGGTCAATCCGTGATTCACGGTGGGTACTGGGTGCTCCTCTCCCCCCTCGCGAACCGAACTCAGGGAGTGCTTCACGGCCGCGGAGGGTTCTGACTCCACTCCGCGAACGACAGTGGATGCGGCATGAACCGGTCGACGTGGTCCGTGATTGGGGCTGTTCGTGATAGTAAACCAGACCGGTTCCCATCTTGCCTTGCGACCACGGAGGATCTCTGCCTCCATTTCGCAAACGACAGCTGTCCGCGGAGGGGGCGCTTCACGGAGGGGGTGCTTCGCGTTTTCATGGGATCGGTCCGCGGACCAGTTTTCTTGTGTCCCTTCCATTGAATTTTCTCCATTCTTTTCCCCAATTTTTTTGGGGAATTTGGGTAGATTCACCTTTTCGGATTTTTCAGGACCCTACAAAGACAAAGAAAGTGACATTTTTAGAATTTCTTTAATTTATATAATATCAATGTCATTTCCATGGGAAAGTGTCCATTAAATAACTCAAATTATAACCATAGATTTTATGGATTGATATAAATCATCCAATAAAATTTGATAATGTTTTAGTTAATTTTATAATCCTTATTATATTTTTTTCACCCTAAATTACCCGATTTACCCCCAACCATGGTACTAAAATATTAATCGAAGTTATTATTCATATTTCCTAAAAATAACATGGATCTTTTAATAAATTTGGGCCTCCAGATTAAAAAAATAGAGTCCGTTTTTAAAATATAAAATCACATAAGTTTCTGAATTTAATTTATAATTAAACCAGTAAAATGCTATGAAAACTGTTTATTGGAAAAATGCCATTTTTAAATTTAAAATGTGTTTATACTCATTTCAATTATAAAATCTATTTAAAACAAATTATTTTATTAATTAAAATTACATTTTACTATTTAATTATTATAAATAATCTAAACCATAATTTTAACTTTTAAATATTTTGGAAAATATAATTTTGAAAAAAAATTCATTTTTCGCTATTCATGGAAAAATAAAAGTTCTTAGAAAATTATAATGATTTCACCATTAGAAAAATTTTAAATCATGATTTCAAAAATAAAATTCATTTTATAAAATAATTTTTATAAAATATTCCAAGATTGATTATATTATTTGTATATAAAAAGGAATAAAATTCATTTTTTAAGAAAATGAATTTTCTAAAAATATAGTAATTATTTAAAAATAAATAAATTAATACATAGAAATGAGTAAGACCGTTAAATGTTTAAAAATATATTTATTACTATTCATTCACTCCAATTTAACGGTTAGGTTATAACAGACCCATTTAAATAGTGATATTTAGTTGTTTGTTTAAGCATGATGTGGATTATCTTTTACGCTATCAAGCATAGTGTTTAATAATTTCAGAACAAATATTGAGAAGTTACATTCTCCTCCCCCCCCCCCTTGAAATTGTGTCCTAGAAATTTTTATTTCATTCTTGGTAACTAATCTTAGACATTTCATAATAAATTTATTGAATTCCCACATCGGAAATAGGAATAATAAAACTTTAACTTAAAAAAGTAAGGGAAGTACGCTAGTAAATTAGGTTTACATATAAGAGTAGATGTAAATTCGTGAAAAAATTAACTCCCAATGACTAATAAAGAGTGATTTAGAACATGACAATTTGAAAGTTAACCATCACAAGACGGTAAATATGTGATGGGTTAAAAGACCATTGACAAAACGTAAATGGATAACAATTATAAAATTTATTTTCCTAATGTTAAAGAATTAGGTTATATTCAATAAAAGGAACATAAGGAAAACTAATTACATAAAAATTTGAGTTCAATAATTTAATACAATTCCACCATAAACTACTTTTTTCTTCAAATTATTAGTATTCAGGATAAATTTTCATGCCTGAAGCACTTGAATCAACTTCTAGAGAACCAAATAATTCAAAAAATATTAAAAATATATTTCTCATATCTTGAAATATTATCCAAAATCAAAACCATTAGTAAAACATAGATAATTCTCCAATAATAATAAACCATTATATGATGAAAAACTATTTTAAAACAAAAAAATTAAATAGTAACATAGAATGTTCATTCAAAAAATGACTATCCTTAAAATTCCTCAGACCAAAATTATATTAATATTGTAACCCAAAACTCAGAAGGATTTGATCGCACAGAATTCCAATATAGTATTAAAATTTATTACCAAATGACATCAGTTACTCTTAATGTCTCACTCCAAAATGTATATTCCCAAATCATATAATCTCCAGTAAATTATATTCAATTATATAAATCACCATAATTCCATAATAAAATCATATTTTCCTATAAAATATAATTCAACCTTTATTTCTTAAATAAAATATCATTGTATTATGTTTACCCTAATCATATAAAGATCTGAAAATATTGGATATTTATTGAAATAAAGTGATCACAAAATCAAATTATGATAAAACATATGCTCCCAAATTGTAATAACCCATGATTACCTCAAAAATGAATGTCTATAAAAATACCATTAGTCACCTTAAAATTTCATAATATAAATTCTAATAAATGGGTTTCTAAGACACTGAAATTATGTAAAAACTTAAAATTATAAAACCATGATAATATCTATAACTCTTTAGAAAACATCATAATATCTAAAGTTATATAAACCACATTTTGATACCAACTAGAAGGACCTAGCATTAAATATTT
Organism: Viscum album; assembly: GCA_963277665.1. NCBI lineage: Eukaryota > Viridiplantae > Streptophyta > Magnoliopsida > Santalales > Viscaceae > Viscum > Viscum album. The sequence goes on along the minus strand of OY728143.1, from coordinate 1,381,349,228 downwards.
TATATACTAGTTGATTTTGACTAAAATTTTCTTTTTTTCACTCCCAAATATATTTTAGTTTTAGAGTCTTAGATATTGTTTACATACTATTACAAATTAAATCTGTACATTATGAGTGGAAACTTCTAAAAAGTATCCATTTTCTTCATAAAACAAAAGTCTTTAAATTATAAACATTATTTCTTTTCAAGATAAATCATGAAACTTTTCTTCTTTACATCATCTTTTTACCTACTCTTCCTTAAAATCCTATTAAAAACATTTTAAAACTTGTGATAAGCACAAAATATCATTAAGTGCCATAAAAGAAAATAAACCATTAATCTAGTGAAATCCCATAAAATATTTTCTAAAAAACATAACCTTTTACACTGAAAAATAAATCTTAATTTAGAAAATATTATTATCTTACCTTTTGAAAATAAAATTATTTTCATAAAAACAAGTAAGAAATAATATAAAATATAAGTAGGTAACTTGGGACATCATTTTCCATATCACTATTAAAAATATTTTAGCTCTCTAGGCTACACATAGAGTAACCATGATAGTTACATTTTGAAGAAATAGTGTAGTATTATTCCTATAATATCTTATCAGAAACCTAACCAGTTAAAATTGTCCATTTACACAATTATTTGGGTAACTATAACGGACTTGACCTCCATCGGTTTATCATGGAACCACCAATCCTCATAAAAAATACCTAAGAACCGTACGATTATAAAAACACAAAAATATTTCATAAAAGAAACATTATTAGGGAAAATAATATATCCATTTTGAAATCACTTTTCATTTTTTACAAATTCACCCACTCATAAATGAAAATATTTTATTTGAAAATAAAATTCTAAACATTTAAAGGAAGCTTAAAAATATTAAAGTGTAATTAAAAAGGAAAAATATATTAATTACTTATAAAAAAAAATCCATTTGACTCTTGTAAAATGAAACATTAAAATAATATTTTCCAAAATAAAATCCTTTATATAAAACCATAAAAGATTCATTTATGAAAATATTTGACAGAAATTTGAAATTTTCCTTTTTAAAATATTCTTGTTCATATAAATAAATTGATAAAAATAACTTTTAAAACATCTAAATTGAAGAGTAATATTTAAAAGAATAAATATTTAAAAATTTAAAACTATGTTTTTATTTAACAGTTTCTTACTTCATGTTTGACTACCCTCAAACATGTTCAAATATGTTATTCTTCAGCACACTTCCTTTAAAATATTCATAAGGTATCTTGGTATGGTCTTTTGGGGAGTGAATAATATAAAGAACTTAAATAAACATGTTTAAAAGAGAAATGGATAGAGTTGGGTTGAGCTATATGACTCAAGGTGTTGAATGTAAATAAAGGGAGGAGTACCCTTTTATAATTGATGTGTGGGGTACCTTTGGAAATTCTCAAAATATTAAATTATAAAAAATTCATTTTCAAACAAAATACCAGAAAATTTCCATGTATCATCATATTATATAAGATAAGTTTGTAATATCATCATCCAATAAAATTTATAAATGTTTTAATTTTATTTTAAACCTTTTCATTTTGATTTCCCTTAGTCAACTTCTTTTAATTTTAATTATGGTAAAATTTTACTTAATATTAACAGGTGGTAATTATTAATAATATAATTTCAATTAGACCATAACTGAACAATTTATGAAATTTTAGTTAAAAAATAATAATCCCTTCAAATTTTCACGATTTTTTATCATTTTTTATTTAATTTACTAAAATACTATTTTTATAAAATATCATTGGTGTTAATTTTGACATTATTAGTTGAATCGTCTTTAAGAAAAATAAGACACAAGATAACTCTTCAAAAACATTTAATACACCACTAATATTTCATAATAATTCATTAAATTTTTGGGGCACCTTAATTGTTTCAAATTACATTTATTTTAATATTTTTATTATCATTAATTATATTTTTTCATCAATAAAATAATTATTTATTCATCATTGTATAATTATTTATGGTAATTATTTCTTGAATAAAAAATAAAAAATACCATTATCGAGATAAAAATTTTATATTTACAAATAATATATATATTTAAAGATATCTTCAGAATAAAACCATATTAAAAATAACAATATTATTAAAAATATGAATGTGACAACCTTGACTTTTATTTAAATAAAATATTATTAATATCAAAACATTGTCTAAATGGCCCCAAAAGTCATAATAAATTTATATCATAAAAATATGTTTATTAAGTTAAAAATGGTCACTTAGATTCATTCTAAACACAAATTTTTTCCCATGTGGATACATAAGAGATGTTTAAGATAAAGAAAGAGACATGTTTTTATTTTATTTAATTTAAATAATATAAAATCTATTTTCATGGAAAAGTGTTCATTAAATAACAAAAATTTGGAACATAGGTTTTTATAGATTAATATAAATAATCCAAATAAAATTTAAAAGGTTTTTTTTAATTTTATAAAGCTTATAATAATATTTTTACCCTAAATTTCTCGAATTACCCTAAGCTGTGGTAATAAAACATTTACAAAAGTTATAATTCATATTGGCCAAAAATAAAATTGTTATATTTACTAAATTTGAACATCCTGATTCCAAATATGAAATCCATTTTGGAAAATTCAAATCACATAAGTTTTATAATTTAATTTAATTTAAAATTAAAATGGTAAAACACAACAAAAACAGTTTTTCAGAATAATGTCATTTTTAAATTTAAAATGTTTTTATACACATTACAAGTATAGAATACATTTAAAAATCATAATTTGATTATTTAAAAAAAAGTGAACAATTTAGAATTTATAAATATCAAAAAATATAATTTTACCTTGTAAATAATTCTGATAAATAAAATCTTGAATAAAAAATTGTTATTTTCACTATTAACTGAAAAATAAACCTTTTTCGAAAATTATCAAAATTTAACCATAGTGAAAATTGTGAAATGATGACTTAAAAAATTATTTTCATTTTATAAAATACATTTTCCAAAATATCAAAAAATTAATTATATTATTTTTACATAAAAAGAAATAAAATTCATTTTTAATAAAATATATTTTTGAAGAATACAATGAATTTTTTGAAAATATAGTACCTTTTTAAAAATCATTAATTAATAAATTAGAAATGAGTAAGAACATTAAATGTTTCATAATTCTGTTAATACTATTCATTCCCTCCCATTTAACAGTTAAGTTATAATGATCACATTTAAATAGTGACATTTAGTTGTTCATTTAAGCTTGATATGGAATATCATATATGCTATCAAAGATAGTGTTTCCTTTTAAAAAAATATTTATATGTTATTTATTCACGCTCAAATTTACCCAATTGTTGAAGGTAGAATGGTCCTTGTAGTCTAGCTTGGGTTTTCAAATCCGCTGAGACCTAAGAAGATACCTAAGATGCACAACCAATGAGATGGATTTTTGGCTATGAAGTGGCCAACATGGTTTTTATTTTAGATGGTTTTAAAGAAAACTAAGAAACCAAAGTGAATTCAATTTAATTAAAATGGGTTGATCTTCGGAATATGGTTTGGGTGAATTAAATGAATTTTACTTCTTTAAACAATTTTGGTTTTATTAATTCTTGATGAATCCATTCTTCAAAAAAACAATAATTTCATCATTTTCTGGTTTTATTCTAACTAAAATCAATTACTAATCCCCTACACCATTAGAGAACCAAATTCATGATCACTCCAATGTGTATGGTCATTTTAGTACTTGGATTTAGCTTCCTCAAACACAGTGAAGATGAAGAGTGAAAATAATTGAAGAATGGAAGTCTTGAATTTATTATCCAATTAAAAACAATTCATTCATAAAATAACATTCAATTCAGACATTTCATCATTCTAAGATCAACCCATTAAAGGTTTATCCCTCCATTGATGGTATACTCTCAATGGTGGGCAGAAGATGGCTTACAAGAATTGGATTGAAGAAATTAAAATCACAAAAATAACGAGCACTCCTCCGTGTGTGTGAAAAAAATTCACACCTATGTGTGAACTAATTCACCTCAACACAGAGATATAACTGTGCTTTGTGAGTTTTAATGAGAGATTATGGGAATAATATGATAGAAAGATGTTGTTTAAGAATATAGAAATACAAAAAGGAAACTTACATTGAAATTAAGAACATTACAACAAAACTTTGGCGTAATAAAATTAAAAAAAACAAGATAGGAATTCCCCCTCACCACCAATACCTTAAATAGTGAATTGGGAAGCCTTGGTACGAGATTAAATCAACGTATTCCTAAATAATAAATTAATTTAGGCATTAGGGTGGTGGAAATTAGTGGAGAAATTGACCCCTTCCTTGACATATTATCCTCCTTGTCTCCCCAGAAAAGATCGTCCTGTGTGGGAAAGAATATCGTTGAATAATGGTAGGACATAGAATAGTCTTTTGTGTCTCTGGATGTATTCTAGTCATCTGAAACATTTTGGCCTATTTGGAGTTGGGGCTTGGGAGTTATGGCCGCATTAGTGGGATAAAATTCAGGGCTGCAGATTCTGGCCCTGATTTTGATCCTCTTTTCGGATCACCTTACTTACAACAAGGGAATCCGAATTAGCATTGATTTATAAATAATGATTTGTTACTATACATTTCTTCTAGCATCCCACGAAATCTGGGAATTATTGGGCCTGTATTGTGGGCCCCACAGTCCCATCAGTGGGTTGGTGTCCAATCTTCCTTCTCCAGAATTGTTTCCTTTCATCACCAAATATCACCATCATCCTTTATGTATCCTCTATTGACCCCTAAATTAAAAATGTTCATATTAAAGTGTAGATACATTTCCCAAAATATAAAATTAAAATATGGATAATTACATTCCTGAAAAACAGATTAATCATTGGGCCTAAATTGGTGTACATTAGGCATGAAGTGCACAAATGATGAGAATGGATGTTCAAAATTAAAATCCACTAACTCAGGACCAAAAGATCAAAAATAAACATTTAATACCATTATAATTGTATTAACATATGTGTTTTTATTTTCTAATCACACCCCCAACTTGAGATTTTCTAGTCCCAAGAAAATAATTTGAAGATTATATTGGAATTCTTTTTTTAAACACATTATAACAAACAGTTCTCACAATGTAAACTACACACAAATATATCTTTATAACCTATCAAAATAATTTAAAACATGATACATTTAAAATCATATCCCAATCTCATTCCCATTCCTTTGATCAAATCCATCATTATACTTTATCCAACTCAATTAAGTGAAATGATTTGTTGTGAATCACAATAGATATGGGGGTTCATTTTCATTCAAGGGGGAAATCACGGAAGCATTAGGTGGAATCATATTTAATCCTAATATGAGTATTCATCATTCCCTTTTTTTGGGTTCTTTTTTTTGCAATATTTCTATATTAATTGAGATTACAGTTAATCAAATTAACCTATGTAGCAAGACTTTGTGAATGGCTCCGAGACTCAAAGGACTTAGGGCCCCAAGTGAAGCCCACATACTCGGGGATCATCTCGAGTTAACTTGATCAAAAGCAAAGTCATATTACCATAAATAGAGATAGAGTAAAAAACTCAGGGCTAGACAACTCTGGAGTCACGATCCCCAAGTGCCGATAGCCAAACATTTTATCAATCGATTACTCTATAAACAAATTTATATTATATTATAATTTTTTATACTTTTTATTTATTTTTTTATTTTTTTTAAATACTCATATTATTCATAGAAATCAAACCAGACTATGATATTTATTATGGGACCTCGTGAATTCAAATTAGTACCCCACAATCTAGAGGATGTGCATTGTGGCATTTTGATTTAATATATGAAAATAAAAATGATGAAAATTCGCATTTGACAACCAAACTTCCAAAATCAATGCTTGTAAATTTAATCATGAATTAAATAAAGAGTCAAGGAAATAAAAATTATTTGTTATGTAGTTTTAATGTGAAAAAATATGTTATTATATGAATGATAAATGAATTTTACTTCTTTTTTTGTTTTTTTAACAAAAATTTGGTTTCAACACCCACCAACATAGAATGAAATTGTCCCTAGTTTCATAAAAATAAATGAGAGGAGAAATTTGGTGGGGGGAATGAGTTTGAAAGGGCATGGAACAAGTTCACCTGGTGGCTTCAAAATGATGATTTTGGTGATCCCAAATCACTCATTGTTCTCATGGGAGATGTAGGTACCTCCTTGATTGAATACGTATCACCCAAAAATAATCCATGAACCATACAAACAAGAACAAACCAGACATAAAAAACAACAAAAAAATTTATTTAATACCAAGTGTCAACATTTTTATAGTTTTCCTTTTGTTTTTGTTTTTGTTTTTTTAAATAAAATGATGATACATTGTCTTCTTTTCAATTTCCGGGTAGGGTAGTACTCAGGGATCACACTGTGTGACACAGATGAATACAGTGCTCCCCTTTTATACCCATCCATACTCATAAGAGGAGAACATGTCAACAGTCTGAGTTAGAATAAATTTATATCAAAATGATCCACTAATCCTATTTGAAATATAAATTTGATTAAAACAACAAAATTATTGAAAACATGAAAACCTTGGGTTGCCTCCCATGCAGCGCATTGTTTAATTTCATTAGCTTCACTTAGAATCTTAATCGATTAATTATTTTCATCATCTAAGGTAGGTTTACACAATTCTTCATCAACATCATGTCTTGGGAATGGTTATATGAATGGTTTGACTCTATGACCATTAACTTTAAATGTTTTACCATTGGTGGGATCTTGAATTTCAATAGCCCCATGGGGTTACACCTTATGCACTATGTATAGACCTGACCATCTAGACATCAATTTTCCCGGGTGTAAGTGAAGTTTAGAATTATACAAAAGAACAGGTTTTCCTGGTTTAATGTGTTTGGTTTTAATATTTCTAGATTGGCAGGCTTCTACTTTAGCTTTATTTATCCTTGAATTTTCATAAGCCTCTATCCTCAGTTCCTCATGTTCATTGAGATCTATTTTTTTTTTTTCTGCCAATGATAGGTCATAGTTCAGTTTTTTTAATTACCCAAAAGGCCTTATGTTCAATCTCCACTGGAAAATGGAATGCTTTACCATAGACCAACCAATATGGTGAAGAAAAATAATCTTGAGGGATTAGTGTGGAAAGACATTAAAGTTCTTTTAACTAACCAATTTAATTAATATTTCACGGTGTTGGCTAAGGCTTTAGAGTTTTTTGAACATGATCAGGCTGATAATACCATGATTGATTATAAAAATCACTTTATTGAGCCTATGAAATTATCACATATGATTATATGAAATAAGAATATAAATACTCAACAGTTAATGATGGTACATTGATCTGATATTTGTTCTAAGGTTTTCTTTTTAAATCTATCATCTTATACTTAGGTGTTGGATAGAGTGTTGATGGTTGATCTTGATCAACTGGTAAGTTAGTATTGTTTGGAGTTATTTTTTCTCCCAATGGTAGTTTTATGATTTCCTTTATAGGAAATATGAATAGTGATTATTATCATAGTGTTTCCTGATAATAGGATTCTTCTACACCTCCTGTAGTAACTAGAAATGGCCCTTTGATTTTCTACCAGTGTGGCATGCCAGGGAACTTAAAATGGGTTTCCACTGAGGCACCCAAGATATGTGATTCATGTGGGCATGTAGGTCACCTTGAGAAGTTAGGTCATGCTTATTATTTCTCACATAGTTTAATGATATCATCTACACTAAAAACTAATGTGGTGTAATCAGATTCTTCACAATCAAAGGGGTTTCAGCCACAGGAATTTGGAACAAAGCTTATTCACATAGTGGAAGAGTCTCTAGAAGAAGTAGATATGGGTCTAGTTACCCTGAGAGATACCATCACTATTGCATCATCTTTAGTGATAGTTTTATTTGATACCGCTTCATCTAATTCATTTATATCATCCTATATTATTAGTCTTCTAAATCTTTCTATGGATCTTTTATCTTTTGTGATGGATATTAATACAATACTCGTAATGAAGACAGATAAGGGTCTTCATTTCCCTACTTGTGCATTATATTTATTAGATATTGATCTTTTTTGTGATTTTCTGGTTCTTGAAATGAATCCTATTTATATCATATTCAAGTTAGATTGGCTCATTGGTAATAAATCTTGAATTGATTTCTCTCTTCAATGGGTCCCATTTACTACTCCTGATGGGGTGTACTATATCATTCAGGGAGAACGGGACCTAAGGTAGATTAGAGATAGACCTTATTATCTATATTTGGGTAAAGTAATATCAATATTTTATTTGAACCTAGAGTGAGAATACTTGATTGGTTATATCCCCCAATTTTCATCAAGTTTCCCAACATTTTTTATTTTGAATTATCTTGGTTTCCACTGATAAACGATGCAGGTTTTTATATTATTTTAGTTTTGAGTACTCAACCAATATCTATTAATTCTTATTGCATGTCACCAGTTGAAATGAAAGAGTTGAAAAATCGTCTTGATAATCTTTTATAGAAAGGCTTTATACAACAGAGTGTGTCACCTTGGGGAATGCCTATTATATTTTCAAAGAAAATAGATGGATCCCTTCTTCTATATGTTGATTATTGAAAACTAAAATAGGTTATGGTAGAAAATCAGTATCAATTTCCAAATATTTATGATTTGTTTGAAAAGTTGAAAGGGGTTAAGTGGTTATTTAAGATTTATCTCTGATCTGGTTATCACCAGTTTAGAATAAAATAATCTAAAATTAAAAATACTGCCTTTTATAGAAGGTATGGCCATTGTGAGTAACTTGAAATAATATTTTTTCTAATCAATCCCCCTGAATTATTTATAGATTTAATGAAAAAGATATCCCATGAGTATCATTATACATTCATATTTGTCTTTTTGGATGAAATCCTTGTTTACTCAATGTCTAAGGAGAATCATGTGCATTATCTGAGAGTAGTTCTGGAATTGTTGAGAAATTACTAATATTATGACAAGATTTAAAAATGTGATTTTTAGATTTGGGAAGTGAATTTCTTGGTATATGTGGTTTTGGAACATAGTATTTCAATGTATCCTGAAATGGTGAATGTTCTTATGATATGGGAGAAACCACGTAATGTTTTCAAGATTTGGAGCTTCTCGGGTTTAGCTTTAAACTATCTTTGGTTCATGAAAGCTTTAACAATGGTGACTTCTTTAATGACGTATCTAACATAGAAGAAAGTAATTTTTTCTAGGGATGAAATATTTTTGAGTTATTTTGTTGAGATAAAATATATTTTGACTTCTACAGTAGTGTTGAATATTCCCGAGGCTAGGCAAGGCTATGTGGTATTTTTCAATAAATAGAGTTTAGGTTTTTGTTGTGTTGTGTTATTATATAGGGTGATCATGTGGTAGACTATAGATCTTGGATTCTTAGGCCAAATGAGAAGAATTATCTAACCCATGACCTTGAACTTCCATCTGTGATGAATTCACTTAAGATTTAATGGAATTTCCTTTTTGAAGAAAGTTTAACTATATATTCTAAATAAAAGATTTTGAGTTATATCATCTCTCAAAAATATTTTAATCTTCAGTAGAGGTGTTGGGTTGAATACTTATAGTCATGTTTTTTTAAATTACCTATATCAAAGAGAATGAGAATCTCGTCATGGATTATTTGAGTAGGAAACATCAAACCTAGGTAGTGAAAGAATCATTTGAATAGTGTAATATGATGGATCTTTTATGCACAGTTTCATATTGGAGTTCATGAAATAGGGGCTGAATTTTCTTTGGTCGGTATTCAGTTGGATTCTAATCTTCTTGAGATGATTATTTAGGAACAACATCTTGACGATGAGTTTTTAATGTTAGAAAATCTCTATACAATGGGGATACCATTTCTGAGTGTTCTTTCTCCATTAAGGGTATTCTATATTTTTGGAATCATTTTTTTTGTGTTGTTGGTGGTAAGAAAAGCTGTGATGGGGGAATTTCAAAAACATTAGTGGTTTGTGCACCCAGTAACTACAAAGGTGTTCTATGATATACAATATTGATTCTGGGGGATAGTTATAAATTGGGGAATTGTTTAATTTTTCTATCATTATTATGCGTTCTAGTAGATCAACGTTGATCACTAAAGACCTTCGGGGTTACTTCAACCACTTATAAGGCTAACTTGGAAATGGGATAAGATCTCTATGTATTTTTTAGTGGGTTTTGATTGTAACTAGAGAAGGAAGAATGAAATATTCTTTGTTATTGACTGGATAACTAAATCGGTCCACTTCGTACCCATTCGGGATACAACCAAAGTTGAGGAGTTGGGAAATCTCTATGTGAACTAGATTTTTCATTTATCTGCTATAGTCTTTGATAGAGATCCCCATTTTAATTCTCACATTTGGAGAGGCCTTTATGAGGCACTATAATCTTAGTTTTGTTTGATTATGGAATACCACCTGCAATCGGATATCCAAACAGAGTATGCGATACATATTCTTGAGGATAGTCTTTGCAACTGAGTTCTCAAATTTGGTGGATATTATGATGGCCATTTAGGAGTGGTTTAGTTTTCCTATAGTAATAGTTACCCGTACATGATTAGAATGGACAAATTTGAGGCCATTTTTGTAATGCCTTAAAAATATTTTTTCGTGTTAGTCAAAGATCAGTGAAAGTTACTTCGTTGGACTGAGCATGGTTCAAGATAAAACAACAAATAATCAGTTGATTCATTAGATAATTTTTATGGAATAGTTTTATTATAAGTATTATTCTTATCATTTTCACAGATCATTGGTATTTTCATTTGGGGATTAGTTTTTCTTGAATGTTTCACCCTATTTTAAGTCATTAACTAATTGGGAGTTAAGGGAAACACTTGCCTCATTTTGTGGTAACATTTGAGGTTTTTGAGAGGATAGGGAAAGTTGTTTAATTTTTATAACATCCATCACATTTGACATCATTACATAATGTGTTCCATATATCTGAGCTATGAAATTAACTTTTTTATCCATCTTATGTTCTATGTTGGGGTGATCTCAACATTAAGCATGATCTATTTGTGAATAAGCATCCAATCATGATAATTGATTCTAAATACAAGGTACTTCATGGGAGGAATATAACTTTGGTTTGAGTGATATGGAAGCATATTTCTAATTATCACGAGACATAGGATATATAGAGGATGATTAGATAACAGTGGGATTATCTTTTTTATATGGATGCTTCTTGAAAGACTTTTTGGGGAGAGAAAGTTTCTATAGTGGGGATGTTTCAACATCCTATTACTATTATTAGGTACTCATCCACACTATTTTGGATCATTATTTTTTGGGAGAGGTTATGACATATTATTTGTGTAATGTCAAGTTCTAGTCACCAACCCATGGGTATTGGGAAATCCCTTCGGGATATGTCAATTTTGGCTTAGTTTTTAGGGTACTAGGGTATCTATGCCAGTATTTTACAAGTAAAAATAAGAAAAGTTTCATTATTTCTTTGATGTGTCTATATTAAAATACCCATTAGGATTTGTTAAGTTGGACTTTTTATGAGATAAAAACATATAGAATATTGATAATAGTGTAAATACCTGGAAATTCCATGGAAAATGTTTTTTTAAATACATGAGAACTTTTCGAGTCTGTGAAAATTTATGGCACATGATTCCGAGGCCCGGTGTTCCTGGAATCAATTTCTGAAGTTTTGTTCAGGTACGTTCAGTAAATGTACAAGTATGTTTTTATAACTTTTGAACTAGTGCTCAGAATTAAAATCTGTGGACACCGTTGAACTCATAGCACCGATATTCTCTTAGGGAGACTTTCATTTCGAAGGCAGTGGGTCGAGAATAATAGTTAGATTTTGTGTTTTCTTGGAAAATAAAAAAATAAAGTGAGATTTAATTTAGTTTTTTATTTGAGCCACCATGTGGTTGTTTGGAGGAGGGTCCCACATTATCTATAACCTCCTTGTGGAGGTTGGAAGTGGGGACCACTAGGCCATAACCTCCCATGAGAGGTTATGGTGGTAAGGACCACCATGCCTCAACCTCCCATGTTTGGTTAATGGGGTGGGGACCACCCGAGACCACATAACCTCACAATTTTGAATAATAGGGTCGGGGACCACCCAACCCCTATTAATGGGAGGAGAGAAAAATCTCTAAACTTCCCTCATTAATGAGAGGGATCCCCTTGACCTCCTATACTATTTATGGGGCCACCACCAATTATTTAAGCCAACGCATAATTTATTATGCCAAATATGTAACAATAATTAGGTGAATCCATTTAATTTAATTCATCCAATTTGAATATTGTGCCAACGAATTAATAAGATATCACAATATCTTATTATTTTGGTTGGAATTTATTTTTATAGGAACTTGGGAGAAGAGATAAAAGCTCCCAACGAGGAACGAAGAACGGGGAATGAAGAACTCTGGAAAGGACGGACTTCAACTTCCTTCCTCGGATCTTACCGACGTGGAGAGTCTTCCACAACTGATGTGAAATCTCGGGATTGGAAGTGTGCGGTGGACGCGACGAATGGGAACAACACTATTTTCTTCCCTATGACTTCATCGACGAATGATGAACAATGGTTGGAGGAATTATTTGAGTTTGTTTTATTTGCGGGATAATGTGGGATGATTTGTTTGATCTTTCTCCCCTTTTCTATTCTTGAGTAATTCTTTGAAAACTGAAGAAAGTTTGAACCGCTTGCTACCACCCAAAACGCGGAGGGTGCATGCCAAACCAACATGGCCCGACCCCTCAATAGTTCTTGTTTATGATGATCTTCGGCAAGGAAATGAAGCAACGAGACAACGAAGGCAGCGAAGACAATGTTCATGCTACCCACAACCCTCATGATCAACACTGCCCCCGCGGTGCTTCGCAGCACCCCTGGCCAAGCCCCGAGCTGGCCGGCACCCCTCCGGCCTACCCGGCCGCCCATTAGCCTACCGGGCGCCCTACCCGGCTGCCCGCCAACCCGCCTGGTGCCCTACCCGGCTGTCCGCCGGCCCGCCTAGTGCCCTGCCCAGTCGCCCGCCTCGCACCTTACCCGGCCGCCCGCCGGCCTGCCTGCCAGTCTGCCTGGCTACCTATCGGCCTGGTCGCGCCCCGTCGGCCTACCCGGCCACCTCCCGTGCGACCGGACCAACCGTGTCGTCCCACGCACCCTGCGAGTTCTGCGTGCCCCATAACACATGAGTCATGCCCCTAGCGAGGCTGGCCGAACCGGTCTCGGCCATCTGGGTCGAGATTCCAAGCCGCACTTTCACGACACTCCAGGCCGAACCGGCCCTGAGCCCAGGCCGAACCACCCATGCGGCCTGCAGGGCTGGGCCCAGTGGGCCGAGCCGAACCTAACAGGCTTGCCCGCCCAATGGGTTGGGCCAGACCCAAAATGTCAGATCGGGTTGACCCTGACTAGGATGGCCCAGACTGAGTTGGACCAGGTCGGTCCGATCGGGTCGGACCGGACTCTGGCCCACTACCGACCCATTACTTTTATTGGCCATATCTTTGGAACCGGGAGACCATTTGATGAACCATCAGCGACACTAGTATTCTTCAAGCACGACGGTCCCTTTGAGTATACCCCACTAGAGTTCGGGGTATAGCTGAGATATGGTCAGGTTGGACTGTGCATGAATCCAACCGGGTCCACAGGACTAGAAGGCTAATAACTCATAGACCGGGCATCTGATTGATGTTCCATCTATTGCGTTGACACCCCTATGATGTGGTGGACCTTTGAGATACTTCTAAATGGTACATCGTGAAAAAATGGAGTATCGACGAGTAGCTCATGGAGCGGATCCTTTCGGAGACGAGTGAGCAGAGTGTGGAGATCTAGTAGCTGGTTGAGACCTGACGACTGCTGACTGTTTCGACTCGGAGTGACTCGACTAGCACAGTGGGGAGCACCTTGGTGTCGTGGAAGACGCACAGTGGGGAGTGCCTTGGTGTCGCGATAGACCCATGGTACTCAACAGGAGAGGTACCTCAGTAGGCTACGAGGGGGAGCGCCTCGGTGATGTGGCAGACCCACAGTGGGGAGCACCATGGTGGAGCAGCAGACCCACGGTACTCGACAGGAAGAGTACCTCATCAGTCCAAGGTTAGTGGGAAGAGCCTTGGTGTCGCAGAAGGCCCATTGTACTCGATAGAGGAGGATTTCTCTAGGAGAAGTGGTTTCGATAATTTGAATAAAAATCTTGGTTGAGCTGAGTCAGTAACTTTTGTGTTTACCTTATGATTGAGATGTATTACTTAATAACTTAGGTATATGTATGGGTATATACCTAAGTAGGGTTATCTGTTGATTTCATACTTTTTGGTTTATCTCTGTTGGATTAGTGATACCTTAAGGGTCTCGGGGTCCCTACTGAGTATCATTATACTCACCCCTACAGGGGCTATGACCACACATCATTGTGTTGGATGTAGATGACGAACAGCGCAGACCGAAGCTGAGTGTACCAAGGCTGTACGATACCCGGAGGTGGACCACAAGGTGTGATGGTAGATGGAGGAGACAGATGGACATGGAGTGTTGTGGAGGCTATTGGTACCAACCCTTCAGGTATGATTTCCCAATGGATGATCCAGAAGCCGTTTTCCCTTTTTTCAGTACTTGTACTTTTCGTTTCCTTGTACTTTATAGATGGGATTGTATTTCCGTCCCCTTTTTACTTTTCAACACTCCTTTTATATATATTTTTATTTAGTGTTTTATTTCCAACTCATACCTTCTTGTGTGCGTTTTCAAGTTATAAAGGCAATACCTTCTCAGATTAGGGATTTACCCCTTTTGTGCTAGTCGTCAGCCCCTGGCCTATGGATGGCGGGCTTGGGGTAGTCAAGGAACAGGCCCCAAAGGATGGGTCATGATGAATTGGTATCAGAGGATTCAGTTCTACCACAAAACTTATAACTCTGGTCTTTTCTTTGAAGCAATAGTGTTAAGGGTACTGAGTGTGGTTTTCAGTTCAGGGAGTCCAGTACTGGTGCAGCAGCCGACGTATCCATACACCAAGACCCTAACTACTGATTTTTGACTCAGTACATGAAAGCACTAATTGTGTGTGTGTTTTCAAAAGTTTTGTTTAAGTCAGATCAACCAGGTCAGCTCACTAAGTATATTCTTTTGACAGTGTCACATCTGTTTCTTTCAGGATGCCTCCCCATGGACAACTAGCTAGAGTCTCGAGAGTTGTACACAAAGATAACCCATCAAGCGATGAGGCCTCGGTGTAGGGCCCTTTTCCAGCGGAGGCACCAGCGGTACCACTACCTGTTGGGTCACCGATGCCCCCTTCCCCAAGAGCAGACGATGCGTGTTGTTTGAGCGCATTGCATGAGTTCCAGTGCCAGAGGCCACCTAGGTTCAGGGGATAGACGGACCCTCAGATAGTTGAGGATTGGCTGGAGGCTGTGGTGAGAGTTTTTTGACTGGTATGGACACCAGTTGACCTTATGGTGATTCTTGTTGATATCCTTTTATTGGCAGCAGTAGGAATATGGTGAAGAATAATGCTCCAAGTTCACAACGAGATGACGCTTCTCTAGGAAGACTTCGAGAGCCTATTCCAGGTAGATTTTTTCCTAGTGACTCTCCGCGTAGTGCGCATTCAGGAGCTACTTCATCTACAGCATGCCAGATCGACTCTAGCTCAGTACTTAGTCAGATTCATAGAACTCTCACGCTACTACACTGATATTGTATGAGACCCTTTCTTCTGGGCCCGGACCATCAAACATGGACTCTTGTAGGAGATCAGAGCTCCAATTATCTCACTCAGCATCCCAATGCAGGCAGGGGTGCTAGAGAGAGACCTCTTGATGGAGAGTTTCCTTGCTGAGCAGTCTCCAGTAGTGAGATCCACCACCAGTCGATACATAGTGGATTCTTTTGAAGTTGGTAGTAGACAGATGCGACAGAGGTCCAAGAGGACTAGATCTATAGGCGGATGACCGCATGACTCAAGATCAGTTGTGCAAGGCACCCAGAGCAGAGATATACATTCCAGGAGTGGGCAATTTTTCTCAAGCGGCAGGCAAGGTCACATGGCTCGTGACAATCTGACCCACCATTCAGATGATCAGCAGACTGTTGAGGGAACTCCCAGGCAGAGGTAGCCGTTCGATCGAGGCAGTTTATAGGAAGCAGGAGGACATGGCATAGGAGTTGGTCATGCAGCTGGAGGTGGGCGACGTTTCGAGGTGTTACCGCCATCACCACCAGCAGGTCCACCCCGACCGTAGGGAGCAGGTGGACAGGTGAGAGCTCAGCACTAAGAAGATGAGGCATATGATCATGGTGCTCTGGAGATGATTCGAGGTATGGTCTGTGTCTAATCCACCTTAGTTGTAGTTCTTATAGACAAAGGTGCAAGTCACTCTTTCATTTCCACTGCCCTTGTTCGAAGACCAAAGATTCCGATGGAGTCGTTGGCTTGATCCTTACGGATAGAGACTCCTATGGGAGCAGACTCGACGATTATGCACTGGTGCTGGTAGTGTGAGATTACTCTAGGAGACAATAGCTTCGGCTGGAATCTCTTAGTAGCGACATCGAGGCCTTATGACATCATCTTGGGTAGGGACTAGTTATCTACAGTCCATGCTCAAATCGACTGTATTAGGTGAAAAGTACGTTGTGTCTGCACAGATGGTACCAGGTTCACCTTCACCATAATGAAGGGAGCCTTTGCAGAGCATGATGGGCTTGCCCAGAGGATGGTACTGCCAATCATTCATCAGTTGGCTTGCCTTTCCCTTAGAGTAGTTGATGTGGAGAGTCTGACTCATCCTGTAGTGGTGGACCAGTATACGAATGTTTTCCATGAAAAATTTCCTAGGACAACCTCCTCATAGAGAGGTGGACTTTTACATTGACCAGTTCCCCATGATGGCACCAATATATACACCAGCATATCAGATGGCTCCCGCTGAGCTTTGTGAGCTGCGGGTACAACTAGAAGACTTACAGGGAAAGGGATTCATCCGGACCAGTGTTTCTCCCTGTGAATCCCGGATTATAGTCGCCAAGAAGGTGGATGGGATCTTGAGGAATTGTGTTGAATACCATCACCTAAACCAGGTGACCATGAAGAACATGTACCCACACCCAAGGATTGAAAACCTCTTTAATCAGTTGAAGGGTGCACGGTGGTTCTCGAAGATAGACCTCAGATCAGGCTATCACCAACTCAGAGGTCGAGATGAGGATGTGCAGAAGACGGCTTTCAGATGTCGGTACAACCACTATGAGTTCATGGTTATGCCTTTAGGCATAACCAATGCTACAGTAGTGTCCATGGGACTCATGAACATGATTTTCTAGCCTTACCTCGATCACTTTGTTGTATTCTTCATCGATGACATTCTGATCTACCCGACTACTGAGGGGGAGCATGCCTACCATTTGCAGGTAGTACTGGACACACTCTGAGAGAACCAACTTTTTGGTAAGCTCTCAAAGTTCTATTTTTGGATCTGAGAGGTTCAATTCGTCGTACATGTCATCTCGGGGGCTGGAGTTGAAGTGGATCCAGCGAAGATTGAGGCGGTACTTTCTTGGGAGCCACCCAAGAGTGTGACGGAGGTACGAAGTTTCCTAGGTTTGGCTGGTTACTACCAGAGGTTTGTTCCAGACTTCTCCAGAGTTGTAGCACCACTATCAGACTTGATGAAGAAGGGGCAACCCTTCATGTGGTTGAGGAGATTCCAGTAGAGATTTCATGAGCTGAGGTAGGGGATGACCAATGCCCCGATTTTGAGGTGTTATACGGACGACATTACAAATCACCTTTGTGCTGGACTGACCCAGGGGAGTCAGCACTAGTGGGACCAGAGATGGTACGAGCTACCACAGAGAAGGTGCAGATCATCCAGGAGTGAATGAAGACTGCACAGAACTGATAGAATTCGTATGCTGGTTGGAGATGGAGACCTCTAGAGTTCGAGGATGGAAACCATGTCATTTTATGGGTCTCAACTCGACGAGGTTTACAGAGATTTGGCTGAGGCGGCAGGTTATCTCCAAGATTCATTGGACCTTTCCAGGTCCTTGGTAGAATTGGAGAGGTTTCATACCACTTAGCTCTTCCACCTCAGTTGCACAGGGTGCACGAAATCTTCCACGTATCTCAGTTGAGGGGATACATGCACGACCCTTCCCACATCATCGACCATGGAGATATGGATGTCGATGATGGGGCAACTTTCACGAAGGTTCAAGTGGAGATTGAGGATCGATAGGAGTGGGTCCTATGTGGATAGTTGATACCTTTGGTTCGTGTTCGCTGATAGAATGGGAACCTCCAGGAGAGCACATGGGAGTAGGAGGCACAGATGCATTCTCAGAACCCGAACTTGTTCCCTTATTTGAGTTGTATCTTATGGGGGCGTAAAGCCCTGAGGTGGGGAGAATTTAAAGACTCCGAAATTCCAGGGAAATGTTTTTCTTAATTATATGGGAATTTTTCAAGACTGAAAAAAATTGAAGGAACATGATTCCAAATCCGGATGTGCCCGTAATCAATTTCTGAAGTTTTGTTTTGGTACGTTCACTAAAAATACGAGCGAGTTTTTATAACTTTTGAACCGGTGCTCAGAATTGAAATCTGAGGACATCGTTGAAATCATAGTGCCAGTATTCACTTAAGAAGACTTTCACTTTGACGGGAGTGGGTTGAGAAGAAAATTTAGTTTTTGGGTTTTCTTGGAAAATAATAAAATTAAGTTAGATTCACATTATTTTTTATTTGAGCCGCCATGTAGGTGTTTGGAGGTGAGTCCCACTAAATCTATAAACTCCTTGTGGAGGTTGGATGTGGGGACCACCAAGCCATAACCTCCCATGAGAGGTTATGATTGTGGGGACCACCACGCCTCAACCTCTAATGTGGGGTTAATGTGGTGGGGACCACCCGAGACCACATCACCTCCCAATTTGAATAATAGGGGTCGGGACCACCCGAACCCTATTAATGGGAGGAGAGAAAAATCTCTAAACTTCCCTCATTAATGAGGGGGAGCCCCTTGACCTCCTATACCATTTATGGTGCCACCACCTCCCCTTTAATTATTTGAGCCAACACATAATTTATTATGCCAAATAATTAACATTAATTAGGTGGAGCCATTTAATTTAATTCATCCAATTTGAATATTGTACAAACAAATTAATAAGATATCACAATCTCTTATTATTTTGGTTGGAATTTCTGTTTGGTGGAACTTAGGAGAAGAGAGGATAGGTCCCAATGAAGAATGAATAATGAAGAACGAAGAACGCCGGCGAGGAGCAACTTCGAATTCCTTCCTCAGATCTTACGTACATGGAGCGTCATCCACAACCGACGTGCGAGCTCGGGATTGGAAGTGTGTGGTGGACATGAAGAACTGTGACAAGACCATATTCTTCCCCAGGACTCCAGCAATGAACGACGAACAAAGGTAAAGGGAATTATTTGAGTTTGTTTTTTTTGGGGATGATGTGGGGTGATTTGTTTGATATTTCTCCCCATTTCTATTCTTGAGTAATTCCTTGAAAACACAAGAAAGTTTGAACCGCTTGTTACCCCCCTAAACACGGAGGGTGCGGGCCAAACCAACAAGGACCTACCCCTCCACCGTTCTTGTTTATGATGATCTTTGGCATGGCGATGAAGCAATGAGATGACGAAGGCGGCGAAGACAAAGGCCATGCTACCCATGGTGCATGTGATCTGCACCGCCCCATGGCTCATTGCACCACCACTGGATGAATCGGCCCCTGCCAAGGTCCGAGCCGACTCGTGCCCCGTCAGCCTTCCCAACCACCTCTCGGCCTCCTCAGACACCCGCCAGCCCGCCTGACGCCCTACCCGGCCACCCGTCAGCCCCTCTGGCACCCTGCCTGGCCGCCCGCAGGCCCACCTGGTGCCCTGTCCAGCCACCCACCAGACCCCAAACGCCCTGCACGGCCGCTCACTGGCCCGCTTGTTGATCTACATGGCCGCCTGCCAGCCTCGCCTCACCCCACCGGCCTGCCCGGCCACCTCCCATGCACCCGGTCGAACCGCGCTGGCCTGCGTGCCCCGTGAGACTCGTGCCACCTGAGTCGCACCCCTCGCGGCACTGGCCGAATCGGTCTCGACCATCTGTTCCAAGACGCCAAGCCACACCTTCACAACACTCCAGGCCGAACCGACCCTGATCTTGGGCCTAACCGCCCAATGGGTCCTGCCATACCCAATAGGTCTGATCCGGTCAACCCAGACCGGGTCAGCCCAGATGAGGTCGGACCGGAGCTGGGCCCACTACCGACCCTTTACTTTATTTGGCCATATCTTTGGCACCGGAAGACCATTTTATGAACCGTCAGAGGAGTTGGTATTCTTCGAGCATGACGGTCCATTTGTGTATACCCCATTGGATTTTGGGGTAAAGTTGAGATATAGTTAGGTTGGATCGTGCAAAAATCCAACCAGACCCCAGGTAATAAAAGGCTAATAATTCACAGACCGGGCATCCGATTGAAACATCGTCTATTGAGTTAACACCCCTATGACATGGCGGACCTTTGAGATATTTCTATATGGGAATTAGTGATAGTTGGAGTATCGACCAGTAGCTCGTGGTGTGGATCCTCCCAGAGACGAGCAAGAAGAGTACTGATACCTAGTAGATAGCTGAGACCTGACGAATACTAACCATTTCGACTCGGAGTGACTCGACTAGCTTGGTGGGGAGTGCCTTGGTGTCGTGGCAGACCCACAGTGGGGAGCGCCTTGGGGTTGCGGAAGACCCATAGTACTCGATAGGAGGATTACCTCAGCAGGCTATGAGGGGGAGTGCCTTGGTGACGTGGCAGACCCACGGTTGGGTGCACCTTGGTGGCACATCAGACCCACGGTACACGACAGGAGGAGTACCACAACAGTCCAAGGTTCGTGGGAAGCACCTTGGTGTTGCGGCATGCCCACTGTTCTCGTCAGAGGAGGAGTTCTCCAGCAGCCTTGGTTTCAATAATGTAAATAAAAATCCTGGTTGAGTTGAGTCAGTATCTTTTTTGTTTACCTCATGATTGAAATGGATTACCTAATAACTTCGGTATATGTATGGGTCTATACCTAAGTAGGGTTATCTGTTGATTTCATAATTTGTGGCTTATCCTTGTTAGATTTGTGAGACTTTGAGGGTATCGAGGTCCCTACTGAGTATCGTTATACTCACCCCTGCATGGGCTATGCCCGCACCTCGTTGTGTAGGACGTAGACGACAGCTAGCGTTGACTAAGGCTGAGTATACCAGGATTGGATGGTACCCGGAGGTGGACCACACTATGTGACTGTACACAGAGGAGATGGACGGACATGGAGTGTTGTGGATACTATCTGTACCTACCCTTCAAGTAGGATTTCCCGATGGACGATCTAGGAGCCGTTTTCCCTTTCTCCAGTACTTGTACTTTCAGTTTCCTTGTACTTTACAGTTGGTCTTGTATTTCCGGCCCCTTTTTACTTTTCAGCACTTCTTTTGAATACATTTTTATTTAGTGTTTTGTTTCCAGCTCGTACCCTGTTGTGTGCCTTTTCATGTTATAAAAGAAATTTCTTCCCAGTTTAGGTATTTACGCCTTTGGTGCTAGTCACCAGCCCTTGGCCTTTGGAAGGTGGGCTTGGGGTAGTCACGGCACGGGTCCCGGGGGATGGGTCATGACAAATAGATTTAGTTAGGTATATTAATATATTTTTATTAAGGATTTTGTTTTTGAAATTGAATATAATGTGGGTGGAGGAGGGTAATATTTGTAAGAGTTCTGTGTAGAATTTCATCCAATAAAGTATTTAATATTTAATTTTCCATTATCTCAATCACTTCAATACTCTTCATTGTGACCCATTAGCATCATTAGTTATCCACTATAATAGTTAGTTCCAAAATTAGGAAAAGGGAACTACCTTATCATATTTTATTTGTGATTACATATATATGATGTCATATTTAACATACTTCAAATTTTTTACCATATTTTACTATTATAGAAAAATTACCAAATTTCACCCCTAAGATAATTTTGACATCCTTATTCCAAATATAAAATCCATTTGATCATATTCATCCTCTAATAATTTTCATTTTTACTTTATATAAGGGTGATAAATTTGGTAATATGTGATATTGGAGTAAACACCATTTCATTTCTGAATCAAGTTTCACTTCAATACTTCTTACCCCCAAAATAAATAACGCATTATCATACATTAATAATCCCTAAAGACAGTTTTATAATATTGGTACATTAATTGGAGGTTTTGGTCAACATTGATCTGGTATTGATTTCCACTAACTTGAATTTCTCCCATAAATGATTCCATTTGAATAACAATTATTGATGGTCGACTTGGGATAGGTCAAGTGAGAACCACAGTGATGCTAACTCCCTTCTAGTATATGATAACTGGGATTCCTATGGTACATTCAAAATGATTTATTACATGGTTTATCCCTTATAGATTATTCATCTCTCATCATTACCCTTAATATACACTAATTTTAACAGTCACTTTATAACAATTATATTTCAAAAGGCCATAATGCCAATTATCATAATTACCAATGGTTATATATGATTTATAATTCCTAAAAACACATAATATTCAATCCATTAATAATTCCATTCAATTCCACTCAATATTATATTGTTAATTTTGAAAAAAAATCATTACATTACAAATTTTTTGTTTCCCCTTTATAGTATTTTTTGAGAGTGTGATTATTCTAGGAGAATAAATTTAAATAAATTTTTTTATTACAATTATTTAACAATTTTATTTTCCCATTATTCCATCTTTAATTTTATCAAGTATATTTATTTTCAAAATTAAATGTTCTAATTTATAAGAAATTTTTATTTGTTTTATTCTATAGTTCTTATGTTTTAAATAATATTCTTAACTAGAATTTTTATTCAGAAGGAAAATTCCATATATAAATTTCAAGGATATTAAATTTTAACCCTTCATAAATTTCATCTTTGAAATTTCATTTCACACAATAATATAAAAACCAATGAGGTTGTTTTTATTTCATTACTTCCTTGGGTTCCTATGTTCCGTCATAGTAATTATTGTTTCTCTACAGTAATTTGGAAAAGTGAGTTGTCTTGTTGGGTAAAACATTGTCTCTATTGTCCAAGATCTTCACCAACTACTCCTCATAAGAGAGATCATGTTTAAAATTTACCAAAAATAGATTTAGTACAGGTGAGATCTCTAGTATATACTTTTTAAATAGGGATACATGGAATATGTTATTCACTTAAGATCAGTTTGGATGGAATTATAGTCATTAAGACATGGATTTGATGTGATCAAGACTCTTAAAGGAACCAATATACCAGGGACATAGATTTACCATCTTCTCAAGCCTCGTGAATTTATTAAATAGATATATGTGAAGGAACCCTTTATCTCCAAATTTAAATGACAGTTCTTATTAATTATTATTATCATTGAACTTAATTTGATTACGCACTATTTTGGAATGTTTTTGAATGGATGTGACCTTCTCTTCTATTTCTTTCACAAGTTTATGTATCAATAGTTTACATTCTACAACTTATTTCCAACATGTTGAAATATAAATTTACTCCCTAGAGGTCTTCATAAGGATAGATTTGAATTCTTAAGTGTAGTATATTGTTGTATAAAAACATAAGTAGAGAAATATGTTTTTCCTATCCTCCATTTAATTCTATATATAAAACTCTCAACTATATTTAGGTGTCAAAATATTAATTTTTTATTGTCTATAATTCTAGGGGTGATAGTATATAATGATATTCTAATAAATCTTAAAGTAACCTTGAATACTTTTCCAAAAAAATTAAGTGATCCGCATATCTTGATTATATTCAATCGATAGTGGTGTTCCATACAACCTCATTTCTTCTCTAATGTATATGTTTAGAAGATAATCGATTGAAAAGATTTAAATAGTAATTATGTGAGTAGTATTTTTAATAATATTCACTATCAACCATATGTAATTATTCCCTTTTTATTTATTTGGAAGACCTATGAAAAAATCCATGGTGATGTTCTATCATTTCCACGTGGGTGTAGGTAATGATTATATATTCCTTATGAAATTTTCTCTCTCTAACTTTACTTATTAGAATACCATGAACTTTGATATATATTCAATAGTATTCACTATTAAAGTTTCCCACTAGTAGTGATCTCATAGATCTATATATATATTTTTACACCTAGAGTGGATAAATATTTTTGATCAGTAAGATTTATCAAATAGTTATTTTTTTATCTTGAGATCTAATTGTATTTATAATCATGTCCCAAATCTCAAAATCCATCTGTATAAATATTGAATTCTAATTCTTTACCCTACATTATTTCATCCACATTATTTTGTATCTCCACATCCCCCATTATAGATTTCTTAAACTTCTATATAATGGATGGTTGAGAAATCATTTATGTTTGGTTGTATATTTTTTCTTACTTTATGCTTCCCATGTCCATATTTTCCATGTCTAATAATATCATATCCTTCTAAATACTCTTCAAAGATGATGTTAGAGGGTCTTTTCAACTTAAACCATTTTTTACTTTACTCACCTCCCCAAGATAGAAATGGATTGAGTTTTCACAGTCCTTGATTTTCTCTACCCATTATAATTAGTTCATGTCCATACCCTTCTATGTGAACATACACTTTTTTATCTTATGATAAATATACATATCACTTCTCTCTATAGTGATAATGCCTCCAAATATTCAATTAAAATATAATTTAATCCAACTCTAGATAATTAATTCTGTAATTTTTCTAATGAACCTTTAACTATCTTTAGGAACATGCTATTAAATTATAATTTTTTATCAGTACACAAACCAATACCTTCATTGATGCATCCTATATATCACAAATCCTTCCTTGTATGAGTATTGTTTGATTACAAGTGAAATGAGTAATCTCGTATTCAAATATCTGAAGTACATAACCAAGGTGTTGAATACTTGATCCATGAAAAAGTATTAACATTCTTTGACAAGATCAAGGTGTTGAATATTTTATCCTAGAAAACATATTAACATTATTCAATTAAGGTGTTGAATACTTGATCCAAGAATGCACTGGTCATCTAATAGATTGAGGAATTGTTCCACAAATCAACCCTACTGGAACACCACATTCGAATAGTGTATCTGAGAGGAGGAATCCTACCCTATTTTAAGGGTGGATTCCAATGGGTTGCATTATCTCAGACCACCTTGATCCTCATGTTACCTTTGTTTTAATAAAAAACTTTTATTTATGTGAATTAATGACACCAAATATGATATGTATTATTAAATGTCCCAATCTATCTTTTTTGATGTTTTGGGGCTATATATAATACATATGATATTTGGTTTCAGAAAAACAAAACATTAAATTTGAAAATTTCATATTATTTCTAATCATAAAGAAACAAATATATGTAATTTTTATACTCCTACTGAATACACTATTTGTGTGCCTTGAAATTGTGTTTTCTTTGATAAGGATCACATGAATAGAGGAGTTAGTGGGAGAAAATTTGAACTTTGATAATTCAAGACCAGAAAATGGAATGTTTTCTTGAGATGGAAGTTGACTTGGTTTTATAGAGTTATGAAAGAATAAATGATAGAGGTTACATAATATTTTTTAAGATCAAGTAATATTCATTAAGATCCCAATAGATATGGATTTTTTATAGAAACTAATGATGAAATAATGTTTATAGATGATAAAAATACTACTTATTAAGATTTTATTGAGAATTATTACTCTGAAAAGGAGTTAAAATCCATGTAATTTGAAATTGACTATATATACACTCACCATGTTTGGAACCAGGTGGATGTTCCTGAAGGGGAAAGGCCCATAGGGTGTAAGAGGGTTTTCCACAAGAAAATTGACATTGATGGTATAGTTTATACCTATAAATCATGCCGGGTAGAAAAGGGTTATAATAATATTTATAATATTAACTATGAAGATGCCTTTTCACTACTTGTAATGATAATGTTCATTTGGATATTACAAGACAAAATATCTCACTTCGATTATAAGATATATCAAATGGAATCAAAAAATATCTTTCCATAATGAAAATTTAGTTGAGGAAGCATATATGATACATCCCAAAGGTTTTGGAGTGAAAATTAATTTTTCTGTGGTGTGCAAGTTGTAATAGTCCATTTATGGATTTATGTATTATTTTATGAGTTGAAATATCCATTTTAATTATGAAATAAATTATTTAGGCATGACCCCCCTCTTAGGTGATGCTCTTGTGATGTGGTTGTTGGGTCTTTCAGCCCAAGGTGGCATTGGTCATGCTTCTTGCTTCTTGGAATGTTTGGCTTCTTCGAGTTTCTCTTCAATGGATATGGGTTTGTGGGGAGTCCATTGGGTTCGTTTCAGTGAGGATATCTTTCGGTGGTGGCTCTTGTGTCCAGGAATCTGTCTTTTTTATTTATGCTTTTCTATTTTATTTTCTTTAGGTCTTGGTGAATGTATTTCATGGTGTTTTTTCGATTGATGATGTTGTGACTTGTGGGCCGCGCTCTAGGGAATATACAATTGAAACTTTTTCAAGGAGTTTCTTCAATTGAGGTTTAGAGAAAGGAGTTTTCACTTTATTTTTTCTTTTCAAATTTGGATGTTTAGGAGGGTATAAATTTTTCCATTGGTACTAGGCCCACATAATGTCTTGGGACAGCTTTTTGGTAGTGATGAGATGGTGAATGTAGGATTTAATTTTTTTGATGCTTGGGATGAACCATTCTTTCTATCCTTGTTTTGGTTGATGATGGCTAGTGGACTGTTGGGGCACATTTTTTGTCCTAATGTCTTTGATGTCATATTGGTTTTCCCTTACCCATAAAAAGGAATTTTATGATATAATAAAAAAAGTAATTTTTAGTCGGTATGAAACCATTATCATAGAAACTTTATGAGAGTTATTTAAAATATATTAGTATAAAGAACATGGGAGATTTTATATAATGGTTGTCAAATATATCATGATTTTAGAATAAAGGATATCTCTATTTATCATTCATTAATATGTATTTAAATTTATGTTACATGAATTTTGGAATGATAATATCCCTTTAATGTATCACTTTTCGTTTTCCCTAATAAAATATCATCATAGAGTATGATAAGTTGTTATGATATGTTAATATTAACATGAGTAGTGGAATAATGAGATAATAAGTGGAGACTTATTATTTAGACTAGCCCACCAAATTATATCTCATATTATTTCAAATAGTTATTGATATACTTAGGGGTATATGCCTATTATAAAACCTTTTTACTTGAGTTTTGAAATATATCTATCATGAAAACCATAATACTTTGACACCTTTCTTAAAAAATCCATAAATATTATATGATTATGTGGTGGTTGTGTATATTACTGATCATATCTTCAATTGGATCTCAACCAAGATTGGATTTTTCCGCTCATATGATGAGAAAATACATCTGGAGATTGATTTAATTAAACTAGGGAAATATATTTCCCTTTTTAGTTGAGAGACATGTGATGTTCTGACCTAATTGGATGAGGGACATGTGATGTGCTCATCTACTAAACTAATGACATGTGATTTGTTCATCGACCTAGTTAGTATTTTTTAAGGAATCATGAATGCGTGAGATAGATTATACTAGATTGACATGTTTTATATCTTCTTCTAACTATATGACATTTAAAAAGGAATTATATAAGTAAAAATATGATTTATATGATACATCTTCTGGTGTAAAAGTTCATATAGAGATATGAGTATATCTGATAGAGATCACACTAGACCCCTTTATTGCTTGAGTTGAACTGATGTTTTTCTGTAGGCTAATATTTTCTAACATTTGTGAAATCAGGATTTCATATTGGTTTTAAATGCTATAAAGGCATATAGGGTCATATAGTTAGGCCTTATGATTGGGATTAAATTTTAGATAAAGTGTTTTTTCCAATATAATGCGAGTTATATAAACTATATCGAAAAGGGTTTTGGATAGGTTTATAAGGAGCTATTTATTTTGTCATAAAGTACTTAATGTATTTTAGTGAAAGTGGGAGATTATTGGATATGAATTAAAAAATGGGATTTGGAATTAAAAAACATCTTCTATATCATAGCTATCATTTTTCATATGATGCATATCATGCTTGAGGATACATTTCCACTAAATTATCCTTAATAATGAAGCTTGAGATTACATTATCACCAATATATTTTGATATTCAAATAATGAATATCTTGAGAATATGTTGTCTTATCATACTACAGGATTATTACTTCAAATTCATGGTATATTACACATCTCCCACACCATTTCATTAATTATGAATCAATGTGATTGATTTATTTATGTCATGAATATCATTTTAAATGTTCAAATAGTAAAATATTTGATAGTTCCTACATTATCATAACACTAAATGGCTACCATGAGAGGGAAGATAATTATTTAATACCTTAATTTAATAAAGGGGATATATATAGATATATAAAGTTATGAAACCCCCTTGTTGTTTTCAACTATGATTTTCCTGAAATGGATTATGGTCTCTTATTCTTATTTACTCTATTCATCTTTATTGAGGATGATTCTAGAACATATTTGAAAAGTAGGGATACTATTTTCATGGATTGATATCCAAGGAAATTTTTAATTTTCTCAAAGTTAGGAGTGTTTTGGATATTTCATAGGTTATCCCTATAAAAAGTGCTAAATTGAAGAGTAAAAGATATAGTTTATGATTAAGAAGATATGTATGTTTTTCATGTTCTTCATTTTAAAATGATGGTTTTGTTAATTATATATCATATATTTTAGCGTTTTTCAACTGCTGCCAAGGTCCTTAAATTACACTCTACAAATCCCATCATAATAAACACATAACAAATATATAAAAAAACTTATACAATATATAAAAAATATAAAATAGGACGTTCTTCAAGAATTAATTTCCATAATCTATCAAGTATTGTGAGTATCCAAATGGTTTTACTCAAAGTTGATTATTAAATAGGTATAACTATAGTAGGTTAAATATAAATCTCAAATGAGAGGGGTATATTCTTACATAAATATTTTCTTAAAAAACTAATTTTTGGAATTCATTTTTCATAAAGAAATCCAAATTATAGAGTAATTTTAGAGAAAAACTAATTCATAGATTGCAAAAATCCATTTAATTGAGTCCCCTTAATGTTTGCTTTTCTAAATAAAAATGATTTGAAAAATAATTAAAAAGAAGTAAAATATCTAAGTGAATTTGGGAAAAGTTTATAATTGTAAAGAGAAATATTTTTTTTCAACTATTAGAAAATTGAATTCTTTATTGAAAGATATTCCAAGATGGTTTGAAAAACAAGTTACAGTTTTTAAGGTTAAAACCATTCTATACCACTTGCCTAACCAATTCATCACCTCACAACTGATAAAAGATCTTAACTAAAGGTTACGTTTATATCTTTGTCGTATAACTCATTAAATTTTAAGGGGAATTATATGCTTTCGTCATATGATGTATTGAAAACTCAATATGAGATAACATAAAAAATATAATAACTCCTTCATAAATGTTCAAGGGTATGATCTATGTCTGAGGAAAGTATACCATATTCCCAAGTGGCATAACCTAATATTGTCTTAACAAATACACATTCTATGTTTAAAAATATATACATTCCTTTAAAAAAAATTTATAAATAATCCTCATAGGTAGAAAATATGACTCCTAATTAATGGATGATCAACTACACCTCAGGTTTATGTTCAACTATAACAAAAGTATTGAACATACACCAACAATTTATAAATATATTATTGTGAAAGGCCTCTAATGTAAGAATATAAAACTTAGTTAGGTTTGGAAATATAATTGAAAACCAATTTATAGTCTTATAAAATATTAACTATGCACTTGTAGTCTAACACAGTTTTGTAAGAGAGGAATTGATGGAATAGTAGTTAGTATATATTTTATAGGAAAGTTTATTATCAATAATTAACCTTATTATATAAAAGCAGTATTTAAATTATATATATAAATAATTGTTTTTAAAAAAAATTTATATTAATTTGGAAAACATTGTGGAAGGAGTTTTCCAATAATAGACTGAAAATAATTTGTAGGGTCAAGAACACCTTCCATAATTGTTGAAGATTTGTATCAATTAAATGATCTGCATGGAATACTCCAATGGCCATAAAATTTACCCTAATAATTAGTAGATAATAACTAATAAAAAATAATCCTACAAAAATAAATGCAATAATAAATTAAAACTAAAAATTAAGGTAAATCTTGATTAACCACTCATAAAATAATGTAAATATCATAACAACCTAAATATTAAAATCAAAAAATAATAATCTTCCAAATTAAACACAAAATTCGAAAATAACTAGATCAAACCTGAATTTAGTGGATTTATATAAAATTAGTGATAAATAGGAGGAAAACAACCCATTAGGCTTTTTATGAATCAAGAGAAGTAATATCCCTAGGTTATGGGGTTATTTAAGTAATAATTATTGAAAACATAGTATCAAATTCCCAAATAAAGTCTTAGAAACATAGAATAGAGAATATAAGAGGAAGAAGGGGAGTGAGGGAGTGTACCATCCTCAAACTAGGGGTATAAATTACTTTAAATCATCTTTAATCCATGTATTAGTGGATGAATAATGAGACGGATGATAGGATCCCTACTAAATGTACCAATTATCAAGATAAAATGAGATTTGAGGTCCCATTTTGGGATTTTTAAAGAAGGTGGGGGAAATAAAAATTCATAACACTTTTAAAAAAGTGGGTCTGAAACAAATTAGTACTCCAGTTGGATTTATTGTAACTCTTATAGAAGCCTATTTTGTTAATAGGTTAGTCCCCTAGACTTCATATGATATCCACTAGAACCCCAGTGCCCTCCAGCTACACCCTCTTATGGGGTTTTATATAACATATACAATAGAGCCTCAACCCATGATCTTAATCCACTATACCCAAAACCTCATTTTAAAACACTTCAAAATCCATCCTCAAATATTAAATTCCATGAAAAAAATCTCAAAAGAAAAAAATGAATACTCCTCCTAAGTTTGAAAATTCAAAAAAGTCTATAATCTTACCAATAAATTCTCTAAATTAAACCCAAGTTCCATATTAAATAGATCCAACGTGACATAATCCATTGAAACCTCCCAGAAATAAAACATTTCATCCTACAAAATCTAAACAAATCATTTATTCAAAACAACATGATGTCCCTCAACCATCAATCCCTAACAAATCTCACAATATATATATAAAATAATTTATCATACATAAGATGAATCTGTCTTTAATTAAAATCAAATCATATAATTCCATATAATTCCAAAGTATACAAGTTAAACCATTCACAAATACATTAATACACATTCTCTACATCCATACAATTTTTAACACATGCCTTCAAAAATTAAGACCACCCTAAATTATCACAGATTTATAATACCAATAATGACATAAACATACATATTATCCTTATAATAAATTTAACTAAATTACACAAAAGTTTAAGGAACTCCCCAGTAAATATTTCATAAATGATTTACCAATGATTTTTTTACCCCTGAATTCCATAATAAAAAATATTTACTCTTCAATACTTTTTTAACATAAAATAAACTCTCAATTCAGAATCACAAGTCAAACATATTTCTAGAAACATTCCAATATTATAATTATAATTTAATATTAATATATTCAATTTCAAAAACACATTTTTATCCAAAAAAATAATTTTAATAAGATTTTAAAAATCCAAATTTTAAAGTTACAAAGATTCATGTAAAGATGATATTAAATATTTCATTTTCCAAAATAAATTCATTTCAAAATTATATTTACAGAGACATTTTATCTGTTTTATTTTACCAAAAAGAAATCATTTATAAAAATATATTACCTTTAAAAATCACATCTAATTATGAATCAAAATTTAGAATAAAAATTATTTACTTCAAGACACTAATAAGTGTCACCTAATAACTCAAGTATAATAATATGGAAAACAAACTGGTATTACATGAAGACCGAGGCAAGAATGTTTTAGGGTTATATTCAAGGAAGTCTAAACATCACATTACCAATAGGAAAAAATACAACATGCTTAAAAAATATAACAAATAGTATATATAATACATAATTGGACATACAATGAATATCATGATCAACTATAAAATGAAAACATGTGACAATAACATTCTCTTGAGATATCAATTTTTTGTTTTAAAAATAAAACTACCAAGATCAATAATGGAATATAATTATACTTAAATACTAAAGAGTACATCATTATAATAAAAGGAATCAATTATTGATTTATATTAATATATTCATCATTAATATATAAATAGGAAAACACCTTTAATATATTATTAAGGATTTGGGTATTAAAATTAATCAATTGATTCTAACTATAATTAAAATGAGCACGGTTATGAATACAATATGGTTCGAAATCTTACATGTACATATCTATTAATTCATAGTATAGTAAATAAACCCAAGATGATACTGAGTACCAATCTATCCTTATACACATTTCCGAATTCTCCTCAGTTTCACTTCAAAATACCCAAGTTAATAGTTCACTCGTACATATAATGCCTAAACAGAACCCCCATACATCCTTAGTAACATAGGATTCCTCTTTAACCATGTTATCTTGAGATAAATATTGTGCACCCCCTGAGTCCTGGAATCATATATCCTATCTAAAGATAAAAAATAACATCCTATATATCCTCAAAACACTACTCTTAAACAACTTATAATGACTATGATCCTAATACATGAATAGTACCTAAATCAGGACTGCCACTAACCCCAAGGAAACTCCCCACCCTCCAAGGGATAGAAAAAAGTGTCAAGAATAAAATTATGTCATTAGGGGTAGATCTACCTACTATAAATATAATTCAAAGTCACATATATACTTCTCTAATGATCCAAAAATACCATTCCATTTGTAATATTTTATACAAAAAAATCAAAAAACTAAACAGGACATAATGGCTAGAAAAAAAAGAAAAATAACATATAAAAACTCTTTATAGGAATGATTATAAGTCTACTGAACAATTAATCCAAAATATATAAATTATCCCTAAATAACACCATATCCAAATGGGTTATAAGGTAATATAGATCGAGAAAAGGGTATGTGATGGGATAAACATGGCCTCCAACCCTCACACCACTAGTACTTACATGATCATACGATCTGTCCCACACTATGGAATTCATGGAGGATTTCTTATAGACCTCTTTAGCTATTAGAATCCTAATAGGTACTAAAAATATAGTACGTTAGGTTTTATATACATCGGGGTGTCCATACAAGGTGTGAAAATAAATAATCGGTGGGGAACCACCAACAATGTCTAAAAATAATAGTGGTGTAATAGGTGTATGGATAAACATGTAAAAAAAGTTATATACATATATGGTAAAAAAGATTTAGATATCAATAAAAAATTAGATTAGCATATTGATAGTGAATCAATACAAATATCAATATCAACTACAATCAATTACTCCAAATATCATGAGGGTCCATACCATCACTACCTACTTTAAGCCACATCTCATTGTATGAGATGATAATCAATGTCATTCACTGTGGGTGGAAGTGCTAGTACTATTAAACAGTTCACACATGTACATAT
The DNA here is from genome assembly GCA_963277665.1 of Viscum album. Lineage (NCBI taxonomy): Eukaryota > Viridiplantae > Streptophyta > Magnoliopsida > Santalales > Viscaceae > Viscum > Viscum album. The sequence continues at coordinate 1,381,315,366 of OY728143.1, read as the reverse complement.
ACGCACCCACATATATGAGTAGATGTGTGTAAAATAAATTAAGTTCCTAGAAACATGTCTTAGGGGAAAATGGATTAGGTATAACAAGTCCAGAAAATATTTTATCATATCATAATAAAAAGGATAATGGGTATAATGAGTCGGGTTATTGTGATCCCATCTTAAAAAAATCAACCTATACACACAAGAATTATTTAAAAACCCATCCAATGTGTTAATACAATAAATCAATGACTATAATACCTACTCAAGTAGTCTATAATAATAATATACTATATCTATATGAAATACATGCTCCACATCAAGGAAATAAACATGCTCAAAATCATGGAAACAACTACTCTATATAAAGGTCCATTAAACATGATATAAAATTGACTAAAATACATTTTACATGTAAATAAATAAATATTATTAGTATTAAAGTAAATAAACATGATATATAAAGAATAAAAAGGTATTATTTATTTTCATATAGAAATATAACAAATAATATCTACATAAATCGATAGTCCATGAAAGCATATCAGTAAAGAACACATAACATATAATAACAATAATTTATACATTAAGAAAATAAAATTTTACAAGATGGTAGTCATGTATTACTAGTCTTTATCTATCAAGTATTTTGTACAGACCAAGAGTTCTAGTCACGGTTTATTAGTGAAGGGGTGTGCCAACATTAGACCACAACTAAATCTCAACTTAGAGGGATGCATTCTTACTTAAAAATTAACGTGGAAAAATAATATTTTTAAACCATTTGTAAAAATTATATTTATATATATTAGGGTAATTTCAAATCATACTTGATTCGTAGTTTGAGAAAAATCATTTAGTCAACACAATTTAAAATTCGTTTTAGGAAATTAAGAAACATTAACAAAGATAAATTTAAGAATAATTGAAATTTCAAAATTATTTTTTGAAAAAATTTTTAACTTACAAGATTAATATTTAATTACAAACCATTATAAAACCTAATCCTTTATGGAAAGATAAACCAATTAATTTAAAAGAAAAAAAGTTATATATTTTAAGATTAAATCAATTACATCCCACTTTTATAACCCATTTGTCACCACTCCACTAATTTTAACTCTTGATCAAAGGTTAATTTTGGATCTTTGTCTTACGAATTGTTCATATTTAAGTATACTTAGATTTCCTCACCTTGTGATTTATATATAAAACAAGAGAATACACCTAGATATGGAATATAAAAACTCATTCATAAATGTTCATGGTAAAAGTATATATTTGAATAAAGAAGAAAACCCCTTGTTTTTACATGCTTAAGTGACATGACCCAACATAATCTAACCAACTACCCATTATAATTTTATAAGGAAATAAATTACTTTAATATATTTTTAAATTAACCTCATAGGTGGAAGATACCACTCCAAATTAAGACATACTTTACAAAACTTTATATTTAAGATTAACTATAAATAAAGTGATGAACATGCCCCCAAAAATTATAAATAGATACTTTTACATGGAATCTTATATAATAAAATCAAAAATAGGTAGGTGATATAATAGGATAGATAAACAATTTCTAATATTATAAATTATTTATTATGCATAAGTAATATAACATGGTTTTTTAAAAGTGGCATGTATAGAATATGAGTTATCATATAGTTCACAAGGATGAATCTTGGAAACAATTATCATTTTATATCAAAGTATAATTTAAATTTTATACATTTATAATTATAAAAAATATTTTTTTATTACTTTCATATTAATTTGTGAAAACATTTACAAATCATGTTTGAGGAATTGTTTAAAAATAACTATGAGGGTTGACACTGCCTACCGTAATCATCAATGTGATTTATCTATCCAATAATCTCTATGGAACATTCCAAGTATCAATAAATATCCATTAACAATAATTATATAAAAATACATAAACAAATAATCCTAGTAAAAAAATTACAAAAACTAAATAAATCTCAACCTCATTGAGAACCTAGGATAATCACTCATATGATCCATTAAATATCATAATAACCTAAACCTCAAAATAAAAAAAACAAATAATCTTCCAAAATCAATCCAAAATTCTAAAATACCTAGGTAATATCCTACCATATTCACTTCTTATGAAAACAATGATGAATGGGTTTAAAATAATTCATTATGGTTCCCACATATCAAAATAAAAAAAATCCCAATGTTTTTGGTTTACTTCACCATTAATTTGTAAAATAATATCAAAAAACCCAAAATTAAGTGAGGGTAAATAGATTACAATGAATAAGGGATGAATAATATGAGTGGGGGAGACTAACTACCTCAAACTAGTGGAAGAAAGATTTTTAAACCAGTATTTATCTATAGACAGTAAGAGCAGGAGGAAGTGGTATGAGAGGATATCTCTTATGAGTACCAATGACATGAGAAAGTACGGTTTGAGGACCCCTATTGGGGTTTTAAAATAAGATGGGGGAAATTATTTTTTTTCACCATTTCTAAAAAAGTGGGTCTAGAACCCATTTGAACTCTGATGGAAGCTCGGTTTCCCTTTAGAAAGGTCCACCGATACTTTGGTGTCCTTTTACAACCACCCCCTATGGGGTTTTCTCCACCAATCTCATCTAATACTCATACCGCCATCACATACCTCTTACTTAACGATTAATATCATCCAAAAAACTCCAAAATCCATCCTAAAACATCAAATTAATTGAGGAAAACTCAAACTAGAAAAATGAACTCTCATCCTAAAATTGGAAATGTAGACAAGGCCCATCTCCCATTAATAAATTCCCTAAATTAAAACCAAATTCCATATTAAATAAAACCACAAAGATGTGGGATATTACACACCTATTAAATGATAAGTTCAATCAAGGAAGTTCCTAACTCAAATTTATAATATAGATTATACACTCTCCATCAAGAATGAGTTTGATCAAGGGAGTTCATGGCCTCATATGATTATCTAAATCCAAAAAAATGGAAACCAATACCCCCAATTTATCTTGAAGTTAGGGTAAATGTGAGAAAGAATATCTATTTTGTGGCCAAAGCCTATGGTATCACTATAAAAATAATAAACCATTGGAAATCACATTAAAACTCATTCTAAAATTTATGATTTGAAGAATGAAATTCTTAGTGTCGTATCCTATCATCTGTAACCCATGTGAGACAATAATCATAATATTTCAGCGCTATTTCATAAAAAACCAAAAATATCATGATATAGTTCATCAAGATGGTATACAGTTCATATAATAATCAAACTTTAAATCATAGATGATCAGACCCACTAGTCCATCTCTTATCATTATCCTAGTGGGTCAACCAAATGACATGCCAACTTGTGTCATTCACATATCAATTTAACACATGATGACACATATAAGACCATTGGATAACTCCCACCTAGTATAAAACATACAAAAAATTACACTAACTATATATATCAATGAATAATGAGGGAATATTAGTTTCATTAGACCAAATTTCATGTTCAATGAATCACTAACCCAACATTCATCACATCAAGTAAATTATACATCTCAGAAGTCTATATTAATTAATTATGAGCTTATAAAAATTATTGAATGTATATATCTTGATAAATCTATGAAAATTTCATCACTTTATATCTTCATAGTTAACATCATAAAAAAATTATATAATATGAAGTCTCTAATAAAATATAATATTCATAGTCATGGAGATAATCATGGGTTCTATTTGTAGCTCCTCATGTATCATAGTTTTGAAATTATCACCACATCACCCATACTCTAATTCGTGTAAAAATATTAATTTAGAAATTTTTTAATCATTTGATCTCTAAATTGATTAATAGAGGGTGTCATCGTGTTCCACTCATGAATTTTTTTTAGTCATTTCCATCAAATATTTCCTCTGTTAGGACACCATTAACACTAAAACGTGACAACATTAAATGAAAAATAAAACATCCCTCAAATGAACATAAACATACTTAAAAATATCATCATGTGGTTTATATGTAAAATTGAGTGAAAGAATCTATTCATTGGTATAAAATTAATATTAGGATAAAATTAAACATTTTAATGCGACTTGGATAGAATGAGTTTGTGTAGAGATTTTAGGGAGTATATGACGAGTCAAAATTTCATATCACATGTGGATTTTAATTATCCTACATAATGAGATGATCATAGTGTCATAGAAAAATCATGAATCCAATATCATGTGAAAAAAATAATGAAATGAGATTATAGAATATTATTTGTAATAACATTGTTAATATAGTAATGACATTATTAAAATAAAAATACTGTTATAAATAAAAAATATTTTTAGTAATATATAAAATCATATGTGTTTAAGGAGGAGATGTGTCATCATATAACCCCCATTAAACATTTTTTCTTTTATATATTTTTGATGTTTGGATTATATCATTCATGTATTATTTTTTTATTATTTCATTCTACTTAAACTCATAGAGGATCCATCTTGATTCCCACCACCCAACCAATGGCTGGTTGTGTCACATTATGAACATTCACCCCCCGTACAGGTGGGCTAAAAAATGTTTTTTCACTGAAGTTCCACCCATGGGGCCTGCCTATCCACTAAAAACCGTTCACCATTAATTTATCCCACAGTTACCTAAAAAGTACACACCAAATATAAATAATAAACCATATTCCACTTCCTTGTAGAATATAGATAACAGCATATCAAGATGGATCAGAAATTTATACTCATCCATATTATATGGTGGACACATCATCAAATTTGACTCAATTTAAAAAGTATAGATCCATTTTTTCTCTTCGATGAAACTTGAGGACTTGGTAGAATATATTAAAAATCATATCTAATATATTTTATTCTTTTTTATTATTACTCCTTAATTTTTTCCAAGACCCTTTTAATCCATATATCATCATTAAACCAATAACAACTAATATGGGGTGGTTTAAATTTGATCAGGGAGGCCTACAAAAAAATAACAATAATAATAATATCAATTATTTTTATTATTAAAAATTTAAAATTTTATAATTTTACACAAATACTGTGATAAATAGAAAATAAATTGATCAAAAATTGTAATGATAATCCTACCAATTGGAGACCACTAGAAAAATTCAACAAATAGGCCCATGTCGAGCTCAAAACATGAAAAAATATTATCATTAAATGGAGTATGAAATCCAAAGAAATAACATGATAAAGGTTTTCTAATATGAATTACATGTTAAAATATATCAACATGTTTTTCTAGAAACTAAAAAATAATGATGTGTAAAATATTGAATAATTAATTAATTAATTAATATACAAAAATCTAAAATTATTCTGATTTGAACAAAAAATCCACCCTAAGGTAAACACTATGATCTGAGCTCAATAGAACCATCATAAAATTTTATTGCGGTCAATTACTAGGGTAAAATTACCATTCATCCCTTGTTCATGAAAAATTTAAATGTTTTTTATATTCACTATAGACATCATATATTCCATAATTAAATCATACTAATGAATAATTAAATAAACAAGGGATCATAAAATCCATTATTATTGAAATTGGATACATATTATTATCATAAGTTTTATAATTACCAACTTAGTCATGTGTCACTACATCCTTCCAAAATTTATGTATTATTCTCTTGAAAATGAAAACAAAATTTGGTGGAGAGACATCAAAGATCAACATAATAATATTCATATTTCCGAGAACATTCCAAACTTCCAATATCACCAACCATTGAATTAGTATAATTGAAAAGTTTCACATTCAATCCAAGCCATCCCATGATATTTTTCAATTTATACATAACATTCAAATCTATAATTCATAAAAATACATTTTTTATTCATCCACTCATGAAAAAAATAGTCATGTGGTACGTTACCCCACATATATTTCTTAGACATGAAATTATCACATGAATCTCTATGAGGTTTCGCACAATTGGTCAACATTCATTAATCCACCGAAATAAGGGATAATAAGGTTATTATGATTTTGAAAAAATTACTACATACATAACACAACATCATTTATGCATAATCACATGACACATCCCATAGATCATATCTACAAAAACTTTTAGAGAGAGCAGACCATTGAAAAAGTTCAATAGATAATAATGAAACCTTTCATAGAAGCAAATGTGGTATATCATAAATTCATGATGAATCCATATTAATCCCATCATATGATGATCCAAGAGGTGACTCAAATACACTACAAAATATAATAACCAAAAAATATCCTATTAAAAAATAATGGATTTAAATACTAAAATGAAAATACTTTACATACCCAATATAACATACTATTATTGTTCACTATAGTTTTTCCAAACACAAATAGTGATGATTTTATCATTAGTACCAGTGTTGTAGTAAGGAATAAATAATATACCCTATATTTTTAACAACTATCATTTAATCAATAAAGAATACATAGTTTTTCATGATAGCATATTTTATTATAAATCTCTACATGATCAGAATGATCAATCTGAAAACATTGGTCAATAATAATTTTTACAAACTAATTCAACATGGATAATGATCTATCCATAAATACTATTATTGTGGATGATACTATTAAAGAGTTTAACTAATTGGTAATAATTTCTATCAACCATTGTATCATAATCTTTCCTCCCCTATCCATCCTACTCAAATGGAAAATAATATATTAGAGACATGTAACATAATATCTAAAGTGGATGATCTTGGTCACATCCAAATGAACATAATTTCCTAATTTAGACTCATGGATAACACATAATTCATCGTGAAACCCCAAAATAATACATCCAAATTTTTTTATCCAATTACTTCCATTAAACTATTTTTATTTACATAATAAATCATTATCAATACTGGACATTTTTTTACCAATTTTGAAAAAGCTAACAAATTGATAGGGGAGAAAAAAACATGTAACTTCAAACGTGTATGCCACTACAAGATCAAAAACATTCATAATAGGTGGAATATATTTTTTTTATCTACTCTTATGACAAAATATCAGATCTATCATCATTTCACCTCTAAATATATTAAGTGGTTATCTTAGTTTCCATGAAAATAAGTATAGGAAGATCATAGTTGAGTAACTCAATAAAATAGAATATATCCATGAACCAAGTGGAATGATCTATAGTAGGAAAATAACACTCTCAAGAATTTTATATTTCCTAAAACCTATATTATTGGAACCATGGGTAAACTATTGACAAAATATCTAACATTGCATCTCCAAGTTATGTTACTTATCTTTTGAGACAAAGTGATTATCATATACTACTTTCCACACCCACCATTAAACAAGATCATTGTGAAAATAATTATTTTGAACATAAATATCCTTACTAGGGTAAAAATATGAATAATGTTTTTCTAATACTCTACTTTCTATCATTAGGATCACCAAAAAAATGTATAGCATAAAACACTAGAAAATTTACAATTTATTATAAGCAAATTATTTCTTAGCCTCTATGGTAATATCAATACTTATTGTAGCTAATGTTAGTCCATTATATAGGATATGTACAATAAAAGGTTTATTAGGAAATGGTCTAAACATATGTTACCTTTGACATAATGTTAGACACTATGTCATGGTGGCAATGTCGGGGGATTATCATGTTGTATGATAATTCTTAGTTCAGCCCCTATCTTCTATCCCAGCTATCATTCCCAATTATAACCATCACGTGATAATGAATATGAAGAGTCTAGTAATATAACATTAAATATTAAATGTTAAACATTAATCACTTTGATTAATGATGAACATTGAAAAAGTTGAAATAATTGAGAATTTTGTGAAACTGCTTTTCAATAAATGCCAAACATATATTGACTTCCTAGATAAAAATATATTCTAGTTTAAACCTAACTAGTGGTGTATGATTCCATAATAATTTAAATATATATATAACTCCCAAAAGTTGATATCATTATTAGCCTTTGATTTCCTAGAACTTTTTGTAACATCCTAATATGGGAGACACTAAACAGTACCCTAAACCGGTGGGTCACATAGCCTCAAGAAAACCTCCTCGTATACTAGAGGTTGATGACTAGCATATAGGGTCTTTTATGGTATAGTGGGGACACTATACCATCATGGTCAGAGTAATGTAATGGTATGAAAAATGAATAAAAAGAATAAGAATAATATATATCATTGATAGAAGATAAAAACCCATATTCGATTAATAATAATCCAAAAAGAGTAGTTTCATATAAAATATGATGAATATATCATATCAATACAAAATGGAAGGAAATACATGAAAAAATAGTACCGAACATGTATCAAAAGTTTAAAAATATAAAAAATGACTATCTCTAGATAGTATCATAAGCTAATATTAGTCATGCACTCCCATAATACTAAGCATGACCAATCATGCATTGTAAAGTGGGTTCTTACCCTAGTCCCTACCTACATCCATGAAGTTTTTCGAGGTACCCAATGGTTGTTTGAACAATGTATGAGATAACACTTAGTATTCCACCACCAACAGTGTCTATAACAAGTATAGTCTAGTCATATAAGATGAAGTAGTGTGAAAACTATGACATTAATGTAAATGAATAAGTAGAAGTAACACTATCCAGACAATGAGGCTCATTATATACTAGCAACCATAAACATGGTCTTACCATCAAACATAATAAATCATTTGTGATGTTATATTGTCGGACAACTGTGATCAGACACCCATAATAGTGGTCAACGGTAAAGCATGATAAAACAAACATTGTTTCCTATGCCGAGTAATCCAATGTCAGACCCCTATGACCATATCTAAGGTATAAATGAACAAGGAATACTCAACATCCTATTCCATGAAATCAAGTTTCAGAGTCAATGGTTGGATCCATGGAGTATTAATTTCCAAGAAATCCAATATAATCTCAATCCATGGGGTAGAAATGTCCATGGCATCCAATGTAATCAAATTTTAGACACATCTAGGCCATATCCAAAGAGTAGAAATGCCCAAGTCATCTAATATAACAAAATTTCAAATCCACCTAATCTAGAACCAAGGATTATAAACTCCCACGACATCCATTGTGATCTTAATCAATTTTATTAACCCATTCATAGTCATACACAATCCATGATCTCATCCAACTCATTCAAAATTTTCTTATCAATTCATTAAATTATTTTAACTTCATGTAATCATATATAAAGGGGTCATAAACCCTCTTCTAATATTTCACATTTAATTCATTAAGTATCCCACTAAGATAGAGAGCTACACACACCCAATATAGTGGTAAAACATGGGTAAGATATAAAAACACACCTCATGGGTAGTCCAGGTTTGAGTTTAACAACCTCCAACCAATTAATGGTAATAAGTGGGAAACCTATCAAGGTATAAACAATTTAAATGAAGCATTAAATTAATTTTAGAGAAAATACCGAAAGGTACGACATGTAGCATAATGGAAACTAACTATAAACAAATAAAATTTTTGGGGAATGTTATTGACCGCCAAAAATATACTCATGGTTGAACAATCGTCTAGTATCGGCTCCTAAATCTTACCAGATTAGAAGAAAAAAGGAATAATGGATAAAATTCTTAGAAATAAGGCATATTATAGTGCACCAAAATAACTCCATCGATATGAAGACAAATAAAGAAAGGAAAATAGATGAATATGTAACTCATTAGCATGGATACAACTTAATGAACTTCTCTTAAAATGGAGTTTGGATTGTTCAACAAAACCCAAACCTAGATTTAGGCTACAAGGGGATATAATGTGTGAAAGATATGGGAGGGGTGAGATTCTATTAAAAAAGGATTCCTTGCCAATTATTTAAAAATGAACTAGGTAATTTACATGGCATGTGATCTTTCGACACTGTGTAATGTGTGTGTTTCACCCCTTCTAGGGAAAATCCATTACACATTGTGAATATTTTTTAGACCATTACAGATCATGTATTGGATACATGTTGTGTATTCTAAACACACATCATATATTGGCTTGCATTCAACCTTCACCGCTCTTATTTATTCTTTCCAAAATAACCAAATTGGCCAATGGGTGTAACTTTAGGGTATAAGACAAAAAGATAACTGAAATAAGGGTTTTATATAATTAAAAGTATATGTACCACATTAAAAAACCTAGATTCTTACAATATTCACCCCTTAAATAAAATTTCCCCCAAATTTTCCTTTCCATGGGTGGTAAAGCATCATCTGGGAATAACTCTATCCACTAAACATGTACATCATCCTCCCAATCCCATGTTTCATTGTTTACATGGTCTCACTTCTATAGAAATTGTACTATAGGATCTAACTGACCTTAGATATCCTTCATACTATGATCAATGATACATATAAGATAATCCTCAAAGGATAAATCTACCAATATATCAAACTCATCTAGATTAGTATTATAATATGCCTCTAATGGATAGTGATGTAGCTAAGAAACATAGAAGACATTGGCAATAGCTCGGTACCTCTAAGGAAAATTAAGACGATAGGCTATCGGCCCAAATATCTCCATAATCATAAAATGCCCGACATATTATAATGAAATCTTACCATGTCTCTGAATCCATCTATTCTCCAGACTCATAGATATACATAAAAAGTATTGGTTCCTTACCTATAACTCTAGAGGTTACAGATGGTGATATACATAGGATTTCTTTCTAGACTATGAAGTAGCCATCTGTTTTTTAATCAGCTAGACCTACTTAATAGTCTCTTGCATAGAAAACGGTGTGAGGAGAACTGCCTCCCCTACCTCTAGCCAATATAGAGGCGATAAACATGTCCTATTGTACAAATCCTCATAAGGTGGCATTTTTTAATTCAAATAATATATATTGTTGTAGGTTGACTCAACCAAGGGTATATGCATCTCCCAACAGACCTCGAAATCAACAATTTATGCTCTAAGAATGTCCTCTAGAAGTTGTATTGTCCACTCTAACTAGCCACCAGTCTGAGGGTGGTATGTAATTTTCAATATCACCTGTATACCCAATTCCCTTTGTAATATTTTCCAAAACTGAGATGAGATATATGCATCTTTATCTGATACAAAAGTTTGATGAACCCCATGAATTCACACAATATCATAGATATAAAGCCTCCCAATCTCATCTACGAAGAAGGTTTCCTTGATCGGCAAGAAATGGGTGAACATTGTGAGCCTATCCATAACAACCCATATAGCGTCACTATCTCACAATGAACTCAAAAACCTAAACATGAAATCCCTCACAACATATTCCCATTTCCACTTGGGGATGAACAACTTCTAAAAGATCCCAAATTGTCACTAGTGTTTTTACTTCACCTGTTGACTAGTATAACACCTAGTGAAAAAACTAGATACCTCTTGCTTCATACCTGGACACCAACACTAGCAGAGTAAATACTGATAAATCTTGGTTACTCTGGGATGTACTTTCCAAGATTAGGCATGAAAATATTACATCATATCCTAGGGTATGTTTGTTGGAACCCAAATGAGGCCATGTATGTGTATAGTTTCATCCTTTCCAATGGTCAAACCAGGAGTCGGTCCTCACCTACTACGCTCTCCCATAAGACTAGGCTCTCAGAATCTGATAAATCCATCATCCTTACTTTATCTAGAGAGTGTATTTCACTTCTAATGATGATATAAAAGTATATATGAGATTATTCTACACCTCCATGTTCATCTAAAAGAATAAGGGCATAAGCTACCACTCATTTTTGGCCTCCCGAGCTACCTATATATGGGTCCTTATACTCATTTAATTAGTGAAAACATTCCACTTTATAGATATATAGGGAACCTAGAATTGAAAATATTTTAGGTACCCAACCCACCTTCATTTCCTAAGATTCTAGTCATGCTACAAAAATATGTACATGAGATTTTGTGTTCCATGTACACCAAAAATAATTCCCCTAGAAAATAATGTCTCCAACGGTTCAAGGCATATAAAATAGTGGCTAACTTGAGATCATTTGGTGGGTAGTTCCTCTCATGTGGCCTCAATTGACGATACCCATTGGAAACAACATGATCCTTCTATGTCAGAACTGATCTTATCCAGACACCTGATGCATCACAATATATTGTATAGCTTCTTCCTAGCTCTGGAATAATCGGAACTAGAACTGAAGCCAGTATCCCTTTCAACTCCTGAAAGGATGTCTTAAAAGAATATGACCATATGAACTTCACACCCTTTTTAGTTAATCTCTTAATAGGTGCTTCTAAGTGTGATAATTACTGTATGAAACACTTGTAATAACTAGATATCCCCAAAGAACTCTATATTTCAATGTTGTTCTTGGGATGCTAATAGGAAACTACAACACTAAACTTCTCTAGGTCAACTGATACTCCTGTCTCTGAGATAATATGACCCAGGAAGTGAATCTCTCATACAAAAGTTGAACTTAGTTATTGTAGCATATAATTGATACTATCTCAATGTATCTTAAATGAGATCAATCATTTTTTCATGGTCATGCTGAATGTGATAAAACACCTATATATCAACCCTGAATACCACCGAAAATGAATCTAGATATGGATGGAAAACTCAGTTCATCTGGTCCATGAAAACTACTAGTGATTTTGGGAGACCTAATGGAATAAATAGATACTAATATAAACCATACATTCAATGGAAAGTTGTAATATTTAGGTCTGATGATCGAACATGTACATATTGATAACCTAAAATTAAATCAATCTTTGAAAAAACTTGAGATTCTTGAAGATTCTCAAATACATCATCCACCACATAAAATGATATCGATTCTTAACCGTCAACTGGTTCAATTTTCAGTAATCCGTACATAACCAAAGGATTTCATCCACATATTTGGAGAAATGGACTAGTGAACTCCATGGAGAAGTACTTTGTTATATACAACCTTTTCCTTTCATGTCCTCTAGCTATATCATGAGATCTTCTAACTCAGTAGTATCCATCTTGTAAGGAGGAATGGATACTGGTGAAACTCATGTCACTAGATCAATAGTGAAATCCACCTCTCACTCAGTAGTTAAACTAGAAAATTCATCAAGGAATACATATTTATAATGATCTACTACTAGAGGTAAATCTATCAATCTCATTCTCTAGTCATCCAGATATAATCTAGAAACCTAGGTAGTTATCCAACCCAGCACAAGATTCATGGGTTTATATAATCTTTTTCAAACAACTCATTCACCGATATGAATAATAACTCTACCCTATGGTGATGTGAAGTTCACCCTCAGATTATATAAATCAATTAACATATGAAATGAAATCAAATAATACATTTTGAGAATGACGTAAAACCCTTTAATATCGAGGAAAAAGAGGTCCCATGTGAATTGATACTCACCTACCTCAAGGGGCACTCTCTCCATTGGTGTACACTCTCCAATATACTTTCCAATAGATTATTTAGTGTCATGATTCCATTAGAAGGATCAAAAACAAGAATGAGGAGCTACATAACAAGTATAAATATAATTCTATAAGAATCACATGTATCAAAAAATAGAACATACTCGTGTAGTGGCTACTAATATCGTACATCTCACTGTCGATGGCCTGATGCTTTGCTCCTTAGTTGTAGATTGTACTGAATATATCAATCCTAAACCAAAACCCTACAAAACAACCCGATTACCATAGGAAGGGGAACACCATTATCGAGGTTCAAATGGTGTCTGGATCCCCTAAACATTACCACCTCCACAGCCTAAATGGATGATAGTACACGAGCTCCCACCCTAACATGGAGCTGTATATCCCACTCTTCAATATAGAGTTGGGGAAGACCCTCTCTCACTAACCATTAGATGAATGTCCCTTCAAAAACATTGTAGAAATATTATCCTACTATAATATTGGAACTGAATAGTGTCTCTATCACACAAGATCCTCATAAGTTTATTCCTTCCATACTGGTGATAGAAGAAATAACTACCATCACTCACACCTTGGCTAGTATTCCCCTCGTGAGATGTCTCAAAATGGAACTTCCTAAAAGATTTCACTAATACACTAGCTTTATAAGTTTTACTGCCCTTATTTTAGCCTCTATCATCTCTCAAGTTATGCTCAATGATAAAAATCGTATTCACTATATCGGTAATAGAATTCAACCAAAAAACATTCAATTGTGACCATACAATATGATTGAGACCTTTATCAAAGAATATCACCCTAGATGGATCATCAATAAGATACGTGGGTGAAAACCACTGAAGCACTATAAAGTGAGTTGAATATTCTATAATGGTCATTGCTCCCTACTCCATATGCATAAACTCAGTAACATGTTCATCCCTCAACATCTCTAGAAATAAGTAATCATAAAAGAATGATTGGAAATCCTAATAAACCATATCTCAAATTCTATCATCTTGGTTCAAAACACCCTTCCATCACATAGAATCTCCTTGAGGAATATGCATTGTAAGCTTCACACTCCTATCATGAAGTGTCTCGAGATGCTAAAAAATTGATAAAATAGTCTCAAGCCATAGCTAAATAGCCAATAGACCACCATCCCCCAAAAAAGTGGGTGGATTATACTACTAAAATAAATGTATCAAATTTTATATAGATAAGAATGGTTGTGGGGGTCCTTGAATGGTCTGCATACATCACAAGAAACCTTCACAAAACTGGGCATCATCACCAATATTAAATAAAATGGGCGATGTTTTCAGCGGAACTATTATAGGTTCTACCAGAGGCTTAGGGCCAACCACCTCCAGAGTGTGGTCATTTCCACCCTCCTGACTCATGACTAGAGTTCAAAATGGGGTCATATATCTACAAATACCAAGTTCATGAATCATTCAATATATAATAACCACAATATCACATATATAATAATTGGATAGGTATTATCCTTCCTCTAAACAAGTCACGCCCCTCTAACTTCATTGAAATCTATCACTGGGTAATAGGAACAATCATAAGGAACACCAAAGACACTTCCCATCCCACCATTCTTAAAGTTGGTTCTGGGTCAAGCTCTCTATTTCAAAACATGGGTCTTGGTATATGGAGTGTCAATTGAAATTAGAAACTCTATTTAATATTGACCTTTCCATTTCGTAATTTCAATTTCATTTTAATATGTATTTCTTTATAGTTATCTTTAGGTGGTTGAACCAAATGGATGACCAAATCCAATCTATAAGGGCCTATAAACCTTATAAATTGATGTGAGGAACTCATTTAATCCTAACTATAATATATTCTAGTCTATGCGACCAATCATCCATGACTAAACTTTCCATAATTGACTACTTAGGGTGTATGTTGTTTTCTATATATGAATACAATGTTTAGGTTATGGTAGGAACTCTAGGTACCAATTATTTTTCTCAATCTCTTGATTTAATATTAGTCAATAATATTTCTATAACACAAGTAACACATAATAAATTTCATGTAGTTAAGAAATTCATCATATGAGGCATGGAATATGCATGATATGTGAATCATCTAAGGTGCCTAAAATTGTTCATGATCAATGATCCCATTACATATCATCCAAGGATACAATTAAATTCTTTAATCATAGAAATAATAACATCACATAGAATGTGCATCTTCCAAGGGTGGAATAAAATATACTCTAATAGGAAAAATATGGAACATCGTTTCCTCATTCTAGGAAATTTGGATTTTTCTGGTATGTCAGTTAGTTACACCCAAGGAAAACTCATTTCCAAATTCCAATTAGTTTCTAATATCATATATACTGTCTCAAATTTATAAGGCAATAAAATAAAAGAGAAGAACCCTATGATACCACTTTGTAGTGTCCCGACCGGGAGTCACTAAACGGTGCCTCGAGTTGGTGGGTCACATAGCCCCAATTAAACCTCCTTATATTCTAGAGACTACCAAATAATAGTCGGATCAATGATGGTATGGTGGTGAGATTGTACCCCCATGACCATAGTAACACAATGGTATGAAAAATGAATAAATAAGCATAAGAACACTATAATTCACTGATAGAAGATAAACACCTAGATGAAATTAATAATAATAAAACCAAAATTAATTTCATGTGTAATATGATGAACATGTCATGTCTCTATACCAAATGGTAGGTAATACATGGTAATAGATAACCAGTACAACACATGTACAAAAGTACAAAAAGACAAAAAATAACTATCTCCTGATAGCATCAAAGGCCAAGCACAATCTCGTGCTCCCCTAATCCAAATCATAACAAATCAATCATCATAAAGTATGTGTTTTCCATAGTACCTACCTACATCCATAAAGTATTTCTAGGTACCCAATGGCAGAACAAACATGGTGTGAGATAACAATCAACAGCCCACCACTAATGGTGTCTATAATAAGTCCATTCTTCACATATAAGATGAAGTAGCATGCAATATTTTACAGTAATGTAAATGAATATGTAGGAGTAACATTGTCTAGAAAACAATGATTATTGTAAACCATCAACCATAAACATTGTATAACCATAAAACATAATAAAGCATGTTTGATACTATTCAGTCTACTAATAATGATCAAACACCCATAAAAGGGGACCATTTTAAAGCATGATAAAATGTCCATTGGTGCCTATGTCGAGTAATCCAGTTTCAGGCACCATGGGGTGGATATAAGGTATAAATTACTAAGTCATCCTTAGTGTCCTATGTCATAAAATCAAGAGTCATACCCAATGTTCAGATCCAAGGAGTAGTAATGTATGAGTCTTATAATATAATTTGGGTCCATAGAGTAGAAATCTCAATGTCAATATAATCAAAATTTAGACCCACCTAGGACAGATCCTAGGAGTAAAGATGTACAAAAAATCCAATATAATCGAATTTAAATCCCACTTGATCTGGATCCAGGAGTAGAAATGTATAAGTAATCCTATGTAATCATAAAATAAAATTTATTAACTCATTCATATTCATACACAAGACAAGATCTCATCCAACTAATTCCACATTTTCCAATTAAACCATTTAATCATTTTAACATAATTTAATCGCATGGAAAGGAGGCATAAAACCTCTTTTAATATTTCATATTAAATTCATTAAGGACCCACTATGATGGTGAGATCACACACACCCAACGGGGTGTTAAAACATGGGGAAGATATAGAAACACACCACAGGGGTGGTCCAAGTTGAGGTTGAAAACGTCTGACCAAATCATGGTGCTAAGTAGAAAACCTATCAAGGTTCCAAAAATTTAAACAAGTCATTAAATTAATTTAGGATCAATTCATAGAAGGTCCAACATGAAACCTAATGGAAACTAGCTATAAAAACTAGACCTAGCATGAAAATGTATAGACCGCCTACCATATATCCTCGGTATAAAACTCGTTTGGTATCGGCTCTTAATTATCCCCAGATTGTAAGAAAAATGAAGAATAAATGAACTCCCTAGAAATAGGGAATATTAACGTGTACCAAAATAACTCGGTTGATATGAACACAAATGAATAAAGGTGAAATATGGATAGATAACTCACAAGATAGGATCCAACAGGATGAATGACTCTCAAACCGGAGGTTAGATAGTGAAACAACCCCAATGTATAGATTTAGGATTCACGATGGTCTCCTATGATAAAGAGAAGGGAGGGGTGAGATTCTATCAAAATAGGAGTAAATGTCTCTTATTTTAAAAAAAATAACCCATTGATATTACACACTATGTAATATTTACAGACCATGTAATGTTTGGTTTTCCCCACTCTAGGGAAAAGTCATTACACATTGTGAAAGGTTCTATATAAACCAGTACATTCCTTATACTAGATACATGCCTTGTATTTCAAATACACGCCATGTATTTGGTGGACATCCAACCTTTATCCCCCTTATTTATTCTTTCCAAAACAATCCAATTGCACTATGGGGCCAAATTTAGGGTCTAATAAAAAATAGCACATAAAGAATATTTTATCCATAATTAAAAGGATCCATATCTAATCAAAAAACCAGGGATCTTACACTTATGAACTCAAGGTTATATCAAACTATGGATCGATAGGTGTCTTATTTGAGAGGCATATAATTTAAATGATCCATGGATACTTCCAAAATAATAATTATTATGGATTATTCTTAGCGATCATGATCAAATTATTGTGAAAAGATTTAATTTATTAAATTGAATAGTTAAAGGCATATCATTGTTTTATTTTTTTTATAATTTATTTAAAATGTATTGATATATTATATTATATATTTTGTTTTTTATATTTTCTTCCACTATGCATTTTTGTATAAAACATCCCTCCAAAACCCTATAGCGGTATCAAATTTAATCTACCAATGTTTGATTTTAATTTCAAATGCATGAAGAAAAATGAAAAAAAGGTTTCTTAGGTTCCATGGAATAGTCAAAACTAAAATGTTCAATTTTTCTCTTGTGAATTTAAGACCATTAAATTAACATTATGAAAATTGGAATTTAAGATATTGATGCTAAAAACCACAAAATATTCTAAAGAAACATGTTTTATGGCCATTAATGAAACTCACAAAAAAATGGCATCATAGAACAACTCTACATCATGGTCTATGGGGTTTTGAGTCATAGTCGACCTCCACCATGAGTATTATCCAGGATATAGAAATACGCATCTTAGATTTATTAATTCCTTTTGAGATATAATTTTGCAAAGTATAGATATTTATTTTATATAGTTATCGAAACAGATTTCTAAAATTCCCATAGCCATGGTATAACCATGACACAAAAAAGTATGGTTTCATAAAATGGACACTAAAATTTTCATGGATCATGGTTTTTGAGTGGGAAAATTTTTAGGAACAATACTCATGTCACATGATGTTTTTAATAAAATTTAAAATAAAAAATAGTTTTTCTAATTTCTTAAATGCTTCAATGATTCAGTTCTGGAGAGCTCGTGGAAAATCTTGAGGGGGATTTAAATCAAAATAAAATAATTTTGGTATATTTGATCTAGCATTAAAGTGTATTTATAGGGTAAATAATTTTTAAAATGTTTATAAATTAAATAAGTAAAAATATGAAAGTGTTTATTTTTATTTATTAATGGTTTATAAATATAAATATAAAATGTTTTATTAAGGCTGTCTTTGAAAAATATTTTATCCATCCAAAAGTATTTTTGAATGTTGATTTTATCAATGGTTCAAATGAGATTAAATGTGAGATACTTAATTTTTGTAAATGGTTTACATAAAATGTCAAAAAGTATTGTTTTCTAATAAAATTGTTTATAAAATATTTCATAATTTAAATATGTATTAGTTGATATTAAAATAAAGTAAATAACATTATGAAATGTTCATATTGGATAAAATTTAATTTTTCATGTTTATTAATTTTTAAATTATTAAGTATTGATAATTTATTTATGAATTGTTCATAAATATATTTTCTCATTATTAATTATATGAATTGTTTTATTATTTAAAAATTACCTCCTTTATTCATAGATATATGGTGTTACATTATGAATTGTGATTTTTTTAGTATAATGATTTATATTAGTTATAAACTATTATATATTCCTCTAAGGAGTTACACATTGGGTATGATAATTGATTTAGTTTCTTTATACCTAAAATTATCTTGTACTAGATTATGATCTTGAATTGAGAAGTTAATTATTATTTTGACATATTATGTTTTATAATTATAATGTTATTGAAATCTATCTTTGTAAGAACCTAGTTTTTTCACTAAGGTATGGATCCTTTAATTTTCAGTCTAAATCTTTAATTTGGACCTAATATGAGTTCCTAATTTGTTAGTAAATGTTTTGAGGGTGTATTGGGCTTGTTCGATTCCTAGAACCTATATTTTTGGGGCAAATAGGCTTGGAACATGGTTTCGAGTAAACCCTGTGAGAATTACCCACGGTTTGGTAAACCCTAAAGATGGTGTTTTTTCAAACAGTGCCATATCACGTGATTGGTTCATGGTCATGAAACCTAACCATGTGAATTCCCTCTTTTTCATAGGTACTCATGCATGGCTTGCCCACGGTTTGATCAAACCATGTAGAGGAGGTTTTTTGGGGAAGAACCGTCTCACACATTTTGTGCACGATTTGAAAAATTATGCAGACAAACCATGAATAGGATAAAATCCTATTTAAAATGTCCAAAACTCTCTTAATGATCAACAAATCCAAACTTTCATACCTAATATGATAACCAATGGGATTAACCTATTTTTAACTCATTTTTTATCATTTTCAAGGCCAAAGATATCGATCAAGAGATCTCCTTCTCCTGGAATCTGATAAATCTTGCGTTCATCACATTGGATGTGCAAAGTTAAGTACTCGATTCCTCTTTAGACAATTTTATTCTCTCTTTATCTCAACCTAGATATCATCATGTGGTCATTTTTCATCTTTTCTTAGATCTACTCCATTTAGAGGCAAATAAAATGTCAATATCGGAGGAGGAGAGTCATACAACCCTAAGGTGGGTGGTCTATAACTCATCCCTAATGTTCATTATTTTTTGAATTTTTGTATAGGGCCCACCGATTTCATCAGAATACTTTTCTTAAATTTACATGCCATGATTGTACTTGTTAAAATCATATGGTTATTCCCCTTCCAAATATGTGATTAGTTGTTAATGATTACACCCACAACACAATCTGTCTCATCTCAAAGGTAATGCCGTATTTGTGTTTTTAGTGTTTCGGCACATTGGAACCACTGTTTGGGTGTGCCCTTCCTTGGCCTTTCTAAAGGCGATTCTTCCTATAATAAATGGATTTTTATTCATGAGAATCACATAATGGCATGTGCGATATATTCTCACCACTTGAACCACCTAAGGTAAGTTATTCAAATTGATTATTAAATGTGAAATGTGAAATGGAAAGTATACTAAGTATATAAATTGGCCTTATCAAATGAGTTTGAATCAAGGTTACATGTCTGTAGCACCCCTTTCCATATTGGTGGAAGGTAGCAGAGTGAACCTCAATAATTAAATATTCCATAAAGGTTACTAAATACTTGATTAAATGGTTTCAACTCTACATGGCCTATCCAAACTAATGGAATACTGTCTTGAACCTAATGAATTATTACATGATTACAATATCAAAATTTAATGGACTGACTTGAGCTCGCCTTGGATTCTGAGAGGAGAATACCTTGGGTCTTAGGAACCCCATTCTGATTCAAGGATGTGGTTTTCATAGGTTGATACCCACAAAAAATCCGGTTCTTTTCTATTCCTTAGATGATTAGTATACTACCATTGGGTCCTTTACATTATTACCGGATACCTCAGATACATTCCTTGGATCCATCATTGACTGATATGTTATATATTGAAATCCCATATGGATCCATCATTGATTATCCAAATTTTACATTGTTTGATAACCTTGTACTCAGTAGGCACCTTATTTTGGAATTACTTGGATTATGCTCCTTGGATTACACTCTTACCCCTTAGTTAGACTCAGATACTACTGACTTAACATTCTGTGAGATCTATGTTACCTAGGTTATTAACCAGGAACTCCCTAACTGGATATCATTTCAGGTTTCCTTATTATGTCTTGGGAAATTCACTACTTATACTATCGTGAGGTGATGTCAGTACTGGCTATGCCACAAGTGACCTATTAACATTAAATGGTAATTACTTAATTAATGAACAGGTTACATGTTCAGGCACTAACTGAGTAATGAAGTAGGTACTTGGGTATTTAGTTATTTTGTACTTATTGATTTACTTTAAATATACATGCCTACACATTTCTATATTTCATTACATAGTTCGGATGTTATAGAAACAGTTGGTGGTGTCCCACTAAGATTTATCTCACACCATCAATGGGAATCATTTGGTGCCCAAAGTAGATTACATGACTGCGGGTGTTGATAAAGGAATCATACTCCTTCGAACACTTGATTGATTGTTAATAGGATGGATCTTGATAGAAGATGATAGAGTTAGATATTGGGATGCTTTGAGTAGTCTTTTATTTCATTTACCATGTAGAACATGTTATGCCTACTATCTTTTGTCCATGTTTTCCAGTTTTCTAGTTACATGACATTACATCATCATTATTTCAGTTTACACAGTTATTTTTATTCTCATTTATCTATTGCATCAGTTTTCATCCACTGTTTATTTATAATGATTGCATTGATTTCTATTTATTTATATTCCTTACACTATTCAACACTCTTCTAATGAGGGAATAGTATCCTCATGAACAGACCTTAGGCCCTCCCTCTTAGTCAAAATCCTATGGCATTTGGGGAGATGCGCTTGAGGCCTTGTGGTCCAACTGGCTCGAGGTACCTGTTAAGTGTCATTAAGGCCTGGGACGTCACAATATTCAGTAAATTATTTCTAGGTAAATTGACATTGGGTTGGACTGCTCACTAGCCAGGAGGCTTATGCCTTGTCTAGAAAAGTGAGCTTGGCTATCTGTTACTCTTGGCTTACTCTTGTGGGGATTTTTGATTTCATGTGATTCTAAGTCTTTAAAGGAAAATATTTAATATAAAATATAAAATCGATTTAATTAGATATGTCTAAATTTAGTTGAATTTTAATTTATATTAGTAACACTAGATGTGAGTTGTGTAAACAACTACACATCAATATGGTTTGAACATGTTGATTTTATGGAAGGAGCAGGATTCCAAAATAAATTATTAAAAGCATACATGAATGTAAACTAGATAATATTAGATAATTTGATGAGATTAAATTCCCTTCCAAAATACTAAGTGCAATATTCTTTCTAAATTAAACACTTTTCAAGACCTCGGTCATCCAATCAGGTAGTTTTATGATGAAGATGGGTGCCCATGGATTATATTATGTAAGGAAAGCAAGTAATAAGTTTCCCATATGTGTTATATGCCTCATTTTTATAATTTTATTTGGGGTTCACTTAGCTTATAAACCCTTATAAAGGATAATAAGGGAATTATATTACATTTATCCATATTATGTATTTAATATTGTTATCTACTCAACCATAAAAGAGTCATATATGATATGACTATCATGATGGACTTCCAAAAAAACTAAGTGGGGATATGAACACTAATGTAGAATAATTAATTAATGAAATACGGATCTTGTGATGCTAGTAGTTTTGATGATATTAAAGGTTTCATCATTTTAGTTATATAACTTTAATAAGATTACTCATTAAATGAAGGTTAAAAATATATATGATAATCATATAATAAAATATTTTATTATAGATATAAATTTAATTTTCATATTCTAAAATGACTTTGAGATAAATATTTGAAAAGGAGAAGCTAAATTGTAACTAATTATTAGATTGGTATAAAAGTTTGTTAATATATCTCAAATAAGAAAATAAATTCTATGTTTTAATGAAACCAGTTCGCCAAAAAAACATCATCAGATGAAGCTAGTCTAGTGGTTAATAATTTTTATTATAAATATAAAATGGATTCACCTCATGTGTATACATTTATTCCTATCTCTGTGAAGCCTAAACTCCAGAATAAACATGAAACTATGGATTCATATTGTAGGATTGAGAGGTTCAAAAAAGTTATATCAAGGGAAATATTTAAATAAAAGATATGAAGAATCTACATCACTTTTCCAACATAAGATTATATAATGTACTTCAGTATCATCTCATGTACTTAACGTGACTATGATTTTTTATTAATTTGTGATATTAGGGCCACCTCTTAGTCATGATCGGGCTATTTATTTCGGTATAACATAATTAGTTAAATGGTTTTGGAATTTAATTGTGAGTTATAATATGATTTAACATGGGAAATGTTTACCAAATATACTCAACGTGTTGAAGATAGATAATCTGTACATGGGAGATCGTGGATCAATAATTGTACTAATAATGAAAGGTGGTAAATTTTAAAACCACAGTAATAAAATATTTAATATAAAGTCCAATAATGAATCATCAAACAACCATTCAGAGTTTGAATGTTAATGGTGAAGTAAAAAAAGAAGTTTGAATGTTTCCATTATAGTAAGCCCAACCATTGGAAAAATAATTATATAGTGAATTAATTTTAAGAGTTGTTAGAAACTCAGTGGAGATACCAAAATACATATGATGTTATACAAATCAATTCTTATATTTTGAAAATGGTATATGATAGTAAATGTTTATTATATAAGATTCTTAAATATATATTAATTTAAGATTGATAAAGAGTTGATGGTAAAAGAAAAATGTTTTATTTTAGGGTAATAGAGCAAGGATTTTTCACATTAAGTAATTGGATATAGTAATAAATTCAAAGATGTGATGAATTTTAATTAAATATATGTATTTTGGATATCATTTGTTTTCACTTGTCTGACAAGAGATACTTGTAAGAATTGGTTTATTAACGAATAAATGCAATTGTAGTTTTATGTAAATAGTTTATGATTCAATATATTCTGCAACATATTTTTAAAAGGAAGATAATGACCTGACCCGACCCTCCAGGTCCCACCTAGTTAGTGGTAAGTGTGACACACCAAGCTCACCTCCAATAGTCTAGTGGCTAGAACCCAAGGCCTAGTAGGCATCACACACACATAGTATGACTTTCTATAAGGTGACTATACACAAAAACATTAGTAAATACCCATGAAATGATGAAGTTAAAGATTAAATGATACTAAATTCATGCACACATCTATATACCTCAATCATGGTATGAAAAACTACTGGAATACATAAAGGGCCGAATACAAGCCCATCAAAAATGATAAAATACTCCGAATTTATAAGAAGGAAGGGGATTTTGTCAAATGTGACATCCTAACATGAACCAAGGTCAATATAGTTCATTATGCTCTACCTGATCTCAGCCCTCCTAGGACTCCATAAAATGGCCTTTAATTTTCATAATACATGAAATGTGTCAATAGAGTCCATACAGGGGTGAGTATGACAATACCCATTAGGATACCCCAAAAATCACCAAATATAAAGAATCAAGATAGTAGTTATTTCATCACCATAAAGTTATTTCAATCATGATATGAGACATAATAATAACATAAATAAAATCCCTGATATGATTAAGATAGTCACTAAGGCTCAACGTGAGATCATGGCCTCACTGTTAGCCTAGGATTTTACAAGAGGCCCAAAGGGGACACTCATATGGGAGAACTCACACCACAAGCCATTCGATCCTTAATGTCACTCATCTAAGAAGTCTCAGTCATCAAGTATTAATATATCAATGGAACACATTTGAGATAAGATTCTCATTAGGCCTTTCCGTGAATAAGCATGAAGGAAACTATAGGGCTCATCTGAGATACACACTCAACTAGACTACACCTCATCAAAATACAATAGATTTTGATACATAGATAGGACACCACACCAAGGAAAAATGAGTTGCATTTAACCCTAACTATATTAACATTTTAAGTAGGATATCATATGTCCTTGTAAGTTAGTCATTATGATTCATCAAACCTCACTTAGGGAAAACCTGTATGATAGAGGATCCCACTACAAGCCTTGTGAAGGGATTTTGTAACTCTATCTGATACTAAACTCACATTGGGGATCACATCTTACACTCATAATG
Source organism: Viscum album (assembly GCA_963277665.1). Taxonomy (NCBI): domain Eukaryota; kingdom Viridiplantae; phylum Streptophyta; class Magnoliopsida; order Santalales; family Viscaceae; genus Viscum; species Viscum album. The sequence continues at coordinate 1,381,289,714 of OY728143.1, read as the reverse complement.
TGATTCATCACTATACCCTCTTGGGAATGGACTAATGGAACACACCCTAGAGAAACAAGTCACAGGAAACACACCCGGGATCACAACAGAGATGAATTGAGAAAATAAGGGCTTAAACCTTAAATTTAAAGATTACTTGTCTTGTCCCTAGGGGTACATAACATGTATCCAAGCCTAGAACTAATTGTTTCTCACGCTCACATGGTATGAATTTCTCAAAAAAAATGGTATGTCTTTATAGGTACATGGCATGTAAATGGAAAGACTAGAACTCGGTGTGCCACCAACTCATGCCCAGATAGTCTGGACCTTACTCATATAATTAGGGAGTGCTCATGTACTTTGGTTGTGTCTAAGTAATTAACCATATTTGACTATTATCTGAAGTACATGATGTGTACTCCACATCACATGACATTTAGGGGCCTAGAAAAACTCAGCATGGGTTGTCTACCCATTCATGTCCACCTTTTGATGTACATAGAGTGTGCCTAGTCATACATGATGTGTGGGGTTACATGACCTACCGGGTGTGTACTCTATGTATATGTTGATCCATCCTCCAAGGGTTACACATTCTGTAAAATCACCACATATTGTGTTTCTCCACATGGATTCTTGGGCATGTGATCCAAGTATATTTCAATCCACCCACCAAAATGTACAGGTCATTTGATCATATACACAATGTTTATAGGACCACATAACTTTTTGAGAATTTACTCTTTGTATATAGTGATCTAGATCACTAAGGTTCACAAGAAGTGTGAATCATTAAATGGTGTGCGATATTTAACTCCTCGTGAAAACCCTAACCACCACACAAAGGAGACTACATGGAATTTGTTCTTCAGACTACACGTTGTGTGATCAGAATATTTCTACAACCTCTGGTCCTTCACATGTCTTCTTCACACACTCTCACATCCACTAAAACTACCAAAAACCATACTGAGTAACATGGAATTGAGGTTTAATTCACCAAATTAATCATTGGTGGACATATTCTGACCACCATTCACCTCATAAATCACCTCTCATTTCGCCACACTTCTTATGCATTCCAAACCACGAATTAAGGTACACTAATCCAATATCAGTCCACCTCCAATCAACTACCATCATCATCAAACCATGATCACATTTTCATTCTTAAAACCAAACCTGTTTTATCAATCCATTGTGCAAAAGAACAGTTTTGAAACTATTGAATACTAGGTTTTTATCAAACTAACATCCAAATATAATTTTGACAATCAATACATGGAGAATAGGGTAAGAAAGAAAAAAATACAATAAGAGGAACCAATGCAATCCATTTTTTGGGTTTGAATCAATATTTTTTCATTAGAATATTTAAAAATAGAATAAATAAAAAAATGAAAAATAGTTAAATGTCAATTCCTAGTTCTAAGAAGATACATCAACACCTGCAAATCAATCATCAATCCTTTAATAAATATTGGTAGAATGATTAACTCATGTCCATCATGGGATAAATAAATGGGGTTCAAATCCACTAAAAAACATCCACCCACTAGTTTGGACTTATCACTGATGAAGGAAGATTCCATGTCGCTCTCATTGGAGGGATCCACAAATTTATTTGACATGCCAATCACTATACCACGATCCATTATCATTCACCCAAGAATGATCCTCTAATGAATCATATCTCAACACCTGCGGTTATGTTCATAACCATAGGGATTTTCCATAATGTGTATTTTATAATGGAGAACTAGTTATTCATATTAAATAAATAAATTGTTTAATTTATTTATTTATAAATCCTCCCATGATCACTCTTAAAATAAATGCCTCTCACACACAAATATTATATATAATCTAGGTTAAAACATACATTTTTAATTTTTTGGTGCTCATAAATTTATAATCCAAGACTCTATTCAGGGGTTATTCTGTTATTTAAAAAAAATACTTGCGCATGATATGATATTTTTAATATTTTTAATATCACCTCCCCAAGGCACTCCAAGACTCAGAATTCCACACTAATTCAGCACCTAGTTTTGAAAATATTGTCAAGCCTTGAAAAACAAAAATATATTCATTAAACTGTCCCCACCTTTATGTATTTTCATGCCAAAAAGAAAAAAACTACTCACATGTGAGGATACTGAGCTCTGATCTGGTCCTGCCACTCTCATGATATATCATGAAGGTTCTCATGTCATCAATAAACATACACCTAATGTAAACACTCACCCATAAAGGGTCTTCTGGTTCGAGTTCTCAAACATCATTGGGCACCACAAAGAGTTATATACACCCTTAATGTCTAACTCATCTTGTTCAACATCACATAATGAGTTGTGCACATGCATCCTTAGAAATGACTTGTGAAAAACACCAATAACCTTGAATAAATATATTCACAGGGTCAAGTGGTAAACCACCTCACTAGGAAAACACAATGACTAGATAAATTCCCTATGAAACTCTGAGATATCCTATCATCTACGCTAAAAAATTGAACCCCTCAACAACGATAGATCCCTCAGAACACATGATCTCCTCATTAAACTCCAAATTACATTTTCATTGGTCTATAGAGGGGTTATAATGTTTTTATGTAGCACTCAATCTCCCATTAATAAACATCACCCTTTATAAAAATCTCTAGAAAAAATCTTAGTTCTAAAAGAATAGTCTCTCACTAGATTTGAAGAATAAAGTGGTGATCTACAAGTCTACCATACATGGTCTAAAATGGTTATAAACTGATGGTAGAGTTTTAACTATTATAATATGAAGAATCAAATGAAAGTAGGTTAAACTATAAGATATGGCCGATAACTTTCAGGAAAACTCCAGCATGTTCAAAAGAACCCGAACGGTCTTCTTTACTTGGAAAACTATATGGGGTAGAAACTATGTGCTCAACTAAGATCAAGTCCCAAATTTATCTCTCATTATCTCCATAATTATGATGTAAAGTGATCATCATGGTCTGAAATGATCTTCAATGGAATTCCATGAATCTATGCTACCTCTTACACACACAGGCATCCAAAACTCTCCACTATGCTCGACTCTCATATGGTTAGGAAGTGGCCCAACTTGGGAGCCTAGAAACGAGCCACACAGAGAGCATTATGACCTCTCCCTAATAATGGGTTCACCATCATGATAACAACAAAGATATCATACCATTTCCCCTTCCATACGGGCACCTTATCCCTGACCTAGAGGTAGGTGAGACATCAAGAGTTAAACTCAAAAATAACCTATAACATCCTTTTCCACTAATCCATATGCTAAAGTATATTTTTACACCTAAAAATATCCAGGGTGTACTACTAAGGGAAAGAAACCTCCTCTGAACCTCATCTCATAAAGTGTTTTGTGCCATCATCCATACTCAGAATCATGATGTGCTCCTCTCATATAGAAAACCCATTAGGAACATGTCAAGTGGATATCTAATCACACAATACCTCACAATATATATACCCAATTTTTACCACCCTGGATCACTAAATAAGTAGAGGTTTAATCTACCATCGATTAGAGATATATTTCACCATCTGCACCCTCAAAGTCCAACTGAAAAGTGGCCAACTGCTGTATAACCCTGCTCAACAATAGTAGACAGAAAACATTACTATGATTATATAAATCCATGATCAAACCCTTGGGTGGCTCTTAATATTCTACTGACTCAACCGTTTCTAGATCCACTATCACTCCCATGTCCTATAAGACTTATCCCAAAAAGTGGACCTCCTGAATCTAAAATTGTTAGTTTGGGGTCTTCCTATAAAGAAGGTATTTTCGTAGAATGTCTAGAACCATTACCATATGTATTTCATGCTCCACCATAGAATTAGAGTACAATACATCAACATCAATTAATACCACAATAGGCCATTATAATAAGGGATGAAAGATCTGGTCCATAATTCTCAAAACACACTAAGCCATTAAACACGCCAAAAGGTATCACCAATAACACAAATAAATATTAGTGTTTTTAGAAAGAAACATTCGGTAAAAACTCCTCACAAACCCATAAATGGTGAAAACCTATCCTGTGGTCAAACATGGATAACCACTTATCCCTTAACCACAATTGGAAGAAGCCATTGATTTTTAATGTTGGATATATACCCTAAAATTCATATAGTTCAGGTGGTTTCAATACACACCGAACCCCAATCTCTCATAGGCCTCCTAGGAAAATAACCCAAGAATACCTAGGTGAACACAAGGGTTTTAAGAAAATCCCTATTTTTAGATTTATCCAACCACACCTTCATCCCTTATAACTACACAGGGTCATCTGATACGCTAGAGCATATACCGGGCCATCCCTAGGAGCAGTTCCATGAAAACAAACATACCTTTGATCTTGAGGTAATCCTGGTACATCCTTAGAGAAGATTTCCATATACCTCTCTAATATCATAGGAAACTGAAAGATCATATAATCCACTACTCCATGGTTCATACTAGATAACTGATAAGAAATCGATTGTATCCTCCTACATATGAGATCATCTAGCTCTTCCTAGTACTCCTTCTCACCAAGAAAGGAATATTTTTCCCCCACTAACTAAGATTCACGTCAACCCCCACTCATAATTTTAAATAGATAATGGATTGTATTAAACCTATTTATACTAAGTAAAACATCATATTATCTCACTTCTACTTCATAAAGGTTCCACATGAGGCTCTCTATCCTTCCATATTTTGTTCATGAAATTGATAGAATCATTTGATCACTGATTCTCTCTACTAGAGCCTCCAAACACTAGGGTCAACCAAAAGAGATCCAATTGAATATTTAGGCCTCGAACAGAGGTTATGTTCAAGGAAATGTGGAATATCACTCTATGTTAAAACCAAAAATGGAGAAGAGAAGATGCATGTCATACCTAGAACCACACTTAAAACTTCATGATCAAATGATCATACCACCTAAATATATACTTTACCTTCCCTACTATATAAATACAACCAAGGATTTATTTAAAAACATATCACATCAAACAACCTATTACACATAAGTTAAATTAACTCAGCCCCCACACATCAATATTATCCACTTTGGTTGGATCAAACTCACCTACACATTTCTTGGATCATGTTTTAAGAAAGTTTCTTAGTAGGGAAAGCATACCTATTTCTTGCATGCCATAATCCACATCAAATATCACCAAAATAGGGATATATTGGAACCACACATCACCCAAGAGATTTATTTCCTATAGAACCACCATCAATAGGGGTTATATCTTATTGGTACTTTCACACCATTGGCTTTTTCTAGTCCCCTACCGCATAAGAAGGGGTCTAGTTCTCCATGAAAAATGGTTGATATCTATCTATAAAACTCACAAAGTGAACTCAATGAAAGTGAATCATATTTTGATACTATTTAACCAATTGATGCTGAACCTGATAGAGAGTGTTCACTTGAACCACTAATGTTCGGTTTGTATACTACGGAATGGGCGGATACATCACGTTCTATCCACCTGGAGGAACTACCACCTACATAGATCCACAAACTGATACCTCATTACCATGAAAATAACAAACACGATCCTGCTAAAAATACTAGCTGGTTTTCTAAATGGAAACATATGCTAATAGTCAAGACATACCATGATCAAAAGATCATATCTAGGGAGATGACTCAATAAGGACATGAAACCACAACCCATTCCTAGATAATGAATGTTCCAATGTTTTCTCTACAACAAGTTACTATATGTTCCCATAATATAAGTAGGTTATCAGAGTCCTAGTAAATGGATACATTATCCACTACACTAATATTGATTCCCTATCATAAAATAAGAACTCAAAACACATCAACACTTTTCCCTAGTTCGCAAACTAAACCTCATAGATAGAAAAATATCTAAAATATATCCCTACAACACTCAAAATGATATCACTCTATCATGACCTTACCCACTAGGTCCCACCTAGATAGTAGTAGTGTGACACCCCAAATCCCACCTCCAATAGTTTAGGGGATGGAGACCAACATTGAGTAATCATAACACACACATTGGAGGCCTTAGCCTAAGATACATGTACGTGTGCATGCATCTTAAAATACACGTAAATTATTAAATGTAAATAAAAACTAATATTAAATTCATTCAAACATTTATATCCTATAATTATAGTATTAGAAATGTACAGGAAAGCATAAAGGTCTAAATACAATCCCACCATAACTAATAAAAGAGTTTAACTAGTTATGGAGGGGACTGCTTTCAAATGAAACACCCTATCACAAACCATGGTCTATCAATAACATTATGTTGTAATTGATTATAGTCCTCCTAAGACTACGTAAAATAAAATTTCATATGCATAATACATGACATGTGCAGGAAGATCCCATAAAAGGGTGAGTGTGACAATAACTAATTGGACACCCTAAAATCATCAAATATAAATAATCAAGTGGGTATTCATCTCATTACCACAAATTATGTCAACCAAGATATGATATATAAAAATAAAATTAATATTAACATGTATATGCTCAAGATAGTCACTAAGTCTCAAAGGGAGATTGATAACTCACTTCCGCCCTAGAAATATACTAGAGGATTAAAGGTAATACTTTTCTAGGGGAACTCACTACATGAGCCCTGTTATCCTTGATGTAAACCATCCAAGGGTTATCTTTCACTGGGTACTACTATATCAATACTCATTCAATATAACATTCACATAAAGTATTTCTAGGAATAATCATGAAAAAAACAGAGGGGTTCATCCGAGATACATGCTCATTCGGGCTCCACCACATCAAAAGACAACATATGTTGATATACAAAGAGAATATCATAACCAGGACCAATGCGGTATAACTGACCTTAACTGAAATAGCCCACTTTGTATGTGATTTTACTCCCATGTAATGTGGTCATGCAAATTACTCAAAACCCACTTAAGGAAGAATATAATGATAAAGGATGTAACACCCCAAGCTTCCACGGTACGCTTCTCTTTGAATAATACAGTAGCGTGTGGTGTACGCAACTTCGAGTTCTAACACACACCACAACCAATCAAACTAGCCGTTAGGAATAGTAATATCCACTTTTTTAAATTTTTTAAATTTTATCTTTAAAAATGGACTTCATTTTTGGATTCAGAATATCGAAACTAGATTAGGGTGAATTTTTGGTACTTTTCTGATAACTTTCATATTTTGATGAATATTGAAAATTACTAAATTTTAATTAAAAACATCTTTTTTAATAAAAATAATTGATAGTGATAAATTATGAATTTGATTGATTTTAAAGTATAATTAGATTATGTATTTATCATTTAACTCTATTTTGGTCATTGGACATCATTTCACATTTAAACTGGACACAAGCAAGTGTCAATCTTTTGATAGTTATTATTTCTTAAAAACACGCCTTTTGTTTTGACAACGGGAATTAATTTTAAATTAATTTTTTCCACTTATGTCTTTTGAATTTAGAAAAATGGATTCAAAATTTATAATCAGGTGGTACAAATTGTGTAAATAGGTACCTTTTATTTTTAGACATTTTGAATAATTACTTCGGTATATATTTTATTTACCTTGGTTAAAGGGTAAATCCGGTAAATAAGGGTGAAAAATAATATTATAATAATATTATATTACCCTAAAACGTGTTCTAAACCTATTTTATGATACATATCCGACCATGGGAATCTTTGGGATGATTTTGGGACCCCATAGAGCCACTTGTAAGTGATAATGACACTTTATATTAATAAAGATAAAGTAAATACAAAAATGACATAAGCAGATTTCTTTTAGGAAAACAATTGTTAAATAGGGTTATATATGTTTTTTTAGACTATAAATATTCATTAGAAATATAAAATTATTTCATACATAATGGTATTCTATTTATAACATTTATAGATTTAATAATTAAATTTATGTATGACACAATAATGATGCAGTATTTTCCGTATTAATGAAAGAATCAAATAATTGGTATTATAAATGATAAAATAAATATAATTTGAAAGTTTTGATGCCATACATAAATTGTATAGGTTAATATGACATGTTATTATTACTTAAATGAGTTTTGTTTAATTAATAATGTTGTTAAGACTTTAACAACAATAAATTATTAAATAGTGTCAAAATTGACATAAAAGAGTTTTTAAAACAGATATTATATTATAAATTGATATAATATTCATTAAAATATAATTTTTGGCCAAAAGACTTATATAATTATAGTTTTATAATTAATGAACCACTTGGGGTTCTCTTGTAAGTATATAGGACGTTTATTAACCGTATAATATAAAAATATAAAGAGACATGGTAAATGTCATACTATTTAACTAAGAGTTAAATCTAAATGTTAAGGTTAATATAGTGACCCAAACCTATATAAATATTATTGGTTGAGTGGTTTGAAACCCACACTCACCTTATCCTTTAAATAATTCATTTTGGAGCCATTATAAACCGAATATGAATTTATTATAAAATAATATTTTATGTTTTTTCCTAAGGTTCCCCTCACCCCTCATATAAAAGGGAACTCCCCCTTCACTCTAATTCACACCTTCTAAGCCATTAGGCTCAGCCAAACCCTGAACAAATACCCTGTCAACTATCATACGTTACTCCTAGAGGCCTTCATTTAGAAATAAAGCTAACCTAAGGATCCCTTTTGATCAAATAAAAAGGAAGAACCCGAAGAAGAGGTAAATATCTCACAACCTCTTTCAAGTTCCATTCTTCTTCCACTTCCTTTTTCTTTTTTGTTTCCATTATAAAATAATAACTCCAGTATCTTCTATATAATATGATGTTATTAGAAATATGGTACAACTAAATTCATTATTCTATCCATTATTTGAATGACATGTCACCATACATACGTACGTACGACTTACCATCTCCACATCGTGGTGTAATTGTTATTCAATACATTATTATTTGGATGGGTATAATAATGATGTGTATTTGATATAAATAATAAATGTAACATGATAATGATTCTTTATATATGATATACCATCCAATTCCACACCTTTAAGGAAATTATATTGTCACTCGTGCATATGTACGGATTAACGTCTCCACGATGCGATGAGATTCATTTCCAAGTTCACTATTCATCGATGATTATAAAAATATATCACTAATAATTATGTCATATATGACATAATAATGATACTGGAGAAATATATATATATATATATATATATATTTATATTTATATTTATATGTATTTATTTACTTACATATATCTTATTCACTTACTTACATTCAATACGATATGAAAACGGAAACAACGTTTATGCGTACGTACGGACTACCGTCTCCATAAACAGTGTTTTACATTTCATATATATGTCTATTATAAATATTTATATTCTAAATATATATGATATATAAATCATGTTTTTTATTCTGGATGTATTTAAATCATGTTCTATATGATACAATCAAGAGTAACAAGTGAAAACACGTACGATAAAGAAAGCGATTATTACCCGAAATGTAAATTTAACATGAAAATTATTATTAAATGGATAGTATAAATTCATAAATTAATAATGTATGATATCATAAATATTAATATTGTTCTGGTATAATTTAATAACATACTACGGTCTCCATATCATAGGTTGAACTTACCCTCGACTAAAGGAAAGTGCACGGTAAGGGGTTTTCATCTCACTCCTTATTCCTGTGAGATTCATGCCATATTGCCATTGTTACCTTTTTTGTGGTGTATTTACTACCCATAATTGTATTCATTGTGTAATAAACTCTAATTTATGTGTATTTACATATTCATTATATTATACCTCTTTCATGGGGTGTATGTTTCGTAAGTTTCCAAATTGGTAAGGGTTTCTTTCACAATCTCTTCATTATCTGAGCTTGTTTATATGTAATTATCTATTGTGACCTCTTTATCATACACATCCATGTTTCATAAAAATTTATTTCAAATAATTCTTAATATTTTATATAATATGGGTTACAGTAATTTATACCCTTGTTTTACTTTTTATAAAGTAATCTTTCTGTTGTTTTCCAAACAAGGTCCTTTTTAACCTTTACGACAGAATTATGGTAAGAATGTCTTTTTTAACTTATAAGGCAGGTGCGGATATTTTCCACCATTATAAAATCATCAAATATTCCCTTAAAATATTATAAGAATATTTTCAAAGTAATTTTTTTCTTTTATAATTATGTTACTTTTAAATGACTTAAAAAAAGAAATATTTCTCTCAAATAGTTTTGATTTCATCTATGTCAACATCCTTTGATAGATTTTAAGCTTATTTGAAGTTGATTTATTATACAAAACTACCATATTTTATTGAAGGTTTTGTGATATGTTTGAATGTGGATGTGTTATTTTTATACCATTCATGGTTAATGGAGAAATTATTGACATTTCGTATGCTATTTTTAATACGAATGTTTATGTTATTTGTAAACCTATTCATATGAGGAATGTATTGGATTTAGTATGTGACGGGTGGAGCCCACTATAGATCCTCGATTCATTGGTAGGTCTCATGAGACAAACTAGTGTCTTGGCACATGTCCTTGACAAAATCTTATTTATAGTCTTGGCACAAGTCCTTGACTATGTGGTTATGATAGTTTGGAATTGCGCATTCCATCATTATGGAAGTGGTTATTGAAATTGCATGTGATTATTCTACTAGTAGAATATCCATGTGAATTAGTAAATGGAATTATTGCATTTTATTTTGTCCATATTAGACTGAATTTCAAGTTTAATAGGCTTTTGTTTTAGGTATACATTGCCTTAAATGTTTATGTTTACTTATGAAAGTTTTTGCTGTATTGTTATCCTTACTAAGCATATGATCTCACCAATTTATATGTTTTATTTTTTCCAAGATGTGAAGAAGTATTTTATGACTGACCTGCAGAGATAATCTGAGGGGATATGTGTGCGGACTATGGAGAATATGTTGTTTTAGTTTTTCACGTTATCATGTAATGTAAGACTTATGAATGTATATAGTGTTTCCAAGGCTACTAAACTAATCGGTGTTTCGAGACTTTATCTTTTGCGATCATGAACATGTTATGTAATAATGCACCAACTCTGGGTAATTGGGGTCGGGGAGTTATAGAGGATACCACTTTAGGTCTCACAGATGGATTCTATTACCCTATCCATGACTAACCTCATAGACAGGATCACATCCTATGCTTAGAACTTGGTGCCTCATTGTACCCTCTTGGGGATAGGCTAAGGGAACACACCCTATAGAAACAAGTCCAAGAGAAAACACCCAAGCTCACATGAGAGCTAATGTGAGAAGAATAAGGTCTAAAACATACCCTTTAAGGAGTATATGGAATGTCCCTAGGGGTACACAATGTGTCTCACTAATCCTAGAACTACTTGTGTCTCACACTCATAGGGCATACATTTTTTCAAAATACAAGGTGTCACTCTATGCGAACACGGTGTGTAAATGGTTAGCCTAAGACTCGGTGTTCCACCTACTCGTTCCCATGTAGTTTGGGCAGTTCCCATGTACTCAGGTTGTGACCATATACTCTAGACATTTATGCGTACTTGATTGAATCTAAGTGCCCTTTGAAGTACATGGTGTGTACTCCATGTCACATGGTGTGTAAGGGATCATACAACACTCAATGTGTATTGTTTTCTCATGCTATTGTACCTTTATAAGTAAACGGTGTGTACCCCACCATACACAAACTATGGGGGAACATATCCTCCAAAGTGTATATTCCCTATACCCACAAATCCATCCTCCAAAGGTTACACATAATGTAAACTCACCAAAAAACATGTCGTTTCACATGGATTCATATGAATTTATGTCAAGCCATCTATCATAGTGCACATGGAATGTGATCCTATACACATAAAATGTATCCCCGCATGGATATTTGGGTGTTTACTCTATATACAAATTGATATGGTCAGAAACTATTAACATGACATGTGGAATCATCCCATGACATGTAATTTTTAACTTCTCATGGAAAACCTATCCTCCATAAAAAAGGATACTACATGACATGTGTTTTTTCAGAATACAAACCATGTAGTTGGGATTTTCCATAACCATGATTTCTTTATGTATCTTCTGATTCCACTTCCACCTCCACTGAATATGCTATAAATTTTACTATGGAACTCATATTTGAGGTTTACCGTACATTATCTATCATCGATGGCTAGATCCCAACCACCCTTCTCCTGTGTAATCACCTCCCATCACACCATAGAGCTACCACATTCCAAATTGTGAATTGGGGTACACCAATACAATATCAATCTACATTAGATCACCCAATATAATCATCACACCATGATCAAATCATTGATCTCAAACCCAAACCCACAATATCTATCTTGTGTACTAAATAATAGTTGTGTAATGATGGATTACTAGGTATTTTTCGAACCACTAGACAAATCGAATTTCATCAATGATTTCATGGAGAACGGGGGAATAAATTCACAAAGAAACACTAGAAAATAACCTCAACTATTTTTTAGGATGGTATAAATTATTTTTCCATAGAATAATGAATTGATATAAATATACAAATAAATAGTAGTCAAATATCAATTCCTAGTTCTAGGAAGATTGATTAACACCTGAATATATACCATTGATCTGAAAATAATTCTTATTAAAAGGATTGAATCAAATTTCAAATGGGATAAATAAATGAGGATAAAATAAAAAAACATACTACATCAATTTTGGATCTATCACTGACAAAGAATGATTCAACATCTTTTTCATCGGTGAGATCCACAAACTCCATTGGCACATCGTTTATTTCCCCACGATTGGTTCCCATTCACCCAAGAAGGCTCCTATAACAGATTATCTTTCAATACCTCAGGTTATGAAGCTAACCCTAGGGATTTTCCATAATAGTGATTATATAATATAGTTTTAGGTTCGGTGATTTATTAAACAAATAAATTAATTATTTAATTTATTTATTTAAAAATTTGTCCACGACCACTCTTAAACCAAATGTCCCAAGTGCACAAAGCTTGTTTCCTAACTAGGGTAAAACCAAAATTCCCGATTCAATGGAGGTCTTGGGTTTCCAATTTGAGTCTCTATTCAGGATTTATTCAATTATTTAAAATAAAAACTATTTACACAAGATATAGTAATTTTAATATCATCGCACAAAGGATCTTTAAGCCCAAGAATTCCATGCTAACTCAATGCCTAGATTTGAAAATATTCCTTAAAACACTCTAAAATATTAATATCCTAAAATATAGACATTAAAGATAAGGGTAATATGAGTTTTATCAAGTATAATGTATTTATCTAGGCTATTTGTGAAAATATGAGGAACTTGATTTCACCACAATCGGTGAAATATTTTAAAAAATAAGACATTATTTTATAACAAATACTATAAGCTCATAGAATACTATATAAGATATGTTGTTAAACAATTTATTTATTAAATACTCTCTCTATGAGTAAATAATTGCCATTTCTTAACTTTAAAAGAGTCTTTGTGTCTTAACATGATATTCTAAAGGAATATAGTTTCTAAGAGGTGAGTGGGAGTTTGTTTTTAGGATTAGAGAAGTTTAAAGATAAAAAATAAAATATTATATAAGTTGGTATTTCAATTGAATATTACTCAATACACTAAACTATTTTAAGGTATGGTGGTATAGAGAAATATAAAGAGTTACATTTAGTTTCCATAAATAGGAGAATATTACATTATATTCAAATAGTGTTTTGAATGTGTTGTTAAAGAAATAATGTAAAGAGATAAAATAGTCAAAAAAATTGATCTCAAGGAATATTTTCATGGAAAGGTTCCATGAATAATGATGATGATATTAGAAATAATCTAGAGTAGAAAATAGAACTTATTAACATCATACCATTTGATGTTGTGATATAAAGGTGTTTTAATATATGTTTAAAGAAATAAACATTTAGAATATGATTAATATGCCTCAAAAAATTTCAAACAAGATTAATTCATTTATATTACACAGTAAAGGAGTTTAGTGTGATTATTTCATCATATGGTCACATAAATATGTGGCAGGAATTAATAAGATATGTAATGAATTTAACAATACTGTAAAATATTGGAAAATATAATGATGATGTGATGGTATACCATATGTCATATGATTATATGATCACTTATGTATAGTTTTGTTAATTATTTAAAATTATGATAAGTATATAAAAAGTATTATGTTAATACAAAATATAGAATCCATTTTTCACATTGATTGCAAATATTATGGGAATTAACATCTCAAAGAATGAATTTGAGTTATCCCTAACTTATGTTTAACATGGATTGTAATAGATTGTGATAAAATATTAAGGTTATTATTAATATAAAACTTATATAGAGATATAAAATATGATCATGAGGCACAAAATATGTTTTTGTGCTTTGGATAACCACCTAAGTATATATCATATGGAGTTTCATACACTATGTAATTTTTACAATAGGGGTGTGTGTTTCATATTTTCATTTCCCCACATTGGAGGTTGAAAATTACCTAGAATGACAACACCCATACCTTGATACCTTCCTTACATAATCCTTTAGGATTAGCTAATTAGGCGTTGGTTGGGTATATTTTTGATCATTTCATCATTTGGATCTTATCCAATATTGGATTTTTCCTCTCATATAAATAGTATAAAATCTGATCCATCAATTGAGATAGAACATGGAAGCATATGATCATAACTAGATTAGTAATATTATGTAATTATTTATTGGTGTAGGTGCACGTGATGTTCTCATCCATAAGGGTGAATGACATGGGATGTATTCGTCAACCTGGTCAGTCAATACTCAAAGAATAGAGAACATATTAGTAGTTATTTGGGATTGACATTATTCATGCCTTGTGTTTAAATTATGTCTTAGTAAAAGGGTTAATATGAAAATTCATACTTACATATGATGTCGTTGGGGGACATTAATATTGAAATAAATTTGTTTGATGTAGATCACATTAGTTACCTTTTTAGATTGATTAGAATTGATGTTGTGTAAGAGGATTCTCCTTTATTTCATTTAGGGATTTTTGAATTCATAACTGTTTTCAATGTTATAAAGTCATTTGGTGTAACATTTTGTCATCATGCGAATGAGGATCATGTTTTTAAAACATTGAGATATACCCCAAAAAATTTAGAGGGTATCTAGAAAATTTTCTTGATAAATATTCACAAGGTATTTCATATGATGTGATACCTGGTGAATTAATGAAAGATTTTCCAAGGAAAAAGTTTTGGAGACATACAAATGGAGTTTTGGATATGGTTTCATGAGTTATTACATATGATGTGACATAAGGTGAAAGGGAACTAAGTCTATGTGTCTTTTAGTGTAAGTGAGAGATTATTGATTTGTGAACAAAAAGGATGACCACAAAATGGTGGTTTAAACCACACTGTGTCTGACATTATGTACACTATGACATAATGTGAGGTATTATTTCATGGTTGAAATTAGTGGGATTATCATGTTGTATAATAATACTGGGATTGGCCTAAATCTTATCCTACTTATATAATTATCAGTTACATCCACCTTGTGATAATAATTTTTCATAGTTCGTCCACATAACATGAATGTTTAAATGTTAAACATTTATTATTAATATTCAAGTCAAACATTAAAAAATTTGGAACACCTATGAATTTTTTGAAATGACCATTCAATATATATTGATTTTATTTAGTTATTTGATGTATATATGTGGTATTTGAATCCTAATAAGTAGTGTTTAATCCCAATTTATCAAAATACTACATAGAACTCCCCGAAACCGATACCATTCTTAGCACTTTATTTTCTTCTTCCTTTGATCTCATGGTTCTATTAAAACATGGATTGAGAAAGGTTCTACCTAAGAATAAAGTAATTCAAAAAAACTATGTATACCTCTATAAGAATTTTTTTATATATATTCTTCTTGTTTTTCACAATCAAAAACTAGTAAAAATATTCAATACACTAAATTTACTAGTGAAAGGCAGATCATTCATTTCATCATTTTATTTTTAAATCTAAATGTATTTGAAGATTCTAGGATTTATAGTGTTTTTAAGTTGTTCTTG
The DNA here is from genome assembly GCA_963277665.1 of Viscum album. NCBI lineage: Eukaryota > Viridiplantae > Streptophyta > Magnoliopsida > Santalales > Viscaceae > Viscum > Viscum album. Next base: position 1,381,273,541 of record OY728143.1, on the reverse strand, counting down.
CACAACATTTTGGATGTTAGAAGTCTTTTAAAGTCCCTTCACCTCTTAAATGGGTCCTTAGATTAATGTATTATTAATATAATGATTAATTATAAGTGACACTCTAATAGGTGAAAACTCAACTATTCTTAGCCCATAATTTTACATAGAAGTTTCCATGTTATAATATATCATATTTTGAAGGTATTTAGAATTATTGATCAATTTATAACACAATAAAGAGATAATTTAAGAGAATTTGATATCAATTTTCCCAACTATATATACCTTAATAGTTCCTCTATTATAAGAAATCATGTCCATAGATTATGTCATAAGCTATTTATGATACATGTACCAACCTAACTATACTCTAAAACTAATTCTCCAAGTACAAAAGTTATACAAAATGTTATTACCATCCTTTTTTCCAAATGCATCAGCCTCCACACCCTATATTTGGGTCCCTTGTCCTAAAATTTTGTACTCAAATACCGCAAACATCATTGTCCTAGCCTTCTAAACCAACACCTTACATGTTCATAAATCTAAACTCAATCCCTAATATAGATATACTTTTGATACAACTTTTGATACAACTTGATCTTTTGTGACCTTACATAAGTCATTGGAAATACTAGGTAATCCTCCCCAATCAGGTCTCCTATAGTCTAGGGATCAATGACAATCAACAAGAGGGTATATATATAAAATGGGAGGAATTCACCCATGTAACATACAATAAATTTTTTCCAAAACTCCATTATATTTAAATAATGGATATATACTAGTGAACCATAAAACATGATACTAAAGATGAAATACCCCAGTCAATTATACAAATAAATATAATCATTTATGTAAAATATACTCAATGGTGTAAAATAAACGATAACACTATAGAGGTAGACTGGAAAATCCTAGTTTCCTGGTATATTTTATTTAACTTTTATTGAAAATAGTTCCCTTTTCATATTTAAATAATGGGTAAATTAAATTTCGATTGACTGTTATTTTTTTTAAAAACATATTGTTTTTTTAGACATAAACATTAAAGGAACACATGGAAATTAAATAGTCATATTTTAGATATATTTTTTATATTTCTTATCGAAATTCACATGTGTATTATATATTCATTGAAAATATATATGACATTAATATAATTTTTTTGTATATAATTATATTTATTTTTTTTGGAAAATTGAATTCAATTAAAATTTTGAATGATGTTTGAGTTTACATTATAAATACATTAGAATTTCTTAAAAATGAATTCATTCTTATGAAAATATATTTTTTAGATTTCATGGTATTTAAATAACCAAGATTAATACCTTATTTATTAAATTAAATTAAAATTAAATAGAAATTTTTAAATCATACATATTTTAAATCTTGAAGTTTATTTTTGAATATATCTTATTATTAAATTTTAAATTTTAAAATTTTGGTTTTGCTAGTCAACTCCAATTATCTATTTGTTTAATATTATAATGGATGTCACATTAGAATAAGAATCATGTATTTATAGTTCTATCACATGGATGTGTCCCAAAAGATATCTAGATTGTTTAAAATTTTTAAATTTTCTAACATGCCTATTTCTCAATGAGAGTATGTCGGTTGATATTTTATATATTTAAAGGCTGGGGACTAAGTGCATTAAGAAATTTTTCTACTCACACTACTTGATTGAGGTGATACAATCTGAATGTTAGATGTGGAAATTACTCTTCACATACTGTTACCTAAGGACACATCATATAGGAATATTTAAATAGGGATAAACTGATTCATGTTGTTACCTTATTAGAATAAGATCAAGGTTTTTCACTGTAATATATTAGAGAAGAGGTGTCCTTGTCGATTCTTGTAAGTTACTAATGGTTTGTGTAAGTATAAGTAATTCATCAATTTGTCTGTATAATAATTCATAGTGAGAGTAGGCTACCAATATGTCTTCATGATAGTGTTTGATGGAGGTATCATGATGGAGGACTCTTGGTCCACTATTGGTGGATGACCAAGCATTTCTTGGATGCTTCAATTCAAGTCCATCAATCTCTATAGTTTCTATGTATCCTAGATTCTTATGTTAAGTATACATATAGGAAGATCAAGGCTCCAATTTATATTATCTAGTGCCCTTTATATACTCTCTATTTGTTTCAAATTTATGGTTATGTTAAAGGAAAACATGTTTTTGTTCTAGAGTTCCACTAATTTCTTACAATTTTCAAGATATAATTCCAATATCATGGAATCCACTCAAGTATTCACATTCTATGAAAAGTTAATGTAGGCCCGCATAAACTACCCATAAAACCATTCCTCCCCCACTTTTTAAAATTCCCACCACTCCATACCTAAAATCCAACCATGAACACTTCATAAATATATAACCATACACACTTTAAACACCTTATCCACACCCAACAAAGAAAAGATACTCCCAAATACCAGGCCTTTCAAAAACCACTACATCCCCACCTCAATTCCCTAGAAGAATAAATTTGTATACCTTATGTAAAACCAATTCAAATAAGACCATTCTGAATTAATGTCCAAAAACTACCCCACTATAATTAAATACAACTGCCAAATCTAAACTAGGACACTATAAGATCAAATTTCTAATATCCTAGACACTTAGAAGTGTTATGAACCATCCAAGTCCACTCATGATCCAGGTGCCTAATCTAAACTGTGACCAGGCCTGAAGGATGTTACTGATCACCACAGTTTGGAAACTAGGATAATCACATCAATGATAAACTCTCAATAATGGTTTTTTACAATAAATATAATTAAACATGCTATAGAATTCGAACTGTGAATATTAAATGGTGCATCCAGGAATTAGACTTCCATGATAAATCAAATGAAAAGTTTAAAATGAAAAGGAAACCAAATATGGGCTAAATAAAAAAAATAACTCACATTAAATATAAATAATAAAGTTACATAAAAACGAAAGAGATTATTTAGAATATATTATGGTTGAATTGGTTGGTACATATATGGTATAACATAAATAAGGAAAACTCAAATTTCTAAATCAAAGACCTCCTTGTGACCCCAAGGTTACCATATAAGAACACCATCAATCCCACTCCATGAGTGACCCAAGATAAGGAGTACATAAGAAAGATCTCCTTGATACTAGAACCTGAACCTATAAAATCCACTTAGTCTACAAACACTAAGTGTTGTAAGTAGGGTGAGAGCATAAAACCCTAGAAATATTTTAATAAAAATTCCATTATTTTCATTATATAAAACATCCCATAACCACTACTATTATATACAATAATTGAAATTGTATTTTAGAATTTTAAATTAACAAACCTCATATACAATCTTCAAAACCCTTTTTTTAATTCTTGAACTATGATTTAAAGTAATAAATTTTTATTTTCATTGGAAAACCCATTTAAAACATGCTTTCAAAAAATCTTTCCAAAACCACTTCAAAATAAATTTTTATAACACTATAATAAAGTGATCAATAACAACTATAACTAATATAAATCAACACTCAACATTAGTGAAAATATTAAACCAAAGAACACTTTTTAAGAAACCCTACAAATGTATCAAATATGAGTTGAACATATCATAATAGAATAATAAATGAAAATAAATAAATCCATAATATAGGTGTTGTGGTAAGGGATTTAGGGTAGATTATAGATCATCATGGGTAATTCCCTATTCCCTAGTGAGACTATCCTAGATATACTCGAGTGGAACCATCAGTCGGTCTTTTGATGATGTTTTAAGACAATAACCTCGTAGTTTTCTATAACTTAGATCCTTTATGGAACTCCCTAAAGTTTTAGAATATCATATACTATAGGATACTAGTAAGTATGTAAACATAATTAAGATAGTAAAATATCTAAATCTTGCACTTAATACTTAGATTTCCCATAAAAATTAATACTAGAGGTCGGTAAAATTTATAATTATACAATCACATATCAATTAAATATTTATAATACAGCATCAAAGTAACATACCCCATACCACATCCATAACTCCTTTTTAAAAAACTTCCCCCATTTTAATTTAATGGAAAAAAATTAAAACAAAAATCAATTCAAATGATTCATAATTTCATATAAACATGATTTCTTGTGGGTCAAACCAATGGTATAACTCGTTTATGAAAACCCTTCATATGTGTTTTGAAATGTGATTTTTATAATCTTTTAGAATAAATACCTTGAAATTAATTTTAAAACTCTTTTCTAAATGGAATTTGGTTATAACTGGGTAAAAACACTTTTGAACCCCTTTTTGAAGACCATTTTGAAAATCATGTGTTATTTGTAAATCCCGAACAGAATATACAATCACTTAACTCAAATCCCACGCATCATAAATTTATAAACAAAACAAGTTGGGTGGTATAAATAATATCAAAACTTAAATCATATGTAATTTATATAAAAATATACCAAGAAAATCATAAAGTCCCACTAATAATAAAATCCCAAATACAAAAAAAATTAAAATCCATAATAATCCCATATAAAATCCTTGGGAGTTGAAAACAAATTTTAAAATACCAAATTCCATTAGAAAAAAATATTGGTATTTTTATCAAACACTAAGTATGAAAAATTCTATTTCATGAACATATATGTAAGAAACCATGAAAACCTCTATTTGTAGTCAAGTATTAGAACCATGAAACTCAAATAAATCATGTATAATTTCGTTTATGATCTCATACAATATTACTTTAACAGAAAATGAATTTAAAACACTTGAGAGAAACATGGAATATCAAGAAAATGATATCTCATCAAAATATCTTATATCAAATAAGAACAGATGGCATTAAAAATTGAACAATTGATGAGAAGGGTTGAAGGATGATCCACACACCCAAAACATCAAGAATAAAAAATTCAAGAAAAACGTTAGTATATGGTTCAACCAATAATACTACAAAATTGGACTTTAACATTGTTGGTATTTATCAGTGCTTGAAAAAAGCACTGATAAATGGTGTATTTTTCAATGATAATGAAAGTGTTGATAAAATTAGACTTTTATCAATGCATTTTTTTACAGCTAATAATAGAAACTTTTATCAGTGCTTTATTGTTAGCAATAATAAATGGTATCCTTTATCAGCACTTTATTTTTAATGCTTATAAAGGGAATCCTTTATCAGAAATTTATTTTTAGCATAGATAAAGGGTTCCGTTTATTGGCACTTTATGTTAGTGTTGATAAATTTTTTTTATCATTGTTGTATTTAGTGCCGATAAAGGTCCGAATAAATAAAATTAAATAATTAAATAAATAAAAAATAAAAAAATATTTTATTAAAAAAATATCTCAAATTTTATTAATTAAATAATTATTGATAAAAATGTATAAATTAATTATACATTATTAAATATTAAACAATTTAATAATTATATAATTTTGATAATTAATGTAAATAAATTAAATATATCGATATATATTAATGTATATAGATATGATTTATATATTACAAAATATTTATGCACTTCAAATTAAATAGTCATATATATACTATATAATGGTTTATAATTAGAAATTAATATGAGTTAAAATACAGGCTAATTGCATAGTGTAGTGGACATATAATTGAATGTTGTTTGATTTTTCAATTTAACATGGATAAAATGTGTGTTATATTGATTTCATATATATTTAATTAATGGGTTTTTATATACAATGCACACACACACAAAAACTTATCAATTTTTTCAATATTGTTAAAGTGTACTAATTTTTAATTTATTCAATTTCACTCATTTTTGACAGATATATAGGTACTTACAACTAGATATTCATTATTAATGTTAAAAAAATATTTGTAAAAAATATTTTTAAATAAATATATTTATAAATGTACATTTATTATATTTATACAGTTATATATTTATATTTATAAATTAATATATATTTTTAAAAAAATATTCATATAACTATATATATTTAAATAATTATTAAATTTATAATAAATTTACTTAAATAATGAATATATTTACTATATTTATATTTACATATATTTATTAAATATATAGATGTGTAATTATATAAATATGTATAATGATATCAATATTATTTTTTAAAAATATATATAATTATAATAAGTATATTACAAAAGAAATATATTTAATATATTTATATATTTATATATTTATATATTTATATATTTATTAAGTGTATATATATATACACCATTTTTTAATTATAATTATAATAATAAATCCTTTATTAGCGTTTAAGTAATAAGCACTGATAAGACCATAATTATCTGCAATTGTTTTGCACTGATAAAGATGAGGATTTATCAGTGTTAAACAAAGCTCTAATAAATTGAATATCTGTTAGATCTAAAACTTTAGCGCTAATAAATATTAATTTTATACTTGCTTTTTTAGCATTGATAAAGACCTGAATTTATCAGTTTTATACTAGCACTGATAAATATTCCTTTTATTAGTTCTTATTGTTTAATCGATCAAAAAATGACTCTTTATCGGTGCTTATTTGTAAGAATTGATAAAAGTGTCCCGATCTATTTAAAAAAACATAACCATTTATGAGCCTGTCGCATTATCATAATGCTTCCATGGAAGCCACCTACTACTGATACTCCTCCAGGGTGAATCAAAGCTTGAATCCTACCACTCAATTACTTTTAGTTTCTTGAATATCTCATCTGACATCTAGTGTTTGGTTGTAGATAGGGTTTCCGAAGAGGGTCTTTTATTTTCTTTAACATAGTGAGGTTGGCCTTCTAATTTTCTTTTTGTATTTTTTGTTTCATTTTTGATTTTTAGTCAATGATGTCTCTATTTGTGGTCTGCTGCTAGTATACCATTTTTCATTTAGATTATGAATAGAATGATTCATTCATGATCTATTGTTTGATTGACTACCAAAGTTTTGGTATTATTAATTTTTTTGGAATTAATTTTATTTATTTCTATTATTTCATATTAACTGAGAACTACATCATAAGGGCCTATGTTTTCCCTTAGATTCACCATCCAAGTGGACTTTAATTCAACCTATAAATAAAGGCTACCAAACAAAATCAAATGTACCAGTAGGAGAAATGATGTTACAAGTAATACTAAGGCTCCATGAAATAATGAAATCCTAAATAGGGCTATGACTTTAGTCCCTTTAATGGGAATTGGATTCCCATACTATATAAATTATCCACGATAAAGAGAAAGAAATATTTAATTTTGTTTTCAATTTTAAAATTCATTTTGTATTCTCTAAATGATAAGTATTGTTTCTTTCCCAGCAGTCTAAAATTTGTTATATGTCTAACCAAACATCTGAAATCTATGCACCCTTCTCTTAATGGATTTTAGGAAATGATATTTCCTTATAGAAACACCATGTAGGAATACTTTATATACTTTATAGAGATACTCGTCAAATATTTTGACTAAAATTAAGTGTTGTGACCATCATAAGTTTAGGTTACACATTTTCTTTAATTTTATATTCATCATGGGATTTTTGTTCATAACATGGATATCACGGGTTATGGATTCATGTAATATTCCACTACCAATATAATTTTTATTCAATCTAAGGAAAATTATCATATGTATAATATGCTTTAAATGCATCACATGATTATGGAAATTGTATACCAAAGGATGAAATAATATATGTTGTAACCCCTGTTTCAAGAAATAGTGTAATTTGTTTCTGTGTCATTAATTATTAATTAAGATATCTTTAACAATAATAAAATTATATAATATCATAATATAAATTTGAATAGAATAAAAATGTTTAATTGGGTTTTGGCATATCATATCATTCTACATGTCTAATTATATAGTATTATGGGATAAAATACACTATTTTCTTGTCTCAAAATAAAGAATCAAATCATAATAATTATATAGATGAATATTTGAAAGTATGAGTACTTTTTAAAGTGAAATTTTTCTTTTTCTATGAAAAAATCATAAAATATAATAAATAATCATGGATTATTTATTCCCTTATAAGGAATACTTGTTCTACGGCATGATATAGATTTAAACTAAATCCTGAATTATGATATAATTTATATCATTAAATACATTTTGATGAATAATTTAATTTTTCTAATTATCATTTATAAACAAAATTATATAATATATAATATGTTTATAAATATTTTAAAAATATATTTCGTAAAATTTAAATTACTTATAATTATTTTATATATAATTTATCTATAATTTATTTATAATTAGTTATTAACATATTATATAACATTTAAAAATAAATTTCATTAATATTAATTAATAATACTAATGTACCTTTTTGATATATTGTTAATGTCTTATAATTTTGATAATGAATATCTTATGTTCATTTTTTTATATATTGTATAAAATTAATCTTTTATGAACCCAATAGGATGGATATGAACTGAAAATGGATGCACAGTAATTGTTTAACCAGAAAATATGAATATGGAGTTAATGATTTCATCAAGTTCGAAAGAGAGAATGTAGAAAACTCTTCTAAAATATTTTATCAATGTTTATATTGTTGTTATTCAAGAAAAATTAGTATGAAATAGTTGGAAGAAAATTTTTATTTTTCAAAGAATAGATCAAATATATAAATTTTGGAACTAAACATGGGAAAAATTGAATGTGTACATCGATTGGGATGATACTAAGGTTTATGAATCAATTGATATGAATTCCTATGTAAAAGATGATGGAGATCACATGGATGAAATTGAAAAAGAAATTTAGGATAACCTCTTTGATTGTCCAAAGTTGTTTTAGGTGTTAAATAAATGTTCCAAGAAACTATTGTATATCGATTGTACTAAATACACAACATTTTTAACTATATTGAAGTTATATAATTTGAAAGTTGATAGCATATGGAGTGAGACCATCTTTACATAACTACTTTGTCTTTGAGAAGTTATCCTACTAGAAGAAAATGAACTATCATGTCAAAAATATGAAACTAAAATAATGTTAAATTTAATGTGCATGATCTCTAAAAAATACATTCTTTTCCAAATGATTTCATATTGTATCTCAACGACCATGAATCACTCATAAATTTCCCTATGTGTGGTGTAGATCGATACAAGAAAAATGAATCAAGTCCTTCAAAATCATTATGATACTTTCCTATCATTACATAGTTTAGATGATTATATAGATGTTAGGAAACCACAAGACAACTTACATGGAATGAAGATACAAGACTTAAATATGTAAACCTATTCCATCCAGCAGATTTTCTTCAGGGAAATAAAACTGATTAAGATTTTCTTGAAACTGGAGATGAGCTGAGAAACTTTTATTTTGCATTGTCTATGGATAGAATAAATCCTTTTGGTGTATAGAGTATTAATCACAATACATGTCCCATCATGTTGGTAAACTATAACTTTCCATCATGGTTATGCATGAAGGTAAAATACATTTTGTTGTCTCTGCTTATATCATGACCAAAGCAACATAGTATCGATATTGATGTCTACTTCGATCCATTGATCGAAGATCTAAAATTGATGTGGGATACAGGTATTACAATATATGATGCTTATAGAAGTGAAGAATTAACATTGAGGTCCATGTTGTATGGAGTGATAAATGACTTCCTAGATTATGGAAATTTATCAGGCTATAGTATTAAATTAATGTTGGGGTGTCCCATTTTTAAAAAAACACAAATATTCAATTTTTTTGAAACATTCCTCAAAGATTTTGTTTTTCAGACATCAAAATTTTTTACGTCAATGATATAGATACTGATCCTAGAAAATAACATTCAGTGGAAATATTTAATAAGGTACAACACAGCCTCCAATAACATGAAATCAACTATAAATAAAATTAAAAAATATTGGCACTATTTTTTATAAACCATTTTTGAAAAACCATACAAAATAAGGTTGGAAAAAGAGATCAATTTTCTTAGAATTTTCGTATTTTAATTTTTTGTATGTTAGACATTTTCTTGATGTCATGCATATAGAAAAAAATGTATTTTATAGTGTTATTGGAACGTTACTAAATTTTCCTAGAAAAACAAAATATGGAATCAAGGCTAGGTTGGACTTGATTGAAATGGGGGTAAGGGGAGAGTTGGCACTAGTGAAGGGTAAAAGTATGAATTTTCTTCCTCCTGCATCATACACTCTATCCAGACAAGAAAAGTTTCAATTGTTTCTTTTCCTTATAAGTTTAAATGTACCATAGAGTTATTCATAAAAAATTAAGAATATCAGGTCAATGAATAATTTGAATTTATAAGGACTAAAATCACACGACGATAAAGTTTTTATGCAATATTTAATGATGGTTGCTATTCGTTACGTTCTGCCTCAAAGTGTATAACAAACATTAACCAGACTCTACATCTTTTTCAAATCCATATGAAGTAATATTGTGGACCCTGTAAAGTTTTACATCATTAATAAGGAGATTTCAGTCATATTATGTGAATTAGATATGTTATTCCCACCATAATTCATTGATATAATAGTACACTTGATAGTTCACTTAGTTTGAGAGGGTCAACTATGTGTTCTTATCCATTACAGATGGATGTACCACATTCAATGGTATATGAAGATTTTGAAAGGGTGCATCAAAAATTGAAGTCATCCAGAAGGTTATATTATAGAATGATATATTATTGAAGAAGTTTTTAAATTATGTATTGATTACCTATTAGGTGTTGAAAGCATTAGTCTCCCAAAATCTCATCACAGTGAACTCTTTATGGGTGAATGGATTTCCAAAAGTTACAAGTACCTTGATAGAGTGGTAGAAAGCACATCTTTACATATTACATAATAGTAAAGATGTTGATCCATACATTGAATCCCACAAAGAAATTATTAGAGATTTGAATCCATCAAGGGTTGAAGGATGGATATCAAATATATATAATCAATAGTTTATAGGATGGTTCTGAGATCAAATTTATAATGAGTTATCTAGAAAATTGAATTCAATTATCGAACGACTTCAATTTCTACCCAAAGGATAAAATGAAAATGTTATATCTTACACCAGTTTTGTAATCAATGGTTATATGTTATATACAAAAAGAACATGATAACTTCACTATGATGAAAAATAGTGGAGCTACTTTTGTGGTTGAAGCGATGAACATATCTAGTTCCTAGGATAGAAATTCAATTTAGGAAAATATGTCATATTTTTTCATTATCAAATAGATATATGAGTTGTATTATATAACATCACAAGTACTTCTTTATCATTGCAATGGGATTAACAATATCAATGGAGTAAAAGTTGATGTAATGGGATTTGTGAAGGTGAATTTTAGTATTGAAGGGGATAAAGATGATCCATTAATAATGGAATCACAGACATTGAAAGTATTTTAAGTCTCTAATCTAAAAAATAATAATTGGTCGATTGTCCTACTGGTGACTAAAAAAATGTTGGGTCAGATGAAAATTCAATCGAGGATAACCCTTTAATTTGGGAAATCATAATCAGTTCAGGTCAGTCCCAATGTAGAAAATGTATTGTACATGAGAGGGGATCACAAATAGAGGACAACACTATAGATATTTCTTTTAACAGTTCTTGAAAATGATTTTAATAGCAATTGAAAAGCACCGTTAATTTCAGTGAAGATTAAGGGGGTACCCTTTAATAGCACTAAAAAAGCACTGATAAAGGGCGTCCTTTATCCATGTTAATAAAAGCATTGATAAATACACCCTTTATATGTGCTATTTTAGTGCGGATAAAATACATTTGGATCAGTGTTATTTATATCCTTGATAAAATACCACTTTATCAGTGCTTTAATTATCGCTGATAAATGGTTCCTTTATCAACACTCGAAATAGAACTGATAAAGGGTGCCTTTATCAGTGATCGATGTAGCACTGATAAAGGAAGTGTTTATTAGTGCTCAAAATAGTGCTGATAAAGGATTAGATTCTTTTGATGTGTTGTTTATATAACAACACACCCACCAGTAGCACCTACATAGCACACACACACACCCTACACAAAACAACACTTGCACAGTGCACACAACAACACACAAAAGAACAAAGCATCACACATAGGGGTTTTTAATGCAATGCTATATAAATTTAAATTTTTTTTATATAATTACACTTACAATTGTCTAGAAAGAAGTTAAAAACATTAATTTTTAATCCTTTGACATCTGTGATCCCCTCTAAAAAAATGTCCTCCCATGGTATTAGTTTCCGAAAAATCATCCCAACTCAAGAAAAAGGTACCACCTATATAAGAAAAAAAATATTATTTTAGTAATACTATAATAAAATAAATTAAAAATTAATGTTAAAGAATGCATTAATAAAATGTAATGTTTTAATAAAAAAGACATATTTGGAGTTATAGAGGTCACACCATGCCTCGTATTGAGGTGGGGTTGATTCCTACATGTAAAATATAAGTTATTAATCGTTGTCATAAAATATCAAAACAATCCAAATGGGTTTTCTTAGTTTTGAGCATATCCCTTGTTTTTTACTAAAATTAATATCAAATTTAAATGAAATATTAGGATTTATACCGGTCACATCGTTCATCGAATTGATGTGAGGTTTAATCCTACACATCAGAAATGACTCATGAATCATTTTTCTAAAGTATCAAAACAAGCTGAATAGTTTCCAGTTTTTATTATGATAATTGTGTTTATTCACTAAAATATCATTTCAAACCAGAAACACCCATTTTTAGTTATACCATTCACATCGTGTGTCAGTTTGAGGTGATACTGATTCATAAACATCAAATAGGACTTAATAATTAGTGTTCTATATTATGAAGACAATCATAGGGTGTTTGCGTGGTTTTTTGTGAGTGAAACATTTTCATCTAAAATGAAGATTTTAAACTGATAATGTATAAATTTAGTCATAATTGTCACACAGTGCATCAGATTGCGGAGTGGTTGATTCTTATATATCAAAAATTACTCATCGATCATTTTATTAAAGTATCAAAACAATCCTAATGTTTTTTCTTGGTTTTCAGAATGTCACTTGTTCTTTTTACATAAATGATTGTATATTTTAAATAAAAACACATTTGGATTTATACCATTCACATCATTCATCATATTGAGGTGTGGTTGATTCCTACACACCATAAATAAATCATAGATCATTGTTTTAAGGTATCAAAACAATCCAAATGAGTTTGATCAGTTTGCAGTATATCAGTTGTGTTTTTTAACTAAAATATCATTTTAACTGGAAACACCTTTTTTGAGTCATACCAGTCACACTATGTGCCAATTTGATGTGAGACTACTTCATAAACATCACAAAATGACTTAAGAACCACTTTCCTAAATTACAAAGGGAATTGAAAAGTGTTTTCTTGGTTTTTAGTGAGTGACATATTTTGAGAAAAAATGTAAATTTTAAACTAATAACAGACACTTTTAGTCATACCAGTCACACCGTTCATCATATTAAGGTGTGGTTGATTACTACACATAAAAAATGACTCATGAATAATTTTCCTAAATTATAAAACCAATATTAATGTGTTTTCTTGGTTTTCAGTCTGTCAGTTGTTCTTTTTACTTAAATTAATTTCAATTTTAAATAAAATGACACATTTTGATTTATACCAGTCACATAGTGTGTTGTATTGAGGTTGTGTGGATTCCCACATGTCAAAAATGACTCAAAGATCGTTTTACTAAAATTTTAAAATAATCTGAATGTTTTTTCATGGTTTTCATTATGCCAGTTGTGTTTTTTTAATAAAATTAAGGTCAATTTTAAATAAAAAGAGACACTTTGAGTCATACTGATCACACTGTGCATCAGATTGAGGTTTTCTTGATTCAAAAACTTCACAAATTAGATATATATCATTTTATTAAAGTATCAAAACATTAAAAAAATTCTCAGTTTTTATCATGCGATAATTCTTTAACTAAAATTACATTTCCAAATAGAAACACATAATTTGAGTCATACAGGTCGCCTCGTGCATCTATTTGACGTGATACTACTTCATACATTTCAAAATGAACATATAAATAATTTTCATAAATTATTAATAAAATTAGAACAAATTTTCTTGGTTTTTAGTGAGTGACACATTTTATGCTAAAATAACCATTTTAAACTAATAATGGACATTTTTAGTCGTATCTATCACACCGTTAATCAGATTGAGGTGTAGATGATTCCTACACATCAAAAATGACGGATGTATTGTTTTCCTAAGTTAGAAAAACAATCCTAATGCATTTTCTCAGTTTTTTTGTATGTCACTTGTTCTTTTTGAAAAAATTTGTTGTTAATATATTATAGAAATACACACTTAAAGTCATAACAGTCACAAAAAGTGTCGGATTTAGGTGTGGTTTATTCCAACATGTCACAAATTACTTATGGATTTTTTCCCTAAAGTATAAAAATAATACTAATTTATTTGCTTAGTTTTTAGTATGGAAATTTTTCTTTTTACTAAAAATACTGACAATTATAAATAAAAATAAACACTTTGAGTCATACTAGCCACATATTCATGATATTTCTGTAAATTCTTCCACTAGGTATTCCACCCATTCATTTCTAAAAATTTATATCTCAACTTGTGAATATGATACTCTTCGACAATAAATGTAGTACTAAAAAATATAAATACACATAGGATTAATAAATATTTTAAATGAAATCGTAATTATCTTCGAAAATACCTCTTCAAAGATGATAGTTTGTTAATGGAATATGATCTCTTTCATAAATTTACGAACATAATAACCACAGTATTTATCATTTGTTTGTTTCGGACACTATAAAAACATTGAGAAAAATAATTAATTTTTTATATGTGTTTAGATAGAAAAATCTTATTATATATACACTGATTTTTATCCAGTTGTAGTACTTGTGGTATTCCTTTTCCTTTTCCATTAGCATCATTCCATGATGTAGATGATATTCACACACAAACCTATCATAATAGAATACTTATTATAATATAATATAAATTATATAACTAGATGTTTAGGTCTAAAATGTATGATGTAGTGTATTAAAAT
This sequence comes from Viscum album, assembly GCA_963277665.1. Taxonomy (NCBI): domain Eukaryota; kingdom Viridiplantae; phylum Streptophyta; class Magnoliopsida; order Santalales; family Viscaceae; genus Viscum; species Viscum album. Next base: position 1,381,258,472 of record OY728143.1, on the reverse strand, counting down.
TTGAAAAACACTATCATGTGTGATCATTTGGTTGGATATCTATGCATTAAATCAAAGAAATAAATCTTAGGAGTATCTAAATTGACTATAATGATCTTCCAATGCTTCCTAAAAACACAAAAAAGAATAAGTAATGATCAAAATTAAGATATATTTGATATGATTAAACTGTATATTTTACCCCTACCTTGTTTGTATTAAGAACAATACTTCATCTATAATTTTATTATTAAATGATTTGAGTTGGTTTGCCACTATTTAACACTCTTTATTGGATTTCATTTCTTTTTTCTTTCGATTTGACGTGGGGGATAATGAGTTCAAATTTTTATCCATGGGGAAATCCCTTAATTTTTTATATATATGCCTGCAAAAAATATGAAATTTATTTAGTCACGATTATCATAGTATGTCGTATTTTCGAAAATTAAATCATAAAAATATACCCCATGTATACATTTACAACTGAGCTGCCTAGACAATCATACTCTAGGATTTCACTTACATTTTCAACACAATTGAAATCTGGATCTTCCCCATTGTATATATTTTCATCAAAAATATTTTTGTGATCCCCACCATCTTTCAACTTTTATTCCCATGAGCCTACAATGATAATAAATGTGGATATAGAATAGGCGGGCTTAAGGTGGTTTCGTTAGATCATTTTGATCAGTTGGTTGACCCTTGAGATAGTTTTGAGCTATTATTTCTTTTCACCCCCTTCCCTATGTCCGTCTGTAATAAAATTCATCAGTTTAGTCATTTTTTTATTAAATGGTAAAGGATTATCTTGAAAAAAATTGGAAGTGAATACCTGTTTTTCGACATGTTTTTTTACAAGTTGTAACGACCATTCGAAGAATGTTCCAATATCTTATTTGACCTTATTAATATCTTCATCATCAATTGGAATAGGTAACTTAATTATTGGATCATGGGATACATTAATCAAAACTTTTACATGACCTTTTGGAAGTGTTCTGTTGTGTAGCCTGATGTTCTAGATAATGAACATTGTATCCATCACTACAAGGTGATGGGTGGGAGTTGATAGATATAAATCACAGTCATTTTAACCCAGTACAATATTAGTATAGGAAAGGTATCAATGTCTATCTGATTCAAAATTCCAAAAAACAATTATTAGAACATTGATTACCTAATCTAAGATAGATTTATAAGGGGAATGGATCACCTTAAAGCTTGTGGGGTGGGGCAGGATATTCACGCGTCAGTTGTTCTTGAGTTGTTTCTTCTCTTTGACCCACCCACCAATCATATTTTCCATGAACCCTCTCTATAATTTCATATGTTCTTCGAGGATAGCTATTCTTTCTCTCATCATATTTATTTATGATCTCTGATCCTCCTCTTGTTTTTTTCCCAAAAAATGTTTGGGGTTTCACATCAAAACCCACACCTCTGACACGACCATACTTTTCCAGCTACTTCTAGGCCACCAAAAGTATGTCTACATCTAGTTTGGGTGTTACCGCTTCCTATAACTATGTCAGATAAAAAATATAGGAAATTAAGTAATCATTTTTATGTAATATCAATTTAAATTAAAATATATATATTTATTATGTCATACTTACATGTTTCCCACACTTTTGTGTGTTTTTATCTATTATTATTTCAACTTTATTTAAACATGCCTCCTTCCATAGAACATGGAGTGGGATAAAAGTGAGATTGTATTTGGATTCATCAATTTTCATATAAACAGAGGAACATAGTTATGGTGTTGTTTTATGTCACATAAAAGTATTATGGTAAATTTAAAAAACGCACCAATTTTTTTTCAAGTGAAGCATACCCCATTATTTTTTTTATGGTAGGGGTTAGATAGTTTTGCTTCTCTTTCCTTATTTTCAGCACTCAATTATTGTTTCATAAATAACAAACTATCAATCAAATTTATGAATACATGTATTGTCAAACAGTGTATTACCAAAGAAAATGTACTTGAAAAGACTATTCCTCGCGACTAGTAAACGAATTCCACGCTCCATGGGTTATTAGGTGTTCATAAATAGGAGTTGGGTGTGGGTTTATTTTCCATTCCACATATTTAAGATAGAATTTCATTAAAATTGTGTGAAAGACACTATGATTCCTTCAAGAAACCCTTAATACATAGTCTGTGTGCGATTAATCCACTATAAATGCACTCTAAATGGGATGATGAAGATTAATTCAATGTTTCATTATTTTATTTTTTAGTAAATTAAAGAAATGATATCATAATTTTACCATAATATTTTCCCACATCGGTGTCTTAACCCCAGTGAAAACATGGTGTTGTGACTGTACAACAATCAGAATGTGTTTCCAAGTGACAATTCCAATGTAACTACTTAATATGGCCTTGTTAGGGTTAACATTTTGGCCCTGCTTATTCCATACAACCTCATATTTGATTCCTTTCAATTTTTTCTTAAAGATTTTTGATAACATCATCAAACTATGACGCACTTTTTTTTTGTGCCATGAGTTTTTCAATTCTTAATATTTCTTCGATTTCAACATCATCAAAATATTCCATCAGAGTGCTAGCATCGACATATGTAGAAGGTGGTTGTACCTCTACACTAGGTGAAGCAGCAACAATAGGTTGAGATACTTGTTGGTCCTCTACACTATGAGAAGCAATAGGTTGATATTTCTATTGTACCTTAGTATTGGGAGTATCATCACGTGAAGAATTAATTATTAGCATAAGTGGTTCAATTTTTAATTTATATTACATAAAATGAACAATGAATAGATAATAACATAAGGAAATAGAATTTATATTACAAAAAAGTATAACCTAATTGTTGAACTATCTTTTATTAAGTATGAAGGGATTTTAACCCTCTATCTACTATCCAAGTCCCTTCATTGTGGATTCATCTAACATACAAAATTTTGTCTACATTGGGACTGTTGTGAAATGGTGGCGACATCCCAATGAAAGGGTCAACCTCCATTGAATTTTCATCTGACCCTTTAGTGGTTTTGGTGGATAACAGAACAACTGACCAATTTTGGTTTGTGGGATCTAGATCCAAAAATACTTGTTCTACTTGTCATTTCATTATAATTTTTTTTCCTTTTTACTCTTCCTTTCTAAAATCAACATTCATGAATCCCAACTCATCTATTTTAAAAGCACTCCTATTATCAACCTAATCGTTTTAGGAAATCAACACTTGGAAATTCATATAATCCAACTCCCAAATTTTCTTAATGATGCCAATGTATTACATATTCACATAAATTGGATTTTTTTAATTTAGAACCAGAAACATGCATTGATTCAGACACAATTTTACCTCCATTATCCTACATGGTATTGTCTTTATCATGTTTTTTAGTATATAATGTTTAAATGTTAATTAAATAAGGATTATAAGATAATACGTACACACATGGTCCTCCGGATAGCCATCAACGTCTTTTTAAATTGATTCCAGATTTTAATTAGACTCCATAAATATATGGTCCCAAAACTATCCCATAAAATGTAGATTATGGGTATTTGATATCCATTTTTCATCCCTTGAGAGATTCTAGTGACTAATAATTTCTTTGTGGGTTTCAACATATGGGTCAACCTCCAAAGTATTATGCAAAATGTAATGGTGGGCCTACACCTAATCTTTAATATTAATTGGGATAAACTCTCTTCCGGAAATTCCTTCACCTACAAGCCGCCCAGTGTGATGAGATTTTGGAAGACCAATGCTTTCCACACAAGATAGGTATTCAGTATAGAATTCAATGGCTTCCTCAACAATATATCACTCTGCAATACAACCCTCTCTCCAACTTCATTTTTTGACATTCAATTTAAAAATCATCACATACCATTAAATAGGGTACATCCATATATAGTGTATAGGACCACATAGTTGAATCTCTCTCACTAAGGGAATCATAAAATGAACCATGATATCAAAAAATGTCACCGAGAAGAACATTTCCAATTCACATAATACAGAGAAATTTCTCTTCCCATACTCCGAAATTTATTTTGTTCTATAAATTAATAGAATATTGCATTGAAGAATAAATAGAGCTTTGTTAACATATAATTGACATTCTTGGGGAAAATGAAATGTAAATCTATAGTAATTATATCTTACATAAAAACGTGGTAGTCATGTGATTTCAGAACCATAATCTTTAAATCATTCATTGACATGATGTTCTTGATATTCATTGAATACCCCTCTGGAAACTTTACGTCATTAAATAAGTTGAAAAATTGAAATCTATAATTCTTGTAAAGGTTATATGAAGCTAGAGGAAGAAAAGTTCATTTTGCACCTTTCACTAGCACCAAACCTTCTTTTATTCCCATGTAAATCATGTCCAACCTAGCCTTAATTCCATACTTTATCGGGTGTATTTAGAAATTTACCGATGACACTATCATATAATTTTTTTTCAACATGCATAACAACATGAAAGTGTCTGACATAAATACAATTCATGTACGGTAATTGAAAAAAATGATATATTCTTTCAATTGGTTTTTGTAAGGTTTTTTGAAAATGGTTTTCCAAAAACAATGTCCACATCTTTTACTTCCTCAAAATGTTGATCACCATTTAGTGGTGATAGTGTTGTACATTCTTTTAAACTTCCATCAAATGATGTCATCCAATATCAGTACTTATTTCGTCAAGGTAGAAATCTATGATGACATAGAAATACAGTTTTCAATGAATGTTTCAAACTAATTGAATGTGTACCTGGTTCACAGATGGGACACAGATGACTTCCTTTAATGTTATATCTTTAAAAATTCCCATAAACATAAAGTCATTTATCACCCCACATAACATGGCTCTCAATGTGAAATCGTTATTTCTATAAGAATCAAATAATGTATTATTTTAATCCCACAATAATTTTAAATCCTCAATCAGTGGAACCAAATAAACATCAATATCAATACCCGGTTGTTTCAATCCCGATATAAGCATAGATTTCATATTGTGCTTTATTTTCATGCATAAATATGGTGGAAAGTTATAATTTACCAACATAATCGAACATGTACTGTGAGTGCTTCCTTGAAAACCTAAAGGATTCACTCCATATATAGATAATGCAAGATGGAGGTTTCTCATCTTGTTTCCAAAATTAGGATACTCAAGATTGATTCTCTTTAATTGAGAATATTCATTCGAGAAACATAGTTTCCCATATTTATTTCCTATATTTGTGAGTCATGTTAATTTCCCTACAGTCTCCTCAATTTAATATAGGCTCTTAAACCTTGGAATTATTGTAAAGCACCGTAAAACTTTCATAGAACTGGATTCATCATTATTGTATTTAGAAGCACCACACTTTGTACATTTTCTATGTGATTTTTAGTTCCCAAGAAATAGTATACAATCTATCAGATAAGAATTTATTCATTTAGAGATCTTAAACATTGAACGTATCATTAATTTGGCATTGTATGTTCAGCTCCAGAGCTCATTATATTCGAGGATCTTTTCATTCAAGATAGCAAGTAATTCTATAAAACTTTCTTCACTGCATCAGTTTCCTGCTTTAAAATTATACAACTTCAGTATGGCTGACAATGCTATATATTTAGTGCAACCACAATACAAATTCATCTTTTCAAACCTCTTTAACTACTAAAACAATTTTGGTAAATCATGAAGTTTTTCTTCTACTTTCCTTTTCATTTCATCAATACTATCTTCATCACCATTAACGTCTGTAATCACGTCCTCGATACAATCTTCTTCATTTTCCACACTAGTAATCATATCATATGACCCCTAAAAATATTTTTATCCTAACAACTAGCTACATTCACTTTTTCACTATGTTTATTCAATCATTTATAACTTCGATATATTTCGTGATAGATCAAGTGTTCTTCCAACGCCTATGGAATAACATTTCTTGAATAAAAATAGTGTAACCATGGAAAAATGATTTGAGAAAGGACATATGCATGATATTTTGAGAACGTGATGAAATATTTCACTCCATATTCATACTCACTTTTCAAATGGTTGACATTTATCCAATATTTATTCATATCCATCCTATTTTATTTGGTGATATTAAAATTTAACAAAATAAATAGAAAAAAAGTTGATATAAAAATAAACCAAGGCTTAAAATAGTTATATAATTTAAGTCTCTTTTGAAAAATATTTATAAAACTAGAGTTGAAATCCCATTAGAAAAACCACCCATTTACAAAAAAAATCCTCTATAAAAAAAACTCCCTGTAGAGACCCGAAGCCTGACGTACATGGACATTACATTACATTTGCGGAATACTTTGTATATAAAAAAAACACACACACAAGGATCGTAATAGTTTAGTGTCTTTGGAAACTCGGAACGTAATCTTCTAATCGTGGTGAAAGATCTTCAATATCTCCCATAAAGATCTTCCTTTTTATCCCTAAAAACTTTCTTTATATCCTGGGGAAAAGAAAACATGAAAGGGTGAGCTCAAATGCTCAGTAAGGGTAAACAAAAGAAATATCAATCACATCGTATACACAAGCACATAACTTTTGGAAATCTTGACCTGCAAAAGAGATCATAATTTCATAACATGGGATAAATCATGGCAGTGAAATGTAGTCACAATAATCATAACTTAAAACATGAAACTTTGTGGCATACACATAATCATAGAGAATCATTTCTTATTAGTCAAGACTCATTGCCAAGACTATCTTAGTGGAAAAAGTCCCTTTCTGAACTGAGTCACCCTCGTTCCAGTCCTGTTTCACTGAACCGGTATAACCTACCATTCCAGCCATGTCTATCTCATGAGATATAAAATCTTTACCCAATGCATTGGAGGGAGATATAGGTACCACCCATCTCTTAATGATACCATTCTTATATGTGCCACAAAATCATAAACCATACATCATAGCACAACCCATGTAATAAAAATGGGATTCTTAAACAACATGACATCATAAAAAAATTCATATAAGATAAAGGAATTCATAAAAATATTTCCATCACAACATTATAAAATCCATGTAATAATAGGGATAAAAAAACAGAACCTTTTATTATCTTAGATGGAAAATAATTTTGATAAAATACTTGAACTCCATTCTTGAGGAAAATATCATTTCTTCTTCAAAAACGTTTTTTCCTTTCTTAACATGTCATACAACTTTAAACTAAAAAAAGTTGATTAAAAATAAACTTGAAAACATGTAAAGGAAACTTCTTGGAAATAATGTTTTAAAAATCCATTCACGCCGTATAAGTTAAAAAAACATTCTTCGTACTTTTGTCGGAAAAGTCAAAAAAGTACTTAGTATGAAAAACGACAAAAGATTCCTTTCATATCTTTTACTAAAAACTCACCGAAGGGTAAAATATGATTTAAAAAATTGTAGGTGAATGGAAATAATATTACATATTTAGGAAACATGGATGTGGATGATAAAATACACCCCAGTAAATACCAATGTATAAACAATCTCAGATAAAAATGAGATTGTGATATTTCCCTTACCTTAGGTCTAACTTGCTTTGTAAGTGTCTGAACCTCCTGTATAATGATTTAAATCATGTTATTGACTTATTCCAAAATCATATTCATTGTGTTTATATCATATATGGTCCACTTATGACTTTATATTACCCGTTCTTTTGTAAATTCTTGTTAAAGTAGCGTTTTGGGTAAAATCGTCTCATTTGTCGTTCGTGTTTTTAACTTGTAATTATTAATATGATTACTTGGATCATGATTACTTATATCCAGAATGTAAAACATGATTTATATATAATATATATTCAGAATATATATATATATATATATATATATCGATAAATGGAATGAAATACACCGTTCATGAAGACGGTAGTCCGTACGTATGCATGAACGCTGTTTTTGTTTAATTATTGAATTGAATGGAATTTAGTAGATGACATACATATAAATATACATAAATCCAGTATCATTATTATATCATATATTTCATTAGTACTTATTATATATACTTTATAATCATTCATGAATGGTTAATCATTGAGAATGAATCTCATCGCGTCGTGGAGACGGTAGTCCGTACGTACGCACGAGCGATGATATCATTCCCATGGTCGTGGAACTGTGTTGAAGTGTATGTATACTATTTCAGTATCAATATAACTTTATAATAATCATATATAGTTACTCATTACACATTTATACCCATCCAATTAAGGTGGTGGCAGAAAATAGATTACACCACGGCGTGGAGACGGTATTCCGTACGTACGCACGCGTGGTGATTTCCTTTTTCCGTAGGATGGATAGAAGGTTAATTAGAGTTTATTCATTTTTATAATAACATATCAGTATATAAGAAATACTGAATTTATTACTTTATCCTGAAACAACTAAAGAAGAAGAAGTTTAAGAAGAAAGAAATTGAAAAAGATCGGTAATGGATATTACCTCTTTTTGACACGCCTTTTCTTAACCTCCACTTAAAGAACTATGTATGGTCTTTGAAGAAGACCAGGACCTATAGTATGATACTACGGAAGTGGAGAAGAGATTTTGGCAGGGGTTGGACGAGCTGGAAAGCTCAATGTTGTTTGAGGAAGAGAGGGAGGAGGTTCCCTTTTATAAGGGAGGAGAGGGGCACCTTTGGAATAACTAAAAATATTATTTTATTATAAAGTCAAGATCGGTTTTAAATAGCTCCAAATTGATTTATTTAGAGGATAAGGTGGGGATGGGTCGAAATCCTCTCATCAAATAGGATTTAGACAAGTTTAGGTTATTATTTTAACCTTATCAATTAGATTTAACTCTAAGTTAAATAATTTAACTTTTACTGTGTCTTTTTGTTTTCTTACACTATATGGTTAATAAACTTACCATAACAAGCCAAACGAACCCCGAGTTGTTTATTATTAATATATATATCCTTATTTAAGTCATTTGGCCGAACCTTATATTTTTAGGAATTAAATAACAATTGATAATATAATATTTGTTTTAAAAACTAATTTATGTCAATTTTGACACTATTTGGTACATGATTTTTATGAAATTCATAACATAATTATAAGTTCTAAAAAAGTTACTTAAATCAACAATAACATGTCATATTAACCTAAAAAATTAGTTTAAGTCATAAAAAGTCTCAAATTAAATTTATTTGGGCATTTATAACATCAATTATGTTAATTTTTCTTAAAAAGGTAATTACTGCATCATTGTTGTGTCATAAATAAATTAAATTATTTAAAGTCTAAAAATTACAAATAAAATACAATTATGTAGGAAATCTTTTTATATTTCTAATGAATATTTATAGTCGAATTTGTCTTACGTATAACCCCATATTAAAAATGTTTTAGTAAATAAACTTTGATTTTAACTCTTTTATCTCTTCTTTGAATTAAATAATAATAAATGTCCTACTCTAATCCAAGTGGGCCTAAATGATAATATTTTACACTTAAGATTGTTTTTGGTCGAGATAAACTGGTCCAATAGAATTAGGACATGTTTTAGGATAATATTAATATCATTCTTACCCTTAATTACCCTATTTACTTTTAACTGTGGTAAATAAAAGTAAAAAGTTACTATTCACCAAACATTATTTTCATCTCCTTGACCCAAATTTTACTTACTGACATAAACCGTGTCTCTCAGATTTTTGAAATTCCATTCATAGAAGCGGTAAAATTATGTTTTATGAAAAATTCAATTTTTACCACTTAGTAGTTTCACTATTTATCAAAAATTGATGTTTTTCAGAACAACGCCAAAATTTCATCCTAAGCTATATTTCATATTCTGAATTCAAAAATGAAGTCTATTTTACCAAATTCATATCATATAAGTTTCATTAATTAATTTTATAATTAAATCTCGCTGTTAAAACAAATAGCGTGTTTTTAAGAAACAATATCTATCAAAAGATTGACACTTGTTTATGTCTGGTTTAAATGTGAAATTACATCCAATGACCAACATTGTATTAAATTGTAAAAATATATTCTAAATATACTTTAAAACCACTCAAATTAATAATTTATCAGTATTAATTATTTCGATTGAAAAAGATGTTTTTAACTAAAATATAGTAATTTTCACTATTCATCAAAATATGAAAGTTATCCGAAAAGTACCAAAATTTCACCTTAGGCTAAATTCGATACTAAGAATCCAAAAATGAAGTCCATTTTGAGAGATAAAATTTATAAAATTTTAAAAGGTGGTTATTACTATTCATAACGGCTAGTTATAATAATATTTTAATAGCATATCATTGTTAGTGAAACTCGGTATTGCGTACTACACACGCTATCGAGGAAGGTCGTGATTGCGTGTAATGCAAGTCAAGTCAAGGATGCATGTTGTGCAAGCTCTTTTTGGTGTAACATACAACACAAGACATTAATAAAATTAAAAAGAATATTTTTCATAAAATTTCGAGGTGTTACATTCTACCCCCCTTAAAATGAATTTTTCCCTTGAAATTCGTCGGGGTTATAAATGGTTTACTATTCAAAATTTTCTTTAATAGAAACCCACATTATAAAAAGGAATACCAAAACCAATATTTAAAAACAAAAGTATGAAACGTAACGGTTACCCAAATAAACTAATCACTGGGTTTCCACATAGGTGAAAATATGGATATGGAAGAGAAATCTAACCATCATGTTCTGATGGAGAGTGGTAGAGAACATGGCTATGGAAAATCCAGCAATCACAAAGCCATAAATTTGTGAAGATCTAAGGTACCATCTCATTCATCAGATATAAGGGCACTAGGACAACATTTTTGGTTTTCAAGATCATTTCCCTAAAGTTGAAAATTTGAATTAGAATAAATACTTACTTTATTTTGGTACAATCTTACGGTTGTTCGTGCCTTGAACAATTTCCACTTCATATCTTAAATAAATGAAGTTGAATTTGTTATTCGTGAAGTGTTAGCAGATCATGTGATAGAATGACGGGTCATTCCATCTGTCTGAAACAAAAGGTTAGAAAAAGTTATTAAATATACATAAGCCATTCTATAGTGAGATTAATCATATATGGTTCCTAAAATGGACTTATACTTCATATATCATACTTCTTAATATAATAAAACAAGTTTCTACTAAACAGGGACTTCATGTAGGCCAGTGGTAGGCGATAAAGGCCAGTCGCACTTCAGTTGTGGGTTCGATTCCCACAGCCTTGTCCAACAGGATGGGCTGTCACCCGTCCTGCAGGTTGTCCTTTTTCTAAAATTTCATTACTATAACATCCCATCAATAATATCGAAAAAAGAACTTCTATCCTTAAACAATACTAATTTATGTCCATCATAATCCATTCTAGTATTTAGCCTTATCCATAATACTACAGTCCATTGTCAAAATATAGTGAAAACGATTACCAGAGATTTAATACCATCTTTGATCCCCATATATAATAAGATATGTCTTGTTGGTCACATTCCAAACATTTAAAGGCCTTAATCATGGATTCTCTTGAATACCCATTGAACCATAGTGAAAACTTGAATGCAGTTAAAAGTTAACTCTTTCCACATACCAAAATCCAAAAAAATCTATATACTCAAACCATGATATAATCTTCTCCTTATATCAGTCATGAGCTCATGAATACAATCAAACACCTCATTATCTTATTATTCCTTCATTATGCGCATATCATCTACTTTCCAAAAAATATCTGAATAATGTTTCATGGTTACTAGTACCATTAATCATACACTTAAAAAAACATAGGAAAGACAATAGTGTAACAATCCTTAGATGTCTCTTTATTCCATAGTACCATGAGATTACTTATACAACATTACACTTGATAAACATGTAATCATTCCACTACCTTCTTAAACCATTAACTGAGCTTCAACAATTCTTTCATCTCACATATCATTTGCAGTCTCTTCATCATCATCAACATAAATACTTCCCATACGACCATACTGATTCTCTTCATGAGACTTTCCCTTAGGGAATTGGTTTGCATAATGCATGTACATTCCACATTTAAAACATTTAACCATTGTTGATGTCGTAGAAATACCATTATCCTCATCCATGGTGTTAACTGAACCTTTTCCTTTGCACTTACTTGCTTTGTGTCCTTCATTTCCACACCCAAAGCATCTTCCAGTTCCTTTGAAACATTCTCCTTGATGCCTCTTCCCACATGATTTACATAGGGGAAATTGAACTTTCTTTCCTCTATGATCATCATGAAACTCCATCTTTCTCTTATTAGCCGAGTCAGGAAACTTACCAAATTTTACTTTATTGATCATATTATGAGATTTCTAATTCGGCATAACAATGATGTTTGGACTTCCAAATCCTATTTCATTTGGTTGCTCATGAAGAATATCATTCCATTGTCCATCATATCCTCCCTTATCATGAATCATCTTGTTTCCATCCATTTTCTAAAACCCAAAAAGAATAGTGTGAGAGGCAAAAATCATGCTAGGGAAAACAACATAATAAAGGAGGAGTACCCTTAAAATCTAACATCTTAGGTTAAATTCTAAGATCGTTACCATAGTTCTAGGACTATATCCTATACGTATACTTATCGTTTGGGACATCCCTAGACATACCTTAGAAATATCTCAAGGGATCTCACTAACATTTTCGCATCCTAGTTTCCAAAGGGTGACTAAAACTTTGCTCTGATACCAACTGTAGAGACCCGAAGCCTGACGTACATGGACATTACATTAAATTTGCGGAATACTTAGTACATAACAAAAAAAACACACACACAAGTATCTTAATAGTTTAGTGTCTTTGGAAACTCGGAACGTAATCTTCTAATCGTGGTGAAAGATCTTCAATATCTCCCATAAAGATCTTCCTTTTTATACCTAAAACATTTCTTTATATCCTGGGGAAAAGAAAACATGAAAGGGTGGGCTCAAATTCTCATTAAGGGTAAACAAAAGAAATATCAATCACATCGTATACACAAGCACATAACTTTTGGAAATCTTAACCTGCAAAAGAGATCATAATTTCATAACATGGGATAAATCATGGTAGTGAAATGTAGTCACAATAATCATAACTTAAAACATGAAACTTTGTGGCATACACATAATCATAGAGAATCATTTCTTATTAGTCATGACTCATTGCCAAGACTATCTTAGTGGACAAAGTCCCTTTCTGAACCGAGTCACCCTCGTTCCAGTCCTGTTTCACTGAACCGGTATAACCTACCGTTCCAGCCGTGTCTATCTAATGAGATATAAAATCTTTACCCAATGCATTGGAGGGAGATATAGGTCCCACCCATCTCTTAATGATACCATTCTTATGTGTGCCACAAAATCATAAACCATACATCATAGCACAACCCATGTAATAAAAATGGGATTCTTAAACAACATGACATCATAAAACAATTCATATAAGATAAAGGAATTCATAAAAATATTTCCATCACAACATAATCAAATCCATGTAATAATAGGGATAAAAAAACAGAACCCTTTATTATCTTAGATGGAAAATAATTTTGATAAAATACTTGAACTCCATTCTTGAGGAAAATATCTTTTCTTCTTCAAAAACGGTTTTTCCTTTCTTAACATGTCATAAAACTTTAAACTAAAAGAAGTTGATTAAAAATAAACTTGAAAACTTGTAAAGGAAGCTTCTTGGAAATAATTTTTTAAAAATCCATTCATGCCGTATAAGTTAAAAAAACATTCTTCGTACTTTTGTCGGAAAAGTCAAAAAAGTACTTCGTATGAAAAACGACAAAATATTCCTTTCATATATTTTACTAAAAACTCACCGAAGGGTAAAATAGGATTTAAAAAATTGTAGGTGAATGGAAATAATATTACATATTGAGGAAACATGGATGTGTATGATAAAATACACCCCAGTAAATACCAAAGTATAAACAATCTCGGATAAAAATGAGATTGTGATATTTCCCTTACCTTAGGTCCGACTTGCTTTGTAAGTGTCCGAACCTCCTGTATAATGATTTAAATTATGTTATTGACTTATTCCAGAATCATATTCATTGTTTTTATATCATATATGGTCCACTTATGACTTTATATTACCCGTTCTTTTGTAAATACTTGTTAAAGTAGCGTTTTGGGTAAAATCGTCTCATTTGTCGTTCGTGTTTTTAACTTGTAATTATTAATATGATTACTTGGATCATGATTACTTATATCCATAATGTAAAACATGATTTATATATAATATATATTCAGAATATATATAATATATCGATAAATGGAATGAAATACACCGTTCATGGAGACGGTAGTCCGTACGTACGCATGAATGTTGTTTTCGTTTCCTTATTGAATTGAATGGAATTAAGTAGATGACATACATATAAATATACATAAATAAAGTATCATTATTATGTCATATATTTCATTAGTACTTATTATATATACTTTATAATCATTCATGAATGGTTAATCATTGAGAATGAATCTCATCGCGTCGTGGAGACGGTAGTCCGTACGTACTCACGAGCGTATGATATCGTTCCCATGGTCGTGGAATTGTGTTTAAGTGTATGTATACTATTTCAGTATCAATATCACTTTATAATAATCATATATAGTTACTCATTAAACCTTTATACCCATCCAATTAAGGTGGTGGCGGAAAATAGATTACACCACGGCGTGGAGACGGTATTCCGTACGTACGCACGCGCGGTGATTTCCTTTTTTCGTAGGATGGATAGAAGGTTAATTAGAGTTGTTTCATATTTATAATGACATATCAGTATATAATAAATACTGATGTTATTACTTTATCATGAAACAACTAAAGAAGACAAAGTTGAAGAAGAAAGAAATTGAAAAAGATCGGTAATGGATATTACCTCTTTTTGACGCGCCTTTTCTTAACCTCCACTTAAAGAACTAAGGATGGACTTTTAAGAAGACAAGGACCTCTAGGATGATACTAGGGAAGTGGAGAAGAGATTTTGGAAGGGTTTGGCCGAGCTTGAAAGCCCAAAGTTGTGTGAGGAAGAGAGGGAGGAGGTTCCCTTTTATAAGGGAGGAGAGGGGCACCTTTGGAATAACTAAAAATATTATTTTATTACAAAGTCAAGTTCGGTTTTAAATAGTTACAAATTGATTTATTTCTAGGATAAGGTGGGTATGGGTCTAAATTCTCTCATCCAATTGAATTTTGAAAAGTTTAGGTTATTATTTTAACCTTATCAATTAGATTTAACTCTAAGTTAAATAATTTAACTTTTACCGTGTCTTTTTGTATTCTTACACTATATGGTTAATAAACTTACCATAACAAGACAAACGAACCCCAAGTTGTTTATTATTAATATATATATCCTTATCTAAGTCATTTTGCACAACCTTAGATTTTTAGGAATTAAATAACAATTGATAATATAATATTTGTTTTAAAAACTAATTTATGTCAATTTTGACCCTATTTAGTACATGATTTTTATGAAATTCATAACATAATGATAAGTTAGAAACAAGTTACTTAAATCAACAATAACATGTCATATTAACCTATAAAATTAGTTTATGTCATAAACAGTCTCAAATTACATTTATTTGGGAATTTATAACATCAATTATGTTAATTTGTCTTAAAAAGGTAATTACTGCATCATTGTTGTGTCATAACTAAATTAAATTATTTAAAGTCTAAAAATTACAAATAAAATACAATTATGTAGGAAATCTTTTTATATTTCTAATGAATATTTATAGTCTAATTTGTCTTATGTATAACCCCATATTAAAAATGTTTTAGTAAATAAACTTTGATTTTAACTCTTTTATCTCTTCTTTGAATTAAATAATAATAAATGTCCTAATCTAATCCAAGTGGGCCTAAATGATAATATTTTACACTTAAGGTTGTTTTTGGTCGAGATACACTTTTCCAATAGAATTAGTACATGTGTTAGGGCAATATTAATATCATTCTTACCCTTAATTACCCTATTTACTTTTAACCGTGGTAAATAAAAGTAAAAAGTTACTATTCACCAAAAATTATTTTCATCTCATTGAACCACATTTTACTTACTGACATCAACTGTGTCTCTCGAATTTTTGAAATTCCATTCACAGAAGCGGTAAAATTATGTTTTATGAAAAATTCAGTTTTTACCATTTAGTAGTTTCACTATTCATCAAAAATTGATGTTTTTCAGAACAATGCCAAAATTTCATCCTAAGCTATATTTCATATTCCGAATTCAAAAATGAAGTCTGTTTTACAAAATTCATATCATAGAAGTTGCATTAATTAATTTTCTAATTAAATCCTGCTGTTAAAACAAATAGCGTGTTTTTAAGAAACAATATCTATCAAAAGATTGACACTTGTTTATATCTGGTTTAAATGTGAAATTACATCCAATGACCAACATTTTATTAAATTGTAAAAATATATTCTAAATATACTTTAAAACCACTCAAATTAATAATTTATCAGTATTAATTATTTCGATTGAAAAAGATGTTTTTAACTAAAATTTAGTAATTTTCACTATTCATCAAAATATGAAAGTTATCCGAAAAGTACCAAATTTCACCTTAGGCTAAATTCGATACTACGAATCCAAAAATGAAGTCCATTTTTAGAGCTAAAATTTCTAAAATTTTAAAAGGTGGTTATTACAATTCATAACGGCTAGTTATAATAATATTTTAATAGCATATCGTTGTTTAGTGAAACTCGGTGTTGCGTACTACACACGCTATCGAGGAAGGTCGCGATTGCGTGTAATGCAAGGCAAGTCAAGGATGCGTGTTGTGAAAGCTCCTATTGGTGTAATGTACAACACAAGAAATTAATAAAATTAAAAAGATTATTTTTCATAAAATTTCGGGGTGTTACATTCTACCCCCCTTAAAATGAATTTCGCCCTCGAAATTCGTCGGGGTTATAAATGGTTTACTATTAGAAAGTTTCTTTAATAGAAACCCACATTGTAAAAATGAATACCAAAACCAATATTTCAAAACAAAAGTATGAAACATAACGGTTACCCAAATAAACTAATCACTGGGTTTCCACATAGGTGAAAATATGGATATGGAAGAGAAATCTAACCATCATGTTCTGATGGAGAGTGGTAGAGAACATGGCTATGGAAAAGCCAGCAATCACAAAGCCATAAATTTGTGACGATCTAGGGTACCATCTGATTCATCGGATATAAGGGCACTAGGACAACATTTTTGGTTTTCAAGATCATTTCCCTAAAGTTGAAAATTTGAATTAGAATAAATACTTACTTTATTTTGGTACAATCTTACTGTTGTTCGTTCCTTGAACAATTTCCACTTCATCTCTTAAATAAATGAAGTTGAATTTGTTATTCGTGAAGCGTTAGCAGATCATGTGATAGAATGACGGGTCATTCCATCTGTCTTAAACAAAAGGTTCGCAAAAGTTATTAAATATACATAAGTCATTCTATAGTGAGATTAATCATATATGGTTCCTAAAATGGACTTATACTTCATATATCATACTGCTTAATATAATAAAACCGGTTTCTACTAAACATGGACTTCCTGTAGGCCAGTGGTAGGCGATAAAGGCCAGTCGTACTTCAGTTGTGGGTTCGATTCCCACAGCCTTGTCCGACGTGATGGGCTGTCGCCCATCCTACAGGTTGTCCATTTTCTAAAACTAAATTACTATAACATCCCATCAATAATATCGAAAAAAGAACTTCTATCCTTAAACAATACTAATTTAGGTCCAACATAATCCATTCTAGTCTTTAGGCTTATCCATAATACTACAGTCCATTGTCATAATATAGTGAAAATGATTACCAGAGATTTAATACTATCTTTGATCCCCATATATAATAAGATATGTCTTGTTGGTCACATTCCAAACATTCAAAGGCCTTAATCATGTATTCTCTTGAATACCCATTGAACCATAGTGAAAACTTGAATACAGTTAAAAGTTAACTCTTTCCACATACCAAAATCCAAAAAAATCTATATACTCAAACCATGATATAATCTTCGCCTTATATCAGTCATGAGCTCATGAATACAATCAAACACCTCATTATCTTATTATTCCTTCATTATGCGCATATCATCTACTTTCCAAAAAATATCTGTATAACGTTTCATGGTTACTAGTACCATTAATCATACACTTTAAAAACATAGGAAAGACAATAGTGTAACAATCCTTAGATTTCTCTTTATTCCATAGTACCATGAGATTACTTATACAACATTACACTTGATAAACATGTAATCATTCCACTACCTTCATAAACCATTGACCAAGCTTCAACAATTCTTTCATCTCATGTATCATTTGTTGTCTCTTCATCATCATCAACAGAAATATTTCCCATACGACCATACTGATTCTCTTAATGAGACGTTCCCTTAGGGAATTGGTTTGCATAATGCCCGTACATTCCACATTTAAAACATTTAACCATTGTTGATGTCGTAGAAATACCATTATCTTCATCCATGGTGTTAACTGAACCTTTTCCTTTGCACTTACTTGATTTCTGTCCTTCTTTTCCACACCCAAAGCATCTTCCAGTTCCTTTGAAACATTCTCCTTGATGCCTCTTCCCACATGATTTACATAGGGGAAATTGAACTTTCTTTCCTCTATGATCATCATGAAACTCCATCTTTCTCTTATTAGCCGAGTCAGGAAACTTACCAAATTTTACTTTATTGATCATATTATGAGATTTCTGATTCGGAAAAACAATGATTTTTGGACTTCCAAATCCTATTTCATTTGGTTGCTCATGAAGAATATCATTCCATTGTCCATCATATCCTCCATTATCATGAATCATCTTGTTTCCAGCCATTTTCTAAAACCCAAAAAGAATAGTGTGAGAGGAAAAAATCATGCTAGGGAAAACAACATAATAAAGGGGGAGTACCCTTAATATCTAACATCTTAGGTTAAATTCTAAGATCGTTACCGTAGTTCTAGGACTATATCCTATACGTATACTTATCCTTAGGGACATCCCTAGACATACCTTAGAAATATCTCTAGGGATCTCACTAACGTTTTTGCATCCTAGTTTCCAAAGATTGACTAAACCTTTGCTCTGATACCAACTGTAGAGACCCGAAGCCTGACGTACATGGACATTACATTACATTTTCGGAATACTTAGTACATAACAAAAAAACACACACACAAGGATCGTAATAG
The DNA here is from genome assembly GCA_963277665.1 of Viscum album. Classification (NCBI taxonomy): domain Eukaryota; kingdom Viridiplantae; phylum Streptophyta; class Magnoliopsida; order Santalales; family Viscaceae; genus Viscum; species Viscum album. Next base: position 1,381,239,236 of record OY728143.1, on the reverse strand, counting down.
TTTAGTGTCTTTGGAAACTCGGAACGTAATCTTCTAATCGTGGTGAAAGATCTTCAATATCTCCCATAAAGATCTTCCTTTTTATACCTAAAACCTTTCTTTATATCCTGGGGAAAAGAAAACATGAAAGGGTGAGCTCAAATGCTCAGTAAGGGTAAAAAAAATAAATATCAATCACATCGTATACACAAGCACATAACTTTTGGAAATCTTAACCTGCAAAAGAGATCATAATTTCATAACATGGGATAAATCATGGCAGTGAAATGTAGTCACAATAATCATAACATAAAACATGAAACTTTTTGTCATACACATAATCATAGAGAATCATTTCTTATTAGTCAAGACTCATTTCCAAGACTATCTTAGTGGAAAAAGTCCCTTTCTGAACCGAGTCACCCTCGTTCCAGTCCTGTTTCACTGAGCCGGTATAACCTACCGTTCCAGCCATGTCTATCTCATGAGATATAAAATCTTTACCCAATGCATTGGAGGGAGATATATGTCCCACCCATCTCTTAATGATACCATTCTTATGTGTGCCACAAAAAAATACACCATACATCATAGCACAACCCATGTAATAAAAATGGGATTCTTAAACAACATGATGTCATAAAACAATTCATATAAGATAAAGGAATTCATAAAAATATTTCCATCACAACATAATAAAATCCATTTAATAATAGGGATAAAAAAATATAACCCTTTATTATCTTATATGTAAAATAATTTTGATAAAATACTTGAACTCCATTCTTGAGGAAAATATCCATTCTTCTTCAAAAACGTTTTTTCCTTTCTTAACATGTCATACAACTTTAAACTAAAAGAATTTGATTAAAAATAAACTTGAAAACTTGTAAAGGAAACTTCTTGTAAATAATGTTTTAAAAATCCATTCATTCTGTATAAGTTAAAAAAAACATTCTTCGTACTTTTGTCGGAAAAGTCAAAAAAGTACTTCGTATGAAAAACGACAAAAGATTCATTTAATATCTTTTACTAAAAACACACCGAAGGGTAAAATAGGATTTAAACAATTGTAGGTGAATGGAAATAATATTACATATTGAGGAAACACGGATGTGGATGATAAAATACACCCCAGTAAATACCAAAGTATAAACAATCTCGGATAAAAATGAGATTGTAATATTTCCCTTACCTTAGGTATGACTTGCTTTGTAAGTGTCCGAACCTCCTGTATAATGATTTAAATAATGTTATTGACTTATTACAGAATCATATTCATTGTTGTTATATCATATATGGTCCACTTATGACTTTATATTACCCGTTCTTTTGTAAATTCTTGTTAAAGTAGCGTTTTGGGTAAAATCGTCTCATTTGTCGTTCGTGTTTTTAACTTGTAATTATTAATATGATTACTTGGATCATGATTACTTATATACAGAATGTAAAACATGATTTATATATAATATATATTCAGAATATATATATATATATATATATAATATATCGATAAATGGAATGAAATACACCATTCATGGAGACGGTTGTCCGTACGTACGCATGAACGCTGTTTTCGTTTCCTTAATGAATTGAATAGAATTAAGTAGATGACATACATATAAATATACATAAATAAAGTATCGTTATTATGTCATATATTTCATTAGTAATTATTATATATACTTTATAATCATTCATGAATGGATAATCATTGAGAATGAATCTCATCGCGTCGTGGAGACGGTAGTCCGTACGTACGCACGAGCGATGATATCGTTCCCATGGTCGTATAATTGTGTTGAAGTGTATGTATACTATTTAAGTATCAATATCACTTTATAATAATCATATATAGTTACTCATTACACCTTTATACCCATCCAATTAAGGTGGTGGCGGAAAATAGATTACACCACGGCGTGGAGACGGTATTCTGTACGTACGCACGCGCGATGATTTCCTTTTTCCGTAGGATGGATCGAAGGTTAATTAGAGTTGTTTCATATTTATAATAACATATCAGTATATAAGAAATACTGATGTTATTACTTTATCATGAAACAACTAAATAAGAAGAAGTTGAAGAAGAAATAAATTGAAAAAGATCGGTAATGGATATTACCTCTTTTTTACGTGCCTTTTCTTAACCTCCACTTAAAGAACTAAGGATGGTATTTGAAGAATCCCAGGACCTCTAGGATGATACTAGGGAAGTGGAGAAGATATTTTGGCAGGGTTTTGCCGAGCTTGAAAGCTCAAAGTTGTGTGAGGAAGAGAGGGAGGAGGTGCCCTTTTATAAGGGAGGAGAGGGGCACCTTTGGAATAACAAAAAATATTATTTTATTATAAAGTCAAGTTCGGTTTTAAATAGCTAAAAATTGATTTATTTCGAGGATAATGTGGGGATGTGTCTAAATACTCTCATCCAATAGGATTTAGACAAGTTTAGGTTATTATTTTAACCTTATCAATTTGATTTAACTCTAAGTTAAATAATTTAACTTTTACCGTGTCTTTTTGTTTTCTTACACTATATGGTTAATAAACATACTATAGAAGCCAAAAGAACCCCAAGTTGTTTATTATTAATATATATATCCTTATCTAAGTCATTTGGCCAAACCTTAGATTTTTAGGAATTAAATAACAATTGATAATATAATATTTGTTTTAAAAACAAATTTATGTCAATTTTGACACTATTTGGTACATGATTTTTATGAAATTCATAAAATAATTATAAGTTCGAAAAAAGTTACTTAAATCAACAATAACATGTCATATTAACCAAGAAAATTAGTTTAAGTCATAAAAAGTCTCAAATTACATTTATTTGGGCATTTATAGCATCAATTATGTTAATTTTTCTTAAAAAGGTAATTACTGCATCATTGTTGTGTCATAAATAAATTATATTATTTAAAGTCTAAAAATTAAAAATAAAATACAATTATGTAGGAAATCTTTTTATCTTTCTAATTAATATTTATAGTCGAATTTGTCTTATGTATAACCCCATATTAAAAATGTTTTAGTAAATAAACATTGATTTTAACTCTTTTATCTATTCTTTGAATTAAATAATAATAAATGTCCTAATCTAATCCAAGTGGGCCTAAATGATAATATTTTACACTTAAGGTTGTTTTTGGTCGAGATACACTTGTACAATAGAATTCGTACATGTGTTAGGGTAATATTAATATCATTCTTACCCTTAATTACCCTATTTACTTTTAACCGTGGTCAATAAAAGTAAAAAGTTACTATTCACCAAAAACTATTTTCATCTCATTGAACCACATTTATCTACTGACATCAACCGTGTCTCTCGGATTTTAGAAATTCCATTCACAGAAGCGGTAAAATTATGTTTTATGAAAAATTCAGTTTTTACCACTTAGTAGTTTCACTATTCATCAAAATTTGATGTTTTTCAGAACAATGCCAAAATTTCATCCTAAGCTATATTTCATATTCCGAATTCAAAAATGAAGTCTATTTTACCAAATTCATATCATAGAAGTTGCATTAATTAATTTTATAATTAAATCCCGCTGTTAAAACAAATAGCGTGTTTTTAAGAAACAATATCTATCAAAAGATTGACACTTGTTTATGTCTGATTTAAATGTGAAATTACATCCAATGACCAACATTGTATTAAATTGTGAAAATATATTCTAAATATACTTTAAAACCACTAAAATTAATAATTTATCAGTATTAATTATTTCGATTGAAAAAGATGTTTTTAACTAAAATTTAGTAATTTTCACTATTCATCAAAATATGAAAGTTATCCGAAAAGTACCAAAATTTCACCTTAGGCTAAATTCGATACTAAGAATCCAAAAATGAAGTCCATATTGAGAGATAAAATTTCTAAAATTTTAAAAGGTGGTTATTACTATTCATAACGGCTAGTTATAATAATATTTTAATAGCATATCGTTGTTTAGTGAAACTCGGTATTGCGTACTACACACGCTATCGAGGAAGGTCGCGATTGCGTGTAATGCAAGGCAAGTCAAGGATGCGTGTTGTGCAAGCTCCTTTTGGTGTAACGTACAACACAAGACATTAATAAAATTAAAAAGAATATTTTTCATAAAATTTCAGGGTGTTACACTCCCTTTTTAAAATAAACTAATCAACTTCAAACACTATATCTCAAAAATCCCAATTCTTTTTTTATAAATCATTCATGTCATCTTCATGAACCATAATGTTAAGTATTTGAAATTAGCGACAACCCAGTATATTTTAAAAATTTTCATTTAAAACATCACACACCCCTTGTTAAAATGAAACCAGTATTATATACACTTTCAAAAAATTCACATCCCTTTATAAAATTTAATCAAGTGAGTTGAGAAACACTTAACATGAAACCTAAGTCCATGAGAAGTGTTTAAATCATTTTAATGTTATTTAAAAACAAAAAAGGTATGTTGAACACATTTTCCAAACACTTTTTTAGTGTATTCCAATAACACCTCGTGGAGAGCACCGCTATTTCAAAATCTAGGAATGAATTTTGGAAGTTTCTCTTCTGTGTTCTTAACTATTTGTACCCATAACCAACCACATGACCATCATGGACAAAACTGTTCAAATCCTAACTCTTGATACATAAAAATATAATCCAGACTCATTACCTAGCTCTTTTATGGTTAAGATTTGTGTTTTCATCAATCTCCCATTAAGATCATAGAAGGATCACCCATGAACATTAAAATTCACATACTGAGCTACACAACCTAGGTTAGGTTTCATATAACGCCATGCCTATTTCAATGGTATTATCATTGATGTAAATTTGAGGTCAGTATTTCATCCCTATCTCATATAATTAAAATATCTTCTTAAAATCCTCCACCATCTCACATTGAGTCTTATCTTCTATCATACCATATCCAGACCATCAATATATAGAGTATAACTAGCCTATTTAATGTTAAGTGTTGTCACAATGGGTAGTGATTAAGAACCCACTCCAAACCAACCACTTTATTCCTAAAAAATCCTAACTCATTATTACTAAAAAATCCTAAAAGGATTTTTAAAACAGAATCAAAACCCAAATAAATCCAACATCAACACTAGTGACCACTAATAACTCACCTCATCCCATAGTCCAACCATGGACCAATTAGAGCATCAAGAATAAAAAAATAGGGCACTGAAAAATGAGATATAAGAGTGTCACACACTCCCGTCCACATGTTCATAGATTCGGTGTGAGCTAAAAAATCATTGTATGATCTCATTAGGAATTCCCATTGAATCCCTTTATAATATAGTTCATAAAGTTCTAGTTTTAACATAAGGTATAAAATATATTTTCATATGAATTATAAAACAAGTATAAAAACAATATAATTACATATTTTTAAACAACCACCGTTTTTATAATATAAAAACAAGGATGACTAAAAATTTGAATTAAAAATATTAAAAAATTGAAAGAGGGCCTTTAAAACCATATAAGACTTGTCAAATCACAATTTATCCCTCTATTTGAACTTTTTTTTCAAAACACTTTTTCATAAATAACCACAATTAAAATCCATTTTCTTAAAAATCATTTACCAAATAACCATTTTTTCCTTTTTAAATAAAACTTTATGTCCATTTAAACCAACCAATTAGAAAGTAAGAATTTACACACTTGAATTAAAATAATGATCATAAATAGGCACTAAAGAAACAAGGAAATGTAATCTAAAAAATAACCAAACGATGGTGATATATAATAAAAAAAACTAGTGGAATACAATCCATTAAATAAAATAAATCATCTGAAGTGTCATAATAATGATGTAACCATCTTGTAAAACTTCCTAAGACTCATTTATTTAGATCCTAAATTGGAGATGAAAAACTAAGGTCAATACTATTTAGCTTTTCATATCCAAGCAATCCTATAAAACTCAATAGGCTCTTTCATGATTAGGGTATCAAAAGAAACCTCGGTCCCTTCCAGTATATTCTAGGGACATTGAAACATCTCAAAAACACACTCAATCTAACTGGGTCCTTACATTAGGCAGTACACTCCACACTAGGGATTTAACTTATCTGGATCCCTACCAGTCACCAAGAAAACCCAGGACATTTAAATGGTGGAAGTGAGAAACCAATAAAATAATAGATCATCACATATTTATAATTCCCATAATTTTAAATTTAACCTCACCCAACCTCCTACACCCTCACAAGAAACATCCTCCTTCACATCCATTTATAAGATTCACAATAAGCTTAATAATATAAATAATTCCCAATGGGGTCATGATCCACATCAAGAACAATAAATGCATGGAGATAAAATTAGGGTCTCTCGTATTTATAAAATAACTTCCTTTGAATTACCAACTATGATATTACAAATGTGCTTGAGAAGCCAATCAATTTTCACCCAATTTGAGAACAACATTTCAAATTACATCCAAGAACCATTTATCAAAATGTACTAGAAATCCCATTTGTAAACCCAACCATTTTCTATATATAATGTTTTAAAATAGTATACCCTCTTTTTATTTAATTAAATATGTGATAAAAACCTTTTTATTAAGATTAAATATCCTTTTGAAAACATCTTAATCCACCATGATAATTAAGGGTCTCAAAACCATTTAAATATTTTGAATGCCAATTCCATTTGTTTAGAAAAAAACGACTTTAAAATATTTCATATTCACTTTAATGATAAAAAAATACGACCAAACTTTCAAAATATTTAAATTTAATTAAAAATCCACTCGGACTTTTAAAAAACACTTGGCATGTGACATAAGTCTATTAAAAGTCCTTAAACCGTTTTCAGGCCAATTGAAACCCAAAAAATTCATTACATAGGATTATAATTTCATAATAAATCATTTAAAAACATACAAGAAATTTAAAACATGTATTACAAGGGAATTCAAAAGAAACACCTACCTCGCTATAGAAAAATTGATGCTAAAACTTGTCGACATTAATGGAGAACAAATAAATTTGTCAAGTGACATACTACTCAATCCGTAACGAAAAGAAATGTCATCATTAAAAAGAAATTACACTATGATATAGTAGAATCACACTTCTAATCTATAGACAAGTCAAAAAAATCAATGGAAAATATGAAGAAGAACACCAACAAACATGAAATTTATTTAGTGCGCAAACAAAGACCACAAATGGACACGATTTTCAATGGGGATTTTAGCCTATAAAATTGAAAAAATATAATCAATATAAAACTATAATTACATGTGAATAAGAAGAAATGAATGAAAAATAGGATAAAACTCATCACAGAGGCGTGGTTCAGTGCGTGGCGGAGGTGCGTTCATAGAGGAGGATAGGCGTGCGACGGAGGAGTCCTTCGACGGAGTAGATGCACGCTACAGAGGAGAGGCACCAGCAGAGGAGATGCATGTGATGGAGGAGAGGTGCACGATGGAGGTGTGGCGCATGACAGAGGTGTGGTACATGGAAGAGGAGCGACGCCCGACGGTCTGGTTTGCGCATGGCATGTTTGTGGAATGTGGTGGATGAGAGGCACACAATGGAGGTATGGTTCAAGGTATAAGAGTGGTGCCATGATTGAATGAGTAGGAGGAGTAGGAGGAGGCTTGGCGGGGGAAATCAACTTCCGCGAGAGCTTGAGGGATGCGAGGAAGGAGGATAAAATTAGGGGTTTTTTATAAAACCCGGTGAACCTTTTATCAGAGCTTTTTTATCACTCATAAAGACCGATCATTATCAGTGCTAAAAAAGCACTGATAAAAAATATCTTCATCAGCACTAAAATATATAGAACTAACATAGATTCCTTTTATATGTTCATTTTTAGTGCTGATAAACATAGGCCTTTATCAGCGCTAAAAAATCACTGATAAAGATACAATGTTACTAAATTATTTTTATTATTATATGTATTTATAATATTATATATATGATATATATATATATATATTTATTTAAAAGTGTAACTATGTATATATATAATTAAAATTTGAATAATTATAAATTTATAAGAAATTTATTTCTTATATTTATAATCTTAGAAATATATATAATAAATGTATTAATTATATATATATTTATAAAATTATAGATATATATAACTATATTTCATCTAATTTTATAATTATATATATGAATATATATTTATTTTTAATTATAATTATAAATTAATATGTATTTATTTATTTAAATAATTATAAAATGATAATAAATTTATATTTATAAGAAATTCTATTTTATTAATATATTTTTTATAATTTTATAATTATTTAAAAAAATATTTATTTATTTATAATTATAACTTCTAAATAAATATATATTTATTTGTAATTTAAAATTGTAGTAAAAAAATATAAATTTTTAGTTGTAAGTATAAATATATATATATATATATAATTATAACAAATATATTTATAATTTTATAAATCTATATAATTAATATGTTTATTATAATTTTTTAATTATTTTAATACATCTAAATTTATTTAGAATTATATTTTAATTTTTGTATTTATTTATAAATATATTTATTTAATTATATATTTATAACTTTAAAAGTAGTATAACAAAAATATTTATTATAATTTTATAATTATTTACATATATATATTCAAAATAATTGTAACTAATTATAAATATATTTATAAATAAATAAATATATATATATATAATTGTAATATATGTATTTATTGCAATTTTATAATCATTTAAATATATATATATATATAGTTATAATTTTTGGATTGTAATATATATGTAAGTGTATATTAGATAGCACAATACAAGAGGGGGTGAATTGTAGGTTTAAAAACATTGTATTTAAACACTTAGGAATGAACTTAGTTTAAGGGGTCTTAAACTAATACAATTCACAACCAATACAAATGACTGTACAGGTCTTAGATCTGATGGATATGATATGTTGTAATACCACAAGTAATGAAAAACAATTGTATTCAAATTGAATACAATGATTAGAGTAATACAAATGTAAATGACTCTACCATAAAACCTATAGAATCTCTTAATACAATATGTAATGAATGAATTGTAATTGAAACAATTACAAAAGAAAAGAATATGAAAAGGAAGAGGAAGCAATACAATTCCCATTCTAATACAAATAGTAGTCGAAAAGTAAAGGTATTGCAGTTATTTTATCCCCAAGAGTAGGGTATCCTTTCACCTGTGATAAAGGTCTATCTTACCACCACCCTGGTAATCCCTCGAAACGATGATCGGCATGACTGTATTCATATCCCTAGTATCCCTCAATTAAGAAGGTCATCAAAGCCTCTCTATTTCAAACACTTGAAAGCCCTCGATATGATGATTGGAAGCACATCTTCCTATCCCCAGAATCCCTCGATGGTTATTACAATAATTGGACGCACAAAGAAAAAAACATATAGAAATAAAACAACATAGAACAAATTGTTTACGGCTTGTATCTTCAAGGCTCTCTCACAGAGAAAGATATAAGTCTCAATATCTCTCTCTATAACTTGATTGAAACAAAAGTTGAATTTTTTTTGATTTCTAGTTCAAATGACCTATTATTTATAGGCCTCTGGTTCCAATGGTTATATTTCCTCCAACAGACTTATTTCTCCGAAAAAATCAGAGGGGCTTAGACACCTGGCATTACAACAGTAAAAAAACAAAATACACGACATCATTTTTATTGGTATATATCTAACTCAATGACATTGTTTTAGTTAGAAAATAGTAAGTGCAAAGGTATGAATCAATGAGTATGAGAAAAATGGATATGGTATTGAAGTAAGACATGAGTACAATTTATTTCATCAGTACGATAAATAACTTGGTTACAATGTATATCGTTATTACGATGTATATCATGGTTACGATACATAACATGATTACGAATCTTAACATGGATAGGAATCATATTGTGGTTACAATTTATATCATGGTTAGGATTCTTAGCATGGTTACGATTCATGATATAGAATCTACATACGATGCATGATTACGATACAATACTTAACCTGGTTATGATACACATGGTTATGATAAAATACTTAACCTAGTAATGATGCATATGGTTATAATACAATACATGATGAAATGGTTATGATACATGTGATTATGATGCAATACATGATTTTGATACATGACTTGGTTATGATGCATGTTGTTACGATGCAATACATGATTACAATACATGATCTAGTTCTGATGTATGTTGTTACGATTCAAAACAAAATATGTTTTTACGATATATGTGATTTTAAATGTAAAAGCAGAAAATATGATAAGAAAACAACATATATGATTTTGATATAAACAAAATTTATGATTACGATATATGTTATTATGATTGTAAAACAACATATCTAGTTATTTTGAAAAACAACATACATGATAACCATAAAGAAATTTGTGATTTCCAAAACAAAAAGATCAATGGGAAAGTGAAACACATTTTAACTCAACAATATCCCCCTTATTTGAAAGAAACAAACAAAACAAACAATTAAGGATTTTTTCCCCTGAGTTTATTAAATCTTATGAAAGTAATAGTAAATATGACAAATTCCACCCTCAGTTTAAACAAATCCATAGGGATCATATTCTCATTAATTTTACATGTGACTTCTCCTCTATAATAAGGTATTCATCAAATTATTATTTTTAAAAGTATTCCCCCCTTTGTGATTTTCAAAAATAATAATGGAAAACCTTCATTTTCTACAAAGGGTTAGAGAAACAAAGTACGAAACAAAATTAATTACATGGAATGAATCAAGATTTTATATTAGAAAAATAGTTCTGGAAATCATTCATTACCCTTTTGTTTTTCCAAAATATTGAACATAGAGAGCTTCATCTTCTTGAAATATTTTTTTCCTCCATCAATTTATCAATGGATTCTTGTTGAAACTTCAACTTCACATTTTGTTCAACAATAATCATTTATTGTTTCAGGAGAATTTGTTTTGGAAGTTGATTCATTGCTTTATAATCTTTAATCCTAGCCTCGTGAGAATTGATATCATCCTATCTGAGTCTATAGGCCTTCTCTAGGATTACAACTCTATTTTATATCAAAAAAACTTTATTACATTCATTCTATAATTTTTTCCTTTATATTTTCATGCTCTTTAGAGGCTATTACTTTTGAGGAACAAGGTCTTTGAAAGACATCAAGCTTTTCATTCAAATTAGCAATCAATTTTTTGATAGAGAGAATTTTATATCATTTACCCAATTCAAAGATTCTTCTTTCTTATCCAAATAATTCTTAAGACTATCATCATCATTGTACAACAGCTTAATAACCTTATTACAAGACTGTTTGTACTCAGAACCACGTTCCTTGAAAATCTTGAAATTGGATTCAATATTTATAATCCTATCCATAAAAGTATTGATAGATTCTATTCTACCATTATAAGAATTTGAAAGGATTTATAACCTAGCATCAATATTTGGAATGAATGGTACCATATTTTCAAATCTATTCAAATCTTGTTCAATGTACTAAATTTCCTTCAAAGGGATTTTCCTTTCAGAATCTGTATCTTTAGTGTATTCTGGGAGATCACTAAAATGAGTTACAGTACTGATCAATTGAGCTATCTGATTCTGATTCTTATCAGATTATTCCTCTTCTTCTTATTTATCTTAAATCTAAATGACTTTCATGGAAGTAAACCTTTGAAAAACATTCTTGGAAGGCTTAAGATCAGAAGATGGATAAATAAATGATGGAAATTCTAAGGATTCTGTAGTATGACTTCTTTTGTTTGCATTTCCTTTCTCTCCCACTTATATTTCCTCTTGATCTTTTTCTCCTTCCCCTAGTTCTTTTTATTCTTCTTCTTCTTCTTCACATTATTGAATAAGAGATTTTGTAGCTAGTTTTTCATATGCTTGTTTTTATTTTTCTTTCTCTACTGAATCTGATTGAGTCTGAACCTGTGGCACCCTTATTAAAATTCCATTTTTTATTGATTATCTATTTTGAGAAGATTATCAATGTCAATATCTTGATCTTTTATCCTCTTCATCCACTTCTTCTTTTCTAATTCTTTTGAATCCTATTCTGATCTTATTTTTAGAGCCAGTTCTTCAGTTGGATCCAAACCAAATTGAAGATCCACTTTTTTCCTTTCTTCTTTCTTCTTCCTCCACTCAGAAGAAAACTCATCAGGTATATCTTTTTGTTTATTTGATTCCTTGGTAGTTGCAGTCTTAACTACCTTTCTTTTTCTTGAAGTTGTACTGAATGGATTAAAAGATTTTTCACTTCCTTAAACTACTTCATTTTCTTTCTCAGAATCTAGATCTTTCTCAAATGATTTCAATTCAGGATTTAATCATAACTTGAGCATCTTTATTGTATCCTTATTGGTTAAGGTCTCTTTGAAGGATGTCGGATCTCACTTGATTTAAACATTACACAAGCTCAATCATACATTTGTAAACATACTAATAATAGTGGGAAATATGATAAGATGAGATTTTATTGCACCATATTTGTGATTCATAATTTGGAAGAAAATGAATCCCATAGGGTTGAATTTTTACATATTCACCAAATAATCAATCACATATACATCTAAAACATTCAAAGTTTCCTTGTCATCCTTTCTCAGAAATAAAACCCCTTATATCTAGAGGTCTATAAGTTGATTATCTCTTGAAAAATTACTTACCTTTCTCTAGTCCTCATGAATCTCAAAAAGAGATTATTAATCCTTTCTCTTATCAAAAGTCTCATCAGATTCTGATAGTTTGTGAGAAGGAAATAGGGAAAAACCCTTTGATAGTACACCTAGAAATGTATATTCATGTTTTATGGAGGGGGTATACATATTATCATACATCATAAAAGAAATATTGAGACTTTTTTTATATCCATTTATTTATAAAATTGTAAAACCTCATCATGATACACAAAATACTTATCTGAATTCAATCTTTCAAAAAATAGATTCCTTGCCTTGGAAACTTATTATCCTTTTAAATGATGAATCAAAAGTCTCATAAAATTCCCAAGAGGATAACCTTTCACCTTGAAAGGTCATGTAAGACAATTACTTTGGAGAGAGTTTCCTTAGAGATGAAGCAGTTGACACAAATATGAAATACTATCTCAACCCTTGAAGATCTTCCTGGTTACAAAAGTTGAGTGGATCTCTGATTATGTAGGCTGAGGTACCTCTGATTATGAACCATGTTGAATATTTATATATTATCAGGTCTTGAAAGAAAAATACAGTATTTTTATGCAGGATTGGTTGGAAGGGGTTCTTTATTAAATAAATTGGCGTCCATGATTAGATTCATAAGATTCGATGTCCAAGAATGATTTCAAACTCGTGAAGTCTTCCTTATAAAATAATCTTATTCAAATTAAAATGGATTAGGAGTTAAAAGAATGAATTGAGAAACAACTATTTGAACAATGAAAATGTGGTTTTAGAAATTGTACAGGTTTAAATATCAAGATAGATATATTGGTTTCAATATATTGTTATTATGATAATAATATAAGCAAAAATTTAATACCGAAAAACACAAGAGATCGATAAGAATTCTAAAACTGATAAAATAAAATAAGTTGTTACTTATAATCAAGTGCCTATAGAGTAATAAAATACCAATAATCTAGTGTTTATGGAAATTAAAACTAATAAAAGTGAAACCGATTAAATTTAAAACTAATAAGTGAAACTGATAAAAGTAAAACTGATAAATACAAAAATGATAGATGAAAAACTATTAAATGAAAACCTGATAAATTGAAAATTGATAAATGAAAAACTAATATATGTAAAACAAAATAATGAAACAAATAAACATGTTAAACTAATAAAAGTAATGTTATTACAATGTTATATATAATCCACCTTTTAAAGGGAGTAACTTAATGTAAGGAGATGGTTTGAACAAGAAATATATTTCAATGATTACTTTACATTGATCATTCCTAGTTTCTGTTTAATGTTTTCAAATCTATCGAAAGATAGTGGTTTTGTGAAAATATCAGCAAATTTTACTTGTGTTCTGAAGAATTATTAAATGATATCTCCTTTTTATGTATGATCTCTAAGAAAGTGATGCCTAATATCTATGTGTTTTTCATATGAGTGATGTGAATGGTTTTTAATAAGAGAAATGGAACTAGTATTATCACATAGTATTTGAGTTTTAGAGAAACTCATTCAATAGTTAGTGAGTGTGTGTTTAATTAATAAAACGTGAGCACAACAACTTCTAGCTGCTACATATTCAGCTTCAGCAGTGGAAAGTACTATTCAGTGTTTCTTCTTGCATGACCAAGAAACTAATGAATCTCCTAAGAAATGAAATGTTTGGGATATACTTTTCATATCCATTCTACATCCACCAAAATCAGCATCAAAAAATATTTTCACAACAAAATCATTTCCAGGAGAATAGAATAATCTTAAATCTATGGTTCTCTTTAAGTAGGAAAAAATTATTTTCACTAATTTTAAATTATATTCCTTGGGATTTAATTTATATCTTGTATATAAGAATAGAGAAAACATTATTTATAAATGACTTTCTATTAAGTATACCAAACATCTTATCATACCTCTAAAAGATGTTTGATCTACTGGTTTCCCAGCTTCATCTCGATCAAGTGTATTTGTAGTTTAGATAGGAGTTATTATACTTTTATTGTTGTCATATCCATAGTTTTTTTAAGTAATTCTTTGATATACTAATGTTGGTATATATAGGTTCCTTCTGGTTTTTGTGAAATTTGAAATCCTAATAATAATGAGAACTCACCCATCATACACATTTCAAACTCATATGTCATTAGATTCACAAAGGAATTAGTTAGATATTTTTGAGTTGATATGAGTATAGTTTCATCAACTTATATTTTAGCAATAAAAATGTTTTTGTTTTAAATTTTTATAAAAATAGTTGGATATGAATTACCTTTTTCATAATTGTTTTGTAAAAGAAATCTTATAATTCTATCATAACAAGCACTAGGGTATTTTTTAAGGACATAGAAATCTTTAGTATGTTTGAAAACATTATTAGGATGTTTTGACCAACAAAACAAAGAGGTTTTTCTAAAAAAATCTTCTTGTACAAAACCAATAAGAAAATAACATTTTACATCCATTTGAAAAAGTTTAAAGTTAAAGAATTCTACAAAGGGTAATTGAATTTGAATAGATTCAAGTCTAGATACTATAGAATAGGTTTCTTCATTGTCTATTTACTCTTATTGATTATAGACTTTATTAAAAAGTCTTACTTTACTTCTTATGAAGACTCCATTTTCATCACATTTGCTTCTGAAACCCCATTTTACACCAATTTCAATTGTTTCCTTAGGTCTTTCAACCAAGGTCCAGACATGATTTTGTTCAAATTCATGTAGTTCATATTGCATTTCTTTAATCCAATACTAATCACCTAAGGCCTCATTCGAATCTTTAGGTTCAAATTGAGATAGACAATGAATATTTTCTATTTTATTTCTCAAGTAATTTCTAGTCCTTATGGGTTGATTTATGTCACCAATGATTTTATCACTAGGATGATTCCTAAGAAACAATTGATTTGGTTTTTGTAAAACCTATTCATCAACATAAGATAAAAATCCTTTGGGGGTAAATGTTTCAGAAACATTTTATTCAGTATTTCCCTTTTCAGAAGAGTTTTCAATCAAGGGTTGATAATCAGTTTGTCAAAACACATTTGTTGATGTAAGTAGGGATTGTTTAAAAACAAAGGGGGAAGTTTCATCAAATTTAACATGCATGATTTCCTCAATAGTACAAGAGTTTTTGTTAAAAACTCTGTAAGCCATAGAAGTAGTGGAATAACCTTGAAATATTCCTCCATTGGATTTTGGTGTAATCTTATTTGGATTCTCTATAGTATTCAATCTCAATACTTTGCATCCAAATATCTAGAGTAAGAAACATTAGGTTTTTGTCCATTCCACAATTCATAAGGTGTTTTATTAAGAAAAAGTCTAGTTAAACTTTGATTTATAGTATAACATACATTACTTACAACTTTATCCCAGAAATGATTAGTAATTGAGAATTCACTCAACATGGTTCTTGTCATTTCTTGAAGAGTACGATTTCTGCTTTCAACAACACCATTTTTCTGAGGGGTTCTTGGAGCATAGAATTTGTGAGTAATACCTTTCTTACAACAAAAAGATTCAAAATTAAAATTCTAAAATTCTCCACCGTTATCACTATAAATAGTTATCAGTGGTATGTTTTTCTCATTTTTAACATGGGAAATAAATGTTTTAAAATAGAAAATGGCTTCATATTTATTTTCTAGGAAATAGTCCCATGTAAATATGGTTTAGTGATAAAATAAAACAAATACATAGTACTTGTCTCCAATGCCTCTAGTTTTTGTAGGACAGAAAAGATCCATTTTCACTAACTATAATGAATTAAAAGTTAAAACATTATTAATTGATTTAAATCTAGTTTTATGTTTCTTGCCATATTTAAAAGGGTGATAAACTTTGGAATAATAAATTCTATGATCTAGTAGATCCTTAAAAAGTCTTTTCATCAAGACTTTACAAAGGTTGCTAAGGTTACAGTGTTCTAACCTTCTATATAATAACCAAAATTGGTCTTCCATTTCACTTTATCAAGGTAATTATTGGCTTCAAAAGTCTTCTATGTTATGGTTGTATACATTATCATTCAAATGATCATTCCCTGAGAATTATCTCTGAAGTTTAATCATCCACCTTTCATTTAAATTATCTTTTCAAAGAAATATTTGTTTCTAGTCATATGTCAAGAACAACCACTATCTATGTACCAAGTATTCTTGTTTTTTGGACAATTATTTTTTTTCTTTAAAGAAATAATTAGTTTTTCAGAACCCAAACATGTTTGGATCCAAAAATTTTAGATAAAATAATTTTAGGAATCCACACTTTTTTTACAGAATGAGATTTATGAAATCCTAAAGATTGGGTTTTATTAAGAGTAGAATTTCATTCCCAATATCGACCACATTGAAATTTAGTGCAGAATGGAGAACTCTGGGGAACAAAATAGTGAGACTAAAAATTGGGTTAGAATGAGTATAACCAGTTCCAGAACTATTCCTCAGATGAAGAATTTTAGAATAAAATTTTCAAATTCATTCCTTCTAGTAGTAAAATTGGGTAAATGTTTGTTATGATAAAAAATTTTAAATATAAGTCTAATGAATAAATTATCATTCTCAGAAGATTTTTTTTGGAATTGTTTGAGGTTTAAAAACATTTTTCTTTAAAACAAGCTGTTCAAAGTTTTTATAAATATTATCCTTCCTAGAATTTACTTCTATAAGGTTCTTTGAAATATTTTAAAAATCAAGAGTTTTCTTATCAAGATCTTTTGAAATATCTAATTCTTCTTTTGTAAGTATTGATAATCAATAATTTTCATTATCAATCTTTTTCTTGAGTATAGAATTCTCATTTTCAAGAAATTTGGAAAATATAGTCACTTCTTCAAAATAAGGTAAATTTCCCTCTACTGAAAAAGATTCTTCATCCTAATATTAAGAATATTTCTCATTAGGGTAATTGAAATTTAAAGATACATTTTTTTAGAGATTCATAATTTTGTACCTTAGCCATAATACCATGATTTTTAATAGGTAGTTTAGCTAAAAGTTCAATATTTTTTGGACCAAAATATTCATATTCTAAAGATTAGTCTAATGAAGCACCACTCTTTTCACTCGAAGTATCATTTTCATTAAAGGCCTTCTTAGTCTTTGACTTTTAATACTTTTTCTTGTTTCATTCGAAATGTTTCTCCTTCTTGTCTTTCCTTTTAATCAAAGGAAAATCTGATCTAATATAACCTTCTCTTTTACATTCATAACAAGTTACTTTTGAGTCTTTCTTGTTCTTCATATATTTCTTTTTGAATTTGTAGGGAAATTATTTCTTTCCAACAATATTGTTCATCCTTCAAGGAAGATTGGATAATGAATTATCTAAATGATCACTTTCACTATATTTTTATTTAACAACATATTTATTAGCTTTGGATATTATTACCCTTTCAGGTGTCTTGGATTTAGATTTAGTAGTAATAGGAACACTTCAATTAAAATTATTAATCTTATTAAACTTTTCATTTCATTTCATTATAATCTCATAATGAATAATAGTACCAAATAATTCATCAAGAGTGATTTGAGTAACTTTTCTATTCTCATCAATGGTTGTCCTTTTTTATTCCCACTCATATAGAATTATATCAATTATATTTTCCACAAGAACTTCATCATCAAGACCCTTTTCTCCCATATATTGAATAGTATTTACAATTTTTATAAATCTTTGTTGAATATTGCATACTAGTTCTCCACATGGATAAACAAAACAATGATATTCTGCTCGAATCATTTCCCATATTATTTCTATAAATTTTGAATGTACCAAAATGTGTGACTTCAAATTTCTACCAAAAAGAATTGGATACTTCACATAATGATATCTGACTATATATATTCATGTTCATAGAACACAACAAATTATTGTGTACCTTTTAATTCTGTTGATATTCATGTTTCTCTAGGTTGGTGAAGGTTCTCACTTCCTTGATTGGGATTTTGTAATCTTCAATGAGCATGAAAAATTCATCCACTCTAGTATTAATGAAATAAGTCTACATTAGATCTCTCCAAGAATCATAATAATTTCTATAAAAAATAAGTGGTTTAGTTGGGTTCAAATTGTTGATATATCCAAAATTAATTCCCACCATCTTATAAGACAATACTTTTCCACTCCACACGTTAGTGTAGTAAGCAGTTCTGAACAGAAATATTTGTAATATAAATACAAATGTCTTACAGAAAGAAATAAAGAAAATAAAACAAATCAGTTGAAACCTACTCTGATACCAATTTTTGGATCATAATATAAATGTAGGTGTATATTAGATTTCACAATACAGAAGGCGGGTGAATTGTCGGTTTAAAAACATTGTATTTAAACACTTAATTGTGAACTTAGTTTAAGTGGTCTTAAACTAATACAATTCACAACCAATACAAATGAACATACAGGTCTTGGATCTTATAGATATGATATTTTGTAATACCACAAGTAATGAAAAACCATTGTATTCAAATTGAATAAAATGATTAGTGTAATAAAAATGTAAATTATTCTACCATACAACATATATAATATCTCAATACAATAGGTAATTAATGAATTGTAATTGAAACAATTACAAAAGAAAATAATATGAATAGAAAGAGGAAAAAATACAATTCCCTTTATAATACAAATAGCATAAAAATGTAAAGGTATTACAATTCTTTTATCCCAAAGAGTTGGGTATCCTTTAACCTGGGATAACGGTATGTCTTACCACCACCCTAGTAGGCCCCTGATACGATGATCGGTATGACTGTTTTCCTATCCCTAGAATCCCTCGATTAAGAAGTTAATCAACAAATTTATCTTTCAAGCACTTGAAATCCCTCGATACGACGATCGGCAGTACGTCTACCTATCCCCAGAAGCCCTCAATCATTATCACAGTGATCAGATGCACAAATAAAAACAAAGCACTTATAGAAATAAAAGAACATGGAACAAGCTGTTCACATCTTTTATCTTTAAGTCTTTCACATGAATCAAGAGAGAATTTTACACTATCTCTCTCTAGAACATGATAGTAGAAAAGGTTTAAAAGGTTTTGTTTTCTAGTTTGAATGACCTCATATGTATAGGCCTTGGGTTCCAATGGTCATATTTCCTACAACAGTCATATTTCTCTAAATAAATCATATAGACTTGGACACGTAGCATTTCAACTGTCAAAACAAATAGAATACACAACATCATTATGATTGATATATAACCAACTCAATGACATCATTTTATTTTGAAAATAGTAAGTGCAAAGGTATGAAACAATGATTATGAGACACATGTATACGATATTGAAGTAAGACATGAGTACAATGTATTCCATGAGTATGATACATAAATTGGTTACAATGTATATCATTATTATGATACATATCATGGTTACGATACATAACATGGTTATGATGCTTAACATGGATAAGAATCATATCATGGTTACGGTTTTTATCATGGTTACGATTCTTAGCATGGTTACGATTCAAGATATATAATCTGGTTATGATGCATGATTACTATACAATACTTAACCTAGTTATGAAATACATTGTTATAATACAATACTTAACCCAGTTACGATGTACATGGTTATGATACAATACATGATGACCTGGTTATGATACATGTGGTTACGATGGAATACATGATTTTGATATAGGACCTGGTTACGATGCATGTGGTTACGATGTAATACATGATTACGATACATGACCTCATTACAATGCATGTGGATAAGATGCAAAACAAAATAATGTGATTATGATATATGTTATTCTGATTGTAAAACAACATTATATGGTAATAAAACAACATATATGATTTCGATATAAACATCATTCATGGTCAAGATATATGTTATTACAATTGTAAAACAACATATCTTGTTACGTTGTAAAACAACATACATGATTAATAAGAAGTAAATTTGGATTTTCAAAACAAAAAGATCAATGGGAGAGTCGAAACACATTTTGCTCAATAATAATTATAATTAAAAATAAATATATTTAAAAAGTAATTATATATAATTAAAATTTAATAATTATAAATATAATAATTATATTTATTATTTAAATATATTTAATGTAATTTTATAAGTTTTTTTAGAACATAATAGTATATATGGGTAACATGTATTAATCATATATACCTAGTAATAAAATATACATAATAAAAAATGAGTCATCAGTGGATATCATGAATAAAAAAATGGTTTAATGTATAAATGAACATTCATAATGATACATAACATATATGCATTCATAATGGATCAATATATTTATTTACCAAATTCTTTGAAAGTGCATATATATTTAATAATTATAATATAAATATATATATTTAAAAAGTATTTATATATATATTTATTATTAAAAAAATAAAGATAAAAAATATAACAAATATAATAAATATAATGAATCTAATAAATCTAATGAACTTAATGAATATAATAAATCTAATAAACCTAATTAATATACTTAATCTAATTAATATATTAATTACAAATAAATTAAAATAATAAATATATAATAAATTTAACAAATATAATGAATAAAATAAATCTAACAAATCTAATAAATATAATAAATATATTAATTATTTAATGAAATTTATTATAATGTTAAAATTATATATATATATATATATATTAAATTATAACCTTATAATCACTTTTTTAAAACATTATTTACAAATTTTAATTATTAAAAAAAATATTAATTATATAATTACGTTTTTTATTTAATTTTTAGAAATAAAAAATATTTTTTAATATAAATTTAATAATTTTAGATAAATAAATAAAATATTTTATTAAAACCATTTGTCAGTACTTTTTGATAGTACTGATAAAGCCCCCCCCCCACCCCCTTATCAGCACTTTCTACTTAGTGCTGTTAAAACCTAGTGCTTCCCTTGCCCCGTTCCATGGTAGTGAGATTTGGATTGTCGATAGAGGAACCAAATACTTGAAACCTTTAAAAAAAGAAATAGGATTAAATGATAATATAAATGTGTTTTTTAATATATAATGTTTTTCTCAAAATATTATATATTCTCTACTACATTAAAATAATCTAAATTAAATGCTTGACTACTCATACAGACATTGTCTCCTGTACATGATGATGTTACCAATCCCATATAAGAAAAAATTATAATAAAGGAAATACTTTGGAAATATATAAAGGTAATCTTACGATATACTTTCTCCATTTTACTAAAAAAATTATATAATTTAACATTGACTTAATGTTCATTATTCCTTACAGAGTTCATTTATTTTATAAGATTTATATCCAAGTGTCATGACATTCCAAGAAGTGTAACAATGTTGTCTCTGCTCAATCACAGAGTTAATCTTGATGTATGCATAGTAAAATAATTTTCCATATAATTAATTCATTATTTCATATTTATGTTTAATTTAATTATTTTTTGTATTACTCACATAATAATTTTTTTCTTATACATTTGGATTATTTTTTTACGAGTTGGGGTGCTTTTTCCATCTCTCTTTCCTTTCTACACCGAAACATCCACATACTTCTTCTCCCTCAAAACCACTTAACCCCTAAAGTGGTGCATTTATAACTTTCTTTCAAGTTTTCTTCACTACCTTTGCAGGAAGATAAATAATGTCGTGTCTTCTCAATTACAGAGGTATTCATGATGTTTTCATAGTAAAAAAATTATCCATAGAATTAATGTATTATTTCATATTTATGTTTAATTTATTTCATTTTATTATTACTTGCATAATAATGGTTTTCTTATATAGGTGGATTCTTTTGTTCGAGTTGGGTTGGTCTATCTATATTCCATTCCTTTCTATACTAAAAATTCAATAGAATTCTTCTCCCTCAAAACATTTTCTCCCCCATAGTGGGGAATTTATCACTTTATTTCAAGTTCCCTCCACTTCCTTTGCAGGAAGAGAAACGACGTTGCCTCTACTCAACTATAGAGGTAATATTAATGTTTTCATAGTAAAATTGTTTTCCATTGAATTAATGTATTTTTTCATATTTATTTTTAATTTATTTATTTTTAGTATTACTCACATAATAATTTTTTTCTATATAGGTGGATTATTTTTTTTGATTTTGTGTGGTATCTCCATCTTTAATGCCATTATGCACCAAAAATTCCACAAACATATTCTCCCTCAAACCTTTCACCACTAAATGGTGACATTTATCACTTTACATCAAGTTCCATCTGCTTCTCAATAATAGAGGTAATCTTTATATTTTTATAGTAAAATCATTTTCTATAAAATTAATGTTTTATTTCATATTTATGTTTAATTTATTTATTTTTAGTTTTACTCATTATAATTGTTTTCTTGTATAGGTGGATTCTTTTTTTCGGGTTGATGTGGTTTGTTCAAAACTGATCATGCAGTGTTGGACGTTTGACAAAGAAAGTCAATAGAAATTTTGGTAACATTGGTATTTTGTATTGTTCTGAGACTTTGTGACATGTATGAATCAGCTCACCTCAATTTGAAACCTATGTTATAAGTATGACTCCAAGAATGTCTTTACATTTAAAATTACCATTAGTTTTAGTGAAAAAGACAACTGAAAAACTCAAAACTAAGAAAACAATATTCATATTGTTTTTATTCTTTAATAAAAATATCTATAAATAATGTTTGATGTATAATAATTAGCCCCACCAAAATCTGATACATGATGTGCCCGATTTGACTCAATATGTCCATTATTAGTTTCAAATCAATATTTTTTTTAAAAATCATCACTCACGAAAAAGCTGAGCAAACATGCTATCATATTTTTGAAAATTTAGGGAATCAATTCATAAATCATTTGTGACATGTAGGAATCAGTTTCACATAAAACTAATACATGATGTGATCCGTATGATTCAAAGAATGTGTTTCAACATTAAAATGAAATTTTAGTAAAAAAGAAAAGTGGCATATTAAAAACTAAATAAACACAATAATGTTTATTTTATAATTTATAAAAATGATCCGTATGTCATTTGGTAATTGTACGAATCAGCCACACCTCAATCTGAAGAATGGTGTGATTGGTATGACTCTAACTGTGTCTTTATTTGAAATTGACCTAAATTTTAGTAAAATAGAAAATTGGTCTACTCAAAACCAAAAATACAAATTAAGATTTTTTTGATACTTTTGGAAGATGATAAATAAATGATCTGAGATGTGCATGAATCTTCCTCACCTCAATCTAACTCATGGTGTAACTAGTATGACTCCAAGTGTATGTTTTTATTTAAAATTGACATCAATCTTAGTAAAAAGGCCAACCAATCTACTCAAAACTGAGTAAACACATTCACATTGTTTAAATACTTTAGGAAAAAAATATAAGTCATTTTTTATGTGTATAATTTTGTCACACTTCAATCCTATAGACAATGTGATTGGTATGATTAAAAGTGTGTATTTCAATTTTAAAATGACAATTTAGTAGGAAAGACAAGTAACAAACTCAAAACTGAGAAAACACGTTCATATTGCCTTGAAACTTTAATAAAATGATCCATAAGTCATTTAGGATGTGTATAAATCATTTTCACCTCAATTCAACACACTGTGTGAGTAGTATGAATCAGAGTGCGTCTTTTTATTTAAAATTATCATAAATTTTAGTAAAATTTACAACTTTCCTACACAAAACTAATAAAACACAATTTTGATAGTTTAGATACTTTATGATAATGGTCCACAAGTCATTTTTGGAATATATTAGTTAGCCTCACATTAATTTGATAGACGATGTCCCTGATATAACTCAAAGTGTCTATTGTCAGTTTAAAATTAACATTTTAGTTCAATGGTTTCGCTTAGTAAAAATCGATCAAATTTGCTCATACTTTCTTGATAATTTAAGAAAACTATTTATAATTCATTATTAACATGTAAGAATATATTTCATGTCAAAACAACACATGATGTGATCCGAATGGGTCAAAAGTGTGTGTTTCCAGTTTAAAATGACATTTTAGTACAAAAGGAAAATGGTGTACTCAAAATAGTTCAAACACATTCATATTTTTTTGATACTTTAGGAAAATGATCCACAAGTCATTTGAGACATGTTGGAATTAGCCTCACCTCAATTTGATCCATGGTGTGAATGGTATGACTCTAATTGTGTCTTTTTATTTAAAATTGACACATATTTTAGTAAGATTAACACTTTATATTAATTTTTTTATATTATTAAAAACATAAAAATAATTATCTGAAACAGGTGCATTATTTTTCTTGATAATGGGTGCTTTATTTGGAAATTTCATAAGTCGGATCTAGATTATTAGATAAAAGAAAATTTATGTTTTTGAATGTATGAAATAATTTTTATTTATGTAATTGTATAAACCCATGTTCCAAATGTATATACTATAGTGTTTTTTTCTTGTGTTTGTGTTGTAAATTTCATTTCATTTAAATCCTATATTGGTACTTATTTTTGTTGATGTCTTTTGTGTTTTTGGTGTTGTGGTGTGTTGCTACATCATAGTGTGGTGGTGTTATAGTGTGCTGCTATAGCACACTATAGTGTGGCCCTTTATCAGCACCTTTAAAAGAGTTGAGAAATGAGACCATTAACGGTGATTTTAAAAGTTGTGATAAAATTTCATTTATCATTACTTTTATATGCATGGATAAATTTATACTTTATTGACACTTCTATAAGCACTGACAAATGGTTCCTTTAGTGGTTCTAAATTAAAGGACTTTTAAAGGTCCAATTTAGCATCTCTTTTTTAGCACAGATAAAGGATCCCTTTACCAGCACTAATAAAAGACCAAGGCTTTTAATCTAAATCCTATAGTCAACACTTTTCTATCACTGATAAAGGTCATTTCTAGCACTTTTAAAGGCCATTTTTGTAGTAGAAATACATGGCCCAATTTTGAGAGGAAATAGAATGACATCAGAAGAGAAGAGGAATGGGGAGATAAATGGTTGAGAAAAACGGAACTTAGCTGGAGAAATGAAGAAGGAATAATGGTTGGAGGGATTGAAGACTTAATAGAGGAATGGTATAAATTCTTGAAGATCCCCTCTAAGACTTTTCATATGATTAGGGAAGATAATATCCAAAATGGGTTGTATGTCATGAGTGGAAAATCCAATATTTTAAACTCTTAGGAAACTCACATGGTTTTGATGAATAGTTTACCATACTATGTGTTAAATTTACAACCAAAACTAGATAAATCTGGGGCCCCTTGTATGGTTTGTCTATAAGGTTTAGAAAATCATATGCTAGTTATGCTCACACTTTTTAAATTCCTTGAAGGATATGAATGGGTGGGTCTCATGGTTTACACTAATAGTACAAAAAACATGAGACATGGATGACAACCTCATTTCCTTCTATTTTTAGAAAAAATTACCATAAATCAAGAGAGAAAGATAAAAACTAATAAATTGAAAATAATAGAAAAGAGTGATGTATAAGTGTGATAATTATCCCCACTATAGCACTTTCTTCCCCTTAAAAGTTGTTGGAGTTTGATTAATTGACACAATCATCTTATACTAAATACTTGAAAGGGTAATTTGGAAAGAGAGAGAACATTGATAAATAAATTTATTGAATCATACAGAACTATTAAAATCAAAAAATCAAAACAATTCCCCAAATCCATAAATGTTACCTAATAATCACAAGTAAATAATCAAAGACTGAGACTCATTGTGGCCCTCCACACCATAAAAGTTCTATACATAATACAAGGATCAAAAAGGCTAATATATACGAAATAAATCACCAAAAATCACTAAATCATGATCAATGGGGGAAAAGGAATAATTATTCAAATGATATATCTATAATCAAACTAAAACAGATATGAATTTCTCTAAAAGAACACCTAATATCAAAGACTCAAAAAAACAAAATCATAGATTAACATACTAGGGGAAGTAAAGAAAAAGGAGGGAAGGAAAGAATATTTAAAATAGATTCTACAATATTACAATTTAGATCTGTATTGAAGTTGATAACTCTTAACTTTTCAATAATTTAATTTTTTGAATATTTCCCATCTAGACACAGTGATGATAGGTCTTCAGAATATTCAAACAAGATGGATTATAGCACCCAAACTGACTACACTGAATTCATACAATATATTGATTCTTTACCCAAGGAACAATATAGAAATAATATGATCCTTTCAAATCATTTTTATTCCTATTACTAAATTTTATATTGTTCTTTCTTCTTATAAGATAGAGAACTATCACTAATAATGAATGGAATACGGTCACCACCCATCTCAGGATAGCCCTGAGAAATAAACTCCACCACCAAATCTATGTTAAACACATCCTAAAATAAAATTGATTTATTTTAAAGCACTCTAAATTTGATGATATTAAGACCCTTATCAAAGTGATGGACTTTAAAGGATTCCTCAAATACCAAATCGGGGGAGAAAGGAAACAGCTTAATGAAATGTTCAACATAGTCCATCACCTTTATCTCTCCCTACGAGAGGTTTAAAAGTTCCGTCACTTTCTCCACCTTAATTTTTTCTAGGTAATTACCCAAAATGAACATGGTCTTATATAATTCACATGTCACATCATTCTGTATCTAAAGAAAAACAATGATCTCCCAATTTTCTAGACTCGGTCCTTCAAATAATTTTGATGTGGCCTTTACCCTTGAGGACTCAACAGTTTCCAATTAGTTAATAATTTAATTAACCATATACAACCAATCCCTAGTCTCTAAGGGACATTGGTCACCATAAAACACATTTGAATGCTGATAGGAGTTCAACACTACCATTGTATCTTAATTTTGAGTGGATCTAACCACTAGAATGACTATATCTGAAACTAAAGATACATTAATCAGAGGAAGAACCCACTACATCAATTTCCTATAGAAATTTGATAATTTTCCTAGATTCACGCTCTAAATAACATGAAACTTGAACTCAGTGAATCCATCCATCACAAATCTAAAAAATATCAATAAAAACAATTGAAAAATATAAAATAAAACTCACTATGTTAAAAAATCATATGAATATTTTATTTTTAAATAATTTCAATTTGATAAAGATCCCAAAACACAATCCATAAAGGCATACAGAAAATGAAAGCAAATCATCCTTTAAAAATATTTTTCCCCATTTATAAAACTGGTGAAAAATTAATTTCACAACTTTACCGCAAGTTGATATCCCAAATTAACTACTAGAGGACTTGAAATATTTATAAAAATTCATTTTTATCTCAAAACACATACAAATATTCATTATAAAACCAATCAATTTTGAAAAACACTCTATAAAGTGCATGGAACGTTTTCATGTACACCATAAAATACTATTTTTAAATTAAAATATCTTATAAAATCATCTTTTCATACCAAACCAACCTTTATAACTCACTTGTAAACCAAAAAAAATCAACCACAATCCAACCCAAGAATATAAATATATCTAAAAATATCTCTCAAATTTACTTGAAATAAATGATAAAATCCCATTAGAATAAATTTGAGATTAAAAGGATATCAAATGAAAAAATCAATATGGATGTAGAATTGTACATGGTTTGTCCACATGGTCTGGAAGACCATGATACAACCTTTATGGTTTTACCATAACCATGTGGGTGGTCTCCTCATAATTTTATGAACTTTGAAAACTAACTTTGTACCTTTGATTCTCTTTCCATTCCCACTCAAAAAAAATACCATGAAGACATCAAAATCCAATGATAATCCAAATAAACTCAAATATGATCAAGATACATCAAGATGAATTAGAAACAAATCTCAAATTCAAGTCTCAAATCCCAAAAATCCATAGAAACTCATGTTCAACCATTAAAGGTGGTGATCATGCACCTACCCGTGACCAACCTCTTATATTATGACAATAATAGTCTCTAGACTTCCCTAAAACACCCAAATAACAAAAGGGATATATTATACCATTTTTCATGAAATAACTCAGGATGCCCTTATTTGGGGTGATTTATTTGGACCATATTAAGGCTTGAAGTGTGTTCTCGATCCCCACAGGCTAGAAAATGGTATTTGAGAATTGAAGATACACTATTGGGAATAGTTGGGATTATTTTTTCCTAATAAATATACTTAAACCCACAACAGAATTCATACCGTGATTATGGAATGGTGATTCCATATGTTGTCCTTCCTTTTTAAATTAAATTAGATGTTTAAAATGAAAGGGAAACAAAACATTTCATAACTCAAAAATAAATAACTAAATCACTTTCAATATATGTCATAAAGGTACGTGAGAACTAAATAGAATCTATATAATACATAAAGCCTAAATCGAATGATATATATATGATACAATATAAATAAGGAAAACTCCAAATTCCAAATATATAACCTCATCATGACCCTAATATCAAAATCCAATACTTCCATAAAACCCACTCCATGAGCATCCCATGTGAAGCATACCGCCAGAAGAATATCCTCAAAACCAAAACCTAAAATTAAAAAGGCCACATGGTCTACAAACATTAAGTGGTATAAGTAGAGTGTGAGCATGACATCCTAATAAGATTTCATATATGAGTCCATGAATTTAATTTTTAAAAATAACCAATAAATATTAGTTTTAAATATAATAATTGAATTCTTTGTTTATAATTTTTAAGAAAACAACCTTATATTAAATCTTTAAATCCTTTTTTAACCTGAACAACTCTTTAAAACAATTCATTTTTCTTTTCATCAGAAAATCCATTAAAAATATAAATTCAAAAACCTTTTCCAAAATGAATTCGAAATTAATTTTTGAAACATTATAATAAAGAGATAAAAATAAACCATAACTATTATAAATAAATTCTTAATATTATTAAATAACTACTAAAATAAAGAACACTTTTTAATACATAATGAAATGGTATTAAATATGATCAGTTTATATTTTAATAAAATAATAAATGAAAATAAATAAATACATAATAGAGGTTCAAAAGTATGTAATGAAAAGTAAAGTATGTATCATCATGGAAAACTACTTAATTTCCAATCAGACTATCCTAGTTATACTCAGGTGGATCCATTATTCATTTTACCAATGAAATTACTAGACAATGA
This sequence comes from Viscum album, assembly GCA_963277665.1. Taxonomy (NCBI): domain Eukaryota; kingdom Viridiplantae; phylum Streptophyta; class Magnoliopsida; order Santalales; family Viscaceae; genus Viscum; species Viscum album. The sequence continues at coordinate 1,381,209,430 of OY728143.1, read as the reverse complement.
CCACCTAGTTTTCTATAACCTTACTCATTGTATCACTTCACATAGTTGAAGAATATCATATACTAGAGGATACTAGTTATTACATAAACATAGATAGTATAGTTATGATATCTCAATCTCCTACATAATACCTAGGGTTACCATGAAGTCAGCTACTCGAGGTTGGTAGCATTTATAATACATCCATCACATATCAATCACTTTACTTGATGTTAGTTCATGTGAATCGATGTAGCCACCTAAGTGGTGGGGTGAATTAGGTAGGATTACTTTTTAAAAAGTCTGTATATTTTAGAAATTTTACTCACTTATGTTCCCCTACCAGGTCTCAAACCTTCTTTATCTATTAAGATAATAATGTGTATATTTTTCTGGCCCAATGCACATATACCGTATGAAATACACAAAATCAAAGTAAAGATCAACACATGGTATTTTCCCATGTTTCACCACCAATGTTTATGAATATTACCTTATTGTGTTTCAGATCATCTATTATATATATTTTATACTAATAATATTATCATTAATTACATGTGGGGTAAACAATGATTATCATAAACTCATAGTTCATCATGCGGTATATAAAATCCAACTATGTTTTTCAGTTTCACTATATTACAAGGGTTATTATGTCTTCTAATAATAATAACAATATTTTTTTAACCTCTTGAAGTAGATATTAAATCTAATTAGAATGTCACTATGTCAATATGATATTATTTTCTTCCTCAACAAATCCATTGAATGTCTACAGATCATCAAGAATAATAACATGCAACATGATCCCTTCAAATAGACTAACTCCAAGATCATGTTTAGATTATAATAATTTGATTATCTCAAATCATTCATCAAGTTTCTCAACTTCAAAAAAAATAATATCAATAACTTCATGAATATCGGTCTTCCTTGATTCATATAATTCTTATTTCATTCTCACTATTTTTGTCTTCTATAATACTGAATATCATAGGTATTTTTCTTATTATTCTAATACTTAAACTAAATGAATTTTATTAATTTAATCAATTTGAATTATTCTTTATCTTATATAATACTTATAAGGTTTTTCTTCTATAGTTCAGTATCGAGTCATTCTTTATCTTCTCATAATGAGATCTTGGGTTATCATATATGAAATTTTTACTTATTTTCTGAGAGAGATAACTCCATTTTATCTCTTATTATTCGTTTTTATAATATCATATCATTGAATCTACTTTATATATATTTAATATAAGAAATATTCTATAATATATCTGCAGAAATCCTCTCACATTTTTCGAAAATTCATCACATTGGTTTGTCCCCATGATATCCTATAATTTTATTTAATGTATTCACCTGAATGTGATCCCATGATCATGAATATTCATTTTTCCTCAACTTATTATCTCTTCTAAAATTCCATGAATAACCTACATTAATTTCTTAACATTTTTTTCTATCTGAATAAGTCTCCACTTTATTCTACCTAAAAGATAGAGAAGCTTATTCAAAACTGTATTTAACAAATGTCTCCCAAATAAATCAATTATTGTATGAAAATCATATAGTAAAACATATTTTGTGGATTGGATTATCTCTTGATATAATGAGTTCATATAAAATTTTAGTTAGGCTTGATCTTGAATCATAAATTCTCAGATAAAATCTCAACATTATCTTCTAATCCTTAATCATAAATATAATCTTTCTCAATAATTTACCTTGAATCACAAATCCAATTATTATATTTAAAACACTTGTGAATAGTCCAATCCTAATCAAATTTTATTCCTTAGAATATTTCATTCATCTTTGATCACCAATATTGATTTTTGAAAATCACAAATTAATAGAACTTTTGTCTCATCGTTTTCTTCTAATTTAATCTTTTTCAATTCAAAGATTGAATTAGGGATTACCAAAGCATCATGATATTGTGATCATGAAGTAATAACATAAACATCATTAAATATTTTATTTATTATTCAGAGAATTATTTATATAAATAATTAAAAAATTATTATTGACAAAACACATTTTTCCTACTCTAAAAAACTCCCTTAATTTTATAATGGGACCAATCTTATGATATAAACACTTACAATTTCAAAGTAGGTATCACCCAAAATTTCATAAAGGCAATAACTCTTATAAATTTTTAAATTACTTTTATGAAGTAAATGTTTTTTAATTTCCCACAAATTGATGACTCATTTGAAGTCATAGATAACCCTTATAAAGTAAAAAAGTACGCTTTTGATGTCTTGGAGTTAATCTTATGAAGTGTTGAGTTACTCTTCCAAAGTCACCAATTACTCTTCTGAAGTGTCAGGTTACCCTTTAAAAGTTATTAAATACTCTTATTAAGTCTATAAATATTATTCTAAAGTTCATTATTTACACTTCTAAAGTCTTTCCTTTCCCAATTTTTAATATCAACTATAAGAGATGAATCCTATAATGTTATACTTATCCAAATATTCAAATGGAGCATAGAAATTATATAATTTCATTAAATAACTCTAGATCAACTTCAATTCAATTAATAACTTCTCAATAAAATCACAACACATCAAATGATTTTGGAAAATGTAGAAAAGTTTCCAAATTTATTTAAACAAATTTTCATAAGTCTTTTGACATATGAAATGCTTAAGTGGAGTATTTCAAGTGTCTATATTGTCTATTTAATTCCAACATCACTTCATCTTTTTCAAATCATCATACTATTAGGCCCAAGTTGTGTTTGGGTTGTATTTTTTATCAATCAATCAGTTTGTTAAAGAAAGAAAGGATGTTAAGAAAGATGATGAATGTGAATTAGGATTAAAAGTTTTTGAAAGAATGAAGTTTTGTGGGTGATAGATTTTTTGGAAATAGAAGAAATTTATTCTGAATTATAAAGTTTTCATGAAATATTGTATTGGCATCAAAATAATCATACTGGCCTTTGTTTTGAAAAGTAACAGATCCATGTTTTCTGAAGAATTAGATCAATTGTTTCAAAAGAATTGGACTTGACAAAGAATCTTACTCACTCTTTCCATCGTAATGAGGAAATGTCCTTTATCTATAATGATAGAATCGATCGCAAATGCAACAATTGTTTCGATATTTTGTTTTCAAAACAATTGTACTGTCCATTTTTTTTGAAAAGAATCGGACCCATGGTTTGTGTAAAATCGATCTCATGGAATTTTTTTATAAAATAATTGATCAGTTTCAGGGAGAATCAATTTCACAGGAGAATTTTTCATGTTGGAAATTATTGTTAATCAGTTTCACACTGGAACTGATGAGAAATAAGTTGATATTTTATTGAAGAATCAGAGTCTCTATGACTACGATTCAAAGAAATTATAATGATGAATTGTAGATTTGAATTTCATATATGTAATGAGTTTTATTGAGAACATGTGATTCAAGATTGATAGAATAAAGGGGAGTGAAAGAGATATGAACAATAGAAAATATCATATTTAGATTTATCATATTGTGATGGAAAATAGAAATAATTGGTACCGATTATTATTCAAAACAAATGTATCCATATTGAATAAGAAGAACCGATAAGAAGAGAAATATATAGTATCAATTTTTTTCCAAACAATTATATTCTTTTTGAAAGTAAGAAAATTGGGGATGATAAAAAGTGGTTTTGATGAAAGGTGGTGCCAATTGAAATGTGGTGCCGATTGAAAAGGTGGAACCGATTGAAAAGAGGTGTTGATAAAAGAGTAAGAGATAGTGCTGATTATTTTTTAAAATGATGGTATTTGTGTGAATGGGAAAGAATACTCATGGTACTAATAAAATATCATTTTTTTCATATTTTCTTGCATCATACTTGGGTGGATCATCACTCTCATATTGTTTTTTTTCATATTCAGGCATATCATCGTTTTCAGATTGTTTTGTTTCATATCTAGGAAAATCATCATTTTCAGATTATATTGTATTGTATCCAGATATATCATCATTTTCAGATTGTATTGTATTGTATCTAGGCAGGTCATCATTTTTATATTGTATCTGATCATACCCAGAAAATGATCGTTTCCAAGAAATGATCATACCCAGGAAATGATTATACCCAAGAAATGATTGTACCTAGAAATGATCGTAACAAGAAAATGATTTTACCCATGAAATAATTGTACATAAGATGAGGATCATTATTACATTTTAATATATCATACCATGTGACCATACATTGAATGATGGTATTTATAATGATCGTAACTAGAAATGATCGTAACCAGAAATGATATTATCCAAAAAGTATCATACTCAGGTTTGTTTTCAAATGACTTCATGAACTAGGGTAAGAGTTGGATTTCTCTTTGGTATATTTATATAAACTTTCAATGGGGGTCAAGTGCCACCATTTAATAAGAGAAGAAAAAGTTTTTATTTGAAGTTGATCAAGAGTTGTGTGAAGACCATAGATTACTAGAATGAATGGAAAGTTACTATACATTCCAATAGAAGTCACATAATGCTAAAATTGATCTTCAATGAATTAAAATTCAACAAGGTAGTCATGATTCAATCATTGGTGTTTGAAAGAAGTATTTTTTTCTCAAGTGGTTCAAGAGAAAATAAAAGAGAATAATGTTGCTGAATGATTTGTCGAGGGGTAGTTGAACATTCAAGTACAAGTTGTTGATTCAAATCGGTTATGAGAATCATATTCAGTAATCGACATGATCAATCGAACTCATTTGATTAGACCCATGTATTTTTGACAATTGAAATCAGTCTCAATAATTTAAATGGGATTATTAAGAAGAATAGGTGAATATTGTTGAAGTTTTGGGAATAATCAAGAAGCATTGACGAAGTCAAAATTGCTTCAAGATTTTAGGTGAAATTCAAATGTGGCTGAATTTTTGTGAGTGGGAAACATTTTGGGATTCCCATGTAAACTCATTTTGGGTCACCTCTAAAAGGAAGAGGTACTTTTTAATTTCAAAAAATGATCAATGTTCACAGCAAAGGAGAGAGAATATCTATGTTTTAGAGAGAGAATAAGAGGTGAATAGTATTTAACTTGACTTCTGTTTTAACATGTTCATCATATGAGGATGAATTTATCAGTTTCGAGTTTTCCTTACAAGGTATTTCCATATTGGGAATCTCGGGCTGAGGAAGAATCATACTGAGACTCTTTAACAGTCTTAGGTTTTGATGTGGGGCTGATTCTATTTGTATTTATTATTTCATAAATGTTTTTAAGTGGTGATGATTCTATTTGTATTGATTATTTCATACATGTTTTGATGTGGTGTCGATTCTATTTGTCTTTACTATTGTATGAAAGTATTAGAGTGGTGCCGATTATATTATATTATATTCAACTGAAAGAAAATTAGACTATGAAGAATCGGACTGGGAGCATTTTACTCAGGGTAATCTGATAGATTTTTTACAGTCTTGAGGTTCTCATCATTCTTCTAGGTAAGGAAAAGAAGAATTGTTTTACAATTGACTACATTTTGTGAATTGAAAAGAAGGGTAGTTAACATGAGTTGTTACAAAATAAATTATGTTTTACAATTGTGTTAGGAGGATGAACATGCATCGGATGGATTGTTTCATAGTGCTACATGATTGTAAGGGTATATCATACTCGTTCTAATCCATGGATTGTTTTCTTGGTGAATTGTATGGTATTAGATCATTTACAAACCATACCAAGGACCTAGTTATTCTTTCTGAATTGTGAATATTGTAAATCTTTGTGTTCCTACGGATGTGTATTGAGTTTGTTTTTAGCAGGAATTGAAATCTCAAATAGGAGGTGAAGTTCATTCTAATTGAAAAGAATCATAAAAGAAAAATAGTATCACCGACTCACCCCTCCCACTCTCTGTAATAAAATATATTGATATGGAAATTTAAAATCCAAATTATTTTCACCATATAATATCATATCCATGTTCCTAGATAACATTAGGATTTTTTTTACACAACATCATCCTCTTCAAACATTCATTTATAAATCATTTACTGGTTTCTCTATAAATATAACCATCTTTGTATTTTTTTAATTATATCTTCCCCAACTTCCCTAAAAAATATTGTAGAAAGATATTTTCCTAATCATTAGAACATGTCATTTTCATCCATGAATACCAACTCGAAAATCATTAGGTATTTGTATAGTTTCTACATAGAATCTTTATAACCATGCATTTCAAGATCATAGCTCCCCTCTTATTTTCACATTAAAGTATGGAAAAATATTCATCTCCTTTAATGAGTGGATTATTCTTCTATTACCCAAGTTCATCATACATTATTTTTTCTTCACATAACTACATTGACCGAAAAATACAACTTCAAATCCTAATTTCAATGTTATATGTATCTTCCTTATTGATAATAAATTAAAAGGCAAATATAAGGCAAATATTTTTATCCCACTTATCTTAAAGTAACATCTTCTCCCCGTTGTTTTCAATTTTTCTTTTTTCCTTTCCCTTTTTGAGGGAATTTTTCAATAATACAGGAAATGATGGTGTTTCCACAAGTATCTTAGAAATATACCAAAATTAATCAAATATGGGTCTATATGATCCATGCTTAGTTTTATATACAATATTGATTACTTTAGATGAAAAAAGTTCCTATATACTATCAAAAATACAATACCAACATAGAATTCACTTCTTAGGGGATATTTGATTTAATGTTTTAAACTTTTTTCACTTTCTTCTTATTAATTTCATGTAAACAATTTTTTATATGAAACTCTTAATTATTCGTTATTTATTTATGTTTCCTTCAACCATGTAATTTTGCTTATGTACTTTTAGTTTTATTAGTACCAAATTATTCTTTTCCCTGTATTATAATTTTATTTATATAAAATCATTTTATATCTTCTGATATATTTTTTATACGATATTCACTTTTCATCCTAATTCTTTCCTAGTTTAGTTCCATTTTATTTCCTACCATGTGTGATGATATCCCATATCTATATATAGAGAACAATATTTTTATTTGTTTCAATAGAGTGATATGGAATTTAATTTTTGAGTTTAAAAATAATATTCCATTGTTTATATTACACACTAATTATATTTTTTAATTGATGGTTCGAGAAATTAGGTGACATCCCATTATTCTCTATTTACTGATTACATCTTTATAATTATATTTTCCCCACTTAACTATATTTAGTATTTGGATTGATATAGTGAATTTTTAAATGTCTAGGGGATGTAAAATTTCACAAATACATCAGTAGGTCTATAATTTAATTATAATATGTGACCACTTTGAGATGGATGAAATTCCAATGTATAGTTGGCACAATTCCATAGGATGAAGTTGGTTGATTGATGCAAGATATCACTCACTCAATTTAATTAGTTTTTTATTAAAAAAATAATAAATTAATGATAAAGGATAAACAAAATTTCTAATGAAAATTCTGTGGACCAAATTTATTGTCATTAATTGCACATCTTATAGATCACATCCATATTTTCTTTTGAATAGTTTTTTGGTTTTTTTATTACAACTCACCTTAATATCCTTTAATTTAATAAAAATTTAAAAATAAAAACATAAAATATTAAAAACAAATACAAAAAAATTAAGAGTACATTATGATCAACAATAAGTGTTCCCAAATGAGAAATCCTTAAGGTCATCCTTTGTGCTACCCCCCATGTGTTTATAATTTTATAAAAAAAAATTGTGGCACTTCAACAAGGAAATTATCATTTCAATTTTTAGATCCATTTTTGGGCGTGAGATTCATTACCAATAGTATCTTCATTTTTTATTTATGTAAAAGTAAAAAAAACAAATATAAATTAAAAAAACTACTGATATTTTCCTCACTTTAACTACTTTGAATATATTGAATTGTACTTGATTATGGAGATATTTTTGAAGTATTATAATGGGAAATGGAAATTTAAATTGTAAAAAGGGGGTATTAAGCATGTGGTATAGATATTATTTCTATAATACATGGTAGTGTGTACATAATGGACTATTTAAACCCCTAAAACATATGAAAAATCAAAAAAAATATGGTATAGAGAGGGAAAATAAATTTTTTTAGAAAAAAAAACTAAGATACCTAATTACCAAGATTAACCAATATGAATACCACATTAAAATAAAATATAAAAAAATTATCTTAATTAAAAATTATAAGAATAATAAGAATTGTAAAAATAGGTAAGGAAGAGGAATAATTTGCTACAATGATCACTTTAATGAAAGAAGTTGTCAAAATTGAAATATTTATATGAGAAATTGAATGAGAAGAAGAAAGTAAAATTTAATTAATTGAAATATTTCCTTTTAAAGAGGTTAGTTATATATAAAATATGGAATCTTTATCAATTAACGAAATAGAATTACCTAGATGCAGAAAACTATATTTTAAATGTACCTCCCAAAAAAGAAAAAATATTTTGTATTTGGGTCTTTTACAGATGAATATCTATTGTATGATTTTTATTTCTAGTTTCTTCTTAAAGAAACTTCCCTAGGATAAGGATATTCAAGATAAATAATATGATGGGATTAACATAATTTTTAATTTTTTTATTCTAATTATAGTGAACAATGAATTGAATACACATACCTCATATTTTAATACTATAAAATAATATTTTATTATTATTTTATTTAAGGTTTAACATGTTCTTACAACATAGGAAATGAGTTTTAAAGAGAATTTGGATAACCCACTTCCCAATATACCCAGTTTTCCAAAAGTTTTACACAAATAATGTGTGTTATCATCTATAATTAAATAGGAAGAAAACTTTATTCTAAAATATTTTCAATAAATTTTGCCTCAAACTAATATTCCTATTAATACTTATTGTAAGTGATCAATTATCACTATTGAATATTTTTCTATGGGGTTTGGAAGAATAAAATGTCATAGAGGGGATAGATAAAATTGAGGGAGAGATTATTTCATGAAATATTTTGGGAGATAAATAACTATAGTAAAATTACTCTAATAATCATGTATAAAATAAAATATTTCTTAATCCACCAAGACATTTTACAAATGAACCAAAATTGTAATTTTCTTTCTTTTTCATCGGTGAGGAGACACATGAAGATGCGTGTTTTGAAAAAAGAATATAGGGGGATGAATTCGTTACTCTTAATCAATCAACACATTAAAAAATCATACATTCAAGAGGAAATGAAGATATAATAAAATAGGGGTTAATTTATTTTTTAAATTTAATTACTATAACTGTCTTATAGTAGAATGGAATATCACTTCATCCTAGGTGGATTTTGAATTTTTAGTTGAATAATGAATTCCCTTGGAGAATTCGTTTGGGTGAGAATCCACCAAATAGGAGCTATTGGACATTGGAAGTGTTGAAAAACTCAATGAGAGATAATATGAGCTCCAAATGATACTTGAGGAATATCTTAAGGAAGCTAATAAATATGAAGCAGATCCCACAAATTTTATCATTCAAGAAAAACTTGATGTGACAAATAATTCTTTGTTATTATTCCTCTTTTTTTGTTTTAAAATATTCTATAGGAAAGTGAATACAGTGATTCATATCATAAATGATAAACCTTTCATCTTATTAGGGATAAATCTCTATAACTATCCATCTATGTAAAATATAAATACACAAATCGTTGGGGGAGAACCTAATAATTCTTATCTTCTTTCTCTATATTTTGTTTTTAGTTAGTATATATATTAATATCTTTTTTGTTTATTTTTCTATACATGATATAAATTCAACAATAGCTTGTATATTCTCTAAAAACTATAATCTTCTAATGTATATCACTAAAATAAAATCTCAGGTAATTTGGTATTTCTTATTTTTAGTGTTTGTGTTGTTTTTTTAGTTTTTAATATATAGAAGTTGGTATAAAACACCATAGTGACACTTTAAAGATCATGTGGATCACCAAAACAATGGTTGTCCTAGCCAGATCAAAAAAACAATATGCCATATTTCTCATTAATAATCTTATAATTTCATTTATTTGGTTTTAACTAAACCAAAAAAATAATATGATTTTTACATAGATGTTAATGCCTTGGATAGGTGTGGGGGTAAGGTTGATTATTTTTCTTGGATTGATTTTCTTTTTTATTATCCTCTTTCTCTGAGGTATTTTAGTTTTTCTCATCTTGAACTAAAATTATGTATCACTAATTATTTTTTACACTTGAGCCACTTTGGGGAGATATCATTTAATTTAAAAACATGATTCTAAATGATTTTTGATATGTGAAAACTTCTCCTTAACATTGAATTTCAATCATTCTTATGAGTTTGAATAATTTTTTTAAACCATTCTCATTATTGAATATCCAAAAACATTTTCACCTTCTCATGAGGTACTCTAAACCAATTTCCATATCTTCTTTATAGTACTCCCTCCTAGTCTGGGTAAACATGGAAAGAGGTTGTGAATTTCATTTTAATTTTTTTTTATAATTTAAAACAACATTTTATGGAGTTAAAATGAATAAATAAATAAATAAAAATTATAATAGTTAATTGTAGTAGAAATATAAAATGAAAATAAAAACCACAAAATATTTATAAAGGAGTTTAGAAATAATTCATAAAGGGATCCCTATATCTCCTCCATTAAATATCCTTGACAGGTTTTAGTTTGAACCTTGATTTTTAATGGTTATAGAAATAAATCCAAACACTTTCATTTTAGAATTTTTATTAAGAAATATGATTACATGTTTAAGACCATTGGTTTTTAGTGGTTTTATTAAGAAACCCAATTACAAGGCCAGTATTTTAGTGGTTGTATAGAGAAACCCAAATCCTATACACTTTAATGTTACTATTCTCTAATACCCCTCACACGCAATGGTATCCCGCACCCAATAATAAGGGAAAAATAAGTGACTCATTATACGTAAGACCTTTGAATCATTTCTTAATCTTCTAGTAAGAATGAAATAAGAAAGATTGAGTGTAAGAGAGACCAGTGTACAAGAGAGATTGATAATGAGGAAAATAAAGCACAATGAGATTAAAAGTTATATTTAAGGTAACCATGGCCTTAAAATAACCCTTGGGGTATATTTATTTCCTCTAATAGATTTAGGAACATTTAAGAGGAAATGGGTGCTGAATAGAGCCTCTATGAATTGAATTAAGGTATGTGGGGTCCTCTATAAATGGTTATTTTTTTAGTCTATTTGGGTGAAATCAGATAGCTAGTTAGTGTCACTCGCAATCTAGTGGTACCCCACTAGGTATATTCTCGTGTCGACAGGTGGGAGGATAAAAAAATTTCCTTCACTCTCTTATTAAGCACTATATTTAATCTGATAGATTCATTAAAAATTATTTAAAATAAAAAATATTAAAATAAATTAAATGAAAATGTTGGAAACATAATTTGGTGTTTGTTAACATTAAAAACCTAAGAGAGTTTTATATACAAAAATCTATTTTCTTGAGTGAACTCATGTGATGATTAATCAACTAAAACTTGATGATTTTAACCTTTAGAGAATTTTTACAATGAAGTATTTCATTAATATGATTGAGTTAAATTCTATTAAATCCCCTAGTATCCCCATGAAATCCACCATAATATTAACCCTACATAATGCCTTTGTTTTTATGAACTACATTATAGGTTAAAAATATGTTACAAACTAATTTTATCCTAACCTACCATTACTCAAAATATTTTTAAGGTTATTTAATGAACTATTTTTTGTAAAGCCTTCACAAGTTTACTTTTGGAGGTATGAATTAGTGGGTAATGTGAGGGTAGTGTCATTAATCTGGGTCTCTTTAATGTTATGATCATGACTCAACCTACATTAGATTACATGTGTCAATCTATTCTCATAATGAATAATCGAAAATATAAATATGAAAATGAAATGTGTAAATAAAAAATATACACCCCAAGATAATTAATAATAAAAATAAAAATAAAAAAATCAAGAAAACAAGGTGAATCTTTATTTTTTAGATCCTATATAATAAAAATTACATAGTTGAGAATGTTTTGGATAGACTAGTATCTGGATGGGTGGACTCCTAGTAAGTTTCTCATGGTGTGTCTGAGTGAAGATAAATCACACTTAAAGAGCATGTGTTGTTCTATGGGGAAATTCATTAGTCTAGAAAGTAATACCTGAGGGAAATAGTATATGGTTACCATTGAATGGAATCGAAACTATCACAACTAGACCCACTAAGGCCCACCTGGTTGGTGGTAAGCTAATCATGAAAACCCTATGCCTACCTCCAAGGGACCCGTGGATGGTGACTGGCACCAAGTATTCATATCACATATAGGGATGCATTAGCCAATGTTACCTGTAGCCACGCACGCACCTCCAAGATCCTATAATGTTGAAATTAAAGTAAAAATGATACCAAATTCATGCATAAATCTATATACCATAATAATAGTATGATAAAGTACTATAAAGAATAAGGGTAAAATACAAGTCCACCAAAACAAGAAATAAAGTCTAACCTGCTCAGAAAGAGGGGACTACTGTCAAATGAAAGATTGGTTCAAACATTACTCTATCAAGTCCAAAACTATGCTCTTACTGGTTTTGGTCCTCCTAGGACACCAATAAAAAGTTATATCATCTACATAAGACATGACACATGTGGGAAGATCCCGTGAAGGGTTGAGTATAACAACACCCAATAGGACACTCTGAAATCACTAAACATAAAGCATCAAGAGTAGTAAGATCATTAATACACAGGTGTGTCAATCATGATATAAGACATAGTGATAATAACAAAACCATGGATATACTAATAATAGACTCCAATTATTAAATAGGTCTCAAGCATACTTCCATCCACAAGATTATGCTCAATTATTTAAGGTAGCACTCATTTAAGTGAATCCACTCTACGGTCCATTATGTCACTAATGACGCTCATCCAAGAATTCATGGTCATTGAGACTTTTCAAATAAGTACTCATTGGATCTCTAAGGATCTCAAAAACATAGATATGGTATTGTTCTGAAGACCATTAATAGACATCAAGAACCCTTCCTAGAACTCATAAAATATTGATACAGAAATATGAGATCACTCTCAGGATCCCTAAGGGGCAAAAAAAACCTAATATAGAATAACCCACTGATTAGGGGATCGCCACCCATGTAAGTTGGTCATGTAGATGCCAAAAAAAACACCTAGGGAAATAGTAGGATTGATAGAGGATCTTTCCTTGGTATCATGAAGGGATGGCTTGAAATCTATCTATGAATAGCCAGTATAAGGGATTATAATCCTATGATGAGGATATAATGTTGCATTGTACCCTCATTAGGATGGACCAAGGGAACACACTCAATTGACACTATTCTACACTGAAATTAATGAAGTGGAACCAACCAAACTCATACTAGTGATGAACTAAGAAGATAAATGGATCCAACCTGCCCTTCAAGGAGTACACAGAGTGTACCATAACAGTAAAAAATATGTTTCACTAATCCTTGAACTTTCCATGTATCATGATCACATGACATTCTTTTCCCAAAATACATGGAATGCCCCATATGGTTACACATCATGTAGATGTCCATCCAACACTTAGGGGATACTTTTCCATGCCTTTGTACATCGAGTGTTTCCTATGTACCTAAGTTCATGACCATGTACATGGTCATATCTGAGTACTAGGACATGCTCGTCTACTCTACTAGTGCCTTTGTGCCATGTTGTTTATTTTCCCATGTACCCTATGGGGTAAATACAAAGCTACCAGAACTAGGTCACAATATGTGTGACATGTTTCACATGACGTGTTATTTTGTTTCCCTGCGTATAAACCCTAGAATCTTATAAGAGGTACTAAATGGCCTATGTTCTTAAAATTACATGATTTTTTTTGTAGATAATTTATCAAAAACTATAAAAGTGCTTTATGTGTAAGCCTGCACCACTACCAAATTTGATTTTTCCATGGAATCTACTGATCATCATGCATCAATTTGATCATGCCTACCTCACTAATTCTAGTCAAATTCCATCGATCCAAACTAATTGGTAATTGGTTCTCATTGTTCCAGGAAAACATTCACTCAGCAAACTACAAATAGGAATCTCTAATATTGTATCGATCCTCCTATGATCACCCACCATCATCATCACACCTCAATCACTCCATCGATTGCTAACCCACTCCCATAATATCAATTCTTTACATTGATGAATAATGATTCAATGATAAAAAACCATGAGTTTTTAAAACCATCGGCCAAATAAAATTTTTGATGATGATCGTGTGAAGAAATGGGGGAGAAATACACAAATCAAAAAATTAGAAACAAACATTAGTCATTTTTTGGGTTGGATTTTATTAATTTCTATTATTATAATGAATGAAGAAAAAAATAAAAAAAAATTAATAATTTTCCCAAATCCCAGGAAGATAAAAATTATCCCACAAACATGAACACCCACAAATCAATCTATTGGTGGATGTGATTCATATTAATCTTGGGATAATAAAATTTTGAAAATAAACAAACAAAAATAAACACCCTACCTTGGTGTTGGACTCACCTGTTTTGATAATCTCAATTATGTTTAGATATGCTTTGATGATCCCAAATAATGTTTATCTATATATTAATTATACTTTCAAATTATGAAATCATGCTAATGACTTGATATGAATATCCAAATGATCATATAATATCATTGGAATATGTTACTCAATGTTTATTTATGATTATAAATGTTTAACAATGATTAATCTTGATACTAACTCAATCTAGAAATGATATTCATAGAACAGATACTTTATAAGCATTCAAGGTTTAGGGTCACTGATACAGACAGATCTACCAATAAACAAAGGTCACTAATAGACCATGTCTTCTATTATAAAAATAGTCACTAATACTTAGTCTACCATTACAGACAGATAGCCACTGATACATAGTCTACCAATAAAAAGTCACCAGTACTGCAGATACTGATAGAAGGAGCTACCGCTACACAAGCAGCTAGTAAAACATGTGAGCTTCTGATACAATCGATCTACCTATACAAGTGAGATAATGATATAAACGAGCTACTAATAAAAGTAGAAACCTCTACACAGAGTCACTGATACATAAAGCTACTGTTAAAGAGAATAACCTCTACTGATGCAAGACCTACCATTACAAGTCCACCGATATAAGTTCACTGATACAAAGAGCTTCCAATGGAAACAAGTCGCTATTTCTCTAAACTGTATTTCTGCTTATTTATTAGAAACGGTCATATTTGGTGATTTTAATGCAAGTGATGTTAATTAATGATGTTTTTTGAATGTTAGTAAATTTTACCTCGTACCTACAGAAGTAATCTTGCATTATGTCGTAAATTAATTAATTATGTTTGTTGGATGTCAGGGAACCGTACCTCTTACCTGCAAAAGTAATCATTCCTTATATTGAACAGCCGAATGATCTATAAAAGTAAGATCAAATCCACACATAAAAATTAGAGATGAAAAAAGAGATGTCGGTGGTAGAAAGAAGATTTTATACCAGAGAGCTTAAAATAAGCATTTTACTGGGAGTTTAAGGACATTGCATTGATACAAAGACTACTACAATAAACCCATACCTAGAATTCAATAAATAGAACCACGATACTTTGTGTTCCAGAAAAATTCCAGAGAATGAATAAAAATAACATATGCTCAATCGAAAAGGAGTCCAGAGATGCATTTCCATCACCTAGAGCTTTCCAAACTCATCTCAATCTTATTAGCTCTATTGTTATTTTTTTATTTACATTGTGAGAAGTGTGTGATCTTCTGTTTATCTCAAACACACACTATCTCCTAAGCATAACCGAAAGATATCTAAAATCCTCACTCAAAATTTCCAAACCTTCTTGTATACCACTGGGAATTGTGGTAGAGGTCAAGTGTGACCTGGATAGCCTGTGTGCTATTGTTATCGTTTTTCCCATGTCGAAATATGGTAGAGGACTTAGTACCTGGACAGTCTCAGTACTGTTGTTTACCCCGATCTAGGTTGTGTATCAAAGTTTTATATAAACTGTTTGATAGGACTATGTCTCAGCTTGAGACTGATGCTCTTGTTTAAAAGTGTTGTGCATCTTACTTCAGTTTAAACTATGTTCACATTTCCACTGTTAGTTACATTGAAATTCAAATATGTTTTAAAGTAACTCTGATAGTTGAACTAGCAAGTGTTTGTAATTTTCTCTAGCCAATAAGTTAGTTTCAAAAGCTAAATTAATCTTCAGATTAATTCAACTGAGAAATAATCAATATTTGATAAACTAATTGAACACTTACAATCTTTATGAATTCAATACGGTTTAACTTGTTTTTTAAATTGGGGGGTTTTAATAGTAATATTTTAATCATAAATTTTTAATTAGAACTCAATTCACCCCCTCTTGAGTATCCTTTGGGAAAACATTTGGTATCAGAGTGTTATGGATAAAAGTTTTCAAAACACTTTTTTTCAACTGTGATTCTAGTTGTATCTTAATGATCATAAATTTCTATTATTCATAAATTTTTTTCTCTTTAAATATATTTTCTAAAATCTAATTATGGATAATAGATTATAAGGTGCAGCTACCAACATGCCACCTTTCTTTATTGTTGTTAATTATGCCTAATGGAAATTCAAAATGAAAATTCATTTAGAAAGTATGGGATTTGACATTTGGACTGCTATAGAGTATGAGTACGAGATTCCAAAGACTGCTAGAACTACTTGGGATTATCCTACAAAATCTAATTACAATAATAATTGTAAAGCAAAGAATTCTCTTTACTTCTCACTTGGAGATGAAGAGTTTAACAAAATTTCTGGTTGTACAGTATCACATGAAATATGAGAAACTTTGGTTGTTTATCATGAAGGAACAACCAATGTGAAAGAGATGAGATTAAACAATTACACTATTAAATATGATAATTTTAAAATTATGCCTGATTAACCTATTTTGGACATGTATCTCAGGTTCAATGAAATTTTTATCACTAGGAGCTCACTGGGAAAAGTTGTTCCTGCAAAGAATAAAATCAAGAGAATACTCAGATGTCAACCAGAAAGATGGAGAGGCACATCAGTTTGAATAAGAGAATCGTGTGATATAAGTTCACTGCCTATTAAAGAGCGTATTGGTAAGTTGATGATGTATGAAGAAGAGATAAAGGAAAAAAAAGAGGAAGATGATGAACCAAAGAAGAAGTCAGTGGAATTTAAGTCTACTCCCTCAAAGACCAAGGACAAAGAGAAAGTTCACATACCTATCAAAAGCTCAACAAGTGGAGGTTCATATTGAAATAGTGACTAAGAGATGGCTCATATAGCCAGGAGATTCACGAAATTCTATAGGATGAAGAAATTTTTTAGAAAATCAAATTATATGTGTATATATGACCAATGAGTTAATTGGAAGATAGATTGGAAGAAAGGTGATAAAGATGATGAGATAGTCTGTTATGAATGTAAAAGGAAAGGAAATGTTAAGGCTGATTGTCCAAAATTCATGTTTATGAATAAATACGATTATAAGGAAAAAAATATAAGAAATCTATGAAGGCAACATGTTGTGCTTTAGAAGACAGAACAAGTGAGTATGAGGCTTCTGATTCTGAAAAGAATCATACCAACATGTGTTTCATGACTGAAACATCTAAGGTAACTAATTCCCCTATGCTGAATGATTACTATTCTGGGAATGAAAGTGATTCAAATAATGATGATAATATATCTAAAGTGGAATTATTTGAATACTGTAAAATGTTAGAAGATACCTGTAATTAGATGAAAGATAAGTACAAATCATTAAATAAACAGTATTCCTTGACTAGTACTGTAAAATATGATCTTAGTATAGAAAAGGAAAATAATGCTCAACTGTAAAAGGAGAATACTGAACAGAAAATTTCTAATAAGAAACTTAGAAAAGACTTAGTGAAGTTCATAAATAGAAAGAATAATCTAACTAAAATGATTGGAAAACATGTTGCACCAAATTATACTACTGGTTTAGGATACAAAACTAGACAGAGACAGTTTGTTAAGAATAAATTCATTCCAAAAACTTGATAGTTTGCTGCAAGTTCCAACTCTGTAAATTCTATAGCTTCATCTAGATATTCACATTCTACTAGACCAAACATAATACATTATTCAAAATATTTTGAACCTATTAACTATAGGAAACATGTTAGACAAATATGGGTTCCTAAATTTTTACTTGCTAACTTGTCTGGACCCAGGAAAATCTGGGTACCAAAATCATTTTCTGTTTAAACCTGTTTTGTAGGAGACATGCTTGAAGAATTCATGTAAGAAGATATGGTACTTGGATAGTGGATTTTAACGGCATACAACTTTAGACTACTCATGTTTTAATAGTTTAATCATGGTTTATGGAGGTAATGTCACCTTTGGTGATAATTCAAAAGGAAATATCATCGACTTGTGACAGATTGGTAACAATGATTCAATTTTAATTTCTAAAGTATTATTAGATGATGGAATAAAATACAACCTGTTAAGAATTTATCAGTTGTGTGATGATGGTTTCAATGTTAAATTTGAAAATGATGCTTGCAATGTATTTGATTCTAAAAATATTTTTGTATTTACTACTTTAAGAAATGAAAATATATATGTTGTAGATTTAAATTATTTAACCAAAAAAAGGTTACTTGTTTAAATTCCTTTCATAAAGAATATTCAATATGGAATGGAATATTAGGAAACTGAAATGTTCATTCACTTAGGAAAATGACTAAGAAAAATTTAGTTAGAGACCTACCAAAACATAAATTCCCAACAGAAAAAGTTTTTAATCCCTGTTAAAAGGGAAAGAAACATAAATATTCATTCAAATAAAAGAAATAAGTTTCAACTTCTCAAACACTCGAGTTGGTTCACATGGATTTGTTTTGACCATCTAGAATTTCTAGTTTAAATGGGAAGCACTATGTCTATGTTCAAGTAGATGACTATTCTAGATACACTTGGGTGTACTTTCTTACTCACAAAAGTGACGCTTGTTATTATTTCATTAAATACTCATAGTCTCTAGAACCTTAGTGGACTTAAGATTAATTCCCTGAGAAGTGAACATGGTCGTGAGTTTGAAAATCATGAATTTGAAACCTATTGCTCATATAATGGCTACAGTCACGATTTCTCTACCCCTAGGACACCTCAAAAGAATGTTGTAGTAGAAAAAAGGAATAGAACCCTTAAAGAAATTGCAAGAACTATGCTCAATGAGTATGACTTACCTGTTTACTTCTGGGTAGAAGTTGTAAATACAGCTTCTTATATTATAAATAGAGTCTCGATTAGACCCATTCTTATAAAGACCCCTTATAAACTATGGAATAATAGGAATCCAAAAGTTAGTTACTTTATAGTTTTTGGTTGAAATTTTTTTATTCTCAATAATGAAGATAATATTGACAAATTTGTGTCCAAAAGTGATGAGGGAATCTTTCTCGGTTACTCTATAACCAATAAATATTATAGAGTATTTAACAAAAGAAAGAAATGTGTGGAAAATCAGTACATGTCACATTTGATGAAACTGATCTGCATGAACATATGTCTTCTCCACAAAATCTTGTAGATGACATGTCTATTATGGACCTTAATGATAACAGCAGTGAACCTGCTCTAAAAACAAGTAATTATGGAAATTTTCTAGAACCTATTTCTGTTGGAACCTAAGCTACAGAAGAACCTGAATTGACTATTCTTACCTTGACCAAACCAACTATAATTCTAAAGAACTGTCCTTTAGATGTTGTTGTAGGGAATTTAGATAGAGGAACACAAACTAGAGATTCTATAAGAAATCAGGTTGAACATCAAGCCTTTCTTTCACAGTTATAACTTAAAAATATCAATATGCTCTCAGTGAAGAATTTTGAGTAATGGCTATGCAAGAAGAATTAAATCAATTTGAATGAAACAAAGTTTGGGAATTATTTAAAAGACCTAAGGACACATTGTCTATAGGCACTAAATTGGTTTTTACAAATAAAGTTGATGAATCTAGAAATATAGTTAGAAACAATGCTAGGTTAGTTGAACAAGGATATAGTCAAGAATAAGGAATAGACTATAAGGAAACCTTTTCCCTTGTAGCTAGGTTAGATGCTATTAGGATTCTACTTTCTTATTCTTCTCATCTGAATTTCATGTTATATCAAATGGATGTTAAAAGTGATTTTCTAAATGGTTTTATAATTGATGATGTTTTTGTTGAACAACCACCTGGATTTACTAATCCTCATTTTCCAAATCGAGTTTTTAAGCTTTCTATGATTTTGTATGGTTTAAAACAAGCTCCAAGAGCTTGGTATGATAAACTTAGTAATTTTCTTATTTCAAAAGGTTTTATTAAAGGGATTGTTGATCCAAATCTTTTTATCAAAAGGATTTCCAATGATGTTTGGATAGTAAAAATCTATGTTGATGATATTATTTTTAGATATTCTAAAAATGATTTGTGTATTGATTTTTCAAATAGAATGCAGAGTGAATTTTGAAATGAGTTTAATGGGAGAACTCAAATATTTTCGTGGATATTATGTTTTTCAAAATGAAAATGGTTTTTTTTAAATCAAAGTGAATATACCAAGGATCTTTTAAAATGTTGTGTTTTGGATAATAATAAGGAAAGTGATACACCTATGAGTACCACTTGTAAATTGGATGCAGTTGAAACTGGGAAACTAGTGGATCGAAACCACTATAGAGGTATGATTGGGAGTTTACATTATCTTACTAAAATTTGAACTGATATTATGTTTAGTGTTTGTATGTGTGCAAGATTTCAAGCTAATCCAAAAGAGTCAAACTTTATTGCTGCTAAAAGGATTTTCAAATATCTTAAACAAACTACTAATTTAGGATTTTTTTTATCCAAAAGGACAATTATTTTATTTAATAAGTTATTCAGATGTTGACTTTGCTGGTTGAATGTTAGATAGGAAGATCACTTCTGGTACATGTCATATTCTAGGTAAGTCCTTAGTATCTTGGTGTAGTAAAAAGAAGAATTTTGTTGCAATGTCTACTGCTGAAGCAGAATATATTGTTGTTGGTTGTTATTGTGCACAAATTCTGTAGATGAAACATACTTTATTAGACTATGGATACCAATTTAGGCATGTATCTATAAATTGTGATAACACTAGTGCAATCAATATCTCTAATAATCCTATATCTCACTCTAGGACGAAACAAATTGATGTAAGGAATCACTTTTTGAGGGATCATTATCAAAAGGGTGATATTACTCTTGAATTTATAGGCACTGAACATCAATTAGCTGAAATATTCACCAAGCCTTTAAGTTTAGAAAGGTTAAGATACATTACACATGAGTTAGGAATGATAAAAATTCCATAAACCTCACCGTTAGTGAAACCTCACCATTAGTGAAACCTCACCATTAGATAAACCTCACCGTTAGTGAAACCTCACTAATAGTAGAAACCACACTAACAGTAGAAACCTCACTGACAGTAGAAACCTCACCCTTAGTAGAAACCTCACCATTAGTGGAAATATCACTAATAGAGAAACCTCACCGATAGAGAAACCTCGCAATTAGAGAAACCTCACCAATAGAGAAATCTCACCATTAGAGAAAACTCACTATAAGAGAGACCTCACCGTTAAGATTCTCACCGATAGTTGTCAACGATATGTTTTGGGCTGTCGGAATTTTGTGTTTTTAATGGAA
Organism: Viscum album; assembly: GCA_963277665.1. Taxonomy (NCBI): domain Eukaryota; kingdom Viridiplantae; phylum Streptophyta; class Magnoliopsida; order Santalales; family Viscaceae; genus Viscum; species Viscum album. The sequence goes on along the minus strand of OY728143.1, from coordinate 1,381,187,666 downwards.
TCCTTTATTATTTTTCATGTATTTCTTTTTATTACATCTCGATTCCTAAATGATAAAAATTAAGTCTAAGTCACATTTCAATCTGCCGCGAACTCTCTTCACATAAAACCATAACTCTCAAACTCCCAAATTTCTTGCGAACCAAAATTTCTTCAATTCAGAAATGGAAAGCGTGAAAAGGATGGTAGTTAGAGATGAAGGTATTTCCCCAAGTGCAAAGAGGCAGAAAGAAGGATCTGAAGACAATGGTAGTGGAACAAGTCATGAGAAGAGTGTAGTGAACCCGCACTTACTGAATAGAAATATTGTAATTGAGAAAGAACTCTAGGAATAATGGCTCCTACCTAGAAAATATTTGATTTTAAGGATATTGGTGGAACAAGGGTGGATTGAATGTTTTGCGAATAACAACGGTCATTATTATTCAAAACTGGTAAATTAATTCTATGAGTTTGTTCATTTGGAGAAATCTGAAGGTGAGAACAGAATGGTATCAGTAGTGAATGACAAGAAAATATCTTGTTCTTCCATTGAATGGGCTAAGTGCTTGAAAGTTCCACACGAGGGTGAGTTTGGATGTTCCAAAAAGTCAATACCTCCCACTAGTGACATTTTTTAGTATGAAACTGCTTTAGAAGAGCTCACTGAAGATGACACACCAAGAAAAGTATTTGTTACAGAAATGGATGGAGAAAACTGATTGTTGTTCAAATTTATCCAGCATGCATTATGTCCAAGAAGAGGGGATTTTGTAAACCTTAGATTCCAAGATATATTCTTGTTGTATCTACTAAGACATAGTGTCAAAGTGAATTTTTGTAGGATTTAGATGATTCAAATCAAATATATGACCAGGAAAAAGTCAAAAACAAATGATCTATTCTTTGTAAAGCTGGTTTCTTTGATTATCAAGGTAAAGGGTGTGGATGAGTCCCAGGATGAGATGGTGGTTGTAAGAGACAACTTTTTTGTAACAAAAATAGTTTGTTAGTACATAAAGATTAATGGGAACCCATAGAAAAGGGAATCGTTAAATTATGGTGAGAAAGTTTATGATAAATTTAACCATGTTGAGCATCCCAATTGGCCAATAGATAGGAGTGATCCAGGTCTAGGACCTGATGAGGAGGAACCTCAATATTGTGATGATAATGCTGAGGAGGATACCTCTATAGAAGATGGAGGGGATCCTGATCTGCCTCCAAGACTAGCTGCTAAAAAGGTATCATATGGAAAGTAAAGTCCACTTGTGAACCTACCTAGAAAGGAAGAAGTTTTGGGAGAGGCTGTTGAAGGAACCTATGTAGATGAGGGAGACCTTCCTAAATCAGATTATGAGGAGACTGATCCAGATTTTAGTAGTAGTGATGATGAATAGGAAAATTATCTAAAAATTTAAGTACATGTTTGAGTCGCAGTCCTCTGATTCAGAGCTCTATAATGCCCGTTGAGGAGGTTTCTTAAGTGGACAGACCAGTACCTATTACTAACATACCCCAGCCTATGCCACTTAACATGGATATAAATATGGTTGTAGATGAGTCCTTTGAGGAGGAGATGGTTGTAGTTGGTGCAGAAGAGGAGGAAGCTCCACTTGAGGAGGAGCAATCTTCCAAATATGGCTCTATCTCAGTTATTCATGAGGTAGAAGCTTTGTCATAAGATCCAAGATTTGTGGTGCTTGGAATTGATTATTCAGGATCTAATGAAGATCAACCCAAAGAAAAATTTGTATCTTTAGCTGATATTTTTCTTGAAAATCATACAACTAAGGATAATCTTGATTCTTTAAAGGCCGAGTTAAAAGATACTCTGACTGAATCTATTTTATAATTAAAACGTTTCTTTGTTGATGAGATGGTAAAAATGGAAAAATCATTGAAATTCACTCTTGAAAGAGCTATGTCAAGTGATATGACAGATATGATGAATGAAGTGAAAGTATGTCAGAATCATATTAGGATTTTGACAGAGCCTGTTGATGCTTTGAAGCAATTTGTTGCTTTATTTGATACCTTTTTTAATGCCCAAGCTCAAGTTGATGCTGACAATAATTACATAAAAAATTGTAGTGAAACCTTTTGTGGATGTTTTTGAGAGTTTTAAATAGACCATAAAAGAGAATTTCATTACTAAAGATTTAGTTGTGAAGAAAATAATAAGTAATTTGACCCAATCCTTCAAATAAACAATAGATTTTACTTTAAAACCTCTTGGTACCTCCAAAGATTTAGTTTATGTTGAACATTTTAGATCTAGGCTGAAAGAAGAACTTGTTCAAGTTAGTTATAGTAGCTCATATGACTCTCAGGTGATATCTACCACAAGGGATATCAGATAGATCATTCAGGACTATATGAGAGATTCTACTACTGCCCATAAATAAATCAAAGACAAGATTGATCATTATTTCCAGAAGGTTTATACCAAGCATTTGCTAAAAAATCATTTCAATATTCTTTTAGAAAACTTGAAACTGCCCCCAGTCACTCAAGCTTTCAGAGATCAGGCCTGTAAGCTCAGGGAGTTGACTTATACTTTAGAAAGGTTTATGGAGAAAAAGGATGATTTTATCTCTATTATGAAGAGAGGAGTATGAATCATCATCGATTTTTGGAACCTATTACTGCCCTTTCTGCAAGTGGACAGTACACCTATTATTGTACCTCCAGCCCTGCCTGCCTCTGGTCAGTCTGCTTCCGCACCTTAGTTGACTTCAGATCAAGCTATCAAAAGTCTTACTCCTATGATCACATAGAGGATTACCCATTACAGTACAGATAGTGCTTCAGTAGCCCAACCACCTTTTATCGTCACTAGTGTTCCTAAGCCTTCACCTATGCCTTCCAATCCTGAATCCCCTTCTGATCCCAAAGGCGAATGAAAATTACATATTGGGGAGGTGGATTGATTAGTGGCTAGGACATTTGATAGGGATCACTTGTCTTCCTTTTGTATCATTTCAGTATTTCTATGTATTTTTATATGAATTAATACTTACACGGTCTCCATCTCTTTTACTTTATGTAGTTTCTCTGTTCATTTTTTGTTTACTCGTTCTTTTTGCTAATCACAAAGGGGGAGAAATAATTATATAGAGAAGTGTGGGGAAGAATAGTATGGATAAGGATAAGGATAATGAGTCTCAGATAAATAATGAGTCTTTTTTATATAATTCTACCTATAATACATTTACCTTCTATTCTATATTCTCTGTTTCATTTGAAATATTTCATTTATGGTTTCAAGGAATGATATTTTTACAGCAATTGAAAATGTCATTGAACACACTGATAAGTAAGAACAAATGTATTTTATACTAATACATTAATAATTATTTTAGATTATAATGCCATAATATATGATTATCAAAAAGGGGGAGATTGTTGGACTTGCCTGTTTTGATAATCTCAATTACGTTTAGATATGTTTTAATGATCCCAAATAATGTCTATCTATATATTAATTATACTTTCAAATTATGACATCATGATAATGAGTTGATATGAATATCAAAATGATACTCAGTGTTTATTTAAGATTATAAATGTTTAACAATGATTAATCGTGATATTAACTCAATATGGAAATGATATGCATAGAACATATACTTTATAAGCATTCAAGGTTTAGGGTCACTGATACAGACAGAGCTACCAATAAACAAAGGTCACTAATAGACCAAGTATTATGTTATAAAAAGTCACCAATACATAGTCTACCATTAAAAAATGATATCCACTAATACATAGTCTACCGATACAAAGTCACCAGTACTGCAGCTACTGATAGAAGGAGATACCGCTACACAAGCAGCTACAGACACAAGCGAGCTACCGATACAAGGGAGCTACCAATACAAGCGAGCTACTGATATAAGCGAGCTATCAATAAAAGGATCAATCGCTACACAAAGTCATTAATACATTAATCTATTATTACAGAGAATAACAGCTACCGATGCAAGACCTACCATTACAATTACACCTCTACAAGTTCACTGATACAAAGAGCTATTGATGGAAACCAGTCGCTGTTTTTAAAAACTCTATTTCTATTTGATTATTATCAATGGTCATATTTGGTGATTTTAATGCAATCGATATTAATTAATGATGTTTTTTGGATGTTAGGAAACCATACCATGTACCTTCATAAGTAATCATTCCTTATGTCAGAAATTAATTAATGATATTTGTTGGATATCAGGGAATCGTACCTCGTACCTGCAGATGTAATCATGCCTTATGTCGAACCGCCACATGAGCTATAAAAGGAAGATCAAAGTCATGCATAAAAAGCAGAGATTAAATAAGAGACATTGGTGTTATAAAAAGGATTTGATACATGAGAGATTAAAATAAAAATTGAACTGGGATTTGAAGGACAATGTCACGCTACAAAGACTACTGCAATACACCCATAACTGGAAGTCAAGAAACAGAACCACGATACTCTGTGTTCTAGACAAATTTTAGAGAAGGACTCAAAACCACATCTTGCCAAACCAAATGGAGTCCATAGATGCATTGCCATCACATAGGTCATTCCAAACTCATCTCAATCTTATTATCTCTATTGTGATTTGTTTATTTACATTTCAAGCAGTGTGTGTGCTTCTGTTTATCTTAAACACACACAGTCTCCTAAGCATAACTAAAGGATATCTAAAATCCTCACTCAAACATTCCAAACCATCTTGTATCCCATTGTGAATTGTGGTAGAGGCCATGTGTGACTTGGATAGCCTATGTGCTATTGTAGTACTTTTTCCCACGTAGAACTGCGGTAGAGGTATTAGTACCTGGACAGTCTCAGTAATGTTGTTTACCCCGATCCAGGGTGTGGATCAAAGTTTTATATAAACTATTTGAGAGGACTATGTCTCAACTTCATATTGAACATCTTGGTTATAAGTATTGTGCATTTTATTTCAGTTTAAACTCTGTTCACTTTTCCACTGCTAATTACTTTGAAATTCAAATCTGTTTTAAAATAACTCAGATAGTTAAACTAGAAAGTGTTTGTAATTTTTTCTAGCCAGTAAGTTAGTTTCAAAAGTTAACTTAATCTTCAGATTAATTCAACTGAGAAATAATCAATCTTTGAGAAACTAATTGAACTCTTACAATCTTTATAAATTCACTACAGTTTAATTTGTTTGTTAAATTGGGGGGTTTTAAATAGAAATGTTTTAATCATAAATTTTTAATAGGAACTCAATTCACCCCCCTCTTGAGTATCCTCTAGGACAAAACTTGGTTTGAATTGATCATTGGTGAATAATGCATCCTATAGAGAAGAATATAAATATTATGCTACATGTTTTGTCCGTCTCTCGATTCACCTCGATCCATTCATTGATGATCCTTGATCTATATCCACTAATGTCAAAATATATTCTAATCTCTATTATCTTAGGGTTATGTGGCTCACCATAGATATTTTTCATAACATCATATTTATAGAGAGGGTTAGGTATCTATGATTAAAAAATTAGATAAATTATTTAAATTCATTTATTTTATTATTTCCACACATGAAGACACTTTAAAAAAAATTCTGATGTTGACTAAGTTTATTTGTACCTAGGTTAAATCTCACATGTTAGGTTTAAAGGTGGTATCAGATATCCGATGTGAAACCCTAGTTAGGATTTATTCCATTATTTCAAAAAAAAATCTGTGATATTAATATATATAATATTTATATAATATCATTACTGTGCCCCTCTAGGCCTCAAAATCTCAGGTCCTCTAAACACATAGATCTGAAAATATTCCTTGAAATGTTCTGAAGTCTTATAAATAAAATATATGGACATTAAATTCTCCCCACATTCAATGATTTTCAATTACAAAATTGAAAAACATATTCACAAGAAAGGATACTGAGCTCATAATTGGGAATTACACCCCTATAAGATCTTATGAAGGTTTTCATGCTATAAAAAACCACACGTCTAAGGGAAACACTTTCCCATAAAGGGTCTTCTTTAGTTACTAATCAACCACCATAGAGCTCCTCAAACTACTTGAAAAGGTAACTCTACCCTCAACATCTAGCTCATCATGGTTGACATCATGAAACGATATGTACACATGTCTTCTTAGCTACGTCATATGGGAAATACCAAGCACCCAATCCAACTTTGGTTGGAGGGACAAGAGGTAAATTGCCTATAATCCCGACCAAGTCCCCACAATCCACATTGAGGAAAGATATCTCAGAACTCAAAATCTTCTCTTAGAGCTCCAAATAACACCATAATTGATTTTCAAGGGACTTATGATGTCTTAGGGAAATGGTTATCCACTCCTGAACAAAATGCACCTTTCACGGCCATTTCAAGCACCAACTCTAGGCACACAAGCATTTCCTCCCACAATCATTGACTAATATAGTGGTGACAACTAGGGTATCCCATACATGGAATCAAATGGTGCTATACTAATGGATGGTAGGTAGTTGTTATGATATGAAAAATCCATCAATGGTAGATGATCCTCCCAGTGAAGGCACTAATCTAGCATGTCATCCCAAATAATGTTCTTTAAAGATCCATAAAGAACATGTCCAAAGGATATTTGGTCATGAAAGATGTCACAATCAATATCCCCAATTTATACCTCCTTTAAACACTAAGGAAGTAGATTGGTAACATTCATCAAATAGAGATATGTTACATCATCCTCACCTCCAAGGTTCAACTATAAAGAGGCTAATGGATCCATCAGCTCACCAAACAATAGTGAATGGAAAACTTCATTGTCTTCATATGATAATATGGACACACCATCCGGTGGCACTCAATATAGAACTACCTCACCCTTTATTAAGTCCACTATCGTTCCCATGTCTAAGAAGACATTTCCCAAGAAGTGGACCTACTAAACATAGACATGATAATTTAAGATATTCTTATAATGATGGTACTCTTAGAGCATGTCTAAAACCATCCTCAAGTATCTTTCATGCTTCTACTAGTATATTAAGTATACTAGGATTTCATCTATGAATACTACCATGAACCAATCCAAAAAGGGTTGAAGGACCTTGTTCATAAGTCTCAAAAGCATAGACTGGGCATCCAATACACAAAAATTTATCACCATAATCTTGAAGAAACCATATCATCTTTAGAAATATACCTTTAGTATATCCTCCTCTCAAACCAAAGATGGTGAAAACCAGTCCAAATCTCAAAAAATGAGAAACACATTGACCTTATCCATTGGATGAAGAATTAATCAATTCTTGGGGGTAGGTACTATTTCTTAATTGTCTCCCAGCTTAAGTGATGTCAATCCATACCTAACCTCAAACCATCATCCACCTCCTAGGAGAACAATATTGGGTCACCTAGGAAGACCCACTAGGTCTTACGAAGATCAACCTCTCTAGATACTCTAACCACACCTTTAGTTCTCATAGCTCCACAGGGTCATCTAATATGCTGGCACAAATATCAGACTGTCCTGAGGACAATTCTATACATAAAAAAATTTAATGGGGGTTAACTATAGAACAAATTCCAGGAAATCCTCTGCAAACTCCTCCAAATCCACAGGGAACTAAAATCTCATGGCATCTATTACTCCAAGGGATATATTATACAACTAATAAGAAATTTGTTGTATCCTCATATAGATGAGAAACTATTACTCTACATGGGATTTATCTTGACCAAAAGAGAAAAATATATCATAATACTTGGATTCACTATAATCCACACTTGTAATATTCAACTAATAATGGATGGTAGACAACCATCCCATACATTAGAAAGCATAATAGGGCCCCACTTTTACTATGGAAAGGTTACACATAGGTATCTCTCTATCTGTCTCCTAGAGTCAATTCACACAACCGAAAAGTGGTTGATCACAGATCCTCTCTGATAGAGCCTCCAAACATAAGGGTTAAGCAAAGGGATTAACTAGATTCACTATGTCTCAAACTAGGGATATTGTAAGAAAATCGTAGCTTATTCTTATGACTATCAAAACTAAATAAAAATTGTAAAAGATATATACCATACCTCCCAAAGTATCTATTTTAAAATCTTGTAATGCCTGCAGCTACCCATGTCCTTGACCATCAGCTCCCCAAACCTAGCATGGACCTCTTAAGGGTTAGTAGTGGTGGAAACAGATCAAAGTTCCACCCACCTCCTATTACTTTCCATGTTCTTATACCACACTCATTTCCATATAGACCCCCTCATTCCAACTAAATCATTGATATAAGTGGTCTATCGATCATCTCTCTGTCTATAGTACGATGGGTTGGATAATCCCATGTGACATGTTATCTTCCATAACAAGAATAAAAATGAATCTACATCAATAGATAGAGTTGTCTATGTGGTCTTAATAAATGATGCATGATCCTTTGTTGTGACCTGCATCGAAATCCTATTGTCAATGGGTCTTTATTGTCTTGGATCCCAAGTTATTGCTGACATTCAAGCTTACGATACACATATGATGCCAATGCGTCATCATCCAGTACCAACAAAGCCATCCATAACTCATTCTAACATGATGCATCCACTAGAACCATCGTAGGTGGGTTTATGTACTAATCAATGGAAAACATACTAATTAAATTAGACCTACAAAGAAATTATCTTCAAAAAAGACCCATACATTGAGCCCCCATCATCCTTTGGGTCATACTCTCGACTTTGGTGTGGAATCCTCACTGGTTTTCATTATGGAAATATCATAAAATAAGGCAAGATGTACTAGGTTCAATGAGTATATCTAGGGAGCTATATCAAGAAGGAAATCAAAACCATAACCTACTCATATATGATGAATGTGCTAATATTTACCATGCAACTAGTTCCAATATATTCCAAATAAAAAAGTGGGTTTTTAAAGTCCCGATGAATAGATAAATCAGTCACCACACTAACACTGGAGTCTCTAACATAAAATCCGAACTCAAAACACTTAAACAATATTTCTATAAATCCAAAAACAAACTGCATATATAGAAAATCTCAAAACTCTTATACTAATATGAACATTCTCTAATACCACTCTATCATGACCAAACACATCATGGCCTGCCTATCCAGTGGTCAGTCGAGCATGAAAACCCCATGCTCACCTCTAATAGGACAGAGGATAGTGACCAATGTTGAGTATTCATATCAAACATATGAGAGGAATTATCCTAAGGTACCAATATTCATGAAAATATCTCCATGATCATACAATATTGAGAGTAAAGTAAAACTACTACAAAATGCATGCATACAACTATATCTCCCAATTAGAGTATGATAAAGTAATGGAAAGCATAAGGTAAACATACAAGCCCATAAAAACAAGGAATGAAGTACAACCTTCTCAAAATAAGGGGTTTGCTGTCAAATAAAACATGGGTATGAACATCATCCTGTCTAGACCAAAACAATGCTACACCTACACTTGATCCAACAAGGACTATGTTAAAACTCCTTTAATCAGTATAATAAATTACACATGTGGGTAGATCCCATGCAGGGGTGAGTATAATAATACCCAGTACAGTACCCTAAAATCACTAATCATAAATAATCAAGAGTATTTTTACAATCAATACACATGTATGTCAATTGAGATATGATACATAGTGATAATAACAAAAACCCATATATACTCATAATAGACTCCGAGTTTCAAATAGGTATCATACATACTGTTAGTCACATGATTTTATCATGGATTTAAGGTAATTACTGTTTAGTAGAATCCACTCCATGAGCCATGTTTTCAGTAATGATGCTCATCCAAGAATTTAGGATCATCGGGCCACACCAAAGAAGTACTCATTGAATCTCCAATGGTCTCAAAATATTAGATGGGGTTCATATGCGTGACCACTAGGATAGATCGAGAACCATAATTGGAACTCTAAATATCTCGATACTGAGATAGGGGATAACTCTCAAGAGTACTAGGGAAAACCAAAAAATCAATATAAAATAACACACCCAGTAGTGGATCAACACCCATGTAAGTTGGTCACACCGATACCACAAAACCCACCTAGGGAAATAGAATTAATGATAGAGGATCCCACCCAAGTCTCATAAAGAGATACGACAAACTCTATCTAAGAATAACCCGCAGAGGGTATCACAACCCTATGTTGAGGATGTCATGCCTCATTGTACTCTCATAGGGATGAACCAATGGAATGTTGGTACTTAGTTGTGTAGAGAAATATGGTGGGTAGAGGATTTAAAAATTTCTATCACTAGAGTGATAAAAATTCATCATCTCTAGTGATCTAATCCCTTGTAGAGGTATGAGGATCTGACATGAATTTATTAAGTAAAAATTTTAATTAAAATTTACCTCATTTGAATAGGTTGTGCATACAACTACATCATTTCATTGGTTATCATTGCTCAAAGGATCTAAACTTGAACCCCTCTAGATAATCCACACACACTTCAAGATATTTCATATATTATAGTTGTTTAATTCCAAGTGCTAGCATAGTGCTCTGATGAATATTTCAGCATCGCGACAATCACCTCGACTATGCTCTAATGATTTGTGAATTAGTTCTTAGACATATTTCATGGATAGTGTATTTATCTCTCTATAAATGAAAAATAAAGAGATAGAGAATCTCTCAACTCATTGGAATAAACAAACTCGGAATGTGAGTCTCTCCTATACTTATATATTGGGTGGTAAAATACTGGGAAAGGGTTCCTAACCCCTATATATCCAAATCCCACTAAATAAGGGATAAATTACTTGTTATGATGAACTAACCATGTCATAAACATCATTTATATTTTATTAAAAAAAATTAATGTATAATAAATATATTACTTGATAAAACTGAGTTATTAACTTCGACTCTTAATTCTTGTAATATTAAACAAACCTTGAATATTAAAATAATATTTGTTCATATAAAATCTTTCTGGGCAACCACTTAATAAGTTGTGAATTATTTTAATAAATAAATTCAATCCAATTACTCTATACTCGAATAATAAGGAATTTATTTATTTTTTGGTGATCATTAAAACTTGGACAACTCTCAAACCTCAAGGTGGGGGCCACCATGTCATATACACCTATTCACTATAATAGGGAAGAGTCTTGAATATTTTATTATGTGTGACCCTATAATCCCTTATATTGATATAAATGAATATTATTTATAGAATAAGAGTGGATTATATAAACCCATCAAATCCCCTAAAGAGATAAGGAATAGTCATAACAATAAAAACCATCTTAAAAACACACACTATGTAATATAATCTCTTTGTCTTGTGATATCTTATGAAGTAGGATGTGCAATTGTGTCATTGTCCCTTAATTTCATTATTATTGGTTGACATTATTGGAAAAAATTATTTCTTCTACCATGACCATGGATTTAATGAAGGTACTACCATACTGTCCAACTAGGCCTGAGATATCTTTTCCTCAACTTGGAAGTGAAAAATTCTATCTTGATCATTCAACCAATGTCATACCATTAATGATGCACCCAACACAAGCTACCTTACAACAATTTCAGTTTTATGGTTTTTTCCTTGCATCAAAGTATGTGATCAAATTTCATACATTGATAATGATCTCATCTCAAAGACCAATACACATGTTCTTAGATAGGAACAACCAATGACCCATAAAAAATTTGGTGTTCCATTTGGCAGGTTTGTCCTCATGATCTCACCTAATAGAGATCACTAAGTGAAAAATTCATGATAATAAGTCTCAATTCTTATGATCCCCTAAAACTTGATAGTAAAACATCAATTATATCTAGAAAGTATGATGTATCTAGACCAAATGAAATATGTTTACGATTAATGTCATAGTCTCTTGAGGTTCTCATTATAGCCTGAGAAATACTAAAACCTTTTGATATAAAAACTAATCTATAGAAATTACCATGTAAATAATGGATATAGAAATATAAACAGTATCATGGTAAGAGTACATCATACATAATTCATTGTATGCATGATATGGTAATTGAAAAGTTCTATTTAGTTGGGTCTAGGGAACCCACTATTATAACAAGGAACACATCAAATCAATATTGGTCTACGCTGAAATTGATCAAGGGAAACCACCAAAACTATACTAGAGAAAAACTAATAAGATAGAGGGCTCCAAAATTCCTTTATTGGAGTATTGGGGTGTCCCATAAGATTACATTGTTTGTCTCTCTGATCTTGGAACTTACCATGTATCACACTCATATGGAATGCTTTTCCTAAAATAGATGGAATTCCCAGTAGGGGTATATGGAATGTAGATGAATATTTGAAACTAGGAATTCTTCCTTCCCATGACCATGTACATATGGTTATTCCAATGTACTGCAGGTTGTGTTTTGGTACCTATCCATGTCTGAGTACCGGGTCTTACTTGTGTATTCTACAGGTGTGCCCATGTGCCTAGTTGTATCTGTACTTGTTTACCCTCTGGGATACATGCTGATCCACTAGCACCATGTCACTTGATGTGTGAAATTTGTCACATGGAATGTGATATTTTCTCTACATGTGGACTCTTGTGTTGTAGAAGAGGTGCTACATGATTTTTGTTCTTACAACTACACACCTTGTAGTTAGGAATTTATCATAAATTTCAGAAATGATTCACGCGTATTCCATCACCACTACTGCCATATATTTCACCATGGAATCCATTAAAATCATGTAGTTGGTTGAATATGACTTCCTTATAACATCCAATTGGATTATGGGCATCCAAATCAAACAAGAATTTGTTTTCATTGCTTCATGTCGTGCATCTCACACCAAACCACAACTAAGAATCACTAATCCAGTCTTGATCCTCCATTGATCTCCCACTATCATTTTTTCCCATCAATCGCTCCATATCTTTTTAACCTAAACCTATAGTATCAATTATTTTCATCTAATAATGGTTGCAAATTGACTGAGAACTAGTTATTTTTCGAACCTCTGACAAAATATATTTTAAATGATGATAATGCAAAGAAATGAGGGAGAAATGAAAAAATTAGAAAACAAGGAAGAATACCCAGTCATTATTTAGGTTGGAATCAATTTACTATCTTTATTACAATAAATGAAAATAATAATAATAATAATAATAATTTTCCCAAATCCTGGGAAGATAAACTTGATCCCGCAAACATGAACAAATCGTAAATCAATATGTTGGTGGATGTGATTCACATTCTTCATGGGATAATAAAATGGGGAAAATATAACAATGAAACTAACATACCTACCTTGAGTTGTATCGATCATTAGTGAAGAATGTACCCTTTATTGAATAAGATGAAGATTTAGTAACATTTTTGTCTTTATCTTGATTCACCTCAAACCGTTCATTAGTGATCCATGATCTCGATCCAACAATGATAAAATCTCTCCCAATATATAATCTCCCAACATTATGCAGCTCAACCTGAATATTTTTCAAAAAAACATATTTTTAAAGATGGTTAGTTCATTGCACTTAAAAACCAAATAAAATAATTAAATTTATTTTTTTATTATTTGCACCTGAAACGACACTTTAAAAAAACACCTGACATAGACCAAGGTTTTGTTGCACCTAGGGTGAGCCTTGTGTTCTATATTCAATGGAAGCATCATATTTTTAATTTGATACACTGTTCAAGAGTTATAGCATTTTTCCACAGAAAATATTCATGTGAGATATTAATATATTTAATATTTATATAATATCAATATCGATCCTCTCTAGGGCTCGGAATCTCAATTCATCTCAATGTCTAGCACTGAAAATATTCCAAAGTCTTGTAAAGAAAAAATTGGGATGCTATAGACACATTTCATATCTTGGGCATTGAAAAAAAACTATTTCATAAGTATAGTATAGTGGTAAACCTATATAGTTCTTTTAAAAGGTTGGGGTCAAAGAAAAATTTTATTATTAAAGAAAACTAAAGACCTCTTTTGACTGGGTAGATGGAGACCCATTAAATATCCCAAAGGTCCAGTGGGAATGTATCCCATTTCATGGTCTGTATGCCTGAATTTTTTTGCATGAGGCCCATTCTATGAATAGTCATACTATAGTACTGGCTTGTAACAGTACCCGCCATTGTTGTAGTGTTCGCCACTGCTATAGTCCCCATTGTTTCTATAGTACCTTCACTGCTATAGTACCCCTACAGTACTGCTATAGTAACCTATTCCCAATGGGTTTTGAACCCCCATTTTTCATGTAGGATTACAGGGTGCTTACCACTATGCCAAACCCAAACTACTGAGGTCAACCTAGATAGTCTTTTTAAGAGGATCTTAAATAAATTGTTTTTTTCACTTTTAAGTATTTTAATAAAAGTATCTTTATTTATTTTGAGAGTTTTGAGTTTTGAAAGTAATTAAATTAGATGTTTTTAAAACAATTGACGAAAAGGGTGATCAGTTCAATCATGGATAAACCTATTACAATGCTATCTTTATTTCCAGTTTTTACCAATATTTTTATTCTTAGGCTGGTAAAAGAGATATTCCATGATCACATCCTCCCTTACCATTGTATAGACAATGATGATAAGAATATTACTAACTAAAATTTCATATTGTTCTACCCTCCTTTCTAAGTATGCGAACATTATAATGGGACCTCTTGATTTATTTATGAAATCCCAGATTGGTTTTTGTTGTCCCTTAACAACCAATAGTTCAAACCAAAACTCTACACAAGTGTTGACGATCACTAAGCACTCACCACCCAACCCTATCTTGTTCCATCCTATACAAATTAGAAATGGGTGGAGTGATATATTAGATCATTTACCAAAGAAATTAACATTAATATAATCTAAACATAATAAAATTTCATTTGGTATTAAAAATTGTAAATAGATAATTGAAACCAGATGATATAAGAAAGAAAGGATTTATTAAATGAAGCATAAAAAATCATGAACTACAAATAGTCGAGCCTCCCCTTCCCCAATAACATAGAAATTTTACCCCAAAATGTAAATTGAAAAGGAGAAGATGGAGCGAAGGTAATACATTTCAAGAATTAAATGTAAATAAATAAAGAATAATGTAAAAGTAGCAGCAAAAATTCTATATCCAAGACTTACCTTCCACCAAGAATAATCTTTAAATCCTCTAATTACCGTATACTTATAGGCATCAATCATCCTTGGATTAATTAAATTTCCCATAAATGCATCAATTGACTCCTCCTAATCCATTATCTAGGGATCATGTGGTACTGGGTTAAAATTCGATGCATGTAATAATTAATTTGATGGTTGGCACTACTAAAATCTTTCATTCAAATGATTCATGGAATGAAACATAGTGTCATGCCAGGAATTTTCTTACACCTCCACTCGATGAGTTTTTTCATGTATTGAGTTCATAGGTTATATTCTCATCGATTATCACACTATTAATGGTCCATTCATGACATGAATAATGAATTTCTACTATATTAGATATGTTACTTGATTATTTAGTTTTGAGTCCTGTAAAAATCCCATAGTCATCCTCCATTGTGGAAAGTATTCTTACATTGAAAATATTTATATGATTTTTTTTTCAAAATTCTTTTGTATTCTATCATATTACAAGATGAAAATTAGTTGTCAGAACGATCGATCAATTAACATGCCAAAAAAATGAATTTTATATCATAATAAGTAAGCATAAAATGGTTTTGTTAGAAACCAAGGCATTATAGGAAACCCATGGGGTCAGATGATTAGATTCATAGACCGAGGAGGTCAGATCATGAAAAATAGTATCAAATACAATACCCAAACACAAGTGTAGAGGCAATTCCTGAGTTTTAGGTTTGGTATTTGCAATGATGGTGTTTTCTTTAAAGGGGTGGGGGGTATAACCCCCCTAGTAAAGTAATACTTGAAATACAAACTGGTACTTATAATGTCAATAAGGTGCACATTTATTTTTGAGAGCCTATCTAATTAACACTCCATGGTTTAGTGTGCTTGTCTATTATTAGTGTCAGAATGGGTGACCTCATGAAAATTTTTGGAGTTAGTGTCCTAGGAAAAACTATTTGTGCTTTGAATACATGTATATTTTTTGTATTGAATATTAATTAAACATCTTATTATATATTTTGTATTATTCTATAAGGATTTAATGTAATATTGTCCTAGAGTATATTTCACATTAATAAGGTCATGGAAGTTCCCTATAATGATGATAACCCTAGGGTGATATGAAAATATTCTTAATATAGTTCTGTAGTTGGATAACATACTATGATGGGAAACATAGTATTTACACCATTAGTTGTAAGTACTTATAAGTGGATGAGGCATCTTCTCATGATGTTTTTAATTGGAAATCTTCAATATGGGAGATAATGAGAATAGACCCAATGATAGGAATTCCCCATATTTTTGTCCCATTAGATATTCTTATCTATGAGCATGTGTAATTGTCCTTAGACTTTAATATTATCATTAATGCATGTCATGACTCGCCCAATTATATTTTTTGACAAAAATTATGATGACATATACTCATGGTGAGGAAGGATATGTTGGATGCATCACTATTGATATGTCATTAATTATAAAGTTGATTAAGGATCTATCCCTTCCATCTTTATGAATGATGATATCTCAATCCTTTGATTGGAATATAACCATCACCCTAAATTCAAGGTTCATGGTGTAATGACGTGTTAATTCCAGATAGTAAAAGAAAGGCATATCAAGCATATAGGTTGCTGACACATATGTGAAATCAACTTGATGAGACATTCTAAAGAAAGGGATTATATTACACAATGAGAATTTTTATGTGGTTTTCATCATTGTAACATTAATTTCTTTCTCTTGGGTTCATTTACTCTTTACTAGATAGTAATCATGGACACTAGGAAATCCCTTATAATGTCAATGTGAAATAATATTAGAGAGTCTCATAATAAGTGTATATGTTGATCTTGATTAAATTCTATTTGAATTTAATTAATGAAATTAATATTATTATCAAGACTGGGGAATGCTTTTATTCATGTTTTATTGATCACATAATTAAATAAATATTTATTCATTAGATTGTGTATAAAATTTGTTTATTTATTTTATTGAATATTTAATACATATTTATTCATTGGTTTGAGAATAAAATATTTATTTAAGAGAATAAAATATTTTATTCAGGTATTCAATAAATGTTAGAGGACTTTGAATGGATCAAGACATATTCCGGTGATAAATATTAGCTAACAAGTCGGTTAAATAGCACTTGTTATTGAGGAAGTTGGAACAAAAGAAATTATATTATCATTATTTTTTATGTGGAATACGTTTTATTAAAAGTTATTATATTATATAATGGTTAGTATGAATTAAATAATTATTTTAACCTAAACCCTATCTCTATAAATAGATGGGTATGTTTATTAAGTTGGGTATTGATTGGTGCAATTTAAATAGAGAATTGTTTCACACAATGAATTCTATTTCAAATCATCTTTATCTCTCCCTATAAATAACAATAAACACAATAGTTATTTCTTCAAGATCAAATAATTAATGATCAAGAAAAAACAACACAAGACATTTGATTCTCCATGCTAACACCCGAGGGTTGATGGCATTACTCAGATAACATAGAAGTATATATGGATTGCCTCTAGAGGGATTCTATCATTGGATCCAAGTAGTGTAATGAAGAAAATTCTAAAGGGTCTTTTTGGAAGATCAACATTCATTAAAGAAGAAATATCCTAATCCAAGGTATTCATTTCTTCAGATATTATATAAATAAATTATAAATTTTACATGCTAGATCCTCTTTCATGGTTTCAAGCAATGATAATTAAAAGAAATTTAAATATATCACCAACCAATACTCACTTCCACTACACCCAGAACCAATTAGTGGTATCATAGTGGTCGCATTTAAATTTATAATTATTTATTTGGTTGTTGATCTATACGGAATTATGGTTAGATTTCAATTTCATGTTATTCATTATTTAATTTGATTTAAATTAACATTATTCAACATATTAATCAGGATTCATTTAGTGTTTAATTTTCTTAATGGTTTAAGAATAGATGATGAATGACTAGATATTCCAGCAGGAAACTTCCAATTTTTGGCTGGTAAGAGAGGGTTACAAGGCATGTACTTGGAAGTTCGTATTATGTACACTAGTGCACTATATTTGTATATACCAACAGATACATAGAACTCCACTCAATAATTACACGTGATGTACACCATGTATTGACCTACCAGCATGGAAGACAGTTTTTGAATTACATAGAATGTATTGGTGTACACATTGTGTAGTCTACATGGGTTAGAGGAATAAATCACACAATCTATGTGGTCATTATACATTGTCAAAACCACATGAGACTGAAAACCTGAAGCATTAATGATATAAAAAGCATGTATGTGGTGTACACAATCTGTAGTTCAACAAATCTCGTATATAAAAGACTCACTGAATACCCTGGCATGAATCATGGATACACGGAAAGCAGAACACATGGTGTGTAGTTGGTCTGTACAAACCATGTAGTCCGACCATGGTACATACTACAGACCCAAACAAGTACCATGGATAAACTGAAACTAATATGCATGGTGTGTATATGGTATGTTAATTCCATGTATTCTCCCATTAAAGGATATAATTAAAATTTTCATAAAATTTAAAATTGCAGAATTAAAAACTTATTTTATAGATTTCCATACCAATGTGTGCTTCAAAATTAATAATGGTTTTAAAGATTATTAAATGCTCAATTGATTTATTATAATTAATTTTTGATTATTCATTCTATCATTTATTTTTCATGAAGGTCATAAATATTGGGTATCTCAAATTAACTTCGAATGATCATTAGGATGAACGAGAATTAATTAATTAATTAATGAAATCAAATTCATCTTAATAATGAATAACGAATAAGGAAATGAATTCTAACTGGTTAATTTTGTGTATTCGTTACATGTATGGTTGTTCATGGGGTTTATGAAGACCTTTGTATGCTTTTATTTTTCTAATTTAATTTATTTCATGGGTTTCAAATTACTTATTATTAAATTACATATGATTTCATGTGTGTCATCACACCCTCCATTATTATGTAATACATGTACTTGAAGGATATTTATGAAATCCCATTTTAACTAATCCTTTGGTTCCCTTCACATGCGTACGAGTCATAAATACACATAATTAATGGATTATCCCAAGGCAGATGGAGGATGTTCAAAAAGGAACCATTATGATGGAAACTTATGTGATACAAAACTGGATAGGTGGAATGTTGTAACTCATTCCAGGACTATAAAAAGAAGTTATTTCACCTAGGTACAAGGATGATTTAATGTTCTCTCATTGATTAAAATATTAGATAAATCTCATGAATGGAAAATTTAATTAATTATTTATTTATTTCTATGTTATTAGTTATTTTATGGATGTAAGGTTGCTATCACACTAATGAATAAATTAATGTTAAAAGATGAAAATTAAATAAATGAAATACTGGTAAATTTTTTATCCATCATGGTTAATTAATTAAGTAACATCCACTTAATATTATCAATAAATGTACAGGATAAACCAAGATAAACATTTATTAATAATTAATTAATATCCCTCAATTAAATATTATGTCATCCTTGGCCTTCCATTACTTGATTAGGAATGAAATCCTTGAAACTAAGAATTTGAACAAATCTCAATTGGGAAACTTACTTTTAATGTGGAGTTATTATGAAGGATATGGGTTAACATAACCATTATAAATTATTACAAATATCCCTTTTTATACTTGATGTAACTTGGAGGAAAGTGATGAGGAAATCTATGTAAGTATTTTAGGATGGGGGAGTCCACTAAATGGATCAAAGAGTTGTAAGCCTATATTTGGAAAAAAACTTATCTACCTAAATACCTTATAGTAGCTTGACAAACTCTCATTGGGGTTATGTGAAGGGGGATATAGATCCTTAACAATAAAATTTCATAGTAATTAGATATTCCTATATTAATGGTGAATGCTATTAGGACTTGATAAAATAGTGGAATATTTAATAAAAATTAAAAAAAAACAGATTAATTTATTATTTATCAAATAATTTTTAATCAATAAAAGTAATAATAATCAAATATTTTAATTATAGAATAAAATTTAAATATCATCCCCCACATTTTCCCTATGATTAAATTGGAGAGAGAAAACATCCTAAATGGTAGTAACTTCCAGGAGTGGTTTAGATGACTTTGGGTTGTGTTATGACATGAATGGAAATATTATATACTAGAATTTTCAATTCCAAATCCTCCTAATGAAGATGGGATTAAGGAATACTTTATGGTCTATGAAAATCAAATGAGCGACATAGTCAATGTTCAATGTTTGATTATTTCTTCTATATCTAGTGAACTCATAAAGTCTCATGAAAACATGAATGTGTATAGCATGATTGAGTACCTATATGTAATTTACGAGGATATATCGAGATAGTAATGGTTTGAGATATGAAAGGCACCATTTTAGTGAAACCTTGGAGAGGGTTCCCCAATTATGCTTCACATATTCTAGCTCATTACCTACATTGAGCACCTAGAGGTTCTAGGGTTTAAAATCCCTAAGGAATTGGGAACTGATCTCATTCTAACATCACTCCCTTATAGATTCTCCAAATTTTTTATATATTTTAATATGAAAAAAACTGTAAGTATATACTAAATATTCTTACTCTCCTTTTCCATGTAGATAAGGATACAAAGCACAAAAATCATTTTGCACTTATAGTAAAAAAAAATGGAATGGAAAAGTTAAGTTATTTAAGACTAAAGCTTTTTCACGCCCTTCCAAGATGAATAAGATCAAGGGGAAATCAAGGGAAGATGATATTTTTTATTTTGCAAGTGGAATTAAAGGTCATTGGAACAAAAACCAAACCCAACCAATGAAACAATGGGAAGCTTTAGGTGCATTTTTTATCTGGTGAAATTTACTTATTTCTAAAAATTGGGTATTATATATAGCTTGTGGTGCTCACATTTTAATTCAAATATACGAACCAAGTATATTATGAAATATCTTCTAAGGGGAGATAGAACTAATTTTAGTTAATGGAGCTAAACTTGTTGTTGTAACAATCAGTGACTACCAACACACATTGCCAACCAGGATGATCTTGGGTTTAAAGGGTTGTTATTATGTGCCTTTAGTTTCCAAAAATATTTTATCAGTATCCAGACAAGATACTGATGGTTTTATTTTAAAATTTGTAAATACATGTTTAATCTTATAAAATATATCATTTTTATGGAAAGGCGCAATTAAATAACGGTGTTCATTTGTTAGACTACACAAACCAAGTAATAGAGATCGATAACGAAACAACCTCATATGATTCATACCATATCCAACTTTGGAATTTCCATCTAGGCCATATAAATGAAAATCACTATAATAAAATACATCAAGATGTATATTTATATTATTTTTATCTAAAACCACTTGGTGTATGTCACACATGTTTACATTGAAAAATAACTAAATCCCTATTTAGTGGGAAAGGTGAAAGAACTAAAGATCTTATTGAATTAGATCATAATGATATGTGTGTATCATTTAATGTTGAAGCAAGGGGTGGGTGATCATACTTCATAACTTTTATTGATGATCTTATTATATATGTATATTTCAACTTAATGAGATATAAGTCAGATTCTTTTACATAAATTCAAGGAATAAAAGAATAAAGTTGAGAACCAGCTTGGTAAGAAGTTTAAGAAACTATTCTCAGTCCATGGTGTAGAATATATTAATCAACACTTCATTGAATTTTTATGGCTATTTGGGATACCTTCTCAACTCACTCCTCCTTATATGCCTTAGTGGAATGATGTAAGAAAAAGGATGAACCAAACCTTATCAGACATGGTGAGATCAATGATGATCTATGTGAGTATTCAATTATTATTTTAGGGATACTCATTATAAACATCTACAAAAATACTAAACCAACTACCAACTAAAGTGGAAGAAAGTATATCATATCAATTATGGAATAGAAAGAAACTTTATTGTCATACATACATGTGTGGGGGTGGTGAAGTATTTTTTAAGGCCTTTTTAGGTAAAATACTTTCACCCGGGGGGAAAGTTTACCTTTATAGGATATCCTAAGGAATAATGGGATATTACCTATATGACCCCTCATACTAAATGTTATAGTGGAAATACGCACCATATTTTTTGAGAGGGAGCACATCCTAAAAATAGATAGTGTGAGCAAGATAGAATGGATGATGTCAAGGCTCAAGGTACACAAGAGTTGGTATAGGAACAGATTCCACAAAGCACTATGGATGAATAAACTATTCCAAAGACACAAGTATTATGTCGGACCATAAGAGTGGTTATAATTCTAGAATTTTATGGTTTTATATTCACTAATGATGGTGACTCTTTATTAGTTGACAATAATTATCATCTAACCTATAATGAGGCTATATGTGTCACAAATGTTTCATATTGGAAAGAATCCATGAATTCTGAAATGGACTCCATGTACCAAAACCATTTTTGTATTTTGGTATATCCTCTAGTAGATGTAAATCTTGTTTGTTGCAGATGGTTATTCAATAAAAAATTGGATATAGAAAAAAACATTAGTACCTATAAGGAATAACTAGTTCAAAATAGGTTTAAATATCATCAAGGCATTTATTATGAAGAAACCTTTTCAGCAGTTTCAATGTTGAAATTAATCAAAAATATACTTTCTAATGTGTCTTACACTGACTATTATATTTGGAAAATGGATGTGAAAATAGCCTTCCTTAACGAGAACCTTTAGGAAGATGTTTATTTGATAAAACCCAAAGTGTTTGTGACTCATAAGTATGATAATAAGAAATGAAAATTGAAAGAAACCCATTTATGGATTAAAGAAATAATCAAGGTCATGATACATTCATTTCGATGAAGCCATAAAAGAAATTGGTCTCATCAATAATGACCCTGATATTTATATATATAAATGGTTTAACGGGAATATAGTTGTTTTCATAATATTATATGTTGATGACATATTACTCATTGGAAATGAAATACCAACCTTACAATATGTTAAGGCATGGTTGAATATATTCTTCTCTATAAAGGACTTGGGTGACATAGCATATATTATTGGGATCAGGATTCAACATGATAGATCTAAGAGGTTTCTTATCCTAAGTCAAAGTACATACATTTACAAGATACTGAAGAGATTCAGTATGGACCAATCCAAGAAGGTATTGTTTCTAGGTTCACATGACATTCATTTTTCCAAGAATATGTTTCATCGGATATATGAGTAATGAAATATAATGGAAATTATTCCATACTCATCATCTATTAGGTCAGTCATGTATGATATGTTATTTACTAGGCTAGATGCATCATATACATTAAGTGTAGTTGGAAGATATCAAGATGATCCAGGTAATCATAATTGGATGGTATTCAAGGATATACTTAAGTATTTGAGGCATGCTAAGGATATGTTACTAGTTTATGGATGAGATGAGGATCTAGTCATCATAGGATAAGAATATGCTAGTTTCCAAACTGATCAAGATAACATGAATTCACAAATAGGATACATCTTCACATTGAAAGAAGGTGTTGTGAGTTATAATAGCTCAAAGAAAACTTTGGTCACAGATTCTACAGTAGAGTATGAGTATATCCCGGCATCTAAGACAGATAAAGAAATAGTATGGGTGCATAAATTCATCCAATATATTGATTTTCTACCTATAATTAAATATATTTTCACACTCTATTGTGATAATACTGCTGTAGTGGATCTTGAAAACAGGGAAAGGTCACATCAGCTGATGAAGCACATACTTTAGATTTATCATCTCATTGGGGTTTTTTCTCAGAGAGTTGAGGTTATAGTGATCAGTATTTAAAAAGAAGACATTGAGGTAGACCCCTTGACTATAGCATTGACTCAGCAGAAACATGATTATCATGTGAGGTCTAGTGGACTTAAATTCATAGGCTGTTGTCTCAAGTACACGTGGGAGTTTGTTTCTTAGGACCAACTATTTTTACTTTGATTATATGTATAATCAGTTTATTTAATAATCATTAAACATATTATTACATATTTTTTATTTTTCTTCATGGATTAAATGTAAAAATCTCCTAGAGTATTTATCACATTGATAAGGTCATATCAGTTCCCTAAAATGATGAGAATCTTGAAGTGTTGTGTCAATATTCTTAATTTAGTTATCTGATTGGATAGTATACTATGATGACACATATATTATTTATATTGTTATGTGTGATTACTCATAAGAGGATGGGGCTTCTTCTCCTGATGTTTACACTTGGTAATATCAAATACGAGAGATTATGAGAACAAACCCGCCATTAGGAATTCTACATGTTTTGGTGTCATTGAATATTCATATCCACAAGAATGTGTAATGTTCCTTAGATTATAATATTATCACTAATTAATTACATGACTCATTCACTAAGATTCCCAAACAAAAATTGTGACAACATATGTTCGTGGTGAGGTTTGGTATGTTGAGTTCATCACGATTGACATGTCATTAATTGATAAGTCATGGAAGGATTTTTCCCTTCCATATTTATTAAAGATCATATCTAAATACATTTATTAGAATAGAAACATCACCCTAAATTCCATGGACATATTTATTCCAGATAATCAAAGAAAGATGTATCAAGCATATAGGTTTGTGACATAGATGTGAAACCTACTTGATGAGATATTATGAAAAAGTATTATATTACACAGTGAGAATTCATATGTGGATGTCATCATTGTGACATGAATTTATTTCTCTTGGGTTTTGTGACCCAGTTCTAGATAGTGATATTGGACTTTAGGCAAGCCTTCCTAATTCCAATGTGAAAGAATATTTGAGGGTACATACAAAGTGTTTCCATTTATCTTAATTTAATTTTATTTGATTTTATTAATGGAATAAATATTATTCTCAAGACCATGGAATAATTTTACTAAATTATTATTAATCACATAAATTAAATAAGTATTTATTCATTGTGTTATGAATAAAATATATATTTACTTACTGGTTTGTTGATAATATATTGATTTAAGAGAAAAATATATTTGGGTATTCAATAAATGATAGAGGTGTTTAAATGAATCAAGACTGAGTCTGGTGAAAAATAGTAATTAACAAGTTTGTTAAATAAAAATTGTTATTGCGCATGTTAGCTCGCGCAAAAAAATAATTTTATTATTATTTTATTTCTTGTGGAATGGGGTTTATTAAAGGGTATTATATTATTTAATGGTCATCATGCATTAAATAATTATTTTAACATAAACTTTAGCTCTACAAATATACATTTATGTCTATTATGCAGTGTATCGATCTGTGAAATTGAAATATAGAATTTTACACACAATGAATTCTCTCTCTTGACTCCTCCATCTCTCTCTCTATAAGAAACGATAAATGTAATAGATATTAATTAAATAATCTAGAAATAATTATCAATAATGACTAAATAGATACATTCAATTCACTACAATAGCACCATTAGATCAAGTGGCGTTGCTCGGAGATCATAGGAGTATGTGTGGATCACCAGTTGATGGATTGTATCCTTGGATCCTCACAACACAATAAAAAAATCTAAAATGTTCTTTTTTTATGATGAAAATTCATTGATGATGAAATATCTTAAGCCCAAGTATTCATTTCCTTAGATATTAAATAAATAAAATATAAATTTTCCATACAAAATCCTCGATCATGGTTTTGGAAAATGTTAATTAAATAAAATTTCAACATATCTCTCACAAACGCTCACTACCACTATGTCTAGAACCAATAAGAATGATTCTTAGGGTGTGTGTGATTTAAGATAAAACACACTCAAATAATATATGTTGTCTTACAAGAAAAGTTGTTATTATGATAAGTGGACTTTTAGGGTAATAACTTATGGTATGGTGGGAAGGAAACCATGGTATTACTAAAAACTCAAGGGGTAAGATGACCAGGTTTATGGACGGAGGAGGATAGGATGTGAAAAAAACTGAAAAAAATAGATAATAAGGATTACATTTTTAATTGGAATCATGTTTTATCTCATGAACTAGTTTCAAAATGGTTTGGTAGAGGGATATCACCTATAAGGAAGAATGAGTGAGGAAATTTTCATCAATAATTTTCGAGTTAGTCTTGAATGGTATTATGATTCAAAACCTCCCCTTCTTAACCATAGTTTTTAAATTCTTACTAAGAAGATGGATCCCCAGACTTCGGGTCTTTTGTTCTCCCCATGCTAGGTTTCCTTCCTAGCACTTTTAATCCCTCCCTCTCATCGGCCCCATCATAGTGACTGGTATTCTCTGGCATGATTTTTCTTATCTCATTCATATCCCATTATTTTCATCGTAGTTCATTATCATCTCCTTCCTCTACTTCTCTGCTTTTTCTTCGAGATGTTGGGTTTCATTACCGCGTCAAGGGCCTTGTCTGCTGTGAATATCACTCTTGTTGTTAGAACCATCATGAATAAACCCCATCTTGGTTTTACATGATGAAACTTTGGAAATTTTGGATTCTATTGGTGGTGGAATTTAGTGAGTTTTTTTTCTCTTTTTCATTTATCCTTTCCTTGAAGTTGGTCTTTTATGACCACCCTCTTCTTCTTGATTCTCGGTTTCTTGTTTTTTGGGTTTTTTTTAGATGGATATCAAGTCTCCTGGTTCCAATAATGCTCGTCAGTGCTCCTCCTCTTCCCTTATTGCCTTAATCTCCATGCAGGAACAAGTTTTTGGTCAATAAAAATGGAGTTTCAGGGCTATTTGGGACGGTTATGGTGGTAGGGGTGATGAAATTTCCTCTATGGTTTTCATCATTTCCTTTTTTTCCTTATATTCTTCATAATTTAACTTTCATATTTTTGGTTGATAGTTGCATGGTCTTCATGTGGTGTTTCTTTATGGACTTTTTCTTTATATTTCATTTGGTTTATTCATTCATATTTTGAGGTTTTTCCGGTTGGAATTATTGCGGATGGATTTTTGAATTTGTTTTGTTCTTCTTCTCGGAAGAAATGATTAAAACATTTTGTTATTTTGTTAATTGATGATGATCGTTTTTCTGTACTAGTTCGAGGATACTCAAAGTAAGGGATGGGGGTTTTAGCATATGTTATTTCTTATTGGTAAAACATCATCCACTTTCAACTCTACTATGGCTTTAGCTTCCATTTCTTATCTCCTAATTAGTCTAATGTGGTGGTTTGAAAGGAAATTTTTTGATGTGATGTGCAAGAGCTCGATGGGGTTTAAGGAAAATAAACCTATGTAAGATCAATCCCTCCATAGGTTCGATGGTTTTATGTGTTTCTTTTTCATCATGTATGGTTTGATGCATCGATTATCTGATCTATGAAGACAGGTATTTTGGTGGGTTTCTCTCACTGACATTGTAAGTGAAGCTGATAGTAATGAAGGGTTATATTTCTTGGCTTAAAGAGTATCTCATGGCTCAAGGTGTGACATTATTGGTTAGAGGATTGGTTTTTCAAGACATAATTTCTTTTTATTTTGAATTTGGATTTTAGATATGATAGTTTTTGTGGATCATGGTGAAATGGCGGTTTGCTGATGTGAATTTTAATTTTGAATTTTAAATTTTATTTATAGGTGGTTTTGGTTTCTTCCTAGATGGTTTGGGGTTGGATAATAGGTATGTGTTCCGTGTTTTGTTTTGATTGTATGTGATTCTCACTTAACCTCAAATTAGTTTTATTAGAAAATAAAAAAAAAATTGAGGTTTTTAAATGCATACCCACCAACCCTTAGCAAACATTTCAACCATGTGAAAACATTATCATTATTGTAAATTTTTTTCCTCCTCTCTAAAAAAGTGAAAAAATTCATCATCAATACCATAGATCGGCACAAGAGTCGTGCCTACCTTTATCAGTGCTATGAAATATGTGCTGATAAAAAGGTGGCATTTATCAGTGCGAGATAAAAGCCCGTATAAATCTACCATTTATCTGGACTAA
Organism: Viscum album; assembly: GCA_963277665.1. NCBI lineage: Eukaryota > Viridiplantae > Streptophyta > Magnoliopsida > Santalales > Viscaceae > Viscum > Viscum album. Next base: position 1,381,159,571 of record OY728143.1, on the reverse strand, counting down.
TAAATGGAAGATTTATCAACGTTGTTATTAGAACTGATGAAGGTTTTTAATAAAAACATATTAATAATTTATATAAAATTATTATATTTATATTAAAAAATAATGATTATTTATATAAATTAACGAAAAAACACATGTTGATAATTAATATATATTTTTAATAATTCAAATATATATAAAATCTTTTTAAAAAAATTTAAAACATTATAATTAAATAAATACATATTTAAATAATAATAAGATTATAATAAATTTTATTAAATAATAAATATTTTTATATATTTAAAAATGTACATTTATAATTATATATAAATACTTTTAAAATATATATATTTATAATTATATTTATAAATAAATATATATATTTTTAAATAAATATTTGTTTCCCATGAATTTGGTTAAATATATTGATGCGTGAGTATAATTGACATCAATTTATTATGTATTCATCATGAATGTTTATTTATACATTACACCTTAATTATTATTCATGTTTTCCATATATGTGATGAGTCATTTTTATGATCTATACTTCACTAGGTATATGATTCATTCATGTTATACCCATTAATCTATTATGTTCTCATAAATACTTATAAAAATACAATAAAAATATTTATTATATTTATAATTAAAAAAATAATTATATATAAATACTTTTTAAATATAATTATTTATAATTATAATTATAACTAAATATATATATTTTTAAATAATTATAAAATTAAAATAGATACATCTATTATATTTTTATAAATATAAATATAATTATAATTATATAAAAATATTTATAAAAATATTTATTTATACTTATAATTATATATATATATATATATTTGACCTACCTTTCATGCATGTGTGTGCGTTGTGTGTGTGTGTTTGAATTTAATTGTACCCCCAAGAACCTAATATAATATATATTTAAATAATTATAATATTACAATAAATATATTTATTATACTTATAAAGTTATAAATATATTTATAAATATATGCAAATATTTATAATTATAATTATTTAAATATATCTATATTTATTTAAAATTATAATTATAAATATTTTTATTTATTTATTAATATTTGTTTATATTTATAAATATATTTATTTATTTATATATATTTATAAATTTATAAGTATATTAATATATTTACTCCATATTGCCTAGAGAATCAAAACCATGAAAAGTTGATGACCTTATTTTGCGAAAATCTGTGATTTAGGGCTTCACTAATTGGAGATGAATCTCCCTTGGATGGGTCTCCCTTCACATTCATTTCCCCACATAGGATCTAGTACGATGTGCTTGGGGTTTTGGATCAGTTTTCCTTAAACTCGATTTACTAAACATATGAAAATGGGACAAAAATTTCAACCCACTAGAGGTACGTAATTTATCGGTTCAATTATGGGTGAAAATCATCAGCCTAAACTACTAGTCATTGTATTTGAGGATTATTTTTGACATCACACTAGCGATTGGGGTCCCAATAAAATTGGACTAAGAAACCGAGCTTCCATGGTTTGGACATTACACCTAATTTATGGTGGAAGTTGACCTTGGATCTACCATAGTTGATAAGGTCTTCCTCTCCACTAATTTTTTCATGTTTGAATTGAATGTTGTGTATGATAAGGTGCCAAAAAGTTTCTTGTGCTATAGGTTAATTGAACATAATTGATCGAGTTTTAGAATATATGCTTATTTTTCGCTATGCTTGGCTCTAGGACATGATGAAGTCCACTGCAGCAAAAAACCACATCCTGTGAAGCACCCTGATATGGGTACTGGAGTTGATTCTCTAACAGTTAGGGCTGCATTGGGCACCTCTTCACAATAGGGGAGAAACAGTAGTTTCCTTTGGATGAGTTAGTTGTTACTGAAAAGAATGTGTGCCTGTATGTGGATATTAATATTGTAGGAACAAAGTCTGCTTGTGATGGGAATACAGATGGAGTTTCCAATGTAAGGGCACTCATAGAGGGTCCTATTTAGTTGGTGAGGACTTGGCCAAAGGAATGGGAAGCACTATATATACAGTGGGAGTGCAGTCTGATCTTGAGGTTTTTGTGTAGGTTACTTCATGGCAATAGCTGCAACCACATGGTTATTAGCAAGGGGATTATGATACAGAGGAAAGGTTTGTGGTTGTTAGAAACCAGCTTACATAATATTTATAATGTTCTAAAAGGAGAAAATACTAGTCAGAAATTGTTGTTGAGGATAAACAGGAATTATCAAAATATTTCTAGGCTGTGCAATAGACAATTGGCTATTGATTCTACTTTGTATCCTCTAGTAGACAAAATAGATGCACTTGAGGAGTACATAATAGAAATTCAATCGCAAGCTGGAGTAGATGACCTTATCATGAATGATAAATTAGCTTCGAGGAATAAAAAGGTATGTATAAGGAAAATTTCAATTCCCCTATTTATAAATAGAATATAAAAATTCCAAAAAAGACCTCATTGGATAGAAAAGGCTTTCAGATGATCATAAGGAAGAATGGTTCACAGCATGAGACAATTTAGGCCTCCATGGAAATGATTTATCAGCCAATGAATATAGTATTTGTTAATATCTTTGGAGTATTAGAATCACTCAATGAGAAGTCAAGGCATGGCTTAAAGAATAATTTGGAGTTTGAGAAGAGAGATCGAGAAGGTTTTTCCCCCCAGAAAACATGGAGATAAGGGAGGCATCTAAAAGATCGTGGCTGAGGATGTGGTCAGAATGATAGGGCTACAACATGAGGGTGCAGTCTCACCCTGGAGTAGATGAATATTAGAGAGAATTATTCTGTGATCATCAATCAAGGTAATTATCAAACAAAGTGGGAGTCTGCTGATGATGATGTGGATTCTGATCATGATTTTGGGAGTGATTATGCCTTCCCTGATTTTTAGTTTCTTTTCATGGATGAGGGCTTGTCATGTTTGACATTTTCCATCTTCTCACGTGTTCGTTCTCCTTTTATTTTAACTTTAATAAATTATCAGGAGCCTTCGCTACTGGCGAGACCCACTTCGTGTGTGTGTGTCTATATATATATATATACATTACACCCTTATTATTATTCATGTTTTCCATATATGTGATGACTCGTTTTTTAGGTTCTATACATTACTAGGTATATGATTCATTCATGTTATTACTATGAATCTATTATGTTCTCATAAATACATATAAAAATATAATAAATATAATTATTATATTTATAATTATAAATTTAAAATTATATATAAATAATTTTCATGTATAATTATTTAAAATTAAAATTATAACTAAATATGTATATTTAAATAATTATCAAATTACAATAGATTCATCTATTATAATTTTAAATATATATATAAATATATATATTTATAATTATATAAAAATATTTATAAATATATATATTTATACTTCTAATTATATATATATATATATATATAATTATAAAATTATTATAACTATATTTTTTATACTTATAAGGTTATAAATATAAATAATTAAATAAATATATTTATAAATAAATAAAAATATTTATAATTATAATTCTAAATAAATATAGATAAATTTAAATAATTTTAAAACTATAATAAATATATAAATTATATATATTTATAAAATTATAAATATAATAAATATATTTTTTATAATTTTATAATTATTTATATATATAATTATAAATATATATATATATATAAGTTGATTAGGGGTATAATTTCATTAAATAGACACACACCAGACACAGAGGCTGGAAAGGAAGGCCATAGCCCCCCAAGGGATAGCCCACCCATCAAGCCTTATTTATTAAATACATGGGCCGATGACCTAATGACCATGAAACTCATTACATTGCCCAAAGGCCCACGAACTAAGTTGAAGGCCTGGTGCAGCTTCATGTCTAAGTCATTTTCTGTCTGCCTCATGCCCGTGTTACTGCCCGCCTGCCGCCTGCATGCGTCATCGTCTCACAACAGAAATTCATTCTGACCCAGATTTGAACTCAGATCTGATCTAGGATTTTGGGGAGCCTTTACCACTCGATCATTCCCCCAATTGCATAAATATATATTTATTTATTATAATTTTTTCCTAACAAATAATTATATATTTATTTATATTTATAATTATAAATATATATATTCATTTAAATAATTATAAAATTATTAAAAAAATATCTTTATTATACATATAATGTTATAAATATATATAATTAAATAAATATATTTATAAATATATTCAAATATTTATAAATAAATACAAATATTTATAATTATTATTATAAATAAATATACATATATTTAAATCATTATAGAATTATAATAAATATATTAATTATATATATTTATAAAATTACAACTATAATAAATATATTTCATATAAAATTATAATTATTTAAATAAATATATATTTATTATATTTTTTTAATTACAAATAAATATATATTTAATTATAGGTATAATTATAAATAAATTTATTTATATATATATATATATTTATAAAATTTTAAAAAATATATTTATCATACTTAATATTTTATAAATATATGAAATTATTTATAAATAAATATAAATATTTATAATTATAATTATAAATAAATATGGATTTGTTTAAATAATTATAAAATTATAATAAATATTTTAATTATATATATTAATAAAAGTATAAGTATAATAAATATGGTAATTATAATTTAATATATTTATTATGTATAATTATCAATATAATATATATATTAATTATAATTTTATAATTATAAATAAATATTTATTGATTTAGATTTATACTCATAAATAAATAAATAAATAAATTTATAATATATATATATATATTATTAAGATATCGTTATCAATGCTATAATTTTAGCATAGGTAAAGGTACCTTTTACCAGTGTTTTTTTTAGCGCTAATAATGGCCTATCTTTATCTGCACTAAAAACGTTGATAAAGGCAAGTTTTATCAGCACCTCTTATTTTAGAACTGATAAAACATATATTTATCAGTGTATTTTAAGTAAAATTGATAAAAGGTTTACTCAATTTTATAAATAAACTCTAACAGTCAGCATCTTCTATTGAACACCTCAAGCTCTCGCGGAAGCTGACCTCTGCCACTACTGAACCCCCCCTCTGTCACCACAAACCACTCCTTCACCCCCTCCCTCTAATACAAACCCCACCTCCACCATTGTATCCCACCTCTATTGTTTTCGAACCCCTCCTCTGCCACCGCGAACTCTACCACTGTCGTCGCTGCTTCCACCATCACTACAGACTACTCCACTACCATCGAACCTTACAATTTTTGCTAAACCCTTTTGAAGCTAAAGTATCTTCCCCCTTACCTTTCTTTATCTCTTTCTCATAACACATATATGAAATTATTTCCAATTAGTATATATAATTCCCCAAAACACTCCACTGGTATAGGATCACACCATCAATATGTTTAATGCATGTTGATGTGTCCTCTAGAGTACACAAAGTTATCATGGGGATATTCTTTTTATATAAAAATACACTTTGTATCCTTTGATTTTGAATTGTCACCTCAATCATTCATTTCCAAATATACTCCCATTGGTTTATTGTGATAGGACTTGTTCCCCGATCATGGACCGCATGTAGTTCTCTAGGGCACAATTCAAAGAGGAAACTTGCTCTACAACATTATAGAGGAGCCCAATTTTTGAATACAATCAATGGTCATACTCAACAATATTTACCCCCATTTCCAAAAATATTATAGTGCAACCCATATATCAAACATATGGTTAGTGGTCATCCTCGGCCTATATGTCACTCCACCCCTCAGTTCAAACTCTATGATTCACAATTTACCAAACCCTCCTACTTCTTTTATGTTTATGTAGAGTGTCATCATCACCAGTGTTGTTACCCCATGAATTTTTGTATATTTATTTGGTGAATTAGTCATTTGGTATTACATCTAGCCCGATTCCCTAATTATCTCAATATCTCTGGTGTTAGCTGACGTAATGGTCCAACCCAAACCCATCTAAACCTATTTTGTGCTCTCATGTAATATGAATGATCTTATATTGACAATTATTTCTCACACTAAGAATTAGTATCATTAGTAATAGGTTCTATTTTATAATTTTGTTAGAAATATTGAGTTGCATCAAAATTTGAAACTTAATATTCAAATGAGTATAATCTTATTACTTCGAAAAATGAGGAGGACTATCCAAACCTAGGATTTTTCATTTGGTATAAAATTGGCCATGGAAGTGCAAAATACATTGAATTATCTATACCATATATCCTTTTTTCGGAGGATTCAGAATCCTTCCACACACTCAACGACACCTATATATTAGCCTCCTCTCATGGGTACACTTGGTCCTCCAATACTTTGTCTTCATTTTTTCAATCCTTATAGAAAACCACTTGATCCACTACTTGGGAAAGCTAAACTTTTGGATCCACCAGTTAGGTCCTTAGACATGTGACCTCCCTATCCCTCACCAAAATAATTTCCATCAGTTTACACTCCTACTCCCCAATCTATGAAATATTCTATTGAATCTATTATATGGAATCTATGTTATAGGCTTCGAACTCAACCTTCAAAAAATCAGCTGATCATGCCCCACCCACTCCCACGTGACCAAAAATTCGTGGATCATGGTGTGAATGGAATGATAGTAAACTCAGTTATTTATAAATATCACTAATAATTGGTGTCTAATGATATGGTCAATGGTGGATATATTCATTTCTGTATATTTTGATGTGTTTTCAAACTAGTGCTATAGGGTTTCCAATTTGTCCTCAGGGATTGGAATAAAATCTACCAGCCTGAACCTATACAGAGGCAATCTTTATGAAAGTTTCTATTTTCTAAAATCTATTTTCTGATCTTCCTCCATCATTTGATATTATTCCTCAATTATTTTATTGGTTCCCACTCAATTTTTCTCCTGTATTTTCCTTTTATTTTCAATGACATCAATAATAGGTTTGGCAACCGTGTTCGAATTTTAGTAAGATAGTGAATGTTCTATAATCATTTTAATTAATATACTATGGTTCCCAAAATAGTTTTTTGTTGAAGTGGATCTAATATAAAAGAGTTTCTTGTGGAATTTGGTTTATGTTTTGAATTTCTATGTGATATCCATGGAAAATCATATAGGAACATTCATGTGAAGGGTGAGTTCTATGAAAAGGGAAAACCTCAAATTATATGAATACTTATAGTTTCATTTAAGACCCTTATCCATACATGAATGGGTAAATGTGACATTTATTCTACCTTAATTTCATGATAGTTTATAAAAAAAATAACCACAAGAATTTTTTCCTTTAGAATTAAATCCCCATTCCTCCATAAAATCTAATGATAAATGAGGGGGTTTTCTTATGCTAAAAATGAATTTAAAACGTATTTAGGAGAAAGAATAAAAAATATTTTGATTCATGGGGTAGAGACTCACTAAATCCCAAGGTTTCTTAAATTTTTCATAGGAAAAGATCTACGTAGATCAACTATAAGGTTTCAGGTTAATGAAATTCAAGCTTCTGTTCTAGTCTCAAATGAAGTTTTTGTGGGCTTAAGTAAGTACCAGGACAGTGTAACTAGAATTTCAATTCTTTCATGGATGAATTAATGTTCATGTAGTGTAATGTAATTAATTTCTACTATATGAAGGTGTATTATGACATGATTTTTATCATATTACTTCTTTATGTGGATGAATTTATCTTAGTTGGACCAATAAAGGAAAGATTAGAAGATATTAAGATTAATTTATCTAGAAGATACCAAATGAAGGACCTTGGTTCTGTAAAGTAGATAATGGGAAAAAATATAGAAGCATACTTAAAGTATACAACTTTTTTCCTAACATAGTTGGAGTATATCTAGAAGGTGTTGAAAATATTTAGAATGAGTGAGTTAAAACCTACAAGAAATCCCTTAGCTAGAAATTTAAAACATTTAAATGTGGAGTCACTGAAAATAGATGATGGGTTAAATTTAATGGAAAAGGCTCTATATGAATTATTTATATCTTTTTAGATATACATCATGGTGTTTATAAGAATTTATATCATTTATGAGGTTGTTTTAGTTAAAAGACTAATGGTGAATCTAGGGAAGGAGCACTGGAGGGTTGTTAATTACTATTTTTATATCTCAATGGTTTAGTGGATCTAGAAATCTATTTCAAAATGGATGATCAATTAAAGAGGTATTATTAATTTTAACATTAAATGATGTAATGACTCACTATAGATCACTATTGAATAAGATGAATAAGTGGTAATTACTGACTTGATGTTTTAAAAATTAATTTTTGTTAATTGAATTTCAAACAAATGTTTTTCTTGATTTTAATGTGTTAAAAATGCTGGAAAATGTTGTTATATTTTAACATTGGTGAGTTAAACCTAGTGATCTATATTTAAAACCACTTGTTCTATCCATGGATAATTTTTATATAAACTTTTTGTGTATTTATTTTATTTAATATTAATATTATTGAATCAAATAGAATGTATATGAATAAAAAATGGGTGGATGCCAATTATCTAAAAAAATATTATAAAGATGGAGTAAAAGAGTTCATCATGTTTTGAAAAGATCAGGCATATGAACCTTCTCAAATCCTTTTTCTATGTTTATGTTATTTTTATTCCAGACTAATTAGTCTATAGGATTTGGAGAACACTTGATCTATCACAGAATAGATCAAAATTATAAATGTTGGAATAAACACCAGGAAAAGGTGAATTTAGCTAGAGGATTGGATAGAAATGTGTTTTATGGATCATATGATATGATTACAAGTGTGAAAAATGTAGAATATCATATCGAGGATGTGATTACAGATGTCGATGATTATAAAGATCGTATTTAGGAAATGATAAGGATAGTTGAATGTGAACTTTGTGATTGCCCAAAATTGTTTGAGAAGTTAAAGAGTCGTGAAAAGATGTCATTATATGCTGGTAGCACTAAATATACAGTATTTTCAGTCATATTAAATCTATATAATTTGAAATCATGAAACAAAATGAGTGATTCCAGTTTTATAGAACTACTTACTATCTTGATTGACATGCTCCCAAAAGATAATGAGCTCTTGAGCTAAAAATACGATTCCAAATGAATGCTATCATCAATGGGTATGATCTCTGAAAGAATACATGCCTTGAAGAATGACTATATACTATTTCTCAATAACCACAAATCACTTACAAAATTCCTAAAGTGTGTGGATTCTCATTACAAGAAAGATGAATCTGGTCCAATGAAATTTGAACGGTACTTTCCAATCATTCCAATGTTTAGGCGCCTATATGGATGTGAGGAGACTACAAGGAAAATGATGTGGAATGAAAATAAAAGAAATAAAGATGGGAAACTATATCACCCAAGAGAATTTACTTAGTGGAATAAAATTGATCATGAGTATCTTGAATTTGGAAATGAGTTGATAAACCTTTGTCTTGTATTATATAAAGATTGAGTGAGTCCTTTTGGTTTTCAAAGTAGCACTCATAGTACATGGATGGTTATTTTGGTAAATTATAAATTTCCACCATGGTTATGGATAAAATTCAAATACATCATGTTATCTATGCTTATATCATGACCAAAACAATTGGGTAATGATATTGATATTTATTTGGATCCCTTGATCATGGATTATAAATTATTATCAGATTCAAGTGTTACGTTGTATGATGCTTATAGAAATTAAGATTTCATATTGAGAGCCATGTTGTATGGGATGATAAATGAATTACCTGATTATGGAAATGTTTCAGGATATATCATTAAAGGAACTAAATGGTTTCCCATTTTCCAATAACATACATAGTCAATTTGGTTGAACCATTCATCAAAAACCATGTTTCTAGGACATCATGAATTTTTACCCCAACTACATAAGTACCGATCTTGGATGAAATAATTCTTTGGAAGTTCATAAGAATGTACAATACCATCTCCACTAATAGGTGATCAATTCATTGACAAACTAAAATATGTGGACATTGATTTTGGTAAACTATTTTCAAAAAACCTTATGAAAACTGATTGGAAAAAAGATCATTTTTTTAATTACCATACTAGAAATTTCTGTATGTTAGAAATTTTATTGATGTTATAAATGTTGAAAATAATTTGTGTGAAAATGTCTTTGATGTGTTGTTAAACGCACCCAAAAAAACAATGTATGGAATTTAGTCTAGTTTGGATATGGTTGATATGAGAATAGGAGAATATTTGATGCCAGTGAATGGTGAAAAATGAACTTTTCTTTCTCCAACTTCTTACACTCTTTCTAGGTAGGAGAGATATCATTTTTTCAACATCTTAAATGATGTAATGTTTATAAAGGGGTATTAATTGAATAGAAATTACATCGTTTCAATGATCGATTTAAAGTTAAATGGTGTCAAATCACATGGCTGTCATGTTTTGAGAAAATATCTAACTCATATAGATTTAGGTTTAATTTTGACCATGAATTTTTGGCATACGTTAACCAAGATCTATTTCTTCTTCAAATATATATAGTAACGTTATAGAACGAGTGAAATTTCCAACTATAGAGAGAAAAATTATTTTCATATTGTTTGAATTGGAAATATTCTTCCTGCCAACATTATTTGATATGATGGTTCATTTTATGGTTCACTTAGTGAGAGATATTTGACTATGTGGTCCTGTACACTATAGATGGATGTACCCTATTGAATGTTATATGAAGATTTTGAAAGGTTATGTCAAAAATAAAATTGGCCAGAGGGTTGTATTGCAGAGAAATATATTATTGAAGAAGCCATTTAATTTTATTACCAAATAACTATCTGGTGGGGAAATAATTGGTCTACTGAAATCTTGTCACATTAGGTGGATTTCAGGTAAAGGAATATCAAGAAGAGATTTTATCACAATAAATATTATAGATCATGAGCAGGCCCACATTTACATTTTTCATAATATTTTGGAGTTTTTACCATATGTTGAAACCCATAAAGAAATTGTTAGTAGTTTAATCCATCATGGTCTAAAAGATAGATATCAAATACACATAATTAAAATTTTATAGAACGGTTTTGGACAATATTTTTGAGTTAGATGATAATATGAATTAAATTTTAGAATGAATTCAATTGATATTCGGAGGACCAGGTGTGTATGAATTATCTTACAATAGTTATGTAATTATAGGTTATATATTCTATAAAAATAAACATGATGAATATAGTACCATGAAAAATAGTTGAGTTACACTTGTTTCTTAAGCTATGCATGTTTCTAGTACTAAGGATAGAAATCCAATTTACATGAATATGTCATACTTTGGTATCATCAAACAAATATGGGAGTTGGATTATAAAATATTCCAAGAGATTTTTTTCAATGCAAGTGGGTTGATAATAGGAGTGCTATTGAAATAGATGAATTGGGATTCTTGAAAGTTGATTTCAGTAATAAAGGGTACAAATACCACTAGTTTATAATGGAATCACATACAATACAGGTATTTTATGTTCCAGATCCTGCAAACTGAAAAGGTGTAATTGTTCGGTTATTGAAAAAAAGTACTGAAGGGTTAGATGAATATTAAACTAAGGATGACACTTTCATTGGTACATCAAAATTATTACACAACAATCCCAATATATTTAGATTTTTTTCTATCATAGGAGACCATAACGAAGGGATTCAGATAGTTGATGGAGGGGTCAAATACTTTTATCCTATAAAAAAATAGTGTTCAATAATTAGGTAATATTTTTCTGTAATATACATCGTGTTACCTCATGTTATTATTCATTTTTACTTCATTTATATACTCTAAATTAATTTTTAAACCAGTTCTGTAATGAATGAATTTGTCACATATTGGTGTTCCCAACACTGAGGAACAGGAGGTCTATCAACCAGTTGTTACTCATAGTTCAAAGGAACAATGACCTTCTGAACGTGTTGGTACTCTCAATCCTAAGGAACAATAGGTTTATAAAAATATTTTCTATTCCCAATGAACAAATACAATGACCATATGCACATGTTTATGATATCGCTCATGAGGAACATATTGATGATGTTGAATATGAGGAAATGGTAAGCGATGAAGGAACACTGATGAAGAAAAAACAGGAGCACCGTAGTTTGATGGTGTTTGAAAAAATAAATAAGGAAAAGTCAAAGGTATCAAATACAAGGTCGGATGGAATGTTCAGGGCTAGCATTTTAACCCCAACAATCCCATGTTCAGTAGTTACATTGGAATCTTCACTCGGTAACGCGTGTCTATTGATGTAGATTTATGGAACTTTGTTGTGACCACAATTAATACACTGATGTGGGAATATATTATAGTAACATTATGATATCATTTTTTTTATTTACTAAACGATAAAATAATGAAACCCCGACTTGCTTTTTATCATCCATAATAGAGTTCATTTATAGTAGATTACTCCCATAATAAATATGTATTAATTCTTGATGGAAGGATTCACATAGGCTTTTTGACAATTATAATGGGACATCATCTTAATGATACTAAAGTAAAAATAAACCCACAACCACATCTTATCTATGCATACCTAATGACCCAAGAAGCGTGGGATGCATTTACTAGTTGTCGCATGAATGTGTCCTTTTAGGTACATTGTGTCTAGTAATACATTATTTGGAAATAAGTGTATTATTCAATTTGATCGGTAAATTTTTATTTATGAAAAAAAAATTGAGTGCTGAAAATAAGGAACAGACAACAAAACTAACATAACCCAACCATAAATCAAGGATGGTGTTCACTTTACTTGATATAAAATTGGTTCATGTTTTTGATCTACCATAATAATATTATGTGACATGAAACAATATAATAATTTTGTTCCTCTTGTTATATGAATATTGATTAATCCAAATCAAAATACACTTCCATCACATGGAATGTGTTATATAAGGATGCACATGTAAAAAAATATGGGATTTTAATATATAAGAATACAAAAAAAGTGTGGGAAACATGTCTAAGTATGACATGATAAAAAATGAATAAAATCACTATTACATACAAATGATTACTTATTTTTCAATCTTTTTTATTAGATATAGTCATAGGAATCAGAAAAACATGTACTAGATGAACACATATTATCAGTGGTCTTGAAGCATCCAGAACAGTATGACCACGTCAAAGGTGTCAATTTTGGGGTGACTCCCCAAACATATTTTGAGAAAACAAGAAGATGATAAAGGTGAAGAAATGAAATAGATGAGAGAAATATTGTCTACCCATTAAGAAAAATTCTATTAGTAGAGAGAGATACTTGAAAATTTTAAGGGGGAAATAAAAGAGATTAAACAAATCAAGAATAACCATCGTGTGAAGATCCTACCCCTCCCACCACCAGTTTTCAGGTGGGTCATTACCCTCAAAGATATGTCTTAGTCATGGTAATCATTATTCGAATAAATATTTTTGTAAAATGTGAATCAGACAGACATTGATACCTTATCTATATAGAAATTCTATATGGTGAAAATGACTATGATTTATATCTATTAACACAGACCCATCGCCTTGTCGTGAGGGATATAGTGTTCAATATCAAAGGTGGTAGTCTACACAATAGGCCACTTTCAGCAGGTCATGTGATAGTGGTTATTAATGTAGCTTGTGAGTCAATCACTGACGTACCTTTTCCACTTGATGATGATGATATCCATACAGTCAACCGAGCTATTAGAACATTTATCACATGACTATCACGTCTTTTAAAAAACATATCGACAAAAAGGTATTCATTTCCAATTTATTTTTCAAGCTAAACCTTTAATAATTAGTGAAAAATGTTTGAATTGATGAATGTTATTATAGGAAGACAATGGAAAGTGGTGAAATGAAAGAAAAAATCAAAATCATATAAAGAATCAAAAAAATGATCTAAAAGATCTAAAAAAAGAACCTTTACCTTTCGCAATCTATATTCTCAATTACTATCAATGAAATTTCATGTGGATACAAAGTTAAAAAAATGTTTTTGTCAAATAATTGATTTTGAAGAAAATATGTGAGAAGAGGAAGTTCAAGACTTATCTAGTGTTGAGAAATAAAGTGAAATACTTGACTATTATTGGTTATGTGCCTCAATTTTAAAATTATACATGAGGTATGTTTTGATGATTTGATTTTCTAAAATATTATATAATATGTTAATTATGAATAAATAAATTTCATATTTTTGGTAGGAAAATATATCAAAATAATTGAAGGGATTTCCCTATAAATTTTTTTTTGAATCATTAGTCCTCAAATGACCTCTACATTATAAAAAAATAGAATAAAAATGATGAGATAGTGGAAGTCCTAGTCAAGTAATTTGAAATAAAACTTACGGATGACAGAATTTTCTTAATACCAACTATGGAAGGCCCGGTCCAGTCGTTTGAATGAAAACTTATAGATGATAGACTCTTATTAATTCCAACTATGTAGGGGTAAAAATATACAATTTAATCATATCAAATATATTTTCATTTCATTAGTTACTTATCACTTTTTTAGGTAGTATTAGATTCTCATTGTAGTTCATCAATATCATGACAAATAAGCAATGAGGCCAGGGGCAAAGCACATGGATCCTTAAAAGTTCTATGTATGGACAATTATCAAGGTATATATAATAATATTTTACTATCCAAATGCATATGAAAACAAATAAATTATTTTTCTCAATGTTTCTACAGTGTCTGTAATAAAAAAATGGAAACGATTGTGGTTATTGGTTTTGTAAATTTATGAGAGATATCATTTTCCATGAATAAACTAGCATCTCTGAAGCGGTATTTTTAAAGATAATTAATATTTAATTTAAAATATTTATTAAACCTTTTGTATTTATATTTTTCAAGTACAATTATGACAGTCGAAAAAAATCATATTCTCAATACGATATATATTTGATTAGAAATGAATGGGAAATATACCTAATGGAAGAATGTACACAAATAGCATGAATATGTGACTTTCATGGAAGTAGTGGATTA
The DNA here is from genome assembly GCA_963277665.1 of Viscum album. Lineage (NCBI taxonomy): Eukaryota > Viridiplantae > Streptophyta > Magnoliopsida > Santalales > Viscaceae > Viscum > Viscum album. The sequence goes on along the minus strand of OY728143.1, from coordinate 1,381,144,528 downwards.
TTTTATATTAATGTTTCATTTACTTATTTTTAGTATTACTCATATAAGAATTTCTTTCTTATATAGGTGGACTCTTTGATCAAGTTGGGGTGGTATGTTTGAAGATGTTCATGCTCATGGGAGATAGGTATTTGAGGTTGCAACCTAGAATTCAATGAGAAGGTAATGTTTTTTTAATGTACTATGTTTTTCTCATAATATTATATGTTCTATACTACATTAAAATAATCTAAATTAAATGGTTCACTATAAATTGTCTCTTTTTTATTTAAAATTGACATTAATTTTAGTAAAATGAACTAGTGACATTCTGAAAACATAGCAAACATAGTCAATTTGTTTTGATAAATTATGATAATGATACATGATTCATTTTGTGACGTGTAGGAGTAAACCTCACCTCAATGTGATGCATGCTGTGACTGGTATGACTCAAAGTGTGTCTTTTTATTTAAAATTAGCATTAATTTAAGTACAAAAGAACAGGTCACATAATAAAAACCAAGTAAACACATTCAGATTGTTTTGATGCTTTAGAAAAAATGATCCATGGGTCGTTTGTGCTGTATTGAAATCAACCACACCACCATTCGATGCACAGTGTGACCAGTATGACTAAAATTGTCCGTTATTAGTTTAAAATAGACATTTTAGTTCAAAACATGTCACTCACATAAAAATAAGAAAACATTCTATGATTTTAATAATATTTTCGTACAATGATTCATACGTCATTTGTGACGTATAGAATGTCGTCTCATGTAAAACCGATGCACGATACAATTGGTATGACTCAAAATGAAAGTTTCCAATTTAAAATGCCATTTTAGTAAAAAACACAACCAGCATACTGAAAACAGAAAAAACTCATTTGGATTATTTTGATACTTTCACAAATTGGTCTATATGTCATTTTTGATATATAGTAATTAATCGTACCACATTATGATGTGTGTTGTGACTAGTATTACTCAAAATTTCTCTTTTTTATTTAAATTTGACATTAATTTTAGAGAAAATAATAAGTGATGTACTAAAAACCAAGAAAATTCATTCCTATTGTTTTGCTCATTTAGGAAAAATATCCATGATTCATTTATGATGTGCAAGAGTCTACCACAACTCAATATTATGTGTAGTGTATTCAGTATCACTCCAAGTGTTTTTTATTTAAAATAGACATTAATTTAAGTAAAGAAACAAGTGTTATACTAAAAATTGATAAAAGGAATTTGGATTTTTTTTATACTTTAGTACAATGATCTAAGATTCATTTGTAATGTGTAGGAATCAAACACACCAAAATCTGACGCACTGTGTTGCCAATATGACTAAAAGTGTATGTTATCAATTTAAATTTTACATTTTAGTTCAAAATGTGTCACTCACTGAAAACCAAGAAAACATGCTCTGATTATCTTGATAATTTAGGAAAACGATTCATAAGTAATTTTTTAAGTGTATAAAGTAGTCTTACATCAACCTGACATAGGATGCGACTGGTATGACTCAAAATGCAAGTTTCTAGTTTGAAATGGCATCTTAGTAAAAATACACAATTAGCATACTAAAAATAGAGTAAATGCATTTAGATTATTTTGATACTTTAGTACAATGATCTATAAGACATTTGTGATGTGTAGGAATCAACCAAACCTCAATATGATACACGCTGTGACCGGTATAACTTCAAATGTGTCATTATTTAAAATTGAAAATAATTTTTGTAAAAGAACAAATGACAAACTCAAAACTAAGAAAACACATTCAGATTATTTTTATATTTTAGTACAATGATCCATAACTCGTTTTTGACATGCCTATATTTGTTTTCCTATATAGGTAGAGTCTTTCACTCAAGTTGAGATGATTTTTTCAACAACTGATACTATGGGTGGACATTTTTGAGATGGAAACAAGGGCTTCAAAAGATGAAACATCAGTGTTTTTAAATGTTTATGTATAATTGTAAATATAATTATAAAAAACATTATTTTAAATGTATATATCAGTTTTTTTATATAACATGGGGGGTAATTTTGTATTCTTTATGTGAATTAAATGTATGTATCATTGTTTGAAATTATAGGTTTTTGCTGGGTTTGTTTTTATATTAACACCACATTTCATACAGCTAGGTCTTTATTAGCTCTATTTCGAGCACTGATAAAGTCAACTATCATCATTAAAATAGAACTAATAAAGTGGTTCCGTTATCATCATGGATAAAAGAACCCCTATATCATCGCTAGGATTAAAAATGCTTTTTTAACACTGTTAAAATGCATTTTTCATTCTGTTAAAGGAAATATGTGTAGTAGTGAATATGAATCGACATGCATTGTTTTAAAATGAGAACAACCATGAATATCCATTATATATGGGATAAAACTAACATAAATTTCCATGGAGTGTATATTGTGAAGTGAGTATGGATAAATGATTGAGGTGGAATTAATTTGAGTGAAAGAGATGATAAGACTATTGGAATTGATCTCATAAATGAAACATGACAGATTAGGTTTTGAAATATGATTAGTGGATTCCACATTTTTTTGTAAAATGTGTTTGGGATATCTATTTTTGGACGAGTGTGAAAAATATAGGTGTGATGGGGTGATCATTCATGTATTTTTTGTATATTTTATGCGGATTTAATTGAAAATGTTCCCATTTTTATGTATATATTATGGGTAAGTTACAATTTTCTTGATTTTTTATTTTTTTGGAAATACTAATCATGTTTAATTTTTCTTTTTTTGGACTTAACAAGTGATAAGACACATTAAAATTGAATGGCCACATTAACAATATATTTTTTAAAATTATTATTAAAATGAAATTGATTTTTCTATATTCTTTGAAATTACATTTTATATACATGAAATTTAATTGTACGAAGATCAATATATTTTTCTATAAAATAGAATTAAATCAAAATATTTAATGGTGTTTGAGTTTTTGATTGGAAATACTTAAATGTTCCTAAAAATGAATTTGGTTTTTAGAAAATACAATTTTTTAGATTTCTGGGAATTTAGAGGTTTAAGATGAATGCTTTTTTTCTAGAATTAAACAAAAATAAAATGGGTTCAAAATTTTAGGGATTTTAAATCTGAAAGCACATATTTTAATTTCTTTGATAATTAAATTTTCAATTATAAAATGATGGTTTGGATTCAAACTATTGATGTTTATATATTTATTAGTATGTTCAAAATCACATTGTACTGGGCTATTAGAATGGCTCTTGTATATAGCCTGATGGAGATTGGGTCGATTCATAACCTATAAGCTTCGTTGGCCTACCTGTTTCTCAAGGATAGGAGGTTGGATGATACAGAGTCTAAGGGTTGGCCAGCACAAGCATCTTCTCCAGTTAACATTTTAAATGGAATTTCTAGTACACCCATAGGATGAGGGAATGTTTCTTATTCCATTCACAGTAATTAGATCATCTCTTCACCACATTCCTTTGATTTGAATTTGGAGATAATTTTGCACTCACATTTTGTGAGATAGATCGATTTTGGAAGCCTTCGGTTGTGGTAACTATGATGAAACCCTGAAATCCTAGTGAAAATTACGAATTGACGTACTCTGGGACCAACTATGGAGAATCTAATGAGTACGGTGGTGGGTAGAACTCCACTGAAGGTAGTATCGTATTTTCTCCAAGTCTCATCCAATGCAAAGGAACCGGTTTTCTTCTCTAAGAACTTCCTGACTCTGGTGGTGTTTCATCTCAGTCTGTGATAGTCATTTTTGTACAAAAGAGAGAGCAATGGCTGATGAAGGTGGCATAACTTAATTATTTTTGTAGAAATATGGACCCAAAATTTTTTATTCTATTTCTATTATTCTGATTCCTTATTTAATATATTTTTTCTTATGATCATTTCTCTGTAATTTTGTATGTTTATCATTTTTGAATTAAAAAACTCCTATTCTGACATTTTCAATTCAATATAAATGGTGCTAACAGAGGAAAAATATATTATTTTTCAACATTATTCAGGAAAGTACCATTGGGGGTTCTACTAAAGCTTCCATTGAAATTTCCAAATTTTGTAATGTTTGTAGGTTTGACGGCATAGGTCTATTGTTCCCCACTAGAGGATCAAATGGAGCATTCCCTGTGGGTTTCACTATAGAATCCACTAGAACATTCACTGCAGGTTCCACTAGAAACTCCACCGACACCGCCACATTCCAATGGGGATTCTTGGAAGTTACATTGGAACTAAAATTAAAACATACACTAGATGTTCCACTAAAACCTACATTGTAATTTTTAATGTAACTTTGTGAAACCTCCATTGGAAACTCTAGTGGCCCTTCTAGTGGATTCTACTTTGTTGTTCCACTGCAGGTTTGAGTGGAACTTCTGGTCTCATATTCAACCTTCCAAATAGCATTGCGAACCTACATTAAGTAAAAAATCAAAGTGTTATTTCCTTGTGGAAGTTCCATTGGAACTTCCACTATAACTTTTACTCTAATTAAATCTTCCAAACCTATAGTGTGGATGTTCTAGTTGAACTTCCATTAAATGTTTTAGTGGAAATTCCATTGAAACTTCTACTATGTAGTGGAAGATTAATTCAATTTAAAATTGATTATACAATTTGAAATTATAAATTAAATCAGTTTTAAAATCATTATGTGAAACAACATCAATTCTAATTTCTTTTAATTATATTTGACAATAATAATATTTTTAGACATATACATTTTTTAGTGTAAAAGTTCCAATGTAATTTCCACTAGAACTTCCACTCAAACCTCCACTATAATTCAATATTCCAAAGCTATAGTGTAGAAGTTCAAGTGGAACTTCCACTAGAAGTGGATTTCTTTTAATTATACTTAAAAAAATATTAGTTTTATAAATATAAATTTGTTTTGTACTATGTATCTTCCACTATAATTTAGACTTATTCTTCCTTATATATTATAATTATGTGGATGCGCTCAATAATTCCTTAATTTCTACACCACTGGAACTTCCACATGAAGTGAATTTCTTTAAATTATATTTTATAATAAAATTAGTTTTATAAATATACATTCTTTATAGTGTGGAACATCCACTGGAACATTCAGTAGAACCTCCAGTGGAACATCCATCGGCACTTCTAGTAGAACATACACCTGAACTTCTAGGGGATGTTCTAGTGGAAGTTGTAGTGGATGTTCTAGTGGAGGTTCTAATAGAAGATCCATTGTAAGTTCCACTGGAAGTGCTAGTAGAAATTCCACTAGATATTCCACTGGAAGTGCAACTAGAAGTGCCACTAGAAGTACCAGTGGAAGTTCCACTGGCAATGTAAGTGGAAGTTACATTGGTAGTGCTAGTGGAATTTCTATTGGAACTTATGTTGGAACTCCTACTAGAACATGCACTAATTAGGCGAAAATTAATTCAATATAAAAGTTATTTTACATTTTAAAATTCTAATTTAAATTATTTTTATAAAAAATATGTGTAACAATTTCAATGAGAATTAATTTTAATTATACATTTCAATAATATTAGTTTTAGAAATATACATTTTTATTGTAGTTTGGAACTTCCAGTGGAAATTCCACTAGAACATCCAATAGAACTTCTATCGGAACTTCCACTAGAAGTCCAACTAAAAGTACCACTACAACATCCAATGGGTAGTGGAAAATTATTTCAATTTAAAATTGTTTATAAAATTTAAAATGTTCAATTAAATAAATTTTATCACAATTATGTGTAACAATTGCAGTCCATATTTCTTTGAATTATATTTAAAAATAATATGAGTTGTAGAAGTATACATTATTGTTTTAGTGTGGAACATTTAATATAAGTCCCATTAAAACATAGACTAATTTTACCTTTTATGTTGTAATTTTGTGGATGATCCCAATAATTTCGTAATTTATAAATTGTAGTTAAATTTCTATATGATTCAATGTGAAATTATTAAATTATTTTTAGTCCAAGTGTAATTTTTTCTATTCCTAGTAAAGGCTTTAATTTTAATTTTCAGGAGTGAATTTTTTGTCCAATTTTACCTCTTTACAAATACTTTTATAAGAAATCAAACAGCAACTGAAACAAGGTCGTAGAACTGATTTTCGAAATACAACTTTTTGGAATATGTTTCAAGAGTTAGTATCTAATACTATATCGGAATTGGATTATTAAAATCTAATGGTTATGTTTTGTATGTATTGGAGAACTTTGATCCATCAAAAAGTGATTTCAGATTCAGTGGAGGGGAAAGATGTTTCTCTAAAGCTGATATCCAAATGATCTTTGGAATAACAGAAGGTCAAATAGAAATGGAGGACTTATACTCATTCAAACCAGCTGAGGAATCATTATATGTAATGATATTTCAAATAGGTGTGATGTTTTTGACACATAAGGTAATAAAATAAGTTCATTTAAAATTAGTAAAGGGAGATGAAGAAGCTGACCATTTCGATACAATAGCACTAATATATTTATACCCATGTGTGACTACATTTTTTCTACTATAGGTTATTACATGAGCTTGGGTTTTATCAATTATGTGGATACTATAAGAGACATGAGAATACTAAGGTGGTCTCATGGAATCCTCCAATAATTGATGAGATCAGTTAAAGAATTTTATAATCACTATGCAAGGATTACTAGGTAAATTATATCTTTATTGTTAAGGATAAATATTTATTTTCAATTAAATATATAATATATTATTCATAAGAGTCTTGTTATTGTATTATTGGTACTGTGAGCAAAGTTTAATAGTGAAAGAGAATGAACAGGAATCCAATCCACCATACACAAACTAGAGCCTCTCGAATTTTGATGCTGCTGTAAAAAAATGAAGATTCATCAAGTTGAAGCTAGATAGGTAATTATAAAAATTATATTATAAATTTAATAGTTTTTTTATAAATATATATATCAAAAATAATATATATATATATATACAAAAAGAAGAAAAAATTAAGGAGGACCCTCCAATAATTAAGGAAGCTATTGTTGGCCAGTAGGAAAAGGGGGAACCAGAGGAAGCCAAAATAATAGTTCTTACAAAAGAAAATTTGGCCCTAAAAATAAAACTACATAAAATGGAAGAAATTTTTAGAAAACATGAAAAAAAATTAAAAGACTGAAGTAGTTGGTAAGGAAGAATGCCAGCATAAAGGGAAGAAGAAAAGAAGGTATCACTGAAAAGATTATTTCTTTCATAGAGGAAACCTGAAAAGTGGGTACATATGATGTTGGGATGCAGTAGGATCCTTTTGAAAAAAATTCATCACTCTTAGAAGCTAAACTATAGAAAATATCTCTTCCCTAATAGTAGAAAACTAGAAAAAGAATCCAACGAAACTGGGATTAAGAAGCCTGCAGATCAACTACAAGAAGGTGTTGAACAAACCACACCTGTACATCAAAGAAGAAAAACTGCAAAGAAAGAAACATAAAGTCACCAAATGAGATCAATGATTAGAAATGTGAAGTCCAAATCTAGAAAATAGATGAAATTGGATTCAGGTTATTAGTATGAAAACATATACACAAGAAGAAGAATATCATAAGGTCAAACAAAAAAGTAGAATAACCAAGTCAGATAGAAAATCCCATTGAGGAATGTGGTGTTTCAAAGAAAATACACCCCAAAATTCCATTACAGGGCTTCCAAGTATACCTAAATGGTTCAGCTAGAGTAGACGCTTACAAAAAAATGACTATAAGCACTGGGAAATGATTATCCAGATAAAACCAGACTGGTAGGCCCGCCCTTATTTTAAAGTATTTCTATTAAATTTACCAGAACATTATATTTTTTCCTATAAATTATTATTATTATAATGTATTCAATATGTATGGGAAGCTAAGAACAGATTGTATTCATTTTTATTTGATGAAAGTATCTATATTTTCACAAAAAGCATGACAAGTAGCATGGTGTGTATTAAACTTAACAAAGATTACTCTATACTATTATTCAATTAGTCTCACACCCTCCATTCTTTTTTATTGATATCAGGTCATAGATTTATATGCTTAGCTTATGAAAAAGAAGTGTGAAATAGGGAAATGGTAGGAATTTTTTATAATAAATCAACTATGATTGCAAGTGTTTCCATAGTGAGTGTAATATTATGTATATTCCTGAAGTTTAAAATGTTTTATTTCATATTTTGAATAAATTTATTCATTTTTAAAAATCATTATATTTGGAAAAAAAAGACAAGTTTAAAGAGGGTTTGTTAGAGAAACCCATAAAAGAAGAAATATAGTTGAATGGTAAAGTCTTTATCCCCATCAAAATAGAAAATCAACCTTGGAATTCTCTTGAGTTTGATATTGAAAAAAAATATTTCAGCTACTATAACTCCATGAAGCCTTATATGGGTGATACTATAATTGATTCTTACCGACAAGATTCTTTACAAATGGTAAATTCTATCACCTTAAATATCAAATGCATTTTCATATAAACCAACTAAATGGATACAATTTCTAAAACACTTACAGAAAGCATTTATTGAATAAATCATCAAACAATAGAACCCCAAATACTTAGATAATAAGGATCCCACACCTCTATTTATAGTGGAAGACACACCCCGGTTAGGGGATGTAATGTTAGATTGTGGGATAATTGTTTTCAATCTCATTGAAATGATGTAAATGGATCAAGGGTATTTTAATAAGCTATCACAAGATGAATTTTATGACATGTGACTATATATGGAACATTGTTTCCATAAAGACTCAACATATAGATGGAGTGAAACATCATATAGAAGAATGTGTTGTATTCTAGAAACAATATCGTTAGAATGAACATAATAAGTTAAACAACCGAGTTAAATGGATCTAACATCAGAATATAATTTAAATGGTTTGGATGGTTTTGAAAATTTATTCATCCCACATTAATGGTTGTTACTGGAAACTACATTTAACTATTGTTATGTTTCTAAACAGCTATACTTCATACTTTAATGGATGTTTTTTATTAGTATCAATATTTCTTAATTTGGTTTTTTGTTAAAATTAATGTTGGTATTTTCATTGGTTTAAAATTGGTTTTGGAAATTGCAATAGTTTATATTTGGTTTTGGTAATTTCAATGGTTTACAATTGGTGTTGGTAGTTGTGGTTATGCTATTATAATTGGACTAGTTTAAAATTGGTGTTGGAAACAAGAACCAATCATTTGATATTCATGTTTAAATAAATCAAATAACTTGGGTTTTTATCTATTATAAACTGGACACATCAATGCATGATAAGGATAAAGATTACGAGGCAACTTATCCTGCCTCTCAAATTCTGCATTTTTTTCATGTTAATGATTTTTCTCTAACAGTATCACAAACAACATAAATAATTATACTAAAATTAACTTGCGATGAACACAATCTTTAAGAAATCCATTAAAACTTTCACTTAATTGAGTGGTGTGAATAAAAATTGTTAAAGAATCTTTATAAATGCAATGATCTCACATTTCTCACAATACGAATACATCATCTAACCACTTTGATTTCCTATCCTCATATTCTGCTCTATGGGAAGACCACTCCCGATGAAACCAATTTACATCATGGTATTGGAACAAACACTTCTTAAATCTAGATAAAAACTAGATCCATCTTTCATCCAATTACCTAAATGATTAATTCCATTTTTCATCCAATTACATAAAAAAATGCATGTTAAGTTTCCACTAAAACATCACAAATGGACATTCTCATCATCGCATCCTAATCATTAAAAATAGTTTGAGATTGCTTCATGTGATACACTTGTATTTTTTTGAAGAAACCATGAAAATGATGTTTCAGTTTCATCATATAATAAATCCTCCCCAAAAACTACAGTTTATCGATGATTATTGAACCCCAAAAAGACACCTATCATCCTGAACAATTTATTAGTGATGAAAGTGGTGTCAAAAACAACAATATCTCCAAGAAAATCCTAGTTTTTCTTCATTTTTGGATCAAACAAGAAAATATTAAAATATTTCCCATTCACATCAAACTTCATAGTATAGAAAAATGATGGATTATCCAGAATTTGTTTTTCTAATTACTCTAACAAGAAATATTCATCACGATGAAGAAATTTACCTTCTCATTTATCCCTTATAAAATTTAACAGATTAACACGCATGCACCCAATAACTTCTCAACCACCTGTGATAGTTGTCACTAAGTAGAAGGAATCATTTGGTTAAATACCTACTGAATCATTCACATCTAACTCAGCTTCATGTTGTTCTACTATTTTTCTTTGATACATCATTATATGAAATACTTTAGGTTTTTTAAATGGATGATTGTGCTCCTCAATAAAGACAGTACATGCATATTGACCAGAAGACAATAAAATAACCCCCATTCTAGCCAAAAAACTTGTACGTGTCTTAGCCCAAGGAAATTTCACCATGATATCACATTTTTCAAACTTCCAATGACCATCTTTTCAATATGAATAATGTCTTGATGTGACAATTGATTTATCCTTTATCCTTTTATTGGAGTATTTTCAGCGTACATTGAACCCATTTACTCCCCCAAACATGAAATAAAAAGATTTCACTTCATCAAGTGACTTGAACATCATCCCTACCACTGTTTTAATAGAATCATCCACAACATAAACATCAACATCAACACCATTCCAACAACCTAAAATAAGAAATAATAATATCAAGAAAAGTACATTAATTTTATAATATGACTTAATGCATTTATAAATGTATAAACTATATTAATATAAATGTTCCTAAGTAATATATAATAATGAAAATAATTTTTTACATATATATATATATAATAAAATTATATTCCTAAAATTATAAATGAAACAATTTATAAGATATATTAAATGTATGTTGTAGGGGAAGTTCCAGTGTAAGTTCAATTGGAAGTTCCATACTACAAGAAAATGTATATTTCTAAAACAAATAGTATTGTAAAATATAATTAAAATAAATAAACATTTCAATTGTTACCCATAATTATTATAAAATCATTTAATTTATAATTTTAGAAAGTATAATCACTTTTATATTGAATTAATTTTCCACAACCCAGTGGAATTTCTAATGGGAGTTCTCATGGAAGCTCGAGTGGAACTTCCACACTACAACAAAAAATGTGTACTTATAAAACTAATTTTATTTTTAAATATAATTAAAAGAAATAACCATTTATATTTTTTCACATAATTATAATAAAAATCATTTAATTTATAATTTGAAAAAGTATAAGCACTTTTATATTGAATTAATTTTCCACAACCTAGTGAAAGTTCCATTGTGAGTTTTAGTGGGAGTTCTAGTGGGAGTTCAAGTGGGATTTCTAGTGGGATTTCTAATAGTAGTTCTATTGGGAGTTCTAGTAATACTTCTAGTGTCAGTTCTAGTGGAAGTTTTAGTAGATGTTCCCGTGGAAGTTCTAGTAGGAGTTCTAGGAAAAGTGCCATTGGAACTTCTACACTACAAAAAATGCATATTTATAAAACTAATATAATTGTTAAAAAAATAAAAGAAATATGAATTGAAATTTTTACACATAATAATGATAAAAATGATTTAATTCAACATTTTAAAGTGTGTAAACAATTTTAAATTTAATTAATTTTCAACTACCCAGTGGAATTTCTATTGGGAGTTCCACTAGAAGTTCCAGTGGAAGTTTCATTAGAAGCTCTAGTGGAAGTTCCACTAGAAGTTCTCGAAAACCAAAAATTTATATTTATAAAAGAAATATTATTATTAAATATAATTAAAAGAAATATGAATTAAAATTGTTACACATATTTATAAATTGATTTAATCTAGAATTTTAAATTATATAAAAGATTTAAAATTGAATTAATTTTCCACTTCCTAGTAGAAGTTTCACTGGGGGTTCTAGTGGACGTTCTAATAAAAATTTCAATGCGACTTCTAGTGGGACTTCCAGTGAGATTCCCATTTGTAATTTTATGGGGAAATCAATTAGGACTTCTAGTGGGACATCATGTGGCACTTCAAGTACAAAATGAATTATAACCTCAAGTAGTGGAAGTGGAACTTACCTCTAACGTTGCAACTTCCATTGAAAGAATTTAGTGGAACTTCTACAGTAAAACAATACTCTATATTTATTTTAGTAAAACAACCATTGAAAACTTTAGCAAATGATATTTCATATATTTTCCACAAAAATAACATTAAACAAACATCAAATACAAACTTCAATACTTCTGTATACAGTAATTCAGTGAATCATATTCAACATTTACCAAAAACTGTAAAAATACTTCAAATATAATCTGAAATACCTTCATCATTATCTATTATAAGGAGAAGCAAAATATAGACTGAAAATTGTGTTGTGAATCCTGTTAATCTCATTTTTCCGAAACCCACTAATAATTTATCATGATCCCATAATGAAGAACCCACTGAAAATACCCCACTGCCTCATGCGGTCATGCAGACATTGACCGATGAAAAAAACAAACCTTGTTCGTAATCTTTGAGAAACCAATAAACCGCACACTAGAGAAACCCACTGATAAACCATACCTTTACCTCAATACTTTAAAGCATGCATACCATGAAAAAACCTAGCCTACCTTAGCCACAATCCTTCAAGAATGTATTCTATGAAAATGATGGTCCTCGTATGATGGTTCATTTCGTGCACACCTCATTTCTCCATAAGACCAAAATACCCCCCCCCCCAGCAAATCGGCACAACATGATGATGTCACTTGTAAGAATGAACATATGTCCCCATCTTGGCACATGACCGGAGTATACTATTAAAAGGGTAACCCAGGATAATCAATTGTGGGGTGAGATACTTCAAGGTGGTTTTCTCCTCAGACTTCTCGACTGGGGTACTATACACTGAATGTTTGAGTTCTGTTTGGCGCTCAGTTTACTTCTGCATGAGGTCAAGTTGTGCAGGTTTGGGGTTCTAATATTTTCTATGTATGGGTTTGTATTTGTTTCCTATTCACCAAAAATTCATAGTGAAGTTTCGGGTTATCCTCTTGCTATTATGGAGTTCCACCTAGTGCACAAAAGGTGCTCGATGATATTCTAGGATCAAGGCAGTCACTCTAGTCTTCCCAATCTGCATCAAAGTCCATGCAGGCCTACCACAAGTGCACATCAACCCCATCACCCACTTTCTTAAATTACCCCCACTCCATACCCAAAATCCCACCAAGACCACTTCATAAATCTACTTCATCCCCTCTCTAAACACCAATTCTACACCAACAAACCAAATATACTCCTAAATACTAGGGTCACCCCAAACCACTACTTCCACACCTCAATTTACCAACACACCAAATTTTTAACCCCCATCTAAATCCAATTATAGTTTCCCTTTCCTCGAGTCATACAACTAACCAAATATAATTCAGACCACCCAATAAATCCAAACTAACCCACTAAAAGATTAAATTTCCAAAATCCTAGACACCTAGAAGAATATTTATGAGAGGGAAATAGATGAATCATTTACACCTATCAAGTTTAGTGAAAGGAGATGATTTATGGGCTTTTACCTAAAAAATAGGTAAACAAATTATCCTTTCAATATCTTTAAATTTTTGAATTCTTCTTGTACAAAAATATTCCCTCTTGGGAACTTGTATTGAACACAACTTGGATTAGGTGTCCATCCTTAGGACGTTTGGGCTGGGCTATGACACACCTGAAGGAAAATCATGATACCTACAGGCCAAAACAAGTGTGTGGATCTAGGAAACCCCATTTGGGAATGATTTTTTCCTTAAATTAGAGTTTAATATACAACAAAAAATGATTATAAGAACATCTTATGTCGCAGGTCAATGTTCCTGCATTGAGAAACAATACAATTTAAAAGAATTAAATAAATTTAAATAAGACAACAAATATAAATCAAACAGATTACTCTAGTCACCCATAACACTCTAACATATAGAAACAACAACCATCACATGTATTTCCAGCAGCCTCCATAGATATAATGCACCACCATTCAAATAAATAAGGAAAAAACCTACTTGGCCAATGAAATAAGGAAAGATGAAATAAAACAAAAATAATCAACATACCTCCTTGTGACTCATTCATTACTAACACCTCAACACCCCAGGGGTTGTAACAAAGAACCATAACATGAAACTGAAAATTAAGGATAGTGATGCGGAAATGATGGGAGTCACAATGACAGAAAAGAAATGATTCAGAGAAGAGTAAAAGAGAAAAATAAAAAAGAAAATAATGAGAACAAAACAATTTATGTGTTTTGAGAATAATTTCTATGAACAAATAGAGTCAAAATATTCACCAAGACTCAAGATCACAATTAAAAAGAGTTTCTCAGAGTTTTTCACACATAGAACCCTAGACTAAAAAGGGCTACAAAAGGAGGAAGACTATCAACTATTCCACCAACCTCACAGGAAGCCTATATCGCTACATTGCCATGTTAGTGTGGGTTATTCAACTCATCTATAGTGGTCATCATTTCTAAAGTTCCCCAAAATTTGGGTCAGGGACCTTCGGCCCCTGGACCAGAGGCATGTTTCACCCTACAACCCCCAATGAGCTCTATGCAGACCTTGAACCATACAAGTTTCAGGATGGTATTCAGTATGGGCTACAATCATTCAACCCAAATATACAAACCATATTTAACTACACTAATCCAACAAGCGTGCATGTAAAATATGTTTAGAAGGAATGCTATGTAAAACCTCACCCCAAGTAAAGTATTTAATCATGGGATTTGTTTCGTTCTAGTATGAAATATAGTATAAAAAATACATTTTCCATAAACAGGAATTTAAAGATACAAAAACATTTTTTAAACCATTATTTTTATTTAATTTAATTAAAAATATTCGCTTGGAAAACCTTTCATTAACTTATTTCCCTGTTATTTGAAAACTCATTTTTAAACTATTTTCAAAAATATTTTTAACAACACATTTTATTCCAAAGCTTTAAAACATTTAAAGGTGTGAATAAAACATGTATCATGATTAAACAATTTATTTAAATAAATTCAATGACATGTTTTAACAGTTATAAAAGAAAAAAAAGTGTCATGATTTAACAATATTTTGATAGAAATCAAGTGTAATATTTTTAAAATTTTATAAAAGAAAGTAAAAACCACACTTTAACATTTTTATAAAATAGTGGAACCATTTCAAAAACATGAACCATGGGGAAAAGCACTATGTAATCTATGGTTAGTGGGAACCCAATATCTATATATCATCTCATGATCTAATTTTTCAATATCTAATGTGTGCAATTACCATTAAGGAGATCATTCCTTTGGCCTAGGGAGTTTTTTTCATCTCTTCTTGACACCACATCAAACCAACTGCTAAAGAGTACATTTCATGGTTTAGCAGTGTGAGGTTGCCCATCCACGACACCAAAACCTTTATCTAAATTTAATTTTGTTAGTAAAAAATTGAAATCTAAAGTGACAAGTAATCTAGTCTTTCCCCTTAGACTCCCATCTCCCCATGTGATTTAACTATTTCAATAAGACATCACATTCCATTTAAAATAGAGGGCCTTTTGTCAACCCTTCAGAGTTAATATCATTTATCAAAACTTATATTCCATTTTAAACCTCTTTATCACCAAATTCAAGGAAAATATTATAGAAACCATAAATAATATAATTCAACCATAAAATTTACCAAATACTGGATTATATTAAATAATACATATTTTTGGTAAACACTAGGAATGTAAACCATGACAACTGGGCTTTAAATTAATATTTTGGAAATCCACTATGAAACTCATTTGAAAGGTAGGTTGGATATTAAATTAGATTTCTGAAGTTCCCTTCTATTGTTGTACTCATATACATTAACACACATTCACAGTCATATATATATATATATATATTATTTCCTTTCTTTTTCACAAATTCACACTCATGGGAATTGGTACACACACACATATATATTCACCCTTGTTTATTTTCACAACCAATGAAGAATAAAAAATCACTTTAAAAACTCACCCCTTTTTATTGAAAACCAACTTTAAAATAACAAATCAATACTTATCATTTCATGAAATTAATTGAAAAGTTAAGTAAAACCAAAAATCCATTTTAGAATCCACTTGATGATCCAAAACCTCTTTTTAAATCACTAAAATTATTTATAAAGGACATTAAATCTTTCTATTGAACATTTGGTGTGCATATTGTAATAAAACCAATTTCCAACTATGCAAACAAAGGAAAACCATTTCATTTCATAAGTATTAGGTGAAAACATCTATTTATTTCCAAATAATACTCAACTAAATTTAATATCCCAATTTAATATAAAAAAGGGGATAAAATAAAATCAACCATGGTTCTTTAAATTAAAGACCAAATACAAGGATAAACCTACCTAGAACTCGCTGATTTTGATAACTGGTACCTAAAACCATCATAATGATGTCCAAGAAACATCGATAAGGAAAGATGAACCCTAAACCATGATAACCCCCGTGAAAAATCGAGCCATAAGAAAAATATGGACCAAACCATACCTAGTTATCGGCCCATGTTGCACACAAAAAGAGGGGGAGAAAGGGGAAGGATTGTATGACAAATGAAGTAGAGGTAAATCCCTTACCTAGGACAGACACACTCAAACCTGTGAGAAGAGAGAAGGATGGAGAGGAGGATGTGTGTGTGATGGATCCCCTTGGATGGAATAAAAAGTGAGAGGGTGCAGGAGAAAGGGAATAGTATTAATTAAAAAGGGGCAGGGAAAATTAAATTAAAACAAAAAATTGTAAAAGGTTGGGAACAACACATTGTATGACCACACGGTTAGCTGAACAATGTGCCAACCAAGACAGCCTTATTAGAAGGTCTAGATCACCCCACATGGGTAGGCTACACATTTAACTTAACCATATGTTGACCGTCTAATTCAAATTTGTTAAGTTATTGATGCATTCACATATTTGTCGTTCAATTTCAACTAATCCTGCACCAATTGTGCTCCTATACAAAAATTTCAAAAAACATCACCTAGTTTAGCCCAAAATTCAAGAATGAGATCAAAAATAGTTAAATAATTAAAATAAAATTGGAAATATATGGTCTGGGTGTGA
This sequence comes from Viscum album, assembly GCA_963277665.1. NCBI lineage: Eukaryota > Viridiplantae > Streptophyta > Magnoliopsida > Santalales > Viscaceae > Viscum > Viscum album. The sequence continues at coordinate 1,381,127,384 of OY728143.1, read as the reverse complement.
TAAAAATCCTCACTATAATTTCTATTTCCACCAAAAATATTTGAATGAAATAATAGACTCAAGAAAGAATAATGTTTAAACCTCATACTAAGGTTACATCTTGGGAAACATAAAGACTGAATAGAATGATTTCCAATGAATCATGATTCTATCCTCAATAAAGGAATAGGAAATTTTCCAATTATCAAATTTACATCTTGTATAAAATCATATAGGGTCCCAAGAGAAACTACCAAAGACTCAAAATGAATAAAAGACAATCCATGGGGTAACCCAACTTCAAGGACACGACTAGAAAACCCAAAAAACAACATCACTTGTCCTAAAGAATTATCCCATGGTATAAATGAGGTCTAAATATTTAACACTCATCCCTTGGGTGGGAGTGGTTGGGCAAGAATCACATAACGATTCCCCAACCTCATGATATTGTCGAACTTAAAACAAAAAGACACAAAAATGTTCAAAAGGGATATAATCCAAAAATTGAACAATCAATTGTGGTCTCCCCACTATAATAGAATTTGATGCCGAATTTTTAAGAGTCTCAATGAAAAAAAACAATTCTGGGAAGAGTAAAAGGGGAAAAGGTACAAGAACACAAGAATTTACATGGTTTGGTAATTATCCCTACATCCATGGAGAGGCATAAAATCACTATAATTTAGGATCACAATTTACAGGGAGTTTTTCAGAATTCTCACACACACATAGAAACCTTATCCTGAAAATGGGCTAATTTAGAGGATGAACCACTATTCCACCAACTATCAAAATGTTTGTTGTAAAACAATGGAAGCTGGCTAGAAGTCTGCATCACTACAATGAAAGGAAGCCACCCAAGACAAAAGTACTACAGTGGCTTCCAGTTGGATGTACAAAGAGCTATAGTACTATTGTCACTAAAATTTTTACTACTACAATGCCTTGTGGGCTGGGGCACAGTATGGTCCATAAGCATTCAGCCCAACGGGATCGGGTTGCACCAATCCAACAATCTCCTACTTAGATCATAATCCACAATGCTAATATTCTCTGATAACACTGACTAAGAATGCTCACTTAATCTGAGATATTCCACTTCTATACTCACTGGTGACGTGATTTCTATTCAGAACTTCAATCTCCACCTAAATTGTTTTGAAATACAATTTATTTTCCTCTTGTGCTCCCATGATGTCCTCCATTGTTCTACCTCTCATCATTCGTTCATCAGTGGACACAAACATAGGTAAAAATGTCTATAATCTCTCAAACAAAACATTGATTATGGCCTCCTCACCACAATAGAATTATCCTAACACATTGATGAACTCTCCATGACATTCACTCGCTCTTGGGAGTTATAAGATCAAGATTACCACAAAATGAGAAGAGTTCGCAAGGGAAACCACTCAAATATTTAAGTATCAAAAATAAGAAACCATTTCCAGGAACGTAGGACTAATAATCCTCTCAAACAAATTAAAACAAGGTAGGAAATATAGGATAAGACAATAAACATCCAAGGAACCTCAAACATGATATTCCGAAACAAGAACAAACAATACTAGCCTTTGAAGGAAGCCGGAGGAAGAAGCAACTTGGGGAATCAAACCTGGAACACTGAAACCTCGGTGAACCCATCCAACTAATCAAGGTACTCACTAAGGTACAACATATGTTGGGGATAACACCCATCCTATTTCCCCATGTACACATTAAATACTTCTACTTTCTCAAACCCTCAAAAACATGATCAAACAATAAGGCTAGAATCCTTGTGGGGGGAAAGGTAACCAAAAAAACATTGAAGTAATAAGTTCCCCCAAGACAATAAAATTCCTTCGTGGAAAGACAATAGAAAACTCATAGGGATCCACCGATCCAACAATATCCAAGGAAAACTCTAAGAGAACCAAAAGTATCATCCTGACCAAGAACCACCAAAGAAACACCATCTACTCTAGACTTGACAAGAACAAGTCCAAAGAGAGAAATGATGCCATTATAATGCAGGTATACTTCTTGATAACCGAAGTAATGCACCCTATAAGGAAAAAACTCACCAATTTCGTCCAAATATTTCTAGGAGGCCAAAGAAAAAAACATGATACTAGGTCGATTACATCTATCACCGTAAAACACAATGCAAGGAAGAAAACAGCAGTAAATACACAAAATTAATAACATGACCCATAGGCAAAAACTAAGACATACATAAATATTAAAAATAAATAGATTCAAATCAATCCAAGGGGTATACACAAAAATAAACTCAAGATATATCAAAAACACTCTTTAGCTAAAACCACCTCCTCCACTTTAAGACTTGTAACAACCCAAACTTTTATTAATGAAAATTCATCTTGATCTAATTAAATGTATTATTATGTAAAATGGTTATATAAAATTTGAAATTCCTAGGTTTTATGTTTTTGGATTTCAAAATACCATTTAGAATTGTTTCCATTTCTAATATAGTCGTTGAACAGTGATCAATTGATAAGTAGAAATATAGGGCTTTAAAAAATACAATTTACTCAGACAAAGGAAGCGATGGCCTCATCCAGTATAATTGCTCCATAAAAATCCCATTTGTCAGAGATTATAAATGAGGTGGTGTCACTATCTTTGATCTTGGCCAATCCCAAGATGAGCTTTAACACATAAAGCATGAACGGAACCACCTACTGGAGAAGTGGACATTGACATAGATTACCACCTAAGCGATATTATCCGAGCCACCCCAAGAGTATGTCACCATCACACACCTTACCCTTATGTTATATATGGGTTTTATAAGGGGTTATGTAACAAGACCCTAGCACTATTATTATGTGCATAATTTTTGTATACAATAAAGAATATACATTCATTTTATTATTATTACTTTGTAAATAGTTATTCAATCACAAATAGTATTTTTAGTTAATATTCAATTAAGAAATATATTTTAATGGATTAATGGATTTTTTAATTAAATATTATTTTAATAAAATATTATCACTCAATTACTTTTAATTAAGTATAAATGATTGAATAATTTTTATGATTACAATTTTAATATTTATTAAGGTTAGAAAGTTGTTTTTGACAAAACCCATGAATTTTCGATAAATGTCATTTTTTATTTTAAAATTTAAAATTCACATATTGGGAAGATTATTTATATAAAATGAATATTATTTTTGGAATCAGGACATCAAAATTATCCAATGGTGAATTTTTCATAATTTTCTGAGACAGTTGAATTTTTAGGTAAAAATTAAATACTATTTTAATATATAATGTGTTTTATGACATCATAATGACCCAATAGTGATGTAATAAAATATTAAAAATGGTATGTTCAGCCAATTAATATTTTACCTTTAAATTTAATTTGATTTAATTTTTTGTATTAATTTTATGGTGCCTTAGTGGACCCTCCAAAACTTATAAAACATTTTAACCTTTAAAATTATTTCATTGAGATTGTGACTCACTTCCACATAATAAAGCCTGATATTTTAAGAATTTTGGAAATTTTACATATAAAATAATTTTTTCCACTCACCTTTGGAAAAAACCATGTTCAAAAACCATGGTTTGGTTTGCGGTATTGATTAGTTTAATGTGTGGTGTCTAAAACCTAAATAATAAAGAAATATCTCTCTTTTCCTATATAAACCCACCCAATATCCCACTTACTCTTCACTAAAAACCAATGTATCACGACCAAAATCTTACCTCCTCTCTCTAAAATCCTCCCAAGGCACTCCAAGCTCCCAATAAGCATATTTCAAGCCCCTCCCAAGCCTTTGGAATCACACTTCTAAGTAAGGGATTTCTTCCTTTCTCATTTTTGTCCAAATTTCGCTATGTTGTTATGCCCTTTTATTTTCAATTAAAAATTTTGGGGTATGATTTAGAACCTCCCCTTTAATTCGTTCGTTATTTTTGAATTATGATAGACCCCTTTTTCTCTCATTAATACCTCTCATGTAAACATGTTACCATGCTGAAATTTCGTAAGGGATTTCTCCCTCCTCATTTTCATTCAAGAAATTTGTTTACATTATGCATATAAATTCTATTAAATATGTTGGGAAATATATCTATATTACCCCGTTACTGTCGATTTCATTTAAATATTATTAGATACCAATTTCTCTCTCATAAACCATTTTTATAAATTCTTATGTCACACTGTTATGCTGCTGAAATTGCACCACAATTTTCCAAGCCAAAGTAATTGTGTAGTGAATAACATACCCATTAATCTATCAAGGGTATTCAACTTTACTCACATTTACTTATTGATTGCATATTTTCATGTATGTATTACAAATTCCTTTATCGTGGAATAAATGATGATGTTGAATGATTCCATGATGTATGATTTATGTTTTAAACTTATGCATGAAATGAAATGATTAACAAGGGTGTGCCCTGATAGTGCTCCAACACATTGGGTAAACATTTGTATCATGATATGTGAAGTTCAATGAGGTTTTACTCCTTATAATTCAATTTTTATTAGGTTTTACTCATACTCCATGTTCAATGAGACTTGGATCATGCTAATATCATGTTAAATGTTGTTTCCACATTTCTATGTTATGATAATCATGCTATATCATGCCTTTATGTTCATGTTTCTATTATTATCCATTGATATTACTATTGCCTAAAATATATTGTATTATTAATTTTATTCCTTGTTTTCTCCCTTACTAGGATTTATAGCTCACCCTTTCCTTATGCATGACCTTAGGTTATCCCAAGCAATGCTAAGTACAAAGGAACGTGAGTGGTCATGTATAAAATGTTTTCAATAAAGATGTGTATTTCATGTTTTATGTTTTTATGTAATGTTCCTAAGCCCAAAAGATACTTTACCTCTCAATATTCTATGTTGTATCAAGTGAATATTTTATGTAGTAAATTATTTTTGATTGTGAAATAATGAGCAGGGTTGTTATAGTAGGTATTAGAGGATATGTTTAGTTATTTTTGGGATTAGGATTAGAATACCCTAGTGAAAGCCTTTGGGATAAGACTAAGTATAATAAAAACATCCCAAAATTTTGGTGAGTATTTAGTAAGTGGTTTATCGATATAATTCATCCCTGTCAAGATATGAGCAGGTAGAGGCGGCTCTGAAACAGATGTATCTTGGGGTAAAACCTGAAAACACTGATTTGAGCTAGACTCGAATGGGAACCGATGCATGACAGTGGGACTTGATGCACTCTAGGTTATGAAAATCTCGGAGGATATGATTTGGTAAATTCATGAGCTTGTTATGAACTATTATTAAGGGAAATAAATTCCCCCTAAGAATATATGTTGTGAACTAGATAATGGATAACATAGATTGAATAATATAAATTCACATGTTAAGGAAATAAAAGTAATTTATAAGTCATCCATTTTTTACTTGGATTACCCTTTATGTTTTACCCCTAAATTTCTTTTTATTATATCCAATGGATGGTAATTGGAGGACTCGGGCTAACAACCGATGTGAATATCAATGTGATAACTATTCTAATGAGATGCCCAATCTGATGGGAGTGGGAATCGCGAACTTTGTCACAATAATCTCTCAATTAACACAAGTTTTGAATAGAAAAATGGGTCGATAGAAACATTCAACACGCTTAAGAAAGAAAAAGTCACAATAAAATGCTTCATGAGACAGAGGCCTCTTACTTTTAATGGATCATTTGATCCCTCAATTTCAGAACAATGGTTCAACTCCATTTAAAAGATATTCTCAATCATTCAATGTCCCGAACAAGAGAAGGTTCATCCAGATTATTATTGTATAGAGGGTGAAGCTAATAAATGGTGGAAATTGAAGAAAAATATGAAGCCTAAGGAAGAGATTAAGCCATTGTAATGGAAGGATTTCCAGAAAATGTTTTTTAAAAAATATTTTCCTCGCACCCTCTGACATAAGTTGGAAAGGAACTTCATTGGCCTCAAGAAAAAAAGACAATGAATCCATCGGCGCATATGAGAAAAAATTCACAAGTCTTGCAGGATATTCCTCTAGCTTTATCGTTACCCCTGAATTCAAGGTTGACCACTTCTTTGGTGGGCTAAAACCTAGCCTACGGAAATCCCTGGAAATCCGTGACTTCGACAGCTTGGTGGAAATTGTTTGATGTGCCCTTAATGTCAAAATGGATATCATCGAATCTCAGGGGTATCATAGGGATAATAAGCCTAAGGTGGACTTCAATTCTAGAGGTCCGATAGATAAATACAATCGTGATAAAAAATCCAACACCCCACATTCCAATGGTATGGAAAGAAGCACCCCAGAAATTACTTTAAGTGGATGAGGAAATACTTTAGGTGTGTAAGAGAAGGGAACTTGGCCATTAACTGATGACAATAAAAACACAAAACTGTGATAGTGGAGAGACATGCTCCGTTCGACCCTCAAATAATTGTTCATTACATCAACTACAAAGAAAAAAGGCACTATTCAGACCAGTTCCCTAAGACAAGGGTTTTTGGAGGTAACCAACAACCTCCAAGGCAGCAAGGGTGAACTTCTTCCATCACTACCACCAAAGTGAACCCCAAAAACTAAGTGGTGACATGTGTGCTCATTATTCATTCAAGAATACTGAACATACTTTTGATATTGGTTCTACTCATTCTTTTATATCCCTATAGTTTAGTAGAACAATCCCAACACCACCAAAATTATAGAAGTAAAGATGTTGGTGAGAAAGTAAAATGGGGAAATCATTGCATCCCATGAATACAACTCCTCCCCTTTTATAATTTATGGATTGAATTTACTTAAAACCCTCATTATACTCCCTCAAATTTAATTTGATGAAATTCTTGGAATGAGTTGGTTTTCCTTATATAGATCCAATATACATTATCATGAGAGGTAAATCACTCCCTATATAGCAAATTGACCCTCGATTATGTACAAGTGCTAGGAGGAGGATGAATTTTCTTAAGCACCATTATCTCAAGCATGGATATTAATTCCCTATAAGAAATCATATCTTTCTCAGTTGATTGATTCTAAGGAATCAACCATCCTTTAATACATGCCTATTGTGAGGGAATTCATTGAAGTGTTTCCTGAGGAATTGTCTGGTCTTCCTCCTAGAAGAGATGTGTAATTCCCAATTTATTTTATACCTGGGGTGTTGTCAATATCCAAGAATCCATATATAATGGCTATTCTGGATCTTGAGGAGCTAAAGAAACAATTATCAGAGAATATAGATAAATGTTTATTATTCCCAAGTGCTTCACCAAGGGGTGTAGTAGTCTCGTTTCTAAAGAAGAAGGATAGGTCAATGTTCCTTTTCATTGATTATCGTGATCTCAAAAACTCATGATAAAGAACATGTATCCTCTACCACGAATTGATGACTTGTTCAATCAACTACTTGGAGCACAATACTTCTCCAAGATAAATTAGTGGTTGGGATATTACCAAGTAAGGGTGGAGAAGGAGGATATCCCCAAGACTGCTTTCCATACAAGATACAGGCACTATGAATTCATAGTAATTCCTTTCGAACTCACTAATGCTTCAGAAATCTTCTTGGACTTGATGAATAGAGTCTTCAGAGACTACCTAGATAAATTTGTGGTACTCTTTCTAGATGATATTCTAATACACTCCAAAACAAATGATAAGCATGAGGATCATCTAATAACTATATTATAGACCTTGTGAATGGAGAATATCTATGAAAAGTATATAAAGTGTGAGTTCTAGTTGAAGGAGGTCTCATTCTTGGGTTATATCATCACAAGCAATAGGATATTTGTGGATCCCTCTAATATTACTGCAATTGATGGATGGTTGAGGACAACATCTGTAATGGATATCTATATATTCTTGTTGTTAGCTGGATATTATCTCTGATTTGTGAGAAATTTCTCATGATTGTCAAACCCTCTTACCAAGCTGACTTAGAAGGGATTCAGGTTTGCATGGAGTGATGAATGTGAAGAGAGATTCAAGGAATTGAAAAATAGGATTATCACTATGTCTGAGCTCACATTACCTACAAGTGTAAAACTATTTGTGGTACTTAGAGATGCTTTGAATAAGATCCTAGGTTTTGTGTTGATGAAAAATAAAAAATTCATTGCATATGCTTCAAGTAAATAGAAATTTCATGAGTAAAACTATCTAACACATGATCTGGAGTTGGCTGCAGTATTCTTCGCTTTAAAATTTTTGTGACATTACCTATTTGGGGAGAAGTGTGAAATATAAATGGATCATAAAATCCTGAAGTATATATTCACACAGAAATATTTGAATATGCACCAATAAAGATTATTAGAGCTGATCAAAGACTATAACTCCTCAATCCATTACCACCCTGGGAAAGTGAATAAGGTGGCAGATGCTCTAAGTAGAATGGAACCAGCAATTCTATCATTAATGTGAATTGAAAAGGATACAATGTTCTTATATTTGATGAAGATGGACATGTGAATCATAAAGAAGGGAACATCATCTATCCTTTCACAAATTATTTCTCAACCGTCTCTTTTGGAATGCCTAAAGGATTCTTAAAATGATGATGTGGGAATTCATAAGAAAGTGGAAACTATAAAAAAGGGGAAATCCTCAGAGTTAAATATTAATGAAGAATGAATTGTGATATTTGGATCAAGACTATATGTTCCATAAAATACAGAGTTAAAGAGAGAACTTTTGGATGATTCATATAGTTCAAATTTCTCCATTCATCCAAGAAACAAAAATATGTATCGAGATCTCCATGAGCATTATTTGTGGGATAACATGAAGAAGTAGATCATTGAGTACACAAAAAAGTTCTTAGTATGTTAGAAACTAAAGGCTGAGAGGCATAATTCTAAGGTGGTGATGCAACCATTACCCATACTAGAATGGAAATGGGAGAACATCACCATGGAATTTCTCACCAAACATCCATAGACATCCAAATGAAACAATTCTATCATGGTTGTTGTGGATCATCTTACAAATATTTCACTCTTCATTGAAATTCATAAGGATTTCTTATTGGATAAATTGGTGCAGATATACATCATAGTTGTGGTAAGGCAACATGGAGTACCACTATCAATTGTATCTGATTGAGATCCAAGATTCACCTCTATGTTTTGGAAGAGTCTACAACATGCTCTGAATACTGAGATGAACATCATTACAGCTTATCATCCTCAAACTAATGGCTAAACTAAGTGTGCTATGAAAAAACTTGAGGACATGTTGAGAGCATTTTCAATGGTCTTCAATGTAGGATGGGATCAACATCCTCCTCTAGTTTAGTTCTCTTAGAACAATAGTTTCCACTCAAGCATCCAATTGGATCCTTAAGAATCCCTTTATGTGAAGAGGTGTAGGACACTGACATGTTGGGATGAAGTTGGGGAGTGAAAACTCCTAGGTTCAGAATTGGTTGAAGAAATGGTGGAGAAGGTTAAGACCATCCAGTAGCCCATTAAAGCTTCTCATATTCGACAAAAGAGTTATATTGATAATTGTCGATGAGACCTAGATTTTGTTACCAGAGACATGGTATTACTATACACATCATCATGGAATAGAGTTATTAGATTTTGGAAGACGTTAATGCTTAGTCCAAGGTACATTGGCACTTTTGAGATCCTTTATCAAAATGGAGTAGTGGCCCATCGACCAGCCCTCCCACAAAACCTGTCTCAAGTACATGATGTATTCCATGTATCACTCTTGAGGAATTATATACCTAACCCATAACATGTAATCAATCCAAAGGTGGTACCATTGTACTATGACCTCTCCTATGAAGAGAAGCCAGTGAAGATCTTAGATCACAGTGAAAAACTTCTACGAAATAAGGTAATTCCCCTAGTCAAGGTGTTGTGGCGAAACCACGTGTTTAAAGAAACAATGTGGGAATCGGAGGAAGTGATGAAGCAGAGTTACCTTAATCTATTTTAGTGTGGTAAAAGAGAATTTTGGGGGAGAAATTTCTTAAGGGGGGAAGATTGTAACAACCCAAAATTTTATTAATGAAAATTCATCCTGATCAAATTAAATGTCTTATTATGTAAAATGGTTATATAAAATATGCACTTCCTTGGTTTTATGTTTTTGGATTTCAAAATACCATTAAGAATTTTTACCATTGCTAATATAGTTATTGAACAGTGATCAATGGATTAGTATAAATATAGGGCTTTAACAAATCCAATTTAATCAAACAAAGAATGTGATGGCCTCATCCAGTAGAATTGTTCCGTACAAAGCCCATTTGTCAGAGCTCAAAAAGGAGGCAGCACCACTGGGATTCACTCTTGATCATGCCCAAGCCGAGCTTCAACACTTCAAGCTCTAAAGGAACTTCCTAGAGGATAAGTGGAAGTCGATAGAGATTACCACCCGAGCAATGTTATCTAATCCTTCCCAAGAGTCTGTCACCATTACACATCTTACCCTTAGGTCACATGAAGGTGTTATAATGAGTTATGTAACAATACCCTAGCACTATGATTATGTTCATTATTTTTGTATAGATTAAATAATATACATTTATTTTATTATTGTTACTTTGTAAATAGTTTTTAAAGTACAAATAGTATTTTTAGTTAATATTCAATTAAGAAATATATTTTGATGAATTAATGGATTTTTTAATTAAATAATATTTTAATAAGATATTATTAGTAAATTACTTTTTATTAAATATAAATGATCATATAATTTTTAGGAATACATTTGTAATTTTTATTAAGGTTTGAATGTTGTTTTTGACAAAACCCATTATTTTTAGATAAATGACATTTTTTATTTTAAAAGTAAAAATTCACATACTTAGAATGTAATTTAGATAAAATGAATATTATTTTTTGAATCATGACATTGAGATTATTAAATGTTAAATTTTTCATAATTTTCTTAGATAGTTGATCCTTTGGGTAAAAATTCAATACCATTTTAATATATAAATTTTTTTATGACATCATAATGACCCAATAGTGATGTAATAAAATACTATATATGGGATGTTTAGAAAATTAATATTTTACTTTTAAAATAATTTGATTTTATTTTATGGTGCCTTAGTGGACCCTCCAAAACTTATAAAACATTTAACATTTAAAATTATTTCATTGAGAGTGTGACTCACCTCCACATAAGAAATCCTAATATTTTAAGAATTCTGGACAGTTTCCTTATAAAATAATTTTTTCCTCTCCTCTATGTAAACACCCATGGTTTTTTTGTGGTATTGATTAGTTAAATGTGTGGTGTCCAAAACCTAAATAATAAATAATTCTCTCTATTTTCTTATATAAATCCACCCATGATCCCACTTCCTATTCACTCAAAACCTTTGGATCTTGACAAAAATCTTCCCTAATCTCTATATAATCCTCCCAAGGCACCCAAAACTCCTAATAAGCCTCTATGAAGCCCCTTTCAAGCCTTTGGGATCACACTTCCAAGTAATGGATTTCTTCCTTTCTCATTTTTCTCCAAATTTCATTATGTTGTTATGACCTTTTATTTTAAATTAAAAATGTTGGTGTATGATTTCTAACCTCCCCTATACTTCACTCTTTTTGTTTTAATGATTGTATACTCCTTTATCTCTCATTAATTCCTCCCATGTACACACGTTACCATGCCGAATTTTTGGAAGGGGTTTCTCCCTCCTCATTTACATTCAACCAATTTGTTTACATTATGCATCTAAATTCCATTACATATGTTGGGAAATGTATATATATAACCCCATTACTATAAATTTCATTTAAATATTAGGAGACACCCATTTATATCTCATAAACCATTTTTAATAATTCTTATGTCACGCTGTTATGCAGCCGAAATTGCACCGCGATTTTCCAAGCCGAAGTCATTGTGTATTGAATACCATTCTAATTTCCCTATCAAGGGTATTCACCTTTACGGACATTTACTTATTGATTATATAGTTTAATTTATGTATTCCACATTACTTTATCATGGAATAAATGATGATGTTGAATGATTCCATGTTGTATGATCCATTGGCACACTTATGCATGAAATGAAATGATTAAGACGGGTGTGTCCTATAGCGCTACAATGCATTGTGTAAAGATTAGTATCATGGTACTTCAATTGAAATGAGGGTTTACTCATTACAATTCAATTTCAATGATGGTTTACTCATTATCCATGTGCATTGAGCCTTGTCTCGTGCTAGTATAATGTTAAATATTGTCTCCACACTTCCATGTTATGATAATCATGCTATATCATGCCTTTATGTTCATGTTTCTCTTATAATCCATTGATATGTATATTGCCTAACATGTACTGTATTATTCATGTTATTAATTTTTTACTCCCTTATCGGGCTTTATAGACCACTCTTTTCTTATCTAAGTCCTCAGGTTATCCCATGCAATTCTAAGTACGAAGGAATGTGCGTGGTCATGTAAAAGAAGGTTTCAATAAATATGTGTATTTCATGTTTTAAGTTTTATGTAATATTCATAATCCCAAAATACACTACGCCTCTTAATCTTTTATGTCGTATCAAGTTATTTTTTTATGTTATAAATTATGTTTAAGTGTGAAATAAATAGTAGGTTTGTTATAAGAATTGTTTTATAAAAAACATGTTCTCAAAAAAGGCATGCCCCTTTTCAAAACTCAAAATCCCTTCATCTTATCTATAAAACCACACAAAACCAAATTTTAAAAAAATTCTAAAACCATTAAAAATTCAAGAGGAGTCCACTTTCAATTCAAATCTATACTCGTTTAGACAACCTTTACAAATATAACCCCTACATTTTTAATACCAACTGATCAATTTCCAAGAAAAAACCCATTTCTCTTTAAATCCATTTATTATAAATCCAAAAACCAATCTTATCCTTTAATTCATTTGGGAAAACCAATTTATCACTTTTAAAACCAAAACCTTTCCATTTCAAAACCAAATATTAAAAATCAAAACTTACATTTTTACCTCAACAACACAAACATGACAACATAAAAACAATTCGTAAATAGAAAAGGTAAAATAAAAAATGAAAAGGAGGATCTGGTGTAAATGTTTGGAATGAATTCATGTCTTAGAAAACCATGTTCCACACAATTGATACCAAGATTCACATTAAACAATTCATTCGAGCTCCTCATGTATTGTTAGGTAATGCGAGCTTACCGAACACCATTAGTTCACTCTCATTATCAATCCTCAAACAAAAAAATCTTAAAACATATTAGAAATAAAAAAAAGAAACTTTAAATAAAATATTACAACCTAAATTCCTCCAGTATGTTGAGGTTAAGAATGAACAAGAGCTCGTGACACTCTTTCTACTCCTATCTGTCAAGTCACAACATCCTCATATCCATCTACTAGACACAGCCAAATAACAAAGGGTGACTTTGGAACCAAAGCTCCCTTAAGAGTCTTGATCTAATACCGTTTTTTCTCAAACACAATTCGAGGAGTCCATCCATCAGATAATTGGGCTGGCCCACGAGACACCCAAAGGGCATTCATGATCCCCACTAAATGACACAAGTTCTTGAGCATCTAGGAAACACCACATGAGATTTATTTCAACATTAAATTTGAGTTTAATCAACAGCATAAAAATAGTCATGACCACAACGTATGTCGTAGGTCTGTATGCCAATAGAGAGAATAAATACAATATAAAATCATTAAATCAATTTAAACAAGACAACAAATATAAATCAAACAGTTCCCTCTGCTCACCCCTAATAGCCTCACCTCTATAAATGGTCACCAATAAATGTCATTTTGATGGCCTCCGCATATATAATGCACCACCAATTCATGTAAAGGAGAGAAAGATAAAGTCCTACTTGTACAATGCGATATGGAAAGACTATATAGAACTAAAATAATCAACCTACCTCCTTGTGACTTTACAAGTCACCATTCAGTACTAACACCTCAACACCCAAAAGCATTCAAAAAGCACCAAAATATGAAACTAAAAAGTAATGATAGGCATGAGAATTAAGCTATGTAGGCATGCCAACTAAATCCATTCCAGAAGTAATTTCTTTAAATAAGGGATATGTTTTGTGCACATTTGAAATATATAATTTTTTTTCCATAAACGATAATATAAAGAATAAATATTATTTTATAAACCATTATTTTTTGTTTTCCTTAATTGAAAATGATCACTTAGAAAATGTTTTGTTGGCCTATAGTTCTATTATTTGAAAACCCATATGTAAACCATTTTCAAACCCATTTTTAGGAACACTCCTTTTATTTTAAATCTTTAAAACTATTAAAGGATAGAGGAAAACATCCATCATGAATAATAAATATATATAAATAAATACAATGAAATTATTGAATAGTTATAAGGGAAAATAGGTTCTATGATTTTACAATCTTATGAAAGAAAGTTAGCGTCATACATAAACAATTCTATAAAATAAATCAAGAACCAAACTTTAACAATTTTATAAAAGAGAGGCATGAATGGAATGAACCATAAAAAATAACCATTTCATAAACATGAACTATGGGGAAAATACCTAGGTCATATAAGGTTTTTAGGAACTCTAGATCCTTGTATCGTCTTATGTTCTAATCATCCAATATCAAATGTGTCCACTAAAGAGATCATGCCATTGTGCTAGCGGGATAGTGTTGCCTGACCACACACACACACATTCACACACACACACATGCACACAAGGACCTGTTTTTTTCTAAGACTAGTGCCTAAAGCAACCAAAACAAGGAATATGAAACTCTGAGAAGGAAAGAGGAACCCAAAATCAAGAGAACCCCAAATAAAAATCAATCCACAAGAATAATCCAAGCCAAACCCTACCTATGGTTCAACCCATCTTGAGGAAACAAGAGGGGGATGAGGGAGGAAGAGGAAGAAGAGGAAGGAGCATGAGAAATGAAAACATAGGGAGGAAGAGGAAGGAGATGGAGGAGGAAAAGGAGGGAAATCTCTTACCAAGGCCGGACACACTCAAACCTGCAAGAAGAGAGGAGGCTGGAGAGGAGGAGGGAATAAGGGATCCTCCTAGATATGCGTAAAACATGAAAGGGAGAGGGGGTGAAAGGGGAGTTTTAATTAAAAGGGGGTAAATTACGTAAAATCTAATAAATTTAAAAGGTCAGGCACAATGCATTGTTTGGATGCATGGTTGACTAAACTGTGGTCCAACCATTCAAACATGACTGGAATGTCTGAAACACCTATCCTAGTTTGACCTCATCATTATCTTAACCATGATCCAACTGTGCAATTTTACTCATCCAAGTTTTGGATGCATTCACACAATTACCACACAATTTCCACTAATTATGTGCCATCTATAATCCTATACAAAAATTCTAAAAATTAGAGAAAATTTTCACCTACTTTATCCCATAATTTGAGGATGTGATTGAACATAAATGAATAAAAAAATAATAGGAAAAATAGGATTTGGGTGTAACAACTTGGTAAATCAACACTTTAAAAGAATAAATTTTTTACTAACTACAACAAGCTTCACCTTTATTTTCTAGAGCTTACCTGATTAGAACTCCACAATTAAGTGATCTTGGATTGAAGTAGTATTAGGTTGGTTGAAAAACAAATCACACTGATAGAAGATGTATTTTCCATTGGGGACAATCATTATTCTGATGAGTGACCCAATGGGTTATAGACTGTGAAGTGTTGGGAAGAAAACTAAGGTATTACAGGAGTTCCATGAGGCCAGATGACTAGGTTTATAGCCCAGATAGGTCGGGCCATGAAAAATTGTATCAGATAAAATACCCAGCCGAAAGTGAAATGAAATATCCTGGGTTTGGGGCATGAGTTCAACAATGATGACATTGTTCTTTAATGTATGAGAGAGTGTAACACCCTTAAATAAGTGATACATAAAAATACTATATGTTTTTACTCTTGTCAATAATGTTCACCATTATTTTTTAGAACCTGTCTGATTAGAACTATATAATTAAGAAATGTTTTCATAAAGTAGTGTCAAGTTGGGTGATATCCTAGGAATTTTCCTAGTGTGTGTGTGAGTGAGGAAAAATCACACTAAAAACATGTGTTGGAATATTGAGATAGTAATTAGTTGGATGAGTGTCTCATGTAGGTAATAGCCTGTAGAGTGATGGGATAGGGCAAACATGGTATTACAATAGACCCATGAGACCAGATTACTAGGATCATGGTCTAGGGAGGTCAGTTCATGACACTGGGCATGATAGAACTCCATTTATGTGATGTATTTTCTACCACGTTCATTTTGAATAACATTCCCATCGAGGGATTAGTTTCTACTTATATTTTTTTAATTGTGAAATTATTTTTCTTCACCTTCTCTATGCTAAATTCATACTAAACATTGTTTCTTGGCTATAGAACTCTTACTTCTTCATTCATATTGGGTGTGTTCTTCCGCCTTCCCATTCTTCTTATGTAACTATGTTTCTATCAATGTTGAATTCCCTTTTCTCCATGTTGTAATTTCATTTCTATCAAAGTGGTGTGTATTTTCTTCTTTTATTTTTCATGTGATCTCTACTTCTATCCATGATTCTTCCTCTATTTGGTGTTATTTTCTTTCATCATATGAATTGTGATTTCCCATCTCTATACATGGAGAACTAACTAGATTTTTTATTGAAGGTAATGAGTTATAATTTTGATTTTGTTTTTAAAAATAATATTTCATTGTTTATCTTATGTTTTGATTATAAGTTTTTAGTTGATGGTTTGAGTAGTGAGGTAGTAGCCTATGATTATCCATTCACCAATTACTTCTTCATTCATTTTTTTCTTCTAGTAATTTTCAATTTGGTCTGATGAAGTGAATCGTTAAATGGAGAGGTGATGTGGAATTTCAGCAAGGCATTGAGAAGTGTCCACTTCACATGTAGGAAGATCCCACTTTGAGCTAGAATACATTATAGTAAAGAATTGGCAGCATTCCATAAGAATAAATCAGTTATGTGATGTGAGGTACCACTCACAAAATTGAATTAGTTTTTTAAAAAGAACAATAATAATTTATACTTTGATAAACCAAATTTTCAGAGAACATTATTTAGACTAAATTTGTTCTCATTATTTTTTCACATCATCGATCATATCACAAATTTTATTTGGAATTATTATTTTGTTTTGTTTGGACACAAATTACCTTAATTTCCCTCTATTTTAACATATTTTAAAAATAAAAAAACATAAAATTTAAAAACAAAAACAAAAACAAAAAAAAGGAGAATAAATTGTGATCAACACTAATCCTCCTAGAGGGAATGATCCTTAAGTTTTTTCCACCATGCTACACCTAGGTGTATAAATTTATAAAGTGCCAGACGACGCTTTTTTAGGGATATCATCATGTTACAAATCCCTTAATCAAGAAACCATTATTGATCACAACTTGGTTAACATCAACAGGCCAACCCCACCTACTCCACAACCTTTATGTACTCTAAAACATCAAATGTCGTAATAGACACTAGTATGTCACTGAATAACTGCTCATGTAAGGGTGAGTACAACAACCTAATATGATATCTCAAGTGTTTAACAACACCAAACCCGAGATCGTGCATGTATAATGATAAAATCATATAAAATCATAATATATAATTGTGACCTTATGAATTAACACCACTTGGGGTTGATTACATGACCCAACCCACTAGGACCTAGCCTAGACTGACAGTCATGTCGAGTGTGCCACTCCAAGACCACCTTCATTAGGTCAGGGGTTGGTGACATGCTCCCAAAATTATTATGATACATATGTTAATCCTTATCATAATGATTACATAGAAGAAACCATATATCTCCAATTCAATACAGTATAAACAAAAATTCAATAATAACATAAATAAGCTACTAACTATTGTTTCCCTCTAGAATTGGGGATGACCTCGTTGATTGAAGGTTCAAACATTCCAATCGGTTTCTAACGGGTTTGTTTATAGAACCAGAAACATCCAATGATTCTATATCCATTTGAACCTACTTTCCAAAGGTTTGCGCTCATTAGTTGTGGACTGATGAGGCTTAGTAATTTGCATTGGTCGAGAAGATGGGAGGTCGGACTCATCACACCTTTTTGAGGGGAATTATTGTCTAATCGTGGACTCTCTTTATAGATTTAAGTTATGTTCGTGAATCCTTATTACATTAGCTGGTATAAAATGAGCATTCATTTAGATCTAACAATCAATGATTGATATGTAGGAAATTTAGAGAATCTTTTATATGTATTCAAGGTTCTTCATCGATAGAGAATCATCTGTATTTGTTTATAGATTCTTAGCCAATGGTATCCTTCAATACATAAAAGTCTCTTGGTCATTATGATGACCATAATGGTTTAAAATCCACTCAGTGGGGCACTTGAAGTTTATTGTCTTTCAGAAGGACATGGATTATTTCAGAGTTGGGATCGTACCCACAGATGACCTACCTATGTATCTTTTGTTTTTTGGAAAAGAAATCAGAACCCATGTTTTTCGAGTAAGGGAGTATGATGTTTATGCATGATTGATGACTCAAATAAAGATTTCATGATTACTTTTACACTCTAAGCTCACGTGAGTCATGCTCGGTGTGAGAAACAAGAGGTATTGGTGAAACTAGACAATTTTGCCACGAAAGATGCAATGATGTGGGGCTTATGTGTGTATGACTGCCCAAATAGATGAGGATTAATATTTACTTCAGGGAAGAAATTCCAGAATAGGGTTCATAAAGGTATATGTGCTTCATGGAGATTTGGATACTCCAATCATAGGGATTACTCCTAAGGAAGATTCCCAAATTAGGAGGGTACTTATGATTGGGTTTTACTCCTGAGAAGGAAGCCCAGATCAAAAGTAAATTAAGAATGGGGCTTACTCTTGAAAAGGAGGATCAGGTTAATGGAATTGTGGTTGGGGCTTACTCATGAAGAGGTTGCCTAGATTAATAGGATTTGAAACTGGGGCTTACTCTTGAGAAGGAGGCCCAGATTAATGGAAATTATGACTGGGTCTTACTCCTGAAAAGGAGGCCCAGATTAATGGAAATTATGATTGGGGATTACTCCTAAAAAGGAGGCCCAGATTAATGAGGATTTGAAAATTAAAGGGACTTGGGGATTACTCCTAAGGAGGATGGCCATATCTGAGACTGGGGATTTCTCTTGAAAAGGAAGCCTAGGTTAAGAGAATTATGGTTGGGGCTTACTCCTAAGGAGGATGCCCATATTTGGGAATTTTAAGATTGGGGCTTACTCCTGAAAAGGATTCCTAGATTAGAGGACTTGGGGATTACTCCTAAGGAGGATGCCGAAAATTAATGGGAATTATGACTAGGACTTATTCCTGAAAAGGAGGCCCATGTTAAGGGGTTCTCTCATCTTAAAGGATGAGGTTTAATGAATGAGATATCAATCTTTAGTGACATAAAGATGTGTAAATCACTAGGTTTTGAGAGATGTTCCATGGAGTTCCTTTCAGATAAGGAAGTAAAATCAAGAAATCATGGCATAAATGGCTTTGAAGAGTGTATTGAAGACTGAATCTAGAATAGGAGAGGTGGAATGGCATAAGAGGGGTGAAATGGGTAGGAAGGGAACCCAAAAAGATAGGGGCGTGCAATTCCTGGCAGGCGTGTAGGTACTACGTGGGTGCGCAAGTCCCTGGTCACGTAGGTATACCTGTGCAGCACATGGGTACTTGCGAGATTTTCAGCCCTTAGAGTAATACTTGGGCGCAACTTAGACCAAACCCGTGTTATTATTCCTAGAGGCATTCCAGAAGATGGAGCACCATTTCTGGTGAAGAAGTAGGGCGGTGCACAGGTGTGTCCATTTCCCTTAAGGGTAAAACACTTAGGCACGCAAGTGTTAGTGAATTCTAACACTTATACCTAACTCCTCTTGTTTAGACCTTCCATTTTAGGTAAAGAATTACCTTATAAGTGTTCGGATGACCTAAAGAAGAGACTTGGGCGTTCATAGCTCTGTATCTGAATTCTGGAAAAATTCCTTCTAAAATGGGGGGCCCACAGGGGGTTTTTATAGGCTGGAGAAGACCCCGGGCAGTTATCACTTAGGGCGTGAAATTCACTTGCGTGACCACTAGGCGGCGCGCAAGTATACATGTGTGACAGTAAGGGAACATGTGCGACCCTAGGTCCTTTGACTTCTTTTTCATTCCTTTGTCAGTTTTTTATGTTTTCTTCAAAAGATGAATCACTTTGTGCTAAGTCATTTCCCTTTCCATTCTTTTAGACAATGTGACGAAAAGGAGCGTCAACAAAAGTCTCCCCTCAGAGTTGGATCTGAAAGAAGAAGTATGTGACTCTAAGGAAAAGAAGAAAACCAAAGGGAAAGAGACGCGCAGGTGTTCACCATGCAACCATCATCGCGTAGGTGTGAGTCATGCTGGGCTGGAGCGCACTGGCTGTAGGCGCGCAGGTGGCTGGCCTAGCCTATATATATGCGCTCATTTGTCGTGCATTGCACAGAACTTCGGATTTTTGAGCTCTCGCCATGCAGGTCATCTCCTCCATGCAAGTTGCTCTCTTTTCTACTTTTCCTTTGTTGTTGCACTGTTGTCAAGGTATCTGGACCCGCACGGTAATACTTGCACACCAAATACTTGCACGACACATCACACTTGCGTGCCAAGTTTAGACGTGCAAGCCTTAATGCCTTTTCCATTTATTTTGAATTCATTCACAAATTTTATGAAAAATCAACTTACTTAGGAGTTAATTATTCATCATTTGTGCAGAATCAATGGCTCTCAGGAGAATCGGAATAGCTGATGAACTGTCAAGAAAACGTCTTGATGATATGATGGATATCATTGGCCATGATTATTATACCTCAAAAATAGCACTCTTCTGTATTTTGCTAATTATCTGAAAAAATATCACCACAACTTCCCCCAAAGAATTTATCTACCTTTGTATGGCTATGGTCATCTGCGAGAAGTCACTATTCCAGAAGCAAAGAACTATCTCACATTTTTGTGGTTTTAGAATTACACCAACTTTGCTTCAGAAAATATCTCATGTGGAGGAGGATTTATAAATATGGGAACATTGGAGAAGGCCCATATGATGCATCATAGCCCTTGTACGCCAGATATGAAACCTCGTAAGCCCGATATGAAACCACATTGTCATCCCTCAATCTTTTGAACTGCTCAGATAGATCAATACAAAGGCTAGAAGAAAATTTGGGACTTCCGTCCTAGGGGAGGTGTGAAGCCAACATGGATGTGGGCATTCTGGGTGCAACAAACCTGTGTAGAGTTTGTTGAGGATTTGAAAGGAGTGGCGATATACGAAGCCGTTTAGGTTGGGCAAACATATGTTTACAGAAATGATAACTTTGTGTCTGAGATACTCAGCCATTGGATCCCAAAAACAAATTCTTTCTATCTGACTCATGGAGAAGTAGGCATTAGTCTGTGGGATGTCCACAGGATCTCAGGGGCTCCAATCATGGGCGACATGTATGATGAATTCATTCCTCACAAGGTGACTTGGAATGATTCAGATAAGAATCTTTCTTTGGATCGGGAATTATTTTAAATCTTCTATAGGATCAAGAGTTCAGAGACCTCCTTAACTCATTCCAGAAATGATATTCATCCGAAGGACTGGATGAATATATTTATTATTGAGAAGAAAGTGAAGGATCCAAAGGAGAAGGAGCCGAAGGAGAAAGGATCCAAGAAAAATAAATCCAAGGATAAGAGGCCCACCCGTCCTACCACCTGTCCAAAACCTGAGAAGAGGGGTGCTCCTGGCACATTATGGCCAACTCTAGAAGCAGGAGAGTTTGAGAAATGAGGATATGAGGTGAATCAAAGGATCCCAAAGAAGACTCGTCTGGCAGGATTCTTGGCTTTGTGTATCAGCATTTATCTCTTGCCAGTTAGGGACTCGAAGGGAGGCGTCAGGTCAGGGACCTTCGTTATTGCGGCAAAGTTGGCTAAGAAAAAAATGGTTGGGTTGGCTACCCTTCATTTTAACAAAGATTCACGGGAGTTTACTTCATATATTCATGGGTAAAAATCATTTGAGAATAGTGGGACCATTCCATGTTTTATGGGGATGGATCGCCACTCACTTTAGGACTTATAATGTACCGAATGGAGTACAAATTCCTGGAAGTTCTTTCAGGCCGTCAGTGCAAGCATTCTCTAGAGTTGCTCCATTAGATCTTAATGCCGAATACATGAATGTGAGGTTGAGAATGTTTAAGTAATTCAACTTCTTTCCCTATGGAAATCGGCCAACCGGGCGGTTTGTTGATGATGGAACAACCCACTTAGATTTGAGGTCATACATGCTAGCTTGCAGAGATGGTGTGCTAGTTGCTAGGATTGATGGAGAAATTATATGTGAGGCCTATGCTCCATATAGATTTGCACGTCAATTCAAGTGTTTGCAATAGATTTCTGTATCTCCCCCAGTACATGTCATGTTAGAGCAACATCTGATGGTTTCTCAACAACTATGGCTGCTGACGTTAAGGGAAAAGACTAGGGCGGTATTTGATCTACCAATTGAAAAATCGGCACATAACTTGACTACATGGTATGCCAAGCACTGGATAGCATCATACCCTAAATGGGTGATGAATCACCCAGTTTATCAGGTGGGGAAAAGGAAGAGGACTGTAGAGAAAGAAACCCTTCCTCATGAAGGTGATGCTTCCCCACCTGAAGCTGATTCACCAGATTCCTCCTCTAGGACTGATTCATTGGATTCCCATGATGGGGATGATGAGGCTCAATAAGTGGAAAAGTGGCCTCATGCCCAATATAATCCTCTGGTTTGAATCAAAAGACCCACTCCATCAACTCCTGGTGAGTTAATTCATTGGGTTACTTTAATCACTACTACTGTATAAAGCAATAAGACTTATTTTCTTATTCTCTATCTGTAGTTTCAGGAGCTAGAAAGAAACTAAAATCAAAGATTGTAGGGCCTTCCTCGCAGCCTTCATATCTAAGACCAGAGGCTGTCCATACATGGTAGAGTTTATACTGTGGTACTGAGACCGCCTGGCTGGATTTGTGTGAGGGTCTAAAACTTCCTGGAATAGGGAATCCGTTGGCTTCTATAAATATCCAATACGAGGATAACCCCAATGAAGTGCGGGCTTACATCAGAGAGCCGTAAATGCTCATATATGCCACTGATGATTCCATTCCTGTCACCTGGCGGGTGAAGGAAATGTTTGATCGTGGTGCCACTGAAGGGGAAGGTGGTTCTGGAGATGATTAGTGGCATGATTATGTTTCTCCTGAAGATGTAAGTTTTCATTCCATACTTCCTTTGAAACTTAATTCCAGTCGATGCTTTGTTACTTAAGGAAGTTATTTTCTTCATATTTCAGCTTGAAAAGAAAGGAAATTCTGAGGTTCCTTCACCACAGTATAGACCTGGTGGTACTATCATCGGGCTGCTGCTGAATCTCCTCGCGAAACGAGCGGGATATCTCCAGGCCATCAGGCCATGATTCAGGATTTGGACATGGCCTTCCATTATCCAATTCAAGTTCCTATAAGGGAGACTTCTGACACTCCCAAAAAAACAAAAGGACAAAGGCAACAAAGGGGGAAGTCCACCGCTAAACGCTTTATGAGTAGTGGTAAGTCCGTCAGATAATCATGAATTTTAAACCATGAAAAAGATTGCTCATTTTCCTTGGGATTGCAGGGGCTTCTTCAATTTCCCCTCTGAGGGAAAGGAATGATCCTCCTTTAAGAACCACGAAGGGTATTGTGGAACAAAAGTAAATTTATGCTGACATGGCTGCTTTTAAAAAAATACCCAACATCTATTCCCAGTACTGCTCCTACTGTTGTTACAAGTAGAGAAGAACCTGCACTAGAATCATTGGTGTCTGCAACAACTGAATCTTCCATCCTTCCTAAAGAAGCTATCCAGTGTCAGGGGCCGCAAAATGAGGGTCGCCAAGGAGACACATCAAATGCTCCCACTGGTGAGACTAACAAGGATTCTGAAATATCATTGGATGAAATGATGAATCATGGAATGTCTTTCTAAGAATTTTATGATCATGATAAATTATCATGTGATTTATAAGACCTTGGGAGTGAGTGTTATCCTTCGCCTAGTAAATTTTCTTATAATTTACACTTCTAATCATGAATGAAAATAATATGCAGTTCCATCCATAGAAGTTGTTGAACTGCCAATGCCTAAAGAGGGTGTAGAAATGGATGTCAACCCTACCATTGCAGAAACATTAGCTCAAGTAGAGATAAACCCGGTAAACCCTCCTGAGACCCATCTTGAAGATCCTATTGGAATTGGGAAAGATGGGGAGGAGTCTTCTCAAGCTGCTGATCTACTATTAGGTAATGATTGTACTGAATTTTCAAGATAGAAAACCAAATTCCATTATTCTATGAAACTAACCATACTTTTAATTGATCAAACAGGGCTATCAACTTCAATTTCTAGAACTCGAGGTGAAGTCTGAACCTCTTCCCATACAGTAGTAGAAGGTGAAGCTACTAGGGTCATGGGGGAAGGAGCAGAACAGGGAACTTCCCTAAGTGCATTAATCCCAGATTACATGCCCCCTGTGATGATGATGTCGAATCAGACCCAGAGGTGCTTAAGGCAATCAGATTTTCACGACGCAAGTCATGGAACAACATATAGAAATACATATATGAAGTGCCTCTTGATGAGCTGTCATCAACGATTTCCCAATTTTCGTCCCATTTCGTCATTCTAGGACTTGGCGGTTTTGGATACCAAAAGATCCATACCTCGGTGAAACAAGTCATCTTCAGGAGGGAGCAAGAGCAAAAGTGTCGTGAAGATCTGACCAGGGTGAAACTGTCAGTCAACATTGGAGAATTTGAGGCTGCGGTATCCCGAGATGAGGCTGACTATGCTGCCAAGATGAAGGAGCTGAAGCATAAGATCAAAGAAAACGTCTTCCAGCAGGTGCAGATCTAGCAACTGTTAGATGCTGTTACTGGGGAACTTGACCAGCTCAATAATTCATTGGAGGGAGCTCAAACAAATGGTATGAAAGCCATTGCAGATGCCAAGAAGTCACTCCATCAAGCTGAGAAGAGTGAAGCTGGTGGAGTGCATGAGCTTCAAGTAGCTGCTGATGAAGCTCGGGATGTTGTACATCAAGTGAAGACTTATGTTGATAGTCTTTTGTAATTTCCTAAAAAAGAGAAGAGGCTCCAATCTGTGGATGTCCCTATAATTCTTTTTCATCAATGGAGAGTACTTTTATCTTCAATCATTTATGCTTGTACTCTTTCACTTTAAATTTTACCTAATCCAATGCGCCTAGTAAGCATAGTTTGATTTTTTTACTAGGATTAATGTAAATAACCCTACAAACTTTGAATCATTTAATTGCTCAATATTACCTAAATCATACAAAATGCATGTTTAGTGAGCTGGAACTCAAATTTTATTCAGATTTCCTTTGTCTTTTGTGGGCAGTTTAAAGTCATGCACGTCGGACATAAAGAGGCTAATTTTTAAGGTAAAAATATCTTTGACTGAATGAATTAGAATTGAATCAATTATTTGACAAATCATCTGAAAACATATTACCATACTCAAGTATGAGGGAAAATATGTACACTATGACTTAAGAATATTTGAATATGAGGAATAATATGAAAAAGAGATAAAAGGTATTAGAAGAAGTAATTCCCAAGAATGGAGTTACCATTATTTAACAAACTCGTTAGGGGGTTGAATTATGCAGGGCCACCTAAGGGAATTGGCTGCATAGTCAAATAAATAGCATCTTTTGGCTGACAGGTCCATTATATAGAATACTTATGCAAGGCCACCTAAAGGCACATGATGCATAGTCAGGCAAAAGAACTCTCTGTAACTTACATTCCTAGTGCTAAAAATCCAGCGAATGTTTATGGAGATTCAAATTTTCCAAAGTAAAAAGTTTCTTGTATGGAAAGATGTACTTGAATAGGGAGAAGATATTTCCAAACTAGATTATCGAAGAACTGGATGGATATCACTCCTAAGAAAGTCTGACCCAAACGTATGGAAGGAGAATATAAAACATAGACTTGAATACTTTCAGATCATGACAAAGGATATGGGACAAATATGTTAAGGATAGCTATTTTTGCGGATCCCTACATATTATCAGGAAAAATAAAGACAAAAGAGGTTTTCCTCCCAAGAATGAAGTTACCACTATTTAACAAACCTATTAGGAGGTTTAGTTATGCAGGGCCACCTAAGGGTATTGGTTGCATAGTCAAATAATAGCATCTTTTGGCTGACAAGTCCGTTATGTAGACTGTTTATGCATGGCTTCCTAAGGGCATGTACTGCATGGTCATGCAAAATAACTCTCATAATTTCAGGCCTTTTGAGATTAGAAGTTATGAAAAGGGTTATGAAGATCTGAAAATATTTAAGGTTCGGATTATGACACATAAAGGTGGGTATTGTCTAATGTATGCAGAGATACACAGATCAATGCTAACCATAATCATGTTGTGGCTGGGTCCTGAATGGAAATGTTGGACTTCACTACGTATCCCATAAGGATGGGAATCAATCCATACATAGTTCTTGAACTATAGTTTAATGTCGTGTGGGACAAAAGGATTGGGGATCATAGTTTAGGGTCATAGAGCTTCGACCATTATAAGAAATACACAGCGTGTGTTTTAATGGGGACTTTTCAGCCAGGGGACTGAAAGAGGAATTTGGGGTTAGGACCAAAAGACTTGGGGATGGATTCGTGGGACACTCGAACTTTCCTACGTATCCCATAAGGATGGGAATCAATCCCACATAGTTCTAGAACTACCCTTTGTACAAATTAGGTTCGTACATGGGAAGGGTGAAAGGGGATTTTAGTGCAATGATGGTTTAACCCAAGATAAAAGGTTCAGGTATTGCCATGTATGCATGTAGTCTTTGAAATGAAACATGATTGAAAATCAATGTAAATAATGATTCCCTCTCAGGTGATGGTATCAATGAATATTGTAGTTTATTGTCATACTGGACAAAAGTGTAGTATATTTTATTATCGTATAATAAGGATGAAAGTGAACCAATGTAAAGATATTGATTCTAGGGGTAGTTTCACGAATCAACATCGTATGAGATGGAGGTAAACCGATGTGAATAGATTGGTTTTGGGCTTGAACCTTTCGAGGTTGCCTAAGTACCCAGCCTAGAAGACAAGGATCAAATTCCGCGTAGTTCAATTAAATAATGAATTAGAGATCAAGTTTTCCTTGGGGACAATGACCTAAAAAATAGTGTTGGGACATACACATGGTTAGTAGCCCAGAGAGAGTGTTATGGTTGAAGTTTTCTCTAAGCTCACGTGAGTCATACTCAGTGTGAGAAACAAGAGGTAGAAACAACCCTAACGATGCACAGTTTACTGTCATATAGGACATATGAAGGGACTATGCAGTTTTAAAGTCTTGCAGTTAGGACTATTGGTGCTGCACAATTTAATGCCATGTAGCAGGGACAAAGTACAGTTTAATGTCATGTAGGACATATTAAAGGACTTATTGTACAGTTTAGCATCTTGTAGTTAGGACGATGGGGACAATACAGTTTAATGTCATGTTGGACAGAAAGAGGTCTGTGCAGTTTAATGTCATGCAGTGGGGAAAAAAGAGTACACCATTTAACATCATGTTGGACGTATTAGGGACTTTTTCACAGTTTAACGTCATGTTGGACGAAAAAGGGACAATACTGTTTAGCATCATGTTGGACATAAGTGCCAACAGTTTAAGGTAGTATGCATGGACCGTTGTTTATGCAGTTTAACGTCTTGTTGGACGTAAGGGACTTCTACATAGTTTAACGTCATACAGCAAAGAAGATTAAGGGGGAAACAGTTTAACGTCATGTTGGACGAAATTGATAATAGTTTAAGGTCATATGCATTGACCCTGGATGGTGTAGTTTAACGTCATGCTGGACGTAAGGGACGTGCAAATAGTTTAAGGTCGTATGCATGGACCGTTGCTGTACTTTGTGTTTATAAAAAATATTTCTTCAGAGATCTAGCATTGGTTAGAGTAGTGATGAGTTCTCCATCCATTGAGATTAAAGAATAAGCTCCATTGGAGTAGACCTTATTTATTGAGTAAGGTCCTTCACATTTTGGCTCAGGCTTAGGAGGTTTCTTTCCTGGTATCATTGGAGTTCTGATAACTAATACCAATTCTCCCTGAGTGAATGAATGAAGATGAACTTTTTTGTTGAAATCCCGTGCTATTTGATTCTCATAGACTTCTAAGTGGTGCAAAGTGTAAAATCTTTTCTCATCTAATTGTTCCAATTCATTAAATTGCTTTTTAGATTGTTCATCTATAGATGACTAATCACAAATGGCTACTCTGAGTGAGGGTAGTTGAACTTTAATGGGCAAGACGGCTTTTTTTCCATATACCAGTGAATATGGAGTTGACCGCGTTACAGTGCGGGTGGTAGTCTGATAAGCCCATAAAGCATGAAAGAGTTTATCAGGCCATGATTTCTTATCTTTATCCACCATCATTTGCAGTATATTTGAAAGAGTCTTATTGAAGGCTTCTATCTGTCCATTGGCCACTGCATGATACCGAGATGAATGGTTGGATTTGATGTTGTATTCTTGATACAACTTCTTCACCTCAAATGAATAGAAGTTGGTGCCATTGTCTGTCTATATGGTATGAGGGACACCAAATCTGGTAATGATGTTAGACTTGATGAAGCTAACAATGAATTTAGAACTGACTTCCTTAAGTGTTATTACCTTTGCCCATTCGGAAAAGAAATCAGTAGTAGTAAGAATATACTTAAACTGTTTGGCCGTAGCTGATGGGTAAAATCCCACCACATCCATTCCCCATGTGGAAAATGGCCACGAGTATTTAGTTATATGAAGAAACTCTGGAGGTTGATGAATTTAATTGGCATGTACTTGGTATGAATTACACTTATTTGTGAAATCAACACAATCTTGTATCATTGAAGGAAAAAAGTACCTAAGCCTTCGAATATGATCAGACAGTCTATGTCTAGACTGGCGGGCACCACAGACTCCTGCATGCACTTCTTTCAGGACAGCCATTGTCTCTTCACCATCAATGCATCTGAAGAGAACTCCATCAAAACCACGTTTGTAGAGAATATTCTCTAGGTGATATGGGCTATCATAAAGAGTAAAATTTACCACACATCGCCGTATTTGTTTTTTCTCAGCTCTATCAGGTGGAAGTGTTCCATTTTGAAGGTATTCCCTGATAGGTGAAATCCATCCTGTAGTATGACCATACGGTTCAAAAATGGGACTAATTCCATTAATTTCCTCGGTTCTGATTCGAACATAAGGTGAAATTGCATGACGGTGTTCAATACTGATGGTTGTCTCGTCCCGATTTGGATCTGCCAGAGCTGTGGCTATATTAGCCAGTGCATCAGCTTGAGCATTTTGTGATCTTGGGACATATGAAAATGTCGGTTTTGAAGGGAATTCCTCCATTACATCTCTGACGTAATCATACAAAGGGATTACTTCTTCTTTTCTGATGGCATAATCCCCATTGAATTTTTTTATTACCAGGTCTGAATCACCTTTCACCTTTAATTGATCCACTTGTGCTTGAAGCGCCAATTCCAATCCTGCGATGAGAACTTGGTATTATGCTTCATTATTAGTACCACCTACCCAAAATAATAAGGAATAAGGTAACACTGCCTTTTCTGGAGATATGAGCACAATTCCTAATCCAACTTTGTTGAATTTAGGATTTTCCATTTTCCTCCATGTTGGACTTTTGGAAGCACCATCGAAATACATTTCCCATGACTGAGGACCTTCTTGAAAAGAGAAGACTTCCTCATCAGGGAGTTCAATATCTGAAGATGTGTCTTCCACTAATGGGTGTTCAGCTAAGAAATCAGCCAGAGCTTGGCCCTTTATTTCCTTTTGAGACACATATTGAATGTCGAATTGCTGCAAAATAACTGCCGACCCTGCTAGACATCCGGTAAGCATTGGATGACTAAGGATGAATTTGAGTGGGTTATTGCGAGATAAAAATTGGACCTCATGATGTTGTAGGTACTGTCTCAACTTTTGAACAGTAAAGATTAATGCTAGGAAGCACTTATCAATACTTGAATACCAGGTTTTTGCTTCAAGAATAGTCTAACTGAAGTAGTAGAGGCTGTTTTAATTCCCAACATCATTTTTCTAAGCAAGAAAGGCACCCAATGATGGCTCTAAAGCTATCACATAGAGGATAAGTGGTCTTCCTTCAACATTTGTCATGAGTACCCATGGACTCAAGAGGTATATCTTGAGAATATCGAATTCTTCTTGACATTCTTCAGTCCACTGGTAAGTGATTCCCTTCTTTATCAATTTGTTAAAGGGTAAACATTTGTCTGCCAAATTTTCAATGAAACGCCGAATATATGATAAGTGTCCTTGAATTCCTCTTAATTATTTAAAATTTCTAGGAGGTGACATTCCAAGGATTGAATTTTCCTTCTCAGGATCGACTTCAATACCACCATGGCGTACAACAAAGCCGAGAAAATTTCATGAGTTTACCCCAAAAGCACATTTTAAGGGGTTCATCTTCAATTTATGTTGTCAAAGCTTGCGGAATATGACTTGAAAATCAGCCAATTGATTATAATGTTGTTTGGATTTGACCACCAAATCATCCACATAACATTCAACAAACATCCCTAAAAAGGGCTTGAAGATTCAATTCATTTCTTGCTGATATGTTGCGCCTGCATTCTTTAAGCCAAAGGGCATTACCCAGTATAAAAACACACCATGAGGGGCCCTGAAGGCTGTGGATTCTTCATCTTCTGGGACCATTCAGATTTGATTATATCTAGAATATCCATCCATGAAGTAAAGTGCTTCATAGCCAGCTGTTTCATCAATTAAAAGTTATGTAATCAGAACTGGGAAATCATACTTAGGACAATGCCGATTAAGATCTATGAAATCGATTCAAACTCTAATTTTTCTATTCTTCTTATTCACAGAGACAATATTAGCAAACCACTTGTGATATTGAACTTCTTTGATGAAGTTATATTTGATAAGCTTATCCACTTTATCTTCAATTTTGGAAGCATAAGTTTGGTGTGTTCTTCTCGCGGCTTGCTTAAATCCTCGATGTTCTTCTAGTAAGCCCAAATGATGAGTAGCAACACTAGGATCAAGCCCTGGAATCTTTGTATAGTTACAAGAAAATATATCTCTAATTTTATTTATAAAGGAAATATACATCTCTTTCTCTTCAAGAGTCATGGCCGCACTGATTAAAGTAGGGCGTGAATCTTCTTTTGTACCCGGATTTATTTCTCTGAGTTCATCCACGGTGGTAGAGATACCCTCTTCAAATGCTGGAGGAGCATCCCTGAGATCTTCCTCATCTACTTCAACATGTGTGATTTCTTCCATTTATACATGCATAGTAAATGATGAAGGAAAATTTCCATGATCATAAGAGATGTTAAAACTTAAACATCTTGTAGAAGAGGATTCCATTTCTGACCCAATTGACAATGAAGGGTCTTCCTTGGGTAATAAAGAGGAGATGATGGATTGAGAATCGACATCATTGTTCACCTCGGACGTCACTATCACTTCTTCTAGCCTGTTTGGTGAAGTATATAAATGCTAGATTTCAGCATATGAAACGAATACATCTCCATTTGGGCTTTCATCCCTGCTTGGTGGGTTACCAATTTCTCCCATGTTTTCTGGCTCGATTGCCGTAATTGACATTATGGATCGTTCCACAAGAGTATATTGATTTGGGTCTATCTTGTCAATTTTACTAATAGGCAACACGTAATCTTTACGCACATGTGTAAATGGATTTACTGGAATCTTCTCCAAACCATATGGAGCATTAACTTTGGTAATCTCCTTTGTTGTAGATTTATCCCTTCCCTTCATGTGATAGAATTCTGCCTCAATGTATTGAGATTCACATGTCTTGAATGGGGAATTATCACCATACAATGTCACAACTTGACCATCAAAACAATATTTGAGACATTTATGGTATGATGAAGGGATAGCCACATGTTGATGTAGCCAGGGTCTTCCAAGCAAGATGTTGAAGGCTGAGTCTTGATCAACAACCATGAAATATAAATTGGATACAAGATCTCCAAACTGAGTTCTGAGTGTAAATTCGTCCAGTGGTTCTTGTTCATTTTTATCATATCCTTGTAACATCATGGTAGAAGGAGATAAATCAGATTCTATAATGCCCAATCGACGAAGTATATGAATGGGCAAGAGGTTGACTCCTGGACCATTATCAATGAAAGCTCTTCGGACATCTACGCCATTGACCTTTCCAGATACGTACAAAGGTCTAATATGTCCATGCACGACATCATCTTCATCTTTATTAGTAAAAGATATTACTGCATGGAATTCTTCAAGATTATTATCTATATGGTAGAATTCAGCTACAGCAATTTCAGTTTCAAACTCCTGGGGACTTGACAAATCCTCAATGAGTGCTTCCCAAAGATCCTTTGATAAATTCAAGGCATCCAGAATTGATAACATGGCCGGTACTTGGGCCAGCTATTTCAATACATCATACTTTTGATCCAGAGGTCTGCGTTTCCCAACAAGAACATGTGGTTTAGCAGGTGCCTTGGAAATTGATTCTTTGGAAGTTGAGGCATCTTGTATCGGGATAGGATTGGAAATATTCTTGTCTTTGGAAGATTAGACCGATTAGATCTATTTACTTTCTGAGAGGAAGAATATGGAACCATCAACCGATCTTCCATAATAACTGTACCAGGACTGAATTTGATTTTTTGGAAGAACTTTCTTGTTCTTGTTGAGCTCGCTGAAGGGCTCTGCCACGAGTTTCTGCTGCATACATAGTTCTAGCAGGTGTAGAATTAGAATAGTGGCTTCTGAAAGATCCACGTCTTCCCCTGTATCCTGAGCCTCTGGAACTTCCTTTGATTCCTCTATTGGACATAGGGAATTAGGGCTCATCAAAATCAAAATAGCAACTGGCATATGGATCTGTTAATTGAATCATATTAACAGAACCAAAAATCAACACTTCATCTGATGAAGACTCTGCCTGATTAGCATGTTTAGGTTGTGACTTTTGGTGGGACGGTGCCTGTGGATTCAAAGTAGATGGCATGAAATCTACTAGATTCAAAGATAGCTTAGGCTTTGACACATACTCATCTTCTTCTGATTGTTCCTCTTTCTAGGAATTATGCCACCCTTTTGAGGATTTGCCCTCTAAAGAGGATTTTGTTGTGGAATCCATAGCAGAAGACACAATTGGTTTCTTCAATTTCATTTTCAAAATGGCATGATTTAGGTTGATTGTTTTCCTAGCCATCCAATCATCATATTTTTGCGTATTTTTTCTTTTAACTTCTTTCCATTCGCCTTCTTCTTCTGGAACTATAGCAGTAACACATGCTACCTGGGATGAAGAGCCTTTTAGTTTGACTTGTCCCGAGTCGACCATCTTTTGCAGAAGGTCTTTGAATAAAAACACTCTTGGATGGGATGCACCAACATCTGATGAAATGGGAAATAATTGGGACGATCTTCATCTCCTTTTTTGTTTGGACTCTTGAGCATTGGCAATTGAACCAAATTATTTTCCAGAGCTAAAATGAAATAACCAGGAACTAGTTCATTTCGGAAAGAGTAAACATTTCTTTTCAAATCCTCAAATTGATTCATCTTTGATATCTTTTATTATCTTGACGTAACAGCCTCTGTTGTTGGAGCTCAGGTGGTGGAGCCCTTCAAGAAGATTAAGGTTTTGAGGTAGAAGCAGGTACAGGTGCTTGTTTAAGCATAACTGTAGCAGTCTCTACTTTACCCATTCTCCTTCCTTGAGTTGATGGAATTACATGAGTTTTATCCTTAGTCTGTATAAGAGAATTTTCAATCTGTTGAGCGATTGAAGTAAGGTCTCAAAACCCTCCTATGTATTTTACAGGGATCAGTGGTGTGCGTAATTCGTCATGCAGATTTTCCACATAGATTGGAAACAGTTCCTCTTAAGGGAGTGCTAAGCTTAGGGAATATGTTAATCCCTTCCAGCGAGGAATTAAATCTGAGACCCTTTAATTATCCAATTTCTTACAGTTTGTAAGATAAAAAACGGTTGTCTTTGGAAATGTTGAGCTGAATTGGAGAAGAAATCTTTGGAGAAGATCCTCTCATCCGGTAATTTACCGGGATTGCAAGCTTGCATACCAGAAAATAGCTGGTCCTTGAAAGGTCCGCACGAAGCATCTGAGTTCCACTACTTCTTTCTATTCTAGAGTTCCCATCATAGGATCGCAACAAGACACATAATGTGTCAAATTCTGTTCAGGATTTCCTGATCCACTGAAAATAGGGAATACAGGGTTCCCAAAACTTGATGGGGGAGTGATTGAATCAACCCATTCAGGGTAAGAATTCTTTTCTGGTTGAACCTATGCACGCTTCCCTTACAAAGTCTCTAACTGAGATGTTAATGACTCAATGGTAGTTATTAACTTTTGAGAAACATCTGGTTGAACTTGGACTTGGGCAGGTGCAATGACTGGAGTATGGACAGGTATGGCAGCTGGTACTGCAACTGATGGCAGCACTGCCAATTGTTGTTGCACTTGACCCATAGGATTAGAACTATAAGGGTGTACTGATAAAAGAGGATATTATTGATCCATCTCAGTAGCTGCAACAAACTCCCTTGCCTGGCTGACTCCATAATGCTTAGGAGGAAGACTACCTTAAAGTAGTTCTATGTTCAACCCCCTCAATTCTATCATTTCTTCCTCTTGTTGCACAAATCTTTGCTCTAGTGAGAGAGATTGGCCTTCTCTAGAGGAGGGATATGTAACATGATTCTTTCCCTTCCCCTTGTTTGATCCCTTTCGGAGAGGGGGAAGTGGGTTATTTGAAGGAACATCTAGATTTTGGGTAAACCTTTGATTTCGTGTAGCACACCTTCTTCATTTGTGTTTGTGCGTACAACTTCATGAACATGAACCTCTTCATCTGATCCCACTGAGTGAGCCTCATCTGGTGGATCAGCAACAACGACATTGATGACATTAATTGAGGCATAATGAATTGCATCCCTTCCATCATCATTTATGTGATATTGTCTTCTACCATGCCCCTGACGAGACATTGCCTTTTTTTGGTTTGGTCCCTCAGGAACTTCTTAGCGAACCATAATTTGGAGAGAATATCCTGATAATTTGGATCTTCATTCCTCTTGAGTATTCTACCCCAATCGAGAAAAGACTGAATTTCTCTGAGGAGGGGGTTGATGATTTGAAAAAGACCCCAGTCCGGTGGACTGGGGATGTTCCTGATGTCTTTTCTCAACTCCTCGAATCTTATTCGTTGATTCTAAGGGTTGGGTTAAAAGAATCCCTAGTCTGGTGAGCTAGGGTGGCTCTTGACATACTATGTCTGAGACTTTCTTAAAATCTCCCCTGATCTTTTGGACCTTGGTCCGAAAATTAGTTGGATGCATCAATCTACATCCACTTTTATCACCCGGATCGAATGACCGTTGGATGATTTTCGACACTTCTATCACTTGATGATATGCTTGCTCTATACGAGAGTCCTGTTCAGTATTCTCGTTTTCTTGATGCAGGAGTAATTCAACAACTTGTTCTCTATATTCTTGATTTTGAGAAGAACTATTTGAGGTCTGTTCCTGGGTAAGATTTTAATTACAAACAAAACCCATTGACTGTGGCTGGCCGTAGGCAATAACATTGCATGAGACCATTTTTGGGGGGCTTTGCTGATTGGAGAGCACAGTGAAATGTAGTGCTCCATGAACACCCCATCCTCTGACATGAATACAAGATGGGGCATTGGCAATTAACTAGTGCAATCTTCTTAGTGCACCAAATCATGAATGATGATGGTCTCTCTGTTTCTTTTTTGACTTTAGATATCGAGAGACTGATAGTGATGCCAAATCAATATGACGTTGTAACCCTTCTATTATCTTAACAATATTTTCATATTCATCATAAGATAATACTTTCTTTTTCAACTGATAAAGAGTTTTCCATATGTTGAGACGAATATCATGAATTCCATCTTCCATCAATACCTCTGGAATGTCATACTGAGAGTCAACCAGAGGCCAAAACATGACTGGCCCTTCACCTTTCACCAGTTGTTTTCTCATGTTCATCATTTCCTCTTTATAATTCAATGAATATTCTTCTACTTGATTTGACCAGAGATGGTGCTTCCTTGTGGCTTCATCGGATTCAACAAGATTGGTAGAGAAATCACTGATCAAACTAGAAGATGCATGACTTAGGGGTGGTTCGGAGAATGACCTACACCCTGGGCTATCTTCCGATTGAGAAAGTATTTCACCTGCTAGCGATGAATCATCAGACATGACTGGTTTTACATTTTCAAGTGCCTCAAGATATGAGGGATTTATCGGCACTACATTGTCCACTAGAGAATTTTCCAAGAAATGTGCATCACTACTATGGAGAGGAATTTCATTGTGAAATTCATCATCATGGGGAGGACCACCATGGTGGGTTACAGCAAAAGATGAGATCTCTTGCTCCTTGGTCTTCTGACCACACAGAGGGTTCCTGTGGCTCTCATCTAAAAATGAAACTTCGAGATCGACAGAATTGTCATGCAGAAAGCCTTCATGAGGAAGTGTCTAATGAAGACCTTCATAATTAATGTTCCCACTATTGGGAAATGAGGGAGTAGAATCTTGAATTCCAACAGATAACTGTCTAAGGGCTTCAAGAACTCTAGCATCGAGGAATGCCTTGTTACATATTTTCTCTTGATCACTTGGCTGTGATGGGCGGGTCTTTTTCTTAGAAGCCTTCTAACTCACCTTAGAAACCACTTGTTGATGAAAGTGGATACTCTAAGCAGGTGTATGTGCCTGATCAAGAGAGATGGACAGGTTAGGCTGATGATCTAATCAAATCAGGTGTATGTGCCTGACTTGGTTGTCCGTATGATATGGGGGAGCATGCCCCACAACCCTCTTGGACTAAAACAGATGTGTGTGACTGTTCCGGAGTGATCTGTTGATGTGTCACTCAATTGGTAGGGATAGATTTATGTGTCTTTCCTTGAGATGTTGTTGAAGCTGTTATAATATCCTGGCAAGCATCCAGAATATGAGCAGGGATTTTCTTATTCTCTTTCACCATTGATAGAATATGATTGGTGACTTCTGCTACCAGAACAGGGATATACATCCATTCCGTGCTTGGGGTAGGTGTATGTGCCTAGTTTTTTCCTCTTTTTCCTGTCATTGAATCCTGACAGTACTCAAGTGTGGGGGCAGAAAGTTGAGTCTGCCTCCTATTTGTCGCCGGAGCTTTCCGATAGACTTCTATGTGTGCTACCAAGAGAGATTGTTGGTAGTCTTGATCAATACTAGTAGGTGTATGTTCATGTTGATTTCACTTCACCGAACATGGTTGACGAGCTCCATCATATGTAGTTAGACGAGCCTACTGACTAGCTGATGATGTATAAACAGGTATATATTCCTGCCTATATTACTCCGCCGGAATTGCCTGGCAGGATTGGCGTGATGCTGCCAGACGAGTCTGCTGGACAACGGAATTAAAGAGGGCAGGTGTGTGTGCTCGCTCGTTTCTTGCCACCAAGTTAGCTTGCTGGACTATTCCGGAGATGACAGAGATGAGAACCTGCTCACTATTAACCGGATTTCGCCTCTAGCAATTCATCTTTCCTGATCGGGTTCAGGGAACCTAAGATGAACGTCTGGAGTCGATACCCTAATCATGTTGAGGGCACACTTCCGCACGAGTCTGGCGGCGATTGTTAATGGGATCCCTCATGAAGGACTCATGTCCTCTTGAATTAAGGCCCTGAGGGACCAGCTCATTCACCTCCTCAGAATAGGGGAGTGAATGGTGATTGCGTTCCGAGGATAACGACCCGAAACGATTGGAGACTGTGGTTAGAACCGCCTGCTTATTGATCAATGGTCATCGCTGTCCGGACAACCAGGGTGAATTGTTCACTTTGAGGGCTTGTTGGGTAGCCTCTAGAGTTGGAATAGTACCATTTTGACGGTACTCCTTAACCAGTGCATTTGATACCCATCATTGAATATGGTGAGTAGGTGATGTAGTCCTCAGAGCGGACGATGATCCAGCATGAGTAGCAGTAGTGGCATTCACAGTATATGTTTTCACAGGAGACGTATTCACAGGTGTGAACTAAAGAGAATCCATTTTGGAAATGCAGAAGATCTTGGAAAAGAGTTCCTTAGATATAACAGACGTGATCAAGATAAATTCAGCCACTACTTCTTTTGGATGAGCACAGATGTCAATGATTGTTTTTGTTGTCCCTCTCATTGAGTTTTAAATAGGGGCCTAACAAATAAGTAAAACATCATTTTAACTTGGTTAAGGATTCACATCGGGTTCACCATTTTGTGTTTCCCTCTGGAATTGGGGATGACCTCGTTGATTGAAGGTTCATACATCCCAATTGGTTTCTAATGGGTTTGTTCGTAGAACTGGAAACATCCAATGATTCCATATCCATTTCAACCTGCTTTCCAAAGGTAGGCACTCATTAGTTGTGGACTGATGGGGCTTAAGAATTTGCATTGGTCGAGAGGATGGGAGATCGCACTCATCACACCTTTTTTAAGGGAATTATTGTCCACTCCGGGACTCTCTTTATAAATTTAAGTTATGTTCATGAATTTTTATTACGTTACCCAGTATAAATTGAGCTTTCCTTTAGATCTGACAATCAATGATTGATATGAAGGAAATTTAGAGAATATTTTATATATATTCGGGGTTCTTCATCGATAGAGAATCATCTGTATTTGT
This sequence comes from Viscum album, assembly GCA_963277665.1. Classification (NCBI taxonomy): domain Eukaryota; kingdom Viridiplantae; phylum Streptophyta; class Magnoliopsida; order Santalales; family Viscaceae; genus Viscum; species Viscum album. The sequence continues at coordinate 1,381,088,423 of OY728143.1, read as the reverse complement.
TTAGAGATTCTTAGCCAATGGTATCATTCAATACATAAAAGTATCTTGGTCATTATGATTACCATACTGGTTTAAAATCCACTCATTGGGGTACTTGAAGTTTATTTTCATTCACAAGGACAAGGATTATTTCTTATTTGGGATCGTACCCACAGATGGGCTACCTACGTATCCTTTGTTTTTGAAAAAGGAATCAGAACCCACGTAGTTCGAGTAAGGGAGTATGATGTTTATGCATGATTTATGGCTCAAATAAAGATGTCAAGATTAATTTTACACTCTAAGCTCACATGAGTCATGCTCGGTGTGAGAAACAAGAGGTATTGGTGAAACCAGACAATTGTGCCATGAAAGATGCAATGATGTGTGGCTTATGTGTGTATGACTTCCCAAATAGATGAGGATTAAAATTTACATCAGGGAAGAAATCAAGGAAAAGGGTCCATAAAGGTATATGTTCTTCATGGAGATTTGGATACTCTAATCTTGGGGCTTACTCCTAAGGAAGATGCCCAAGTTAGGAGGGGACTTATGATTGGGTTTTACTCTTGAGAAGGAAGCCCATATCAAAAGGAAATTAATACTGGGGATTACTCCTGAAATGGAGGCCCATGTTGACGGAATTATGGTTGGGTCTTACTCCGGAGGAGGATGCTCAGATTAATAGGATTTGAAATTGGGGTTTACTCCTAAAAAGGAGGCCCAGATTAATGGAATTTATGAATGGGGCTTACTCCTGAAAAGGAGGCCCATATTAATGGAAATTCTGACTAGGACTTACTCTTGAAAAGGAGGCCCAGATTAATGAGGATTTGAAAATTAAAGGGACTTGGGGTTTACTCCTAAGGAGGATGCCCATATCTGAGACTGAGGCTTTCTCTTGAAAAGGAATATCAGGTTAAGATAATTATGGTTGGGGCTCACTCCTAAGGAGGATGCCCATATTTGGGAATTATAATATTGGGGCTTACTCCTAAAAAGGATGCCCAGATTAGAGGACTTGAGGCTCACTCCTAAGGAGGATGCCCAAAATTAATGGGAATTTTGACTGGGACTTATTCCTGAAAAGGAGGCCCAGGTTAATGGGTTCTCTCATCTTAAAAGATGAGGTTGAATGAATGAAATCTCAATCTTTAGTGACATAAAGATGTGTAAATCACTAGGTTTTGAGATATGTCCCATGTAGTTATTTTCAAATAAGGAAGTCAAATCAAGAAATCATGTCATAAATGGCTTTGAAAAATGTCTTGAATATTGAATTTTGAATAGGAGAGGTGGAATGGCATAAGAGGGGTGAAATGGGTAGGAAAGGCTCCCAAAACGATAGGGGCGCACAAGTCCTGGCAGGCGCCCAGGTACTGTGTGGGCGCGCAAGTCCCTGGCCGCGTAGGTATACCTACGCGGCACATGGGTACTTGCGGGATTCTCATCCCTTAGGGTAATACTTGGGCGGGACATGGCTCAAACCCTTGGTATTATTCCTAGAGGCTTTCCAGAAGATGGCGTGCAAGTTCTGGTGAAGAAGTAGGGTGGCGCGCAAGTGTGTCCATTTCCCTTAAGGGTAAAACACTTAGGCGCGCGAGTGTTAGTGAATTCTAACACTTAGACCTTACTCATCTTGTTTTATAACGACCAATACTTTACATAAATTGTTAATACATCAAAATTGATGCACACTTATTACAACATATAAAAAAACCATGAAAGGACCGTATAGGTATAGTGTCTTTAGAAACTGGGAAACTTAAACAACTTGTTCATAAATCTTCTACAGTGTCTCCAATTTATTTCATCATATATATAGTCCCTTTTGGAATATCTTACTTAATAACCTTGTTCCTGACCTAGGGAAATAAAACATACAAAAGTGTGAGCTAAAATGCTCAGTAAGGGTAAACAAAAGAAAAATCAATCACATCATATTCATAAGAACATAACAATTTGGAAATCTTACCCTGCAAAAGATATCATAATTTCATTACATGAGATAAATCATGGTAGTGAAATGTAATCACAATAATCATAACATAAAACATGAATCTTTGTGGCATACACAAATAATCATAGAGAATCATTTCATATTAGTCAAGACACATTTCCAAGACTATCTTAGTGGACAAAGTCCATTTCTGAACCGAGTTCGTTCCTAGTTTCAGTCCTGTTTCACTGAACCGGTTTAACCTGCTGTTCTAGCCATTTCTATCTCATGAGATATAAAATCATTACCCAATTAATTGGAGGGAGATATAGGTCCCACCCATCTCATAATGATACCATCCTTATCTGTGCCACAAAATCAAAAATCATACATCATTGCATAACCCATGTAATAAAAATGGGAATCTTAAACATCATGCCATCATAACATAATCCATATAAGATAAAAGGACATCATAAAAATAATTCCATCATAACATAATAAAATAAATGTAAAAATAGGGATAGAAACATAACCCTATATTATCTTAGATGGAAAATAATTTTGATAAAACACTTGAACTCAATTCTCGAGGAAAATATCCTTTCTACTTCTAAAACATTTTTCCTTTCTTAACATGGAATATAATTTTAAACTAAAATAAGTTGATTAAAAATAAACTTGAAAACTTTTAATGTAAGCTTCTTGGAAATAATGTTTTAAAAATCCATTCATTCCGTATAAGTTAAAAAACATTCTTCTCGTACTTTTTCAGAAAAATCAAAAAGTACCTCATATGAAAAAAGAAAAAAGATTCCTTTCATATCTTTTACTAAAAACTCACCGAAGGGTAAAATTGGATATAAACTATTGTATAAGGATATAAATATTACATATTGAGGAAACATGGATGTGGATGATAAATATTCCCTAGTAAATTCTAAAGTATAAACAATCTCGGATAAAAATTGAGATTGAGAGATTTTCCCTTACCTTAGGTCTGATTTGCTTCGTAAGTATCCGAACCTCTTGTATAATCATTTAAATAATGTCATTGACTTATTCTAGAATCATACTCATTGTTATGATATCATATATGGTCATATTTTTATCTTCTTATTAGTAATATTTCATTGCTACTTGTTATTCGGGTGTTTATTACTTTTTGTTCTTATGCGTGTTTTGTCGAAGAAATTCTTATTCTTATTTTTAGGTTATAGATACCTCATTTCCAGAATTTTATTAGTGTAATATATATCACATTTATTCACTCAATTCATTTATTTAATCATTATGCCAGGAAAATCATGTAGAACGAGTCGCATCACATCGTGGAGACGGTATTCCGTACATATGCACGAGCGATGATATCATTCCCATGATCGTGGAATTATGTTGGAGTGTACGTATAATATTTCAGAATCAATATCACTTTACAATAATTATATATATTCATTCTTTACACCATTATACCCATCCAAGTAAGGTGGTGGTGGAAAATATATTACACCACGGCGTGGAGACGGTATTCCGTACGTACGCACGCGCGGTGATTTCGTTTTCCGTAGGATGGATAGATGGTGAAATAGGGTTGTTTCGTACTTATAATGACATATCAGTATATGAGTGATACTGATGTTTTTAATTCATAATTAAACAACTAAATAACAAGAAGTGGAAGAAGAAATAATGTTGAAAGAATCGGTAACGGACATTACCTCTTCTTTGAAGCGCTTCTTTGAGACCTCCATTTAGGGCACTAAAATTGGTCATTGAAGAAGAACAGGACCTCTAGGATGTTTCTAGGGAATTGAAGAGGAGAAATTTTCAGGTGTTGTCCAAGATTGAAGGCTCAAAGTGGTGTGAGGAAGAGAGGGAGGAGGCTCCCTTTTATAAGGGAGGAGAGGGGAACCTTTGGAAAAACTAAAAATATTATTTTATTATAAAGACATATTCGGTTTTTAATAGCTCAAAATTGATTTATTTAGAATATAAAGTGGGCATGGGTCTAAATCCTCTCATCCAATATAATTTAGACAAGTTTAGGGTTCTATTTTGACCTTATCATTTAGATTTAAAATTAAGTTAGATAATTTTACTTTTACCGTGTATTTTTGTGTTCTTAAAATATAAGGTTAATAAACATAATATAACAAGCAAAAAGAACCCCAAGTTGTTTATTATTAATATATATAACCTTATCTAAGACATGTGGACGAAACTTAGGTTTTTAGGAATAAAATAAAAATTAATAATATAATATTTGTTTTAAAAACTATTTTATGTCAATTTTGACACTATTTAGTAATTGATTTTTGTGAAAATTATAACAGAATGATTTGTTCGAAAAAAGTCAATTAAATCAATACTAACATGTCATGTTAACCTATAAAATTATTGGAATTCATAAAAAGTCTCAAATTACATTTATTTGGGTATTTATAACATCTATTATGTCAATATTTCATTAATAAGATAATTACTGCATCATCTTTGTGTCATAAATAAATTAATTTATTTAATGGCTAAAAATTAAAAATAAAATAACATTATGTAGGAAATCGTTTTATATTTCTAATGAATATTTATAGTCTAATGTATATTATGTATAACCCTATATTAAAAATTATTTACTTATTAAACTTTGTTTTAACTATTTTAACCCTTCTTTAAATAAATTAATAATCAATGTCCTATTCTAATCCAAGTGGGCCTAAATGGTCATATTTAATTTTAAGGTAGTTTTTAGTCGAATTACACATATCCAATAGAATTAGGACATGTGTTAGGGTAATAATAATAACCTTTTACCCTTAATTACCCTATTTACTTTTAACCGTGGTAAATTAAAGTAAAAAAGTTAATATTCACCAAAAATTAGTTTCATCTCATCGAACCACATTTTACTTACTGACATCAACCGTGTCTTTCGGATTTTTTAAATTCCACTCATAGAAGCGGTAAAATTATTTTTTATATAAATTTGCAAATTCTCCTAGGAGGTGGGTAAAAGACGGTGAAAAGTTCAATAAAATTTTTATATATCTAAAATTATTATAAAATTACTCCAATTAATTACATTGAACTTATATTGGTATTATGTATCAATTTTGACCTAAAATAAATTTAAAGAAAATAAATAATTATTTAAATAAAAAGTTAGTTTTTAAATAGTAACCCAGTGTTTTCACTATTCATCAAAAATTGAAAGTTTCCAGAAAAATACCAAAATTTCACCCTAGGATAATTTCGATATTCCTAATCTAGAAATGAAGTCCATTTTGAAAAATAAAATTTTCAAAATTTCAAAAAGTGGTTATTACAATTCATAACGGCTAGTTTTAATAATATTTTAATAGTATATCGTTGTTTAGTGAAACTCGGTATTGCGTACGACGCAATCTATCAAGGAAGGTCATGATTGCGTGTAGAGCAAGACAAGATTGTGTTGTGCGTAGTGAAATATTCTTTTGATGATTTATATAAAATAAAAACAAAATATTTCTTATAAAAGTCTCGGGTTTTACATTCTACCCCCCATAAAATGAATTTCACCCTCGAAATTCATCACTTGTAACAAACAGATGAGGATACCTCTCCATCATTATATCCTCAAGCTCCCATGTAGCTTCTTCTAATTGGTGGTTCCTCCATACAACTTTTACCAAGCGAGTGGTCTTGTTCCGTAGGAATTTTTCACTACAATCGAGAATCTCTATCGGCTGTTCTTCATAAGAAAGATCTTGTTCCAGCGGTACAACTTCTGAGTTGAGTACATGTGAAGGATCAGGTATGTACTTTCTCAGGAGAGATACATGGAACACATTGTGAACTTGAGAGAGATTCAGTGGAAGCGTCAATAGGTAAGCTACCTTCCCAACACGATCCAGTATTTCGAAAGGACTGATATACCTAGGGCTCAACTTTCCCTTCTTTCGAAATCTCATTACTCTCTTCCAAGGAGATATTCGTAAGAACACTTTATCACCCACTTCAAACTCTAAGTCTTTTCTTCCGTTGTCGGCATAACTTTTTTGTCGACTCTGAGCTGATCTTATGTATTGTTGAATAGATCAGACCTTTTCTGCCATCTCATCAACAAGATCAGGTCCTAATAGCTTTATTTCCCCACCTTCATCCCAGCAAGTTGGAGTCCTGCATTTCCTTCCATAGAGAGCTTCATAAGGAGCCATCTGAATACTGGAGTGAAAGCTATTATTATAATAAAATTCCACGAAAGGTAGGTGTTGATCCCAACCACCTTTGAATCCATAGAGCAAGCTCTTGACATATCTTTTAGAGGTTGAACTGTCCTCTCAGACTGACCGTCTGTCTGAGGATGATAAGCAGTGCTGAAACTCAACTTTGTATCGAGAGTATGCTGAAGACTTCACCAGAACATTGAGGTAAACCTCGGATACCGATCAGATATAATAGAAAGTGGTACTCCATGCAATCTTACCACTTCCTTTACATATATCCTTGAAAGCTGATCCAGAGAGAAATCCTCTCTAATAGCAATGAAGTGTACAAACTTTGTAATATGATCAACTATGTACCAGATATCATTATTGCCTTTGGATGTTTTATGAAGTCCAGTGAAAAAGTCCATAGTGATGTTTTCCCATTTCTATTCGGGTATGGGTAATGGTTGTAACATCCCCTTATACTTCTGTCTCTCAGCTTTAACTTGTTGACAAACCAAGCATCGAGAGACATATTCAGAAACATCTCTTTTCATGCCATCCCACCAGAAGTACTCTTTCAGGTCCCTATACATCTTCGTGCTTCCATGATGAATAGAGAATAGAGAACTATGAGCCTCATCCAACAGCTCCTTCTTTAATTCGGGGATGGGAGGAACACAAACCCGATTCCTGAACTTTATTATCCCATCACAATCAAGGTTGAATTCAGGAACATTTCTCACCTTCTTTTGTAACTCTACATCTTCTTTATGTGCCTCTTTAATCTTTACATGTATAGATGGTTGAACATTCATTTGAGAAAGATAAGATTTTTCCACTTCCATTATAATTCCAAGATCCATCCTTTGTAAATCCATAAATATTGGATCTTTTGTGATCCTCATCATGGATAAACTGGCATGGTCTTGTCGACTTAATGCATCTACCACCTTGTTTTCTTTCCCAGGGTGGTAATGGATTGAGCAGTCGTAATCCTTAATCAGCTCCAACCATCTTCTTTGGCGCATATTCATCTCCTTTTGTGTGAAAATATACTTTAAACTTTTATGATCAGTATAAATACCACACCTTTCTCTATAAAGATAATGCCTCCAAATCATTAATGCAAAGATTACCGCAGCTAACTCCAAATCATGAGTTGGGTAATTTTTCTCATGGATTTTCAAGTGTCGTGAGGCATACGCTATCACCATATCATTTTGCATGAGAGCACACCCCAATCCATTCTTGGATGCATCATTGTAGATCACAAACCTTTCTCCACTACAAGGAATTGTGAGTACAGGTGCACTGGATAACCTTCTTTTCAACTCCTTGAAATTCTCTTCACATTCCTCCATCCAAACAAACATAACTCCTTTACCAGTCAACTTGGTGAGTGGATTAGATAATCATGATAAATATTTCACAAAACGTCGATAATATCCAGCCAAACCAAGAAAACATCGGCTCTTAGTTATTGTTGTTGGTCTCGACCATCTTTCGATAACCTCTATTTTTGACGGATCCAAAAATATCCCCTCTTTTGAGATTATGTGACCCAAAAATGCAACTTTTTTATGCCAAAATTCACACTTTCTAAATTTGGCATGAAGATTCTCCTTTATCCGGGTCTTCAATATAATTCTCAAGTGATCTTCATGTTCTTCTTTGCTCTTTGAATATACAAGAATATCGTCTATAAAGACTACCACAAACTAATCTAGATAGTCTCTAAAGACTCTATTCATTAGATCCATAAAGATATCAGGGGCATTAGTAAGACCAAATGGCATCACTATAAATCCATAGTGTCCATACCTTGTACAGAAAGTCGTCTTTGGTATATCCTCCCTTTTGACCCTTAATTAATGATACATTGAAAGGCGATCAATCATGGAAAAGTATTGAGCTCCGCGTAGTTGGTCAAATAGGTCATCAATGCGTGGGAGAGGATATTTGTTCTTTATATTGATCTTGTTAGGTTCTCTATAATCAATTCAGAGTCACATTGATCCATATTTCTTCTTAACAAACAGAACAGGTGCTCCCCAAGGTGATTCACTAGGGCGTATGAACCCCTTATCAAGATTCTCTTGGAGTTGCTTCTTCAATTCCTGCAACTCAATTGGGGCCATTCTATAAGGTGTCTTTGAAATAGGTAAAGCACCTGGTACGAGTTCTGTTGAAAACTCAACTTCACGATTTGGTGGAAGACCCGACAATTCCTCCGGAAAGACATCATCAAACTCCCATACAATGGGCATATTCTTAATCGTGAGTTTCTCACCAACCATTTGAGATAAATATCCTTTATTTAGTGGAATCAAGACCCATAAGATGTAAGAAATTTCCACTGGAAGGTTATGTTCATCCTTGCATCGATAGACAATCAAAGATTGATATGGAATATTAAATGTTACTTCCCTTCTTTGGAAATTGATATGAGCTCCATATAGAGAAAGCCAATCCATGCCAAGAATCACATCAAATTACACTATAGGGAGGATCACAAGATTTGCAGGAAGCACTTTCCCACAAACTACAATCAGAGAGGAATTATAAACTTTTGATGCGACTACTGTGCCATTAGGGGTTATCACAGCTAACTCAACATCAAATTGTTGAGGTAATACGGTGATACCCTTAGAAAATTCTTCAGAAATAAAAGAGTGGGTAGATCCAGAATCAAATAAAACATTTTCTACTTTTGAGTGGATAGTAAGTGTACCTTTCAACACTTTGTTATCGTACTCCACATCGCTGATAGAAATTGAATGTGACTTTCCTTTGCCTTTATCCTTAAGAGTTTGTTGACGTCGACCATCATCATCAACCCTTGGATTTGGGCATTGATTGGCATAATGCCCCATATCCTTGAACTTGTAACATTGAAGTTTAGGGGGTGCGCTCTGTGTAGCCTTTTCTTTGTTCTCATCACTATACATCTTCTTCCCATCATTGTGGCATTCAAATGCCCGATGACCTTCCTTTCCACATTTGAAACATTTACTTGTCTTTTTAAGAAAACTCCCTCCATGTTTCGATCCACACTTTGAGCATAAGGGAAAACTCATCTTCTTTTCAGTGTGCTCTTTAGATTTTCCTTTGAATTCCATTTTCCTCTTCTTATCAAACCCATATGACTGATGGGTTACTCCAATCTCCATCACAACTTTGAGAGAACATCGAACTATTTCCTCGTAGCTATTGAAGTCTCTTATGGCTAACGCCCTTAGAAGACTTGGTTTTAAGCCACTAAAGAATCGATCGGTCTTACTCTCAGGTTGGATAATAATACCAGAAGCATACCTTGCAAGTCCTGTAAAATTTTCTCCGTAGGTACTAACAGATTCAGCATCATTTTTCTTTAGTTCAAGAAACTCCTTCTCCATCTTTGTTCGAAGAATACGAGGGAAGTACTTATTGAAAAATAATTTCTTCAACTCGTCCCATTCCATGGACTCAATTTCATCTCTTTGCCTCGTATTATTGAAAATATTCCACCATTGATCAACACCACCTTCCAAACAATACACTAATAAGATGAATCTATCATGTTCAGAACATTGAAGAACTGAAAATATCTTTTCCATAGTACTAATCCATTGTTCAGCAACTAATGGATCAGTAGACCCGCTGAATGAAGGTGGACGATGCCTCATGAAGGATTCAACAGAATTTTTCTCCTTCCTTTGCTCGTTTGGAAGTCCTAAATGATTCATAGCTTGAGAATGTTGTGTGAGCATGGCTACAAGATTTTGAATTCCAACTCCCATAACATTTGGTTGCTCAGGGGGACAATCATTGCATTAACCGTCGCATTCTGCATTAACACGGTTCCTTCGGGTTCCAGCCATTGACTAAAACCAAGAAGAATAGTGTGGGAAACACTAATTATAATAGGAAAACCACATAATCAAGAATAAAATTTCACACTTAAGGTCTAATCATAGGTTATTCATGGCCATTTCTAAAACACTAAGATTGTGTTCTATGCTTAGACTTATCCTTAGGATTCTTACTAAGGATTTCACATCCTAGTTTCCAAAGGTTGACTATACCTTTCCTCTGATACCAACTATAACGACCCATAATTTACATACATTTTTAATACTTCAAAATTGATGCACACTTATTACAATATATAACAAAAACATTAAAGGACCGTATAGGTATAGTGTCTTTAGAAACTGGGAAACATAAACAACTAGTTCATAAAGCGTCTACACTGTCTCCCATTTATTTCATCATATATGTAGTCCCTTTTGGAATATCTTACTTAATAACCTTCTTCCTGACCTGGGGAAAGAAAACATACAAAAGGGTGAGCTCAAATGCTCAGTAAGGGTAAACAAAAGAAAAATCAATCACATCATATTCATAAGAACATAAAATTTTTTAAATCTTACCCTGCAAAAGAGATCATAATTTCATAACATGGGATAAATCATGGAAGTGAAATGTAATCACAATAATCATAACTTAAAAAATGAATCTTTTTGGAATACACACATAATCATAGAGAATCATTTCTTATTAGTCAAGACTCATTTCCAAGACTATCTTAGTGGACAAAGTCCATTTCTGAACCGAGTTCATTCATCGTTTCAGTCATGTTTCACTGAACCGGTTTAACCTGTCGTTCTAGCTGTGTCTATCTCATGAGATATAAAATCTTTACCCAATGCATTGGAGGGAGATATAGGTCCCACCCATCTCATAATGATACCATTCTTATGTGTGCCATAAAATCAAAAATCATACATCATTTCATAACCCGTGTAATAAAATTGGGAATCTTAAACATCATGTCATCATAACATAATCCATATAAGATAAAAGGACATCATAAAAATAATTACATCATATCATAATAAAATAAATGTAAAAATATTGATAGAAACAGAACCATATATTATCTTATATGGAAAATAATTTTGATAAAACACTTGAACTCCATTCTCGAGGAAAATATCCTTTCTACTTCAAAAACATTTTTCCTTTCTTAACATGTCATACAATTTTAAACTAAAAGAAATTGATGAAAAATAAACTTGAAAACTTGTAAAAGAAGCTTCTTGGAAATAATGTTTTAAAAATCCATTCATTCCGTATAAGTTAAAAAAACATTCTTCTCATACTTTTGTCGGAAAAGTGAAAAAGTACCTCGTATGAAAAACAACAAATGATTCCTTTCATATCTTTTACTAAAAACTCACAAAAGGGTAAAATTGGAGATAAAATATAGTAGAAGGATATAAATATTATATATTGAGGAAACATGGATGTGTATGATAAATATTCCCCAGTAAATTCTGAAGTATAAATAATCTCGGATAAAAATTGAGATTGCGAGATTTTCCCTTACCTTAGGTCCGATTTGCTTCGTAAGTGTTCGAAACTCCTGTATAATGATTTAGATAATGTCATTGACTTATTTCAGAATCATAATCATTGTTATGATATCATATATGGTCATATTCTTAGCTTCTTATTAGTAATATTTCATTGCTACTTGTTATTCAGGTGTTTATTACTATTTGTTCTTATGCGTGTTTTGTCGAATAAATTATTATTCTTATTTTTAGGTTATATATACCTCATTTCCAGAATGGTATTAGTGTAATATATATCACATTTATTCACTCAATACATTTATGTAATCATTGTTTAATGAAAATCTTGTAGAACGAGTCGCATCACATCGTGGAGACGGTATTCTGTACGTACACACAAGCGATGATATCGTTCCCATGATCGTGGAATTGTATTGGAGTGTATGTATACTATTTCAGAATCAATATCACTTTAATATAATCATATATATTCATTATTTACACCATTATACCCATCCAAGTACGGTGGTGGTGGAAAATCGATTACACCACGGCGTGGACACGGTATTCTGTACGTATGCGCGCGCGGTGATTTTGTTTTCCGTAGGATGGATATATGGTGAAATAGGGCTGTTTCATACTTATAATAACATATAACTATTTGAGTGATACAGATGTTTTTAATTCATAATTAAACAAATAAAGAATAATAAGGGTAATAAGAAATAGAGTTGAAAGAATTGGTAACGGACATTACCTCTTCTTTGAAGCGCTTCTTTGAGACCACCTTTTAGGGCACTAAATTTGGTCTTTGAAGAAGACCAGGACCTATAATATGTTTCTAGGGAAGTTTAGTGGAGAAATTGGTAGGGGTTGGCTGAGCCTGAAGGCTTAAAGTGGTGTGAGGAAGAGAGGGAGGAGGTTCCCTTTTATAAGGGAGGAGAGGGGCACCTTTGGAAAAACAAAAACTATTATTTTATTATAAAGTCATATTCAGTTTTTAATAGCTCAAATTTGATTTATTTCAAAGCTAAGGTGGGTATGGGTCGAACGCCTCTCATCAAATATAATTTAGACCAGTTTAGGGTTCTATTTTAACCATATCATTTAGATTTAACTTTAAGTTAGGTAATTTTACTTTTACCATGTCTTTTTGTGTTCTTACACTATAAGGTTAATAAACATACTATAAAAAGCCAAACGAATCCCAAGTTGTTTTTTATTAATATATATAACCTTATCTAAGTCGTTTTGCTGAACCTTAGATTTTTAGGAATAAAATAACAATTAATAATATAATATTTATTTTAAAAACTATTTTATGTCAATTTTGACAAATTTTAGTAATTGATTTTTGTGAAAATCATAACAGAATTAGTAGTTCGAAAAAAGTTAATTACATCCATAATAACATGTCATATTAACCTATAAATTTACTTTAACTCATAAAAAGTCTCAAATAACATTTATTTGGGTATTTATAACATGAACTATGTAAATATTTCATTAATAAGATAATTACTGCATCATTTTTGTGTCATAAATAAATTACATTATTTAATGTCTAAAAATAAAAAATTAAATACCATTATGTAGGAAATAGTTTTAGATTTATAATGAATATTTATATTCGAATTTATCTTATGTATAACCCTATATTAAAAATTATTTACTTATTAAACTTTGATTTTAACTATTTTAACCCTTCTTTAAATAAATTAATAATAAATGTCCTAATCTAATCCAAGTGGGCTGAAATGTAATATTTTATTTCTAAGGTTGTTTTAGGTCGAATTAAACTTATCCAATAGAATTAGTACATGTGTTAGGATAATAATAATATAATTTTTACCCTTAATTACACTATTTACTTTTAACCGTGGTAAATAAAAGTAAAATGTTAATATTCACTAAAAATTATTTTCATCTCATTGAACCACATTTTACTTACTAACATAAACTATGTCTCTCGGATTTTTGAAATTCCACTCACAGAAGCGGTAAAATTATGTTTTATGTAAATTTGCAAATTCTCCTAGGAGGTGGGTAAAAGACGGTGAAAAGTTCAATAAAATTTTTATATATCTAAAATTATTATAAAATTACTCCAATGAATTACATTGAACGTATATAAGTATTATGTATCAATTTTTACCTAAAATAAATTTAAATATAATAAATAATCATTTAAATAAAAAGTTGGTTATTAAATAGTAACCCAGTGTTTTCACTATTCATCAAAAATTGAAAGTTTCCATAAAAATACCAAAATTTCACCCTAGGCTAATTTCTATATTCCGAATCCAAAAATGAAGTCCATTTTGATAAATAAAATTTACAAAATTTCAAAAAGTGGTTATTACTATACATAACGGCTAGTTTTAATAATATTTTAATAGCATATCGTTGTTTAGTGAAACTCGGTATTACGTACGACGAAAGCTATCAAGGAAGGTCTTGATTGCGTGTAATGAAATCCAAGATAGTGTTGTGTGTAGTGAAATATTCCTTTTATGATTTATATAAAATAAAAACAAAATATTTCTTATAAAATTCTCAGGTGTTACATGTTTAGACCTTCCATTATATGTAAAGAATTACCTTAGAAGTGTTCGGAAGACCTGAAGAAGAGACTTGGACATTCATAGCTCTGTATCTGAATTATGGAAAAATTCATCCTAAAATGGGGGGCCCACTGGGGGTATTTATAGGCTGGAGAAGACCCCGGGCGATTATCGCTTAGGGCGCACAAGTCACTTGCGCGACCACTAGGCGGCGCGCAATTATACATGTGCGGCAGTAAGGGAACTTGAGCGACCCTAGGTCCTTTGAATCATTTTTCATTCCTTTGTCGATTTTTGATGTTTTCTTCAAAGGATGAATCACTTTGTGCTAAGTCATTTCTCATTCAATTCTTTTAGACAATATGACGAAAAGGAGCGTCAACAACTATATTAAAGTATGCATGCATGACAAACCAACTATCCATAAAAATACACCATACATAGAATATAATAACAAATATAATTACAAGGGCCAAATATGCCAAAGAATGACTGATCCTTGACAAGGGAAATCCCCTCCTTACTCCTAAAACACTTATTAATATCTCTAACAACAATTTCCTCCATCAAGCACCACCAATAACCAACTCCACATCCATAGTAGTCACCTCCAAACTATGCGTTGTTTTCACTAGCACAATAGGTGCAAGAAAAAATCATGTACAAAGATGAATATAAAAATTTCTAGCAGAACACCTTAAAAACCAAACAGGGGGATGAAAAAAAATAATCCACCTAAAAACCCAACACATAGGGTGTAGCATAGAAGTCTTAGAATAATCAATATATGATTTTTGTATTAGAAAAACCAATGTCGTAACAAAATCCTAAGTCTACAACCCATATGCAATCTATATTTTGAAGGTAACCATATGTGACAATATTTCATAAGACCTGGAATATCTGACCTACCCATATTTCCCAACTTCATGATTTTTATGCCACCTCTATAATTACAGTGGTGACTCATGCCTCATCGAGGAAAATGTAAGTTGGTCGAGAGAGTACTAAATCCAGTGATTATAAAAAAGCACCCCATCACATGAGGGAGTACTTTAAAACCATATAACAAGATTGCATAACATCAATACCACTTCTATATAACTTTTTAAGGACCATGCCTCATTGATGGAATAGTATATTGATCGAGGGATTGTTAGACCCCATAGATAGAGGACCATACCCATCCCCTATTTGGTCATGGAAAAGCGGTATTAGAGCATAATAGGTAATCTTGGTCAATCCTAATCATGGATAATATCTATTCATCAAAGTCTCCTTAGATTCTTCACATGAGTTTAATTGATTTTAATAGACCAAAATACATAGATCATAAGTCCAATCACACCAAAATAGGGCCCCAAAACTAACCACACCCTTATCCATGATGATATTAAATTATCATAATGATGAAATATAATCATACTGATTATGGTGCCAATGTGGAGGGATCATTCCACACTAAGGAAAATTTTATTGGTTAGAGGAGTACCTGACTCTAATATTGGGTGACTCATTCCCCACTGATGATAGAATCATCATTCAACTCGAAAGTGTTCTCCTCATTATGAGAGATCATGATTGTGAAGGCCTCTAAATTTAATTTCAGTTTAGTAAAGTATTTATTACATGATTCATCAAACATAAATGAAAATTCCTTGATAAGGTGAAAATTGAATCCTATATGTCCAAGAAATCCACCTATCCTATTTGTTATTATTAGATCGTGAAACTCTTATATCCCCATTATCTTAGAAAGGTCAACCTTAATTTCTTTCTTTGATATCTAGTTTTCAACAATGAGGGTCTCTTGAACCATAAAGAAAAACTTTTCTAAATGGTGTTTTAAGAACTTTTCCTCACATCATTTGAGTACTTTTCAAGGTTACGAAGGCATATATTGAATCTATATATTACAAAATCGTCCATGAATATTTCCAAAAATTTATGTTATGTTATAAAATATATGTTTCATGCCCCCATTGAAATGTAACATATGAATTACTCATACCAAAAATCTTAAAATTATAACCAAATGTTATGTTCAAAGAAGTAAATATTTTTTTGAATTGGTGTATTGGATCCCTAGATATTTTATTGTAACTAGAATATCCTTCTAAAAAGTGATAAAATAGATTTATAATAAATCTTACTAGAATTTGATACGTGAATGGGAGTGTAAAGTGGTCCTTGATTCATTTAGCTTCTGGTAACTAATACACACTCTCCATACCATAGTAGTCTTATTGGAATTAGTTCATTGTACTCGTTTTTTATCATAGTCCTGCAACACTTCTCTGATACGACATGAAGTGGGAATACATATTAAATATTTTAAATCTAAATGGTTATTCCAATATTCATGAGCTTTAGAAATTTCTTTTTTACAACCTATGTCATGGGGGAATTTAGTCTCCTTTTAACTTGTCGACTTGGCTTACTTCCTCTGAAAGTACCTCATGTGTACACATGATGGATTTAATTCCTTTGATTCTAAAAATAGCACTAACTATTGTTTTCTTCATTTTCCTAAATGCATTCATTGTTTATCCTCTTGTTACTCTGATAAATCTACATTGATAATCATACGTAATGTTTACTTTTCTATCGAATGGTTACCTTAATGTTTGTGGTAATTATTTTAGCTCAAGCATTGATGGATTGATTATTGAATGGATTGAGTTAGGGTAGGAGTACCTTTATAGGTATTTTATCAACAACATTGTTTGATTGGTGTAGCTTGATCCTCTTTTGATATGTTAGGCTAAATGATTGCGGCCCATACTATGCACCAGGCTGCAACTTCGTGGGTCGAGCTCTGTGGTGAGATCATTGGGGTTTCAGGGGGAAACACACCCCTAGTATAGGGGTTGAAGACCCTTAAACCAATGTTTGGGGAACTGTAGGAACTGTGACTGACTATAGTAAATCTTAACAGATGACACTGATAGGGTACTATAATAGTGTAGACTTTTGGCATGACTACTATAGCAGGTTAGACTTTAGATAAAACATTATTGTAGTTCCGTGAACTTCCATCCACCGACTAATACATAATATCAGACATGGGTGACCACAAAATTGTATCAATGCGGCCATCCAATCATTGTTTACCATAGTAGTGCAGACTTTCCATGTGTTTAGTGGAACAGTTCATCATATTCTTTATTATCTCAATTTAGTCTTGGGTTTTGGTGTGTCTAAAACTCTGAGATACTCCCTATAATTTGTGACCATGATTATAGTGAAATTTTTCCTCTCTTTGGATGTAAGAATCATTACCTAAACCACATATATATTTGAATCTTGTGTGATTATTTATTTTTTATTTTATTCATCTAGAAACCCATTCTATTGTTGTGACTCCCATAGTTTCCACAACAACTAGTATCAAAGGTTGAGTTTGTATTTCTTGAATTGAATGGTGGATATAGAAGAAGAAAAGTTAAATATTGACCACTTTGATGGAACTGACGTCAGCTATTACAGGATGTAGATCAAATACTATCTTTGCCAAAATAAAATGCATTTTCTATTTTAGGGTTTAAAGTGAACGAACATGGAGTAGTTGGAGTGGGAGCTACTAGATTGACAGATTCTAGGATTTTTGTGACATACAGTAGCGAAAAACGTGATATAGAACATATTAGAGTAAAATACAACAATTGGACTGATGACAGATCTTGAGAATGTGTATGAGAATACTTCTATGTCAAACAAAGTGAACTTGATGTGATAATTCTTTAATATGAAAATGGGTTAAGGAAGAATTGTTGCAGATCACATCAACATATTCAAAACTAACATAAGTTAGTTGAAATTGGTGGAAATTTCACTTGGCGATGAGTCATGTGAACTGGTTTTACTGACTTCATTACCTAATAGTTGGTAAGTGACTATAATAGCTATGAGTGTTTCTTTGAGGAATAACAAGCTCATTCTGAAGGATGTGTGGGACTTGATTCTTATTGGGGATATTCAAAGGAGAGAATCAGGAAAATTCTCTAATCCTACTCTGAACATTGAAGGAAGAGGAATATATGCGTAGGGAGACAATCATAGAGGATGATCAAAGTCAAGAGGAAAAATTTGAGATAAGGAAAATGGGGATGATCCAACCTGGTAGACTTGTGGGAAGAAAGGACATGTCAAGAAAGAGTGTAGGGAAAAAAGAAAGGCACTTGAAACCAATAAAAAAACAAGGTAGCTGAAGGAACTGATAACATGTTGCTGATGAACATGGATAACCCTATGTAGTCGTAGATTTTAGACTCAAGGGAATCTTTCCATACCACCACGAAGAAGTATTTCCTGAACAATTATGTTTCTGGAAATTTTGGAAAGGTGCATCTAGTTGATGAACCCTTGCAGACTGTGGGGAAGAGTGATGCATGGATCAAGAACAACAGTGAGAGTTCTCTGGTTCTGGAAAATGTGAGGTATATTCCTGGATTAAAAAGAAGTATTATTTCTGTTGGGAAACTTGACTATGCATACATCAATACCATGTTTACTGGTGGTGCCTAGAATATTACCATCGGAGCTATAGTCATATATCTGGGAGAAAATAATGTCACCCTGTACAACATGACAAAGACTATCATGGAAATTCTTACATCAATAAACTCTATTAGAGATTCAAAACTATGTCACTACAGGTTAGGACACATGAGTGAGAAATAGATAATAGTGCTAACAAAAAAAAGAATTATACCAGAGTTGAAGTTGGTGGAAGTGGGTTTATTTGAATATTGTAGTTTTAGAAAGAATTAGAAGGTATCATTTTCAAAAGGAGGCAGAACACCGAAATCTGGGAATTTTGACCCTAGTGCACACATATGTTTGGGGGTCTGCACTAGTACATTCCTTTAGGGGGTCTGATTATTATAATACATTTATTTATGAATAAAAAATGATGTTATGAGTTTACATTCTAAAGATAAAATATGTTATGTTTAAGATGTTTCATAAGGGGAAGACCATGGTGGAGAATGAGTCAGGATCAAATCTGAAATGATTGAGGTATGTCAATGGTGGAGAGTATGATAGTCATTATTTTAGAGAATTCTATACCAATAGTGGAATTTGGTAGGAGAAGACTATCCTAGGAACACCAAAGTAGAATAGTGCAGCTAAAAGGATGAATAGAACACTGAGTAAACATGCCAAGATAATGAGGTTTCACTCAAGGATACCCAAGACCTTGTGGGATGATGTAATGAACATGACATTGTATCTCATTAATAGAATTCCATCTGCACCAATGAGAGAATGTCTACCCAAGGAGCTCTAGTTTGGTAAGAAGGTAAGACTGACATTTACAAGTCTTTGGTAGTTTGGAATACGTATATATTGATGCTAATGCAATGTTCATGCTTGATGCTATGTACAAACTAATCTTCGTCATTAACTATTGTGAAAATGATTTTGTTTATCGTTTTTAGGATGATCTATATAAGATGGTCATTAAGAGTTATAATGTTATATTTAATGAAGGTTTCATGTATAAGGATATCCATGAAGCTGAAGATGAAAATGAAAAAAATAATCACTCTGGAAAGAGAAAGTGGTGCTTGAAGGTGTACCTGAGTATGAGACCCCAGAAGTAGTAGATCCTACTCATCAAGTGGAGTTGAGGAGATCAACAAGGATAAGAAGGTCTGTGTAGAGGTATTCACCATCATTACATTATCTGTTATTGAATGAAAATAGATATCCATAATGTTTTGAAGAGGCATTGCAATTGAAGGAGTCGAGCAAGTGGGTGTTGGCTATGAAGGAGGAGACTTCCTCATTGCATGAAAACAATACATGGGTGTTGACACCTCTACTAAGAGAAAAGAAAGAATTTCATAACAAATGGGTATAATGAGACAAGGAAGAACATTATGGAAAGAGAAGGTTCAAGGAAATTATGGTGTTGAAAAGCTTTCTACTAAAGGAGGGAGTGGATTTCATTAAAATTTTATCACCTGTCGATAAGCTTACCACCATCCATGTTGTTCTCAGCATTGTGGCATCTGAATATTTGTATCTTGATAAGCTTGATGTGAAGACAATTTTCCTTCATTTAGATATGGAGGGGACATCTATATGTAGAAACCAGAAGGATATGTTGAGTCTTAGAAGGATGACCTGGTGAGAAAACTTCAGAAGAGCTTGTATGGGTTGAATCATGCACCTATATAGTGGAACAAAAAGTTTGACATGTTCTTGACTAAAAATGCATAAAAATGATGTGAAATTGATCAATGTTTCTACATAAAGTATTTTGGTGAGGAATATATTATATTTTTTCTATATTTAGAAGACATGCTCATTATAGGATCATGTATGCAAAGGATTGGTGAGCTGAAAAGGTAGTTGGATGAGGATTCTGAGATGAAAGATCTTGGAGAAGCTAGAAATATTTTGGAGATGAAGATCAAGAGATACCACACAATTGGAACTTTTATGTTATCACGATCTGATTAAATTGTGAATTTAATTATAAGATTTAATATGCTTGAAGAAAAGCCATTATTTATTCCCCTGGTAGACCATTTCAAACTATCAAAGAAGCAATCACTAAAGATGGTCGAAAAGGTTGAGTATATGATAAAGGTTCCATACACCTCAGCTGTTGGAAGCTTTATGTACCTATGTTCTGTAATCGGCCTAACATTTCTCATGTAGTGAGATTTGGGAGCGAGTACATGACTAACCCTAAAAAGAAATATTGGGAAGTTGTGGAATGGATACTGTGGCCTTTGAAGGGCAGCAAGGAAGCCTATTCAGGCTTCATAATAGTAAATTTATTACAGGGGTATATGGATGAAGACCTTGGAGTTGATTTTGACAATGGTAGGAGTACCACAGGTTTTGTATTTACATTTGGAGGAACTACAGTAAGTTGTATATCATAATCCAAAAAGGTGGTGGCTTTATCCACCAAAAAGGCAGAATACATTGTTGTAATAGAAGATGGAAAGGAGATGGTTTGACTAAATAACATCTTAAATGAGCTGGTTAGATAGTGAGAGAAAAATTTATTACACTATGAAAATCAGAGATCTATACATCTTGCAAAGAACCAAAGGTTTCATCATTGGATAAATCACATTTAGTTAAAATACAACTTTATTAGAGGCCTGATATAGGATGGGTTGCTGAAATTATATAAGATTTTTGGAACAAAAAATCCAGAAGATATGTTGATAAATCCAAAGTTATTATAGAAGTTGAGGAACTATTGTTCCTCTATTGGTCTCCACTAATGAATATAGAATGAAAGATAGAATAAGGGAGGACACAATGGGAGATAAAAAGGAAAACAATTTCTATTTCATGAATCGTTATCTTTAAATTGAAGTTGTGAATGGAAAGCATGTTGATAGTAAGTGAAGAAGAAGAGGAGCTCAAATTAAGTAAGTTGTCTACGTTAGTGGTATCATAGAAAGTGAGAATAGTGGATCAGGTTCTATGTGAGAGATTGTTGGATTGGTGTAGCCCGGTTCTATTTAGATTTATTGAGCTAGATTTTTGTGGTCCATAATGTGCACCTTCCCGCAACTCTGTGGGTCGATCTATATAATGAGGCTATTATTTTTTGGAGGGGGAAACATGCCCCTTATCCTAGGGCCCAAGGGCCGAAGGACCCCATCCCAAATTTGGGGGCACTATAGGAACTCTGACCAACTATTGTAGAGATGAATAGACAACCCTAACAGGGTAATATAACAATGTAGAATTTTGTCATGTCTACTATAATAGATCATACTTTTGAGACAATAGTACTACAGATCCATGGAATTCCAGCTGCTAGCCACTATAGTATCATGGACTTGTCTTTCCATGACACTATAGCGATGCAGACTTTCAAATGATGTTTACTGTAATAGTATAGACATTCTGTGTGGTTATTGGAAAAATTACTTATCTTTTTTATTATCCAATTTTAGGCTAGGGATTTGGTGTATCAAAAAACTCTGAGATACTCTATAATTGTTTCTCCAAATTATAGTGGACTTATGCCTCTCCATGGACATATGGATCATTTCCTGAACCATGTAATTTTTTGTGTCCTATGTGATTATTTCTTCTATCTTTTCTTCATCTGTAACCCTATTTTGGAATGGCCACACTCAACATTTCTGAAATACACATACCTCTAACTTATTATTTATCCTCCATTTTTTATATTATCCTTTGTAATCAACCATATCATTAGGTAGTTTCATCATGTTTTCCTCTTCTTATTTCTATAAACTCATGGTTCTTATATGATTTTCAGTAGTAAAAATAACACGTAAATCATCTCATTTAGTATTAAAGGTACCATGGTTACAACGAAAGCTAGTGGTTTGGGGATTTTAAAATTTTTCATCTTAGAGATGATGAGACTTGTCATATTCAATGATATGATCCTTGGTATGGTTCCAGGACCTCACATAAATTAAACAGAGCACAAAAACATAAATTGAAAACATACTTTTTCATATCTGAAGTTGTGCTTAACATATTTTTGTCACCAACATTCGCTAATTGAAGGATCCATAGAAAGATTCCTCTAGATCATCCATACAGACTTTAAAAATCTAAAGAAGCATCGATCTGCATATTTCGAGTGCAAGCATGACAATCTGACTATTCCTTTGATGTCCCAACGATCACCGTATCGAAGTACCTTCGATTCAAGGAGATCATCTTGATCTGATTTCCCGAATCAAGAGATTATCTCTCTTTAAAGTGGGATAGGAGAGAGAAACTCTAGATTTCTCACCATTAATAGTACGTTGTCTGAGAGCCTCTCTTTATTTACAATGGATGTTAAAAATACAAAGATAGGTTCCTCGTCTCCATTTATTTGACACCCACTAAATAAATATTTATGATGGATGAAATTTTTTCAATATTATTTATTATTTTATCACATACCTATAATATATATATATATATATATATTACATGATAAACTCAACACATTAACATGACTAATGATTCCATATTATTATTAAATGAACCTGGAATATTAAAATAATATTCATTAGATTAATATTATTCCCCATATTTAATTAACTTGTAAATGAATTTAATAAATAAATTCAATGCCAATTATTCATTAGTCAAATAATATGAATTTATTTATTTATCAATGGTCGATAACCCAGACAACACTCAAACCCCATGGTAGGTCCCACCATGTCCAATATTCCTATTCAACTGAACATAGTGGATTCATGAATACAAAATTATGTGTGACCCTCTTGGATATTTTCTTGATAGTAGTGAATAATATTCACATAAAAAGAGTGGAGTTTGGAAACCCATCAAGGCCCCTAAAAAGATAAGGAAATTAATAACAATGACAAATAACCTACAAACATGGATTTTTTACTATAGTATCTTTGTATTTAGATATCTCATAATGTAGGATACACACTTGTGTCATCACCATTTTCTTGCATTTTTATTTTCTTATCTAGACAGATAGATTTTCCCTAGACTACCATGACCACGGTGTCATGAAGTGACTACCATCCTAATAAACAAGACCCAAGATATATTACATCCTCAACCAAGAAGTGAAAAATCATTTCTTAACCATTCAACCAATTTCATACCACCAATGATTAACCCAACACAAGCTACCTCTCTGTGATTTCAATATCATGGGTTTTTTATTACATCAAAGTATGTGATCAAATGACAAATGCTAATAATGATCTCAATTCTGAATACCAATACACATGTTTGTAGATAGGAACAACCAATGACACCCAAATATATTTGAAGTTCCTATTGGTGGTTCTATCCTCATGATCTCAATACTAGAGATCACCAAGTTAGAACTTCATGAGAAGAAGTCTCAATACTTATGATCCCCAACACCTGATAGTCAAACATCTACTATGTCTAGTTAGTAAGATGTAGCTATACCGTGGGACCTTTGTTTAAGATTAATGTTATAGTATCTAGAGATTCTCATTATATTATGATATCTATTATAAACTTTTGATATGTCAATTAATGTATTGACATTACCATTAAATAGTGGAGATGAAAATATCTACACTATAATGGTAAGAATCCATCATGTATATCTAACTGTATACACGATATGGTAATAAAAATACTGTTCAATTTGGGTCTAGGACACCCATTATTACAACACTCCCACTTACACTAGAGGCAACTTGCTAACCATTATTGTTAGCTTCTCACATGATAAAGATCAAGTTTCAACTGAGTAATGACTTTAGCTACTAGTTCTACCACATTTATGAAGTGTGGCTATTCTTATATATGCAACCTCACCTCATTGAGTAAATATTCTGAAGAGATAGTATCCCCAAGTTTATCCCTTTTGTCTACTATCATAACTTGACATCTTAGCGAGTACTAGTAACAGAATTATCATGATAATAAAACATTACATACTAGGTGTGTTTCCAAGAACTGGAACAAATCATTTCATTTAATAATTGATTCTTAGATACCTTGGAAGCTGCAACGTACTTGTTTTTTATAGGTATTTCTACCACTAGATTTTATGAGATTATCTCTCTCATCACCTTATCCTAACTACGATAATTGATCAAAATGATCCAAAGGAAGACAAGTTTGTATCCCAATAAAACTAGTATCCTTTCTTCTACACATACTAGGTACATATCCTTTGTACTTGATGAAGTATAATAATATAGTTCTTGATTTCTTCCCTTGTAGTTCTCTTACATATAATTGATATATTTCTATCATAAATTATATGTTAGAAATATCATTTCTTGAACATATCATGGTATACGTAATTGATCCATCACTAAACCATATGGAACTCAATTCACCACATTAATCTCCTCATATGCTTTATCATGTCTACATGGAAAGATTTATGCCATGTGACACTAGCAACAATTCTTCTCTTGAATTGTTCTAGATTGTATTTTTGAATACTGTGTCACTATATGTATGATTGAATAGGTCCAAACAACCTTTATATATACATCAATATATCATGTTCCCTTGAACTCAAGTTTCTAAATTAATTCAATCAATGGAGAATATCATTCATCCTGGTCTTAACTAACTGTAAGACCAATATATGTCTTCCATATATTGTAGAACATATTTTACATGGAAAATAATGGAACTCCAAATAACCTCTGGTAGACACATGAAAAATATTCATTCCAATTGAATGATGTATGAATTTGTTACTTTAATCCTAAACCAAATTTTTTAAACTTGAAACCCTATTGGCATTCAATGATGTTTCCATCCCATTCTGGTTGTCTAGTTTAGACACCTTCCACAAAATTTGGTGTTGACAGCCAATGAACAATTAAATGATCTTTAAAAATTAAGCTATGATAAGTAAAATTCTAATAGATTTAGGGAAACCTAGTTGATATTACCAAAAAAGACTTGTTGTTACTTTTCTTGTACCATCCATGTATCGTTTCACTTGAATACCCACCATAGTATTCAATTTATAATCCGCTTTTCTCTTTAATACATGGAATCCATTATTGAATTTTAATTGAACATGTAAATATTAGTTGATTTCCATTTACTACTTACTTATAAGAAATATTATTCTATCTGAATAATGTATCTCCAACTGTGGAAAATATAAAACAATCACTATTGTTTTAACCTTCCAACATAGTATATGTCGTTGGAACATTCTTGGTCCACATGCCCTTGTGGAACTTTTTCTTATAACAACTACTTATGCATCTCTATAATTGACTAAACCTAAGTCAATATAGCTCCCACTGTCTCTAATAGATATTTTAACCCTTATAAAGAAATATAGTCTATCACTTGACTACCACTTTCCTATCTTAGGGACTTATGTAATATCCTGAGAAACTATTAGGATAATTACATAGATGGACAATGTGTTTAGTTTGATGAAATTTTGTTTATATCCTAACAAACTCTTTGCATCTAAACACATGTATTATGACATTATATATTTCCATCATACTATGACTCATATGATATCTATTTTTCATTTATATGTGGCATATGGTTATGGGATTTTACCATTATTTTTAAAGCATGTCATGAAATATAATGGAAGTTTCTGAAAGTTTCAGCATTGATACTATATCAATCATGACTTTGATATATAAAATTTGAATTTAGGAATTACTCCACACTACATTTTATTGATCAATGTTAACATGTAATACTTGGAATCAATCCTCTTTACTATCATCAATGTCATGATGATGATAAATTAATGTGAATTTAGGAATTACTCTACACTACATTATCATGATCGATGAAAGCTTGGTCAATATATTCTTCAACATGCCTACCTGAAGCAACTTATATCATATGAACATGCATATACTTTACTATTTCATTCCTTAATTACTTAATGGAATCTTATGAATAGGATTTACCACTATCTTACCCTTGGAATATTTTACACTGTCTTACTGAACTAATTTCGAATGATTTGTGGCATACCTTTATTTATAACGGTTTCCTTGTTCAAACTAAATACATCAAAAATATCAAATATGTTTAGTTCTACTGAGTCTAAATACCAAACTGTTATATCTTTAAGGTCCACTTTTAGTTTTTCTTGAAAAATAATTAACTTTTCACAACTGGGTAAAAGTATTAGATTTTATATTCATCGTGTATTTCCAATGATTCAAGTACCATTGAACTATTGGTTGAGTATAAAACACCATAAACAAAATTCATTCCTAAACATGGGATAATTTCTTCTTGTGTCCAAAGGACACATGAGATAAATGTTTTGGTTATACTCTATAATAGTTTAACTTGAATCATTAACATGGAAATTAGAGGTTGTGTGCTTTTCTCTATTGACTTAGGATTCAACATTTGTCAACCACTTGGAGAATACAACTTACTTCTTATAATGTTTCTATTACTTACTTGGTTTCTGTATTTAAATACACAAATTTCAAAATGGAATACTATATTTAATTACATATAAGTAAGATTGATACATTAATTGATGAATATACACTAAAAAAGAAGCAAATAATTGAATCTATAATTCAGTTCATTTCATTTACACTTCCATAAATTAATTTCTTGATATGCGAATAAAATAATATCATGTTTAATAAAAAACATAATTTGTTTAAAAGACGTAGTGAATTTTCTTTGGTGTTGGTCTTTCCATTGGCCTTATCGTCTTGTCATTCAACTTGTTCATCATAATAATTAAATATTAATTAGTCTTTTATATTCTTATTTACATGGAGAACCTTACCTAAAAAGTAATGAAGTGTTTACTCTATCATTTTCATTTTAGAGCCTTAAACAAAACTGGAGTAAATGGTTGAATATAATATGATAAAGGGATCCATTGATTGACCATGATCTTCCTTTCAATTTACACATGACTAGTGTAATCATCTCCCATTCATATCTGACTTCACTTTCTCCTCGGATGCTTCATGGAGAAAAGACAACATATTAAATCATCTATATCCTGATCTTTTAACCACAACTAGCATCGGACGTTGATGATAACATTATGAAATAACCATCATATTCTTCTTATATGAGTCACCTATAAGAAATTTTTACACCCTCCCTTCCTAAGGTGGCTTAACAGGTATAAGGACACTAGAATCTTGAATTTCTGATATTGTAGTAGAATGTGAAAGTATCTATACTACATTTGAAAATTCATGCTAGTTTGGACATTAACTTTAGACATAATTATCGTAGTTTATTTATTGTGATATTTATTTCCATTTTCTACAAAATAAATTCTAGAAGATTGTAATTTTATCATGATCACCGAATTATAAATTATTAATTAATTATTTTAGTAAATGCCTCCCTCTATTTTAACGAATTATAAAACCCTATGTACTAGAATAAAAATTCTCTATTGCTTGAGTATTCTACTGTAAAGGATACATAAAATCCCCTCATAGTCTACAAGCTTTGGCTATGCCACCACTTCTAGAGTACAAGGTGGGAATTTGAATGTCCAACCCCATTAACTCATAGTTTCTTGATCTGTTGATTGAAGTCCCAGCTTTTGAAATTATAAAGTTGATTTTCTCAACACTTTCCTCTAAAATTACAACAAGATAGATTTGACTACTTCTTTGTTTCAACTTTAGTTAAGTCAAAACATCACTCTCATAAGAACATCCCGATAGTAAGATACACCATCATCTTTGGCATGAAGAGCACCCTAAACACTCAGTTTTGTTTTAATTTGAATGATATAAGGCAGTTAAAACTTAATATTTATTTAAGTGTTTTTTGTGTTTTTCTCTCGATGAATGTAATCTGTTTCTATTAATCTTGTTCATCTATGTTGTCGTGCTCACATCTATGTTGTTGCACTCACAACTAAACATTAATGTAAAAACATACCTCGATTATTTATGCATTTTTATTACTTATTATTTTATGTATTTTCCCACTGTTATAAAATACATAAACTAATAAATATGTACATAAAGGAAATATACTATCTGATTGGTCTTGAGAATATAAAATTACCAAGGGGTATCATACCTGAGTCATCTCTTGACCCATGATGTAGCTCACCCCCATCCAGTATATCTGTTGCTTGTCTGGAGTAATGCCTCATCTTGGTGGGGTCTACATCATGCATCGTCTTCATCAAGGCGTACCACCACATCTTGGAGTGATCCACATCGTACACCGTCTTCATCTAATGTACAAAAATACTCACGCACGGGCAAGAGGGACAAGGGATGAAATGTACATATGATAGAATGGACACACATACCCTTATACAAATTCAGTGAAAATAAATGATGATACACATACCATAAAATTATTAACTACTTATTACAATCATTACACACATTTAATAAATAATTAAATGCAGACATACACAAGTCAGTGCCCAAGACCAGTAAACGGGTAAAATTAAAGAACGATAAAAAATTAAATTTCATTAATTTAAGTACATAGACTATTTAATTAAATTAAATGAATTAATTCAATTCAAATAATTTAATTATATTTGGTCCACTGTTAATTTAATTTTAATTTCAAAAATTAAATTAACTAAATAATTTAATTTAATACCAAAATTAAATTAATTTGATCTTGGGTATTATAAATATTTTTTTTAAATCCAAAATTAGTATTTTAATTAATTTAATTCTAAGATTAATTAATTAAATATATTAACATTGAATAAATTGGGCCTTGAAACCCCACTCTGTCCCATTGCGGGTCATTCTGAACCCGCACAGACCTATAACGGGCCAAGCAGAGCCCATGGTGGGCTTATCTGGGCAAGGAAAGTCCACCCAGAACCATACCTTCTCGGACAGACCCGACCTGACCCATTGTAGAGAAAATTTGATTTGGATGGAACAAAGCAGGGTACCTTGCAGCATCAAATGGATCTATGGTCACCTTAACTAGAAAGGGGATGTCAGATCTAGAAATTTTGGATGAGGATCCCACTATGGTGGCTGAAAAAGGGAAGGAGACCCTAAATCTTGCTACTTGGGTGAGCCTGGTGTAAACTGTCAGGTGCCAGTCATGGTGGCCAGCCGTCTTAGATAGGTGCAGTGATGAAGTATCCTAAAGGCAGTTCTCATGTGGTTAAATGATAGGGTTACTTTATTAGGCTCTTCATAACATGTCACTGCCAATTATGGCTAGATCTATCTGGCATGGAGGATAATGGTCGCACGAAGTGTGTCGGTTGCATAACATAATTCTCTGAGTAGGCGATAATGCCTTTCCGATCGTAGGGCGCATGCAGGGAAAGCCTAGTTCAGAATCTCAATAAGGCTGCGAGAAACTTCAAAAGGCGAAAATCACAGGAGGTCTTCCAAGGATGAGTCGGCGGTTCTTGGGCACTGACTGAGTTGGATGAGAAGGTCATGGCCAGGGACTGTTGGTCCAGCCAGTGGCTAGGTAAATAGTTGGGTGGCTGTCACCTTCTGATCTGATGATGGGGTGCGGGTTTCGTCCGATGGGAGGTGGATCGCCCAAATAATGCAGAGCTGGCTGATGGTAATGAACCAGGGGTATGACTAGGGGAGGGGTGGGTAGTGGACAACCCACCCCAAAATTCCATCCCTTTTTTTATTACTTGTTTTTTACATCCACCCCACTTGGGAGGTTTTTTATTTTATTTATATTTGTGGATAATTTCACACTGACATGCCAAAATTTCTTCTCAAAATGCAAACACCATTAAATTATTAATATAATAAATTTAATATTATAAAATTAATAATTATTAATAATTAATGATAAATAACAATTGATAATAACAATAATAATTATTTTCTCATTCCATAAATATGTGGAACAAGGGGTGGCCACATTAATTGTTTTAGCTATCACAGGCCGAAACAGATAGGTAAAATGAAAACAATATTGTTTAAAAAAAATTAATACCCAACATCAAACCACGTACGATCAATAAATGTTTTTTGGAGGACCATAACTTGACCATCTGACCTCATATTGTATCACAGTTGGATATCTTGGGTCCCTTTTAAACCCTTTACTTAATTTAAAGCAACTTAAATTTTCTTGGCTCACATAAATTATGTGAATTCTCCGATACCAATTGAAGGTACCAAGGTCGCAGCTGAATTCAATGGGCCATATATTTTAAAATTTTTCATCATCGAGATGACCACACATCTCATCTATAATGATCGAATCCCCAGTATGGTCTGAGGATCTCACATAAATTAGATAGATCACAAAAACATAAATCAAAATATACATTTTCAAATCTGAAGGCACGCTCGACATCTTCTTATCCCTGGCGATCCTTGTTGGATCCATAACATAATCCCTCTACATCATCCATATGTGATTCAAAAATCCACAGGAGCATTGATTGTGGGATTCTAAGTGATAGTGTGATGATCTGATGATGCATTTGATGTATCAATGATCATTACATCGACGTACCTTCAATGCATTGAGATCGGCTTGATCTGATTTCTTGTATTGAGATTTTAACTCTCTAGAAATCAGAAGATGACAGAGTGGCCCTAGATTTCTCACCATGAGTAGTACATTGTGTGAGAGCGTCTTTCTCTATTTATAGTGGATGTTCAAAATACCCAGTAGGGTTCCCCAACCCCCATTTATTTAACGTTAGTTAAATAAATAATTATGAAGAACTAAACTATGTCAATATTATTTATTATTTTATCAAATACCTGTAATATATATATATATATATTATGACATGATAAATTTGGGTCATTATATCGACTTGTAATTCTCATTTAATATTAAATGAACCTGGAATATTAAAATAATATTCATTAAATTAATATTATTCCTCATATTTACTTAACTTTTAAATACATTTAATGAATAAATTCAATCCCAATTATTCTTTACTTGAATAATGTGAATTTATTAATTTATCAGAGATCGATAACCTTGAAAACACTCAGACATAGTGGTGGGGCCCACCAAATCTAATTTAACTATTCAACTGAATATAGTGGATTCATGAATGCACTACTATGTATAACCCTCTAGGAACTAATCATGATGGTAGTGAATAATATTCACTGACTAAGATAGAAGTCTTGCACCCATCAAAACCCTTAAAAATATAAGGAATGTCATAACAACTACATCCAACCTATGAATACACACTATGTACTATAGTCTCTTTATCTTTAAATATCTAGAAAATAAGGATGCACACTTTTTTCATCACCCTTTTCTTACTTTATTATTGGTTGATCTAATTTTATGGATTTACCCTTGACTACCTTTGTCAAGGTCTTATGAAGGTTCTACCATCCTAATCAACAAGGCCCAAGATATATTACTTTCACAACTTAGAAGTGACAAATAATTTATTGACCATTCAACCATTGTGATACCACCAATTACGCACCCATCATAGGCTAACTCTCCATGATTTTATCATCAATGTTTTTTCCTTACATAAAAGTACACGATCTGTAATAATCTAGATACTTATAAAATAATTTATTTTCATTCTGGAATTAAATTGTTAAATTTAAAATGAAATTATTGATATTTACATAAATTAAGAAATATTGACTAATATAATAGTAACCTAACCTATGGGAGTATAAATAAAATTTATGTATCTTATAAGTTAAAATATGATATATTTATATCATTTAATATGTACTTTTTTTTGAAAATTATAAATTAAGTGTTGGTATTTTAGTAAGTCATAAATATTTAATTACAATTTTTTAATTAATTTATTAATTTAAAAGAAAATATATATTCATAAAATATATTTGTAAATTAATATTTTTTTCTATTATGGTTATAATTTAATTTTATGAGACTTTATTTAATTTTTCAATGTGTTATAAAATCAGTTATAGTTTTAAAATTGGTATTTTTAAAATAATTTATGATTTAAATTAAAAATTAAATTTATCATATTTATAAAATTATTTTCAGAAATGGAGTTATTTTTTGAATTATACACATTGAAAAATGGTTGGTATTAATTTTTTGGTATTTTTTTTAAATACTTGATTTTTTTGTGAATAGTCGGATATGATAATTTATGATAAATACTTGATACATGAATTATTGAATCATAGATGATGTGAGGTTGATGTAAGTCCAAAATCTAGAAATATGTTCAATTATTTTAATATATTTAGTGATAATCCTTAATATATTCATAGCCTTGAGCCAAAATAATAAACTAATGAATAGAATAATGAGAAAACACCCCTCTCATCCATTATATATATCATCCCTCATCACCTCCTCTCCTCACACCTAAATGCTTTTTATATTGTTTAATTTTTTTCCAATTCCCTTCTAATGTCTCTTCCTGATGTCCAAGACCTAATTGTCTCAACAAAAGGTCAAAATTAAGGGTCGTAAGGAGGTTCTCAAGGGGGAGATTCAAGAGGTAAAATCCTCTTTCATTTTCTTTTACATTCTTTTCAATTCTTTTTATTTTATTATACTCACTTAACCTCACCTTATACAAGTGGAATTAAAACTACAGTATCTTATATATACTGGAATTTTATCATGTTTATGTAAAAATTAACCATAAAAATTCTTCTCTCCCTTTTATTCAAAAAATGAGAACATCATCTGTGATGTGTCGATTTACTGCCACAGTGGACGATATATTTTCATTTGTCAAAAGTGCCTTTAAGGCTGGTCATAAAACAATTATTAAGGTTAAATAATATTTTATAATAAATATTATATCTTAATTAATGTTTTTGAACCAATATATAAATATTATATTGAATAAAATGATATAAGTTAGTGATGATCCTAAAAACTACCAAAATAAATTAAATCATTCTCCTTAATGTTTTATATGATGATTCGTCTTCATATCAGGAAAAAAATTGTATTTTTTTAAATTATAGAAACATATTAACACAATTTTATTCCACTTCTGTATTTTTTATTCCATTCATCAAGAAAATCCATAATGAACCAACCATGGAAACCATGAAAAAAATACACCCGAAAAAATGAAGATAACAAAATATTATTAATAAATGAGTGGAAATATGTTATAATAATATCATATAATTTATTATAAAATTTCATATGGTTCTTTAATATATTAATCACACTCTTTAAACCATTATACATGAGGTTTAAAAACATTTCGTGTAAGATGAACCCGAGGTAAAGGAATTATCATCCTAATTTTCATTCTTTAGGTTTACCATCTACTTTATTGATTATGTGGTACTAAGATTATTTGTGAAATTAATTTTGATTATATTATGTTTTATTATGTGTATTTATATTTTATACACATATTAAATTATTTTTATCATTTCTCGCTTCAAATATATTATATTTGTAAAATACATTTCTTTAAAAATCCTCTCTTAAATATCTATTTTTACAAAATTCAAAAGGAATGTTTTAATGAAAGTATTATTATTTTATGATTATGTTATGGTTTTTAGGTATTGTATTTGATTAATGATGAGAACTATATCCCCTTATAAAGCATTGGGTATGTTAATTTTATAGGTCAATTGTATGGTTACTTCAAGTGTAACTATGATGGTTACACCATAAGATAATTGTGAGGGTTACATCATAAGGTAGCTATGAGGGTTGCATTGTAAGGTAGCCATGAGAGTTACAAATCATATGGTAGATATAAGGGTTACAATATAAGGTAATTGATTCCCCAAGTTACCTTTATGGTATTATTTATTTTTTCTTTGTTTTATGGAAATCTCATGTTTTCAAAAAGTAACTATATGATACTTATTGGGTGAGAAGTAAGTATTTGTGAAAATGATTTCATATGTTTATAAGTATTCATGTACTAATGGTTTATCTCTTTTATATGACCCTAAATTATATTTTTGTTCCCATCCCATGTTTTAAAATGTTATTCACGGGGTTTAAGGATGAGTTAGAGAAAAGGAGAAGCCAAGATGAATGTTGTGAAGACTTTTTAAAAAAATATTTCATGTTTTTATTAAAAAAAATTTGTTATGGAAGAATAGATATTATTTTAGTAGTACCCAGTTTGTTTTCTTGTTGGTTAATATGTTTGAATTATGTCCTAATTTTCATAAAACTATAAACTAAAAATATGTTTACAAATGTAAAGAAGTGAATTCTAAAGTAATTTACTAGATTATGTAATGTATAAGGTCAGGTCCTTATAATTTTTACATGACACAATTTAGATAAATATAGGGGATAAGATAATGTTAATATAATACCATAAATGATTTTTACCTTATGTTTTTGTTTAAATGATATAGAATTTGTTGATTATCATGTTGCTTCATCAATGATATGTCTATTTAGAATGGTTTTTCATAGAAGAAACAGGGAAGTTGAAGTAGGAAGACACCGAGAGGATGATATCTTTTTGAATCTACAACATATAATGGTGGTAATTGAAAAAATTAGTTTTTGATAGTAATGTATTAGTTGATGTAGGTTATAAACAGTGGTGGAATCAATGCAAGAGAACAAACAGAGTTACCAAAAAATAACATGATGATAGAGAAACATTTTGTGAGGGAACACCCTCTTTATTTTTGTGTATCTTCTTACCTAGTGGCATCTGAAGGATGGATTAAATCCCTTTGAAAGATATTTGATGTTATGGGATGTTAATATAATAAAAATTTTAGTCTTTCTATTTAATGTTTTGAAGGATAATCTGACCAGTGGTGGTTAAAGGTCAAGAATATTAGGGATAGCGAGGAGATTGATGTCTTGTAATAAGATGAATTTAAGAATATTTTCCTTGAAAAATATTTTCCTAAGGTGGTTTGAATTAATATGTAAAAGTAATTATGAGAATTGAAACAAAAGAGGAAGACTCAGTGGTCATGTATTATCTAAACTTCACCCAATTGGAAAGGTATGCTCTAAATGTTATTCGAGATCTTGATAGTAAAATCAATAATTTTTACTCAGAATTAAAGCCAATATATCGAAGGGTATTGGATTATTGTGAATTAAAAAGTTATGGGAAACTTGTTCGTTATGATAAGAGGGAAAAAAATTTATTTTACTGATGATCACATGTACTTTGAAAACAAGTAGAAGAAGAGGTTCAGATGATAAGCAATGAGTAACAGTAAATCAAAGAAATATGAAGGTATAAAAATTTAGTTTCCAGTTTATGGGTAGTGTTGTAAAAATAACCCTGGGGAATGAATTAAAAAATTCATAAAGTGTTTTTGATGTCGTAATTTAGGAAATATGACTCGAGATTTATATGAAAAATATGTTATTGATGTTATGAATAATTATGACAAGAAACCTATAAAGTGTTTTAATTGTGGTGAGATGGTTTATTATGAAAATAACTACACAAAGAAAGATTTGAATGATAGAAAGCTGTCAAATTATAAGCCAAAAGGTGTAGTGAGATCCACGGGAACTACGTCATTAGATTTCTGTCCATCTAATGAAGTTGTATCAGGTACTTTGTCTGTTTACTCATATTTTTCTAATGTCTTGTTTGATACAGGGTCAACACATTCCTTTATTTTTGGAAATTCTTTTGGTAAATTAGAAATTTCACCTCAAGAAATGAAATAGGATATTATGGTTAAAATAATAGGGATAAATATTAAGGATAAAATATATTATAAGAATATTCTTATTATTGTATGTGGGAAAAAATTTATTGAAAATCTTATTGTTTTCCCTTAGTAGATTTGATGTTATTCTGGGTATGGATTGACTTTCTATTTATCATGATAAGATTTTTTGTAAAGATAAAGAAGTTGTTTTCTAGAAAGTGTTTCAGTTTGTATAAAAGAATGAACCCATATAATTGATAACATGTGAGGAAACTGAGAAACTGTTAAAATATGGAAATGAATGTTATCTTTCTCATATTGTTGAAAATAAAATAACTATTCATATTAATGATGTGTCAATGGTAAACGAATACATGTATGTTTTTTATGATGAGTTTTCAGGTTTTATACCTGATCGGGATTTTGAATTTACTATTTACTTGGTTTCTGATGATAATCCCATTTCAAAACCCCCTAATCTAACGGCTCCAGTAAAACTTCAAGAATTGAAAAAATAGTTGTAAGAGTTCCTTGATAAAAGCTTCATTCATCCTAGCACTTCACCCTAGGGTGATCTTGTTTTTTTCATATAAAATAAATATAGTTCCAAGAGACATTTCATTGATTATATAGTTTTGAATAACATTATTGTTAAGAATAAGTATCTTTTGCCTCATATTGATGACTTAGTTGATCAGCTCTAGGGAGCTTGGTGTTTTTCCAATGTTGACTTTAGATCCGTGTTCCATCAATTGAAGGTGAAGGAGGATGACATCCCAAAAATAAATTTTTGTACTAGATATGGGAATTTTTTTTTTGTTATGCCCTTTGGTTTGAAAAATGCCCCTTTTGTACTCATGGATCTTATGAAAAGAATATTCCTGTAACACCTGGATGTTTTTATGAAATATTTTCTTTAAATAATTTTAATTTTACAGTAGCTTGCATTGAACATAATTAGATGTTTAAATGAACCACAAGACACCCTTATTATTTTATATCCTAGATGTTAGTTTATCAAGAATAATTATATCTAACTTATGAAAATGCATTGTGAACGCATTGGCTACCAATTATTTAAGAAAAATATAAATCAATTAAATATCTGTATTTTTGAGTGAATTAATATTGGAAATGAAATTAATGATAAATATATATATATATATATACATTTCTTAATAAAATATTTTTGATATATATACAATGGGTATTTTATACATAGGCTATGAATAAACCCTATTTGATGTATAAAAACCTATATTTTTTAAAAGGGTAGTTTTATGTCTTTGAATGGAGAGCACCTTTGAAATTAAGATTTTTACCCATCAATGATTTTTATATGAAAACATAAACATGTCCATTTGAATCGGGATATAAATATTTACTTTGTATGAGTTTCTGATATTTTTCTAATAACTTTCAAGTTTTGATGAATCGTAAAAATACACTACAATTTATGAAAACAACTTTTTTCATCAAAATAATTTGTATGGTTAAATTTTAATATTGAGTGGCTCTAAAGTATAAATAGAGTATATTCTTATCATTCAATATAATTTATTTCATTTTCATTAATTTTACCTTGAATTCAGATGTAAAAACATTTTAATCTTTTATAATCTTTTAGCGTTTAAAACTCATTCTCTCTTTCCAACAACAATATTATATTTAAATTAATTACTAAAACTTCTAAGTTTTAAAATTTTAAAAATGGACTCCACATTTGGAATCATTAGGTCCAAATTATGTAAATAGATTTATTTTATTTTTGGGTATTATGAATAGTAACTTCGGCAATTTTTATTAATATGGTAAAAGGGTAAACATGATAATTAAGGGTAAGAATACTATTATAAAAATACCATAAAACTTGTCTTAATATCATTGGATGAGTTTCTTTCGACCTAAATCATCCTTGGGTCGAAATGGTATCCATTTGAATCCACGTGGATTATATTGGAACATTTAATTTATTTTATTTAATGAAAAGTTAAATATGTCTCACTCAAATTTTAATAACTAAATCTTTTTTAATATAAGGTTATACTAAATATAATTTAGATAATAAATTTGAATTTTAAATCTAATTTTTTTCTTTATCCTGGTATTTTATTTTTAATTTTTAAGAAATCAATAATTAACTTAATATCTTATACTTTAATGATGCAGAAATTATTTAATTGATGAAAAATCAATAATAAAGTTTCATTAAAATAATACTACCCATTAAAAGATAAAAACACATGATAAAATCTTATTTTTTAGTATATATTGACCAAAATCATCCAATAGTCATGCTATGGACCATTTTGAGCCTTATAGAAGGGATTATGACACTGGTATTATTTTATTTAAAGTGGTGATAAAGTTGTCACCTTCATAATTTAATAAGTATAACATTTTAAATGTTTGATTATCCAGAAGAAATTTTCAACAAAATTTTTTCTTAAAAAATCTAGTATATTTATCTTCATCACAATATTTTATTTTTAATTTTTATTCAAAAAATAAGAATATTAAATAATTACACAAAACTATTGTAGTAATTATTTTATATCAGATAAATGTTATTTTAAATATTAAAGTAGATATAATTTTTGATAATTCGCATGTATAATGAATTTTCTAGATTCCCTTGGCCTCCTAAGAATATGATAATATAGTTTTTTAGAAGTTATCTTATTATATTAATATTTTTAAAAATTAGTGAATTTAATACTGTCAAAATTGATACTATTGATTATTTATCAAAATATTGTTTTATTAAATTATTTAAAAATTACTAATTTTTTTAAAAAATATATATAATAATTATTATATGGTATAAAATGATATAATATATATATTTATGGTCTATTTTAAATAATATATGTAAATATTGAACCCTTTTAATATTGAATTATTTATTACCTTAGTTAAAAATTAAATAGAATATCTATGTGTTAATTAAAAATATAAGGTTTAAATTGATATAAATACTTGTCAAAAATACATTTTCTGATGATATTACAACCCTATATTATCTCATCTCCAAAATTGGGATATATTTGAGTTTTTTCGCATGGTTTTATTTTATTATAAATTATTATTTATGATGTTTCTAAATGTGCCCATCACCTCAATTATAAAAGGGAACCTCCTACCTCACCTCTTCACTTAACTTTGAGCCTTCAAGATCAGACATCACCTTCCATTTTCCATTCTAAACTTCTCTATTTATATTATAGAGGTTCCTTTCATCTTCAAAGACCAAATCTAGTGCTCTAAGAAGAGATTTGGAGGAAGCACGTCAAGGAAGAGGTAATCTATTCTAGTGATTCTTTCAAACTTATTTCTTATTATACTTCCTCTTTAATAATAGTTTCATTGAAAAGTAATAACATCAGTATCACTCATATACTGATATGTTATTTTAATTATGAAACAACCATATTCCACCTTCTATCCATCCTACAAAAAATGATATCACCATGCGTGCGTATGTACGACTTACCATCTCCACGCCGTGGGGTAATCTGTTTTTCACCACCACCTTACATGGATGGTTATAATGATGGAAATAATAACTATATATGATAATTATAACACAATTTTGATTTTGAAATATTATACACCATCCAATTCAATACCATTCAGAAATTATGGGAATGCTTTCGTTGCTCGTATGTATGTACGACCTACCCTCTCCACGATGCGATGTGATTCATTATACATGATATTCATTAAACCATGATTATATACTTGAATGTAATGAATAAAAATGATATATATTATATTAATATCATTCTGTAAATGATATAACTATAACCTAATATGTGGAACATGAACTTATCCAACAAAACTTTCATAAGAACACAAACTAGTTAATATCTGAATAACGAGTGACAATGAAATGTTACTAACAAACGATATCATAAAAATTTATATGATTCTGTAATAATTCAATAACATTATGTAAATCATTATACTAGAGGTTTTGATGCATAAAAAGAATATCGGGCCTAATTTAAGTAAATCATTATACCAATATGAAAGGAATATTTTGTCGTTATTTGATATGATGTACTTTTTGACTTTTCTAGAAAAAGTATGAGGGGAATATGTTTTTCTCTTATACGACATGAATGGATTTTTACACTTTCATGATTCCATATTTCCATGAATATTCCCATAAAATTTTTCAAGTTTATTTTAAAATAAATCATTTTTTTTAAATTGTGTTGTGTTTTGAGAAAAGATAACGTTTTTGAAGAAGAAAGGATATTTTCTTCAAAAATTAATTTCATCTATTATATCCAAACTATCTTCCAACTAAGATGACATACAGTAAATAGGGTTATGTTTCTACCATTATTATTACTATGATGTTATTGTGTTTATTATAGATTTCTATTTATGAAATTCATTTTTTACATGAATTATGTTATGATGGAATGATTTCTAAGAAGCCCATTTTATTCCTTCGGTTATGACATGATGAATGATTTATGTTTTTGTGGAACACATAAAAATGATTTAATTTTGAGATATGTGGGACCTATATCTCCCTAAAATTAATTGTGTAAAGATTAATATCTCATGAGATATAAATGACTAGAATGGAAAGTAAATATGGTTTAGTAATACAGGGCTGGAACAACATGTAAACTTGATTCAGTAATGGACTTTGTCCACTATGATGGTCTTGTAAATGATACTTGAATAATATGAAATTATTTTCTATGTTTATCTGTATGCCAGAAAACTTCGTTTATTATGTGATGACTTTTGGGATTATGTCAATTAATACTTATGAACTTTTATCCCAATAAATGATTTCATTATTTTTTCATATGCAGGATAAGACTTAAAAATGTTATTTTCTTATGTCTTATGATTATGATATGATTGATATTTCCAATGTTTTCCTTTACTAAGTATTTTATCTCACCCATTCATATGTTTCTTTTCCCCAGTTCATGAAAAAGGGTGTTAAATAAGATATGTCAAAAAAGAGTCTAGTTATGAAGAAATAAGATGGAGACAATGTAGATGTTTTATGAACTTGTTGTTTATGTTTCCCAGTTTCTAAAGATACAATTCTTATATAGTTCTATAATTGATTTAGTATATGTTATAATGAATATACTTCAATTTTGAATTAATACCAATGTATGTAAAGTATGGGTCATTATAGTTGGTATCAGAGGAAATGTATAGTTAAACATTGGAAACTAGGATGATATAGCCTTAGTAAGAACCCTAAGGATATGTCCAAGAAAAGGTTATAATCCTAGTGTTTTAAAAATGACCATGAATAATATTGGATAAACCCTAAAGTGTCCTAAATTGAAATTTTATTCTTTATTACATGTCTTTCCCATTATGATTAGTGTTTCTCACACTATGCTTCTTGGTTTTTGTTAATGGATGGAAGCTGAAGAAACTGAATTAATGCATAATGCGGTGGGAAATGAAATGATTTTCCTCATGAGAAGACAAATGTTATAGAATCTAGAATGAAAAATATTATAGCTATACTCACAAAACTTTATCAAGATATGAATCATGCAGGACCTCCAAAGAATCAATATAGGGAAAAAAATGCCATTGAGTCCTTCATGAGGCAGTATCTACCTTCTTTCACCATATCCTCTGATCCATTAGTGGATGAACAGTGGATCAGTACCACTAAAAAGATATTTTCATTTCTAAAATGTTCTGAACTTGAAAAATTCATCTTTTTACTCTATCATTTGTAAGTTGAAGTTGATAAATGGTGGAATATTATCAAGAACCCAAGTCAAAGAGATGAAATTGAGTCCATGGTAGGGGATGAGTTCAAGAAAATATTTTTCAATAAGTACTATCCTTGTATTCTTAGAACCAATATGGAGAAACAGTTCCTTGATCTTATGAAAAAGGATAATGAATCTGTTGGTGCCTATAAAGAAAATTTTACAAGTCTTGTAAGGTACTCTTCTGGAATTATTATTCAACCTAAGAGAAAAATTGATCAATTTTTTAGTGGCTTAAAACCAAGTCTTCAAAGGGAATTATCCATAAGGGATTTTAATAGCTACGAGGAAATTGTTTGATGTACTCTCAAGGTTGAAATTGAAATTGGAGTAACCCATCAGTCTTATGGGTCTGATAAGAAGAGAAAAATTGAACTCAAAGGAAAATCTAAAGACTACACTGAAAAGAAGATGAGTTTTCCCTTATACTCAAAGTGTGGAAAGAAATATGAAAGGAATTGTCTTAAAGAGACTAGTAAATTTTCATAAGTGTAGAAAATAAGGTCATCAATAAGTTGAATGCTAAAGTGATGGTAAAAAGATTTCTAATTATTCAAATAGGAAAAACACTATAAATAATTCACTTCCTACACTTCAATGATACAAGTGAAAGGAAATGGGGAATTATGCAAATCAATTCCTGAATTTAAGTGTTATTAATGACGATCAATGTCAAAAAAATTCTTAAGTCCAAATGAAAACGGAAAGTCACATGAAATCACTATCAGCGATGTGGAGTAAGATAATGAAGTGTTTAAAGTTACAATTATTATCCACTCTAAAGTAGAAAATGTTTTATTTGATTCTGGATCCACCCACCCTTTTATTTTTAAATAATTTTCAAATGGTATCACTATATTACCTCAATAATTATATGTTGAGTTAGTTGTGAAAACTCTTAATGGAATAACAGTCACATCAAAAGTTTATAATTCTTATCCGGTTGAAGTTTGTGGGAAAGTGCTTCCTTCAAATCTTGTGATCCTTTCTATAGTGGAATTTGATGTGATTCCAGACATGGATTGAATTTCTCTATATGTATCTCATATCAATTTCCAAGGAAGGGAAGTCACATTTTATATTCCATATCAATCTATAAACATATATCAATGAAAAGATGAATATAACATTCCCATAGAAATTTCATCCATATTGTGGGTTTAGGATCCTTTAAATGAAGGTTATTTATCTCAAATGGTTGGGGAGAAACTCACAATTAAGAAAACACCCATTGTATGGGAGTTTGATGGTGTCTTTTCAGAAGAATTCCCAAGTCTTCCACCAAACCATGAAGTTGAGTTTTCAATATAACTCATATATGGTGTTATGCCTATTTCAAATACACCTTATAGAATGGAACCAATTGGGTTACAATAATTGAAGAATAAACTCCAAGAGAATCTTGATAAGGGATTCATACGCCCTATTGTGTCACCTTGGTGAGAACATGTTCTATTTGTTAAGAAGAAGGATGGATCAATGAGACTCTATAATTATTATCTAGAGAATAACAAAATCACTATCAAGAACAAATATCATCTTCCCTACATTGATGACTTATTTGACCGACTACACTGAACTCAATACTTTTCCAAATTGATCTTCAATCAGGATATCATCAATTAAGGGTCAAGAAAGAGGATATAAAAAATATGACATTTCATAAAAGGTATGGACACTATGAATTTATAGTGGTGCCTTTTGATCTTACAAATTCTCCCAGTATCTTCATGGATCTAATAAATAGAGTCTTTAGATACTATCTTGATCAGTTTTTGGTAGTTTTTAGAGATGATTTTCTTTTCTATTCAATGAGAAAGGAAGAACATAAATACTACTTGAGAATTGTACTAAAGACCCTGAGAAAGGAGAATATTTATAAAAAAATTACCATGTGTGAATTTTGGCTTAAAAAAGTTTCATTTTTGGGTCACATAATCTCAAGAGATGCTATATTTTTTGATCTATTAAAAATAGAAGTTGTTGAAAGTTGTTTGAGACTAAAAACAGAAACTAAGATCTGAAGATTTCATGGTTTGTTTGGATATTATCCATGTTTTTTGAAATATTTTTCATGATTATATAATGCACTCACCAAGTTTACTCAGAAAGGAGTTAAGTTCATATGGACGGTGGAATGTGAATAGAATTTCAAAGATCTAAAAAATGTTTAGCCAGTGCACATTTGTTCACACTACCTTGTAGTAGAGAATGGTTTATAATATACAGTGATTCATCCAAGAAGGTTTCATGATGTTTTCTCATGAAAAATGATATGGTGATAGCTTATGCCTCACGATAGTTGATAATCCATGAGTGAAATTACCCAACTCATGATTTGGAGTTATCTATGGTAATATTTACATTAAAGATATAGAGGCAATATATTTATCATAAAAGGTGTTATATTTATACAGATCATAAGAGTTTAAAGTATATTTTCTCACAAAAGTAGATGAATATGCACCAAATAATATGATTGGATATGATTAAAAATTACGATTTTTCAATACATTACCATCCTGGTAAGGCGGACAAGGTGGTAGATGATTTGAGTCGACAAAACCATGCTAGCCTCTCCATGATGAGGATCACAAAAGATCCAATATTTATGGAATTTTAAAGGATGGATAATGAAATATTAAAGTAAGGGAAGAAATATTATCCTTCTCAAATGAATGATCAACCATCTATACATGTGAAGATTAAGGAGGAGTAGAAGAAAGATGTAGAGATAAAAACAAGTGGGAAATGTTCCTAAATTCAACTTTTATTGTGATGGAATAATAAGGTTCAAGAATCAGGTTTGTATTCCTCCCATACCAGAATTAAAGAAGGAGATATTGTATGAGGCTCATAGTTCTTCATTATCTATTCACCCTGGAAGCACATATATGTACATGGACTTGAAAGA
The DNA here is from genome assembly GCA_963277665.1 of Viscum album. Classification (NCBI taxonomy): domain Eukaryota; kingdom Viridiplantae; phylum Streptophyta; class Magnoliopsida; order Santalales; family Viscaceae; genus Viscum; species Viscum album. The sequence continues at coordinate 1,381,043,696 of OY728143.1, read as the reverse complement.
GTATTTATGGTGGGATGGAATGAAAAGAAATGTTTCTCAATATGTATCTAGATGTTTGGTTTTTCATAAAGTTAAAGCTGAGAGATAGAAGTCTAAATGGATGTTACAATCATTACCCATATTGGAATGGAAATAGAACAACAACATTATGGAATTTTTTATTAGACTGCCCAAAAAATCCAAAGGCAATAATGCTATCTGGATTATAGTTGATCTCCTTAAGAAGTTTTCACACTTAATTTCTATTAGAGATGATTTATCTCTTGATCAGATTTCCAAGATATATGTAAAGGAAGTGGTAATATTTCATGGAGTACCAATTTCCATTATATATGATCGGGATATGAGGTTTACCATGAAGTTTTTGTGAAGTCTTCATCAAGATCGGGATACCGAGTTAAGTTTCAGCACTACTTACCATCCTCAGACATACAGTTAGTTTGAGAGGAAAATTCAAACTCTGGAAGACATGTTGAGAGTTTTCTCCATAGATTTCAATGTTGGTTGGGATAAAAACCTACCTTTAGTGGAAATTTCTTACAACAATAGCTTTCACTCTAGTATTAAAATGGATCCTTATGAATCTCTCTATAGAAAGAAGTGATGAACTTCAACTTTCTGGGATAATTTTGGGGAAATAAATCTATTAGGACCTGACCTTGTTGATGAAATGGTAGAGAAGGTCAGATCAATTCAAAAACACGAAAGAGAAGCTCAGAGTTGGAAAGAAATTATACTGACAACCGAAAAAAGACCTAGATTTCGAATTGGGTGATAAGGTTTTTCTACGAATATCTCCCTAGAATAGAGTAATGAAGGGAAAGCTAAGTCTTAGGTATATCGGTTGTTTTGAAATTCTTAATCTTGTTGGGAATGTATCTCACGGATTGCAACTTCCAATAAATATCTCTCAAGTTCATGATGTGTTCTATGTATCTCTCCTGAGAAATACCCAATCCTTCACATGTACTAAACTCTGAAGTCGTACCATTGGAGAATGATCTATCTTATGAAGATCAACCGATAGATATTCTAGATCCTAGCAAAAAAGTTATATGAAATATGACCACTCGTTTGGTTATAATATATAATGGAACCACCAATTTCATTAATCTATATGGGAACTTGAGGATATGATGAGGGATATGTATCCTCTTCTGTTTTTTTAAGTAATGAATTTCGAGGGAAAAAATCAATTTAAGGGGGTAGAATGTAACACCTGGATGTTTTTATGAAATATTTTATTTAAATAATTTTTACTCATTAATTTATTTCATTTCATGAAATTATGAGTTTAACTGAACCATTAGATTCCCTTATTATAAAATTACCATTATATCTTAACTGTTAGTTTAGTGGGAATAAGTATAACTAACTTATAAAAATGTATTGTGAATTCACTGGATACCAATTATTTATAAAAAAATATAAATCAATTAGATATTTGTATTTTTTAGTGAATTAATATTGGTAATGAAATTAATGAGATATATATATATTATAATTAATAAAATATTTTTGATATTCATCCAACAGATATTTTAGTCCTAGGATATGAATAAATCCTATCTGATGTATAAAACCTATATTTTTAAAAGGGTAATTTTATGCCTTTGAATGGAGAACCCCTTTTAAATTAATATTTTAACACATTAATAATTTTATATAAAAAAATAAACATGTTATTTTGAAGTGGGATATAAAAATATTCTTTTGATGAATTTTTGATATTTTTCTAATAACTTTCAGGTTTTGATGAATAGTAAATATTTACTAAATTTTATGAAAACAACTTTTTTCATCAAAACAATTTATATGGTAACATTATAATATTTACTGGTTTTAAAGGATAATAGAATATATTTTTATCATTAAATATAATTTATTTCATTAGAATTAATTTTACATTAAATTCAGATGTAAAAGCATTTCAATCTTTTGCAACATTTTAGAGTTTAAAAACCATTCTCTCTTTCCAACAAAAGGATTAATTTTAAATTAATTACTGAAACTTATATGTTTTTAATTTTTAAAAATGGAATCCATATTTAGAATGAGTAGGTCTAAATTATGTAAATATATTTATTTTATTTTTGGGCATTATAAATAGTAACTTCGTTGATTTTTATTAATACAGTAAAAAAGTAAACCATGTAATTTAGGGTAATAATACTATTAAAAAATTACCCCAACACTTGTCATAATATCATTGGATGAGTTTACATTGACCTAAATTATCCTTGTGTCTAAATGGTATATATTTTAATCCACTTGGATGCAATTAGGACATTTAATTTATTTTATTAAGGAAAAGTTAAATATGTCTCACTCAAATTTTAATAACTAAATAATTTTTAATATAAGGTTATCCTAAAGATAATTTTTATTTTTAATACTAATTTTAAATATAAAATGTTTTCCTTTATCATGTTAATTTATTTTTAATTTTTATAAAATAAAGAATTACCTTAACAGCTTATACTTTAATGATGCAGATATTATTTAATTGATGAAAAATCAATAATATCATTTTTATTAAAATAATAATACCTATTAAAATATCCAAAAAATTTACAAAATATTATTGGTAGAGTATATATATAATAGAATCATCCAATGGTTGATTTATGGATCATTTTTAGCCTTATAGAAGGGATTATGACACTCATATTATTTTATTTAAGGTGATGTTAAAGTTGTCACCATCATAATTTAATAAGTATAACATTTTAAATATTGGATTTTACATAATATAAATTCAACTAAAAGAATTTTTATGAAATATAGTAGATTTATCTTCATCATAGTATTTTATTTTTTATTTTTACTCAACAAATGATTATATTAAATAATTACATAAAACTATTGTATTAATTAATTTATATCAAATAAATGTTATTAAAAATATAAAATTAAATATAATTTGTACTAATTAACATGTATAATAAATTTTATAGATGACCTAGACCTCATAGGAATATAATAAAATATTTTTTCTAAGTTATCTTGTTATATTAATATTTTTGAAAATCAATTAATCAAATTGTTTCAAAATTGATACTATTGATTGTTTATCAAAATAATGTTTTATTAAATTATTTAAAAATCGTTAATTTTTTATAAAAATATATAATAATTATTATATGGTATAAAATGATCTAATTTATTTATTTATGGTCTATTTTAAATCAAATATGTAAATATTTCGCCCTTTTAATATTGAATTAGTGGTTACCGTGGTTAAAAATTATATAGAATAACTAAGTGTTAATTAAAAATATTACATTTAAATTGAAAGAAATACATGTCAAAAATTTATGGGTTGATGATATTACAACCCTAAATCATATAATATAAAAATTTGGGACATTTTGGAGGTTTTTGGGTTGGGATTTATTTTATTATAAATTTTTATTTTTGGAGTTTTTAAAAGTTCCCCTCACCTAAATTATAAAAGGGAACTTCCTTCCTCACCCATTAACTTCACTTTGAGAATTCAAGATTGAAAAAACCCTGCCCTTTTCCTTATCAACTTTCCAATTTACATTATATAGGTTCTTTACTTTTTCAAATACCAAATCCAGTTCTCTAAGAAAAGATTTAGAGGAAGTAGGTTGAGGAAGAGGTAATCTCTTCTATTGATTCATTCAAACTTATTTCTTCTTATACTTCCTATTAATTAGTAGTTTCATTATAATGTAATAACATAAGTATAAATAATATACTGATATGTTATTATAATTATGAAACAACCATATTCAACATTCTATCCATCCTGCAAAAAAGGAAATCACCATGTGTGCATACGTACTTTTTACTGTCTCTACACCGTGGTGTAATCTGTTTTATAACCACCACCTTACTTAGATGGGTATAATGATGTAAATAAAAACTATATATTATTATAATAACATAATAATGAATCTAAAATGTTATAAACCATCCAATTCAATATCATTCAATAATTGTGGGATTGATATCATCGCTCGTGCGTACGTACTACATACCATCTCCACGATGCGATGTGATTCTTACTACATGATCTTCATTAAACCATGATTATATACATGAATATAATGAATAAAAAATGATATATATTATACTAATATAATTATATAAATGATTTAAATATAACTGAATATGTGTAACATGAACTTATCCAACAAAACATACATAAGAACACAAAGGAGTTAATATCAAAATAACGAGTGACAAAGAAATGTTACTAATAAAAAAATGATAATATGATCATATATGATATCATAAAAATGACTTTGATTATGTAATAAGTCAATAACATTTTTTAAATCATTATATAAGAGTTTTGGAGACATATGAAGGATATCATACTAAAGGTAAGGGATAATTTTTCAATCTCATTATTATCCAAGATTGTTTATTCACAAGTATTTTATGGGGTATATTTATCATCCACATCCATGTTAATTTAATATGTAATACTATTTATATTATTCTAAAATTTTTTAAAGTCAATTTTACCCATTGGTGACTTTATACTAAACATTATGGAAGAAATATTTTTTTGTTATTCGATATGAGGTACTTTTTGACTTTTCTAATAAAAGAACGAGGAGAATGTTTTTTAATTTATATGACATGAAAGGATATTTACGCTTTAATGTCTCCTTATTTCCATGAATAATACCTTAAAAGTTTTCAAGGTGATTTTCAATGAAATTGTTTTCTTTTAAAATTGTGTGTCATTTTGAGAAAAGAAATAGTTTTTGAAGAAGAAATTATATTTTCCTCAAGAATTAATTTCATGTGTTATATAAAAACCATTTTCCAACTAGGATTCCATTCATTAAATCGGGTTATGTTTCTATATATATTATTACTATGATTTTGTTGTGATTATGATGGAATTATATTTATTAAATCAATATTTTACATGAATTATGTTATGATGGAATGATGTTTAAGAAACCCATTTTATTCATTGGGTTCTGCCACAATGAATGATTTATATATTTATGGAACACATAAGAATGATTTAATTATGAGATGGGTGGGACCTATATCTCCCTCCAATGCATTTGGTACAGATTTATATCACGTGATATAGACATGACTATAATAAAAAGTAAATCTGGTTCAGTAATACAGGGTTAGAATGGTAGTAAACCTAGTTCAGTAATGGAATTTATCCACTATGATGGTCTTGGCAATGAAACTTGACTAATATGAAATGATTTTATAAGATTTTTTGTCTTCCATAAAACTTCATTTATTCTGTGATTACTTTTTGGATTATGTCCATTATTCCTTATGAACCCATAACATGATATCACAATTTTTTCATATGTAAGATAAGACTTCCAAATGTTATATTATTATGCCTTGTGATTGTGATATGATTGATATTTCCCTTATTTACCCTTACTGAGCATTTTAGATCACCCCTTCATATTTTTATTTTACCCAAGTCATTAAGAAGGGTATTAAGTAAGATATTTCAAAAATGAGTCTGGTTATGAAAAATAAGAGGGTGATAATGTCGATGTTTTATGAACCAATTATTTATGTTTCCCAGTTTCTAAAGACGTTATACCTATATGGTCTTCTCTTGGCTTTATTATATGTTGTAATGAATGTTCTTATATTTTGAGGTAATACAAAAGTATGTAATGTATGGGTTGTTATAATTCCTTGAATATATGGTTAAGTTTGTTTTTGTTTTTATTGATTATATTTTGGTCCTTTCAAAAAGATATGAGGATCATGAAAAAAATTTAAGGATTGTCTTAAAAACTCTCAAAGATAATAAGTCACAAAGAAAATTTAGAAAATGTAATTTTAGGTTGCAATATTTTTCTTCTTCTAGACACATTATAAATAAGGATATAATAATAGTTGATCCCACCAAAAAAAGTGGTTGATGAATGACCAAGACTTACAAATGTTACAGAGTTTAGTTTTCCTATATTATCAGGTTATTACTAACGGTTTTTTAAGAAATTATCACAGTTATCTAACCCACTAAGTTAATGCGAAAATTGGTTAAATTTATTTGGACAGAATAATGTGATGTTGTTTTTTAATAAATAAAGAAGTGATTGGAAAATGCTCTAGTTTTGGCCATGCCTTACAAAAATGGTGAATTTTTTATTTACAGTGATGCTTCATTGAAGGGACTTGGCTTTTTTTGATGCAAAATGATTAGGTAATCCCATATGCTTCAAGAAAACTGAAACCTCATGAGTCAAATTATCCCACACGTGATTCTGAATTAGCAGTTGTGGTTTTCTCTTTGAAAATTTTAAGGCATTATTTATATAGTGCCAAATGTGAAATATATACTGACCATAAAATTTTAAAATATGTATTCACTCAAAAGGAATTAAACATGAGTTAGAGAAGATGGATTGAACTGATAAATGATTATGATTTCAGGATCAATTACCATCATTGAAAAGAAAATAAAGTGGCATATGCCTTGAGTCGAACAAATCCTGCAACCATGTTACATTTGTAAAAATACCCCTTGATTAACGATTTGATGAATTTTAGCTTGTTAGTTGTGGATGTAGGAATTTTTTTTTTTGGTTTCAATTTTATATGTAGTCTTCTATGTCAGATAGAATTAATAAAGTATAGAAGAAATATGAAGAATCATAATAAAAAGGTAGAATCAGTGAAAAGGGGTAAGTTTCTAGGATTTAATGTCAATGAAGATTGTGTTTTAGGATTTGGGAAGAGATTATATGTGTTTGTGATTCATAGTTGAAGAAAGAGTTGTCAAGTGATGCTCATAATTCTCCATTTTCAATTAATCATAGATGAAAAAAGATGTACAGAGACTGTCGATAGTATTACTGGTGGTATGGAATGAAAAGAGATGTTTCATATTTTACCAGGAAATGTTTGACTTGTCAATAGGTTAAAGCATAGAGAAAATTACCAAAGGGGATACTTCAAACTTTTACAATGTCAAAGGGGAAATGAGAAAATATATCCCTGGACTTCATAGTGGCACTAAAAAGACTTCTCAAGGTAATAATTCAATTTGGGTTATTGTTGACCGACTGACTAAATATGTACATAACCTTACTATTAGAGACACTATGTCTTTAGATCATCTTTCTCAACTGTATCTCAAAGATATTGTCAGGTTACATGGAGTTCCTCTTTAAATTATATCTGACTATGATCTCAGGTTTACTTCTAACATTTGGAAAGACCTTTAGAAGTCATTGGGCACATAATTATATTTCAGCATTTCTTTTCATCCTTAATCTGAATGACAGACCGAGAAAATAATTCAAACATTGGAAGAGATGCTTCGAGCTTATTCAATGGACAACCAAGGAAGTTTGGATTAACATATTTATTTAGTTTAATTGTAATAACAACTTTCATTCAAGCATATAGATAGAAACTTTTGAAGAATTATATAGAAAGTGGTTTCAAACTCTATATTTTTAGGATAAATTTGGGGAAAGGAAGTTGATGATACAATATTTAGTAGAGGAAATAGCTGATAAAGTGAAGATAATCCATTAACTCATGAGAATAGATCAGAGCAGATAGAAAAGTTAAGCAAATAATAGGAGGAAAGACTTTTCTTTTGAGGTAGGTGATCATATTTTTCTTTGAATATTACCATGTAAAAAAGTAATAGATTTTGGTAAGAAAGGAAAGTTAAGTCTATGGTTTATTGGACCTTATAAAATCTTAGAGAAAGTTGGACCAATTGTGTATTGAGTAGCTTTGCCTCTATGTTTATCTCAGGTACAAAATGTTTTTCTTGTTTCAGTGTTGAGAAAGTGTGTGTGAGATTTATCTAATGATTTGATCCCAGAAGTAGTTTATCTAGAAGATAACCTCTCATATGAATATAAAATTATTTATATTCTTGATTGTATAGAGTAATTATTGTGTAATAATCTTTTTAAACAGGTTAAGGTTTTTTGGAGAAACCATATGGTTGAAGAAGAAACATGGGAATCTGAAAATTTTATGAGGAAAATGTACCATTTCTTTTTAAATAAGTAAATAATAATTGTGAGTATGTAATTTCTAGAACGTGGGAAGAATGTAACAACGGAGGTAGATATAAAATAATCTCTCTTCATTCTAGAATTAAATAGTTAAATTTAAAATTAAATTATTGATATTTATAGAAATAAAGGAATTTTTACTAATAGTATAGTAACCTCACCTATTAGAGTATAAATATAATTTATGTAACTTATAAGCGAGAATATTATATATTTATATCATTGATTAAGTAAATATTTTTTTATAATTATAAATTAAGTGTTGGTATTTTTATGAGTCGGGAATAATGAATTCCAATTTTATATTAAATTTAATGATTTAAAAGAAAATATATTTTCATAATATAGATTCATAAATAAATATTTCGTTCTTTTATGGTTATAAGATAATTTTATGAGCCCTTATTTAATTTTTTCAAAGTGTTATAAAATCATTTATAATTTTAAAATTGGTATTTTTAGAATAAATTATGATTTTAAATAAAAATTAAATTTCTTATATTTAAAAAATTATTTTTAATAAATGGAGTTCATTTTTGAATTCTACATGTCAAAAAATAGTTAGTGTTATTTTTTGGGATTTTTATGAAATTCCTGAATTTTTTGTGAATAGTAAAATATGATAATTTACAATAAATGCTAGATACATGAATTATGGATTCATAGATTATGTAAGCCCAGTGTAAGCACAAAATGTCGAACTCTCCTTCATTATTTTAATATATTTAGTGCTGATTATTAAACTATTCATAGTATTGTGTGAAAATAATAAACTAATGAATATAATAATGAGAAAACACCCCACTCCTCCACTATAAATACCACCCCTTACCACATCTTCTCATCACACCTCAATGCATTATAGCTTGTTTAATTTATTCCCAATTACCTTCCCACCCCTCACCACCTCTTCTCCTCACACCTCAAATCCCTGTAGCTTGTTTAATTTCTTCCTAATTCCCTTCCCAAGCCTCTTTCTCACATCTAAGACCTTCTGGTCTTATCAAAAGGTCAAAACCAAGGTCCTTAAGGAGGATCTCAAGGGGTATAATTCAAGAGGTAAAATCCTCTTTCATTTTCTTTTACTTTCTTTTCAATTTTTTATTACATTATACTCTCTTCACCCCATTATCCAAGTGGTATGAAAACTCTAGTATTTTGTATATACTAAAATGTTATCATGTTTATGGGATATATCATCATCAAACTTCTTCTCCACTAACTTTTATACTAAGAATGAGAACATCATCCATGATGTGTCAATTTATCACCATCGTGGACAATACACTTTCATTTTTCATTAGCACCTTCAAGTCTAGTCATAAAACCATTATTATGGTTAAATAATATTTTATTATACATATTATAAGTTATTTAATGTTCTATAACCAATATATAAAGCAGATATTGAATAATATGATATAAGATTGTGATGATCATAAAAACTGCCAAAATAAATTATATCATTCTCATTAATGTTTTATCTAATGATTAATCCTTATATCAGAAAATAAAATGATATATTATATCATTTAAATTATGGAAACATATTAACACCATTTTATTCAACTTTTGTTTTTTTTCTTCCATTTGACAAGAAAATCCATAATCAACCAACCATGGAAACCACGAAAATAATACACCCAAAATAATGAAAATAAAAAAAATATTATTAATAAATGAGTGTAAATATGTTATAATAATATCATATAAGTAATGATAAATATTAATATTATTCTTTAATATATTAATAACACTCTTTAAACCATTTTATAGAAGTTTTGGACACGTTTGAAGTAAGATGAACCCAAGGTAAGAGAATTCTTAACCCAATTTCCATTTTTTGGGTTGACCTTATACTTCATTGATTATGTGGTACTAATATTATTTGTGAAATTAATTTTGATTATATTATGTTTTATTATGTGTATTTATAGTGTATACACGTATTCTATTTATCATTTAGCACTTAAAAAATATGATATTTGTATGAGATTTTTCTTTAAAAGTCCACTTTCTAATTTATATTTTTCCAAAATTCTAAAGGAATGTTTTTATGAAAGTATTATTATTTTATGATTATATTATGGTTATTGGGAATTTTTTATTATGAAGGGTGTGACCTATATTTATCTCTAATTCATTTAGTATGTTTATTTTTTATTTTGACCATATGGTTACACTATAAGGTAGTTGTGAGGGTTACATCATAAGGTAGCCATGAGGGTTACAATGTAAGGAATCCATGAGGGATAAAAATCATATGGTATTCATGAGGGTTACAATCTTAAGTAATTGATGTCCCAAGTTACCTATATGGTATTATTTATGTTTTCTACATTTTATAGAAATCTCATTTTTTCACAAAGTAACCATATAATAAATATTGGGTGAGAGGTATGTATTTGTGTAAATGATTTCATGTGTTTATAAGTATTCATGTACTAATGATTTCTCTCCATTTTATGACCCTTACTAAGTATTTTTTCTCGTCCAAAGTTTTAAAAAGTTTTTCACCAGGTTTTTAGGATGGGTAAGAGAAAAGGAGAAGCTAATATGAATGTTGTGAAGACTTTTCATGAAAATATTTCATGTTTTTATTTAAAAAATTTGCATTACAGAAGAAATATATATTGATTTAACAGTAACCACTTTGTATGATTATGGGTTCATCTGTATGAATTATTTCTTAATTTTCTAAAAATCTAAACTAAACAGTTCTTTGGGAATATAAAGAAGTTATTTCTAAAGGAATTTACTAGATTATGTAATGTATAAGGTTGGGTCCTTGTAGTTGGTATCATAGCACAGTTTAGATAACATTAGGGGTTAGGATAATTTTAATAGAATACCATAAATGATTTTTACCTAATATTTATGTTGAAATTATATTGAATTTAAATATTAGAAAATTTCTTCATCAAAGATATGTATTTTTAGAATGGTTTTCCAAAAAAGAAACAGGGAAGCTAAAGTAATATGACACTGATAGGCTTGATATCTTCCCAAATCTACAACCTAAAATGGTGGGAATTGTAATAAGATAATTTGTGACAATAATGGATCAGTTGATATAGGATATAAATAGTGATTAAATCCATGCAGGAGAAAAACCAGAGCTACAACAAAGGATTATGATGATAGTTAAACATTTTATGACAAAAAAATCTTCTACTTTAAGTGGATATTTTGACCCCGTGGAGACTGAAAGATGGATTAAATCCCTTGAAATTATATTTTATGTTATGTGGTGTTGAGATAATTAAAAGGTTAGTCTTTCCATTTATTTTTTTGTATGTGAATATGACTAGTTATGGTTAATGGTAAATAATATCAAGGATATCAAGGAGATTGATGCCTTGGAATGAGATGAATTTAAGAATTATTTCCTTGAAAAATATTTTCTTAAGGTGATTATACTTGTGATGAAAAAGAATTTCCTTGAATTGAAACAAAAAGAGGAAGACTCAGTGGCTATATATGAATCAAACTATTCTCGATTGGAAAGTTATGCTCTAAATATTATTTAAGGTCTTGATAGTAAAATCAATCATTCTTACTCAAGATTGAATCCAACATATATAAGGTCATTAACATCCCATGAATTCAAATGTTATAAGAAACTTGTTTAATGTGTTGAGAGGGTAGAATTGGAGTTTTCCAATGATCACATGTACTTTGACTATTAGTAGAAGAAGAGGTCCAGATGAAAATTGATGGGTAACAATCAATCAACCAAATTTGAAGGTAAGAAAAAAAATCCCTATTTTTGGAAAGTGTGATATAAATAACATTGGGAAATTAAATAAAAAAACAAGGAAGTCTTTTCAATGTGGTAAGTATGGAAATATGGTTGGAGATTGCAATTAAAAATATCTTAGTGATGGTACGATTAATTTTGATTAGAAATATTTATTCTGTTTTAAATGTGGTGTGACGATTCATTATGCCAATACCTTCCCAAAGAAGGATCCAAATGATGGAAAGCATCCATATAATAAGCAAAAGGTGTAATGAGATCCTTTAAGGCTACATCTATAGATGTCATGCCATCTAATGAAGTGGTATCATGTACTTGTTTTTTTATTCATATTTTTATAATATCTTGTTTGATACAGGGTCCATACATTCCTTTATTTCTAAGAAATATTTTCTTAAATTAGAAATTTCACCTCAAGAAATGAAACAAGCGCTTATGGTTAAAACAACATGGGAAAATATTAAGGCTAACAGAAATTATAATAACCTACCTATTATTTTGTGTGAAATGTCATTACCTAAAAATCTTGTTATTTTTTCCTTAGTAGAGTTTGATGATATTCTAGGTGTTCATTGAATTTTTTTTCTCATGATAAGATTGATTGTAGAGCTAAAGAGGTTTTTTTTAAAAATTGTTTTACTTTTTATACAAGAATGATTCCATACAATTGATAACAAATCTGGAAGTTGAGAAACTATTAAAATATGGAAATGGAAGTTATCTTGCTCATATTGTTGAAAAAAGGGGTTTGTTCATATTAATGATATGTCCGTGGTAAATAAAAACCTGGATGTTTTTCTTGATGAGTTTCTCAGTGTTATACCTAGTTGGCAAGATGAATTAACTATTGACTTGGTTTTGATTCTAAGACCATTTTCAAACCCCCTTATCAAATGGATCAAGTAGAACTTCTTGAATTGAAAAAATAGTTGTATGAGTTTCTTGATAAAGACTTCATTCATCCTAGAACTTCACCATGGGGTGCTCCTGTTTTTTTCATTAAAAAGAATTATGGTTCTATGAGACCTTGCATTGATTATAGATCATTGAATAACAAAACTGTTAAGAATAAGTATCATTGTACTCATATCAATTACTTTTTTGATGAGATCCAGGGATCTTAGTGTTTTTCTAATATTGACTTGAGATTTGAGTATTATCAGCTAAAGGTGAATGAGGATGACATCCTAAAAATATATTTTAACATTAGATATGAGCATTATGAGTTTATTGTTATGCACTTTGGTTTGAAAAAGTTCCCTATTATATTCATGGATCATATGAATAGAATATTACATGAATATTTGGTTAAGTTTGTTGTCGTTTTTATTGATGATATTTTGGTATATTTTCAGAATGTTGTGAGGATCAAGAAAAATATTTAAGTATTGTCTTAAAAACACTCGAATAAAATAAGTTATACGAAAAATATATAAAATATGATATTTTTTCGACAAATTTATTTTCTTGGTAACATTGTAAATAAGGATATATTAATAGTATATCACAAACAAAAGTTGTTAATGGACGGTCAAGACCTACAAATGTTATAGAGATTCAGAGTTTTGTGGGATTAACAAGTTATTACTGATGGTTTATTAAAACCTTTGCATGGTTATCTAGTCCACTAACTAAGTTAATACGAAAAAGGGGTAAAATTTATTTGGACAGAAAAATATAATGTTTGTTTTCAGGAACTAAAGGAGAGATTGATGAATGCTCTAGTTTTGGACCTTCCTTTCAGAAATGGTGAATTTTTCATCTAAATTAATGCTTTATTTAAGGTAAAAGGTTGTGTTTGGATGAAAAATTATCAGCTAATTGTGCATGCTTCAAGAAAATTGAAACCTAATGAGATAAATTATCCCACACATGATTTATAATTAGCAGTTTTGGTTTTCGCTTTGAAATTTTGGAGGAATCAGTTATATGGTTCCAAATGTAAAATATATACTGACCATAAAAGTCTAAAGTATATATTCACTCAGGATTAATTAAACGTGAGGTAGGGAAGATGACTTGAAGTAATAAAAAATTACGATTTCAGAATCTATTACCATCCTGGAAAAGTAAAAAAAGTGGTGGATGCATTTTGTTGAAAACATCATGCATTTTTAACCAAGTTACATTTGTAACAATACCCCTTGATTAAGGATTTGATAAATTTTGGCTTGGAAGTTGTGGATGCAAGAAATTCCTCTTTTTTGTTTTAGGTTTCAGTGCAGCTATATCTATCAGAAAGAATTAAGTGAGCGTAGAAGGAAGATGATGAGTTATAGAAAAAGGTAGAATTTGTGAAAAATAGTAAGTTTCTAGAATTTAATGTTCATATAGAATGTTCTTTAAGATTTGGGAAGAGATTATGTGCACCTTGTGATTCATGGTTGAAGAAAGAGTTGCTAAGTGAAGCTCATAGTTCTCTATTTTCAGTTCATCATAGTAGTAGAAAGATGTACTCAGACCTTTGGGAGTACTACTAGGGGGATAGAATGAAAAGATATATTGTAGATTTTACCATGAAATGTTTGACTTGTCAATAGGTTAAATCAAAGTGACTATTATTAAAGGGGATGCTTCAGGCTTTTCCATTTCTAGAGTGGAAATGGAAAGATATATCCATGGACTTTGTGGTGGGACTGCCTAAGACTTCTTGATGTAATAATGTGATTTAGGTTATTGTTGACCGAATAACTAAATCAAACATTTCATTCTAATTTGAGATACTATGTCTTTGGATCATATTTCTCAACTATGTTAGAGTTGGTTTCCTAAAACCAACTATTTTTACTTTTATTACATGATTTTTTGGTGTATTAAATATTAAATTACAAATATTATTCCATATTGTTCATTTTTCTTCATGACTTTAATGTAATAATGTTCTAGTGTATTTTTCACATTGATAATCTCATAGTAGTTCCCCACTATGATGAGAAACCTGAAGTTATATGAAAATATTCCTAATATAGTTCTACAGTTGGATAATATACTATGATGGGACACATAGTATATAGACATTTAGGTGTGATTACTCGTAATCAAATGAGAATTATTCTCATGAAGTTCGTACTTGTTATTCTCCAAGATGGGAAATTATGATAATAGACCCACCAGTAGGAATTCTACATGTTTTGGTGTCATTAGATATTCCTATATGCAAGTGTGTGTAATGGTATTTATAGTTTAATTTTATCCTTAATGCATGTCACGACTTGCACACATAGATTTTCTGAAGAAAACAATCACACTATATATTGGTGGGAATTAGGGTATGTTGGGTGCATTAAAAATTACATATTATTAATGGATAATTCAAGGAAGGATTTTTCCCTTCCATCTTTATAGAAGTTGACATATGGACCCATTGATCGAAATATAAATGTCTCCCTAAATTCCATGGTCATGGTGTAATGACGAGTTTATTTCAGATATTCAAAGAATGATATATTGAGCATATAGGTTGATGACACCGTCATGAAACCTTATTGATGAGATATTGTGATAAAGGGGTTTTATGACACAATGAGAGTTCGTATGTGGTCTTCATCGTTGCTTCTCTAAGTTGTTTCTCTTGGGAGCCTTGACCTGTTGCTAGACAGTAATCTTGGATTTTAGTCTAGCCCACCTAATTCCAATGAGAATGAATCCTAGAGGGCCACACACTAAGTGTTTATATTGGTCTCAATTAAATTATTATTTTTTTAATTAATGGAATAAATATTATTCTTAAGAAAAAGGAATAATTTTATTTAAGTTATATTGATCATGTAAATTAAATAAAATTTATTCATTGGATTGTGAATAAATTTTATTTATTTATTTTATTAAATATTTATTTTATATTTATTTTATATTTTATGAATAAAATATTTATTTTAAAGAATAAAATATGTATTCAGGTGTTCAATAAATGAAAGAGGATTTCAAATGGACCAAGACAGTGCTTAGTTATAAAATAATTATTTACAAGTGGTTAAATATTATTTATCCATTTTTTGCAAGTTGGCACACCAAAAAATAATATTGTTTTTATTTTTATTATGTGGCATGTTATTTCATTAATGGTTATAATTATATTTAGGGGATGTTATGCAATTAAATTTTTTAACCAAAATCACAACTCTATAAATAGACAACTTTTCCTACTGTGTAATTCATTTGAAACCAATTTCATGTTTAGGAATAGAGAATTGTGGCACACTACGAATTATCACTCAACTCATCTTCCTTTCTCTCTCTTAAGAATGAGAAAACCAAGAGAGAATTTATTTAATATTGAAGAATGAGTGATCAATAAAAAACAATGCAAGACATTCAATTCACCACTCTAGCACCCAAAGAACGAGTGGCGTTGCTCAGAGGCCATTAGAGAACGTTTGGATCACTGCTGGAGGGATTATACCATTGGATCCTCATGAATGAAATGAAGTCAATTCGGAAGGGCATTTTCAGATGATCCACAAACATCAATGAAGAACATTTCTAATCTCATGTATTTATTTCTTAAGATATTAAATAAATTAAGTATATAATTGGCATTAAAAATCTCTACTCTTGGTTTCAGGAAATGATTATTAAAAAAATTACTATATTTCCATCCCCCTCAATTCTTCCACTACACCCAGAAACAACAAGTGGTATCAGAGTTAGGTACATTTAAATTTATAATAATTTATTTTATTGTTGATCATTAATCCGATTTGAATTAACATGTTATCAACATATTAATCATGTTCTTTCAGTGTTTCATTTTCTTTGAGATTAAATAATGAATGAAAAATGACTGGAGATACCATCGTGAAGTGATAAATATTTGGACGGTAAATATGGGTTACACAACATGAAACAAGAGCACATGTCATATACCCATGTTCATTGTATCAAGATATGTCGAACAATTAAAAATATATGGTGCTTTTATTGAACACAACATGTTTCCCTGGAAAACCTAGCATGTGGAATGTCGATATAAGGTATGTAACTAGCATGTACACACCATGTAGTCTGGCCGAGTTTACATGTCGAATCCCTATATGTGTGAGTTGTATATAAGGTAACCGACGTACATGGCATGTAGTTGGATGTACACTCCATGTAGTCTACCATTAATGGAAAAAATTAAAATTACATTAAATTTGAAAAATTGCAGCATTAAACCCTTATTTTATTAATTGTCATGTCATTGTGTGTTTGACAATTTAATAATGGTTTTAAAGAATTTTTAAATGCTTAATTAATTTACTGTAATAAATATTTCATTAATGGTTTCACTGTTTATCTACTATAAATTAAAAATTAATGGTTATGTCCTATTAAATTCGGATGATCATTAAGATGAAAGTGAATTAGTTGATTAATTAATTAATAAATACAATCAGGTTCATCTTAATAATAATGGACAAATAACGAAATGAATTCTAACTAGTTAATTTTTGTGTATTCATTGCATGTACTTCAAATCACGATGTTGAACAAAACCTATGTATGTGTCGAACTTTATTTAATTAAATTTATTTTATGGTTTGGAAATTTTATAATATTAAATTAAAAGATTGCATTCATGTCATCTATCCCTCCATTATTATGTAGGAACTGCATGTCCAAGGATATATATGTAATTCCCTTTAACCAATCCTTTGGTTTCCCTCACCTACATGTGATTAATAAGTATTTTTAATTAATGAATCATCTCAAGGTACGTGGAGATGGTTCAAGACAGAACCATAATGACACCAACTCAATGATACATAGGCGGACATGTCGAATGTTGTAGCTCATTCTAAGTCCAGCATAAGGAGTCATTTTTCCTAGGTAATATGTTGATTTAATGTCCACTCATTAAATAAACCATTATATAATATCATGATCAGGTCATTTAATTAATTAATTAATTTCTATTTAATGCATTAAAATTATATTTATTGATGCAAGACCATGATCACATAAATTAATGAATTAATATGAAAAGATGAAATTTAAATAAAATTGATTATGTGTAAATGTTTTATCTAAAAATGGTTAATTAATTAAGTAAACACCCACTTAAATATTATTAAGATATTTAAAGGATAAAAAAGATAAAAATTTATGATTAATAAAATAAAATAGTTCAATCTAATATTAAGTCAGACTAAGCCTTCTTTTACTTGATTATGAACAAAACCCAATAGAACAATGTGTTTGAACAACCCATGTTGGGACACTTAATTTTATAATGGGATATCATTTGAAGCTTTCAGGTTGACATAACCATTTTACATCAAGAGGATTATCCCTTTCTAGAATAAGTGTAATTTTAAGGAAAGTGTTGAGAAAATCCAATTTAGGAATTATGGATTGGGGAGTCCACCTACTGATCAAGGAGCTGCAAGCCCACAGTTTTCAAAGACTTTCCTACCTAAATACCTTCATAATCACTTGACCAACCCTTGTTTGGGTTATGCGATGGGGAATATGGATCATTTCTACTAGAATTTCTTAGAAACTATAAGTTCAAAGTTAAATAGTGAAGAATATTGGGACTTGATTAAATAGTGATAGATTTAATAAAATAAATTAATTTATTATTTCTCATAACATTTGTAAGAAAGAAACGGACTAATAATATTCTCTTTTAGTTGTAGAATAAAATGATAATCTAATCATCCACACTATCCCTACAATAAATATTGGATAAATACAATCGCCTCACTGGTAATAACTTTCAGAAGTGGTTTAGATGCCTTCAGGTTTTTATATTCCATGAACAGATATCTTACATACTAGAATCCTCAATTCCTAATCTTCCTTCTCAAGAGGCGAGTGATGAAGAGTTACTAGTCTATGAAAAAAATATTAACAATGCGGTCAGCATTAAATGTTTTATGATTTCATCTATTTCAAGTAAAGTCATGAAGTCTCACAAAAACATGGATGTGTATAGAATGATTGAGCACCTCAATGTTCTTTTCCATGATTGAGCTAGAAAGGATCAATTTGAGATTTCCAAGGCTCTCTTTTAGAGTAATATTGGATAGGCTTCCCCAACTATTCCTTACGTAGTCATTTTCATTGGTTACATTGAGTGCATAGAGGTTCTAGGGTTTAAACTCTCCAAAGAACTAGGCATCGATCTCATTCTGGCATCACTCCCTCAAATATTCTATAGTTTAGTTGTTAATTTTAACATGAACAATATTGAGATGTCTTTGACAGATATTTTTATCCTCATTTACCAAGTATATTAAGAAAATCTACTCATACCATAGTGTAGAATATCTTAATTGAGACTTCAATGATTACTTACGGGAGTTTGGGATCATATCATAACTCACTCCTCCTTACATGCCTAAGTGGAATGGTGTAATTGAAAGGAGGAACCACACCTTGTTAGACATGATGACATCAATAGTGAGTCATGCGAGACTTCCATTATCCTTGGGGGGATATTCATTACAAATAGTGTCACAGATACTAAACCAAGTACCAACTAAATCGATAAATGATATTCCATGCGAATTTTTGAGTGGAAGAAATACCATGTTATCAAATTTACATGTGTAGGGAAGTGAAAAGTTTGTTAAGGCCTATTCATGTAACAAAATTGCACCCCGAGGCACAATGTGTACCTTTATAGGACACCCCAAGGAAACAAGGGGATATTACATGTAAAACCCCTCAGAAAAAAATGTTATAGGGGAAGGACACACCATATTCCATGAGAGGGAGTACATCTCCAAAAGAGATAGTGGGAGCCAGATAAACTTCAATGAAGTCGAGGCTCAAGGCACACAAGAGTTGGTACAAGATCACATTCCATTAAGCCTCATGGGAGAAGAAACAATTCCAGAGACACAAGTATTGTGTAGGAGTATAAGAAAGTTTATAGAACTAGAACGATATGGTTTTCTAGTTACCGAGGATGTTGACTCCTTATTAGTTGATAATAATGATCCTATAACCTATAAGGAATAAGTAAGTGGAAGAGATGTTTCTATGTGGATAGATTCCATGAATTCTAAAAAGGAATCTATGTACCAAAACCAATTCTAGATTTTGGTAGATCCTCCATTGGATGTAAATCTTGTTGGTTCTAAATGGGTATTCAAGAATAAACTGGACATGGAAGGACAAGTTTGTACCTATAAGGTGTGACTGGTTACAAAAGGGTTTAAAGAGAATCAAGGTATTGACTATGATGAAACTTTTTAACCATTTGAAATGCTAAAATCCATCAAAATTCTACTTACCAATGTGAATTACCATGACTATGAGATTTAAAAAATATATTTCAAAACATACTTCCTTAATGGGAACCTCAAGGAAGATTTATACAAGAAACGACTTTAAGGGTTTGTGACTCTAATGGATTCTAATAAGATATGAAAGTTTTAAAAATCCATTTATAGATTAAAGTAATCATCTAGGTCATGGAACATTCATTTTGATGAAGCCATAACAAAATTTTGTTTTATAAATAATGAATGTGAGCCTTGTGTCTATAAATAGTTTAGTGGGAATGCGCTCATTTTCTTAATAGTATATTTTGATGACATATTACTTATTGGAAATGAAATAACAGTTATACAGTTTTTAAGTCATGTTTGAATAAATTATTTTCTATTAAAGTCTTGGGTGATAAATAATAAATTCCTGGGATCAAGACCCATCGTGATAGATCCAAGAGGTTTCTCAGACTAAGTCAAAGTATATTCCTTGATAAGATACTGAATAGATTCAGTATGAAACAACACAAGAGGGGATTTTTTCCAATGTCACATGGAATTCATCTTTCCAAGAAAATGTATCCTCAGACCCATGAGGAAAGAAATATAATGGAAATTATTCCATAAGCATCAGCAATTGGGTTAGTCATGTATGATATTCTATGTACTAGGCTAGATTTCTCCTAATAATTAAGTGTGGTAGGAAGATTCCAAGAGGATCCAAGTGACCTCCATTGGATGTAAATCAATATTATCCTTAAGTATCTAAGGCATACTGAACATATTTTCCTATTTTATAGAGGAGATGAGGAACTAGTCATCATAGGATATACATATGCTAGTTTTTAAACTGATCAAGATGTCATGGAGTCACAAATAGGATACATCTTCAAATTGAATAGAGGAGTTTTGAACTAGAAGATCTCAAACTAGGTTGTTGTCATAGATTCTACACCATAGTCTAAGTATATTTCAGCTTCTATAGCAGCTAAAGAAGTAGTTTGGATGCATAATTTCTTCCAAGATCTTGATGTGGTACCTAATAGAAATGATCACATCACACTCTATTGTGATAATAATACAGTGGTGGATCTCACAAAATATCCAAGGTCACATCAGCGGAGTAAGAACATACATCAGAAGTAGCATATCTTGATAGATTATTCTCAGAGAGGTGAGTTTGAATTGAGCATTATT
The DNA here is from genome assembly GCA_963277665.1 of Viscum album. Classification (NCBI taxonomy): domain Eukaryota; kingdom Viridiplantae; phylum Streptophyta; class Magnoliopsida; order Santalales; family Viscaceae; genus Viscum; species Viscum album. The sequence goes on along the minus strand of OY728143.1, from coordinate 1,381,022,514 downwards.
TCCATAGAAAAAAATGTGGTGGACCCCTTGACTAAAGCCTTGACTCAGCAGAAACATGATTATCATGTGAGGTCTGACAAACTGAAAGTCTGTTAATGTTAGTGTCCTAGAACCAATGGTATTTACTTTTATTACATTAATATTTGATATATTAAATATTAAATTTTACATCCTATTACATATTTTTCATTGTTTTTCATGAATTTAATGTAATAATGTCTTGTAGTATTTGTCTCATTGATAAGGTCATAGTAGTTCCCTGCTATGATGAGAACCTTGAAGTGATATAACAATATTCTTAATATAGTTCTACGGTTGGATAACATACTATGATGTGACACATAGTATATAGACTGCTAGGTGTGAGTAGTCATAAGAAAATGAGACTTCTTCTCATGAAGTTCGCACTTGGTAATCTTTAATATGGGAGATTATGTGAACAAACCCATGAGTAGGAATTTCACATGTTTTGGTGTCATCAGATATTCCTATGCACGAGTATGTTTAATGGTCCTTAAACTTTAATATTATCTTTAATTCATGTCACAACACATGCACTTAGATTTACTAATGAAAACCACCATTCCCTATGTTTTCAAGAAGTGGGGTATGTTGGTTGTGTCACAAATTACATGTTATTAATGGATAACTTAAGGAAGGATTTTTCCCTTCAATATTTATGGAAGTTGATATCTCATCACATTGATTGAAATAGAACCATAGCCCTAAATTCCATGGTCATCATGTAACGACGAGTTTATTTTTGATAGTTAAAGAACGATTTACCGATCATATAGGCTGATGATGCCATCATGCAACCTTCTTGAGGGGATATTGTGATAAAGGGATTGTATTACATAATGTGTATTCAAATATGGTTGTCATCGTTGAAACTTTAAGTTCTTTATCTTGGGTGTCCTGACCTGCTACTAGACTGTAATCTTGAACTTTAGACCAGGTCATCTAATGCCAATGAGAAATAACCCTAGAGGGTCACACACAAAGTGTTTCTATTAGTCTCGATTAAATTATATTTTAATTTAATTAGTGGATTAAAAATTATTTTCAAGAATGGGGAATAATTTATTTCAGGTTATATTGATCATATAAATTAAATAAATATTTATTCACTAGATTGTGAATAAATTTTATTTATTTATTTTATTGAAATTTTAATACATATTTATTTACTATTTCGGGAATAAAATATATATTTAATAGAATAAAATATTTATTCTTGTGTTCAATAAATGCATGAGGAGTTCGAATAGACCAAGGCCATGTCTCATCATAAAATAATTATTTACAAGATGGTAAATATTATTTATTCATTTTGTACAACTTGGAACACCATAAAGTAATAATAATATTATTATGTGACATGAGATTTCATTAACTGTTATAATTATATTTAATGGTTGTTATGAAATTAAATTTTTTAACTGAAATACTAGCTCTATAAATAGTCGGCTATGTCTATTGTGTAATTCATTCAAAACCAATTCCATGTTTGGGAATAGAGAATTGTTTCCCATAACGAACTCTCTCTCAACTCCTCCTATCTCCCTATCAAGAATGAGAAATCCAATAGAGAATTTCTTCAAGACCAAGGAATGGGCGATCAAGAATGAACAACTCAAGAAATTCAATTTTCCGCACTAGCACCCGGAGAATGAGTGGTGTTTCTTGGAGACCATCGGAGAATGTGTAGATCACTGCTAGAGGGATTCTACCATTGGATACTCACAAACGCAAAGAAGGAAATATAAAAGGATCTTTTCAGATGATCAATAATAATCAATAAAGAAAGTTCCTAAGCCCAAATATTTATTTCTTCAAATATTAAATAAATTAATTATAAATTTTACGTGCATGATTATCACTCTTGGTTTCAGGAAATGATAATTAAAAGATGTTTTAATATATCGTCATCCACCGCAATGCTTCTGCTATGCCCGGAACAAACAGACTATACCTCAAATAGATCATCAGGTAACATGGAGTTCTATATGCCATTGTATCTGACCATCACTACATCAAAATACCCATTTAGCGATGGGTTTTTTTTAATCTAGCGGTGATTTAAACTGCTTCTATATGGTTCTGTAAAGGTTTCAAAAAACCACAGCTAATGATGTGTTATATGTGATAATTAACAGTTGGGTTAATTAAGGAGATTAATGTTCTTAATTAATTAGGTAATTAATTAAGGTCTTTTATGTTAAGAATGATTTTTGAATTAGTAATGAGGGTGAGAAGATTAATTAATTGATAAATTAATGTGATATTGGGGTAAGAGGTTTAATGTTGATCAATCCTGCTTGATGTGATGATGTGTTTTATGTGATAATGGTGTTAATAATTGATTAACCTTGATAAATGAGATAAAATTGATATGTTTAAATGGTGAATTATGTATTACTAAATGGTGAAAAGTGACATTCTCATTCGGAAAAATATTAAGAATGGTAACATAGTCATTCATGGGTGTGTGAGTAAGGAATAATAACATGGAAATTCATGGGTTTGTGAGTATGGAATTGAAACATGGACATTCTTGGGTGCATGAGTATGGAATGATAATATAGAAATTCATTGGTGTGTAAGTATGTAATGATAACATGGACATTCATGGGTGTGTGAGTACATAATGGTAACATCGACATTCAAGTGTGTGTGAGTTATGGAATAGTAAAATAGTCATTCAAATGGATGGAAAATAATAATGGTAAAATGATCATTCAATTATGGAGTTTAATAAAGAATATTAATGTTATAAACTGTTCAATTATGCATTGTAATTACTTTCTTTATATAATCACATACCCTTGATATTAACTAGGTTTTTTTTAGATGTCGTTGGTGGTAGCTTAATGAGTTGTACTGACACCCTTTTCGGGATGTTTGATTTGTACCTGAATCAACTTTTTTGTTGTAGTACATGTTAAGGGTAAAGTACATATATTAGATAGTTGATAGGGGATGGAGCATGGATGAGGGAACCAGATGTGGCTTGGGACCCTCTTGGGAGTCCTTGGGGTCTTTATTTTCCAATTCTTCATTTTGACTCTCACTTTTGCATGACATGTTTCCCTTTCAGTTGAGTATTGTATTTGTATATTTTTTTACCTTGTGACATTATTATTGCAATGATTATATATGCTTCTGATATTTATTTATTTACTTCCACTGGTGTTTTACTCAGAAAAGAGAGGGTATATTCTCCCCATGAATAACTTACCAGAGCCTCACTGATAGTTGACAGCATCTGGCATATGGGGATTGGTGCCTGATGTCATGTGTTGAACTAGCTCGGGGAACCGATGCTTGGAACCTAAGCCATGACATTACAAAGCGGTATCAAAGGAATGAAAAAGGGAGTAAACACTATTAATTAAGTATATTTGATTTTATTCATCAATTAATTCTTAGCATACTTTTAATTATTGATGATCGTGTCTCCTACCTTGACATCATCTCATGTGTGCTAAGAAAACTCCGAATTATGCCTATTTAATGAATGTGTTTTGGTTGGATATGGGGCCCCTTAGATGTTGTTCTTATGAAGAGTTATGTATGCGGAGCTTAATGATATGAGGTACGCAATTGATAATTTATGGATGAGGTTTTCATGATTGATTGGAGGTCAATAAAAACTACAGTTGTTGAGATACTTAACAAGAGGGGTTATCGAAGCTCCAAAGGGGGGTAGATTGTAAGAACCCTGTTTTTCTTAAATGTTCTTTGGAGTATAGCTCTAGGGAGAGCCGTTATAAAGTGGAGAGATTGTAAGATCCCATCCATTTCCTAGGTATGACTTTTAAAAAAAATTGGTGAATGTGAGTTGTATTTGTTTTAATTCACAAAAATGATTTATCAAAAAAAATTTGATAAATGTGTTAATGGTATTAAATGTTAGTTAACATCTTCAAATATTCAATTGAAAATTTTTAGAGTTCGAAACTGAGTTAGTGTGAGATTTTGAGGCTCGCAATGTCTCAGTGAGGGCTGAATAAAAATATCAAATATAATATATTAAGCGTACAATTTTATTCAAAATAATTGAATAACTCTGAAATGGTTCATCATATGGGAAATCCAAAACCACTGTTCTGTACAGAACAGGGTGCTTACCCTAGGCAGGGTATAATATTTATAAGTATCAGACATTTGGACATCTCGCACATGAAAATAAACTTATTATATTTAATTAATTTTCAAATTCATTTTTTAATATTAATTAATATCTACCAAATGGTGAATTGTATGAGAAATATGATACCACCATTGGGTTGAGAACGAGGTGTTTACCCTATTCAGAGTATAGCTTTTATGCGCAATTGGGGATTGGTGTTATTTAATTTTTTTAATTTAAATAATTAATTTTATTACATAAATAATTAATCTGACATTAAAAATAATAATTTTTATTTCTATTATTATTATTATTATTATTTAAATTAAGACAATATGTATTTTAATATTTACTGGGAAGATGAAAAGAATATTACAAATAGTGATTGTGTTATTATTAATATTATTATTAATAATATTATTATTATTATTATTCAAATAAAATGAATGGAAAAGTGCTTGTGTAATTAAATATTTTTTTCACTTAAATGATGAATGATGTTTCACCACATATGAATATTTTTGGGTGATCAATTTAATAGCAGTAAAATTATTATTCAATACTAAATAAATGAAATTATGGGGTTAACATTAATTTATTAACTATTATCAACATTTAATGAATTTTGTTGGAAAAACATTGATGATGAAAGGTAGTTTATAATAATGATTAATTATTATTATTATTATTAAATTGAGAAAATAATTGTGTCAAAACACCATTTCAGTCATAACTCTTTTGTATGGTGTTAGATTGACACGCCATTAGTGGAATCATGACCCTAAAAATATGGTGGTAATTTCAAGACCAATGTTGAATATTTAATTTAGGTTCATGATACAGGTCCATGAAACATCTAAAATGATGATGGGTTGACATATGAAATTAATAGGATAGATTAATAAATAAATTGTTCAATTAATAAATGTAACTAAATTAATTAATGAAAAAGTAATATAAATTGGAGTTGGGGTTGTGCACATGGAATGGGTAGGAAGACCATTATTTATGACATGCCTCTGTCCTTTCTCTATCTCCACTTTCAGAATTTAATGATCAATATCTTTTTTGATATTGATCAGATTGGAATGTCGTCAGTGGCATTGGATTCATCTTGATAAGAGGATAGTGCATTTCAAAAAAAAAATCATAGAAGATGAAGTATTTTGAGTAGATTTTTATTAAACTGGATATGCTAATTTATTTAATTTCTCCTTCGATAGTGGTCGGAATAACGTGTCGCCGGTGATGTTGGATTCATATCACTTGTTCATCATATTTGAGGTAGGTGGTCTACAATTCCAATATCATAGTCCTTATTATCAATTACATGTATGTGATTGTATATTTTCTAGGGTTTTTTAGTCATTGGAATTCCAAATTTAATTAATTAATGTGTTCAAATAATTAATTTAGGAATTGAAGATTTGAGTGAATAATGGAAATTATGGAATGTGGATAATTAATTGGTAAAATTAATTATTAAAGTATTGAATTGGGAAATTGGGAATTATTACTTGTTGAATTAATTAAAAAACTACTGAGACCAATGAACATGATTAATTAATTGTAGAATTAATCAATGTGAATGGTTAGAATTATGAAATTGTGATTTGGTATGATTAAATTTTTATTTAATTTTTGTGGGATATAGATTTTTAAAATTTAATAATTTACAGTGTTGTTATTGAATTAAGTGAGTTGTAATAATTAATTGGTGAATTTATTATGTGGTTACTGAATTAAGTGAGTTGGAATAATTAATTGGTGAATTAATTATGATGTTATTCAATAAAGCGAGTTGGAATATTTAATTCAGAAATTAATTGGTGTTGTTGAATCGATTATGGTGGAACAATTAATTGTTTAATTAATTGAGGATATTGAGTTAGATTAATTAATTAAATAATTAATTATTGTAGTTTATGTAAACAATTAATCAGTAAATTAATTCAAGGGATTGAGTTAAATTAATTAATTATAGAATTAAAAAATTTAGTTGATATGAACAATTAATTGGTGAATTAATTGAATTGATTGAATTTGATTAATTAATTGTGAATTAATTAATGAGATTTGGCATGAACAATTAATGGGTGAATTAATTAAATGGGTTAATTTCGATTAATTAAATGTGGAATTAATTAATGGAATGATTTGGTTTAATTAATTACTAAATTAATTAATAAGTAATGTTGAGAGATTGAATTGGTAGAATTGGATAATTAATTGATGAATTAATTATGAGATATTTATATTTGAGAACTGATATAATTAACTGTGGAATTAATTTTGAAATATTAAATTTTGGATTGAGATGATAATTGATGAATTAATTATGAGATGTTGATTTTGGTAATTGAGATAATTAATTGATGAATTAATTATGATTAAGCGATTAATTAACAATTGGATTAATTAAAGAGATTGGTCTGATTAATTAATTGGGGAATTAATTAAGGGGTTTTATGTGAAGACTAATTGTTGAATTAGCAATGGGGGTGAGAAGATTAATTAATTGATAAATTAATGTGATATTGTGGTAAGAGGTTTAATGTTGATTAATCTTTCTTGATGCGATGATGTACTATATGTAATAATGGGGTTAATAATTGATTGACCTTGATAAATGAGATACGTGTGATATGTGTAAATTTTGAATTATGTACTATTAAATGGTGAATGCTAACATGCTCATTCATCCAACTATTAAGAATGGTAGCATGGACATTCATGGGTGCGTGAGTATGGAAGGGTAACATGGACATTCATGGGTGTATGAGTAAGGAATAGTAACATGGACAATAATGGGGGCATGAGTTTGGAATGGTAAAATGGACATTCAAGTGTGTGTGACTGATGGAATGGTAACATAGTCATTCAAACATATGGAAAATAAGAATGGTTACATGCTCTTTCAATTGTGGAGTCGAATAACGAATAATAATTAATATGATAAATTATTTAATTATGCATTGTAATTAATTTATTTATAAAACTGTATACACTTTCTATTAACTGGATTTGTTTTATACACCATTGATAGAGACTTACTATTTTTTATTCACACCCTATTCGGTATACATGACCTTTTCCTGAATATACTTTGTTGTTATAGGACAGGTTAAGGGAAAAGGTCATAGATTAGATAGATGATTGGGGATGGAGTGTAGATGAGGGAACCAGACATGGTTAGGGAACATCTTGGGTGTCCTTGGTGTATTTATTTTCCAGTTCTATATTTTTACACTCACTTTGTCATGACATGTTTCAATTTATTTGAGTATTGTATTTGTAGATTTTTTTACCTTGTAACATTAGTATTGTTATTATTATATATGCTTTCACTATTTCTTTATTTACCTCCGTTGGTGTTTTACTCTAATAATAGAGGGTATAGTCTCCCCATGAATGACTTATCAGACCCTCATTGCTAGTTAGAAACCTCTAAAATATGGGGAGGCACACATGGGGTCATGTTGGAAATTAGCTCGGACCACTAGTGCTTGGCAGCCGAGCTGGGACATTATAAAGTGGTATCAAAGGAAGGGAAAAGGGAGAAAATGCTGGTAATGAAAGATTGGTGGTGGTATTAATTGATAACTTCTTAATATACTTTTAATTGGTTATTATCATGTCCCATATCTTGACATCATCCCATGTACGCTAAGAAAGTTATGGTTTTACGCTTAGCTAAATGAATGTGTTTTGGTTGGATATGGGGCCCCTTGGAGGTTGTGCTTATGAAGCGGTATATATGTGGAGTTTGATGGTGTGAGTTATTCCATAAAAAATTTATGGATGAGGTTCTCAGGATTGATCAGAGGTAGATAAAAACAATGGTTGTTTAGATACTTAACAAGAGGAGTTAATGAATCTCCAAAGGTGGGTAGATTGTGAGAACCCAGTTTTTCTTAAATATTCTTGGTAGTACAGTTTGAGGATGAGGTGTTATAAGGTGAGAAGATTGTAAGATCCTTTCCTTTTTCTAGTTAAGACTCTTTTTAAAAAAAATATGAAGATGATTTTTCTTTTTTTAATTCATAAAAATGATTTATCAAAAAAATTTGATAAATGTGTTAAAGACCCTAAAGGCCAGTTAACAACTTGGAATATTCAATTGAATATTTTCAGAGTTCGACACTAAGATAGTGTGATATTATGAGGCCCAAAAAGTCTCAGTGAATACTAAATAAAAATATTTAATATAATATGTTAATATCACATTTTTTAAAAATAATTTAATAACTTCAAAACGATGCATTGTTCGGGAAATCAGAAACCATCATTGTGTCCAGAATATGGTGTTTACCCTAGGTGGGGTATAATATTTGTAAGTGTTGAACGTTTGGACGTCTCTCTCACGAAAATAATCTTTTTATATTTAATTAATTATTTAATCCATTTTTTGAATATTATATAATTAATATCTCTCAAATGGTTTGTTTTATGAGAAATTTGAGACCATGATTGGGTTTGAAATGGGGGGTTTACCCTATTCATAGTATAACTTTTATTTTCAATGAGCGCTCGATGTTATTTAATTTTTTATGTTAAATAATTAATTTTATTATTTGAATAATTAATATGAAATTAAAAATAATAATTTTTATTGTTAGTATTATTATTTTTCTTTAAATTAAGAAAGTAGGTATTTTAATATTTACTAGGTAGATGAAAAGAATATTATTAATAAGAAGTGTATTATTATTATTATTATTATTTATCAAATAAAACGAATGTTAAAGATCATGTGTAATTAATTAATTTTAAATTAAATTATGAACGAAGTTTTGTCACGTATGAATATTTGGGGTTGATCAATGTAATAATAGTGAAATTATTAGTCAATACTAAATAAATGTAAATGCGAGGTTATTTTTAATTTATTAACTATTATCGGCATTTAATTAACGTTGTTTGATAAACATTAACGATGAATGATAGTTTATAATAATAATAATTGTTGTTTTTATTGATATTATTAATAAATTGAGAAACTAATTGTGTCAAAACACTATTTCAATCATAACTCTTTCGTATGGTGTTAGATTGACAAGCCGTTAGTGGAAGCATGGACATAAAATTGAGGTGGTCATTTCAAGACCAATGTTTATTATTTAATTCAGGCTCATGGTACAAGTCCATGAAATATCCAAAATGATGATGGGTTGATGCATGAAATTAATAATAGATATTAATAAATAAACAATTCAATAAGGGAGTCAACCAAGGCGTTACTTAACAGGGTGATTTGTCTAGAGATTTGCTGCCTTTTATGAGAAAGATTGTTATAAGATTCCATATTTCCGACTCATTTAATCCTCCTAACTTATCAATTCAATACATTGCTCTATTGACTAAAAAAATAGATTTGGGGTGGTTCCTATTGTATGGGTAGGAATCCCATTATTTATGACACACCCCTATTTCCTCTCCCAATATTTACTTTCAGATTTCAATAATCTATATCTTTTTTTATATTAATCATATTGACGTATCCTCAATGGAATTGGATTCATCTTGATAAGTTGATGGTGCATATCAAATTTATTTTCATAGAAAATGAAGTATTTTGTGATTCTTTTTATTAAACTAGATATACATATTTGATTAATTTCTCCTTCGATAGTGGCTAGAATAATGTGCCATCAACCATGTTTGAATTATATTGTGTGTTCATCATATTTGAGGTAGGTGGTCTAAAATTAAATTCTCATAGTCTTTACTATTAATTATGTTTATTTTATTATAGATTTTATATGGTTCATTTAGCAATTGAATTCCAAATTGAATTAATTAATGTGGTCAATTAATTAATTTAAAAATTGGATATTTGAGTGAATAATGGAAATTATGGAGTGTGGATAATTAATTGGTAAAATTAATTATCAAAGTATTGAATTGGGAAATTGAGAATAATTAATGGTTGAATTAATTACAGAATTATTGAGACCATTAAACATTATTAATTAATTATAGAATTAATTAATGTGAATGGTTAGAATTATAAAATTCTAATTTCATATAATTATATTTTTAATTAATTATGGGAAGGGGGATTGTTGAAATTTAATAATTACCTATGAGTTTATTTAATTAAGTGAGTTAGAATAATTAATTGGTGAATTATTTATTCATTTATTGAATTAAGTGAGTTGGAATAATTACTTGGTGAATTAATTAAGGGGTTATTTAATTAAGTGAGTTGGAACAATTTATTTGAAGAATTAATTGGTGTTATTGAATCGATTATGATGAAATAATTAATTCTTTAATTAATTGAGGAGATTCAGTTAGATTAATTAATTAATTAATTAATGGAGTTTATGGGAAAAATTAATCAATGAATTAATCAAATTGATTGAGTTTGATTAGTAAACTGTAGACTTAATTAATCAAGTTGATCTAAACAATTCATTAGTGAAATAATTGAATGGGTTGAATATGATTAATTAATTTTGAATTAATTAATGAAAGTTGGTGTAATGCCCCAATTTAGTCAAGGTACAGACCATTAAATTTTTTTGTCCAAATCCATAAAGCGACCTCGAACGCGCACCAGCGCACCTTGTTGCGGGTCTCGGGTAGCTATTAAAATTATTTAAATAATTGCATTGATTTTATGTAAAATATTATATCGCACCCTAGTGTAGTGTTCTGGTAAAAATTAATTAAAAAGGGATTGAAAAATAATAAATATTATTTTAAATATATAAAAAGAAATGAAAACAAGATAAAAATAAATATTAGAATAAAAGTGGTTAGAGAAGAGTGGAAATAATTATAATGGGTTAACCCATTTAATTAATTATTTTCATTTCTCCCTCCCTTTTTATTTTTATTATTTTATTTTATTTTATTTATTTATATTCCTTTTTTTCGTTATTTTTTCTTTTCATTTTTTCCTCTCCCTTTTTATTTATTTATTTTCCTTTCTTTCCCTCTTCCTCTTATCCCTCTCTTTTTGCTGTGTCATGCCCCCTGCTAGGTGGTGCACCTCCTCCTCCACTCCCTTCAGAATACCATTGTAACTCTATCCCTTCTCCATTTCCAATTTATTTTGATGTTTTGTGAATCTCTTGGTAAGGCTAACCTCATGCACTAAGAGTCGTAGGATCTCATCCACTCCCCGTCATGCAATCCTCCACGAAAGGATTTTAACCGAAATTGGTGTTTTTCTAAAATCATCTATTTTTTCATTATAGGTCAAATCAAAGGTATCCACAGAGCATAATATCCACTACAAATATGAGGTAGGGTGTCTACTCTCTTTTTCATTATTTTACTACATCTTTTAGATTGCACATTATGCCACTCGTCAATGCCTACCTGTGATATTCAATTTTTCCGATTCTAATTTAATTAAATTACTTATCCTGACTATTAAAACATTTTTTGAGATTAACTAGATTTAATTAATTTATTTCCACATCATTGGTTACCCATTTGGGTGTTTCGATGTAATTGGTTTAAATTTTATTAGTCCCTGATAATTAATTTTTTAATTTCATGTGTTGCGCAACCCCTCTTTGGTTGAGTTTTAAATCAAATAAATTATTTAAGATAATTCAGAACCATGAATTTTGGGGTTTTGTTGGTTTTTTATTCCTAATGATTTCCTTGTTTAAAATTATTACCGTGTTTTTCTATTATAAAAGTGAAAAATATTTTTTTTTCTTTTACTGATAGTGTTTTGACTGTGACTGTTTGGATTGAATGATTAGGAAGCATGTGGATCTTTATTAATTAAATTGTTTTGTTTCAATTATAAATGAATACTCTATGAAATATTCTTCCTTGAAATCTAATTAAATTTAGGGCGGTGATACAATATGGGTTCCGTATTCTGGACCCATAAATGGACTCTCCATTCCTAACTGGTTACCACACTATGCATCGGGGAGGCGATGTGTTAGACTTTACCAAACAAAGGTTTACCTAGGTTTTCTATATACTCATGAGTGATACTAGTTCTATAAGGTGAAATAAGGGATGGACCCATTAACAAAGTGTCTACTCCATGCCTCGGGTGATACTCAACCCCATATGTGCGATACTCAAGACAGACTCATGATAAAACCATACCTCGAGCAATACTTGGTCTTTTAGAAGATTTCCTTGGATGAGATTAGTGATATTGGATAAATTTAAGGATTTACCATAGCGATACCTTCAAGACAGGCTCAGACTCCAACTCTAAACTTTAATATAATAATAATGATAATGCATGGAAGGTTTTATTTGATTAAATTTTTGGTTCCTTATGAAGTTTGATACCTTTCTGGTGCCCGTAAGCATACATTTTTGACATTTAAATTAGACCCAAGATGAAGCACAAGTTTGGGGGTATAATCCATTTTTTATAACTTATGTTTTCTAGCCTTTATATATATATACCTCTTGTTTATTATAGGTACTTTATTCAAATTTCTAGCATAGGCCAAAGCAGGTGGTACAGATAGGTGTCGTTGAGAACCCAGACCAAGTTACAATAATTTTATTTTGTTTATTTAATTCCTTTTATATATCATATAAGGTCACACCACATTTTATTATAACATGAAATGGAAAGGTCTAGACATCGCGGGTGTCAGCCTACTAAGATTATATCTCACACCCTACTCGGGCACCATTTGGTAATCGAGTAGACTTTATGCTCATAGTTATGGATAAAGGAAAGTGTTCTACTTCCGATGCTTGAGTGCTGGTTGCTGCTTATGATGATGATTGGGGGAAGAGGACTGAGAGATTGCTCGAGATGTATCTATGTCATTTTATGCCATTTTCATTACATTTTTGATAGCATGATTGTCTTCCTTCTTTCCACACTTTTATTTTAGTACAGATATCATAACATGACATCATTGTGTATCTGGTTTAATTTATCAATTTCATAACTTTTCATTTATTTAGTTGGGATTATTTAATTTCTTCTATTGTAGTTTTTTTATTTATATGCTTCTACTACTTGTTATAAATTGATTTTCTTTTACAGTGTATTACCTATAACCTATGAGGGCATATTCTCCCCCACAGATATATTAAAAAGGCCCTCACTATTATTCACCACCCTCCGACATTTATGGAGTTGTGCTTGAGGTCATGTGGCCAACCCGGCTCGGAGCACCCTTCTAGTGGTTCCTGGGTCAAGGACATTACAAAGTGGAATCAATGGGTGGTAATTTTTCTTCCTTTTTTTTGATGTTTGGGTTGACTGGAGACTAGAACATAGGAATTTGGAATGTACCCTACTCTTAGATATAGCTAACCCATGTACACGGGAAACCCAAATTCTTGGGTTAGGATTGTAGTTATTTATTATGCCAATTATTGTTGATATGATTACACCGTTGGGTGACACACTTGTTTTGTATTGTTATTGATATTGGTATTATTGAGATAATAGTTTTTACCATTGAAGCCCGATGATATGAGGGAAATGTATTTACATACATTATATTAGGTTCCATAAGGATTATAATGACATGAATATTTCCATGACACATCTACTTTTAGCATGCATATTCTTGTTTTCATGTGAGTATGTTATGTCTAGTTGTAAAAATTTTATGTGCCAATTTATTAAATATAAAGTTGTGTTGGTTTGTTAGTTGTTAACTTAAATTTACCTAGGAAATAGGTAGTAGGCTTCGTTTTAGTTATCCTTCTTAGTTTTCTCTTCCTCTTCTAGACTTGGCTCTTGGAGCTGGCTATCTGTTATATAGTTCTCAGAGGCAAGTTATGTACCTACCCTCTTTATTGCACCTTTACATGTCTAAATTGTCTTATATAAAATTTTGTCTAAAGGTGTGTGTTCGGATATTTTATACCAATTCCTCTATGACTTCTTCTTATCGAACTGCAAGAGGGTGGCGATGAGCATATTCCAGAGATGGTGGATTCCAAACCACCAGAAGTGCCTCTTGTAGTGCCTCTTGTAGTGTTACATGTAGTACCACCCATAGTGCCTCATATGGTACCACATCCTTCCAATCTTCTGATGGTCCTAGATTCTCATTTAATGGATAATCCCTTTTTGTTTATGCAGTTAGTTCGAAATGTTCCCAGACCTACCCCATCTATGGAAGAGCTTATACGAGAATTTATACAGCAGCACCCTCCCACCTTCTCAAGGAGTGGCGGTCCTCATAATACAAAGTCATGGATAGAATCCATGAAGTCTTTCTTTGACCATATTGAGATTATTCTAGAGTGGAGGGTCAAACTTGTAGTCTACATGATTTTTGACTCCGCCAAGCATTGGTGGGATGTTATTTCTCAGGCAGAGCAGACCAGAGACATGGTTTGGACAGACTTACAAATAGATTCCTATGATCACTTCCTTCTATATAATTTGGGATATGACCATGATAGAGAATTATTACATCTTTAGCAAGGATCTGTGATATTGTTAGAGTATTCTGCTCATTTCACAAAGCTTCAACGTTTTACTCTATCTCTGACTAGTGGCGCATAGAAAAAAGTGAGATTCTTTGAGGAAGGACTCAGATATACCATACACTAAGAGATAAACATATTTCATTTGAAAATTTTTATATATATCATGAATTAGGCCCTAATTTCTGAACAAAATGTCAAGGAATCTAAACCTATGAGCCTGGGAAGTTCACATTCAAGATAGGGTGATAGTTCTTTATGCACTATGAAGTGCCGCTTCGAGGGTGCACATGGGGAAAATTCTATCCAGATGACTCGTAATGAGAGCACTATCATATTTCATATGTTTGGAAGGATCAACCATAAGAATCCCTAGTTCAAAATGAACCCAATGGGGTATCAAGATTGTGTCATGATAGGTCACCTTTAGCGTTTCTATCATTCTTTCTCATCATCATTCAGTGGTAGAGGATCTGTACTAGGTCCTCTATCAAGTATGATATCTATAAATTAATAACATGATAAAATTTTATTTTCCATTGGTTGATCCAGAAAAGGTAATGGTGGAGTCTATGTTCAAGAAAATCAAGTTCTAGACTATCAGCATTAGTATAGAAGACCAATTCAGGCTAGTCAGGCAGCATCTCAAGTTCTTGGTTCAAGACTTATATATGCAGTGAAACCAGTACCAGAGGAGCAGAGTGCATGACCATATATGGTTAAAATTACTATTCTAGTAGCCTCTACTTTAGTTTCTTCCCTTTTTATACTAGTTCATCTCACTCCTTTTTATCTACTACTATTGTTGAAAGCCTTGATTTTAAAATCGAGTACCTTTGTGGTGTCATGTCTCTTAAAATTCTTCTAGGGGTCAGGAAAGAGAGAATATTCCAGTGCCAAGAGTACCCCCTTAAGATAGGTGGGTATAGTTTCTTTTGGAATTTTTATATCCTCAATATTTCTAGAATCAATGTCATTATTGGTATGAACTGAACACTTCTTATCATTCCCAAGTGGATTTTTATCACCGTCGGGTGTCCTTCACATCCCCTGAGGGCGAAACATATCTACACAAAGGAGAATGGGATATACATGAATATTGAGCTGGACTTAAACATGAAATACTAGGAAGAGTGACAAATCAATTATCAAGTCTCTTCATGAGTGATCATGGAATTAAGCTAGTGTAATTCCCTCCCATTATGGGTCATTTCAGGGACGTCTTCCTTGGTGATTTCTTTAGCTTACCTCCCATGAGGGAAGTGGAGTTCACTATCGAGCTAGTGTTAGGTGCATCACAATTTTCTATTCCTCCTCATAAGTTGGCACCTATAGAGCTACATGAACTAAAAAAAGAGCTTAAAGACCTTGCAGCTAAGGGTTTTATCAGACTTAGCACATTATTGTGGGGTTTACCAGTTCTTTTCACCATGAAGGTGGATGGTACCCTCAGATTGTGAATGGATTATTATAGACTCAACTATATTATGGTAAATAATTGATATCTATTGCCTCATATAGAAGACCTCTTTGACCATCTCCAAGGAGAAATTATTTTATCCAAGATTGATCTGAGGTTAAGATGTCACCAAGTGTGTGTTCTACCATCTGAAATTCCACATATGGTGTTCTGGAGTAGGTACAGATTTTATGAGTATCTAGTTATACCATCCGGCCTCAATAATGTGCTGACCGTCTTCATAGCTATGATGAATTTGGATTTACATCCAAACCTTTATTCCTTTGTGGTTTTTTGAAGACATCTTGGTGTATTCGTGCTCCATATATGACTGTGAAACCCATCTTGAGATCATGATGAGTACACTGAGGGAGCACTAGCTATATAAAAAGCCCAAAAATGAAACTTTTGGATTGATAAGGTTCACTTATTGGGTCATATAATATCTGAAGTCGATATATCAGTTGACCTAGAAAATGTGAGAGCCGTATTTTTATGGGATAATCCCAAGAATGTTTTCAAAAAATGTAGTTTCTTGGGGCTTGCTGGCTATTACAGGAATTTCATCTAGGATTTCTCCTGGTTAGAAGCACCTCTTACGACCCTAGCTAAGAATTATGTACAGTTCATATGGTTAGAATCTTATGAAAAATATTTTCAAGAGTTAAAGGGAAGACTAACTTCATCTCCAATCATGATTATTCTTGATCTAGGAGGAATCTATATTTTTTATAGAGATGCTTCATGAATCGGACTGAGTGTAGTTTTGATGCAGGGTTATCAAGTTGTGGCTTATAGATCCTGCCAATTGAGTCCTCATGAGTGGAAATATCCTACACATGAAATTTATTGAGTAATTTTGGTTCATTCTTTATGATGTTGGAGACACTACTTTCTTAGTGAGAGGTTCATTATTTACATGGATCATAAAAGTTTGAAATATATCTCCACACAGTAAGTCTTGAATTTAAGGAAGCACATAAGGTTCGAATACCTAAAATAATTTGATTTTGAGATTTCTCATACCCACGGTAAGGTAAATTCCATGGTAGATGATTTGATCTGAAAAATATAGATAGAAGTCATCCAGGCATCTATCGGTGAGTGGTAGATTATGACTTTGTTTTCTGAGATGCATCGAGAGGTTCAGGAAAAGTGTGGACAACCAGTTTAAACAGCTCTTATAGTTAAACACTTTCTTATAGAGTGAGTCTATATGTTATAGTTATCTGATCCAAAGGGTATTTTTTTGAGGGAGAGTATCATAGTAGAGAACCTACCTACTGGTTGGGTTGTTTATGGTAGTGAAACTTTACTTTGTGGTGGCTGATTATGGGTACCATTCTATATACAAGAAAGAAATGATGAAGGAATATAATAATCCATTTGGGTAGTTCATCCTAGACTTACCAAGATGTACAGAGACATGTTTCATCAGTACTGTTGTCCAGGTATGAAGAAATAGATAGCGGTTTTTATCACTTGGTGCTCCACTTATCAACAGGTGAAGATAGGCCACCACAAACCTACTGGAATTCTATAACCTCTATCCATTCCTGAGTGAAAATAGAATGAAATACCCATGGATTTTGTTTTAGTCTTTTCATGATCTCCTTGAGGTAGTGATGTAGTATGGGTGATTGTTGATAGATTGACCAAATTCATGCACTTCCTACTTATCTGAATATCCTTATTTGTTTATGAGTTGGGAAGGTGGTATATCCTAGAGATTGTGAGACTTCATGGCATACCTCATTCTATTGTCTTGGAAAAATATTCTCTCTTTAATTCACGATTCTAGAAAGTGTTGCAGAGAGCATTGGGTTCAAAGGTACTCTTTAGTACTTCATATCACCCTCAGACAGATATGCAGTCCAAACAGAACATATGGGTGTTAGAGGATATTATACAGGCATGTATCCTTGATTTTGGAGGTTCCTTGGAGAAACATATTCTCTTTGTTGAGTTTACCTATAATAAAATCTTCTAGGATACAATTCAAATAGATTCATATGAGGCCCTCTATGGTAGACTATGTCTTTCCCCTTTATGCCAGCTCAAATCTGGTGAGGAATCTCTGTTCGGTCCTCACCTAATTCAATATAGTTCTAAGAAATTTTAGCTGATTTAGAATCATATGACTATAGCTCAGTCTAGATAGAAATCTTATATCAATCATCACCACAGACCTCTCGGGTTAGAGGTGGGACATCGAGTGTTTCTACGTGTTTCACCAAGGTTGGGTCACATGCGGATTCAAAGATGGGGGAAGTTATCACCGATACACGTCATGCCGTTCAAGATAGTGGATAGAGTTGGGATGGTATCCTATTGTTTATTATTACCTCAAAGTTATTGTTCCATGCATGATGTCTTCAATATAACTCATCTTCGACTGTATCATCCATAACCATCTCATTCATTTGACCTTGATGGCATCGAGCTCGAGGAGGATTCATCCTTTGAAGAGTGTCTGATCTGTATTGTTGATTGTAGCATGAAGGTTCTCTAAGGGGGGTTACTTCCTCTGGTTTGGGAGCTATGGAAGCATAGACGTGTTCAAGTCGAGACCTGGAAGTGGGAGACCGATGTGTGTGCTCCATGGTGGAGCTTTTCTCATATAGTGTTCCACTACCCTTAGAAGGGAAACTCAGGGATGAGTTGTATTAAAGAGGGGAGGTTGCAATGTCCTGGCTTTAATCATGGTATGGACCATTTAAATTTTTATTCCAAATTCTCAAAGCAACCCAAGGTGCATGTTTGCGCACCCAGTTGCAGGTCCCAGGCAGCTATTAAAATTATTTAAATAATTGCATGGGTTTTATGAAAAATATTACATCATTCCCTAGCATAGGGTTTTGATTAAAAATAATTAAAATGGGGTTAAAAAGGAATAATAATAATTTTAAGGAAATAAAAAGATATAAAAGGCAGATAAAAATAAATAAAGAATAAAAGATATTAAAGAAGATTAGAAATAATTAAAACGGGTTAACCCGTTTTATTAATTATTTTCTTTTCTCCTTTCCTTTTTATTTTTACTATTTTATTTTATTTTATTTTATTTATTTTCAATTTTACATTATTTTTCCTTTTCTATTTTCCCTCTCCATTTTTCTTTCTTTCTTTTCTCTCTTCCACTCTTATCGCTCCTCTTGGGGCATCATTCCCCCCTGCTAGGTGGTGAACCTCCTCCTCCTCTCCCTTATGAAGCCTGTTGTGACTCTATCCCTTCTCTATTTCCAACAATGTTTGATGTGGTGAGAAGATCTCGGTAAGCCTAACCTCACACACTAACAATCATAGGATCTCATCCACTCTTTGTCGTGCAATCCACAGCAAAATGTTTTTCCTAAAATTGGGATTTTGGTAAAATAATTTGTTTTCATCCATTATAGATCAAATCAAAGGTCTCCACAGATCATAGGAATCACTATGATTATGAGGTTGTGTGTCTATTATTTTTCACATCATTTTGTTGTGTCTTTTTTATCACACTTTATGACAATCATCGATGCCTACCAACAATATTCAATTTTAACTATTCTAATTTAATTAAATTACATAGCTTGACTATTTTAACCTTGTTTGAGATGAACTAACTTGTTTAATTTCTTTAAACATAATTGTATACACATTTATGTGTGCTGAAATAATTTGTCTAAATTCCCTTAGTCCTGAATAATTAATTTATTAATTGAATCTGTTGTGCAACCACTATTTGGTTGAGTTTTAAATAAAATATATTATTTAGGATAACTATGAAGCATGAATTTTGGGGTTTTATTGGTTGTTTGTGCCTAGAGATTACTTTATTAAAAATTCTTACCATTCTATGCTATTATAAGAAAGAAAGGTGCATTTTTTTCTTTTATTAATAAAGTGTTTTGACTGTGACTGTTTGGCATGAATGATCAGGAAGTATGTGGCTCTTTGTTTCTTAAATTTTTTATTTCAATTATAAATGCATATTATCTAATATATTCTTCCTTGAAATCTAATTAAATTCATATTGGTTGGATAATGTGGGTTCCATATTAAGGAATCACACATTGACTCTCCATTACTGATTGGTTACCACACTACGCGACGAGGAGGCGATGTCTTAGGATTTTCCAGATGAGAGTTTCTCTAGGTTTTCTATAATCTAATGAGTGATACCAGTTCCCTAAAGGATAATTGAGGATTAATACATTAGAAAATAGGCTACTCCATGCCTTGGGTGATACTCAACCCCTTATGTGTGATACCCAGGATAGAATCATGATAAAACCATGCCTCGAGCGATACTTGGTATTTCAGAAGATTTCCTTAGACGGGCTCAGTGGTATTGTATAAATTGAAGGATGTAACGTAGTGATACCTTCGAGAAAATCTTGGAATCAAACTCTAAACTTTAATATAATAGTAATGATAATGCGTGGAAGGTTTTATTAGATACATCTATGATTTCCTTCTTAATTTTGATACCTTTCTGTTTCCTTAAAGCATACTTTTTTGACACGTAAATTAGACCCAAGATAAAGGACAAGCTTGGGGGTATGATCCCTTTTTCCTACCTTCTATTTTTCAAGTCATTATACATATATATACACACATCATACTTATTATATGAACTTTATTCATCTTTCTGGCTTAGGAAAAAGTGGGTGTTATGAATGGGTGTCATTGAGAACCTAGACCAAGTTATAATTATTTTATTTTGTTTATTTAATTTCTTTCATTTATCATATATAGGCACACTAAATTTTTTTTACAGAAAAAATGGAAAGTTCTAGACATCATGGGTGCCAACCTACTAAGATTATATCTCACACCTTGCTCAGGCACTGATCGGTATCTGGGTATACTTTATGCTCGTTGGTATGGATAAATGGAAGTGTGATGCTTCTAATGCTTGAGTGATATTTTCTGATTCGTATTGAGATTGGGGGGAAAGGAAAAAAGCCTTTTATCGAGATGCAATTGGTTTACTTTGTCATTTTCTTTACAGTTTTGATAGCATGATTGTATTATTTATTTTCATACTTTTATATTGGTATAGACACCATCGCATGACAAAATTGTGTGTCTATTTTGATTTATCATCTTCTTCACTTTTCATTTATTTAGTTGGGATTATTTAATTTCTTCTGCTGTCGTTTTTTTATTTATATGCTTATCTACATGTTATAAATTTATTTTCTTCTGCTATGTATTACCTATTACCTATGAGGGAATCATATCCCCCATGGAAACTTTAAAAAAACCCTCACTGCTAGTCGGTAGCCTTTGGCATTGGGGAGATACGCTTGAGGTCATGTGGCCAACCCAGATCGGAGCACCCTTCTGGTGCCTCCCAAGTTAGGGACGTTACTGTTAGTATGATCATTTAATTGGTGAATTAATTGAAGGGATTTATTTACATTAATTAATTGTGTAAGTAATTAATGGAAATAATTTTTATTGATTAATTGGTAAATTAATTAATGTGGATTTTTGAGATATTGAATTGTTAGAATTATATAATTAATTGATCACTTAATTATGATATTTGATAATTGATATAATTAACAATGGAATTAATTATGAAATATTAAATTTCGGATTGAGATAATTAATTTATGAATTAATTATGAGCTGTTGAGTTTGGTAATTGAGATAATTAATTAAGGAATTAATTATGAGTAAGAGATTAATTAACGGTCGGTTTAATTAAATATGTTTATGTGCTTAATTAATTGTGGAATTAATTGAGGGGTTTTATTTGAAGACTAATTGTTGAATTAGTAATGAGGTTGAGCGGATTAATTAATTGATTGATTAATGAAATATTTTGGTAATAATTTTAATGTTAATTAATCTTGTTTGATGTGATGATGTGCTATATATCATAATGGGGTTAATAATTGATTAACCTTGATAAATGAGATACATGTGATATGTGTAAATGGTGAATTAGGTATTATAAAATGGTTAATGGTAACATGCTCATTCATCCAATTATTAAGAATGGTGACATAGACATTCATGGGTACGTGAGTATGGAATGGTAACATGGACATTCATGGGTGTGTGGGTATGGAATGGTAACATGGAAATTCATGGGTTCGTGAGTATGGAATGGTAACATGGAAATTAATGTGTGTGTGAGTATGGAATTGTAACATGTACATTCAATTGTGTGTGAGTTATGGAATGGTAACATAATCATTCAAATGGGTAGAAAATAAGAATGTTAAATACTCGTTCAATTATGGGGTTTAATAAATAATATTAATTAATGTCATAAACTATTTAATTGTGCATTATAATTACTTTATTTATACAACAAAATAAACTTTGTATTGACTAGATTTGTTTTAGACACCATTGGTGGTGGCCTACTGAGTTTTACTCACACCCTATTCGGGATGCCTTATCAATACCCGAATAGACATTGTTATTATGGGATAGGTTAAGGGGAAAGGCCCTAGATTAGATAGATGATTGGGGATAGATCATGGATAAGGGAATCATATGTGGTTTAGGAACCTCTTGGGAGTCTTTGGTGTCTTTATTTTAAAATTCTGTATTTTGACACTCACATTGGCATGACATGTGTCCCTTTCTATTGAGTACTGTATTTGTATATTTTTTAGATTATGAAATTAGTATTCTTATGATTATATATGGTTCTACTATTGATTTATTTAATTTCTATGGTGTTTTAATCTGATAAGACAGGTTATCGTCTCCCCATGACTAACTTACCAGACTCACACTACCAGTTAGTAGCCTATGGCGTATGGGGAGATGTGTCTGAGGTCATGTGGTGAACCAGCAGGGGGCACTGGTGCATGGAACCCAGGCCAGGACGTTATAATATGATGCCTTCCCAAATGTTCATGATCCAATTGTGTATAGTATGGAAAAACATTAAGAGTATATTATCCTTGAATGTAATTTTTTTGAGAATAAATCTTAAAGCATTCCTCACTCAAAGAGATCACTCCTTGATCGTCCAATTCCCTTTTATTAGAAAGAACCTCCAATAATTTCACATACTCTGACTTTTGAAAGATTAAATCAATGAAATCTATGTTGATATAAAGTTTGATAGTGATATCAAAGATGTTTTTATCATTATAAAAATTCATATCAACAAACCTTTCACCGATTCAATCTCTTATAAAATATTTTTTTTGAATTTGACAAGGATTGAGTCCCACCAGGCTTAGCCACTATTTCCTATTTAGATAACATGTGATTTCTTGGGATGGTGGGCCCATAAAGGAATGTTTAAAAAACATGTTTTCTCCTAAGGGTAAGTCCAATGGTACCCATGGTACTACCATTTTTCTTCCAGGGGGAATGACTGATGATCACGTCCCACCAATCTGAAACACTATTTCCTAGTCGGGGAACATGTGATTTGCTAGGTTGGTGGGACCACAGGGGCATGGTTACAAAAACTTTTTTTCCCCTTAGGGTTATGTTTAGTGGAACACTTGGTTATACCATCGCCTTACATCAGGATCTAGTTAGGCATTGAGTCCCACTAGGCATAGACACTACTTTCTAGTTAGGGAATGTATGATTACCTGGATTGAAGGGCCCACAAGGGCATGGTTACAACAACACATTTTCCACCAGGGGGTGGCAATGGTTATGGTCACAGAACTAGATCTTTGGGTTCGGAGATTCAATTCCTGTTGGTTGTTGGTTGTTTTTGTAATTTCACTCCTATGTGATTCAGTTAATTGATAGTGCAGGGTGTTGTGGGGAGCACAATTTTAAGCAGTTCTTCACAGATCACATTTGAGACCCAGGGTCCGGTACATATTTTTGTGGGGGAGAGCTATGTTGGTAATATCATGATTTGTATGGGGTTTGGGATTTCTATTAAAAAAGAAAACAAAAAGGAACTTTTATACTAACTTTATATTCTTTCTTCCCTCATACACTCTGATAATTGTAGGGGGATCTTGTAAGGCTCTGAATTCTTATATTCCTCTAGACATTCCTATTGAATTTCTTTTCTAGACCTCTCTTGTTTTCCATTACCAATTTTCTTTTATTATTGTTCATCACTCTCTCCATTATTTTCCTCTTTATGTGTTTAATTTTCATCTTAATTTATTTTCCTTTCCTCTATCTATCAACCATTATGAAGTTTCATAACCTTGTCCTCTTCACTTTGGGTTTTATCTCTGTTACTAGGTAGTGTATTGGGTAATAATTTTGAAAATATTTGGGTAATTTTTCAAAGTTTATGCTCAAGAATTTATAGAGAATATTTATAATTAATCAATAAATTCTTTAGTTTTTTACCCACTTATCTTACTTTTAAATATTTTCAGTGAGAATTTCATTAAGAGAAGGTTTTTTGGGTTAAGGTTATGGATGAAACTACTATGAAGTCTAATTGAATTGGGGTATTGTAGGTGGGAATTTTGTTGGATTTTTGTATCCCGATCTGTTTGGATGATAATGAGTGAAATGATAGTGGTCCATATTTCACACTAGACCGCAACTCTCACAGGTCGAGCTCTACAGTGGGGTTGTTGGGGGTTGTAGGGGGCAACACGCCTCTACATCGGGGGTCGAAGGTCCCAAAACCAAATTATAGGGAACTTTAGTAACTCTAACTGACTATAGCAGAGCTGAACAGAAGACATTGATAGGGAACTATATCAGTGAAAACTTTGGCATGGTTATTGCAATAACTCAGACATTGGAGATAATGGTACTATAGCTCCATAGACTTATCACTTCCACTCATTATAGCATCTTGGACTTGGGTGATCGTAGCACTGTAACAGTGTAGACATCCAGTAACCGTTCATTATAGCACAATGGACTTACTATTAATTTGGGGGAACAATGCTTTGTCATCCTTATTATCTCATTCGAGCTAGGATTTTCATGGGTTTGAAACTATTATCGTCGTGTAATTTGTGCACCAGATTTTAGTGAAGTGATTCTACCACTCTGTGGATGTAGATATTATTCCTAAAACATATAAATCACTATTTCCACGTTCAACTTTATCTTTATCTTTTTTTTTCTTTTCTTTAGTTTCAAACCTCATTCGTGTGACTCCCAATGTTTCTGCAAAAAATTATTGAAGTAATATTATCAAGACTTGATGTTAAAGATTTTATATTGATATAACATGGCTTCTACTAATGTTTTATCAAATGTTTTATTGGTTTTAGCCTAGAGTTGGGTTTAAATTTGTGTTCACCGGCCTCATGTTAGAATTATGCAATTATTATTTAGGTTAGTTATAATTTAGAAAATTACAGTCAAAGGTTTATTTTATTTAAATTTGAATTGATACTCTTGGAAAGCATAAGGCACTTAACACATCTCATAAGATTGTGAAACTATAGTGGGTGTTGGAGTTTGAGGTTCTATAATTGAAAGAAATTTAATTTCTTAGAAAAGGATTCTACTTCGGAAGCTAAGTGAGTAGTCTCCCAAAATTGATGTATTTAACTCCTTTATGGTCCTCTGAAATTTTTTTAGAGACTGGAATTGTATCATATTTCATCAAGTGGGACTCATTTTACTTTCGGAGTTATTAGCATTAATCCTCTATTAGTTAATGCATTAATCATGGCTCAAGATTTTATTTATAAATCATAGTAAAACATTTTAATTTGAATCCAAACATCAAATAAATGATGTGATAAATTTATTAATAACTATTTGAATGTATCATATTCTTAAAACAAAAATTCCCCATCTTATTGAACAACATTTTGAATTTCATTCCTAAGCATCACCATTTTTTAAGGTGGAAAATATTCATCCTTGAATTTCTCTTCCAAGATGTCCCAAGTTGTGCGGGAACTAGCTAGAAAGAAATTCAACCAATATTTTCCCCTTCCTTTGAATTAATACTAGAATGATCTCAACATTATAGAATTTGTAAAAACTCCATTATCCTTGAATGTATAAAAAATCTCTATGAAATTGGAAAAAAAAAATTAATGATCTTCATGTTTCATGCCTCTAAATTTTCCCATATTCTGTATCATCTAGATAATTCTAGGATTAATATCAATGTTCACAAAATCATGGGCTAAATAATGCTTGTGAAATCCCCCTCAATGAACGGTAGACCTTTTTTATGATGGTTCTAACCCTTGGAAGCTATTGTACTTTGTGTTTGTGGTCCCCATGGGTGAAATTTCAATGTAAGTGCCCTAGGGGTGATTATTTCGATCCATGATTTATCATCAATGGTGTAAAAGGAATCTCTCAATATGGATATTATACTCCAAAGGTTCTCTAGAATCTACATTGATCTATCAAGTGAGGGGAGTCTTACTCATACATTGAATAACTTGTGAAGGAAAAAACAAAATTCCCACACTTGTAAAAGGAATAAAAGCTAAAAAAGAGATAATAAGATCTGTAGGTTAATTAATACGTACAAGTTCTCTATTTAACTTGGAAATAAAACTAAAAATATAATCAAACACTGTTGTGATTACTTCCAATGGTGGACAGAGTTTAAAAATTGATATATTATCTCAATTATCAATTAAACAACCATGGAATATAATATTATAAGAGATTGTTCCCATAAGGACATGGAAGTAAATTTTATAATTGGTTTTGGAAACCTATTTTCAACCCTCAATTTCAATCATGGAAATGTCAAAATCATTAAATAAATTTTAAACATATGAAAACAATCAATTAATTAAATAAGTAAGAAACCAATTTCAAAACATGTTTTTTCATAAATTAATTTCTACTTCATTTAAAAATTAGTTAAATTAAATGACTTAAATTAATTCCTTTAATGATTTTGGAAAGTAATAAGCTTTATTATGATCAAATCCATAAATTATACTTAATTTAATTTAATTATTTTGACCAAATAAATAAACTAAATTAAGTGCATTAAGTTAAACCTTTAAAATAAAAAGTTGAATCAAAACAACTTCTTATAGTTTAATCCTCTCAATTATATTTGGAATCATCCTTTAACAAATATCTTTGTAAGATATTCATCATGTAATGAGATAAAAGTAAATTATCAAGACAATTCCAAATCCAAACTACTTTTTTATGACTAAATTCAATAAAAAATTAGTTAACTATCCATACAGCCTTGATTCATTAACTCTTATGAGATTATCCACTAATGATCAATGAAACTTCAATAATAAATAAATTCTCTAGGGTGTTTTGGGTCATTCTTTGCATCCCCTCCTTATAGAAATGGTATTCTGATCCTCATGAGCCTCAACAACAACACATCAAAAGTCAACACCCCAGAGTGTTTTGGTTCATTCTTAGCATGTCTGCACCATATTCCATTTTCATTAATCAATTAATGGTGGTAAGAATTTAAACACTAGGACATCCAAAGGTCCGAGCTAAAATCCCCTAAACTATGTGGAAAGAAGTTTCAAGCAAAAAGACCCTAATGTACATTGATAGAAGGTCTGATCCAAAAGACCCTAAACTATAATAATATAAGGTCTGAGCCAAAATACCCTAAAATAAAACACAATTATGATTTAGTCTATGAGAATGAAAAATATTATAAGGCCCACCATATGGCCTTGGAAAAAAATCAAGCTACTCTCACCATGCCCATCGACTTTTGCAAAAGATAAAGCACTATCCCTCCAAGACATGTAGTCTGCCAATTTTTATTTTGTGAATCGGATAATATTAAGATAGATGGGGTAGATATATCATTAAGGAATCTCATGTTGGTGGAAATTCATGAGCACTTCTGGAGAAGAATCTGTCAGGTTTTAAATATTTAGATCCAGACATTCTGGTTTATTTGATATTACGGAAAGAATGGGTATTGTTGGAGGTTTATATAACATTGGATCAGTGAAAATTCATGCACATCATTAATGAAAGAAAACTAGGCAACAAAATATAAATTTTATAATATCCATTCATTAATAGTGTGAAATAAAAGGAATATACACATTTCAGAGTCTCTCTAAGAATATCATCAAAAACAGAGTGCATATCAATAATCCAACTATATTAAAATTTGATTCGGCTGAGCTGGCTAAGTCAGCAAGAGTATGGTAAGAAGCATCGGTTGAATTCTAAAGTTCCTCTCACCCTACCTCTTCTTCTTCTATCCTAGGATAGAGATTATTGACTAAATTTGTCATCACCTCAACTCTCTTTTGGGTAGTTTCCAATAAGAATGATGATGCCAAAATATTAGACCTCGGGTGAGCTATGATTTTTTCATACCTTCATGTCTGCATGATACATACATTTATCTGGGATTGAAAATTAGATATAAAATGGCGACTCTACTCTAGTTCTTTCAAATCCTCCTTCATCTATTCAGCTATGGTAGCCCCACCTTTAAGATCACACAATGCCCTCTAATTTGGTGCCAAATATTTCTGAGTTAGGATAATTTTTCCTATGATTTCGTATAGTGATTGGAAATAAAATAAATCTTCCTCAAGTAATTAAATAGATAATGAAGGTGTTCCCTTTTGTCATGAAATGTTTCCAAAAGAGTCTCCATAATTAGGTTGTGAATCTGGTGCCTGGTCAGCCTATGTCTTGTTTGAGATTCTTTGGATGATGAAATGAGCACGCCAAAAGTAGGAACAACTGGGTGAGTTGGAAAGAAAGCAGGATAGGAGGCTCTATATATCAACCCCTCAACATAGGCATCACTTGTTTCTTGTGTCGGAGGCCTGATGTACTTGATAGATTCACTCCACCTATCAGAATGGTCGTCATTAAGATGAGGGTGCTTCATTGAAGTCTCACCAAGGTCTTTATTCAATTCCATCATTGCCAAGGAAAAGTGGGTTGGTGAGGAAAATGACATGTCCACATGAAAAACCAGTAGACTTAGTACACCAGACAAATAGGTTGCTACCCATGCCTGGGCATAATCCTGAGTAATAAAGGCGATGAATCAGTAGACGAAAGAATGATCTCAGCATCAGGGTCTTCACATTCCAACATCATCCAAAATTAGAAAATGATCTTGGGGTGTCGCTCTCCTCAGACACCAACTGAAGGGAGTGAGGAGACCCTTTGGCTGCAGCCAAACTAATGAAAAACATAGGTGTATACAGATCACAAACGATCAACTCATCCATCCTGGCTGCAAGAACCCCATACTAAAGAGAGATCATGTACAACCTTTCATGGAGAGAGCTTCTGCCATTATCAATGATCTGTCGAGATAGTGCAGAATAAGGGGTGAAATAAAAGCTATCAGATAGACTCAACACATCAATAACCTCTTTAGAGCCTAGTGACATGGCCCAACCCCAGATATTTTTAGCAACCTGGAATGAGATAAGACATCAGGGATCTTGGTTATATTTTAGTATTCTTAGAAATGTAAATGTTCCCCTATCCAGCTAAATAAAAACAAAAAATGTACACTGATCCTATAGGGGATGTCACTGTGCTGGATGTGGCCTAAGAGTTGGTAAAGGCATGCAAGGGTTGGTACCACCAGATTAAGGCATTGTTCCTCCACTAGCCATGATTCCATCACCAGCATATTGACACAGATATTTAAACAAACATCCCTAACTGGGAAAATCCACCCATTTAAGAACATGGCCATAAATCCCAATAGAATGAGTCTTGAAGATATCTTTGGATTCACTTGATATCCCCATGAAGTGTGATCCTCAACTTCAAAAATGGACTAATATAAACAGACACTATCATGAACTTATTGGGAAGGTAATCAATGGGTATGTATAACAGTTGGCATGAACCCACTACAATAAAGGAAAATGTAAATCCATTATTTGAAAGTGATAAGTGAGAACATAGTTAGATCATTTCTTAACATTTTCTTCATAATGATGAGCACGTCCCACTCCAAGACTAGAGTTAGCAAAGGGTCATCCTAGACATCTATGGTGGGAAGGAACTCATCATACATATCTCCGAGAGAGGGGATCCCAACCAGTTCGTAGTTATCCAATAGGATGATCCCCACCTTGCCAAGGGATAGATGAAATGAGTTGGTTCTAGTACACTAATAGAAAACTAGTTCTCAATGAAGATCAGGATAGCGATAGACAATAAATTGTGATATCCATACTACTTCATAAATATGAATAGTATATAACATGTCAGGGAACTCTAAATAATTTTTCCTGACCCAGAATAACCATGTCCATTCATCAGAAAAGTTATCACCATGATAAAGATCCCATTTCATGCTCTATATTCCTCTCAAGATGTACTAATAAGAGATGAATACAATAGAGTAGCTATGTGCGATGGGATGATGAGTGAAATCACAACATTTGGGACCCAGGAGAGAGTTTTCCTACATATAAGACAACCCATGGCATTGAGCTGTGACCATTTGGTCATCCTAGATAGTTGTCGTCTAAGTATAATATAGAGAAGTCCCCCCCCCCCTTCAAGATGACAAATTGAAGTTTGTAGGAGGAATGACAACATCGTCCAGCAATCCGAACCTGTATAAATGAAGCTAGTGTGATAAATGTTAGTTCTGAATCTTGAAAAAAAGAAGTCGTTTCAGAATATCATTATCATAATTCACGTGATATCGAGGGCCAACATTTCGGTTTCTAGAAATCATGTCCCTTTTCTTAACCATAGTAGGGGAACTTTGACGAGAGCTATAATCCGTCTAAACAAAAGTAAGTGACATGTGTTAGGTAGATAAAATAAAATATTATCATGGGAAAGACATAAAATTATAGCAACATCATGTACACTACATGAATCAAAGGTATTCACAGATCATATAAACGAATCATGAATCACCTAAATCCTGAAGATCTTGCAGATCACATAAATCTATAAGGCATTGCGCAACCGCATGACCCCTTAGAAGACTCGCAATCATGAGATCATTAAATGGTCACACGAGCCACAAAATAGTCGAAGGGTCATGAAATAAATCCATCAGATCCCACAAAACCCTCAAGAATACCGTTCAACCCCATGACCAATGTTCAAATAATTATCAAAGATATGTCTATGGACTGATTCGAGTGGGATCATAGGAATTAAGGACTTGAAAAGCAGTTCTTGCAAACCAGACTTGTGACATAGTCTCATGATAGGTTCTCGAGGGAAGGTCTTACGATGAGGTTACATGACGAAGAATGGTGTAGGATCTCCGGATAGTCGAGTAGCTAGTGAATAAATCCTTCTATAATCCCCTATTTATAGGGAATTCCACAAAATACCAAGCATCACCTAAAAGACTAAGTGTCTCCCAAGACACCAATTGGAGACAACACCAAAACCTGAAGCGGACATTTACTTTCTTCATAACTGATCCCTTTTCCCTAAGGATGCCGCTCATGAGGGGGTTCATTTGTTGATTCCCATCAAAAGAGAATCAGTAAATTCAAAAAGGAAGAAATACCTAAGCATGAGTATTATTTTCCCCACAAATAAAAAGAAGGGGAATGAGACCATGATCAGGCAGATCGTGTGAAGTCCTAGGAGACATGTGATCACATAATCAGTAGATGGTCATGCAGATAGCCACATGCAACACATATCCCATGAAGCACCCATGAAGTCCCATTTTAAAAAAGCCAAATTTTTCTTGACGATTCTTCCCAAACACTCATTGATCAAGTAGCGATAGACAGACAATCCCTCTAGGACACGTGAATTGTCATACAGTAGGCGCCTGACAAACAATCCAATAATCATTGGTAAATAGAGAGGAAAATACCAAAAATATATGAGCCTCTTGTGGTCAAAAGTATCATGCGATGCATCATAGATGGGGAGAATTATTTCCCTCTATAACACTCAGAAAACTCACAAGATACCCATGATTTTTAAAATAAACAAAGGAAATAAAAAGGGAAAATACAGGAGCCTCTTCCGGTCATAAAATGCATGTGATGTACCCATGCAGCCCGCAAGACACCAAAGAAGCCCCAGTGACATGTTTTTCTGGTCATGCAAGAGCCCACTAGCATTTCACCCCCATAAAATTAAAGGATTCATATATGTCCAGGTAGTCTTGTGCTCCCCCTTTTGGATAAAAAATAAGCATAAGGGTCTATCCATAAAGTGATTTCACATTACTACAAGTCCTTGTTTGGGTAACATGACACATCACCAAGGAGGAAAGATATTGTACTTGACAACACTCATGTATTCTCGCAAAATCCCCAAGCCTTTGACAAATAAAATAATGAAATAAAAGAGTAAATATGGAAGCCTATTGTGGTCATAAAATTCAAGGGACACACTGACTCGGTCTCGCAAAACCCCGTGACATTCTGGTTTGATCTCACAAAGGCCCCTTACAAGTAATCCTTGTCTCATGGAATACCCCGGTTAAGTCATCAAAGATCACACAAAATCCTTTCAGCAAGTATCATGATCCCTTGAAAGTCCATTGACATGTCGGCCTAACAAAAAAAATAACCTCATCATGTTCACATGATTTGGAAAGACCCCTTTTAATTGGCCATAATCCAATAAATGGGGCTTTGAAAATATGGTCTTTTGTTCACTGAAAATCATGTGACACCCACATATGACCTATGATAGGATCTTACGAAGATTCATGATGCCAAATCCCTACACTGACTCTAGATTGGATTCACGGGATACACATCACACAAAGTGGTGAATAACTGGGGTGGCGAGGACAATAACCCCCCCCCCCCACTCAAGCATGAAAAGGAGACACTTGGAACATATCAATGGAGAACTCAGGCATCAAAGTGGATTTCATGGAGTGGATCATCTCACTATTGAAAATTTTTCTATTATGTAAGATCTAGGTAACAACTAGAGAAATCATGGAACATGTATAGACACTTTGAATGATCGATCGTAGATCACACATAGGATTTATAGCTAGTTACACAAAGGACATCCCACATATTTCCTAAGACACACAAGACTTAAAATAAGATAACATTGAAAAAATATAAGGCATATTCAATAAAAGGATGGAAAAAAGACTAAAATATGGGAAACCAATGCGAAGAACATATACACTAATCCTCATGCACTTTACATGAACTACCCAGGTTATGAAACAACACCCGGACATGTCTCCCAGGTCATGTGGTGATCCTTTTGTATACTGTTTTGATCATGTGATGTCCCTCAGACATATCAGAGCAAGTCACATGGAATCCCCCGGGCATTCCCCCCAGGTCTATTGAAACCCTTTCAGATCGCCATCTAGGCCTTGAAATGTCCTATAAACATGTCACTCAAATCACATGGTGACATTAGTACATGTCAGCTGAGTGTCACGATAGCATCAAAGCATGTCAACTAGCTCTTGTGACATCCTATGGACAAGTCGGCCTTACTTTCTATTTCCCTATGGGTATGACTATTACATCTTGTGACATCCTTTGGACATGTTAGTCATCCTTCATGATGAAACCCAGAAAAGTCATCCATCACACATGGAACCCTCCAAGACATGTCACAATAATTATTGTGATTCCCTCCAAGCATGTCAATAAAATTTTGTGATTGAACCAGGCCAAGTCAGCTGGATCATCTGACGCCCTCTAAGCATGTCTACCGGCATCTTTCAATTGATTTTAGGATAAGCCATTTAGGTCTTATGATGTCCTTTAGATAAGTAAACCTTGGTCATGTGACAACCTTCAGACATGCTATCGAAGTTATGAGAAGTCCCTTAGAAAAGTAAATTGGATCATATGATTGTATTTGGACATGTCAGGAATACATCCCCTCACATGTCAAGCATACAATTATGGCATGTCAAGAAGACAATCAACGCATGTTAGGCAGACAAGAAGACTAGATCAGTCGGGCATCCCTAGACATGATAACCTTGTCCATCCTTTATGTGTAAGCCTAGATCATAAGGGAAGCATCAATATGAAATACTCAATAAAAAAAACTATGAGAAAAATGATTACTTCTATATGCATGATATATAGGACGCCTCCCCAAGTCCTGATCTCTATATTAAGCATCCAAAGGGTTGTCCCAGCACATAAGTCCTGCATCCACAGGTAATGAGACTGATTATTTACTATCCCTTATTTCTCACATTAATAAAAGATCACATGGGCTTAGGGATCTACCGTGATCATATCGTTCATGTGACAAGTCTCTTTTAGGATAAGGGAAACCTCAGTGTGTAATCCTCGATCAGTGGCATAATATGATATTTCCCGTATATAAGGGAAATGTCAGTGTGTAAGCCCCAACCAATTAAACTACGAGGACTCTGATTCCTACCATAAGCAGGATACTTTGGACTCCTTCCTAAGGCCTAAGCCATAATTCAAATGGGAATCCATTTCAGTGTAATTCCCACCATGTCTCCAACATTTCAACCATTGATACCCAATCATTCCCATGGGTTGACCATCTTTCCTCATCCACCAATGAATTGAGAACTCATTGAACTATGAGTACACTAATCCCTACTATAACAAGGATATGAAAAATTCTTTACTAAGTACAAATCTCCATATTAAACATCCCATAGATTGTATCTGTATAGAAGTCCCGAATCTATGTGCAGTGAGGTGGATTTCTTCTTATCCGTTGTTTAGTACACCAATCATATCTCATGTGGGCTTATGGACTTTCAATGGTCATTTAATTTTCATTATGAATCTCCACCATCTAGGGTGATCTCGATATGTAATCCCTGATTAGTGTAATGATATAAACATCTTCCATAAAATGGAATCTACCTTGGGGACTGTCCTAAGGACCTGAACTAACTATGATAACCCTAATTCTTTCTATAACCAGGATACATAGGATATATTCTCAAGATTCAAGATCAAATATTTAGTGCCTACAAATATTTACTTTTTTCATGATGTTAAACTTCATGAGTTTAAACTACATGGATTTTGATTTTTATAATAAACAGAATATGTAGGACACCTCATAATGGATAAATGTCCTCCTTGTAATATTAACCACCTCCCTGCATGAAAAAAATTCCAAAGTTCATAGTTATTCAGCTTCAAAATATATGTATCTACTCATTATTGAGAAATGGATAAAAAACCCAAACACATATAGATGGATTCACTCATGAGACCCTCTTCTTTTACACATAAAAGAGGTTAACCTACGATCATTTTGATAGGGTAACTAGTCTTATATCATGATTTATAAGAGATTACTGAACATATCTTAAATATATAAGAGAGTCCCAGAGTAGACCACAATTCACCCCAAAAGGGTATGATGAGCCCGACCTCCCATCCTCTAGACCAATGTGAGATCTTATGTGTCATTGGTTTTGAAACCCCAACAAACCACCTGAATTTGGAAATAAGGTCTGTACCCAATTATGGATGTGGGAACTATTTAGAGTTTTTGTTAACAACAACAATGGTGACCTGACATCAATGATTGTGCAAGAAAAGTGAAACTCTCGCAATCAATGATTGGGCCAACCAAAATCACCTCAATCTTTGCCTTTTCTGTTGAAACAAAAAAATGATGAACTTGATGTGAATCATGAAATCTACCTAGAAACATTAAAAGGATAGACTAACTAGTTTATGTTGAACCATTTTTTTCACCTAATGAGGGTTCTTGGTAGTCTATTCTGTCAAAACCCTACTGAAGCGAAGATCTGATTGAATGAACAGATTAAAGTGAAATTGGTCTGAAAAATACTAGACAAAGTCTTCCCATCAATTAGTATTGGATGGATGGTGTGAAAAAGTGATCATACAAACTAGTTGCAGAGGTAGGAGTCAAACAGTGTGAAGAGGAAATTGGTATAATAGAAGTGATCGATCAAATAGAGTTAACCGAATGAATAGGGTATGAGACCAAGTTTTTTCGAACTGTGTATACCAAAAGGAGAGAATATCATAAAAATCATTTACTAAAAAACACTAAGAAGAGGTTCTTTCTTGTTACTATGAAAGAAAGTGAAGAAGAACTTTCAAGAAGAGAAAGTGTGGTGAACATTCAAGAAACATAGTAAAAACATACTAAAACATGTTAGTGAAGGTTAATATAGTTGTTACAAAAACATTATTATATCATTTATCTGTGCTATGCGCACATTCACTATCGATTGACTATTGTGCCGTGAAAACTAAAGGATATTCCCTACTTACTGTAACTACACAAAAGATTATTTTCTAGTGGTTTGTGTTATCTTGAATTATTTCCAAACTATGATAAGGTCTAGCTACTGTTCTTGAGTAGTGAACCATGTAAATTTCCATTTTTCTATGGTTTTTCATGTTTTCTTGTTTTCTATCAGATTCATATCTCACTAATAAGAGGTTAAGGTTGTTTCTTAAGTAAGAAAACAAAAAAAGAGAAGATCAATAATTCACCTCTCCCCCTCTCAGTGATAACACAGATCTCCATTATTCCTTTCAATTGTTAATAGTGTGAAGTTTTCCTTTATTGAATATTTTATTAAGTTTAATGAAAAGGAAGGTTTTCATGGATCTGAAAAACTCAATTAATATTAAGGGGATTCCTATCTTTTATAGAAATAATTATTATATCTAAAAGGAAATAATGTTGCCTTATATTATATCCATTGACTATGAAGTTATTGAATCCATTATAGATGGTTTCCCTCCTTTCATTGAGTGTATACCCTTAACAACTGTTGATAACAAGAATTTGGAGAATAATTGGAGATCTATAAATGAAATACTCTTCTCACTCTCTAAAAGTGAATTTCTAAGACTGAATGGTATTAGAACAACTAAGGGAATATGGGACAAGATGAATAACTTTTATAAAAGAAATACAAAAGTAAATAATGAGAAGTTATAAATATTGATATTAAAGTACAAATATATTAAAATAGGTGAAGATGAATCTTTTGGTGACTTCTTTACAAGAGTTAATGACATCTTAAAACCCATAAGATGTTTTGGGGAGAAGTTGGAAGATTCAAATATTGATTAAATAATTATTAGAATTTTTCTGGATAAATTTGATGTTAATGTATCATTTTTGGAAGATAGATATCCTAAAACTCTATTCATGGATTATTTTCATAACATTCTCATTACTTGTGAAATGATAAGAGAAAAGGTTATTAAGAACAATGAAAAGGATGATTGAGAAATTTATTTCAAATCTATGAAGAAAAGAAAATATAAGAAAGTTATTAAGGATTTTTGTAGTGAATACAATACTGAAGATGAAGTTAGTAATAAATTTGATGAATTTATGGTCTTGATTTCTAAAAGGGTGAAAAGAGGAAAAAATAATTTCAAAGCTAAATTTCTATTTAAGTGCTTTCGTTGTGAACCCATAGGACACTTTTCTACAGACTTCCCAAGA
The DNA here is from genome assembly GCA_963277665.1 of Viscum album. NCBI lineage: Eukaryota > Viridiplantae > Streptophyta > Magnoliopsida > Santalales > Viscaceae > Viscum > Viscum album. Next base: position 1,380,985,258 of record OY728143.1, on the reverse strand, counting down.
ATTAAAGAAGATAAAGTGAGTGAGGAAGAGGATATTATGTTTATAAGATCATTGAAAAATAATTCATACAAATACAAGTCCCATACAAGGGTAAATGACAATAAGTTCTCTAAAAACAAAAAGAGAAACTTTTTTTCTAAATGTGAGGAAGATGATGGAAATGGAGAACTTGATAACTCTAGTGATAGTGCTACTAAAAAATTTCTTATTGTAAAAGTGAATAATGAAAAGTTAACCAATGATGAATGAAATATAACTACAAAATAAGAAAAATAATTAGATACTCAAATGGATTTTATTCTTAAGGTAGAGTCAAAATAATTTACTGAAAATATTATTATATTTGAAAAGGATAATAAAAAGTTGAAGAAAAAAATATTTCAAAAAATAATGAAGAATATTTTCTTAAAGAAAGAATTACGATGCTAAAATAGATTGATGATATGAATAGATCACTTGATAAAGAGAATAATCACAACATAAATATTGCAAAGAAAAGATAAATGTGAAAGAGAAAGAACTTGATCTTATTCGATAACAACTTTTTGACATTGAGAGAAGAACAAAAAAACCTCCAAAACTCGGTTTTAGAAGTTGGTGAAAGTTATAAGAAGATTAAACCTTTATAAGGTTCAATAAAATTCATCTTCAAACATCAAAAACAATTTGGAATATAGTAATAAGAAAAATTAAGTAAAGGAGACCATGTATGTTTCCAAAACATCCAAAGTTCAAAATCCTGAAATTTTTTAGGTTTCAAAGTCTAAACCAAAAGCTACTACTATTGGCGATCTTGATAAGGATTTGAATAAATATAACTATAATAATAAGTTATCAATAGGTTACCAAAGCTTTGGTACAAAAAAGTGTCAATATGGATGGTAATAAAGATTAAGGAAACATGTACACAATTTTGAACAGTATGTAAGATACAGAGGAAAATGTGTTTTCTATGGATATTGTTAGTATTGTGATTTCTTTGGGAATATAATGAATATATTTTGTTTTAATCATCAAAACTATGATGAATCTATGAGAAATTGGAGATAGAGTTTGAGAGGTATTCAACCCACTAAAATAATATAGTTAGAGAAAGTTAGTTTGGAGATCGAAAATGGATTCTAACATCTGGGAACTTTTTATAAAAGATGTAATCAGTCTGAACATATTTCTAAAGGATGTCTTGTGATGATACTGAAAAAAAAAATTTATATAACTAATCTCAATAGCTACATGATAATGAAGAAAAGTACAAGTAAAAAGAATTAGTGGTTGAAGCTTCTCTTAAAGATACAAAAGGAGAACAACCTAAAATATTGGATAGAGGGTGCTCTTCACATATGACCAAAGATTTGAAGTCATTAAAGAATTTTAATGATTTTAAAAAATGGAAAATGATGTTTGGAAATGATGAGACACTCAAAATTAAAGTATTTGTATCTGTTATCATTGGGGAAGAAAAATTAAAATCCAAAAGAGCCTTATTTTTTGATGGGATGAAAAAAAAATTAGTATTTCAAAACTCTGTGATTAAGGTAGAAAAGTTGTTTCCAAATTAGGTGGTTTTGTTTTTATACAAATTAAAGATGTTAAAGTTGTTATTAAAGGAAAAATAACCAAGGAAAACTTGTGTAAGGTCCCAAAGGGTTGATGATAATAGACAAGAGGGTGGTGAATTGTCTATCTTTTAAAACTTTATCTATGTATAAGATTTATGGATGGAAAGTGAATGGTCTAAATATTAAAAAATTATACTAGACCGATATAATAAAAGAAAGAGAAAATAAATTCCAAGAAATTAAAATATTAACATAATAATTTTATTGTAGTTTGGATCTAAATTATCTTATTTCTACCCTTCACACACCAACTCAATGTTTGGAACCCGCTATGGTATATCACTTTTGAAATAGAGTGACAACTCTTTATATCTACCTTTTTTAAACATAGAGGCTTAACCTAATTCCATTATATTTTACAGTTTCAGATAAAAACCCAACATTTTATAGGATAAGAACCAACCTATACCTTCACATACTCAATCGTAACCTCTTTCCTTTTTCCAGTTTAGAAGGAACCCAGTCTCTTAAAGATGAAAACATAACCTAGTCTTTTTATAATGACCCAATCTTAACATGCATTGACATCATATTATTTTTTCGGAAAATTTCATATATTTTACAAATGCATTACCAAAAACCATATTAGTATAGTGCCTTTGTAAATTTGGAAACATAAACAACTGTTTCATAACACATATACTTCTTCTCCTGTCTATTTCTTCCAAACTAGAACCCTTTTTGATATATTATACATAATACCTTTCTTCATATCCTGGGGAAAAGAAACATAAGAAAGTGAGCTTAGATGCTCAGTAAGGGTAAATAAGGGAGAGATAAATCTTAACATAATCATAAGTAATATTTAAATAAACAAAACATTTGACAATCATATCCTATATATCAAAGATCTTGATATCATTTCATGGAATAAATCATATAAGTTCATAAATAATAAAAGAACGTTTTCTACGAGTGCATAACATAATACATGGAATTGTAGAATAAAAATAACCATATAAAAATTATTTCTATTGTAGTCAAAGAATCAAAACCAAGGATATCTTAGTAGTATAATTTCATTCCCCGTACCATCTTGGTAGTCATGGTTCACTCCCATGACCATCTTAGTAGTCAATATTCACTCCCAAGACCATCTTAGCAGACAATGTCCTTTATTGAACCGAGTTCACTCCCCATTATAGCCATGCCTATCTCAAGAGATATAAATATTTACCCAATACATTGGAGGGACATATAGGTCTCACCGATTAGATAATTAAATCCTTACATATTTGTTCCACAAGAACATAAATCATTCATTATATCATAAATCATGGAAATAAATGGTTTTCATAAACATTTCATGATAGCATAACATATGAAAAAGAAAAAAAATTCATAAGTACCAATCCATCATAAACATAAACCATTCATATAAATAATAAGAATTTCATCATTTTATTATATCCCAAGTAAAACATAACTAACATCCAATAACATCATTTTATATGGAAAATAGTTTGGAAAGGTCATTTGAAATGATTATTGATGAAAATATCCCTTCCATTTTGAAAAACGTTTTTTTAAGACATAAAACATTTAAAAAACATTTTTTATTGAGAAAAACCACTAAAACTCGTAAATTAATCTTTGAAAACTATTTTAAACATCTTTGAAATAATTTTTCTTGAAGATTCATTTTAGATAATTTAAAACACTTTTAATACATTTTAAGAAAACATTGTTTTGAAGGAACATAGATTTTTTACTGAAGAGAATAATGTTACATGGAGCTTATAATATTAGTAAAATAATTATATTCATGATAGAACATTTCAAAGGTAATTATATACACCTCTTAAAAGAAGATAGGTGCATAACATAACATGTGTCTCAAAGAAGTAAAATTGAGACAAAATTACCTTACCAATTTGGTAACTTTTGAACCGTAAATTCCATGAAAGAGATATCATAAAATTTTTATGTAAATACCCATAAAAGTTAAGTATAAATATCATATAATAAATTCATGGGAATTATATACACAATTTAGATAAAACAAGTAGTTTATAAGTCATGCATCCCATAGAAATAAAAGTGAGACATAAGTCTCTTATCTTATGTCTTGACTCTCTTCGTACTCATTAAAACCTCTTGTATAATAAATATAAATTTATTATGAATCAATTAAATAAACTTATTCAATTATATCATATAATATATTATTTAATTATGACCTTATATTACCCATTTATTAACAATTCCATGTTAAAGTTATGTTCTGGGTAATAACCGCTTTGTTTTTTACATGGGTTTTGATTTGTTATATTTTTGGTTCTCATACTTATTTCATGATTTTATAATTTATATAATGATAACATTTTAATAAATATCATATATATTTATTATATATTTATTTATAATAATCTATAAAATATAGAAAATGAAAATGAAATACAATGCCATGGAGATGGTAGGTCATATGTACTCATGAGTGTTGTTTCCATTTATTTTTATATTGAAAGAAATAAATTAAATGAAATACATGTATATATATAATATAATTATATTATAATTATTATTTAATATATATAATATAATTTCACAAATCCAATCCTTAATACATTATTTGTAATGTGTGAACGAATCACATCGCTTTGAGGAGGCGGTAGTCCACACATCCACAAACGAAGTTATCGTATATTCACAAAATGAAAAGCATGAAGGTATGTTTTATATAATAAATCCAGAAGCATAAAGACATCATAAGTACCATATATATCATATAAAAACATAGTTTCATCATAATTCTAAACCATTATAGGTGATAAATAAAAAACAAACAACATCGTTTCGCGATGTGGTAGTTCTCCATACACAAAAATGATAAGTTCGTCACCCATTAGATGGAAGTGTGTTTAAGTGTTGGTTGAACCCTTATAATAACAATATATCAATATATTAATGATACTAATGTTATTATATAAGCATGAAATAATAATAATTTTGGGGATTCAAGGAATAAATAAAACAAAAATGTCTGTTGATGAATGTTACCTCTTCTTTGGGTATCTCCTTTTGATTTGCAAAAAACTCCTTTGGCTGGATTTCTTCCCAACATAAGGATTCTAGGATGAATTTAGGTATATTTAGGAGATTTATAGATATTTTTTCCGAACCAAATAGGTTCCTAAGTTTAAAGAGAATAGAAGTGGAGGTGTCCTTTTATAAGAGAGGGGAGGGACACTTTTGGAATTTCTCAAAAGATTGATTTATAATAAATTCAATCTCAATAAAAATACCTCTAAAATGAAATTTATTTGAATATAATATGATATAAGGTTTTAATATAATAAAAAAATATATTATATACAAGTTTTTATATTGTTTTAAACCATATAATTTTGATCAACCCTTAGTTAATACATTTTAATATTAACTATAGGAACAATGTTTTTAATATTAAGAGGATGCAATATTTACGTATAAAGTGTAATTGGATCATAAATAAAAATTTTATGAAATTTTATACTATATATCACCCCATTATTCTTATTTAATATTTTTATGATTTTTTAATAATTTAATAAAATATTATTTTCATAAAATATCATAAGTGTCCATTTTGACACTATTCATAACATTGAATTTAATAAAATCAATCTATAATGTTTACTTCGAAAATATTAATTTAATAAACCTATAATATGTTATATTCACCAGTTATATTTGTGTACCACCTTAATTAAGTCTAATTATCTTTATTTTAACATTTATAGTATCATTTACTTGATTGTTTCTTTAATTGAGTAATTATTGCATAATCATTTCGTAATTATTTATGATAATTATTTATTCCCTAAAAAATATAAATAAATTTCTAATATGAATATAAATAATTTATCTTCTATAATTAAAAAAAATAGTCGATCATATCTTCTATTTAATCCCATATTAAGAAAATTATACTTATTAAAAATAAGAGTGTAACATATTGTCACTCCCTTTGAGTTTAATAATATTTAAGTGGTTTTCATGGAAAAGTGTCCATTAAAAATTAAATTTGTATACTTTGGTGTTAAGGTTCGAATTAAATTCATCCAATATCATTTTGGAAAGATTTATAGTATTTTTCTAATTTTTATTATATTATTTTTACCCTTAACTATCTAATATACCCTTAATCATGGTAATAAAAATTACTAAAGTTACTATTCATATTGTCCAAAAATAAAAAGGACATAATTAATAAATTTGGACCATATGATTAAAAATATGGAATCCATTTTTCATAATTCAGAGCACATAATTTTACGAAATTAAATAAAAAATAATCTCATTGACGGAATGAGAAAACGAGTTTTAAAAGTGAAAACATTCAAAAGATTGAAATGTTTTTAATCCAAATTCAATGTGAAATAAATTACAATGAAATAAATTGTATTAACTGATAATTTATTTAATTATACATTCTAATAAATTCAAAACATAATTTAACTACATAAATAATTTATAAGAAAAATAAGTTTTGAATTAAAATTCAGTATTTTTCATTCTTCATTAAAACATGAAACTTCTCAGAAAATACCAAAATATCACAAAAAATAAATTTTGATATCCTTATTTAAATTAATAATTTTATTTTTTCAAATATAATTTATAAAAGTATCAAAAACACTAGATTTTAAACTAGTGTGTCATCAAAAGGTGACAAAACTGTCATTAGAAAAATACTTCTTTTGTGCCTAAAATTGGATTTGATCTTATATAATATCTAAAAAACATATAATGTGAATTTCAAAAATTTTATTGAATATTATATATATATATATATATATCATTAATATACTCTAATAATAGTTATTTTTTTATTTATTAGTATAAAACACACTTGTTCACATTTAGATATTTTTTCCGAAAAACAATTCCTTTTATTTTAAAATGGATTTAACATTAATTTATAATTAATTGTTAAATAATTATGTGTAAATAGTAATTTTATAATTTAGTTAATCCTATTCATACCCTCCATTATAGTATAAATATTATAATTTTATCTTTTAAACAAGCATAATAATGAAATTATGTTTCATATAAACTCAGTGTTTCTTGTAAAGTAAGCTAAGATGGTATTGCATATAGTGAAAATTTAACTTGGTGTAGAGTGTAACGCAAGACATCAAATAAATTTAGTTTATTTGGAAATCTAAAAGGTTCATAAAAACATAGGGTGTTACACTTTTATAGGTTTAGATCCAACCTATACTTTCCCTGACAAATTCCTATCCTCTTAAATGTTACATGTCAAGAGGAAGTCAATCGTCTAAGGGGACAAACTAAAATTGAATTCTTAGGAGAGAGATACTTTCCTATGTTGTTTTACGAGTTGATAGGAACTCGGTTTTCTAAGGGGATAGACTAAATACCGAATTCTAAGGGGGCATACTAAACCCAAACATCCCTTTTTAGGGTAGTATAACCTCATTCAAGATACAAGAAGTCTGGGATATATAACATAAATAGTTAAAACACAAAGAAATATTAAAATAAGTTAACCTAGTTAATGATTTTCATTAAAGATACTAGAATTTTGATCTAGTAGCGCTCAGACCCTTCAAGATTTTAAAACAATGAATCTTGGGAAACCAAAAGATTACTTCAGCAAGCATTTAAATAATAAAGCTCTATGACTCAATTGCAAACTATCCATCACGTAATAGTTAAGGTAGAGTCACATGTGTGTATCTTTACTACATGCCTCATTTTTTTAATACACCAAAATAACAATTACTATTTTCTTCACTTTAAAATCAATTATTATACTCCATAAATTCCAACAATAAAATCTTCACATGGAAGGAACTTTTAATTATCTTTGATATACAGTAAAAATAAAACCATTCTATACAGAAAAAGAATCATTAAAAAATAAACAAAAAATTTACATTATAGTAAATTCATCCATAAAACATGATCATAAATTCTTTATAATACTCATAATTAATGTGATACTAACTCTTTATATTCCAAAACAATTATAATTTGAACATTTCTATTTCCATACATTCATACAACACATGCTTATTTTCATGATATATCTTTCATGTGTATTTTTCATAAAAGATACACATTACCATAGGCTACCGACTAGTAGTTAGGGGCTAGGGTGTGTCCATGGGGAGACTATTCCATCATTACCAAAGTGTATCATAATCGATAAACATAATAATAGGTAAATAGTGGAAGCAGTATGATAGACAGATGACATAGTAGAAGCAGACATGAATAATAAACAATAGGAGCAACTGATAATAAAACTCAAAATATGATGATGATGATATATGTTTTGTATCTATAAAGTTAAAAAACATGGATTCAAATCAATAAAAAATACATGCTATACAAAATTGGCATAAAGAAACCAAAAAATATCCAACATTCTTGAGGCTTGGCCCAGTCATCTGCTACCCAACGCCATCCTGAAGTAGTCAAGCAATCAAGTGTCCAAAGAATAACGCTTCCCTTTGTCAACACCTACATACATATAATCTTCTTGAGTACCAATGGAGGCACAAATAGGGTGTGACATAAATCTTAATAGTCCCACACTAATAGAATCTATTACATCTAATCCATGTAATATAAACTGAAATAGTGTGTAAGCATGCATATATGAATGTAAAGAAGCACAGAAACATAAATACCCAAGTACCTACTTCAGCCTCACCTGGTTTCTAAACTAGTTCCATTTAATTAATTAATTATGTTCCAATTTATATAATAAGTCATGTGAGATAAAACCATCACTAACATCTTGACATGATATTAATAATGAAGGATCCAATATATATCAAGTAATAATGTAATGCTAATAATAAATAATAGGTTCCAAGGTAATAACTAAGGAAACCTTAACCTCAACAGTAGAGCCAACTTTGGTAATAAACTGTAGACTGGATATATGGTAATAGTGTAATCCGAGGGGCATCACCCAAGGCATTCCATAATAATGAATCTAACCGAGTCCAAGGGAACTATCCAAGGAAAAATAGTATAAGCAGTGACTAACCCAAGGGTCTATCCAAGGAACCTCATGTTTGTAGACGTCATGCTGGATCCAAAGAGTGAATCCAAGACATCTTGTGCTAAAAATGGATGGATCCTATGGTTTCATATGGGTAATCCATTGATACACATGGATCCTATTCCAAGGTGGGTATCAACCAATGCAACCAACATCCCTGAATCAGAATGGCATCCATGAGTGCTCAAGGAATTCCATTGAGAATCCAAGGTGAGATTGATTCTAACCATTCCTATAATAATGTCAAGGTTCATAAGTAAGAGGTATATTATAATGGATTCATTAATTATTTATTTCCATGTAATATCCATGTCGTTTAACAAGACATTTGGTTCAATCCATTATCTTTCATTAGAATAAAAATGATAAAGGAGATGAAACCGTTCATTAATTCATATAAGTCATAATAATTTAATAAAGTTCACTTAGATACCTTCTATTTAACATGAAAATGGATGTTATGGATGTGCAACCAAGCTATTCAATTATATTCAACTAGGCCAAGTCATATACATAGTATACTTTCCAATTTTCACCATTTAAACATTTACTAATTAATTACAGCACATAACATAGAATGTTCAAGTGACACTAACTTATTCAAGGGCTAGTCAAAACAAATTCAATAGTCATTTTATTAAGGGAGGCTTACCATTATTAGGGTCAATCCAAATCACACTCGAACAGTGGTGTAGACAAACATGTTAAACAACTAAAGGAATAAGTAAGGGAAAACACCCTACTTGGGGTGGTCTTTGTTCACGACGTAACCTATAATGTTGGATAAAAAATTTAACAAGGGTATTAGAGCCTGATTATAATGACTATATGCAAGACACATAAATTAAACATGCCATGCATGAAGAGATTGGTGTTCACACACGATAATTTATAAAACATCAAAATCTAAGGGATGAATTATAGACAACCTACCTCATACTCATACGAATCTATTCATCAAATATCAGATTCTAGTTTTTCCTAGATTGGAAGCGATCTAAAGAATGGATCAATTCCCTGAATATATATAATATTATCCTACAACTAAAAAACATCATCAATAAAAAGAAGAACAAAATATGACTAAAAAGGATCTGACATCTTACCAAGAGGAATCCAACAAGACAAACGGTGCTTCAATTAGACTCTAGATGGAGAAGTTCTTTCTATTCCAAGGTTCGGTCTTCAAATGAGATCAAAATAGGTGGAGGGTTTTATATCTTCTAGATAGGAAATAAGAAAGAAGGGTTGTGTTTAAGCATATCATTAAGGGTGTTTGGGTAAAATCACTCAAAATAGGGGTGACATGATTTGGTCACATGGATAGCCAAATAGTGTGCCCTTTTCTACTTCAAGGGGAACTTTAAAAAGTTAGACTGCATGGTCTAGGAAACCATGAACCAACCATGTGAAATATCTTTGCTAAAAACTATTGACCACTCACATGGTCATGTGGTCCATTCTGTACGGTTTCCTCAAACCGTTCAGCCACCTGCTACTCATTTCCCAACCCCATGCTGTTAGTAGTAACCGTGAGACCTGGATCTCACAGTGTCTACTAACCATGTATCCTGTCTATTTTTTTAACTAATTGGGGTTCTGAGCTTTGATAAGGCTCCATATACCCCCAAAACCTTCATGAACCCATTAAAAATCCATATTAGGTCCAAAATATAGAATGGTACCAAATTTAAAATGATCTATTCCTGAGTGAAAAATAAGGTTATTACAGTCTTACCCCCTTAAAGGAACTCAACCTTGAGTTCACCTTCCAGGGGAAATAGAAAAATATATGAGAACAACTAAGACCACTGGGCATGTATGCTGACCTCAAAGAGCATTCATGCTCTGGTCAGTGATGCATATATGATACTTCTCAAATGAATCATTGAAATATAACTTAGCTTCCTCGAGATCAAAAGTATGAGATGAGTCTACATGATAACAATGAAGCTCTAAAACATGGAAGAAGTTGTGCATGACATGGTACCTCAATGTTAGTATCAACCAATAGGATATTGGCCCAACACTCTCCAGAATCTCAAAAAAACCTAAATAATGAGGCATTAACTTCCATTTCCTCTATATCTATCCATTACCAAGCATGGGTGATACCCGCATGAAAACAATATCCCCAAATTCAAAGTCTAGAAGTCTTCGATGATGATTGATTGTAACGCCCTGAACCCTAAAAACCCAAATTCAGTGCATTATATTATTCAATTGGAATGATTAAAAGAAATTAATCTTGAAGGATCAATTAGTTTAGCAGTTTTGAAAGACCATATTACATACATGATACCCAAATTACATCTGTAAAGATAAAAAAACAACATGATATATAATAAATAGAAACAAACTACCTCCTTGAAAACTTACTCAAGGTTCTCTTATTTATAACCTGGAGAAATAAAACATAATAGGGGTGATCTCAAATGATCATTAATGGTTACATATAGTGGAATCATGAATCAATAATAATTGAATCATAATCAATTATAAATGACTAATATGGAATGATTAATAAATGAAAACACTTTCCATCAATTAGATGAGAATAAAAATGCATTAATATATTTTTTCATAGTGAAAACCACATGGATAGTAATAACTGAATAATGAATAAATAGATCAATTATTAATTGGATGTAATTTATTTGGAACATGAACCATTATACTGTTGATACGGTTTAAGTCTGTGGGTAGAAACCCGTCTGATTTTTTAAAACAAACTCGTAGGGTTTTCCGCCAACTGATTTGTCTCAGGAGACCTGTCGATGCATCGAGGGGCTATAGAAGGCCCCTCCCATCACTACCAGTCGAAATAATTATTTATAAAAATATTTAATATAAAAAAATATTCCTTTTCAATATCCATATTGAATAGAGGATACAGATTCATCAATATTTCCCCGGTTAAAATAGAATTCAAAATAAACACTGTATGTGAAAAGATATACGACTTAAGGAAATAATCATATCCATGATACAAGAAAATGGATATTTACCATAATTATATTTTCAAATGAAAGATGATCTAAAATGGGAAGTGGATACACCACAATATAAATATTAAGTGCACAATACTAGGTAAGTCTCAATGAAATGGAAATTCAGACTAAATCCCTTACCACACTATAATCAATCGATCTGTATGACCAAAAATTAATAATCAGCAAATGAACCACATAATACCATGAATATAAATAGAATCATGATATTATATATCAAATGGAATTACCCATACACCACGTGTATTAAATAAGTAGTGAATAATGGAAATCACATGGAATTAAAAGTAAGATGAGAATACCCTTACCTTATGCCCGAATGTATTCTTCGATTGATCTTAATAACCTGAATAATAAAATTTAGATTCATTAATTAATAATTAAGGAATATATTATGCATGTAATTGATTTATTTGAACCTTATCGTGTTCATTCATAGCCTTTTTATGGGTTTAATTGGTTCAATTTTATTATTTTGGAAGCATTTTAATCCTTGATTTTCATGATCGGTTTACTTGTATTCATGAATGAAAGTTCATTTGAAATGTGGTTAAACATCCATAATTGTTAACATATATTATTAGTGAAATTAAAAATATATAAATGTTCTTATAATGATTCTAGTTATATACCATGAGGATGACTCATTAGATAAAAGTTAAGGATAAACACTTGGATTAACTTGGCAGTTTTGTGCACAATGAACTTGTTTTGTATTATTTTTTATATTATGAGTGTGTAAAGATTTAAAGAACATTACATAAGATAAAATAAATATATTATTATCTATTTCATCCATTAAAAATGTTTCATGACCAGTCTTGAAGATATTAATGAAAATTGAGAACTCGTCTTCCTTGAACATGATAAATTAACACATCTCGGACGGTGCTTTCATTTACAGTATAAAAGGAGGGAAAAGAAGAGATGATGATGGAATATTCCATTATCACAAAAAATTTCTAGTACATATAAGTTACTATATTTTTAATAAAATTTGTATGAGAATATGTTAGAATAGAAAATATAACAAATTACTTGAAAAGAAAACAAAAAATTGAAAAGAGGAATTTACCTCTTGAATCTTTCTTCCTTTGAGAGCCTCTTTAGGAGAGATAATTTTGAATTTTTAGGAAACCAAGGGATATTTTATATGGTGAAAGAGATTAGGGATATGTTTGAGTAGAATTTAGGTAAGGATTGAAGTTTTATAGGTGTGAATAAATGAGGGTGTGAGAGTGGTATTTATAGTGGAGGGGAAGAGGATTTTCTTAATATTATATTCATTAATTTATTATTTCTCCACAATATAAGAAATAGCGAGGATTACATGAACTAAAATAGTAATAAGTGCATTTGAGTTCTATATTTGGGTGCTTACATCACTCATTATTTTTGTAATAGTGGATTTAAATTATAATGTATTTATACAGTAAATTAATGTATTTTACTATTCACAAAAAATTCAAGTATTTCAGAAAAATCTCAAAAATTCACCCTAACCATTTTTCAATGTGTAAAATCCAAAAATGAACTCCATTTTTGAAAAAAAGTTAAATACGATAAATTTAATTTTCCATTAAAATTATCATTTAATCAAAAAATACAAACACTTAAAATATTCATCTTCATTTTTAAGGTGTCTAAATTTTATTTACACTTTCATGGGTAAGGTTACAGTTCATAAGGGTGATGTTGGTATTTATAAGGGTAAGTTAATATTCATAAGTGTAAGTTACTATTCATAAGGGTATGTTACTATTCACTGAAAATTAAGTTGATTCTACCGGACTCCAAATATTACCATGATCGCAAATGTGTATGTCTGTTTTTCAAAATTCAAAACACAGAAGTCGAAAATTTAAGTTTAGTGGATATTTTATTACTATATCCTATAATAACCAAGTTCTGTTTCATAAAGACTCAGTGCTTCAAGAAATATGAGCTATCTAATGAATTGAAATTATTTAAGAGAAACATACCATAAACTGTTTGGGGTGTTTTATTCTTCCCACCTTCATAAATTTCTTCCTCAAAATTGAATCCCATTAAAAAGATATGGGTGGTTTTTATTAATAAAATCCTTAAGTTACCATATTGATCTACCATTTTATGGTTTATCCAAAGAAACATTACCAGATGAGTCGTCCAACGTCTCAATTCTTGCTCTCTAGTGTCAAAAATCTTGATAGGCTCTTCACAGTATGACAAATCATGTTCTACCACTATTTATTCATAGGGGAGTACATGTGTTGGGTCTTACATGTATTTATTTAACAATGACATATGAAACACATGATGAACTCCGGATAGACTTGGTGTCATTTCTAAATGGTAAGCTAAAAATCCAATTCATTCTAGAATTTCAAATTTTCTGATGTACTAGGGGCTCAGTTTCCCTTTCTTACCAAACCTTAAGACATCCTTATATGGAGATACTTTCATAAAGACACGATCTGTCACTTGGAAATCCAAATCCTTTCTACGGTTTCCAGTATAACTCTTTTTCATACTTTGGGATGCATTAATATGGGCCTGAATTTTCTTTACATTTTCATTTGTCTCTTCGATAAATTTTGGGCCTATAAGTTTCTTCTCGCCAACTTCATCCCAAAAATTTGGAGTTCGACACCTCGTACCACATAATGCTTCATATGGATCCATTTGAATGTTAGGATGAAAACTAGTATTGTAGGAAAATTCCACCAAAGTTAATTATTGAACCCATGTGCCTTCAAGGTCAAGTTAGCAAGATCCCAAAATATCTTCAAATGCTTGAAAATTCCTTTCAGACTATCTATTAATTTGAGGGTGATAAGAAGTACCCATATGAAGCTTAGTATCCAAACCCTTCTGGAGACTTTTCCAGAATTTTGATGTGAATCAGGGATCTCAATCAGACACAATCAATAGAGTTGAACCATGAATTCTTGAAACATCATTAATATAAATTCTTTACATGAACTCAAGTGGTACATCCTCTCTTATATCAAGGAAATGTGTTGATTCTATGAGATGATCAATAGTTACCCATATTGCACCATTCCTTCTAGGTGTCTTTGGTAGTCTTGTGATAAAGTTCATCTTAATGTCATTCCACTTCCATATATGAATAGGTAGAGCTTTCATGACCCATCTAGGATGTTTTCTCTCAGCCTTCACTTGTTGAAAATCTAGACACCTTTACACATAGTCAGCAATTTCTCACTTCATGTTATCCCACCAAAAATGTTCCTTTAGATATCTATACATCTTGGTGCTACCAGGGTGTATAGAGAAATTTGAGATATGAACATCGTCTAATAGTTCCCTTTTTTCGTTCAGGTTCTAATGGAACGCAGAACCTCTTCCCAAATTTCATAACTCCATCCTCATACAAAAATTATGTCAATCTTCCATCCTTAATAGCTTTAATTTTCTTTTGTAGATTCTCATCATCAGATTGAGATCTTTTTATCATCTCTAGTAAAGATGGTTTAGTAATTATTTTAAAGATAAAAGTTTTTCCCCTTCCTTAACAATTCCCATGTCCATATTTAATATATCCATGAATGTAGGATCTCTCCCAAACCTCATTTTGGTAAAAATTCCATGATATTTCTTGATTAATGCATCTTACACCATATTTTCCTTTCCTGGGTGGTAGTATATTGAACAATCATAATCTTTGAGTAACTTGAACCACCTCCTTGGCCTCATGTTGAGTTCTTTTTGTGTAAAAATGTATTTCAAACTCTTGTAATATGTATATATCACACATTTTTCACTATAGAGATAATGTCTCCATATTTTAAGAGAAAAGATTACAGTTGCTAACTCAAGATCTTGAGTTGGATAATTTTTCTCATGAATCTTCAACTGCCTTGATGCATAAGCAATAACTTTATCAATTTTCATAAGGACACAACCCAGACCATTATTTAATGCAACATTGTATATCACAAAACCATCATTTCTAGATGGAAGAGTCAAAATTAGAGCATTAGCCAATATTCTTTTCAATTCTTCAAATCATTCATTACATTATTTTGACCATAAAAACTTAACCCCTTTACATGTGATCTTGGTTAGTGGATTAGCAAGATAGGATAAATTATGAAAGAAACACCTATAGTATCCTTCTAAGGTAATAAAACTACATACCTAGGTTATGTTCGTTGGCATGGTCCATTCTTGGATTTCCTTTTTCATCACAAGATCAACTAAGATTCTATCCTTAGAGACAATATGTCCAAGAAAAGAAACTTATTCAAGCCAAAATTCACACTTTCTTAACTTCCCATATAATTAATTTTTTTAATATTTTTCATAATAATTCTCAAGTAATTATCATGGTATTCATAGCTTTGGGATTATAACATGATTTCATTGATAAATACCACAACAAAGTTATCAAGATAATCCTTTAAAACTCTATTAATTATATACTTGAAAATAGAGGGTGCCTTATTCAGTCAAAAAGGCATTACTGTAAACTCTTAATGCCCATACCTAGTTTGAAATTTTGTCTTTGTAATATCTTCCTTCCTCAGACATAGCTAATGATATCCAGATCAAAGTACAATCTATGAAAAATATTGGGATCCATGATGTTGATAAAATAAATCATCAATGTTTGGCAGATGAAACTTTTTCCTTATTGTAATAGCATTGATTTCCCTATAATAAATGCATATCCACATGGATATATATTTCTTCTTGAAAAAGAAGATATGGGATCCCTATATAGAAACACTAAGTCGAATAAATCATTTTTCACTCAATTCCTCTAGTTGTTTCTTTAGATCCACTAATTCCAAAATGGCCATTCTATAGGGAGTCTTTGATATAGGTCTTGCATGATGAATTAAATCAATAGAGAACTCATCTTATCACTTTGTAGGATGTCTAGGTAAATCCTCTAGAAATACATCAATGTATTCTTTCAAAATAGGCACACCTTCAATTTGAATATTTCTATCCCCACCCATAGATATTATGTTCTCTTCATATTCAATAATTTCATTCAGTAGAGCTACTGGGGGTGAATCTAGATAAGAAACAGATGGTGAGGTTTTTTCTCTAAAGATAGTGGATTCTACACCATTCTCAAAAACTGTAACTTCCTTATTCTTGAAATATATCTTCAGATCATAATTTGACATCCAATTCATACTGATAATTATATCAAAGTCAATAATTAGTATGATTATAAGGTTAGAAACTAAATCATATTTATGTGTCATGAGGGGGACTGATCGACACATCTTTGTTGCAATGGTACATCCCCTAGGAGTTTTGACTGACAACTCTTTTAATAAATAAAATCGGACATGCTTAATTTTCTTAGAAAACTGAGAAGATATAAATCAATGAGATGATCTATAATCAAATAAAGTAATGGCTAAGTTTAGGAAACAATTAAAGTACCTACCACCACAATATTAGGAACTTCAACTTCCATGGTTATAATCGTATAAGATTTCCCTTTCTCTCGTGGCATTTTCTAAGGAAATTTTCCTTGGCACTTAAGACACTCTTTTGAATAGTGCACCATATCTCTACAATTGTAGCATTGAACATCATTGAGTTGTTTCTTCCCCTTGCATTCATTATATTGATGACCCTTTTCTCTACACTTATAGTATACTCTCATTCCTTTCAAGCATTTAACAGGATAATTCTTTCCATAGTTCTCACATAATGGGAATTGTTTCATTACATTATTCTTCTTTGGTGCTTCACATTTTCCATGGTTATCAGAGTACCGCTTCTTAACTTGGTTTCCCTTGAAAAAAATTTGATCTAGAAAATTCATTCTTGATTTTGATGGCACTTAATAAAATTTCATCATATGATGAAAATGTTTGAGAAGATAGTTCCCTTTGAATACTTGTCTTAATAACTTTAAATAAATGATAAATTTTGTCTTCCAAATCATTTATGTGATCTATATAATACCTGGATAATCTTATTAAGGTAGCCTCATAATCTACAACACTCTATTATTCCCTTTGATTTAGGCTTAAGAATTTCCACTTCATTTTGGATTGTTGTTCATGAGGGAAATATTTGACAAAGAATATTTCCTTAAAAGTTCTCTGTTCCATATATTATATTTCTTCTTCCTCTGTAGTGTTCTATATCAAGGAAGACCATTGATCATCATCACCTTTGAGGCAATATACTTCTAGTACTACCTTTTAATTTACATTGCATCTTAATGCTATAAAAATATTTTCAAGGGACTTGATCCACCACACATCTACCACCAAATTAGTAGTCCTACTAAAATATGGGGGCTTCTGTTGCATGAAACAATCCAATACAGGTGTATCGTGGTTATTCATCACAACCTGAGTGAGCTGCCCCAATATGTTCATGATATGATCTAATCCAACATTTGACTGTGTTGACTTTCTCATTGGGGTAATCCCTACATTGTCCACAGGTATTGACTCCCCTTATTCCATTAAGAACCATTACTAAACAATAGAATACACTAAATTAGGTCATAATTCATAATTTCTCACTATAAAACACTTAACGTAATCTGAAAATTTATGCACAACTAATCTCATAATAAAAAATATTATTTCTATTTACTTTTAAATCCTTCATAATGGTTTTTAAAGAAAATGTGAATTATCCTAAGAATATCCCCCATGAGTATCAAACTAGGTGTGAAATTAGGCCCTTTGTCATGTACCAGGATACCCCAAGTCACGATTGAAACTCCTTGTAAAATTTATCACTCTTAGGTACATCTATACTAGAACCATTTCCACTTGTAGTATCCAGATAGGGATATATTTACTAGGAAGATCCACATAGTCTCTACCCTTATAAAATTCTAGGATGTTTCTCTATACTTATCTTCAAAGTTTATCATATGGTTATGTCCTCTAAACTATGTTTCCTAAATCTAGTTTCCAAGGTTGCTACTAAACCTCCTCTAATACCAATTGTAACACCCCGAACCCTGAAACCTGAAGTTGGTGAATTATATTATTATATTGGAATGATTATAAGAAATACATCCAGAAGTACTGATTAGTTTAGCAGTTTTGAAAGACCAGATTACATACATGATACCCAAATTATATTTGGGAAAGATATAAAATACAACATGATACATAATAAACTGAAATAAACTGCCTCCTTGAATGCTTATTCAAGGTTCTCTTATTCATAACCTAAGGAAAAGAAATATAATAAGGGTGATCTCAAATTATCTTTAAGGGTTACATATAGTGGAATCATGAATCAATAATAAGTGAATCATAATAAATTATACATGAATAATATGGAATAATGAATAAATGAAAACACTTGTCATCAATAAGCTATGAATAAAAATGCATCCATAGATATTTCATAGTGAAAACCTCATGGATAGTAAAAACTAAATAAGGGATAAAGAGAATGATTATTATTTTTAAGTCACCTATATGGCACATGAACCATTATAAATTCAAGATACTTTATGTTTTTAAGTAGAAACCTATTTGATTTTTAAAAGCAAACTCGAAGGGTTTGTCGCCAACCGATTTGTCTCGTGAGACCTGTAGATGCATCGAGTGCTATAGTGGGACCCTACCATCACTACCAATCTAAATAATTATTTATAAAAATATTTAATACAGTAAAAATATACCTTTTTGATATCCTTATTGAATAAAGGATACAGATTCATCAATATTTCCCCAGTTAAAATAGCATTAAAAATAAACATTGTGTGTGAAATGATATACGGCTTAAGCAAATAATAATATCCATGATACAAGAAAATGGATATTTACCAGAATTATAATTTAAAATGAAATATGATATCAAATTTTAAGTGTATACACCACATAAAAAATATTAGGTGCACAATACCAAGTAAGTCTCAATGAAATGGAAATTGAGACCAACTCCCTTACCACGTTGTAATCAATCGAGTCGTATGACCAAAAATTAATAATCACAAAATGAACCATAGAATGCCATGAATATAAATATAATCATGATATTATATATCAAATGGAATTACCTATAAAATATGTTCAATAAATAAGTGGTGAACAATGGAAATATCATGGAACTAAAAGTGAGATGAGAAAACCCTTACCTTATGCCCGAATGTATTCTTCAATTGATATTAATAAACTGAATAATCAAATTTATCATCATAAATTAATAATTAGAGACCTCATATACATGTAATTGATTTATTTTAACCTTATTATGTTCATCAATGTCCTTTTTATAGATTTAATAGGTTCAATTTTTCTGTTTTGTAAGCATTTTGTTCCATGATTTTCATGATCGGTTTACATGTATTCATGAATAGAAGTTTGTTTGAAATGTGGTTAAACATATATAATTGTTAACATATATTATTAGGTACATTATATATATATATATATATTATATGATTCTGGTTATATACCATGGGGATGACTCATTAGATTAAATAAAATGATAAATGCTTGGATTAACTTAGCAGTTTTGTACACAATGAACTTGTTTTGTATTATTATTTTATATTATGAGTCTTTAAGGATTTCAAGAACATTACAAAAGATGAAATAAATATATAATGATATTTTTCACCCATTAAAGGAGTTTTATGACCAGTATTGAACATAGTAATGCAAATTGAAAACTTGTCTTCCTTAAACATGATAAACTGACACATCTCGGATGGTGCTTTCATTTACAATATAAAAGAGGGAAAAGAAGATATGATGATAGAATATTATATTATCAATAAAAAATTAAAATATATATAAGGTAATTTATTTTTCATAACATTTTGATGAGAATAGGTGAGAATAGAAAAGATAACAAAGGATCTTGAAAAGAAAACAAAAGAATTGAAAAGATGAATTTACCTCTTGAATCTATCTTCCTTTGAGAGCCTCTTTAGGGGAGAGGATTTTGTCTTTTGAAGAGACCAAGGGATTTTGGACGTGGGGAAGGATATTAGGGAGATATTTGATCAGAATTTAGGCAATTATTGAAGTTTAAGAGGTGTGAATAAATGAGGGTGTGAGGGGTGGTATTTATAGTGGAGGGGAGGAGGGTTTTCTTAATATTATATTCATTAATTTCTTATTTCTCCACAAGAAAATAAATAGTGGGGATTTCATGACCTATAATAGTAATAAGTTCATGTGAGTTCGAGATTTGGGTGATTACATCACTCATGAGGTTAGGGATAGTGGATTTAAATTATAATGTATTTATACAGTAAATTAATGTATTTTACTATTCACAAAAAATTCAAGTATTTCGAAAAATATCAAAAACTCACCCCAACCATTTTTCAATGTGTAGTATCCAAAAATGAAAACCAATTTTCAAAAATAATTTTTTAAATATGAGAAATTTAATTTTTAATTAAAATCATCATATATTCAAAAAATACCAACACTTAAAATATTCATCTTCATTTTTAAGGTGCCTAAATTTTATGTAAACTTTCATGGGTAAGAATACCATTAATAAGGGTCATATTACTATTTATAAGGGTAAGTTACTATTATTAAGGGTAAGTTAATATTCATAAGGGTAAGTTACTATTCACTGAAAATTATTTTGATTCTGTCATACTACAAATATCACCCTGATCGTAACCGTGTATGTCTGTTTTTTGAAATTCAAAACACAAAAATGGAAATTTTAAGTTTAATGGATAGGTTAAAACTATATCCTATAATAAACAAGTGTTGTTTCACAGAGACTCAGTGCTTCATGAAATATAGGCTATCTAATGAATTGAAAGTATATAAGAGAAACATACCATAAAATATTTGGGGTGCTATATTAACATAAGATTTCTACCTAGACTGAGTAGTAGGTATACACTTATTAATCATATAAACCTACTATGAAGTCTCATGAATGATATGAGGACCTAGTAACATTGCCTCACTGGCCTCTAGCCATCACAGGGGTGAACAACATGACCTACCATATACGACCTTAAAATGATCCATCTGAATTGTCTCCTAAAAGTTATTGTTATATGAAAAATCAACAAGATGGATATGATTCTACCAAGAACTGCTGAAGTCATGGATGCATGATCAAATCATGTCCTCTAAAATATGTATCGTTCATTCTAACTGACCATCGGTCTAAGAGTGAAAATATGTTATCAGAAGCACCTGTGTACCCATAGCCATTTGTAACCCCTAACAGAACCGTGAGGTGAAGTGAGCATTCCTATTTGAAAAATAGTATGAGTGACTCCATGTAGTCGAATGACCTCACAGACATAAAATATTCTTATCTCAACAACTAAGAAAGTCTCCCAGATAGGAAGTAAGTGGGATACTTTTGTCTGTCAGTCAAAGACTACCCATACAACATCTCCACCTCAAGGAGACCTCGGTAAGCCAACTACAAAGTCCATGACAACATCATCCCATTTCCATTATGGGACTTGAAGCAGTTTTAATAATCGAGAAGATCATTGTTTCTCCACCTTCACTTACTGACAGGTTGAACAACAAGTAATAAAACATGATGTCTGATGTTTTATCCCATGCCACCAATACTAGTGTCACATATCATGATACATTTTAAAGATGCCTAGATGAACTGCACACTGAGAAGCATGGGAATCACACATTAGTTCATCCCTCATATTTATAAGAACCCAAATACATCCATATACATGCAAGATGTTGTCTCTATCCATAGACCAGTCCAAAGGTGGGTCATATTCTAAAATACTTTCATAAAGAACCAAGCCTTCAGGATCTAAAAATTGCATTCTCTTTACCTTATCTTGGATTTCATAAGTAACCATAAATTATGAGATGTAATATTACTCATTCCACTTGTGAAACTCCAAATATACCTCAAAAAAGAGGGCCATTAATTTTTATTCATCATTGGCTTCCTATACGGCTTGTTCCTGAGTTTTCTGACTCAATGTATCAGCTACTGCATTGCCTTTTCCTAAAAAATAAAGAAACTCAAAATTAATGTTCTAGAGATATTTGATCTATCTTTGTTGTCTGAGATCCAAGTCATGTTTCATAATGATATATTTAAGGATTTTTTTGTCCATATACACCATAAAGAGCTCACACATCAGATAGTGTCTCCAGCAACATAAGTCATGGACAACTACTGCTAACTAAAGGCCATGCATCAGGTAGTTTATCTCATGAGGCCTCAACTATTGAGATCCATACATAATTAATATGTCCTCCTACATCAGCACTACTCCTAAATCGATGCACGATGCATTACATAACACTGTATAGCCTTCCACAAGCTTTGATAGTATTAGAATTGGTGTTGAGACAAACCTTCATTTCATCTCCTGAAAGGCTTTCTTGCATCCTTATAACTATAGAAACTTGACACCATTATTTATAAGATCAGTAAGAGGTGAATTAAGCAATGAAAATTCATGTATGAAATTCCTTCAATATATAGCCATCCCTATGAAACTTTGTAAGTAAAACATTTTCATAGGTTGTTCCCTAGAAACTAAAACACTAACATTCTCTAGGTCAATAGATAC
Organism: Viscum album; assembly: GCA_963277665.1. Taxonomy (NCBI): domain Eukaryota; kingdom Viridiplantae; phylum Streptophyta; class Magnoliopsida; order Santalales; family Viscaceae; genus Viscum; species Viscum album. Next base: position 1,380,962,092 of record OY728143.1, on the reverse strand, counting down.
TCTTGATTCTGAGATAATATGATCCAAGAAGTGAACTTTATTGAACCATAATTGGAACTTATAAATATTTTCATATAGCTGATTCTCTCTCGATGTACTTATAATGTTCTTAAGGTTCTTAGCATGGCCGCAATGAGTGTGAAAATACACCAAGATGTCTTCTACAAATACCCTGAAAAAAGAATCCAGATAATGATAAAAAAATAATATTAATTAGATCCATGAAAAAGGTGGTCACGTTCATGAGACTGGATGACATAACAAGATACTCATACAAACCATACCTACTACAGAAAGTTGTATGAGGTGTGTCTTTTTTAATGTGGGTTCCCTAGACCCAAATTGTGATGTACTTTTATTACCACTACATGCATACAGATTTTTATATATACATGTGTTTATCTGTCCATAATAGTATTAATAATTCTACATCCACTATATTTATGGTAATGTCCTTAGATTAAGTGTTGTATCAAAGGGTTATAGCAGATCCCGAACTATAATGAGAACCTAGAGATACAATGACCTAAATCTTAAATTAATGTCTTATGGTCTAGATACATTATACTAACTAGATATTGTAGATGATTGGATATTAGGTGTTAGGGGCTCATAATCATTGATACTTCCTTTGATGAAGTTCACATTTGGTGATATCTAGTAGTGAGATCATTAGGATAGACCCACCAATAGGAACACCACATGTTTCTCATTTCATTGGTTATTACTATATACAAACATGTGTATTAGTCTCCTAACTTCAAATCATTATCAATGCGTGTCATTTGATCATGTACTTTGATGCAAGGTAGAAACCATAAAAATGAAGTCATGTCGAGCTAGTTTGTGTGGGGTATGTTGTTGGTGACATTCTATTGGTTGCATGATCAAGATAGAATTTTTCACTTTTGATTTAAGGAAGAGATATCTTGGAAATAGTTGATTAGTATGGTAATTCCATCATAAATCCATGGACATGGTAATCTAAGGTAAGTTTTTCTAGTTAGATCAACAAATAATAAAGTAAGAAAATGATGATAACACTAGTGTGTGTCCTTCATTATGAGATATCATATAACAAAGAGATTATATTACATAGTACATATTCGTAGGTTGATTTTCATTGCTATGAATTTTCCGTATCTCTTTAGGGGCCTTGATGGGTTGATAGACTCTATTATTGGTGTATGAATATTATTCACTACTATTGAGATAAGTTCCTAGAAGGTAACACACAATAGTATATTCGAGGATTTTCTCCATTCTATTGAATATGAATATAGGACATGGGGTGCCCCACCTTGGGGTCCAAGTTTTACCTATGTTATATTGATCACCAATAAATAAATAAAATCATTATTATTCAAGTAAAGAATAATTGGGTTGAATTTATTTATTACATGTATTTACAAGCGATTAAGTAAATACAATGATTACTATTATATGAACAAATGTCAATATAAAATTCCAGGTTTATTTAATATTATCAAGAGTTACAAGTCAATTTAATGGATCAGGATTATCATTTAATGTATTTAATGTATGTGATAAAATATAAATAATATTTATGATGTAGTTTAGTTCTTCATAATTAGTTATTTATAAAAATTATTTATTTGATGTTTATTACACAGTGGTTAGGAACCCTAATCAGTTGATATTAATATCCACTATATAATTGGAGAGAATCACTTTACAATATACTATTCAGACTATTGGAATTGAGATCATCTCTCTCCTCCTAATTCCTATAGAAATAATCGCTCAATCGAGTGAACGGTCTATGTTTGTATTCACATATTGAATAAAAAGGATCTTGGGGATCATCGTTGTGTCAAAGTAATCATCAAAGATCCGCACTAGCACCTATAATCCAATGAATAGTTCCCACACATATTTGAGAATCATGTTCTGGTGATCTAGATGGATTCAGCGTCAGATCCTTCATGAAAAGGATGCTAGAAAATTTCGATGGACTTGTGTGCATCAAATTTGTAAAAAGTATTCATTATTTTTATTTTTATGATCCAATAAAATCATGTGGAATAATCAGACTGTACCGAGGATAGATCTCTGGATTCGATGATGTTTCATCGCTTTGGTGTTGGAAAAATTTATAATTCTTGGCCCATTATCTTTTGTTGAGTGCCTCGATACCATCAATTGGTATCATAAAGACACGTGGTTTTTCGGAGTCAAGATAAATTAAATTTATTTAAATTTTATATATTGGGTGTTAAAATGGTCCCAATGAATTTGAAATTGAGTCAATCTGATTTTGGATGGTCAAGTTATGACCATATAAAAAAAATTATGGACCATAATGGTGTTTTTAGATTTAATTTTTTCTTATTTTTAATTTGTTTTTTAAGAACATGTTATATATATATATATATATATATATAATTTTTCTGTGTTCTTGATTATGTTGGAATCTAGCATGGACCAGTCAGAATCTGGAAACCAGAGCTCAATTAGTCAGAGATCTATTTTCTACCAAATGCTTAATTGAAATATAATTCTATTAAAATTTATGGTGGAAAATTGGAAAGGTGTGTGTGACTCTTGAAAACAAAGTTGGATTTTTTTATTTTAATCTAGACTAACTTTAATAAAAATAAAATAATAGAGACCCACATAGGTCTCCTCCCTATTCTCTCACTAGAGTGTGGAACCCCTCCCTGGTTCCCGAGTACAGCCTTCCCCTCCCTCTTGGTCGAAGCTGGTGACATCCCTTTCCTCTTCTTCTCCCTCATGAGCCACCCTCCACCCGAATTAGGATTCTCGACCACCATCTCTTCCACACTCCATTGTCATCGACCGAACCAGGGTTCGCTACTGCTGTTGTTGTGTGACATACCTCCTATCTCCTCCAGCCGAGCACTATTGTGACAAGACTCCATGGTCTAGATCTAGGAGCTCTGGAAACCAGTAGACATATTCTCCTCTTTCTCAGTCACTGCCTCCCCATGAACAGCCGGCCTTCCCTCATGAGCCGCTCCTCGAGTCGTCAGATCTTCATACCACCAGCTGTCTCCTAGATTTGGCAGGTTGGGGACGTCGTCACCTCCTCTCGTGAGCACCATCGTGGGACACCACTAACTAAAATCACGGCAACATGGTACTACCACCAACTAAGGTGATCATGTCATCACCCCTCTCTCAACCGAGTTCCACCCCCATCCCCAACCCTGCCGCTGACTAGATATACATCTTCGTGAGCCCCAAACCACCTCAGTATAGTCTACATGTGTGAGGTAACCCTAACACATGTCTAGTTTGACCCATTTTTCACTGAAAAAGGGTCAAGTTAGGTCTTCCAGACTCAAAATTTGTCTTCGTATGCCTTTCTGGGATTGAATACCCATGCACGAGATTTTCTAGGCCCAAATGGGCCACCGGGGCTACGACCTAGTCCACAGAGTGCCTAAACGAGGTTTTAGAGGCCCAGTTTATTTTAATAATCAAAATGAAATTAATTTGACTAATTTAATTTCAATTTTAAATTAAATTAATTAAAATTAATTTTGTTTTTAAAATTTTTATAATCCTAAATTTTAATTTTATTTATGTATTAAATTAAATTAAATCTAGAACTAATAAAATATATTATTTTAATTATTTAAATTCATTTAATTTATTTCAATGCCCTCATACTAATTAAAAATATATAAATTTAATTTTTATCATGCAATTTTATTATGCCGATGATCTTGAGCTAGTGACAAACCCGTGTATGTATGGATATTAAATTATTTATTTATTTATTTATTTTGTGCGATGATTGTAATAAGTAGGTAATTAAGTGACGGTATATGTATCATCTTACTTTTATTCAAATATGTATAAGGGTCTTTGTGTCTAGTGCACCTATTATACATTACACCTCTAAATCCCCTTGCCTATGCATGAGCATATGTTTACATAGATGATGAAATTTTAATATGTGGACCCCTCCAAGTCAAGGTGATAATCTAGGAAGGAAGCAGTTACATTGCACTAGTGGAGAGATATGATATGAGTTAGGAGTCAGCTCAGGAATGGAACCCCTAGGTCAAGATTCATCCATTTTGGATCAATCATAATTAGTTTCCCAAGACCAATCGAAGTGAATGTTTTCCTTTTTGCATCATTGTTTTCTTTATACTAGTGCATGATTACTATGTGATCGCATAAAATAATAAACAATAGAAAATGTATAAATGTGCGATGAATATTTTTCTATTTCATGTTTAGTTGTGAGAATGAAAACCTAGACTGAACATATCAAATAGAAAAGGATTACATTAATCTAGAAATGATAAAATCCCTCAAAGATATATCAAGTCGTAAAGCCTTCCGTAACTTAAATTTGATCAAAACAGGGTGTTTGGGGTTCTTGTCAGCCAAAGATAAGAGTACCTCCTACTACCAGGGAGTTCTTATAAGAGTAATGGGTTGACCTGTCTAAAATTTGTAGCAAATAAGTAGAAAAATCTAGATTTCTATCAGTTTAAAGGCAAGGTGTTGAGGTAATCAAGTCATGATTCCAATAAGTTGGGACTTTACTCAATAGTTCAAGGAACCACGAGTTAATGCAGTTGTCCAGCCAATAGCCTACTTAGAAACTCTCCATGTATGGTGTAGCAAAAGCTTGTAGACTATGAGGATATGTTTCGAGAATTATTTTCACTAGAATACTCAAGCGATAGAGTATTATGAATTTAATAGTGAGACCTATAAATATTCAATAAAATAATGGTAGAAATTTAAATTATATAATAATTAATTAATCATAAATGTCTAAAATGTATTCAATATAATGTACTGACTGCTTAAATTTTTTTTTGTAGGTCTAAAATGGAAATCACCAATACCAAAATTATATTATCACCATGATCAATTTTGGATAAAGAAAATATCTTTACCGACCATAACTTCTAAGAGTGGTGTAGGTACTTGCACATATTACTACGTCAAAAAAGGACGATTTATGTGATGCAATCCTCAGTTCCTTCTAAGACTCCTAGGTACTATATTTTCAATGCATCATGTTGTCATCCATGTATAGTCAATTGCAGAAAATGCATAAGGACGGGGATGCCTACAATATACTGACTCATCTCCAAGAATTATACCATAAGAGAGTAAGACAAGAAACGTATGAGATTTATAGTCACTTTTATATGTGAATTCTAGTATAAGGGAATAAATAAGGACCTCATGTACTCAATATGATTGGGTAAATTCATAGGATTGAAGACCTTGAGTCCAAATTAAACCAAGAACTAGAAACAGATCTCATTATTGCCTCTTTACTACCAATATTTTAAATTTAATTGTCAATTATAACATGAATAATATGACAAAGTCACTTCTGGACCTTTTGGATTTAGTTATCCAAGATAATAAGGATATTAAGAATACTAATTCTTCAATCCTCATAGTGAACAAGAGAAATAATGGTGAGGATAAGGGGTATAAGGCCAAGTCTAGCCTAAATAAACTTGTGCACTATCCTTTCAATAAGCCAAAGATACATAGAAAGGGAAATGAGTTTGAGGTTGTCTACCTTTTATGTGGCAAGAAAAGCCATTGGAATTAAAATTGATGGGCTAGGAAGAAGAAGAAAGATAATGCTTCTACTTCAGGTATTTTTTTCATTGAATGCAGTCTTTCTTAATCAATAATTTGGGTATTGGATACGACATGTGGCGCACACATATGTATTCATATACATGGACCAAGTAGATACAAGAGTACTGAAAAAGGTGAGGTTGATATATGAGCTAAAAATGGTGACAGTCTAGTAGCCTTGGTAGTGGTAGATTATCACCTTTATTTGCCCAGTGGTTTAGTTGTTGTATTGAGTAATTTTTATTATTTACCCCTTATAACCAAGAGCATAATCTAAATGTTAAGTTTGGAAACAAAGATATTTTATTTTAAGTTCATAAATAATTTTTTTCTCTATTATAAGGATAACACATGTTACGGTATGACGCATTTTAACAATGTTTTATATATACATGAACTTGAAAACCTAGTAATGAAAATCAATGAAATAACTAGTGAGCATGAATCATATAACACCCACCTATGGCACTTTAGGATAGGTTATGTAAATGATAATTGATTATAGAAATTACATAAAGTATGGTATTTAGACCATGTTTAGTTAAAAACCTTGGATGTATGGCATGCTTGTTAGAAGGGAAAATGACCAAAACATCATTCTCTAGGAAGAGATAAAGAGAGAATGAATTACTGGAATTAATTAATACTAACATATATGGTCTATTTCAAGTAGAGGAAAGGGGAGGGTTTTCATAATTAATTACTTTTACCAGTGACTAAAGTAGGTACAAATATATCTACTTAATGCGTTATTAGTTAGATTCCTTTTGGATGTTTAAGGAATACTAACATGAAGTAGAAAATTATCTTGGTAAGAAAATTAATGCACTTTTCTCAGATTGATCTTACGAGTATCTTAACCAATATTTAATTGATAACTTAAAGGAGTATGGAATAGTGTCCCAACTCACTCTTTATTATACACCATAGTAGAATGGTGTTATTGAAATGTGTAATATGACATTACTAGACATGGTCAAATCTATGAAAAGTCAAGTAACTCTTCCATTATCATTTTGCGGATATTCCTTTCAAACATCGACATATACCCTTAACCAAGTATCAACTAAAGTTATAGATGGGATTATATATGAGTTGCGGTGTGGGAAGAAACAAAATCTATCACACTTACATGAATGTAGATGCAAGTCTATTTTAAGACTATATCAAATGAAAAATTAGCATCCTGAAGCAAGAAGTTCATCTTTATGGGTTATCATAAAGAAACCAAAGGATATTACATATATATCCCTTTTGATAGAAACATTATTATACTAATAAACTCCATATTTAAAGAAAGGGAACACATTTCCAATGAAAATGGTGGGATCTAGATTGACTTCGATGAAGTTAATGCTCTTAATGCACATGAGTTAGTATGAGAACTATCTCCACAAGAGACAGTGATAGATGAGGAGGTTCCTGAGACACAAGTACTGTGTAGGTCTACTTGAGAGGTTAGAGAACCATATAGTTATGGTTTTCTTATCACCAAGTCAGGTGACACATTACTCCTTGAAGATGACGAACCTCTAACCTACAAGGATGTAGTAAAAGTCAAGGATGCTACTAAATGGAAAGATTACATGCATTATGAGATAGAGTCTGTGTACCAGAATATAGTTTGGATTTTGGTAGACCCTCCAGTTGATGTAAAACCCATTGGGTGAAAATGGGGTTTCAATAAAATCTAGACATAGATGGTAAGGTTAATACATATAAGGCAAGACTAGTAGTGAAGTTTTTTAGAAAACATCAAGGCATAAACTATGATGAAACCTTCTCAGCTGTAGAAATGTAGAAATCCATCAAGAATATTACTTTCAATATCAACATTCCATAATTATGATATTTGGAAAATGTATGTCATAACTGTTTTTCTAAATTGGAAGTTGGTCGAAGATATCTATATGATAGAACCTGAAGGGTTTGTTAGGTCAAAGAATTCCAATAAGGTGTGAAAGATGTAGAGATCCATTTATGGGTTGAAGAATGAATCACAATCATAGAATGTTCATTTTGATGAGGCCATAGGGGAATTTGGTTTTTTCAAAAATGAAATTGAGCCTTGTGTTTATAAGAAGGTTAATGGGAATGCTATTATTTTCCTAATATTATATGTTGATGAAATGAAAATTATGGGAAACAATGTTCAAGTCTTATAATCATTTAATACTAAGTTAAATGAATGATTCTCTATGAAAAAACTTAGGTGAAGTATCCTATATTCTAGGGATTAGGATATGTTGAGATAGATCTTAGAGTCTATTTGGGATAAGTCAAAGTACATATATTGACAAAGTACTCAAAAGGTATAATACGGAACAATCTAAGAGAGGGTTTTTGCCCATGTCACATGGTATCAATATCTCCAAGAAAATGTGTCCAAAAACCCTGAAGTATACTGATATAATGAGTATAATCCCTTATGCATTGGTAGTGGGTTCTGTCATGTATTTCATGCTATGTACTAGGTTTGATGTTGCCTTTTATTTACGCATGGTGGGTAGATATCACGATAATATAAGAGAGCTGCACTGGGTAGCTATTAAAACTATCTTAAAGTACTTAATGTGTAAAAATTATTTTTTCCTAGTGTATGGAAGATACGAGGAACTAGTAGTGAGAGGATAAACTGATTCTAGTTTCCAAACAGATCATAATGATCTAAAATCACATTCATGCTATATTTTTTTCCTGAATGGTGGTGTAGTGAGCTGGTGAAACTCAAATAAATATGTGGTTTCTGATTATATAGTATAATTATAGTATATAGTGGATTTCAATGTAGTAAAATAAGAAGCCTAGATACATAGTTTTGTCTCAGATATTAGTGTTGTTCCTAGCAGTGCAGACCTTGTTCTAGTTTATTGTGATAATACTGCAGTAGTGGTACTTTCCAAGGATCCTAGGTCATACTATATGATAAATCATATACATCAGAAGTTTCATATCATGAGGGATTTTAATTAGAGAGTTGAAGTTGCAGTTAGCAGAGTATCCACAAAAGAAAACATGGTAGACCCCCTAACTAAAACCATATCTCTGCAAAACCATTATTTTTATGTGAGATCTAGTGGATTGAGACTTTTAGAAGATGAATATAGTGTATGTTGGAGTATTTAAAGTGGGATACCTAGAACTAACCTTTGATGTACGTTGATTTCCACTACATGTATATAGATTTTTATATACACATGTGTTTATATTTCCATAAAAGTTCTTATACTTATGCATCCAAAATATTTTTGGTAATTTCCATAGATTATGAGTCATATCAAAGGGTTATAGAAGATTCCAAACTATAATGATAACCTTGAGATAATATGAATATAATCTTAAAGTAATTTCATATGGTCTAGATACATCATACTGACTGGATGCAGTAGATGTTGGACTATCAGATGTTGGGGGATCATAAGTATTGATACTTCTTCTCATGAAGTTCCAACTTGGTGATATCTAGTAGTGAGATCATTTGGAAAGGCCTACCAATAGGAACACCACATGTTTCATATGTCATTGATGGTTCCTATCTATAGGCATGTGTATCGATCTCATGAATTGAGATTATTATTAATGTGTTTTATTTGGTAATGTACTTTGATTCAAGGTGAAAACCTTGACAATGAAGTTGTGGCGAGGTAGTTTATGTTTGGTATTCCATTGATGGAATAACATTGGTTTAATGATCAAGATATGATTTTTCATTTTTGATTTGAAGAAGATATATCTTGTCCTTAGTTGATCAGGATGGTAGTCACTTCATAAATCCATGACCATGGTATTCAAAGGTAAGTCTTTCAGATTAGATCAACAAATAATAAATAAAGAAAAGGATGATGACACAAGTGTGTATCCTGCTTTATGAGATATTTTATGACAAAGAGATTATATTGCATAGAGTGTGTTCGTGGGTAGTTTGTCATTACTATGACTTTTCTTTATCACTTTTGGAGTCTTGATGGGTTTCTAGACTTTGCTCTTGCTCTATGAATACTATTTAATACTATTTAGATAATGTTCTGGAGGGTCACACACAAAAGCGCATTAGAGAATATTCCTTATTCTATTGAATAGGAATATCGGATATAGTGGGTCCCACCTTAGGGTCATAGTGTTATATGTGTTCTATCGATCACCAATAAATAAATAAATAAAGTCACTGTTATTCAAGTAAATAATAATTGGACTAAATTTATTTATTACATGTATTTACAAGTGATAACGTAAATAAAAGTATTTATATTATACGAACGAATATTAGTATAATATTTCAGATTTATTTAATAAAATCATGGGTTATGAGTCGAGTTAATGGCTCAAGATTATCACATAATATATTTAATATATATTAAAGGTATGTGATAAAATATAAAAAAATTATGATGTAGTTTGGTTTGTCATAATTACTTATTTATAACACTTATTTAGTGGATGTTTATTAAATGAGGGTTGAGAATCCTAATTAGGTTATAAAAATATCCACTTTATAAGTGGAGATAAGATCTTCCCAATAATAAATTCATACCATTATAATTGAGTACATCTCTCTCCTCCTGATTCTTATAGAGATAATTGCTCACTTGAGAAAATGATACATGTTTTCTTCACAGATCGAAGATAAAGAATCATGGTGATCATTGCTATATTAAAGTGATCATTAGAGCTCCATGATAGCACCTGAAATCCGATGAATGGAACACATGAGGATTAAAGAAGAATTTTTGGACAATCTAGAGGGATTCAGCATCAGATCCATCATGCAATGGACACTAAAAACTTATAATGGACTTGAACGCATCAAATAGGTACAAGGTATTTGTTCGTTTTATTTTATTCCCTAATAAATTCATGTGGGATACTAAAATAATACTAAGGCCGCATCAAGAGATTTGACGATTTTTTGTCACTCCGGTGATGGAAAACATTAAAATTCCTAGCCCACTGACTTCTGTTGAGCGCTCTATACCTTCATGCTTGATAGCTTGACTCACACCTGATGATAACCTGATATCAGGTAAATCATTGAAAACACCCTATATCCTTTAATGTGGTTAAATAGATCAACTATTCAATATAGTTGATACTAGTTCTTGATTATAATCTGGTTCAATTGTTTGTAATCCACACATAGATGAAGGGTCCCATATGCCATCTTGGAAAAAAGCACAGGTGAACCCCAATTGGAAGTTATAGGCCGTATAAAACAGTTGGCCTCAAAATCCTATATGGCTAGTACTATCGCCTTCCCTCAGGTTGCACTCAGTGATAAATGTCTAATTGACTATTTTATAAAAATTTGGTAGGTTAAATAATTTCACCAGAGTATGGATGGAATACTGAAGCCCATCCTCAAATCTTCTTAGACACGAAAGCTCATCACCAGAAAGAAGTGGTGAAAAGAAATGCAACTCAGTGAAACACGTTGAATACTCCAGGACTAACATAGCACCCAGATCTAGATGCATGAACTCTCTGGATTGGTATTCTATGAGTGTTCTAAGAAATAATTAGTCATAGAAAGTAGTTAGGAAGTCATTGCAGACCATTCCATGATGGTTACTAGCATAGGTAATCACATCCCACCAGTGCTTGGATGAATCCCACAACATGTAAGAAGAAAGCTTGAACGTCTTCTCTGGAGGCATCTCCAAATGCTCAAAAATAAATAAGGTGGCCTCTATCCAAGACTCGGTATCTCATGGACTTTTGTCCCCAGATAAGGTTAGAGGATGATTCTACTGGAACTCACGGGTCAGATCAACCATCTTAGGTGTAGGTCATGGATCACCTTTCATAGACTACATAATATATATTAAACTATCACGAAGATGAGCATCAATTTTAAGATTAGGTACAATAGGTGGTGCCTCAAGTGGAACATTTGGTGGTAATATAGGTAGCACAAGGCCTACCATATCTGAAGCATGGTTGTCACCACTCTCTTAGCACACGACACAAGGACATCAGGGCAGAATTGGTCTAAAAATGTGAAGCTCGTGCCTCAAAACAAGATGTAAGAAGATAGATAGAAATAGCAGAAACTGAATTAAAGGAAAGACCTCATTTCCCATGATATAATACCCCAACTACCCACTTATAAGACCAGGTATTGTTAAGTATTTTTATTTAATTATAGGGATTCTAGTAGGTGAGAGATCAATAGTACTTTGCCTCTTAATTTAGTGGAAACCATCTCGTTTTATATGTCATGTTTTACTTTTATGGTTTTCATTTTCTTATTTTCATATATTAAGGTTTATTTAAATTGGACCACCATTCCCAGTGAATCATGGACCATACACCTAATCATTGTAATTGATACCCATTTATTTTCATTCTAATGGCTTGACTCGATAAATTACCCATTCCATCCCAGGAGGGACCATACACCTCATGAATTGAAACTAATAATCACTCAATCACGTCCAAATAAAAACACATGCATATAATAATTACCACAACTTCACTAAATAATCATAGAGAAAACAAGAAATTCAAGCAATGAAATTCCACTATATGACATGGAATATGCATGACATGTGAATTATATGTGTCTATGATGATGCATGTAACAATGCTCCTTACCCTCAAATCATTGGTATGAGGATGAATTAAAGTTATCAATCAGAATAGAAATAATAATCATCACACAACATGTGTGTCACCCAATGGTTAAATGATATGAACTGTAATAGGAAAAAAGATAACAATAATTATAATTCAAGCAAATCGATATTTACTCCAAACATGGGTTAGCTACACCCAAGAGTGGATCATGACCATGTTCCAAGCATTCCTAATATCTAATATATTATATCTAAATAGAAAAGAAATAAAATAAATCCTATGATACCACTTTTTGACGTCCCCAACCCAAGTTCCACTCAAAGGTTCCCCAAGACCGATTGGCCACATGGTCCCAAGAATGTCTCCTTGAACGCTAGAGGCCACAAACTAGCAGTGGGGGCCTATAGTGTATTTTTGGAGAGACTATGGCCTCATTACCATAGTGTATCACAAAAGATAAAAGTAATAATAGGTAAATACTGGAATAAGTATGATATACATGTGGAACAATAGAAGCATACATGAATAATAATCAATACGGGCAACTGATAATAACACTCAAAATTTGGTGATAACATATGTCATGAATCTATAAAGTTAGAAAACATGGATACAAAGGATAAGACAGTACATGAAATAAAAAATTAGAAAAAAGAAACCAAAAAATATCCAACATCCCAAGACCTAACCCAATTTTCTGCTAACCGGCTCCATCCTAAATCAATCAAGAAATGAAGTGTCCAAAGAGGAACACTTTGCTTTGTCATCACATGAATACATGTAACCTTATTGGGTACCAATGGAGGCCTATATAGGATATGATATAAATCTTAGTAGTCCACCAATAATTTCTTATATAACATCCAATCCATGTGATATAAACCGAAATAGTGTGCAAGAATGCAAATATGAAAGTAAAGAAATACAATGACATAAATGCCCAAGTATTAACTTTATCTTCAACTGGTGTATGAACCAATAACCATTTCATTAATTAATTATTTTCTAGTGTATATAATAATTCATGTGAGGTTAAACTATCATTGACATCATGACATGATATTGATAATGAAGGGTCTAATATATAATAAGATATCATGTAATGTTAATAATAAATAAGAGGCTCCAAGGTAATAACCAAGGAAACCTTGACCTCAATGGTCAGTCCAACTCAGGTAATAATCTGTAGTCTTTCTATAGGGTAAGAGTGTAATCCAAGGATCGTTTCCCAAGGCATTACATAATAATGAAACTAACTGATTCTAAGTAAAACATCCAAGGTAAAACATGATTAGTGGTGACTGGGACCAAGGGTGTATCCAAGAAGCCTCATGTCTGTAGATGTCACACTGGATCCAAGGATTGTATCCAAGGAATCCTTTAATAATGATGGAGGGATCCTACTATTTCATACCAATAATCCATTGATAGACAAGGATTGAGTTCCAAGGTGGGTATCAACAAAGGCAACCGACATCCCTGAAATGAAATGGAATCCATGAGTTCACAAAGAATTCCCTTAGGAATCCAAAGCGAGCTCAAGTCTAACCATTCCTATAATAATGTCATGGTCCATAATTAAGAGGCACCTTATTTTATATTCATTCATCAATTAAGGCCATGTAATACTCATATCGTTTAATAATCCATTTCCTTTCGTTAAAATGAAAAGGTTAAAGGACATGAAACCATTAATTAATTCATATAATTCATAATCATTTCATAAGGTTCACTTTTCTACATTCCATTTAACATGGAAAGATGTGAATCATATGTGAAACCAAGCCATTAAAATAGGTCAAGTGATATATATTGTATACTTTTTTATTTTAACCATTAAACTTTTAATAATTAAGTAGAACACTTGAATTAGAAGGGTCATGTGACACTAACTTATTCAAGGGATAGTAAAAAACCAAATTCAATAGTAATTTAATTAAGGGAGACTTACCAAAAGTAGGATAAATCTGAAGTACACCCAAATGGTGGCATAAACAAGCAAGTAAAACCACTAAAACAATAATTAAGTGAAAAAACCCTACTTAGGGTGGTCGTCATTGTGGACATAAACTCCAACATTGGATATCATATTTAGAAAGTGTCTTAGAACACGGTTCTAATGACTATAAGAAAGAAACATAACTTAAACAATCAATGCCCAATTATATCAGTGCACACACACAACAATTTCTAAAATTTCTAAACATAAGGGATGAATTATATACCACCTATCTCATACTCGTATGACTCTCCTCGTCTAGTATCAGCATCTAGTTTGGCATGGATTGGAAGAGATATTAAGAACATATCAATTCCTTGAAAATAGGGCATATGATCCTGCATCTAAATAGAATCATCAATAGAAGGAAGAATGATGAATGACTAAAAAGGAATTGAGATCTTACCAAGAGGAATCCAATGAGATGAATAGTGTTTCAATAGGACTTAAAACAGATAAGTTCCTTCAATTCCTAGTTTAGGCTTTTATAGGATCTCAAAAGAATAGAAACAGGGTATACTGTCCATTAGAGAGATAATAAGAAAGGAGGGGTGTGTTTAAACATATAATTAAGGTCATTTTGGTAAAATCACCCAAAAAAGGGGTCACATGGTTTGGCCACATGATTGGCCAAACTGTGTGCCAACTGTGTGCCCTTTTTGCTTCAAGATGCACTTTGCACAGTTAGGTTACACATTCTAAAAAATGATGATCTCACCATGTAAAATGGATATACTAAAAACTATAGACCATCTTTATAATTTCCTCAAACTGTGCAGCCTCCTACTACTCATTGTCCAGCCCTACACAGTTAGTAGTAAATGTGCGGCGTGGCTCGCATGGTTTCTACTAACCGTGCGACCAGTCTATTTCCTCCACTGGTCGGGGTTCTTAGCTTTGAATAATATCTGGACACACAAGAAACCATCGTGAACCCATTTGGCATCCATATTAGGTATATAATAAAGAATTAGACAAAATTTAAAAGGATATATACTTGAGTGAAAAAAATCATGTTCTTACAAAATTTATGTACCCAAATTTTTGAAATCATTAAGTAGATTGACTTATCAAATTTTAGACCAAAATAATACCTTCCAAAAAACATAATAATATTTTGATTAAGTTGACTTATATTTATGAAATTTAATTATATATTCAAATAATAAATAACCTCCTTAATTATAATTTTATAGCTTAAGTAATCAGTGAAATACAATATCAAAATAGTTATGAAAAACTACAGAATTTAGACTAAAAACATACAGTGATTTATAACCTAATTTAGGATATCATAAATATCATCCATAGTTTTATTTATTATAGTATAATCTATATATTTTTATTAGTTTTCCAATTCAATAAGAATCACTAAATTTGGAGTTCTTTATCCCAAGTTATAGCCAACATATAGAAGATAACTGAATATGGAAATTTGGCTACGTGGTTCACAATTGGGCTACATGGATTTTCATTTGGTGGTGTAACAGCCCAAGATTTTATAAAAAAATATTCTTTTTAATTTTATTAAAGTCTTGTGTTGTACGCTACACCAAAAGGAGCTTGCACAACACGCATCCTTGACTTGCCTTGCATTACACGCAATCACGACCTTCCTCGATAGCGTGTGTAATACGCAATACCGAGTTTCACTAAACAACGATATGCTATTAAAATATTATTAAAACTAGCCGTTATGAATAGTAATAACCACTTTTTAAAACTCTGTAAATCTTATTTTTTAAAATGAACTTCATTTTTGGATTCGGAGTATCGAATTTAGCCTAAGGTGAAATTTTGGTACTTTTCGGATAACTTTCATATTCTGATGAATAGTGAAAATTACTAAATTATAATTAAAAACAACGTTTTTAATCGAAATAATTAATAGTGATAAATCATTAATTTGAGTGGTTTTAAAGTATATTTAGAATATATTTTTACAATTTAATACAATGTTGGTCATTGGTTGTAATTTCACATTTAAACCAGACATAATCAAGTGTCAATCTTTTGATAGATATTGTTTCTTAAAAACACGCAATTTGTTTTAACAGCGGGATTTAATTATAAAATTAATTAATGCAACTTCTATGTTATGAATTTGGTAAAATAGACTTCATTTTTGAATTCGGAATATGAAATATAGCTTAGGATGAAATTTTGGCATTGTTCTGAAAAACATCAATTTTTGATGAATAGTGAAACTACTAAGTGGTAGGTTAAAAACAGAATTTTGCATAAAACATAATTTTACCGCTTCTGTGAATGGAATTTCAAAAATCCGAGAGACACAGTTAATATCAAGGACTAAAATGTGGTTCAATGAGATGAAAATAATTTTTTGGTGAATAGTAACTTTTTACTATTTTTACCGCGGTTAATAGTAAATAGGGTAACTAAGGGTAAATATGATATCAATATTACCCTAACACATGTCCTAATTCTATTGGACAAGTGTAATTCGACCAAAAACAAACTTAGGAATAAAATATGACCATTTAGGCCCACTTGGATTAGATTAGGACATTTATTATTAATTTATTTAAAGAAAGGTTAAAATAGTTAAAATCAAAGTTTAATAAGTAAATCATTTTTAATATGGGGTTATACATAATATAAATTTGATTGTAAATATTCATTAGAAAGCTAAAAAGATTTCCTACATGATGGTATTTTATTTGTAATTTTTAGACATAAAATAATTTAATTTATTTATGACACAACGATGATGCAGTAATTATCTTATTAATGAAATATTGACATAATTGATGTTATAAACACCAAAATAAATGTAATTTGAGATTTTTTATGAATTACACTAATTTTCTAGGTTACTATGATATATTAGTGTTGATTTAATCAACTTGGTTCGAACATATAATTCTGTTATGACTTTCACAAAAATCATATATCAAATAGTGTCAAAATTGACACAAAATAGTTTTTAAATCAAATATTATATTATTAATTGTTATTTTATTCCTAAAAATCTAAGGTTCGGCCAAATGACTTAGACAAGGATATATATATTAATAATAAACAATTTGGGGTTCGTTTGGCATGTTATAGTAAGTTTATTAACCATATAGTGAAAGAAAACAAAAAGACATGGTAAAAGTTAAATTATTTAACTTAGAGTTAAATTTAATTGATAAGGTTAAAATAATATCCTAAACTTGTCTAAATTCTATTGGTTGATAGGATTTCGACCCATCCCCACTTTAGCTTCGAAATAAGACCCTTTGGAACCATTATAAACCGATTTTGACTTTAATATAAAATAATATTTTGAGATATTCCTAAGGTGCCCCTCTCCTCCCTTATAAAAGGGCACCTCCTCCCCCTCCTCCTCACACCAATTTGAGCACTCAAGCTCGGCCAACCCCTGACAATTTCTCCTCTCCACTTTCCTAGCAACATCCTAGAGGTTCTGGTCTTCCTCAAAGACCAATTTTAGTGCCCTAAGAGGAGGTCTCAAAGAGGCACTTCAAAGAAGAGGAGGTTCGGACACTTACAAAGCAAGTCGGACCTAAGGTAAGGGAAATATCACAATCTCATTTTTATCCGAGATTGTTTATTCGTAAGTATTTACTGGGGTGTATTTTATCATCCACATCCATGTTTCATCAATATGTAATATTATTTTCATCCACATACAATTTTTTTAAATCCATTTTTACACTTCGGTGAGTTTTTAGTAAAAGAAATAAAAGGAATCTTTTGTCGTTTTTCGTACGAGGTACTTTTTGACTTTTCCGACAAAAGTACGAAGAATGTTTTTTTAAACTTATACGGCATGAATGGATTTTTAAAACATTATTTCCAAGAAGCTTCCTTTACATGTTTTCAAGTTTATTTTTAATCAACTTCTTTTATTTTAATGTTTTATGACATGTTATGAAAGGAAACATGTTTTTGAAGAAGAAAGGATATTTTCCTCAAGAATGAAGTTCAAGTATTTTATCAAAATTATTTTCCATCTAAGATAATAAAAGGGTTCTGTTTTTATCCCTATTATTACATGGATTTGATTATGTTGTGATGGAAACATTTTTATGAATTCCTTTATCTTATATGAATTGTTTTATGATGTCATGTTGTTTAAGAATCCCATTTTTATTACATGGGTTATGAAATGATGTATGATTTATGATTTTGTGGCACACATAAGAAAGGATTCATTAAGAGATGGGTGGGACCTATATCTCCCTCCAATGCATTGGGTAAAGATTTTATATCTCATGAGATAGACATGGCTGGAACGGAAGGTTATTTCGGTTCAGTGATACAGGACTGAAACGAGGAGTGAACTCGGTTTAGAAAGGGACTTTGTCCACTAAGATAGTCTTGGCAATGAGTCATGACTAACAAGAAATGATTTTCCATGATTATGTGTGCATGCCACAAAGATTCAAGTTTCATGTTATGATTATGGTGATCTCATTTTCACTTCTATGATTTGTTCCATGTTAAGATATTATGATCTCTTTTGCAGGTTATGATTTTCAAAAAGATATGATATGATTTTTATTTCTTTTGTATACCCTTACTGAGCATTTGAGCTCACCCTTTTATGTTTTCTTTTCCCCAGGATATAAAGAAAGGTTTTAGGTAAAAAAAAAAAGGGAAGATCTTTATGGGAGATGGTGAAGATCTTTCACCACGATTAGAAGATTATATTCCGAGTTTCCAAAGACACTAAACTATTACGATCCTTGTGTGTGTGTTTTTGTTATGTACCAAGTATTCCGCAAAAGTAATGTAATGTCCATGTACGTCAGGCTTCGGGTCTCTACCATTGGTATCAGAGGAAAGGTTTAGTCAACCTTTGGAAACTAGGATGTGAGAACGTTAGTGAGATCCCTAGAGATATTTCTAAGGTATGTCTAGGGATGTCCCTAAGGTTAAGTATACGTATAGGTTATAGTCCTAGAATTGCGCTAACGATCTTAGAATTTAACCTAAGATGTTAGATATTGAGGGTGTTTTCCCTTTACTATGTTGTCTTCCCTAGCATGATTTCACCTCTCACAAAATTCTTTTTGTGTTTTAGTTAATGGAGGGAACCAGAAGGAATTCGGTTAACATTGAATCCAATGGACAAATTGGTGACTATGAGCAACAAAATTGTGTAATACCTAGAGATAAAGATATTGTGATTATGCCGAATCAGTCATCGCGATATATGATTAACAAGGTGAAATTTAGTGGTATGACTAATTCATCAAAGAAGAGGAAGATAAACTATTATGCATGTTCGCATGTTGAGGAGCATAAAGAAAGGAAGATTGAGATTTCTAAAGAAGGGAAGAAGAACCTTGAGGAATACCTCAAATGGAGGGATCGATGTTATCTGTGTGGAGAAAAGGGTCATAGAGTGACAGATTGTTATGGAGTTCAATGTCTTATTTGTGGAGAACATGGGCATTACCCAACTCAATGCCCTGACCTAAAATGTTACTTCTAAACCAAGGAAAGACTTACTCCAGGACAATCATTGAAGTGGATGGACAGAAGTGTGTATGTATTGGTATTCAAGAATAATGTTGTTGAGGTACTTTTATGGTGTACTGAAATATTTATGTTTTGGTCTATTGTGGTTTTCAATAATTTTATGGTACCGGTAACCATGAAAAGTGATTGAGACATTTTTGGTAAACAGATGATATGAGCATAATGAAGGGATAAGAAGATAATGAGATGTTTGATTGTATTCATGAGCTCATGATTGATATAAAGACTAAGTGATATCATGGTTTGAGTATATAGAATTTTGAGGATTTTGGTATGTGGAAAGTGTTAACTTTTAACTGCACTCATGTTTTCACTATGGTATTCAAGAGAATACACGATTAAGGACTTTGAATGTTTGGAATGTGACCAACAAGACATATCTTATGATATGTGGGGATCAACGACAATATTAAATCTCTGGTAATCGATGTCACTATATTATGAGAGTGGACTGCAGTATTATGTATAAGCCTAAAGATTAGACTGGATTATGTTGTGCATAAGTTAGTATTGTTTAAGGATAGAAGATTTTCGATATTATTGATGGGATGTTATAGTAACGTAGTTTTAGAAAAAGGGACAACCTGCAGGACGGGCGACAGCCCATCGCTTCGGACAAGGCTGTAGGAATCGAACCCACAACCGAAGTGCGACTGGCCTTTATCGCCTACCACTGGCCTACAGGAAGTCCTTGTTTAGTAGAAACTAGTTTTATTATATTAAGCAGTATGATATATGAAGTATAAGTCCATTTTAAGAACCATATATGATTAATCCCACTATAGATCAACTTATGTATATAAATTTTGCTAACCTTTTGAGACAGATGGAATGACCCGTCATTCTATCACATGATCTGCTAACACTTCACGAATAACAAATTCAACTTCATTTATTTAAGAGATGAAGTAGAAATTGTTCAAGGCACGGACAAAAGTGAGATTGTACCAAAATAAAGTAAGTATTTATTCTAATTCAAATTCTTTAACTTTAGGGAAATGATCTTGAAAACCAAAAATGTTGTCCTAGTTCTCTTATACCTGATGAATCAGATGGTACCTTAGATCGTCACAAATTTATGGATTTGTGATTACTGGCTTTTCCATAGCCATGTTCTCTACCACTCTCCATCAGAACATGATGGTTAGATTTCTCTTCCATATCCATATTTTCACCTATGTGGAAACCCAATGATTAGTTTATTTGGGTAACCGTTACGTTTCATACTTTTGTTTTTAAAGATTAGTTTTGGTATTCCCTTTTACGATGTGGGTTTCTATTAAAGAAACTTTCTAATAGTAAACCATTTATAACCCCGACGAATTTCTAGGGCGAAATTCATTTTAAGGGGGGTAGAATATAACAGCCCAAGATTTTATAAAAAAATATTCTTTTTAATTTTATTAAAGTCTTGTGTTGTACGCTACACCAAAAGGAGCTTGCACAACACGCATCCTTGACTTGCCTTGCATTACACGCAATCACGACCTTCCTCGATAGCGTGTGTGATACGCAATACCGAGTTTCACTAAACAACGATATGCTATTAAAATATTATTAAAACTAGCCGTTATGAATAGTAATAACCACTTTTTAAAACTCTGTAAATCTTATTTTTTAAAATGAACTTCATTTTTGGATTCGGAGTATCGAATTTAGCCTAAGGTGAAATTTTGGTACTTTTCGGATAACTTTCATATTCTGATGAATAGTGAAAATTACTAAATTATAATTAAAAACAACGTTTTTAATCGAAATAATTAATAGTGATAAATCATTAATTTGAGTGGTTTTAAAGTATATTTAGAATATATTTTTACAATTTAATACAATGTTGGTCATTGGTTGTAATTTCACATTTAAACCAGACATAATCAAGTGTCAATCTTTTGATAGATATTGTTTCTTAAAAACACGCAATTTGTTTTAACAGCGGGATTTAATTATAAAATTAATTAATGAAACTTCTATGTTATGAATTTGGTAAAATAGACTTCATTTTTGAATTCGGAATATGAAATATAGCTTAGGATGAAATTTTGGCATTGTTCTGAAAAACATCAATTTTTGATGAATAGTGAAACTACTAAGTGGTAGGTTAAAAACTGAATTTTGCATAAAACATAATTGTACCGCTTCTGTGAATGGAATTTCAAAAATCCGAGAGACACGGTTAATATCAAGGACTAAAATGTGGTTCAATGAGATGAAAATAATTTTTTGGTGAATAGTAACTTTTTACTATTTTTACCGCGGTTAATAGTAAATAGGGTAACTAAGGGTAAATATGATATCAATATTACCCTAACACATGTCCTAATTCTATTGGACAAGTGTAATTCGACCAAAAACAAACTTAGGAATAAAATATGACCATTTAGGCCCACTTGGATTAGATTAGGACATTTATTATTAATTTATTTAAAGAAAGGTTAAAATAGTTAAAATCAAAGTTTAATAAGTAAATCATTTTTAATATGGGGTTATACATAATATAAATTCGATTGTAAATATTCATTAGAAAGCTAAATAGATTTCCTACATGATGGTATTTTATTTGTAATTTTTAGACATAAAATAATTTAATTTATTTATGACACAACGATGATGCAGTAATTATCTTATTAATGAAATATTGACATAATTGATGTTATAAACACCAAAATAAATGTAATTTGAGATTTTTTATGCATTCCACTAATTTTATAGGTTACTATGATATATTAGTGTTGATTTAATCAACTTGGTTTGAACATATAATTCTGTTATGACTTTCACAAAAATCATATATCAAATAGTGTCAAAATTGACACAAAATAGTTTTTAAATCAAATATTATATTATTAATTGTTATTTTATTCCTAAAAATCTAAGGTTCGGACAAATTACTTAAATAAGGATATATATATTAGTAATAAACAATTTGGGGTTCGTTTGGCATGTTATAGTAAGTTTATTAACCATATAGTGAAAGAAAACAAAAAGACATGGTAAAAGTTAAATTATTTAACTTAGAGTTAAATTTAATTGATAAGGTTAACATAATATCCTAAACTTGTCTAAATTCTATTGGTTGATAGGATTTCGACCCATCCCCACTTTAGATTCGAAATAAGACCCTTTGGAACCATTATAAACCGATTTTGACTTTAATATAAAATAATATTTTGAGATATTCCTAAGGTGCCCCTCTCCTCCCTTATAAAAGGGCACCTCCTCCCCCTCCTCCTCACACCAATTTGAGCACTCAAGCTCGGCCAACCCCTGCCAATTTCTCCTCTCCACTTTCCTAGCAACATCCTAGAGGTTCTGGTCTTCCTCAAAGACCAATTTTAGTGCCCTAAGAGGAGGTCTCAAAGAGGCACTTCAAAGAAGAGGAGGTTCGGACACTTACAAAGCAAGTCGGACCTAAGGTAAGGGAAATATCACAATCTCATTTTTATCCGATATTGTTTATTCGTAAGTATTTACTGGGGTGTATTTTATCATCCACATCCATGTTTCATCAATATGTAATATTATTTTCATCCACCTACAATTTTTTTAAATCCATTTTTACACTTCGGTGAGTTTTTAGTAAAAGAAATAAAAGGAATCTTTTGTCGTTTTTCGTACGAGGTACTTTTTGACTTTTCCGACAAAAGTACGAAGAATGTTTTTTTAAACTTATACAGCATGAATGTATTTTTAAAACATTATTTCCAAGAAGCTTCCTTTACATGTTTTCAAGTTTATTTTTAATCAACTTCTTTTATTTTAATGTTTTATGACATGTTATGAAAGGAAAAAT
This sequence comes from Viscum album, assembly GCA_963277665.1. Lineage (NCBI taxonomy): Eukaryota > Viridiplantae > Streptophyta > Magnoliopsida > Santalales > Viscaceae > Viscum > Viscum album. The sequence goes on along the minus strand of OY728143.1, from coordinate 1,380,938,597 downwards.
GTTTTTGAAGAAGAAAGGATATTTTCCTCAAGAATGAAGTTCAAGTATTTTATCAAAATTATTTTCCATCTAAGATAATAAAAGGGTTCTGTTTTTATCCCTATTATTACATGGATTTGATTATGTTGTGATGGAAACATTTTTATGAATTCCTTTATCTTATATGAATTGTTTTATGATGTCATGTTGTTTAAGAATCCCATTTTTATTACATGGGTTATGAAATGATGTATGATTTATGATTTTGTGGCACACATAAGAAAGGATTCATTAAGAGATGGGTGGGACCTATATCTCCCTCCAATGCATTGGGTAAAGATTTTATATCTCATGAGATAGACATGGCTGGAACGGAAGGTTATTTCGGTTCAGTGATACAGGACTGAAACGAGGAGTGAACTCGGTTCAGAAAGGGACTTTGTCCACTAAGATAGTCTTGGCAATGAGTCATGACTAACAAGAAATGATTTTCCATGATTATGTGTGCATGCCACAAAGATTCAAGTTTCATGTTATGATTATGGTGATCTCATTTTCACTTCTATGATTTGTTCCATGTTAAGATATTATGATCTCTTTTGCAGGTTATGATTTTCAAAAAGATATGATATGATTTTTATTTCTTTTGTATACCCTTAATGAGCATTTGAGCTCACCCTTTTATGTTTTCTTTTCCCCAGGATATAAAGAAAGGTTTTAGGTAAAAAAAAAGGGAAGATCTTTATGGGAGATGTTGAAGATCTTTCACCATGATTAGAAGATTATATTCCGAGTTTCCAAAGACAATAAACTATTACGATCCTTGTGTGTGTGTTTTTGTTATGTACCAAGTATTCCGCAAAAGTAATGTAATGTCCATGTACGTCAGGCTTCGGGTCTCTACAGGTGGCATGGTTAAGAATTTCCCTACATGGTTAATGATAAATTTTCTACATATGAAGAGTTAAAAACCAGTATAAATGATATTTAATGGTATTAAATGAATTATTTAGCATATTAACACATCATGAAACTTTTAGAAAGTGTTATGAAAAATCAAAACAAGAAATATAAAGATATTTTAAGTAAAAAAATATTATGATATAATCAATGTTAATAATAATTTAATCACTAAAAAAGATAATAATTATAGTTACACAAATCAGAGTATTATTAATTTAAAAAAACAATTAATTCTTTGTAAATATCAAAACATAAAGTGGTTAAAGGAGTCACTCAACATTCTTCCCCTTTTTTAAGATTACAAAACCAAGTATAATTTCAAAAACTTCTCCCCTTTTTTGAAATTATCATAAAGATAAAGTTTCAATATAAAATTTATATCTTTGAAACAATACTAATTCTACACTTTTTTAAAACACAATGTTACACTCCCTTAGGACGATTGTAAAAAATTAACCCCACTCCACCCCCCCCCCCCCAAATTAAATCATGTTTGAAAAATGAAAACATATTATATTTTATAGGCAGTTTTTTCAAGATAAAATGATATAAAAATGAATATAAATATTGTATGAAAATTTTCTTAAACATGAATATTTCAAAACATGTGTCAAGGAGACACTATAAATCCTTCTATTATTATAACATTGAGTCTTATATAGTGAGAATACTTTAAAAGCTGTTTGTGAAAATTAATCATAAACCCTTCATAAAAAATCTTTTTATGCAAAGTGAAAGTTTAATAAATTAGAATATATCAACTAGTATGTTTGAAAAAACCTAAAACAATAAAAAAATAGGAAAATTTGTACATAAATAAAAATGGTAAACTAAAAAATATATTCCAAATTAATATATATTTCTTTTAATTATGAAATTTTTTCATATCAACACATTCAAACTCCCCCTAAATTTGAGCATTAAGTATGATTCTCCATGAGTGTAACAGAATAAAAATGTTTCAATACGATAAAAATGATATTGTTTTAGTATACACAATATGCATTAACTAATAATATCTAAATGAGAATAAAACATATTAGCTTCCCCTTGAATTATCATGTTATGTATTAGTGTATAAATTTAAAATTTCATAATTCCCAAACAAAAATACAAATCAAATTCGAACATTCTTAAAATAGTCTTAAAACAAGAATACTTTTATCGGAAGATTTCAGAATTGAAATAAGGCCCCCCCCACCCAATTGATGCATTATATATATAAATAAAAATAATATAAATTTAAAATGGAAAACTTTTCAATTCGAGCTACCTTATCTTGAATAAACATAATAGTTTATACAAAAATTAAATTCCAATTTAGATAAAATAGTAAATACATATTTTCAGTACACATGTTTAAATTGAAAAATAAGATTTAAAATCTAAAAATATTCATATTTGAATCTTGAAAACATAGTATAAACTTTAAAATTATTCAAAATTAAACTAAACTGATTTTAAAAATTGATTTAAAATCTATAAATTGAACATTTTAATAGTTTAAAAGTAGGGAATACATTTAAAAATAAGAAAAAATTATTTCTTCCCACATAATTTTAGATTCCTTCATTTCATAAATATAAAACATGTACATGTATATTTTAAAAATTCAAAAGTTATATATATATATATATATATATTAATGTTTTCCTTTTAAAATGACAATATTAAGAAGTACAAGCATAATTTTAATTCCAACAGTGAATGCTTCTCCAAAAACATACTTTAATATCACATGGAGTAATGGAACTTACTATAGTATATTCAAAGAATAAGTAACCAAATGATAATATCACACAAGTAAACCATAATTTAGAACTAAAATAATTTATTCATTGACCATATGAAAATGGAAATTTAATAGCATGACATATAAACACAATTTTACTCGTGTTTACTAACCAAAAGAAAAGTGAAATATTTAAGTGCATGCTTGAATCCCAAAATGATACATGGCATTCAAGAATATCCAAAATTAAATACTAAACCTTTTAATGTTATACCAACATGCCAAAGATAAAACTATAATGACATGCATGTTGGAGATAAAAATTATAAAATACATATTACTTGGGTATAAAAAATGATTTAATTTCACATGAATCAGAATGAATACCTTTAGGAACCCAAGTGATGAAGTATTTTCCCTCACACTCTCAAAATATTATGATTTTAACTAATTGTAGCACAAGGGCTGACCAACATTGTTCTCTTGAGGAGCTACTACGGTCAAACACTCACTACTTCTAATTCAATTTTATTTTTTATATATTTTTTTATTTTTGAAATAAACATAAAAGAAATTTAGGTTTTTTTATTGAGAATGAAATACTAAAATTAAACATGAAAATAAAATGAAAAAAATTAAGTTAGATAAAAATGAGATATTCCTGAGAAAATCAGCCTGAGTGAACCTTCATTTTCTAATTATTAGTTAAAAATTTACTTAATAAACAAACTCCATCATATGTGTGACCATACCCTTCTAGCTATGGCTCTAAATATATAGTACACTTGATCAACTACACTACAAATCCACTTCCTTGATCGAGGTAGAATATTGGAGAAGTGAAAGCTAAGCCTCAGGTGACAAGTTGAGACACAAAGGTTTCTTGACCACTAATATCCTCCTAGGTCTAACTCTAATAAAATAACAAACATTAATAATGAATGTTAAAATAATTTGGTTTATCACTAGATTACTCCCATGGGAACTTCCTTGAGTTATCTACTCATGATCATGAGCATAAGTGTTCACAATGAATAAGAAAAGCAGGGAGAGAAAACAAAAGAGTGATAGAATAAGAGAGAAAAGAGATAACTAAAATTTTAACATGAAATTCAATTACAGAATGAAATGAAAATAAAACACAAGACTAAAATAAAAATTAACTTTTTCCAAATATTTAGTGTAATGATCTATCCCTTGAATGCTTATAGAAATATAAATTAATAGGGAGAGGAGTGAAATATTTTGGATCCAAAATATTTCCTCAACTAATTACACATGGTAGACACATTTAATGATCAAATTGGGAAAATTTGTCTTATGTAAAGTTGTTACTATATATCCTCTATGTCGATCCACAAAATTACATCTTTATTTGAAAAGTAATGAATTATTTATGGCTAGTTTAATCTAGATATTCAATCTGGATTAATAGACTCTTTGTATTCCCTAAATCCGATTTACTATACATTAATGGCTTTAAAAGAAGTAGAATCAGTTGTGTAAACCTCTATAAAATTTTTTAAATAATATATTATACATATCCATGTCTAATTTCAGCTCATTTGGATCTTCCATTTATGATATATGATCCCATCTTAAAACGTATCCAGATCTATATACAAATTCCGAGGCCCCAATTGTGAGCTGGTTTTGGGATTTCAATTTATGGATTGAAATTTGGGTCTAGAAGAATTAAATGAAGAGAAACACACATAGAATCCTAAAAAAGAAGAAGTTTTAAATTGTGATTAGTTTATCAAAATTTATGGCCAAAATACCGAAATAAATTAAAATAGTTAAAATCCAAAATTAGGCCATTTTCTAATCAATCTCAAAATACTACTAAAACCATAAAATGTGACAAATGCACTTAAAATAATGATTTCATGGGATTAAAAAATTGAAATTAAAATTAAAATAATTGAAAATATTTTCTATTTCACCAAGAAGTATATGGTTTAGATACTTTAACCATGATATCATATTTAGACATAAAATTCCTTTTGTGACCAAAAGATTGAGTGAAATTTAAAGGATCATCAAAAGAATAATGACCATAAGATCCACCTTTAAAATAATTAACCAAATAAATTCCATCAAATTATCCTTTTATAAAATTATTTTTAAACATAGTAGGAACAAAATTATCACAACCAATTCCATTCTTTTTATCATTACATTCCTTAAAGTAAGCAATCTTTCCAATATTAACATTTGAAGCACATTTATTATAAATTGCTAATTTCAAGAAAACCTTTTCATTTATACCTTTATCTAATTTATTTTTTATCCTTTCATTTTCTTTATAAACAGTTTCCAAATCATCACAAACCTTTTCATGTGTGGAATAATTTGTGTTTTTATGATTTGAATTTAACATCTCATTTTCTTCCCTATGATTTAAATTTTTGTGTCAACAATATTTAAATTAAAAGATAAATTATTTTTCTTTTCATGAACCCTTTTATATTTTTATTTGAGTTACACATGTATAGAATTTATTTCTTTTATTTTATCTTCATATTAATCATACATTTCCTTCAAATCTTCAATACTTGTCTCGTTATTTTCAAATTTTATAAAAGCGTGAGAATTAGAATTAAAATAATTGTTTTAAATTATACTTTCCATACATATATTTCTATCTTTTCTAGAATATGAACCATAGTCACTTGAAACAAATGTGAAGGTGAATATTTTACCTTATAATATTTTTCCATAAATGCAACATTACCAATTTCTTTTGGACTTTAATCCTTATTTCATGAGCTTTCGAAATCACTCAAATTATCCATAAATTTATTTTGTTTCTTCTTGAGCTTACTCTAATTTTTGAGCATTGGACAATTGTGTTTAATATTTACTTTCTTTCTATAACCATAAACAAATATGATTTGAACAATAGAAAATCAAATGTGAATTACCTTTAGTGATCTCTCCTTCATGAAAATGATGTATTTTCTATTTTCTTGGCCTCACACTTTATTTTCATTTGTCCTAATTTTCTATAATTAAAGAGAATCATTTTCCTATAATCTCATTCTTCAAAGGTAGTAATTTCAAGATGTTTCTAAATATCATGAGTAGTGATACTACTATAAATCTTATCAAGAATATTTCTAGAAAAAGTGAAATAAATAATATTCCTAAGATTATAATTAAGATCATATTTAACATCATCTTTTTAATGACCCAAATTTCTATGAGCCTTTACATAGGGAAAATCCAATGGTCATAGTGTTCGTGGGGGGTCACTATGGGAGTTTTCCAAAAACCCGGTTCCACTAAAATGGTAGTACCATTATGATCACACCATTACGGTCGCATCGTTACGGTGGCAGCAATTACGATGGAACTGTCACGGTCGCACCGTCACAGTCGCTCCCTCACAGTCCCACCATCACTGTCGCACTGTCACGGTCGCACCGTCACGGTCGCACCGTCACAGTCGCACCATCACAGTCGCGCCATCACAGTCGCACCGTCACGGTCGCACCGTCACGGTCGCACAGTCACAGTCGCACTGTCACGGTCGCACCGTCTCGTTCGCACCATCACGGTCGCACCGTCACGGTCACACCATCACGGTCGGACCATCACGGTCCCATCGTCACGGTCGCACCATCACGGTCACACCTTCACGGTCGTACCATCACATTCACACTGTCATGGTGGCACTATTACAGTGTCTCACCAAACGATGTCACACCCCCTCACCCAGTTTTCCATGTTTCCCAATTGCGCCCCTATTACATGTTTTTCCTCTATTTAATGTTAATCTATCAACTCACAGTTTTCCAATGATCTATCTCCAGCATTTATGAGGGAGATTATTAAACATAAATTAATTCAAACATGTGAAACCGCCAATCCACATGGTCAAACCACGATCCTACTTTCGAGTACTTCGAAATAGTCTCCCTGATTTTAGGATCCAGCCTCTTCTTAAGTTGAGATCCTCTCTTCCTTCTTCCTTTTTGTTTCTCTTGGTGCGCCTTGAGACTTCCCCCTGAGATGCTTCATGCACCCGTGCTGGAGCCCTTCCCGCTCAACCTTCATGTATTTCATCATATAAGTCGTGTCATCCCCTGTTCTTTGCACAAGAAGGAAATTCAATCCCTTGATCAATAGGTAGGTACTTCCTTTTTCTTCTATTTAATTGTGCATTATGCAGGTGGGTATATTAATGGTTTCTTATAAGAAACATTTGGATACTCTTCTTGAAATAAGAATTGAACAGGAAATAAATATGATCAAAAGATAACATGTATGGATAAGATAATGTGTAGGGTGTGTTATGATGTGGTTGCTTGTTTTATTTTGTTATCTTTGACTCTCTTATGAATGTTGAGGTTGTATGCCTTTTGTAAATCATGTTCATTGGTGGTATTTTCTTATGCACCGGTGGTGTTCTATTTCATTGTGATGTTTTTATGTTCATATGTAACATAAAATTGGATTAATCACATACACTCAGTTAAATAAAAATATTCCCCATGATCAAAATTTTTCTATGATCACCCCAGTTATGTTAAAATAAATTATAGAACCCATGTTTGTTAAATTTTAATACACTTGGTTTGATGGTTGTGGTTTGTGTTGTGTATTCTTGTTTGGGTTATGTAGGCCTGGTATGTGGGGTGGTACATGGGGGTGTTAGTGTCTCATTCTGAGATATAGATTGATTTTGGAATGGATAAACTCATATTTAGTGGTACTTTCCCTTGTGTGTTGGTGTCTCAGTTTAAGAGACTGTTGATTTTGGAATGGATAAACTTGTAGGTAGTGGGAGTATCCTTCATGTGTTGGTGTCTTCATCTAAGAGATTGATTGATTGTGGAATGGATGAACTTGTTGCTAGTTGAACTACCTTTATTTTTTGTTGGGGTTGTGAAGTGACACTGAGAAGTGGGATTGTAGTGTGGTTATGGATTCGTTACGTAGAGGGATTGCATTGGGAAATTTTTTGGGCAGCGGGGATATTGGGATGGGTTGTGAGACAAGGAATGGGTGGTATCACTTTTAAGAATGGTAGTTGTTAGTAGTTGAGTGAGGATGTGGAGTGAGACTGCAAGTCTAGTTTTGTGTTGTTTTTCAGTCGAAATACAGTTTGGTTTTGTTCATTTCTTGGTTTGGTTACGGTTGTTATTTTTCGGGTAGTATTGGAATAATGTAAAGTGAATACACTTAAATAAATAAATTTAATTTTAACAAATAGGGGTTGGGTTTATGCTTGGAAGTGGTTGTTGTATGGTTATGCATATAGGGGTTGCAGCAAAAGGATTGCTGGTGTGGGCTTGTTGTCTGTTCATGTGAAACCCATAGGTTGGGGCTAAGTGTTTGATTACCTACATATATATATAATATTGTAGTTCCTTGTGATTTCTATATGCACCCCACCCTTGATGAGTACCATGTTCTGAACACCCCCATCTCATGGGGGAGGGTGTCTTTCCCAACATCCTGGTGGGAGGATAGATGGTTTGTTACTGACTTTCTTCCTTGCCCCCTCTTTTGGGATCTTGAAGCTCAGGCATACTCAGGTAGGCAGTAATGGCTTGAGGCTTACCATAGTCTGAGATTATTCAGACAATGATTTTTATTATAAGGGGATCAAATGTTTGTAGTCCAGGTACGTTTTCCAAAGTATCTTCAGGATGAGGCCCAATTTCTTTTGTGCATGGTGTGTGGTTGTTGATGCCCAAGTGTCATCGGGCATGGTGTGTGGCTGTTGTGGACCAAGTGTTTGCAGGCATTGTTGTGTGCGGTTTGGGGCCTAGGTGTGTGTGAGTAGGTTACAGAAGCGAGACTGTGTGTGGGAAGAGTGGCAGTGGAAAGACGTCAGATTGTAAAAAATGAGCAATTAACTAGTAGAAAAGTGGTGTGGGGTATCCAAATGTTGATGTGCTTATATTATTACTTGACATGACTTACGTTACTTCAATGAGTGTTCCTTGGTGAGGTTGGGCTGGTTAGTATTCCTTGGTAGGTTCTTGAGGTTCGACTATTTTTCTCATAGGGATATTAGTATGTTCCCTCAATTATGCATGAGGAGCTTTAGTTTACCTATTGTGTATACTTTTATGCTCATCTTATGTATATAAAACTGTTTTCAGGTTTCCAGGAGGACATTGAGGACTGTGATGGACTTTACTAGCTCGAGATTCATGATAGTTGTTGTTTCTGCTTTGTTTTTATTCATTTGGTACATAACTTGGGAGTTTTTTCATACTTTTTATCAGTTTTGATTTTGAACATGCATGAGGGAATGGATTTTTGGATTTAATTTTACCATTAGCCTTTGGTGTTTCTGGGATTTACCATCTTATCATTCAACCTTGTTCTATAAAAAGGCTAATTTCTTGCTAATTATGTGATATTCTATACCCTTAGTGCTAGTTTCCACTCTGGAGACTACGGAAGGTGGGACTTAGGGGTCATTATCCATCCTTCATTGTAAGGAAAGAATGGCAGGGCACTTCGTCATCCCTTCCCTCAACTTGAAGAAGGCGGGTTATGAAAGAATAGTACCAGAGGTTATGGTTGAGAGATAGGATGGATTTCGGGGTTAGGCATAGTGATTATTGTATGGTATGGTAGGGAGATAGTGTTAGGAAATCTTGGTGTGTGAAATATTCCAGGTATGATCGGATAGAACACGGGATTTTAGGTACCCCCATGATCTGATGTAAGAACTCTAGACCTACTAAACGACCAGGTGAGGCTACACTGATTGTAGGGTAGAGACCCTAGGAAAGTTACATGCATCATAATGACTTGTGTTCTTGTGTGTCTTGAGTATTTTGAGAGTTAAAATGAATAAACAGTTCAAACAAAATTTAAAAGTAAATTTACACATTACTCAACCTTAGGAGTATCTCTTTTTTTCAACTATGGCACTCGGATGTCGTCCATTAGTGGTACGAGCAGTCAAGGCCCAATAGGTTTGTCTGGTTGATCAGCGGAGGACCGATTGAGAGGAGGAGGATGACCAATGGCAGAAGATTCTTTGTGCCTTCTAGCGGTAGACTCTAGAAAAGTATGAGGTCAACGTCTTGGAAATGGATATGGAGAGCTGGCTCGAGGAGATAGTGATTTCTATCAACTTGATTTGTGTTCTGACAGAGTATTGGGTTCTTCTGGTAGTGATCTAGATGTGAGGAGTGGCATGTCAGTGGTGGATGCTTTACCATGGGGAGAGGAGGGAAACTGAGGTTTCATGGGCTTACTTTGATAGGGAGTTCTAGGCAGAATTCCTTTCTTCCATGATGAAGGATGAGAAGAGGAAGAAATTACTCTCCCTCTAATAGGGGGTATGTCGGTGAGGGAACTGGGGATCGAGTTCAAGGATCTCCTTCATTTTACATTGGACCTCTTCCTAGATGTGGAGTCCCGAGCAAGATTCTTAGAAGATGAAATCTAACCTTCTCTTCAGTATGTTGTTACTCCCTTCACTCTACCAACATATATAGAGGTTTAGAAGAAGGATGAAGTAGTGGTGAGAGTGCTCTATCAAGAAGGTTTTTGTGATAGGGGATCCAACCGAGTTTGTCGAAGGGGGAGGTTGTCAGTAGTAGGTCTCTAACATTAGGGCTTTCCATGTTTCGGACAGTGGGGAGTAGGACTCAGCAATTACAGTTCTTATCTCCTGGTCCTCACCCTTTCCCCAAGGGCCTAGGATTGAGATGATTTTTTGTAGTTGTGGGAATCTTCGGAATCAGTGCCCTGTATGAGTGCATTAAAGTGGGGGTGGGCCAGTCCAGCACCCACCTTAGTAGCAGTAGTTGTCAGTTAGGCCTTTCCAGCAGTAGGGGAAACGATCTCCTGCTCAACTGAGGGTGGACAGTGCGGGAGGAGGCCAACCACAAGGCACTCCATAGGGAACTCGACTATGGTGTGGTTGTGGTGGTGGCCGATAGACAAGGGGGAGAGGGGTTGGGCATGGGCAGTTTCACACCGCATAGGTAGCAGTTATAGTGGGGCTAGAAGTTGTTTTAGGTACGATCAGTATGTTTAGTTTTCCTATGCCTTGTTTGATTCAGGAGCTTCAGACTCCTTTGTTTCACCCAGTCTAACTCATGAATTGGGTCTAGACGTAGAGAGACATTCCATTGGCCTGGTGTTGAGTATTCCAGTTAGAGGTAAAACTATCCAATTTGACATTTGTCGAGGATGTAGACTGGTGTTGCGGCCGCATCAGTCCAGTGGGGATCTTCTTCTACTACCAATGCAGCCATACAATGTTATCTTAGGCATAAATTTGTTTTTTTCAATGCACGTAGTTTTCAACTTCTTATATAGAAGGGTCGTGTTCTCATATATGGGCATCCAACATGTAGATTTCATTGGCAAGTGGAGTTTTCAGGAGGGCATCCAGATTTTGGGGCCCCTTCTTTCTTTGTTAGCTGAGCTGTCAGTGGAATCAGCAAACTCAGAGATGGTGGATGCTCCGGGGATTGTGAGTGAATTCCTAGACATCTTCCATAAAGATTTTTGATTCTACCCCCTCAATGTGATGTTGAGTTTGGGATATACTTAAAACATGGTGCCCATTCGATTTCATTGTCTCCCTATCATATGGTTCCTTACGAGTTGTGAGAGTTGTGGATTCAAGTTGATGACTTGATGAAGAAGGGTTTTATCTAACCAAGTGTGTCGTCATGGGGTGCTCCAGTCCTGTTCGCAAAGAAGGTAGATTATAGTCTCAATCTATACATAGACTAACGGAGATTGAATCAGGTGATGGTCAAGAATCGTTACCCCCTCTTAATGATTAATGACCTTTTTGACCAGTTAATGGGAGTAGGTTGCTTCCCTAAGATAGAACTGCAGTCTAGATATCACCAGTTGAGGGTGAATGAGGGTGACATCCTGAAGACTACTTTTAGGTGCTAGTATGGGCACTTTGAGTTCATAGTCATGTCGTTAGGAATTAAAAACACACCATCTGTGTTCATGGGACTCATGAACTCTATTTTTCATGAGTATCTAGACCAATTCATGGTTTTGTTCATCGAAGAAATTCTGAACTAATCAAGATCATAAGAGGATCATTTTAAGCATCTAAGGATAGTTTTGGAGGTCCTCTGACACCACCAGCTATATGAGAAGTTGTCCAAGTTCAAGTTATGGACATGATAGGGGAATTTACATAGACACATGGTGTCCCAATAGAGAATAGAAGTGGACCCGTTGAAGTTTGAAGCGGTTGTTTCTTAAGAAGCACCCAAGATTATGGCAGATGATCATAGTTTCCTGTGTCTAGCAAGTTACTACTAGAAGTTCATACCTGACTTCTCTCGAGTTGTGGCTCTGTTGACAGCTTTTACCACAAAGGACTAGGATTTCGTATAGAGTGAGCAGTGTCAGGTAGTTTCCAGTCATCTAAAATGGAAGCTGTTCAGTTCCCCAGTGTTCAGGTTTCCAAAGGAAGGGGTAATGTTCAAGGTAATATGTGATACTTTTGGTCAGGGCTTGGGGTGTGTGCTGATGTAACGGTGGGGAGTTATCTCTTATATGTTTAGGCAGTTACATCCTTACAAATGTAAATATTCTACCCATGACCTATAACATGTAGTGGTCTTGTTTGCACTGAACTTTTTGTAGCATTATCTCATTGGGGAATTATTGTTGGTCTTCACAAATCACAAGAGCTTGAGGTATATCTTCTCCCAATGAGACCCGAACTTGCTGCCACAGAGGTGGATAGAGTTTATTTAGGACTATGACTTTAAGATCTCCTACACCCTAGGAATGGTGGATGTGGTGGCTGATTCCTTGAGTAGGAAGTCATAGAAGGATGTAGTTTGGGAGTCTGTAGATGCTTGGAAGGCAATGGATGAGTTGGATGCTTTACATCTGGGCATGAGTGTGGGTGGGGGTAGATGATGTCTGTTTTAGATGAAAATGAATTATTTCTTGGTATGGAATGTGGAGGAGTCTCAGTGGGGAGACTCATATGTTGAAGTGAAGTGTGATCATATTAGATAGGTTGATTCTCCAAATGGGTGGTTAGAGGATAGTCAGAATCAGATATTGTTCCATGGGAATCTATTTGTCTCGATGGCGATGTGTGAGGATTTCTTGGTGAGTTCCATAAATCACCCCTGTAGGTACATTTAGGAGTCTCTAATATGTACCGGGTCTCGATAAGTTAGTTTTGTTGGCCATAATTAAAGCGGGTAGTGGAGGAGTTGGTGGTAAGGTGACTCGTGTGTTAGCCGATGAAGTCTGAGCACCATGTTCCTCGAGGACTGTTGCAGGACTTAGATATTCCCAAGTGGAAGGGGGATGAAGTATCTATTTATTTCATCATAAGACTACCTAGGATCAAGGGAGGCTATGATTCCATATGGTTACTAATGGATTGATTGACGAAATCATCTCACTTCAAAGAGATTAAGGAATCGAGTATAGTGGATGCCTTAGCACAGAGGTACATGGGTGAAGTGGTGCAACTACATAGAGTTACAAGATCCATAATTTCAGATCAAGATACATGCTTTACTTTATGAGTATGGAAGGGATTTCAAAATTCTTTTTGAACCCAGCTACACCTTATCTCTATATTCTAACCTTAAACGGATGGGTAGACAGAGAGGACCATCCAGACATTGGAGGATATACTGTGAGCGTGTGTTTTGGACTTTGAAGGATTGTGGATACGACACTTTTCCCTGGTGGATTTTGACTATAATAATAGCTACCACTCTACCATTGGAATGGAACTATTCAAATACTTGTATGGAAGACCGTGTCGTTCACCTGTGTGCTGGAAATAGGTTAGGGAGGCAGGTGTTCTTGGCCCAAAAATGGTGCAAGACTTGACCGAGAAGGTTTGGATCATGCGTGAAAGGATGAAAATAGTTCAGGAACCGAAAAATTCATATGTCGATCATAGGATGAGACCCTTGGAGTTTGATTTTGGGGACCGCGTGTTCTTAATGGTCTCCCATCAGTGTGGATAACAGAGTTTTGGTAGGGGGATCAAACTTTCCTCTATCAGACCCTTTGAGGTGTTGGGATGAGCCAGCGAGGTGGCATATTAGCTGGTGTTGCCACCATAGTTGGGGAGGATACATGATGTCTTCTATGTCTCTCAACTCCATCAATATCTACACGATCACTCCCACATATTTGACTAGGGGTAGTTGGATGTCGAGGATGGCGTGATTTTCTTGGAGGGGTCAGTGAGAATCAAGGATCGTAAGGAGAGGGTGCTTCATGGATAGACTATTCCATTAGTTTGTGTGCTCTGGGGGAATGGTGTCCTCTAGGAGAGTACTTGGGAGAAAGAATCTCATATGCATGCCCAGTACCCGAAACTTTTTTGGGTTTTTCTCTTATTATTTTCTTTTGCGCCTTGCTTGTGATAAATTCATGACCTTGTTTTCTATGAGATGATTTGTTTTCCTTGTTCTCTGAATGTGTTTGAAAAGTCCTGACATGTGGGAAGGGAGAACCTAATCCCAAATCAAGACGCATTTATGTGGATGCGATTAAACCCATGAGGGAAATTCAGTGCCACCTAAAGCGGATAGTATCTTGACAAGGTGGAAAGGGCTCCCTAATCAATGTGCCTGGTCAGTGTGACCTTTGGTGTTTTTGTGATTTATCATGGTAATGGAGCCTTAGGGTCTCCCTAGTTGTTCAAGAGATAGATGTCAAAGCAGAGTTTTTAGATGTTGAGGTTTCCTCTCCATTTTTCAATATAGGGTAGTTTATCCCTAAGAGGTACCTTAAGAGGTGGTTGTTCAGACTCTTTCTCTTATGTTTTGGTTTTTAATTCTCAGGGATGAGAATAGTATGAGAGGTATTTGATGTAATGAACCAAATTTCCTCGAGCCTTTCCTTTTTGAAAATATAGTGGTCATAGTGTTCATGGGGGTTGTCATTGTGGGAGTTTCCCAAAAACTCAGTTCCACCAAAATGTTGGCACCATTACGGTCTCACCATTACAGCGACACCGATTATAGTGGCATCTTTACGGTCACACCATCACAGTCGCACCATTTAGGGTGTCACTATTATGGTCACACCATTACGTTCACACTGTCATGGTCACACCATTTACAGTGGAACTGTCAGAGTGTCTCACCAAATGGTATTACACCCCCTTTCCCAGTTTTTGAGTTTTCCCAATTTAACCCATGTTACGTGTTTTCCTCTATTTAAAGGTAATTTATCAACTCACATCAATCTTTTGTTCTATCTCCACTATTTCCATAGGGAATTATTAAATATCAATAAATTCCAACCCGTGAAAGTGCCAATCTGCATGGTCAAACCACAATTCGACTTTCAAGTACTTCAAAATGGTCTCCCAAATTTTAGGATCAGGCCTCTTCTTAAGCAAGTATTCTATCTACATTGTTCCTTTTTATTTATATTAGTGTTCCTAGAGACTTCCTCCCAAGATGAGTCATGTTCCCATGCTGTATCCCTTCCCGATCAGTCTTCGTGGAGTTCTTCCTACAAGTCGTGTCATCCCCTGCTCTTGACACAAGAAGGAACTTTCTTTTTCTTCTCTTTAATTTTGCATCATGTAGGGTGGGTATATTAATGGTTCCTTGTAAGTAATGTATGGATACACTTATTTAAATGAGAATTAAAAAATAATTTAATATGATTAATAGATAACACACATAGATAAAATAATGGGAAGGGTGTGGTTTGATGTGGTTGCCTATTTTATTTTGTCATCATTGATTTTCTTATGGCTATTGAGGTGGTATTACTTCTTTAAATAATGGTTGTTGGTGGTGTTTTCTTGTGAAATGGTTGTGTTCTCTTTCTTTGTGATGTTTTTATGTACAGATGTAACATAAAATATGATTAATCGTGTACACTCAGTTAAATAAAGGGATTCCCCAATATCAAACTTGTTCTGTGATCACCCCAGTTATATTAAAATGGAAATTAAATAACCCATGTCAGTTAAATTTGAATACACGTGGTTTAATGGTTGTGGTTATGTGTTTTGTATTCTAGTATGGGTTCCTTGGTATGGGAATATGAGGTGGTATAGGGGTTTATGTTGGTTTCTCAGTCGAAGAGATTGATTGATTTCATAATGGATAAAACCTATACGTGGAAGGACTGTCCTTCATGTGTTGGTGTCTCAGTTTGAGAGACAGTTTATTTCAGAATGGATAAACTTGTAGGTAGTGGGACATTCCTTTGTGTGTTGGTGTCTCAGTTTTAGAGAGTGATTGATTTCATAATGGATGAACTTATAGGCAACTGAACTACCTTTAGGGTGTTTTGTGGTCTCAAAGTGACGTCGAGCAGTGGGACTACAGTGTAGTTATGGATTTTTTGTGCAGAGGGACTGTATTGGGGAATTTTTTGGGTAGCGGGGCTACAAGGATGGGTTTTGAGATAAGGAATGGGTATTATCACTTTGATGAATGATAGTTGGTAGTAGTTGAGCGGGGATGTGAGTCAAACTGCAAGTCTATTTTTGTGTTGTTTTGTAGTGGAACTGCAGTTTGGTTGTGTTCATTGCTTGGTATTGTTATGGTTGTTAGTTACCCAGTAGTTTTAGAATAATTTAACGTGAATCCCCTTAAATAAATAAATATCATTTGAACAAATATGGGTTGGGTTTATGATTGGCAGTGGTTGTTGTATGGTTTTTCATATAGGGGTAGCAGCAAAAGCAGTGCTAGTGTGGGCTTGTTGTCTATTTGGGTGAAACCTGTAGGTTGGTTTTGAGTGTTTGATTACATATATATATATATAGGATTGTAGTTCCTTGTGATTTCTATACATACCCCATCCTTGTTGATCACCATGTGCCGAACACCCCCATCTCATGGGGGAGGGTGTCTTTCCCAACATCTTGGTGGGACGACGGATGGCTGGTTACTGACTTTCTTCCTCATTCCCTCTTCTGTGATCTTGCATCTCGAGCATACCTAGGTAAGATCTAATGTCTTGAGTCTTACCATAGTCCCATATTATTTGAGAAAGGGTTTTTTTGGATGATGGGTTCAGGTGTTTTTGAGCCAAGTTTGTTTTCCCAAGTATCTTCAGGATGAGGCCCAGGTGTGTTCAGGTGTGGTGTGTGGTCGTTGAGGACCAGGTTTCATCAGGTTTGGTATGTGTTTGTTGTGTCCCAGGTGTCTGCAGGCTTGGTTGTGTGTAGTTTGGGGCCCAAGTGTGTTCGGATAGGTTGCGGAGTGGGACTACGTGTGGGAAAAGTGGCAATTTCAAGATGTCAGATCATTAGGAATGAGCAGTTAACTAGTTGGAAAGTGGTACGGGGCACCCCAATGTCGATGTGATTATATTACTACTTTACGTGACTTGTGTTACTTCAGTGAGTGTGCCTTGGTGAGGTTTGGATGGTTAATATTCCATGGTGGGTGCTTGAGGTTCTACAATTTTCTCATAGGTACATTAGAATATTCCCTAACATGTTCATGAGAATCCTTAGTTTCCCTATTGAGTATACTTGTATGATCACCCTACATATATAAAAAAATTTCCAGGTTTTGAGGAGGACTTTGAGGACCGTGTTGGACTTTACTAGCTCAGGCATTGGGATAGTTGTTATTTCTGCTTAGTTTCTTTTCCTTTAGTACATTATTTGGGAGTTTTTTCATGCTGTGTATGAGTTTTTCTTTTTAACATTCATGTGGGAATATATTTTTGGCTTTAATTTTGCCTTTATTATTTGGTGTTGCTAGGATTTAACATCTTATCTCCTGACCTTGTTCTATAAAAATGGAAATTCCATCATAATTATGTGATATTCTATACCCTTGTTTCTATTTTCCACTCTGGGGCCTGCTGAAGGTAGGACTAAGGGGGTCATTATCCTTCCTTCATCTTGATGAAGGAATGGAAGGGCACTTCACTGTCCCTTACATCGACTTGAAGATGGTGGGTCATGAGAATCTTCTTCTTTCAAATCAATCAGACCATATTTAGATAAAACATAAAATTTTATCATAATATACCAAAACATAATATCAATAATATTTAGATAATATTCCATCTAGATCTTCTACTGAGTATACTTACTTCCATTGAAATATGGTGGAAATGTTGGATTCAAACCATTTTTATTTCGTAATTCATTCATTACTGAAAAAAATCATTCCCTTAGTCTTGTTAAGGAATAGGATAAAAATTTATCACAATTAATATAAATAATAAAATAGATCACAACATATACTTAAGATATCTAACCTCTAATACCAATTGTGATGTATCAAACAAAGTGACAAACTAACTTATCCTCAAAGGGTCTGGATCTGATACCAATTGTTAGGCCCCAAAGGGGTGATGACAATGGACAAGAGGAGGGTGAATTTTCTTTCTTTTAAAAATTATTCAATGTTTAAACATTATGAATGGGAAGTGAATGATCCAAATATTAAAAAATTCAACCACATTGACATAAGAGAAGAAAGAGAAAACAAAATTAAAGAATGTTAAAGCTGAACATAATAATTTTACAATAGTTCAAATCTAAATGATCATATGTTTAGTCTTCACACACCAACCTGATGTATGACATCCACTATGGTATATCACTTTCTAAGGAGAGTGAAAATGTTTTACATCCACCCTTTTCTCTAGAGACTTAACCCATTTCCCTTTTCTTTTACATGTTCAAACAGAAAAAACATTTCTTATAGGAGAAGGTCCTACCTTGACTTTTACAAACTTATTCCTAGCCTCTTTCCTTTTTCAGGTTTAAAAGGATCCTAGTCTTTTATGGGTGAAAACCTGACCCAGTCTTTTATAGGTGATGAAAAAACCTATAATTTCATAGAAAAATTCCTAACTTTTTCTATGTTACATGTTAAGAGAATCCCAATCTTCTAAGGGGGTATACTAAACTAAGACTCTTACGAGTGATGTCCTTTCTAATGTTGTTTCACGAGTTAAGAAAAACACATTCATCTAAGTGGATAGACTAAAATCAGTCTTCTATGGGGACATACTAAAATTATACATTCCATTTTCAAGGTAGTATAACCTCATTAAAGACGCACTATGTGTGGACTACACAACATAGACAATTATAGCACAAAGAAAGCACTAATTGAAAAATAGCCTTTAATATCTGAATTTTAACATCGGTTCTTCCAGATTGATTTTAAAAGTATTATTTGAGGTATTTAAACATTGGTTACATAAAAACCATTATTAAAAGGACCCATAAAAGAATTTTAACATTAGTTATTTAGTAACTAACATTAAAATTATACTTTCATCATTATTTTCTTAAAAAATTATCTTAAAATTCCTCAAAGAAGACTTTTAACATCAGTTTTTTTAGGAACGAACGTTAAAAGTCACTTTTAATATCAAATTTTCAAAAATTGGATAAATGTTCACCAAGTTTTAGTTTATCTCCCAATATTTGATTTAATTGGTCTCGGATTTCAAACAGACTTACGGATCAAAAGTTACGGTCATTGAAATTCTGACTTCTATAAGAGATAGAAGACTTTTAATGTCAATTTTTCAAAATAAAAACTCATATCAAAAATGTTTACCAAGTTATAGTTCATCTCTAAATATTTTATTTAACTGTTGATGGAGATCAAATATACTTACATATCAAAAGTAATGGCCATAAAATGTTTGACTTCTCTAAGATATAGAAGACTTATAGCTTCAGTTTTTTTTAGGAAATGACATTATAAGTCACTTTTAAAATTGCTTTTTCAAAAAAAACAACATCAAAAATATTTAAAAAGTTGTATTTTATTTCCAAAAATTTGATTTTAATGGTCGTGGAGCTCAAATGGACTTACGGATCAAAAGTTATGACCATCAAAATTTGAACTTCTCTAAGAGATATATGACTTTTCACATCAGTTTTTATTTTCATGAACTGATGTTAAAAGTCAATTTTCACATAGTTTTTTCAAAAATAAAACTAAAACAAAAAATTCTAAACTTCTTGTAGTTCATTTACCATGATTCAATTTGAATAGTTGTGCATCTCAATTGAACTTACAAATCTAAATTTATGGACATTGGAAGTTGGACTTCTCTAAGAGATGTGAAAAGTATTTTTCTACTTTTGATGTCGGTTATTTGTAAAAATCAACGTCAAAAGTATTTTTTTTACATACGATATCATTTTTTTAGTAAAACCGATGTGAAAGGTGATGTAGTGATACTTTACCATCAACTTTATAAAAATTGATGTTAAAATTCCAATACAATAAGTTTTTTACATTCGGTTATATATTTACCCATTATTAAAAGTAAAATTTCAAATACATGGGATTGGTATTTTATTTTTCTCACAACATGCATTTTAATTTTTAAAATCCCACCTATATTTTAAAATGATGCCACTAAAAAAAATTTACAATACACAAAACTATATTCTATTCTTCTAACATTTTTTACCTCTTTGAGTCAATCAAATTTTCAATGAATCTTCAATCGATGATTTGAGCATTGTATATATTCTAGTCATTTAATTTATTTATTATAATTTTCCTACAATGTTAAGAATCTTGATAATTATTATTATAATGATGAATACGTATTCTGACCAAGTTATGAAGATAAAATATTGGGATGAGATTCATCAATCAAAATAAATAATTCCTTATCAGTCATTGTTTTCATTACCAATTGAGTTCTTCAAAAAAAGAATGGAAATAATGAGAAAAACATATCAGTTCAAAGAAAACCTCAAAAGAATTTAAATTTGTTCTAAGATTTAAGTTTAGTTTTTGTTTTTATCATTTGGTGCCTATAATTTCTAATTACTGATTCTCATTTTTTCTATGAAATGAGTAGTATCTATTGAATCTTATAGAATTCCAACTTCTGATGACCATAACATTTTGATCTGTAAGTTTGTTTTATCTCCAAGACCAGTTAAATTGAAGATTAAGAAACCAATTATGATGTATTATTCATAGTTTCCTTGTTTTAACATTAATTTTTACTACCGGCGTGAAAGGTATATTTTTATATTTGAAGTTAGTTTTTGTGAAAACGCGATATTAAAACATGATTTTTGGGTTGTTTTTTTGTCAAGAATTGATGTTAAAAAACTTATGGAATCATAATTTTGACGTTGATTTTCCAAAAACCAAAGATGAAAGGTCAGAATTTTACTTTTTGTCATCATTTTATAAAAACCAATGTTGAAATTCCCATTTTAACATCATTGAAAAAAAAAATTGGTTAGAAACCGACGTTGAAATTAAAAAAATGATGTGAAAACACCATTTTCTACTAGTGAAGAATAAACCAATTTAACCCAATGAGAGATTTTCAACGAAGATGTTGGCATTTAGATTGAGTAGTGCTCAGGTCCTCAAAATGTTGAAATAGTGAAGCTTAGACAACTAGAGGTTTACTTCATGAAGTAGTTGAATGATAAAGCTCATTATAATACTCCCATAATTCATGAAAGGCTAAATATTCATATTTCAAAACAGTTCTAATTTGAAAATTTCTCTTTCCATATATTCATATTCCTAATGTTAATTCCTATATAAATGTTTCCTGTATATTTTTCATAAAAGATAGATAATTAATAATCTTGTAAACTCTCTTTCGATATTTTTTTAAACAAATCGTACAGTGAAAATTGTCAGAATTTAATACTATAATAAATACTTTAATAATAATTAATATTATTTTTATTGGAAAACTCCCTAAACATATATGAGACTAGCACTTCATATTTCAACCATCTTGAATTTGGATGTCTAAATTTTTAAAATTTCAGCATGAATCCATACACACTTAATCTCATGTGAATCTCATTTGATTATTCTTAAAATAATATAAAAACTATTTTCATGGATTATAAATAATTAGTGTCTAATTTTAAAACAAAAATCATTATGAATATTCAAAATAAACTTGTAGTAAAAATAAATATAAAATAATATGAAAAATAGACCATAATTTCATGTTTAAGAACGACCTTTAGAAAATCACAAAACCACTTCATATTTACCCACATAATATATATTTTAATATTAATGTAATCATATATATCATGTATGTAAAAGTATCACATACACAAATTTATGTATGATATTTCTGTACGCATATGAATTAGTTCATGTAACAAAATCTACATAGTTGAGTTCTGTGTAAGTGAATTTCACCAATTAGGTAAATCTTTCTATATAACTGATTTTTATATTTATGAATTGACATAAGAGAATTCACATAACTAAATTTAGGTAAGTGAATCCATTTAACCTAATTCACATAGGAAAATTCATGTAGCTAAATTCACGTTTGCAAATTCATTTTTCCAAAATTCTGAAATTTGTAAACAGATTGACTTATCAAATTACATACCAAAATAATATATTCAAAATGAAAGAATCATCTGTGGTTAAAATTGATTTTTATTTATTAAATTTCATTATATTTCCATAAAATTAATAATCAACTTAATTAGACTTCAATATCTCACATTATTACTGAAATATTGTAGCAAAATTGTTCCAAAAAACTGTAGAATTTAGATTAAAAACATTTAGTGACTTATAACCTAATTTCAAAAATGATAAGGGTCCATTTAGAATTTTATTTATTCTAATGAAATGTATATATGTTTATGATATTCCCAACATAATAATAATAACTAAATTTAGAGTTTTTATCATTACTTATGGCCAAAATACCAAAGAAATTGAATCAGGAAATTTGGATATGTGGATTTTCATTTCGCTATGACGTTAAGCATCTGGATACATGGTTAATCATAAAATGGCTATGAGGGAATAGTAAAAAATGTGTATAAATGATATTTAAAGGTCCCAAATTACTTATTTATCCTAATAATACTTCATTAAACTTTTAGAACATATTTTAAAAAATCAAAACATGAAATATAAAGACATTTTAAGCAAAGAAATATTATGATATAGTCAAGGTTATGCATACTTTAATCAATACATAATATAAAAATTATAGTTACACAATAAAAAGTATTAATACTTTTAAAGTAAATTAAACAAATAAATATTTTTAATTATCAAAAACATAAAGCGGTTCATGGAATCACTCAACAACATATTTCAAGTTGGTAATGTGCATAGTTCATGATATCTGAGAATGATAGAAGAGAATCAGATTTGGAATAAGTGGTTGGGGATTATGTGTCCAAGGAATTTTATAAAGATGAAAAATAGATGAATTATCCATTATATTTATAACATCAAAATAATAAGATTTTAGTGTTGTTCCATATGCTATAAAGTGAATATTACAAGCTCAGCACATAAGAAGGTTGCAATACATTCAACTCATCATTCTTACATTTTCAAGCCCATGAGAAAGAAATCAACAAATAAAGATAAGTAATTTATTTATTTTATTTTTCAATTTACTCACATTATGTGTATTATGTTTTTGAAACATAAATTAATGGATCTTAAAATTTTTAAGAGTTTTAGAAGAAGTGAATGAAAAGAATTTTGATATTATGTGAAGAAGATTTGAACTGATAATGGAAGAGAATATAAAAATGAGAAGTTTAGTTGTTATATTGAAAATCATGGAATTCATCATTAGTTTAGTGCATCTTATACAGCAAAACAAAAGAGTGTTGCTGAAAGAAAAATAGAAGTTTGGTGGATATGGCATAAAATCTATTGACTGAACATGATACTTCTTGATTATTTTAGAGGAAATATATTGGACTTGAAATTAATTTAATGTTTCAGGCCCTCCCGGCCTATTACATTGATATTTTATGGTTATAGAGTACTTAGAGGATACCAAAGGAAGTTCAGTGGAGGTTGGAGCTACAACAAAACTGCAGGAGGCTTTTTACACCATAAAAAGGGATTTTACGGTGTAAGCCTTTGTTTTGTGGCTTGAGTGGTCGGTGGTTTATGGATTGTACATGGTAGAGGGGTGGCTATTAAAAAGGGTTTTGTGATATAATATATGTATTTGTGGTGTAAGTTAATTCCATCTCAAAGAATCATGTTTTTTGAAGGAAAAGGTGTTTATGACCTAAAGGTTGGTTTTTCAACATAAGCTTTGTGGGCCTGAGGAATTTACAGTGAAAATGTTTAATTTAAACTGTAAATTGGGTGAGTTAAAAGTTTTTTATAAACCTATTTTGGCCTATATTCTATTCATTCGACCATATCTCTCTCTCTCATTTTGGTAGAACCTTATGTGGTTTTTAGATATCTTCCAGCCTCTTTCCTCCTGCTTCGATCTGTGGGTTCTGGTGATCAAGTTATAGTGATCCATGGAAATTTTTTCTCCCTCCCCCATTGTTTCCCATTTGTTCTTCTCACTGTAATTCACTACAGCGATTTCACTTTTGTTTAGGGGTGATTTTGGGCTAGGCTTTGAGGATCCCTTGAGGTGGCGTTGGTTGATCTATGGTTTCCCTTGCATGGTTGTGAGTTGTGGGATGTTTCTTCTTCACCCTATGGTGCACAATAAGATTCGAAAGATTCTTCAAGGTAGGGGATCCTCGTTCTCTCCCTATTTACATGCTATTTATTAGGACTTCATGGTTTTTATTTCCATTGGGTTAATAGTAAGGGTTGACATAATAAAGAAAATAAAATGTCATGTTTTAAATTTATGGGTATTGTGAGATATTTCATGATTTACTAATTTGATATATATATATATATTTAATGATAATATTCCATGTTGTTTACTTTCTAAAATAATGATTTTTGGGGTCCTTGATTTTGCAGTAGATGATATGAGTTGAGACCCTTTCTATATTATGTGATGTCACCATGAATAATAGGTTAAAGAATATATATTTCGTTAATAAAATGATTTCTCGTGGAACCTATTTTGTGTGATAATACATATGCTAAATAAATATATAATGTGATAAAATATTTTGAATAATTTTGTAAGATGGAATGTTTTTTGTGATGTGTGCTTATGCTTGTTTTGTTGCCCTGTGTAGTTTGGGATATTGTGTAGTGGTGACGATGAACAACTAGGATTTGTGAGGTGTGTGGTGTGATGTGGTGGTTGGTTGGCATGTATGTGACATGGATAGTGGAGAAATGTGGTGCACATTAGTTGTGGTACGCAGTGGTGTTGATGTGTGGTGGTGTTGTGTGACATGGTTATAGTGTGCAGTTTGGCTGGGATGTGCAGTGATGTTGGGTGGTACACATTTGATATTGCGTGATGGTTGTGGTTTTTCAGTAGTGATGGTGTGCAGTGGTTGAGACATGTGGTTGTTGTAGTGAGATGTTTTGGTGGGTGTGGTGCATTGATGATAGTGTATGTGTGGTGTTGTGGTGATGGTTGTGCGAGATGGGCAAATTGTGGTGTGGTGTGGTTGTGTTGGTTTCCAAGTTAGCCATGGAATAAATTGGGATGATAAAAAAATTAAATAGGCTGATAAATAAATGATATGGGAAGTAATTGGATGTGTCGTGAATGGATTGAAATAATTTAATAATAAATTAATGGGAAGTGTAAACATGAATGAAGTTTCTTAGTAAATGAAAGTGTAATCATATAGATTGTGTGGTGTTTTTGTGATGTGTTTCATCTATTTGTGGCATAGGTTGTGATGGTTGGTGTGTGGAATGGTAGTGGTGATGTGGTGTGTTCTAGTGTAGTTGTTATGAACACATGTTTTGGGTATTGTTTTTTATCTATATATCTTGTATCTTTATTTTTTTTATACGAACCCCACCTGAGTTGGATAACCTTCCAAACTCTTATAGGTTCTGGGTTTGGGGTGTTCTCCCTAATATGCAGGATGGTGGTGTTATGTATGGTTGACTACCCCCTCTTTCCTTCTCTTCATTAATTAGTGATAGACCAAGTGTCTTTGGACGCGATGTACAATGATGGACCAGGTATTTTTGGGTGAGATATGATATGATGAGGTTGTGATGAGATGTGATATGCGGTGGGGGTCATTCGTGGAATGAGGAGGGCATAAGGTTGGTTTCATTCACCTTCATGATACCATACTTCTCTGGTTATATGATTAAATGACATTTGATGGTCAAAGTGTCTTCAAGAAAGATGTAGTGTGGTGATGCCTAATGCTAGCATAAGATTCTAGACCTTATGAGGGTGGGGTATGTATGGATGCATCCTAAACCACACTAGAGATGACCCAAGTGTCTTTGAATGATATGTGATGCAATGTGGTAGTGATGTGATATGTGTGGAAGTGATGGAAGCATAGGATGATCAATATTGGGGCATGAGAGTAGCAAATCAGTGGGGAAGTAGCAACAGGGTGCCTTGCTTTGTTTTGATATCGATGTTATATTACTATATTGGATGAGTGATTTGGTGAGTGAGCCATGGTGAGGCCGGGATTGGTTAGTTGATCTATTTAGGAGATTTTTGGGTTCTCTTTTAATTCACTGGTGCATTAGCACGTTTTTTTTCATGTGTGAACTTGAGACCTTGGTTATGTCCCTACTGAGTATACCTGTTATTCTCACCCCATATATAAAAAATATTTTTTAGATTTCTAGGAGGACTCTGGGGATTGATCTAGACATTACTAGCTCTGTTAGATCTTTTGTTATGTCATTGTTTTAGACTTGTCTTTTGGTATATTGGAGACTTTTGTTTGTGTTGGTTTATTCCATGTTCATGTATTGTGGGATGGTTTTGGTTTAGCTTTATATTATCTGTTGGAGTTATTTTGTGGTTGTTTATCCTGTCTCTAGATACTATTTTATATTATAGTGGGTAATTCTCCCCCATTTGTGATATTATTACACCCTCAATATTAGTCACCAACCCTAGGCCTACAAGAGGTGGGACTCAAGAGTCATTATCTTTATCCCTTCATTAAAACATCTTTGGTGGGAGGGGGTCATGAAATATTGATATATAAGGTGATGTTTGATAGATAGGATCAATTTTGGAGTTAGGAACCATGAGGATTACATGGTTCGGTAGGTAAATAGTATTAGTTGATCTTGGTGTGTGACATAGGCCAGGGAGACTGTCTATGACATGAGATTTTAGGGCCCCCTATGATCCGGTGCACAGACTCTGAGCTTATTGAATGATCAAGTGAGGTAAACCTATTTTATGGGTAGAGACCTATGAGAGGTACGTTCATCATGATTAATTGTGTTCATGTTTGAATTGGGTTGTTGTGGGAAAATAAAAATAATTAAATGAACAAGATATGATAAAATTTTATGTCACTGGGTTTAGGATGCATTGTTTTCTTTTTTGGAATGGCTCCTAATCATAGTTTGTGATTGGATCAAGTAGTTGAGGTTTAGAAGACTAATCTAGTTGATCAATTTATGATCAAACCAAAAAAAAGGATGAGGCTTAGCATAGAGTTTGTGTTCCTTTTGGTGAAAGAGTTTTTGAAAGCGTGAGGGGAGAATCTCATATTTGAAGATGGAGCATTGGTTGGGGGATATCGAGATCACTTTCATTTTGATCCAAGCATAGTCTGAGTTATGGGTGTTGTTGGAAGCTAGTCTGATGTGAGGAGTTTTGCATCAGTGGTGGATTCGATTTATTAGTGACCTTAAAGTGGAATGTGTGTTCTGGTCAAATATTCAAATGGAATTTAGAGTAGAGTGGCGATTATTGATGATGAGGACATCTAAGAGGTAGGAGATGATCTCCATTCAGCATGATATTATGAGTGTGTGGGAGCTTGGGATGAGGTTCAAGGACCTCTGACACTTTTCTCTAGATGTTTTCTGAGATGATTCATCCAGATCGTGATGTTCATATGAGGGTTTGTGTCCACTGATAAGGTATGTGGTTACTCCATTAATGCTTCATACATACCTAGAGGTGAAGAAAAAATTTTATGTTATTGAGTGAATTTTTTTCTCTAGGAATTGAGCCTCAAGAGAGTGTCCAGAAGGGTGATTCGAGAAGAAGAGCTTCAGGAAGTGGGTTAGAGGTGTTTAGGAAGTTAGAGTTTTGATCAGTGGGGAACTGACCACAATAGATATCCTTCCATTATTCTAGGGAAGGTGGTGCTAGATCATATTTATGAAGGCTTTATGTTTTTTTATGTATGTGGAAGACATGGGAACCATTAGGTTCAATGTTTAACTGCTCAAGGAGGCCATTATTAAGTCGGTGTTTAGGACCCTTTTTGGCAGCAGCAGCAGCTACCCCTGATATAGTTTCAATGGAAATTATTTTCAATATTTTTTCAGCCATCGATATTAGATAGTGTTTGAAGGGGTAAAAATTATGATGGTCCCCATATATAGGGACCTAGTACAAAGTGTGTCCATGGCGCCAGGTAGTAGAGAGGTAGAGTATATGGGTATGGTCATATGCATGCGTTAGAGGTGGAAGCACTAGTAGAGCTGAGAGTTGTTCAAGGTACAGTTTTCTTATCATCTATCCTTGTTTGTTCTTTGTTTGATTCAGGATTATTTTACTCATTTAATACTCCTACCTTGGTCCATACATTGGGATTGGATGTGGAGATACTTACAGTTCCATTGGTGTTATCTACCTCAGTTGGAGGTTAGAATTCCTTTTTTGATATTTTCTAGAGATGTATACTAGTTATGGGGAAACACCAGTTATTATAAGACTTCTTCTTGTTGAAAATATTTCCATATGATGTTATCCTTGACATGGATTGGCTATATTACATGCATAAAATCATTGGTTATTTTTTTAGGATAGTTTTTTTCCGATGTGGAGGGCCATCAAGTGACGTTCATTAGAGAGCGAGGTTATTTGATGGGTGGTAAGAAAGTGGATCCTATTTTGTTAAAGAAAGATGAGAGTTCAGTTGAAGCTTAGGTTGATGGTGTTCCCAAGGTTGTGGAGGTGTTTTTTATGTTTTTATAAAGGATTTTATGACACTGCCCCCTCAATGTGATGTCGAGTTTGGGATAGAGCTACTGTCGGCTGCATCTTAGATTTTGGTGTCTCCCTATCGAATGATTCTTATAGAGTTGTGATAATTGAGGTTTATGGTGGATTATCTGATGTAGATGGGTTTCATATGACCTAATGTTTCATCATGGGGTTCTCTAGTGTTGTTTATCAAGAAGCTGGATGGTAGTTTGAGGTTGTGTATGGACTACAAAAGGTTGAATCAAGTGATTATCAAAAACCATTACTCCCTTTTGAGGACTGATGATTTGTTCTACCAAGTGAGAGGATCAAGTTGATTCTCTAAAATCAATCTGCAGTTTGGATATCATCAGTTGAGTTTAAAGGATTAGGATATCCTAAAGATAACCTTTAGGTGCAGGTATGGTCACTTCGATTTCATGGTTATGTCATTCAGTGTTACGAATAAATTATTCATGTTCATGGAGATTATGAACTTTTTGTTACATGAGTTCCTAGACCAGTTTATCATCTTATTCATCAATGATATCTTGAACTACTCAAGGTCATATGAGGTGTATTTTGATCATCTCAGAGCCATTTTAATGGTCCTTCAGCAACACTAGATCTATATAATGTTATCCAAGTAGAAGTTCTGGATGTGAAAATTTCATTTTCTTGGACATGTGGTGTCTCAACATGGTGTGTTAGTGGGCCGGTCCAAGATAGAGTCAGTTGTTTCTTAGGAAGTACCCAAGAACATGGTAGCAGTCCACTGTTTTCTTAGTCTTGTAGGATATTATCAAATATTTGTGATCAATTTTTATCAATTTATAGCCTTGATAACAATTTTTTCCAATAATTACTAGGTTATTTGGGGAATGATTAGTACCAGACAACATTTGGTAACTTTAAGGGTATGTTTTCTAGTGCTCCAGTGTTTTGGTTTCCTAAGGAGGGTGTGTTGTTTGAGGTTTTCTATGATGTGTCCCACATGGGATTGGTATTCTTATTGATGTAGTATATATAACTTATTTATTATGGGTCTAGGTAGTTATTTCACAAAGAGAATAACTATTCCACCCATGATCTGGAGTTCGCGGTAGTTGTGTTTTCCCAAAAGTTGTGGCATCATTACCTCATCGGTGATCACTTTTTGGTTTTCACGGACCACAATAGCCTTAAATATGTTTTTCTCTATGAGATCTAAATCTATACCAGTAGAGGTTGATGTAGTTTCTTCAGGATTATGATTTTTAGTTCTTTTACACAACGGGAAAGGGGAATGTGTTTGTTGATGTGTTGAGTCAGAATTCTCAAGGATATTTGGCTTTGGAGTCTGTAGATGTTTGTAAAGGGGTGAAAAAGCTTGAAACAATGAATCTGGATGTTGGGGAGAGTAGTGGATGATTTTTTCTTTGTCAGATTACTGTAGAGTCATATTTGATACATAAGGTGGAAGAGTCTTAGTGAGGAGACTCAGAGGTAGAGGTGATGTGTGATCGTGTTGTCCATGGTGATGCTCCTAAGGGGTATTTAAGGAGTGGATGAAACCAAATATTTTTCCAGGATAGGTTTTTCATTCTACTGGTGATGCACAATAAAGTTCACAATGACTTTAACATCTCACCTTTATCTGTGCAACCCATAGTGACAAAGATGTATCATGGCTTGAGGTGGCATCTTGGGTGGTCAGGGATGAAACTGTAAGTGGTGGAATTTCTCATGAGGTGTTTGGTTTGTCAACATGTGAAAGTGGAGAACCCCGTTCCTAGTGGTTTACTAAAATCCTCGGATTTTTTTATTTTAAATGGGAATACATCTCAATGGACTTTATTACTGGGTTACCCCGAGCTCAAGGAGCTTGTGATTCAGTTTGGGTGGTAGTGGACATGAAATTGACTCACTTTCAAGAGATTTGTGAAGTGGTTTAGAGCATGACCAAGAAGATCCAATTGTTCAGAGAGTGGATAAGATAAGCACAAGACTTTCATAAGTCCTATGCTGATCATAGGTGGAGTCCTTTGGAGTTAAATTTTTAGGACCATGTGTTTTTTAGATTCTACCCTTGATGTGGGCCGTAAAGGTTTGGTAGGGGAGTACACTTTCTCCCCAATTTTATGGGCCCTTTGAAGTGTTATTGTATATTAAAAAGGTGGCATATTGGTTGGAATTTCCACCACAGTAGGAGAGGATACACAACGTATTCCATGCATCTTAACTTCATTGTTATCTTAAAAATGACTCCCACATTGTTTATTAGAGATGGTTATATATCAAGGATTATGCGATATTTGTGGAACGACTAGTAGAGATCTAGGATATTTGGAGAGAAGGTGTTTTTTGGATGAATCATTTAGCTGACTCACATGTTGTGGAGGTATGGTGTCCTAGAGGAGAGTACATGGGAGCGAGAGATGCAGATGCATTCCAAGTACCCGAATATATTTTGATTTTTCTTTTCTTTGTTTTTTTCTTGGATTTTGTGATGGTAGATCTTGTTGTTTTATGAGATTTTCTATTTTCTAGATGTGTGAATTGCAATAAATCTCCTGACATGAAAATAGGATGACTTGAATCCTAATCAAGGCATGTTATACTCTGACATGATTAAAACTTTTCATGTGAGTCAGTGTCACCCAAAGAGGATTATATCTTAACATGGATGATGAAATTTCCTAATGTGTGTGCTTAGAGTAGTTCTATGTGTTGATTGTGGTAGTGATTGGTTTGGGTTGTGCAGAGGTTGAGATGGTTTTGTGGTTGTGTAGTGATGTGATTGTGTGGGATGTTTCATTCATGTTTCATTTGGAATGTTTGTTTGGTGGAGTTTGTGGTGAAATGAGATCCTTGAGAGGTATCTTGTTGGTTGGTTTTTCAAACCCCTTTCCATCCGAGTTTGGTTTTGATTCATAAGGGAATAATAATTTTAGAGATATCTAATGAAATGGAGTGTTACCTCCAGGACTGAAACTTTGATAGTCTTGTGGTTAGATATTTCTCAGAGGGGGCAGGAGGAGTTTTAGTAGAGGTTGGATCTTTAGTAGAATCGCGGCGGGCCTTTTACACCATAAAAGAATATTTTATGATATAAGTCTTTGTTTTACAGATTGAGTGGTCGGTGGTTTACGACTTTTATGTAGAAGAGAGGGGGCCATAAAAAATGGTTTTAGGCCATACGATCACTATGGGAAAAAGGGGTTTTTGCAACGGGTTATTTGCGATGGGGATAAATCTCGTCGCAAATAATCATGTTAGACACTTTTTTTCAACAGGGGCATTTTCCCGTCGCAAATAACTACTTATTTGCGATGGGGAAAGCTCACTTGTCGTAAAAGGTTTGGCACGCAATGCACGCCAAACCGTAGGAATGTTATTTGCGATGGGGGGTTACCACCAGTCGCAAATAACCGGCGGCGGTAAAAAAATTTGCGATGGGAATATACCACCTGTCGCAAATAGTATGTCGGCAGGTTATTATTTGCGACGGGTCCCGTCACAAATAACTATTTAACCATTGATTGTGATAAATGTGGGCTAAAGTATTTGCGATGAGTACCGTCACAAATAGTCCCATCACAAATAAGCTAACCTATAAATACCCCCATCCTTTTTTTCATTTATTCTCAAACTCTATCTTCTACTTCTCTCAAAACTTTATTTTTAGAGTTCACAGTTTCTTAAGTTTAATTTTTATTTCTGGAGTTGATATTGAAGTCTTCAACAACTATTAGAGATCAACCTTAGATCAATTTTAAAGGTATTTATGTTCATTTTAATTTAATATTTATTTTAAATTTTTTATTAGTTTTAATTATTCTTAATTAGTTGTAATTTAATTATGTTTAGATTGTTTTGTTATTTAATAAATTTAAATTATTAGTATTCATTGTTCATAGTTAATGGTAATTAGGAATAATTAATATTAATTAGAAATAACTAATAATAAATAGGAATAATTAATAATAATTAGTCATAATTAGGAATAATTATTAATAATTAGTCATAATTAAGAATAAATACTAATAATTAGTAATAAATACTAATAATTAGGAATAAATAGTAATAATTAGTAATAATTAGTAATAATTAGTAATAATTTAGAATAATTTAGAATAATTTATAATAATTTATAATAATTTGGAAATAATTAAGAGCAATTATGAAAAATAAGAAAAAATACGAATAATTCCTACTAATTATTAATAATAACTAATAATTGCTAATAATTATTAATAAACCTCCCCCATGCACACATTAACCTTTAAAACTATGCCATTTCATTTTTTTATACATTTAAGGATCTATCTATATATATATAGTTATATTTATTCGTATATTAATATAGATTTATATTAATATAAATATATTTGGTTATATGAATAAATATATATATATTTATTCATATATTAATATATATATTTATTCATATATTAATATATATTTATATCTATTTATATATATATATGTAGTTATAAATTTTTATTCATATATTTATTTGTATATTAATATATATTTATAAACTTAGTTTTAAATAAATTTATAAAATATGATTTTTATGTGTATTTATAAATAAATAAATAAATACATACATACATATATACAACACACACACACACACACACACACATATATATATATGTCTGTATAGTTATTAATGAATACATAGAAATGAGGGGGTGGAAATCCATCGAGAATGTTAAAACAGCTTAACGTCTAATCCATAAGTCCGTTTCAACTCCACAACTAGTCTAATTGAAGAGCATGAAATGATATTCGATATTATATGCGGTACAGGCCAAACGGACATCCGGATCGGAAGTTATAGCCATTTGAATGTTAAAACGACCATAACTTCTAATCCAGGACTCCGTTTTAGCATTACAATTAGTAAAATCGAATAACATGAAATGATCTTAGATATGATATATGGTACAGGTTTATCGGACATCAGGATCAGAAGTTATAGCTATTTGAATGGTAAAAAACTGGGGTACCCCGACTAAAAACTCAGTTTTGGAGGCCTACTGGGCCTTTTTTGGCCTTGAAAAAACCTTGGACGGGTTTCACCGGACTAAAGGGATGTAGAGCTCATCGCAGGATTCGATTTGATATGTTGTAGAGCTCAAACGGAGTCCCGGATCAAAAGTTATGGACGTTTGAAGTTTGGGTTTCATTTTCAACTTATTTTTGATCTTTCATTATTATTTTTATTTTTTTTATATTCAAAGAGTTATTAAATGACTATTAATTGATAAAAATTACATAATTACTAATTAAAAATATTTTTTAATTTATTTTATAATCCTCTTTTATTAAATTTCTTATAAATTAATATTATATTTCCATAGATCCTTTCAAAAACATATTTATAAAATAAATATTATATTTATATCAATATAAATAGATTAATATATTTAAAATATTAATAAAGAATTTTTTAATTTTTTTTTAATTTTTTTATTGTTATTTGGGATGGGAAAAGGGCCTGTCGCAAATACTTTGTTGCGACGGGCCCATCGCAAAAAATTTTTTTTTACCAGAAATCTATTTGCGACGGGCCCATTTTCCGTCACAAAAAAATTTATTTGCGACGGGCCTGTTTAAAAAAAATTAGTTGCGACGCCGTTTTCCGCAATAGGTCATTTGAGACAGGGCCCCATCACAAAAGGCCATTTACGATGGGATCCCATCGCAAATGGCCCGTCGCAAATACCTGTATTTCTAGTAGTGGATAGGGTTTTATGGTGTAATTTAATTTTAGTATAAAGTGTCATGATTTTTGATGGAAAAGGATTTTATGGACTAAAGGTTGGTTTTACAGCGTAAGCTTTATGGGCCTGTGGAATTTACAGTATAATCTTTTAATTTACGCCATAAATTGAGAAAGTTGAGGGTTGTTTATAAACCTAGTTTTTCTGATTTATCATTCATTTAACTATTTCTCTTTCATTTTGGGTGAACCCTATGTGGTTTTCAAATATCTTTTATCCCCTTTCCTCCTAATTTTATTTGTGGGTTTCAGTGATCAAGTTTTCGTTATCTATGGTAATTTATTCTCCCACCCTTGTTATTTTCCATACTTTCTTCTCTTAATGATTTTCTACAGTAATATTGATTTAGTTTAGGTGATTTCGAGCTATGTTTTGATGATCTATTGACGTGGTGAAGGTTGATATGTGGTTTCCCTTATGTGGTTATGTTTCATGGGATGTCTCTTATTTTCCCTTTAGTGCACAGAGAGATCATAAAGATTATTTAAGGTAGGGGATCCTCATTCTCTCCCAATTTACATACTATGTGTGGGGATCTTATGGGTTTTCTTTCCATCGGATGGATAATAAATGTTGAGATAATAAAGAAAATAAATTTTCATGTATGACATTCATGGGTATGGTGAGATATCACATGCTTTACCACTTTGATATATGTTGTTGATGATATTATGAAATTTTATTTCCTTATTGAAAATAACAGTTGTGGGGGGACTTGATTTCGTAATAGATGATATGAGTTGACACCCCTTTTTATGTTGTTGTGTGATAACACCCTAAATAAATGGTTAAAGTACATAAATTTTAAAAATTAATTAGTTTCATATGGAACCTAGTTTGTGTGATAATACTCAGGCTAAATAAAGAGGTAATGTGATAAAATACCCTGAATAATTGAGAAAGCCTAAATGTGTTGATGTTATGTGTTCTTATGCTTGTTGTGTTTCCCTGCATGGTTTGGAATGTTGTATGATGGTGGAGATGGCTGGTTGGGCTTTGTGAGGTGTGAGTCTGTGATGTGGTGGCTAACATGGATGTGACATGGTTAGTGGAGTGATGTGGTGTGTTTTGGTTGTGGTGCATAGTGGAGATGATATGTGGTGGTGTTGTGAGATGTTGTTATGGTGTGCAGTTTTCCTGAGATGTGTGATGATGTTGTATGGTGTGCAATGGATGTTGCATGGTGGTTGTTGTCACGAGTCGTCCTTAGGGCCTGTGTCATGACTACCCCAAGCCTGCCTTCCATAGGCCAGGGGCTGGCGACTAGCACCAAAGGAGAATCCCTAATAAAAGGGAAGGCATTTCCTTTAAACTTGTAACAAACACAGTATGAACACAAGAAGTATAAACAACAAGTACTAATATAGAAAATAATGTTGTGAATAAAGTAAGTGGGATAGTATAAAAACCCAACTGAACATCAAGGACAAGTACAAGTAAAAAGGGAAAACCGCTCCTAGAACGTCCACTGGGGAATCCTACCTGAAGGGAAGGTAAAGAACTCGAACAACTCGTCCCTAAGGTACGTCCCGTCTAGTCTAGCTCCAAGAAACCTCCCATCCATCACCCTCTACCTCGATCACTGCTGGCCGTCATCTGCATAGAACACAAAAAGGTGCGGATGAAGCCCGTGTAGGGGTGAGTATAACAATACTCAGTAGGGGACCCTGAGACCCCTGAAGGTCTCCCAGAATCCACTAAGGATAAACCAAATAATAAAGATAAAATCACGAAGTATCAACCAATCCTACTCAGGTATATGCCCATACATATACCTGATTTTCCAATTACAGTCTGTCTTCAACTCTCGAGCTCAACCACAACCCAAAACACAAAGGAAGTAAAGTCAATCACCTCGGTGATAATGACTGAAAGACAAGACTCAACTCGCACAGGTATACAACTCTTGTAGAGGGGGTAGAGATGATTAGATGTAGCCACTGAATCATCTCCTTTGTCGAACCCATGTAGGATCCTAGAACAGTATCAGCGTTGTCGAACCCACAGAAGATCCCGGTACAGAAGTTATCGTTGTTGAACTCAAGAAGGATCCTGGTACATAAGCCGTCATTTTCAAACCCATAGAGGATCCTGGTACAGTAACTTTGCTGTCGAACCCACGGTGGATCCTGGTACAAAATTCATCGCTGTCAAACCCACGGAGGATCCTGGTATAGTAGTAGGTCCACATTGGATCCTATCATCTCAATCGCAACCAGCCATAGGGTTTCCGCACACAGCATGCTCGATTCCGGGAGGGTCTGTTCCTCGAGTCAAGTGTCGATAAATAAACTACCACTAAGTCTCGATTTGATTTATCCCATAGTTCCATCTCACCATAAGGAACTCAAAGAGATAGACGGCGCGTCAATCGGACGCCCGGTCTGTGAGTTATTGGCATTTCCGTTTGAGGGGCCCGGTTGGTTTTTACGTTCAAACCAACCCTGTCGTACCCCAACTTTGTCCAAACCACAATTAGGATATTCCAAAAGAACAGTATCACTCCATGCCTTCCATCATCACAGGCGGTTCATCAATCGGACACCCGTAGCCCAAGAAACGGGTGAAAAGGTGTAAACTGGCCAAACAGGTTCGGGTTCGGTCCAACCTAGTCGGACTGACCCGGCCCGACCCGGTCCGTCGATCCGACCCAATCCAAGGAAGCGGGATGAGCTGAGGGGATGGCCCAGCCCAACGGGCAGCGCGGCCCGAGGGCGGCCCGGCCCGAGGAGGCTCGGCCGAAGGTGACCCGGCCTAAGGGAGGCCCGGCCGAGGGCGGCCCGTCCAAGGGCGGCCCGTACAAGGGCGGCCTAGCCGAGGGCGGCCCGTCTGAGGGCGGCCCGTCCGAGGGTGTCCCGGACGGCCGTCTAGCCCGTGTGGCCGGCGGCTGGCCCGTGTGGCCGGCGGTTGGCCCGTGTGGCTGGAAGTGACACCACGTGGCCATCTTGCCACGTATGGGGGGGGGGGGGTCTTACACCCCCCTGCCTTCAGAAATGGCTTGTGCATGGCGCACCATCCTGGTAACTGCAGGACCCAAAGGGTCTTGCCAGTAGCACGCAGTAGCGGCCGGCTCAGCCTGCCACCCTAGTTCCTCCACTAGGGTGCAACGACACCACAGTTCTACTGGGTCCTGCGCGGCGCGACGGAGGCACGCCACCTCTGTCGTGGCCCGGCCTGGCCACGGCCTCCGGCTCCTTTGCACGGCGCGTCGGTGCCATGCCCTTCTGGCTCTGTTGTGGCCCACCTGGCCATGGCTCGGTTCTTTGGGCGGCGCGACGGTGCCGCGCCCTTCCGGTGGCCCTTGCGTCGCCAGATTCTTTCACAGTCTGCCTCCGTCATCAAAAAAAGAACAACCAAAGGGGGAGGTTCATGCCGTTTTCATGCGGTCTGAACCCTCCTCATCATGGTGATAACATTTGGAATACCTATCCAGAAATTTGAATGACGAATAATGGAGGTTTAATCTCATATTTAAAATTACTTAAATCCCCCGACCTCGAGTTCGGTGATCGATGACGGAGTCGCTAAAAGCGGACGTCATTCCGTCAATGTAGGAGGAGGAAGATTTCGGATAAGATGAGTTGATATGACATCGTCGGCATTCTTCGTGGGTGGCGATGCTTCCCTTTCTTGCCTCGGTTGAAGAAGGAAGAAGACGGTGTTCTTTCTTCGGTGGTTCTTCGTTGGAGAGAAATGGCTCCACCAAGTTCCTTCCACTCCTTAATCCTCCCAACAAAAATTATGCCATCCTCACAAAAATAAAATATAACATCTCATTATAATGCTGGCATAAATAATTCAAAATATTCAAATTAATTAAGTTACAACACTTAATTAAAAGGATAGATTTGGCTCATTAATTGGATGGGGAAAGTGAAGAGGCTCCCCCACTTAATTGGGGGTTCCAAGGGGTTAAAGGGGGTTATAGGAGTTTAAGTGCTCGGGTGGTCCCCACCTAAAAACATCCTCCCAAGGGAGGTTATGCTTGGGTGGGACCCACCATTGTTACCTCCCATTGGGAATTTAGGGTGTGGTGGCCCCCACCTCCAACCTCCCCTTGGAGGTTTCAACCACCAAAATAAAAATAAAGTAACAATTTTATTTTTATTTAATTTAATTAAAAACCCTATAAATTGACTTCCATTCTCTTTAAAACACAAATGCAGTGATGGTCTCACTAAGCAACCAGCGACCTTGCAAGTTCAACAGTGCCCTCGGATTTTAATTCTGAACATCGGTTCAAAAGATATAAAATCATGCTCGTACGTTTACTAAACGTACCCAAACCAAACTTCAGAATTTGATTTCGTGCACACTGGGCCTCGGAATCAAGCGTCGTCAGAAACTGCAGACTCGTAAAATTCACATGTATTTAAGAAAAAAATCACTGAAATTCTGGGTCTTTACAGTTGTGGTTGTGCAGCAGTGATGGTGTGTATTGGTTGAGACATGTGACTATTGCGAATATATGGATTGGTTGGTGTGGTGCGGCGACAATGGTGGATGCGAGGTTTTGTGGAGATGGTTGTGTGAGATGGGTCAGTTTTGGCATGGTGTGGTTATTTTATTTTC
Source organism: Viscum album (assembly GCA_963277665.1). NCBI lineage: Eukaryota > Viridiplantae > Streptophyta > Magnoliopsida > Santalales > Viscaceae > Viscum > Viscum album. The sequence goes on along the minus strand of OY728143.1, from coordinate 1,380,899,798 downwards.
CAAGTTAGCCATGAAATAAATTGTGGTGATAAAAAATGAAATAGGCTGGTAAATAAACTAGATGGGCTAGAATTGGATGTGTGGTAAATGGATTGAAATAACTGAATAATAAATAAATGAGTATTGTAAATGTGAATAAAGGGGTTTAATAAATGAAATTAGAATCATGATGTTTGTGTGGCGGTTATGTAATGTGTTGCATATTGTGGTTATAGTGGTTGTGATGGTTGTTGTGTGGTACAGTGGTGGTGATGTAGTGTGTGCTAGTGTAGTTGTTGTAAACCTATAGCTTGGTTATTTTGTGTTATCTATATATATTTTATCTTTATGTTACTTATATATGTTCCCCACCTGTGTTGGATAACATTACCAACACTAAGAAGTTCTAGGTTCTGAGTGTTTTCCCTAAAATCCAAGGTGGTGGTGATACAGATGGATGAGTACCGTCTCTTCCCCTATTTTCCTTCAATAGTTATATCCCAGGTGAAGGTACCATGGCATGTAATAAAAGATGTTGGTCTGAGGATTTTTAAAAAAATTGTTGGGATGATGAAACTTGTTGATGTCGATGATTCTAGCCCTAATACGGTATAAGGATCTTGCATAAATTCAAAGAGTGCATAAATTAAAACATGAAACATACTTGTTCATATCTAAATCCATTCTTGACTACAAATCATCACCAGTAATCATTTCTTGAAGTATTAATAGAATAATCCCTCTATATTTTCCACTCATACTTCAAAAATACAATAGAGCATTTTACGTCGAATTATAGGTGCTAGCACAGAGATCCAGCAAAGACTTCGATGCCCCATTGATCACTGCATCGATATGACTTTGATGCTCGAGGGAGATCATGATCCAAGAACCTGGATTGAGAGTATATCTCTCTAGAAAGTGAGATAGGAGAGGGATTTTGTCGATTTCTTACTATGAATAGTATATATCAAGAGCCTCTCTCCTCCTATGTATAGTGGATGTTCAAAATACCTGGTTGGGTTCCCAAACCCTTATTTATTTAACATCCACTAAATAAATAATTATGATGAACTAATCCACGTCAATATTATTTATTATTTTATCACATACTTATAATATATTTAAAATATAATACATGATAAACCATAGTCATTTAACTTGACTCATTATTCCTACTTAATATTAAACAAACCTATAATATTAAAATCATATTCGTTTGATTAATATTTTCTCATATTAACTTAACTTGTAAATACATTTAATAAATAAATTTGATACCAATTATTCTTAAATTGAATAAAATGAATTTATTTATTTACCACTGATCAATAACTAGGATAACACTCATACCCCATGATGGGGCCCACCATGTCTGGTATACCTATTCAACTGAATAGGACATATTCTTGAATAAGATATTGTGTGTGACCCTATGGGCACTTATCTTGATAGCAATGAATAAAATCCATCGACCAAGAGCTAAGTCTTGCAACCCATAAAGGCCCCTAAAGAGACAAATATTATTATAGTAATGAAAACCAACCTACAAACATGAATGGTGAACCATAATCTCTTCATATTTAAATATATCATAAATTAGGATGCACACTTGTTTCATCACCCTTGTCTTGCTTTATTATTTTTTGATCTAACCAGATGGATTTACCTTTCAACTACTTTGTCCAAAGACTTATGAAGCTAGTACCAACCAGATCAACTGGTCTTGAGATATATAACGTCTTTTACTTGGAAGTGAAAAATCCTTTCTTATCCATTCAACCAATTCCAAACCAATAATGACGCACCCAACACAATCTACCTCTCCACGACTTCATTATTATGGTTTTTTTCTAGCATCAAAATAAGTGATCAAATGGAACACACTAGTAATGATCTCAAGTCTGGAGACCAATACACAAGTTCATAGATAGGAACAACCAATGACATCTAAAACATGTGGTATTCCTATTTTTGGTTCTTTCCTTATGACCTCACTACTATAGATCACCAAGTGAGAAATTTATGAGAAGAATTCTCAATTCTTATGAGCCCCCAACACATGATAGTCAAACATCTAAGGTGTCCAGCCAGTAAGATATATCTAGACCATAGGACCATTGATTAATATTATTGTTATAGTATCTTGAGGTTATCCATATAGCCTAGGATTTTCTATAACCTTTTGATACAATAGTTAATCTATTGACATTACCATAAAATAATGGATGAAGAAATATCTACACTATGATGGTAAGTAGACATCATGCATAGAAAATTATGTACATGATATGATAATCAAAAGCACTACATAGTTGGGTCTAGGTCAACCACTATTACAACACCACCACTTACACTAGATCTAACTTGATAACCAAACTTTTTAACACTCACATGATAAGGATCATGTTTCTACTGAGTAATGGATTTAACTGATGGGTCTTCCATGTTTTGTTTCATGGTTATTCTGCTATTTGGGACCTCATTTCATTGAGTAAAACTTCTCAAGAGATGTTTTTTTGATGTATATTCTTTTGTTCACTATCAAAACTTGACATCTTGGCTAGTACTAGTAATATAATTATCATGGTGATAAAACATTACATATTAGGTGAGATTCGAAGAACTGGAATAGTGTGTTGTGTGTATTAACTACTTCTTAGCTACCTCAAAAGCTACAATATACTCGATATGTGTACGTATGGATATCAGTGGATTTTATATGATCTTGTCTCACTCATCACCTTATCCTAACTACAATATTAGATCAAAATGATCTAAAAGAAGACTATTTTTTGTCCCATAAAAAGTATCATCCTATCATCTCCACTTACCAGGTATATATCCTTTGTACTTTCCCAAGTACAATCAGATAGTTCTGACTGCTTTACTTGCAGTTCTCCTAGAATTAAATTATATTTTCATATTATAAATTATATCTTGACAACATCATGTCATGTACATATCATGACATATGTGATTGATCCATCGTTGAAGTCTATGAAACTCAACTCACCACATAATCTCCTCTTATGCCATTACATGTCTACATGGAGATATTTATGCCATGTGAAATTGGAAAGAATTATTCTCTTGAATTGTCCCATATTGTATTTTTTCAATACCATGTTAGTATATATAAAATTGAAAAGGTCCAAGCAACCATTATATCTACCTTGATAGATCCCATTCCCTAGAACTTAGGTTGCTAATTTAAGTCAATCACTAGAGAAATACTTTCATCCTGGTTTTAACTAATTGTAAGACCAATATCAATTTTCCATATATTGTGGAACATATTAAACTTGTAAAACAATGGCGCTCCCACTAACCTCTAGTAGACACATAGAAAAGATACATTCTAAATGAATTGTCTAATATCATATTGCTTGAATTAATTGTGAACTGTATTTCAGTAACTTTCAACCCTTATTGGCATCCAATGGTGTCACCATTACTTTCTAGATGCGTCATATAGACACCTTCCACAGAAGTTGATCTTTACATCCAATGTCTAATTAAATGATCTTAAAAGTTAGTCATGATAAGTAAAATTCTAATGGATTTAGGCATATCGACTTGATACTACCAATCGTGCCTTATTGGTACTTCACTTGTACCATCCATTTATCTACTCACGTGAATACCCACCACAATTTTCAATTTGTATGCCACTTTTCACTTTGATACATGGATTCCATTATTGAATTTTAATTGATCCTTCCAATATTATATTATTTCCATATACTTCTTACTTGTTGGAATTATTATTATCACTAAGTAATGTATCACCAATCATAGTGAATATAAAACCATCTCTATGGTTTTAACCTTCCTATGCAGTATGTGTCTCTAGAACATTCTTGTTCTATATACACTTTTGGAACCTATTCTTATGCTTACTAATTGCTCTTATATATCATTGAATAAACACAAGTCAATATTTCTCCAACTATCTATAATAAAGATGTAACCCCTCATATATAAATATACTATATATCTTTACTATCTTAGGGATTTATATAATATCACAAGAAACCATTAGGATATTTACTTAGATTCACAATGTGTTTAACCTGATGCAAGTTTGTTTATAACCAAACAAAATCTTTACATCTAAAAACATGTTCTTATGACATGATGGATTTACATCATACCATGAATTGTGTGATATCAATTTTTCATTATAGTTGGAATATGGTTATGGAATTTCCCCATTATTTTCAAACCATATATTGAATTATAATGTATGTTTCTGCAAGTTGCAACATTGATTATCCTTAAATAATGACTCTAATGTATAAAATGTGCATTTAAGAATTTATCCATGATAAAAAATTTTGATCAATTATATCATGTAAGAATTATTATCAATTCTATTTATTAACATCATTTCTATAATGTGGATAAGGTAACATACATTTAGGAATTACTCAACACTACATTATCATGATCGATGAATGCTTGGTCAAGATATTCTTTGGCATGCCGGCCCAAATCTACTCATATCTTTTGACCATGAACACATCAATATCATATTCCTTAATTACTTAAAGGAATATTATAAATTATATTCTCAACTAGCTTCCCCTTTTAATAGTTCACACTCTCTTATTGAACTAATTACAAAATATTTTTGGAAAACCTTTATTTCTAAACCTTTTCTTTTCCAAGATAAATAGGTCGATAATACCAAATGTGTTTAGCTTTACTGAGCCTAAATACCAAACTAGGTATATCCTTGATGTCTATATTTAGTTTTGATTTACAAAGAATTATCTTTCTACAACTGGGTAAGTCTTACATTTTATATTTATAAATTATTTCTTATGATTAAATTATCACTAAAATGTTGATTTAGTATGTGGTACCAGAAACAAAATTCATTATAGAACCTATAATAATGTCTCATTGTGTCCAAAGGACATGTGAGATAATTTTTTTTAATAATCAAAAATAGTTTAACTTAAATCATTAAATAGAAAATTAAATGTTATGTGTTTCTCACTATTGACTTAGGAATCATCCTTTCTCATCTTCTTGGAGTAAACACCTTACTTTATGTAATTTTTATATTACTTACATAGTTAATATATTTTAATACACATACATGAATAACATATTGTATTTAATACCTAAAAAGTATGAATGAAACATTACATTTTATATTGATGAATATTCACTGAAGAAGAATCAGGTTCTTGCTTATTCAATTCAATTCATTGTGTTTAAATTTCCATAAATTAATTTCATGTTATGTGAAGAAAAAAACCTCTTGTTTAATAACCAACCTCATTTCATTGAAGTACTATGTGAATATTTCTTTTGTGTTAAACTTTCCATTGTACTTTTCACTTTTCCTTTCAATTTTTTCTCTATAATAATTAAATATTTATATTGTCTTTAAGTTCTTATTTACTTGGCATACCTTTCCTAAAAGTTTATGATGCGTTTACTCCATCTTGTTCATTTTGTTACCTAAAATGAAACTAGATTAATTGGGTGTAAGAATGTTTTGCCATGAAATATTGTGATATGTATTTCATATTTACACAAATATAGTGTATTTGATCACGCACTCAAATTTTTCTTCACTTTCTCCCCATAAGCTTCTTAGAGATGAGACTACATATTATATCATCTATTTCCTAATATTGTAACTGCAATAAACATTGGACATTGATGATTTTATAATGATATAACCATAATATTCTCTATACATGAGTCTCTAATAAGAAATTTTACACCCATACTTCCTAAGGTGTCTTCACAGGTATTGGGACACCATCACCTTGAATTTCCTAAATTGTAGTAGTGTGCACAAGTGTTTGTACTACACTTGGAAATTCGTACTGGATAGGACATTGAATTTTCCAATATTATCTTAGTGTTTATTATGGTATTAATTTCTATTTTCTACAAAAATAAACTTTAATATATTAGCACTTTTATAATGATTATCAAATTAGACATTATTGATTATATCATAAAATGTCTCCCACTATTTTATCAAACTCTATGAACCATTTATGATTGAAAAGAAATACTCGGTCGCTTGATTATTTTAGTGGAAAGGATCCTTGAACCTCCCCTAATAGTCTACATGTTATGTCTATTCCACTACTCTGAGGGTTCAAGGTAGCCATTTGACTATCCAACCGCATTAACTCACAGTTCTTTGATCTGTTGAGTGATGTGACTGCTTCTAAAATCATAAACTTGATTTACTCAATGCTTGAATCTAAAATGATAGAAAGTTCTATATAGGTAATCCTCACTACCAATTTAGTTATAGAAACCCAACACTCTTCTATGAACTCACCGATAGTAAGAGGCACCCTCATCTATGGCATGACGATCACTCCAAACACCTAGTTTTATCAAAGTTTGAATGGTGGAAGGGGGTTATGACATAATATTTCTTTAAGGAATTGTGTATTTTTATGTCAACGAATGTAATATATTTTTATTAATCTTTTTCATATATGTTATCGTGCTCACAAATGAACATTAATAGAAAAACATACATCCCTTATTTATGCATTTTATTATTTATTATTTTATTTATTTTCCCACTATTATAAAATGAAAACTAATAATAAATAAATTCATAAAGAAAATCTACTAGCTAACTGGTCTTGAGCATCTAAAACCACCTAGGGGAATTATACCTGAGTTTTCGCTTGACTCGTGATGTAGCTCATCCCATCCAGTAAGTCTGTTCACATCTGTAGTAACGCCTCGACTTAGCATTGTCTGTGTTTTACACCATTCCCATCTTAGCGGGGTCCATGTCATGTCTGGAGTATCACCTCATCTTGGCAGGGTCTATGTCACATATTTCATAACCGTGGTCAAAGTACAGTGTCTCATCTCGGTGCGGTCTATGTCATACTTCGTCTTTGTCCAATGTATAAAAATAATCACACGTGGGAGAGGGGAAGTATGGGTGCAATGTACAATAGATAATTTGGACACACCAACCCTTATACAAATTGAACAAAAATAAAGAGGATGTGCATACCTCCATTTAATTAATTACAAACATTGCAAATAGTTAAAAATAATTAATTAAATAAAACATGTCATTCATTAGTTGGGTTATTCTCAAGATCGGTTGGTATAATTAAACGCGTGATAAAAGTTAAATTTCATTTAATAAAGTAAAAGTGTATTTTAATTATATCATTCCCCTATTTATTTAATTTTAATTCCAAAAAATAAATTAACTAATTAATTTAATTCAACTATAAATTAAATTAATTTATCCCTAAGTATTGAAACTATTATTATTTTTAGTCAAAATTAATTTATTAATTAATTTAATTTAATTTTAAATATAATTAATTAATGTAAAATAATTTTCATTATTCCAGGCCCCAAAACCCCGCTTCGAATAATTACGGGTCGCACTGAACCCACAAAAGGCTGGGAAAAGCCAGTGTGGGGTTATATTGGGCTAGGAAGGCCTGGCCAGACCCCTATTGGTTTGGGCAAACCCATCCAATCCATTATCAGGACATACCAGGTCCAACTGGGATAAAAATGGGACCTCATAGTGGTGGAGACTCATGAGAGTAGGCCAACTATAGTAAAAGGCCTGAAACTAGGCGAGATCGGTCATAGGAAGACCTTTTCAATGCTATAAGGGAGAGCCCGATGATGTGGATCACTGGTTTCACTGGAGGAAGACCTATGTGGATCGAGAGAGATTGTCAGAGAAGTAATTAGGGTGACCGATGATTAGTGTGAGATCTGCTGGACACCCGATCCAGATCTGGCGACGCTTGAGGAGGAGGCTAGATCGAGTGAGGATGACGGAACCGATTGGAGGGATCTCATCGGTCTAGGGTTGCATGGACTAGGTGGTGCACCGGCTATCAGTCGTGCGGTGGAAAATTCCATGGGAAATGTGGGAGAGAGTTTCTCTGTTGGATGGAAAGTGGAGGGCCATGCCAAGAGGTGGTCGAACTAGGTTTGGAATCTGACTTCAACATGCTATGATAGAGCAGTGGGGGATAGAGTGGGAAGCTTGGTGTGGAAAGTCGGTGTCGTCGGTTGTTGTGGAAGAGGCTGGAGGTCAGCGAAGGTGTCGTGGTGGTTGATCGATGACCCTTCTTTCAGTAGTGGAGGAGGATGAGGGGGGATGAGAAACCCCCTTGTTTTGAATTTTTTTTGATTGGGCTGAGTCAAGTTGCCCCCAAATTGTTTTTTTAAATTTTCCAGGTGTGGATAAATTTCCTCACCCTTTAAATTTTTTCCAAGGGCTCAATTTTATCCTTTCATTAAAATATTATAATAATAATATATTAATTCTTATAATAATAATAAAATTATAATGCAAATTATAAAAATTTTAAATTTATAATTTTCATATAATTGGTGATATTTATGATGAACTGAAACTGACCAGATCTTGGTTGGATCTCTGGGATGATCGAGAATACTCAATGAAATTTTAAAACCAATGATCAAACCTCAAATTTGATCTATATAAAAAATTTCTAATGGCCATATCTTTCCCATTCAACATTGGATCAATGCGTGCTCTGAACCTTTGGGACCGAATTCAAAACCTCTATTTAGTTTAATGAAAATTAATTTTTCTTTGGCTCAAAAAACCTATGTGATCCCACTGATACCAATTAATGGTATCAAAGTGCACAGTGGAAGTCGATGAGATATGGATTTTAAAATTTTTATCATCGGGATGATGAAACATGTCGACACCGAAAATCCAATCCCCGATATGGTCCACATATCTCACATAAATTAAGAGATCACATAAATTAAATCTGGAAACATAACTATTCAGATCTAAATCTATGATCGACTAAAACTTTTCATAAAAGATCATTGTTTAAAAGATCCATATTATAATACTTTTAGATCATCCACACATGACTCAAAAATATTCTAGAGCTTTATACATCGAATTATAGTTGCTAGCGTGGTGATCTGATGAGAGATTCAATGGTATGATGATCACTGCATTGATATGCCTTCGATGCTTGAAGAAGATCATGATCTGAGTTCTTGTATCAAGATTCTCTTTCTCTAGAAAGCAGGAGAGGAGAGAGTGGCTCTAGATTTCCTGGTGTGAATAGTACATGGCAAGAGCCTCTATCATCCTATATATAGTGGATGTTCAAAATACTTGGTTGGGTTCCCCGACCCCCCTTTATTTAACATTCACTAAATAAATAATTATGAGGAAATAAATTGTGACAATATTATATATTATTTTATCACATTCCTATAATATTTTTAAAATATATTACGTAATAGATCTGATTCATTTAATTCAACTCTTAATTCCTACTTAATATTAAATGAACCTGGAATATGAAAATAATATGAATTTGATTAATATTTTCTCATATTTAATTAACTTGTAAATACATTTAATAAATAAATTCCATAACAATTATTATTTACTTGAATAATATGAAGTTATTTATTTATCGGTGATCGATAACATGGAAAACACTCAGACCTTATGGTGGGGCCCACCATGTCCAGTATACCTATTCAACTAAATATGGTGGATTCTTGAATACACTATTTTGTGTGACCCTCTAGGCCCTTATCACGATAACAGTGAATAAAATCCGTAGACTAAGAGTTGAGTCCAGCAACCCATGAAGTCCCCTAAAGAGGTAAGGATTGTCATACCAGCAACAACCAACCTAAAAACATGTATTGTGTACTATAATCTATTTATATTTAAATATCATATAATGAAGGATGTACACTTGTCTCATATCCCTTTTCTTGATTTATTATTTGTTGATCTAACCAGATGGATTTACCTTTTGACTTCTTTGTCCAAAGACTTATGAAGGTAGTACCATCAATATCAACCAAGTCTGAGATATATAACTTCCTTAACATGGAAGATACAAATCATTTATTGACCATTCAACCAATATCATATCACCAATGATGCACCCAACACAAGATACCTTGCCATGATTTCATTATTATGGTTTTTTCCTTGCATCAAATTACATGATCAAATGGAACACACTGGTAATGATCTCAAGTCAGGATACCAATACACATGTTCATAGATAGTAACAACCAATGACACCAAAAACATGTGGTGTTCCTATTGTTGGGTATGTCTTCATGACCTCACTACTAGAGATCACCAAGTGAGAACTTCATGAGAAGAAGTCTCAATGCTTATGAGTGCCCAACACCTGATAGTAAAACATATACTATGTCTATTTAGTAAGATGTATCTATACCATATGCCATTTGTTTAAGAATAATGTCATAGTATCTTGAGGTTCCCATTATAGACTAAGTTCTTCTATAACCTTTTGATATGATAATTATTCTATGGACATTACCATTAAATAGTGGACGCGGAAATATCTGCACTGTAATGGAAATTAAACATCATGCATAGATAATTGTATACATGATATGGTAATCAACATTACTGCATATTTGGGTCTAAGGCACCCATTATTACAACACCAGGTGTCTTCAGGTGATATGCACAGTGAATACCCATGTGTTTTCAGGTGAGATGCGATGTGATGAGGCTATGATGAGATATGATATTCGGTGGGGGTCATTCATTGTAGGAGGGAACAAGGTTGATGTACTTCACATTCATGATACCCTACTACTTTGGTTATATGATGATATGTGATGTTATAGCCCATGTTTGTTTAAGAAAGATGTGGTGTTGTGATGCTTGATGTTAGCACATGATGCTAGAGCTTGTGAGGGTGGGGTAGGTAAGGATGTGTCCCAAACCACATTAGATATGGCCCAGGTGTCTTTGGGAGAGATTTGATGTGATGTTGTTGTAATTCGATATGTATGGAATGTATGAAAGAATAATATGTTCAACATTGAGGTGTCAGAGTGGAAAATTAGTTTGGGAAATGATAGTGAGGCACCTTGATCTGTCATGATCTCGATGCTATATTACTATATTGGATGCGTGACTTGGTGAGTGATCCATGGTGAGGCTGGGATTACTTAGCTAACCAGTTTAGGTGCTTTTTGGTTCTTTTGTTTGTTCAATGGTGCATTAGAATGTTGTTTTCACATGTACACTTGAGACCACGGTTATGTCCTTACCAAGTTTACCTGTTATGCTCAGTCAATGTATATGAACCATTTTTCAGCATTTTAGGAGGACTTTGAGGACCGGGTTGGAAATTACTAGCTGGGTTTGAGCTGTTGTTGTGTCTTTGTCATAGACCTCTCTTTTGGTATATTATAGAATTTTATTTGTATTGGATTATTCCTTGTTCATGCATTGTTAGTTAGTTTTTTGTTTAACTTTATATTATCTACTAAATTTGTTTGGTGGTTTTTTGTATTATCTATCAATCCTATTTTATATTATAGAGGGTAGTGCCTCACATTTATAATATTTTTACACCCTCAGTGCTAGTCACCAACCCAGACACACTAGAGGTGGTACTCGAGTGTCATTATCTCTCTCCATTGATTGTGGCATCTTTAGTGGAAGGGGGTCATGACATTCAGAATCGATGTTTTTGCAAAAAAATATTTGAAATGACTCCTTATGAGATATATTAAAAAAAAAACCCCAAGTTTCAATACTTGATGTTGTTTGGTAGTCCTTGTTTTATCAAAGTCAAAGGTAAAAACCTTGTTATGTTTGATCAAAGATGTTTTGGTGAAATATTTCTTAGATACCCTCCTAATGGTAGATGATGCATGTGTTATAATAAAAAAGAGGAAAAATTGTTGACTCTATAGATGTAAAAGTTATAAAAAATTCTTATTAGAATGTTTCAAGGTCATGTTCAGATATAAGAGATGATTAAAGTGAAGTTGTTACTATTAAGAAACATCAAAAATTTTATAACAAGAGTAATGATGTTGAAATATAATAGGATGAAGATGTTGATTCATCCATATCAAGTGATGGATTACACACTCATTTGTATCGTCCTAGTTTGATAAAGCTAGTGGAGGTCTAAAATTACATTTTTGATCAAGTAAAAAAGGATCAAACATGAATAACATAAACGATAGTCTCACACACTTTCTTATATTCATAGGTTGATCTATGTGATGTTGAAGAAGTTTTAGAACATCAAGAGTAAATTGATTCTATGAATGAACTTTTAGATGAGATTGCGAAGAATTATACATGTGAACTTATACCAAATTTATAAAAATTTTATTGGTCAAATTTTGTTTCTCAAAACAAGTTTAATGAAAAAGGTTAAGTGATAAGAAACAAGACACAACTAGTTTATAAAGTTTACTCACAAATTGAAGGCATTGATTTTTATGAGACATTTTCTCTAGTAAAAATACTTTAAACTATTAGAATATTTATTTATATCATTTCACAATGATGATATAATATTTTCCAAATGGATTTCAAGTCATATTTTTTTTAAACAAATCTTGATAAATATGTTTTTATTGAACAACTGTGTGACTTAAATCTTGGAAAAGATGAATGATATGTGTGAAAGTTGAAGAGGGATTTGTATGGGTTGAAGAAAGCTTCGAGAGTTTGGTATTCTAAACTAGATACTTTATTAGGGAATTTTAACTTCAAGAAAGGAAGATTTGATAGTAACCTATACATAAAAAATCAAGATGTTCCCCTCATTGTGATAGTTTATATTGACAATATCATATTAACAGATAATGATGAAGAAACATGGGAAAGGTTTATTGATGAAATGAAGAAATTATTTGAAATTTACATGCTTGGAGAAATAAAATACTTTCATGTCTTACAAATATCTCAAAATAAAAAATATATTTTACTTTCTTGATAGAATTATGTTAAGTAACTTCCAAATAAGTTTTTAATAGAATATTCAAATCTTTTTTCCTCACCTATTTTAGTGGGAACAAAGTTTTCAAAAGGTGGAGAATGTAAGATGGTTGGTCCTAAAGAGTTTATAAAGTTAGTTGGATGCTTTTTATATATAAAAATTTCAAGATGAGATATAGTTTATATTGTTACATTATGGGATAGGTATCAAAGTGATCCAAAATTATCCCAATATATAGTAGGAAAAATAGTTTTTAGATATATCTAAGACACAATTGATTTCAGAATAAAATATGAAATCCTAGAAAAGATTGATTTGTTTGGTTATAAATATGGGGACTGAGAAATTTATGTCTATGATATAAGATCTACATCTGATGGAGTTTTCTTCTTGGTAGAAAGATGTGTGAGTTTACATAAAAATAATAAAAATTCATTAACTTTTAGCAAGACTGAAGCTAAGTATGTAATTTTTTGTCAAGCTACTACATAGTTAATGTGGATGAATACTTGATTGGAAGACTTTATAGTTAATGTGATGTTTTCCTTTCTCTTAGGTTGTGATAATCAAAGTGCTATAAATCTCAATAAGAATCCCATGAAACATTCTTGATCCAAGAATATTGATATCAAACATCACTTCATCAAATATCATATGGAAAAAATAAACTAAAGTTGGAGTTTTCTCCTATAACGGAACATGTTTTTGGTATCTTCATTAAACCATTTATGAAGGAAAAATTTTAAAAACTAAGGTTGTTCATGGGTATAAAACTTCACTCTCTTCAAGGATAAGGAATGTGAATATATGTACCCTACCTCATGTTGTCTTTGGATAGTGTTTTAAAAGGGGGAGGAAAGTTGTAACATAAATCTATCCATTGGTATGTAATTATCCTTTTTAAATAAGATCATATATTTAGGGAGTGTTTTAAAAAGGTTTGAGATGTGATTTTTATGTTTGTTAAATTTTTTAATAGTTTTTTGAAGTGGATGAATTAAAATTCATTCTTATAGGTTGAAGTTGTTTTGATGGTGAAATTTCAAAGTGGAAGTAAAAGTTCAAATGTTTATAAGAAAAGTTTCTTAAAAGATGTAAGGAAAGTTTCTTAAATCACTACTTATGGAAAATATAGTATTATTATTCAATGATTCTTGTTTTCTACACCGACTTCACTCATATAGGCTTATAATTATTGGATAAGTAATCCATTTCTTCAGTTTTAATGTTTTACTGATTTATGTTCCTTGGTTGACAACACAATCTGAAGGGGGTTATTATTGAGACCAAGAAGTTTGGAGATGTTATAAGATGAAGCTAAAAGAAAAAGGGAGCTGGAGGAAGAAGGGTTGCTCAGATTTTTGTCTTTTTTTTAACATAAATCACCTTAATTTGTTTATTTTTCCTCAATGGTGATCATACAAAGTATATTAGATCAAGGTTATTAGACTGAATCAATAAAATAGAGTTTATCAGTTTGTGGTGATCGACTGATGTTTCAGCACTGATTGTTTATCCAAGTCTTCTCTCATGTTCCATTAGACATAATGTTTGGTGATGTTAAATATGGTTATGATTTTCTATTCTTATAGTTCCAAATATCATGACTACCGGAATTTTTCATGATCCAATCTTAAGTACAAAGGGGTGTTTGTGGTGCTATTGTACAATGATCATTATACGAAGTTGTATGAAGTATAATAGACTGTTGTTACCCATAAAAAGTCTGGTTTTGTAGAGTATAAATCTTATGTTATACAGTTGTACATTTCCATGTTCAAAGGTTATGAAAAGATGATTTTGTGGTAGTAAAAAGTTTCATTAGACAGAGCTTTTTAAAGTCTGTTGATCTAAGAAAGTTTGAAGAAGTGAGGAATAGTGGTCTTCATGCAATGTCATCAAAAGGAGAACATTAGATGGGATTTTATGAAAACATCCAAAAATATTCAATGGTTTGACCATGGTTGCAACTTATTTTAATAGAATTTTGTGTGAAGAATCATCAGATGATAAAACTCAAAGTCATAGAATCAAGTGAATCGAATAGAACTTTTATAATGTCTTCAGGTGAAAGATTGTTTGATTAAGTAAAAAGTTTATCAGATGTACTTTTATGAAGTAAAATATGAGAAAAGAAGAAGTATGTGATTCATTAGACAAAAAGATTCATTTGATGTTATCAGACAGTGGTAACTCTAGGGGTTCATCAGCCAAATGTTTCCATGCAGATGCAACGATAAAAGGTTTATGATTCAAGTCATTATATGGATGAAGTGTCCAGAAAAAGATTTCTGAGAGATTCTTACAAGGGTTTTTAGGAACATTGTTTGAAGTTTCATTAGATGTAAGGATAAAGGTTTTTTAAAAAAATATTTTTAAAGATATTAAATGTGGTGAAGCTGATCATTAAACATTTAAAAAATCACGGAGAAAGATTTTGATTCTCATTGATCCATAAGGAAGTTGGATGAAGAATTTTTATTTCTGGTCTTAAGGAAAGATTATACATTTTAGGAGGTATGAATACGGTCGATGGAATGAAGTTTATGAGTGGGACACACAGAGGTTTAAGTGAGATATTTAAATTTGATTTATATGGATCATCTTTAATTCTAGAAGGAACACCGCCTATATAAAGGGGTGAAGTTGTGGTTAGTTGATGTAAATATTTTTGGTAGTTAGATGAATTATTTCAAAATTGGAGAGTCGATATGACAGAAAATTTCATGACCCAACCCAACGAGGCTCGAGCCGTGACTCCCCAAGCCCGCCTCCAATAGGCCAGGGGCTGGCGACCAGCGCCGAGTAGGCTATCACACACATGGGAGGAATTAGCCTAAGGTACCTGTACACACTCACCCACAAACACCTCCATGCGACAGTGCAGAGATATAGAAACTGAAAAGGAAATGCATGCATACATCTATCCCAAACTAGAGTACAGCAGAAGTCCAGAAGGGCAAAATAGGGCCCACCAAAAGAAAACTACAAGCGCGACCAACCTGCTCTGACGAGGGGAACGCTGCCACAAACACCCGCCAGAAAGCTCCCTCAGCACAGCTCCGGTAAACACCTCGGTCAACATGCTCACTAAGCTCTGCCTGCTCCGGGTCCTCCTGGAACTCCATCAAAGGGCCTGTGTTCTGCAAAAGACACAAACATGTGCGGGCAAAGCCCGTGCAGGGGTGAGTATAAACATACTCAGTAGGCACCCCCAAAACCCAAGGGACAAACTGAAAGGCAACAGTCCGCTCAACCCAGCCAGAGAGAACCCAGATGAGAGAGAAACTCCATCTCGTGACCATCCTCGGCTAAACACATCTAGTCAGCTCAGCTCAGCTCAGGTGTATGCCCATACATACACCTTGAACAATCCAGATATACTCATATCATGCCACAAAGCCACAAGAGGTACCGACCTCATCACCAGCAACTGTACACAACCAGGAGTGTACACCCCATGATCATTGTCATCCCAGATGACACTCATCTGAGAGATACACTCCATCAGGTCCCAAACAAACATCTCAGATGCTCACCCGAGAGACCACGCTCGTCGGATAACATCACTCGCTGAAACAACATAACCAACAAACTCCACGGATAGGGGATCGCCGCTAGGGTCCGTCAGGGGATACCAAGACCCACTCCAGTATACGTAGCTCACAGATAGGGGATCACTCCCAGGGTCCGCTGGGGGATACCACGACCCGATATGGCATACGTAGTTCTCACATATAGGGGATCACACCCAGGATCCGCTGGGGGATACCACAACCCGATCTGGTGCTAGATAAAAACTCCACACTCTGATAGAGGATCATCTTCCATATAAAGA
This sequence comes from Viscum album, assembly GCA_963277665.1. Classification (NCBI taxonomy): domain Eukaryota; kingdom Viridiplantae; phylum Streptophyta; class Magnoliopsida; order Santalales; family Viscaceae; genus Viscum; species Viscum album. The sequence goes on along the minus strand of OY728143.1, from coordinate 1,380,883,184 downwards.
TGGTCAGGACGATACTGGAACCCTATCTGGTATAACTCGCGATGTAGGGGATCGAACCGACGATGCCGCAACCCTATCGAAACCACCCGCTGAGTAGGGGATCACATAACCAATGATACAGTAACCCTACTATAAACCACATGCTGAGTAGGGGATCGTATACCCGACGATGCCACAACCCTACTGAGCACGGCCCACCGCGTAGGGGATTATATTTCCGATGATGCCACAAACCCTACGGGGTTAACCTCCTAGATAGGGGATCACCGCCCGTAAATAAGCGGTCACAGCGATACCAAGAACCCGATCTAGGGTAAAGATGCTAGAGGATCCACTCCGAGACCACCAGAGGGATACCACAACTCTAACAGTTTAAACATCCCATCGAGAGGATCACAAACCCATACGAAGGTTGTGATGCCACATGAACCCTCGTAGGAACGAACCAAGGGGGAACCCTCAACCACTACTGGTCTAAACGTCGCTAACCCGAGAGACCCACCACAACGCCGCACTGTGCACCTCCTAAGCCAAAATCGAGGCCACCATCGCGTTCCACGCGAAAAAAAATGCAGGATAGGCTGTTTACTCGCCCGAAATAGAGCATCGGTGAAAAAGGAAATATTCGCCGTAGCTAGCTCATGTGGGGCCCACACAACGATCCCGAAACCCATCGAGTGGATCACACTACGGTGATCCCCTCGGAAAAACAAGCGGAATCGACTACTCGCTCGTCCGAAATGGACACCCGGTGAAAAGGCACTATTCACAGAAGCCCAACTCGGGTGGGGCCCACGCCTGGATTCCAAAACTCATCGAACGGAACGCACCATTGTGTTCCTCTAGGAAAAACACACAGGATCGACTATTCATCCCCCAAAATCGGACTCCTGGTGCAAAAGCTGCGTTTCTCCGCAAACGCCAAAACCCGGCCTCATGGGGCCTGCACCCCGTTCTCAGTCCCAACACCCGAAAACCATCTCAAAAAGTCTTTCATACCATCAGGATTTCAACGCCACTGACGGCACGTCAATCGGACGCTCCGGGTAGAAGTTACAACGGCCCGAAGTCGTAAAATAATAAAATAATATTATTTTATACAACGTTTCTAGCTCCCGGGCCACGATCCCGAACCTTTAAACCCTCGAACCCACTTCGTAGGGTTCGCCTCTTCGTCAGGGTCGCGTCGCCGCAAACGGCGCGCGAACCCGGCTCCCGAATTGCAAGATATGGGGGTTTAAAGACCCCCGTATGAGAAAAGAGGCCGGACCGGCTGCTGCCGCCGGCCCACCCTGGCCCGCGGCCCCCCGCCACGCACTGCCGCGCCGGTGCAACGCCGGCGAATCTTCCGCGGACCGCCGGAGGCACCCCGGTGGTCTGTTTTGCGATCCGGAGGCATCTACACGACCCTCGGGACCCGATCTACACTATTACGGCTTCAATTTGCAGAAAAATGCAGCAAAAATGGGATCGGCGGTTAAAACTCAAATCCGCCTACCTCGCGGGAAAAACGCCGACGTTCTGCCTTAGATCCGCGCTCCAAAGCTTCCGCTGCCAGATCCGAGAACGTCCTCCGTCAAATTTTGAGCTCGTAGGCGCTTTGTTTGCTCGATTCGGCGGAGCGGTGGCGAAGAACGGCGAAGAACGTTGAGAGGAACGATAAAAGGGGGGGCGCTGATATTTATATCAGCCACCCGCCGGCGCCAAACCCGCCTCAGACCCGACGCCCAATGCGAACAAAAGTAAGGTCACCCCTAGGGTAAACGCGCCGTTCTGAACGCAACGGCGGACTCAGATTTTCCATCTGAGACTTCGTTCAGAAGTTATTTGGGTCGACGCTCGCACACTAACTTCTCCATTTAATTACGAAAACGCCCCTGGTGGCGTTTCTCACCGCCAGCCCGCGCCCGCAAAGTTTACACCTCGCCTAGGGTAATGTAGGACCCCGGGACACCCTAAGAGGGGAGGGGTGAATCAGGGTGTCAACTTTTTCTTCTTAAAGTTGTGGATCTTGTTCCCATGTTGGTAGGAACTACTTAAACCTGTATGATGGATATGATCAGCAATGAAACATTCACATGCAGGGAGATGAAACAACTATTTTTACTTGGTTCACCACTAAGGGCTATGTCTAAGGAGCATACGCCGATAGGTTGTCGGTCGTAACTGAATCCACTATGCTTCACTAGCTGTAGATTACAATTATTCGAGCACAGTCACTCTGTCCCAGGCTCACTGCCTTTACAAAGGTTCAGGGATAGCTCACTGCTTCCCTCGGGTCACTCCCGTTGACTCCCCCTGGCTCACTGCCGTTGGTGAAGTCTCACTCAGTTTATAGATGTGAAGGTCTCTTCAATAGATTTGCATTGAAGTCTTTGTCTCCTGTTCAGCATGAGACTTTTCTTGCATCAGAGTCTTGAGTTGATGCTCTTTTGTATTCAACCTTTTACTTTAGTGCAATGACTGAATGCACTAGATCCCCTTGTCTTCGTTTTCCTGAATTACAATCACTTGTGTGATTTCTCAATAAATTATTCTCTGTTGAAGTCCAAATTTCATCCACCGATGAATACCCCTTTTCCCATATCCACAGGGCGAACAACCGTTTGAAAGGGCCTTCACAAAGTACCCTACTTCGCAAGGCTCCCAATTTTGCAAAGATCAAACAAGCCTTTGCGGAGTCCCTACCTTTTTGCGAAGCTCAATCGCGAAGCACCCTCGCGATGCTTCAGCCATCACAATGCTGGGCTATCGCGGAGCTCCTGCCTCTTCGCGAAGCTCACTGAGCCAACACGGGGCACAAGACTTTCGCGGAGCTAGAATAGCCGCCGCGAAGCTCCTCTTTCGCGAAGCAGACTGCCTTCGCGAGTGACCTTTGCAAACCGAGAGCAAAGGATTTTCGTTGAGCGCTCTATCTACTTATATTTAGGTGGTCGGCCTCTATTTATGGGCGATTCCACCGACCCTCTAACTTTCCGCGTGAAGTCAATGCCACGTCAGCTCAAATCGTGAAGCTCTGAAGTTCCCGCCGGAATTCTCTCAAAATTGCGAAGCACTACGGTAATTTTCCATTCGCAGAGCTCGTCGTAATTGCGAAGCATCCCGTCAATTACTTTGCACCTTCTCCGCGAAGCTCCCTCACAAATCCCTCCATCGCCGCGAAGCTCCCTTGCAAAGCCCTTCATCGCTGCGAAGCTCTCCAGCCTCTGTCGTTCACGAAGCTTGACGTAATCGTGAAGAATCACCGCCTCCATTCTTCTGGTCTTCGCAAAATCAAATCCATCCATCCCATTTTTGCAAAACTAATTCCTTTTCCATATTAAATTATGATCTTCATGGAAATCCATTTTTCGCGATGCTCACCAACCTCCAAATTTTGGACCACAAAAATTTGGCAAACACTGGAAAACGGCGCCACCTTGTATCTGCTCTTTTTGTCCGCCTCCAGATCAGCCATTCCTTTGTCGATGTTCCTTGAATAAAACATGGATCATTATCCACAGTCCTCGAACTCAACATGCCACCATTGAATCTCTTTTGTCAACAAATTTGTATGTCGTCTGTTTGCTTTGTCAACAAGCACGATTACCTCAACAATACTTCTTCCTGGTGATATGTATCCTTCAGCAACTCTTCTACTTTTATCACAAAATCCACTATTTTGATATGTATTCTTTGAAGTCATAGCTTCAGCATCATCATATTCTATGACAATGTGATGTGCATGGCTATCGCAGGATTCCAATCATTGCACGACCTTCTTAGAATTCCAATCATTGGCACATTGTCTTCGTCATCAACCGTCATGATCAACTTCATGCAAACCATGTGATTATATTCTTCAAGGAGTCTCTTGCATGGTTCTCATGCAATCATGAGTAATTACATGGTCTTCATCAAAACCCATGGTTCTCATGCAATAATGAGGAATTTCATGGTCTTCATCAAAACCCATGGTTCTCATGCAATTAGGAGGAATTGCATGGTCTTCATCCAAAAACCCCATTCTTCTTTAATCATCCTTAGATGGATTGCACCTCACCTTCTTCATTTTTGTAAACAATGTATCACCATTGACACATGTTCTTTGAACATACGATCAGTACAACAATCGTCTGAATCACCATTCCTCTACTTCATCGGAGTACTTCATGATCTCCTTCATTTTGATCTTCCATTCCTCCATTTCATTGGAGTACTTCTTGATCTCCTTCATTTTGATCATCATTGACAAATATTGACAAGAAATACAAACTTATACATAAAGTGGTTCCAACAATCTCCCCCTTTGTATTTTGTTGTCAATACCTTATACATCTTCTGAAATGAATTCGTCAATGTCAAAATGAGAATCTTCTCTTCAATAAACTTTTCTTTTCAAACTGTCATTTCAGTTTCTCTCCCCCTTATTGAAAATAAATAAAAATCCCATGGTAGGGATGGTATCAATCCACTCTTATGCAATGTTTCATTAATCATTTCACTCTAATTCTACTTGAGAAATGCTCCATGTAGAAAACAAGAGGATTTGATTTAGTCAACAAGGTTGTCCATTATTCACAGATCATGATACCAACATGATATGATAACTCATGTATTTTTTCTTCAAGGGTTTACCACTTTTATTTCAGGTAGAAGAAAAATCAAATGTGATAGGGAATAATCAACCTGAAACACCTGCACTCACATCAGCTAACAGATCAAAAACATTCAAGTGCAATCGGCAGGATAAGTGACCTTGGGGAACATCCATTATTCTTATGTCACTGATCAATTCAGTTACTCCCCCTTTGTAGAATGATCTTTGATCTTAGTAACCAGGGGATAGAGATTGAGAAATGGCATACCTTCTCCATTGACATGTTCTTCAAGAAATTCACAGAGTAACTGCATTTGAGTCCAGCTAGAGTTGATCTTGATTGAGACAGTGATTATGGAGGCTTCTTCATTTTTCTCCCCCTTAGGGGAAACACTCCTCATCATCTTCATCAAGAGTTATCCTTCATCATCTTAATCATTGAATATACATTTAAGAATCTACTAAGGATGGAAACTTATTTAGCTTGGCTATCAAGAGTTGACCGCATTCACTACTTCTTAGGTTCTCCCCCTGATATCATGCTTCACCTTCAATTCCCTGCATTATTAGCACAAATACAATACACAGATGATTACGGGAATAAGGTGTTTCCTCCTTACTTCATCAATATGAGATGCAGGGTTGAGGTGTTTTTCTCAACCAAGTTCTTCTGTTCACTCTAGTCTTCATGCCTGAACATTTCAACATATGTTCTGAAATGTGTTGATGTGGCATGGCTCTTTTCACATTCTCTTCTGCTTTGTGTGGAGAATTGTTCTGCTTAACATCCATCATGAATGATACATTCTTACACCTCTTAAGGAATGCTTCTTTTTCTGGTATTAAGGTTAGACAACATTTTGCAATGTGACCAGATTTCTTGCATCTCTCACACAGAACTTCTTTGACACATGTGATTATCTTGGTCTTCAATCTCTCATGAACTCTGTCTTCATCATGTGAAATTTTTCCTTTTCCTTTGTCATCAGCCTTGTCCTTTTCATCTTCAAGTTTCCTCATTCTTTTCAAATCTTCTGTCCAGATGACCAATATGTCATTTGGAACTATTGTAGCTGGTTTGGATCTTCCACATGGGTTCATCTGTTTTTCATCCCACTTAGTTCTTCTTTTGGATGAGTGACCCTTCAATTTAATGGATCTAAAATCCTGGGTCTTCTCAGCTTCCCTACTTGAGATCTTCTTGGGAAATTGTGTGTTCACAACATTCTTATGATTTCTTCCCAAGGTAGATGCTTCATTCTTTTCCGGCATCAGAGGTATTCTTTTCTTATCAACAGTGAAAGCATATTGATGTGGGCAAGTACTTTCCACGTGACCTCTACCGTTGCATACATCATAGATGTTATCAAGAATTCCAAATCTATTTGCGGTGAACAGATGCTTCTGGATCTGCGGATGTTGCTTCTTATTCTCTGGATTCCTTCCCTTTGATATAGGCTTACCCTGTGCTTTTCCATGTAAGGGATTGTAAAAACAATCCAGTGCACAGTGCCCAAATCTGTTGCAGCACCAACATTGGCCCACAAATCTTTTCTTCTTTGTTTCTTCTATATGAGGTTGTTGGGACATCTTCTTAATCTTTTGTGCTCTATTTGAGGAACCAACTTCCTCCTTTTGCTTCTCATCCACCCTATCCATGGTGGTAGGTTTATTCCTCTCACCTTTCCTCATCCATACTTGCTCATAACTTTTCTTCCAACCTGCACTGATTATAGGAACATGTTTAGAAACATGAGTACAAGATGGTTTGGATGGTACCTTCACTTTCTCAGTTGCTTGTGATAGATCAATGAGTGAAGTCATGATCTTCTTATCACATGTTGGAGGTCTTTTGAAAATAGAATCCTCCAGTGATAATTGAGTACCAGCAATGACTGATTCTTGAGTTGGACACTCAAGAGTTGTCATAATATTCTTGTCACATGTTAGAGGTACTTTAGATTTAGTAGCCTCCAATGAACATTGAGTACCATCATCTCCTGTTTCATTCTTTTGTGGAGTCTCAATATGTTTCTTCTTAAGATTTGTCAATTGAGTTTCCAATTTTTGACTTTCATTATTGAAGATGATCTTCTGATCTTCAATCATGATCATCTTCTCTTCACAAGTCTTCTTCAATCTTGCAACCACATCCTCATGCATCTTAACATTGTTTTGTAAAAAAGAGTCATGTTCCCTGAATTTCATGGAAGTTTCTTCCAAAAAAAAACTCTTGACTTCATTTCTCTTCTTCAGCTCATCTTTAAGTGCATGGATCCTTTCTTTTAGAGTCTTATTGACTTCCTTTTTTTCTTCACAGACTTTCACCTTTTTGGTGAGCTTCATACTTTCCAAAACTTTTCTTTCCAACCCATTTTCTATATTGTCAGCTTCCCTTTCTAATCGAGTGATCTCAACCTACATAGATTGGAATAGGCTACAAATAATCACAACCCTTTCTTCAGGAATATCATGCAGATATGTTTTGAGTTTTTCCTGAAAACATAAATTAGGGGTGTCATCCTTTCCTTTGGAAGAATTATGAGCCACCTGCTCGATACTTTCCAAGCCTGATATTTCTTCATTATTGGAATGGCATGTAGAACAAGACACTGAATCTTCCTTGGATATGAGGGACTTCTTTAGATGCTTCTTCTCTTTCTTTTTCCTATTTGTCATGGTCTTTCTAGATGTAGAATTCTACTCAGAAATGACTGAATCTTCATCAAGACCTCTCTTCATTGTTGACTTTAGGAAAGAAACTAAAATCCTCTTCTAAATAGAATTACTGGAGAATATCCAACAAATGTCAACCTTTTGCTCTGATACCACTTGTAGGACCTCAGGACACCCTGAGAGGGGAGGGGTGAATCAGGGTGTCAACTTTTTCTTCTTAAAGTTGTGGATCTTGTTCCCACATTGGTAGGAACTACTTAAACCTGTATGATGGATATGATCAGCAATGAAACATTCACATGCAGAGAGATGACACAACTATTTTTACTTGGTTCACCACTAAGGGCTACGTCCAAGGAGCATACGCTGACAGGTTGTCGGTCGTACCTGAATCCACTATGCTTCACTAGCTGTAGATTACAATTATTCGGGCACAGTCACTCTGTCCCAGGCTCACTGCCTTTAAAAAGGTTCAGGGATAGCTCACTGCTTCCCTCGGGTCACTCCCGTTGACTCCCCCTGGCTCACTGCCGTTGGTGAAGTCTCACTCAGTTTATAGACGTGAAGGTCTCTTCAATAGATTTGCATTGAAGTCTTTGTCTCCTGTTCAGCATGAGACTTTGCTTGCATCAGAGTCATGAGTTGATGCTCTTTTGTATTCAACCTTTTACTTTAGTGCAATGAATGAATGGCCTAGATCCCCTTGTCTTCATTTTCCGGAATTACAATCATTTGTGTGATTTCTCAATAAATGATTCTCTGTTGAAGTCCAAATTTCATCCACCGATGAATACCCCTTTTCCCCTATCTACAGGGTGAACAACCATTGGAAGGGGCCTTCACAAAGTACCCTACTTCGCAAGGCTCCCAATTTTGCAAATCTCAAACAAGCCTTTGCGGAGTCCCTACCTTTTTAAGAAGCTCAATCGCGAAGCACTATCATGATGCTCCAGCCTTCGCAATGTTGGGCTATCACGGAGCCCCTGTCTCTTCACGAAGCTCACTTAGCCAATGCAGGGCGCAAGACTTTCGCGAAGCTAGAATAGCCGCCGTGAAGCTCCTCTTTCGCGAAGCAAACTGCCTTTACAAGTGACCTTTGTGAACCGAGAGCAAAGGATTTTCGTTGAGTGCTCTCTCTACTTCTCTTGAGGGGTTCGACCTCTATTTATAGGTGATTCCACTGACCCTCGAACTTTCCGCGCGAAGTCAATGCCACGTCAGCTCAAATCATGAAGCTCTGAAGTTCCCACTGGAATTCTCTCAAAATTGCGAAGCACTATGGAAATTTTCCATTTGCAGAGCTCGTCGTAATCGCGGAGCATCACGTCAATTACTTCGCACCTTCGCCGCAAAGCACCCTCACAAATCCCTTCATCGCTGCGAAGCTCCCTTGCGAAGCCCTTCATCGCCATGAAGCTCTCCAGCCTCTGCCGTTCACGAAGGTTGATGTAATTGTGAAGAATCACTGCCTCCATTCTTCATGTCTTTGCGAAATCGAATCCATGCATCTCATCTTTGCGAAACACATGCCTTTTCCATATTAAATTATGATCTTCATGGAAATCCATTTTTTGCGATGCTCACCAGCCTCCAAATTTTGGACCACAAAAATTTGGCAAACACTGGAAAACGGCGCCACCTTGTATATGCTCTTTTTGTCCGCCTCCAGATCATCCATTCCTTTGTCAATGTTCCTTGAATAAAACATGGATCATTATCCACAGTCCTCGAACTCGACATGCCACCATGGAATCTCTTTTGTCAACAAATTTTTATGTCTTCTGTTTGCTTTTTCAACAGCACGATTACCTCAACAACACTTCTTCCTGGTGATATGTATCCTTCAACAACTCTTCTGCTTTTATCACAAAATCCACTATTGTGATATGTATTATTTGAAGGTATAACTTCAGCATCATCATATTCTATGACAATGTGATGTGCATGGATATCACAGGATTCCAATCATTGCACGACCTTCTTAGAATTCCAATCATTGGCACATTGTCTTCGTCATCAACTGTCATGATCAACTTCATGCAAACCATGTGATTATATTCTTCAAGAAGTCTCTTGCATGGTTCTCATGCAATCGTGAGTAATTGCATGGTCTTCATCAAAACCCATGGTTCTCATGAAATAATGAGGAATTGCATGGTCTTCATCAAAACCCATGGTTCTCATGCAATTAGGAGGAATTGCAAAGTCTTCATCCGAAAATCCCATTCTTCTTTAATCATCCTCAGATGGATTGAACCTCACCTTCTTCATTGTTGTAAATAATGTATCACCGTTGGCACATGTTCTTTGAACATACAATCAGTACAACAATGGTCTGAATCACCATTCCTCTACTTCATCGGAGTACTTCATGATCTCCTTCATTTTGATCTTCCATTACTCCATTTCATTGGAGTAATTCTTGATCTCCTTCATTTTGATCATCATTGACAACTATTGACAACAAATACAAACTTATACCCAAAGTGGTTCCAACAGGTAAATGGAACGTTCCGGACACAACCGTGCCCTCATATTCCAGTTCTGAGCTACCGTTTAAGATATATCACACCCCCACCACATGCATAGTATAAAAATACTTAATATTTTTATAAAATCAATTCTGGGCTCACCGGGCCTCGGAATCGCACGCTGTCTTCACGCCTAGCTCTGGAATTATTCATATAAATATTCCAAAGTCTGACAGGACTAAAAACCCGAGTCGCTACATCCTCCCCCCTTAGAACTTTTCGTCCCTGAAAAGCTCTAAGGACAAGGAAAGCGACTAGACTCTCAACTGGTTCTCACACACCAGCGAGCTCACCAACAAACACCCATGCCTGAATGTATAAGTCAGAGGGACTCATCTGCCACACCTCAATACTATCTGCTTTGGGCGGCACTGACTTTCCCGCACAGTTTTAATCGCGTCACCAAAAACGTGTCTCGGTGGGGGAAGGATCCCTCCTCCTCACGCATTCGATGCATGTCGAACAACACCCACACAGGGTCTTACCAACGCCCTGAACAAAACTCGAGCAAGCAACAAAAAGGAGGGTACCACCAAACAGTGTCTATCAAACTACTGCAGTAAGTAGAAAAGACACAAGGCGTACCTCTATCCATCCGCAGTGCCTCTGGGTCGACTGCCTTCATGGCATGCAGTTGTCCTCTCCCTCGGCCACCATCTCCCTGAGCTTGGCGTGGACCACCTGGGGGTGGGGGTGGTGGCTACTGGTACTTCCTACCACCACCTCCCACTGCACCAGCTCTGCCGCCACGTCCGCCGCCCTGCGGACCTACTTGCTCGAGACGCTGCCTCTGCCAAGGCGGTCCATCGACTGGCTCCCTCTCAGCAGCGTGTTGGGTCAGACAATCTCTATCAAGATTTCCTCGACCGTCACAAGCGTAACACCGCCTCTCTTGCAGCTGACCAAAACTGGCATGTGAGCCCTGTAATCCATGAGCCTCAGATCCTCCATCCTGGGTTCGCCTCCTGAAACATCAACCACGTCCAGACCCTTGAGTCTGTTGTCGGCTACCAGATGTCGACGTCTCAGCTCTCGAGTTCCCAGCACTAACAGGGGGAAACTTCTCATCCAGAAAACTCCCCACCACCAAAGCTCACTCTAGCACTCCAGCATAGGTGGGTGGGAACAAGGAAACCACACCTGCTCGGATGTCCCTGCGTAAGCCCTGCTTGAAGGTCAGAGCCCTAAAGAACATGTCTCAAATCATATCCAGGGAGTAGCGCGACAGGTCTGTAAACCTTGCTGAGTACTCCGACACAGTCATGCTCTCCTTTCGAAGCTGCAGAAGCTCCTGGATCCGCACTGACCTCAGCATCACCGGATAGAACTCCTCCCTGAAGAGCCGCTCAAACTCTTCCCACGTGAGCATCTCCTAGTCATGGGACTGCATCACCAAACTCCACCATCGCTCGGCAGAACCATGCAGAAGGCTCTCCGCTAAGACCACCATCTAATCTGGAGGTGTCCTCACTAGGCGGAAAACATAGGTGACTGCCTCAAGCCATTCATCCGCTGCCTGGGGGTCTGGATCACCCCGAAACATCAGAGGTCACTGCCTCTGGAACTCGTGTAGCGCACTCAGCCTGCACGCAACCTTGTCCTGCACCGCCGACACAACCAGTTGCTCAACAGGTGGTGGCTCAACTGGCAGAACACCTGGAGGTGCAACCTCAGAACCTGCGCCCTGCTCCACAGCCACTACACAGGGTGGGTCATCAGCACAATCCTGCTGCAGAACCCTCACTGGCTATCGTCATGGATGCATCCTGAAATACATTCAAGACGCACCACAGTCAAAGAGTATATCTGGAGATCTGACTCAAGAAGGACAAGGAAAACCCAAAAACATAGTCCTATATGATGCATGTACCATTATGTACCCGCGACCAGTGTACGAAAGTCCCAAGTCGAAAGGCAGGTTATCAGAGTCCTGGTTTATGGATACGTCGGCCGCCACACCAACAATGGAGTCCCTGGCCTGAAATCTGAACTCGAAACATCCTAACACTGCCGCTATGCAAACCAAACCAAGATCACAACTAGACCAGCTACGCTCTGAGATCCAAAAGGTGGAACCTCCTCTGATACCACTCTGTCACCACCCGACCCAACGGGGCTCGAGCCGCGACTCCCCAAGCCCGCCTCCAATAGGCCAGGGGCTGGTGACCAGCACCGAGTAGGATATCACACACATGGGAGGCATTAGCCTAAGGTACCTGTACACACGCATCCACAAACACCTCCATGCGACAGTGAAGAGATATAGAAACTGAAAAAAAAATGCATGCATACATCTATCCCAAACCAGAGTACAGAAGAAGTACAGAAGGGAAAAACAGGGCCCACCAAAAGAAAACTACAAGCGCGTCCAACCTACTCTGATGAGGGGAACACTACCACAAACACCCACCGGAAAGCTCCCTCAGCACAGCTCCGGTAAACACCCCAGTCAACACGCTCACTAAGCTCTGCCTGCTCCGGGTCCTCCTGGAACTCCGTCGAAGGGTCTGTGGTCTGCACAAGACACAAACATGTGTGGGAAAAGCTCATGCAGGGGTGAGTATAAACATACTCAGTAGGCACCCCAAAAACCCAAAACCCAAGGGAGCAACTGAAAGGCAACAGTCCACTCAACCCAGCCAGAGGGAACCCAGACGAGAGAGAAACTCCATCTCGTGACCATCCTCGGCTAAACACATCTAGTCAACTCAGCTCAGCTCAGGTGTATGCCCATACATACAACTTGAACAATCCAGATATACTCATATCACGCCACAAAGCCACAAGAGGTATCGACCTCGTCACCAGCAACTGTCCACAACCAGGAGAGTACACCCCATGATCACTGTCATCCCAGATGACACTCATCTGAGAGATACACTCCATCGGGTCCCAAACAAACATCTCAGATGCTCACCTGAGAGACCACGCTCGTCGGATAACATCACTCGCTGAAACAACATAACCACCAAACTCCTCGGATAGGGGATCGCCGCTAGGGTCCGCTAGGGGATACCAAGACCCACTCCGGTATACGTAGCTCACAGATAGGGGATCACTCCTAGGGTCCGCTGGGGGATACCACGACCCGAACTGGCACACGCAGTTCTCACAGATAGGGGATCACACCCAGGATCCGCTGGGGGATACCACAACCCGATCTGGCACTAGAAAGAAACTCCACTCTCAGATAGAGGATCATCGTCCATATAAAGATGGTCACGACGATACCAGAACCCTATCTGGTATAACTCGTGATATAGGGGATCGAACCGATGATGCCGCAACCCTACCGAAACCACGCGCTGAGTAGGGTAGTGCATAACCAACGATACCGTAACCCTACTTTAAACCACATGCTGAGTAGGGGATTGTATACCCGATGATGCCACAACCCTACTGAGCATAGCCCACCGCGTAGGGGATCATATTTACGATGATGCCACAAACCCTACGGGGTTAACCTGCAAGATAGGGGATCGCCGCCCGTAAATATGCGGTCACAACGATACCAAGAACCCGATCTAGGGTAAAGATGCTAGAGGATCTACTCTGGGCCCACCGGAGGGATACCACAACTCTAAAAATTTAAACATCCCATCGAGAGGATCAAAAACCCATATGAAGGTTGTGATGCCACACAAACCCTCATAGGAATGAACCAAGGGAGAACCCTCAACCACTGCTGGTCCAAACGTCGCTAACTCGAGAAACCCGCCACAACGCCACATTGCGCACCTTCTAACACAAAACTGAGGCCACCATCGCGTTCCACGTGGAAAAACACGCAGGATAGGCTGTTTACTCGCCCGAAACGGAGCACCGGTGAAAAAGGCAATATTCAGCATAGCTAGCTCGTGCGGCGCCCACACAACGATCCCGAAACCCATCGATCGGATCGCACCATGGCGATCCCCTCGGAAAAACAAGAGGAATCGACTACTAGCTCGTCCGAAACGGACACCTGGTGAAAAAGTCACTATTCACCGAAGCCCAGCTCGGGTGGGGCCCACGTCTAGATTCCGAAACTCATCGAACATAACACACCATTTCGTTCCTCTCGGAAAAACACACAAGATCGACTATTCATCCGCCAAAATCGGACTCCTGGTGCAAAAGCTGTGTTTCTCCGCAAACACCAAAACCCAGCCTCATGGGGCCCACACCTCGTTCTCAGTTCCAACACCCAGAAACCATCTCAAAAAGTCTGTCGTACCATCAGGGTCTCAACACCACTGATGTCACGTCAATCAGACGCTCCGGGTAGAAGTTTCAACGGCCCGAAGTCGTAAAATAATAAAATATTATTATTTTATAAGACATTTCTATCTCTCGGGCCACGATACCGAACCTTTAAACCCTCGAACCCACACCAGAGGGTTCGACTCATCGTCAGGGTCGCGTCTCCACAAACGGCGTGCGAACCCAGCTCCCGGATTGCAAGATACGGGGGTTTAAAGACCCCCGTATAAGAAAAGAGGTCGGACCGGCCGGCCCCGGCGGCCCTCCGCCGTGCCGGCGGATCTTCTACGGACCGCCGGGGGCACCCCGGTGGTCCGTTTTGCGATCCGGAGGCATCTACATGACCCTTGGGACCCGATCTACACTGTTATGGCTTCAATTTGTAGAAAAAACGTAGAAAAAACGGGATCGGGGGTTAAAACTCAAATCTGCCTACCTCGCGGGCGAAATGTTGACGTTCTGCCTTAGATCCGTGCTCCAGAGCTTCCGCTGCGCGCTCCTGGAACGCCCGCCATCGAATTCCGAGCTCGTGGGCGCTTTGTTTGCTCGATTCGGCGGAGTGGCGGCGAATAACGTTGAAGAACGTCGAGAGGAACGATAAAAAGGGGGGGGGATGATATTTATATCAGCCGCCCGCCGGCGCCAAACACGCCTCAGACCTGACGCCCAATGCGAACAAAAGTAAGGTCACCCCTAGGGTAAACGCGTCGTTCTGAATGCAACGGCAGACTCATATTTTCCATCCGAGACTCCGTTCAGAAGTTATTTGAGCCGACTCTCGCACACTAACTTCTCCATTTAATTACGAAAACTCCCCTGGTGGCGTTTTTCACCGCAGGCCCGCGCCAGCAAAGTTTACACCTCGCCTAGGGTAAACGGCACGTTCCGGACACAACCGTGCCCTCATATTCTCGTTTTGAGCTACCATTTAGGAGATATCACACCCCCGCCATGTGTGTAGTGTAAAAATACTTAATATTTTTATAAAATTAATTATGGGCACACCGGGCCTCGGAATCGCACGACGTCTTCGCGCCTAGCTCTGGAATTATTCGTAGAAATATTCCAAAGTCTGACAGGACCAAAAAACCGAGTCGCTAAAAAAAATTGAAGTGAAATCGGTTTGATGAATACTATATAGAGTCTTCCCATCAGTTTCTATCATATGAATAGTGTGAAAAAAAATCAGACAAACCTGTTGAAGAGGCAGTGGACATACTATGAGAATAGGAAATCAGACTAACTTGACTGATCGACCAAATATGGTACTAGATCGAGTTTTATCAAACCATGTATATCTTAAAAAGTCTTCCCATCAGTTATTATCACAGGTTATTTCTCACTAGTGTGTAAGAAAGTGAATAACTTACAAGAAGAGGAAATGTGGAGAAAGTTAAAGTATTATAGTAACAACAAACGAAAGACTATTAGTGAATGTTCTTACTATGGTTAAAAAAATTATATCATTTATCTGCGTGAGGAGCACATGTACTGTCAATTGATTATAGTTCTACATAGGTGAAAGGATATTACCTTCTTATTGTGACCACCCAAAGGATTATTTTATAGTGTTCTGTGTGGTCTGGGATTATTTATAAACCATGTCAAGGAGTACCTACTCTTATTGAGTAGTGATGATTGTAAATTATTTTGTTCTTATAATTTTCTATTTTTTTCCAACAGAGTCATATCTCACTAATAGGAGGAGAATATTTTCTCTTAAGTAAGAAAACATAAAAATAATAATATCACTGATTCACCCCTCCCCTACAAGTTATCACACAGATCCTAATTGGTCCTTTCAACAATTGATATTTTAAACACTACAAGAATGCTTACCATATTTAGAAACCTCTCTTTGAGGAATGAAAACACTAAAAATGATTATAGATAATATAGATTTTATAATAATAAACTCAAGTGGAGTGAATTGTAAAATTCAAATTCATGAAATGATTTTTCAATAATATATTTTCTTAAGAATGGGGATTTAATGTATTGAGACATAGAGATACCTTTTTTAAATCTTTTTTGTATTGGATAGAGAAAATAATTGTGAATATTCCTAACGAGGTATATAGAAAAGGTTTTAAGAAACACTTCTATGTTCAATACTTTACCTTATACAAGGTTATTGTCAAAATATTTTGAAGAAAAATTCTGGTTGGATAAGGAGTGGTGGGAACATAAACTTATAAGGGAAGCTATATCAATCAAAATATTTGTAACCAAAGGAGGATAAATTTGAATCACGAGAGACAAAGTTAGCCAAATTTCCTAGAGATATTTTATGAATTATTTTTTTATTTGGGTGATTGGTGATGGTATCATTAATGCAAAAAAGAGTATAAATTTTTTAATTACTAATCACATCAACATTGGGTAGCTTTGTGAGAGTTCAGGGTCGAACTATAAGGAATAGTGTTAATAGATAGAAAGTATATATACAATTAACTTAAAAGTGAATAAATTTTGAATGTTTGATTTTACAATTGAGAACTTTTGAAATTGGGAGAGTTTAATAAAATACAATAATAAGAGACATATAAAGGCTTTGGAATCCACCAAATTTTAAAATTCACTAGGTCTTTTTTTATTCTATCAAAAAATTATTAATTATCAATATGTAAAGAAACTCTAGGTGTTGATCCAAACTTTATTACAGATTATAGACTCCAAATAGAGGATTAAAAGGGTTTTGAACTAATGTCTATAAATACAATATTTCTTAGGTGTTGATCCCATGGTTGAATTTTCCTTCCCTGAGTTATACACCTCCTCTTTTATTTTCCACTTATAATGATATATTTTATTTTATTTTAATTATTTTTACACAGTGGTGTGCTAGACTGGCCTAGAGGCATGCCAAATTAGAACAATCTCATGCCAAGTTCCATATCTATTATTCAAAAATGTCCTCTCATTAATTCTTAATCATTGACCAACTATTAAAAGTGGAATGAGCTCATGTGTAATGAAACTACCCCATGCAATATTCATCCATTTTTTTTGGAAAACTCCTTTCCTAAGGATAGGTTATAAAATGATATTATGACCACATAACTTGTTTCCTATTATATTTTTCCCACTTTTTTATCCTCTAAAGGATTATTAAGGAAAATCTTAATGAAAAATTTGAAAAAAAAACTTAGTTCTAAAATAAGTAAAATAACCTACACAACTATAAAAAAAATAAAAAAATCATATATGTCAACATACACCCTGTTTATTTAATATTATTAATTTTTATCTTATCCTTGAACCATCTTTTATTTTTAATTTATAATATTTTTTAATTGAAAATATATATCTTTAATAAAAATCATCCTTATACATGATTATAATGTGTTATGTAAGGTTAAAGTGGGTTTTAGAGCCCTTATGTAAGGGTAACAACTTTTTTAAGGGTTAAGAAAGGGTAGAGCCATTGGTCCCAACACCGCATAAGGGTAAATAGACCTTGTGTTATGGTAAACAGGCTTTGTGTAAGGGTAACTCCCTGGTTCATGCGCTCTGTAAGGGTAAGCTACCACTATGTAAGGTTTTTGGTGCACAAATTAAGGGTATTCTTGAGTTCCTCATCTCGCATAATGTATATCTGGTAGTTTCTATTAGAATGGTATAGCCCGATCCATTTAGGATGATGATTTGAGATGATTTCTTCCAACCCATACTATGCACTAGGCCACTACTCTGACAGGGAACTGTAGCAAAGCTGACCATCCGATGCTGAAAGGGAACTATAGCAGTGCAGACCATTGGCATGACTATTGTAGCTCCACGGACCTATAGTCTCTAGCCACTATATCACCTTGGACTTGGGTGGTTTTGATGCGATTTTGATGCAAACTTCTATCCAACTTTTACTATAGCACATTAGACTTTCTATGGGGTTGGTGGAAAAATGATTTATCTTCCTTATTAACCTATTTCAAGATAGGGTTTTGTGCATGATTAAGATCCCTGAAACTCCTTTTAATATTTTTTCCTGACTATAATTTTATTTTTGCCTCTTCGTAGGCATAGATATTATTTCCTAAACCAAGTAAATCTTAGTGTCCTGAGTGTTTCTTTCTTCTATCTTTTTTTTCTTCATCTGAAAACTTTTATTTTTGTTAAGGCTCTCGATGTTTCTGCTACATTTTCGTAAGGGTTCTAAAAACTTGATTAAGGTTAAGGTAAGCGCTACTTGAGGGTAGCTTAGCCTACATAAGGGTAAGTTAAGTGTTTTTTAAAGGTATGTCACAAATTTTATGGCTTGTATATGGGTACTACGAGTTTTCCAAATCCTGTATAAGGGTGGCCAGCTGTGTAAGGGGAAAACATTTTTACCCTAACATGACATGTATATCTTATTTATGAGTAATGAATTTTACCCATTTTATTGAATTTGACTCCCCAAATCATAACTGAAATGGTTTTAAATACAAAAAATCTTAGTGAATTTAAATTCATGTTATTTTTCCCTTAGGTCAAATGTTTATGAAGAATTAAATTGTTCACTGTTAAGAAATATTTGGAAGAAAAATTAAATTTTGGATTTAATTTATGGATTTAATACTATGGATCTTTATGTTGTATTGCAAATTCTAAAATAGTTGAACCCATGCGGTGTTTTTTTGGCTATCCTTTGTCATCCGAGCATTTAAACCATTCCTTTATATGAGATATGAGAATTCCTCCTTGATAGAATTGAGATCTTTCACCTAGTTTCTAGGCATTACAAACCCCTTCTTCTCTCCTATTTCCTAAGTGCAGCACTTGAAAGAGGTAATATTCAAATAGGAATTTATAATTCTTTTTCTCATTTTTTCTATGAAATCCATAAATTTAGTTCTTTAATTTCCTTCTGTAAATTTATGTTAATGAATTCAAAAGTGATAATAATATAGAAACTATTAAAGAGTGAGAGAGAATTATTAATATGACAATAACCTAGTTTTATCAAAGAATAACAATAAGGAATTATCACATGAATATTATTCTAGAGATAAAGAATATTATCAAATGTAAAATTATAATTATCCTTTGAGGAATAAATTACTAGTACATTATTTGGAATAATTGATAATTTAGAAATTATGCAGGAGATAGAAATTATTATCACATGTGGAATTTTATTTTATTTGGAAATAAAATAGTTTGTTTTTATTATTAGAACCCTTTATGAACCTTGAATGTTTATGTGTCAACAACTATGATAATAAGGCCCAAGATGATGTGTTCTTGGCTGTAATGGTTTTCACTCCAGATTTCAAACCACACATGATGGTTTATCCGTGTCTTGGATGTCGATTAATTTATGGTAGGAAGTTCCTTACCATTTGGGGATCTTGTTTACACATTTTGTCTTTATTTGATTCTTATGTTGGAATACATTGATTTTTCGTGCTTGATTATGATCACATGAGGGTGTGTGTAGCCCGTGAGACCCGTTATCGTATTTTATTCCATGAGTATTTCTAGAGTAAATTTTTTTCATGTTTGATTGTGATAACATGTTGTTATGTATTTATACTATATTATCATGATTATATGTTGTTCTTACCTCATATTTTCTACTGTGTTATGTGTGTTACCATTCCATGGAGTTTTTTATTGGTATTAATGACTGTTGGACTATCGTGTGTTGTTCATCCCTTAGAGGGGGAGTGTGTACGGTTTGTGACGATGATAATGATGGACCTAAGCACAGGGTAGGTTCTTGGTGGTATGGGTTTTGACCTAAGTCATTAATTTAGGGGAATAATGGTTTGGGGGCCTGGCCCAAAGCATAGATGGGGTATGGCGGCCTGAAAGTTTGACCCGTGATAAAGTAGGGATACGATGGTATGGGGGACTGATCTAACTTGATGCCTTGAAAACACTGGGATAAAAGTTACGAGTCTAGTAGATTGTTCTTACTCACTTAGATATTCTATGATTATTCTTCTGGCTTAAAGTTGGAGCAGGTACAACCAGGGGTTTGTGACGGCTTGGTTAGCACAAAACCACTCAGTTTTAGATTGAATATTGTTATGCTTGTTACACATTTATTATTATTATTATAGAATACACCTATTATACTTGATAAAACTTGTTAAGATTGCATTGGGGGTGTTCTATTAAGTCTTGTACTCCCACCAAAATCAAGAATTTCAGTGTGATTGTAGATTTCATGCATAGGGATCTGAGAAAGGGCAAGGGGCATGTGGAAGATGGTTGAGTCATAGAGCATGGATCTGGAGGCAGGACCGGGATTGACTCAGGGGTTCATTGTAGTTTTATTTTTTTATTTACCTTTCACACTTTATACTCTAGTTTTTCTTGGCACTTTGGGATCCCATTGATTATATGTATGATATGTATTCCCTTTTTTAGTTTCTATATAATACTCTAATAATTATATAATTTATTTTTCTATTTATTTATTTTCTTCATGAAATGATACTGAGGGTATAGTTTCATCATTGATGGACTTAGACTCTTGCTACTAGTCAGTGAACTCTTGAATATGGGGAGGTGCATATGAGATCACATGACACATCAGTTCAAACTCAGTGGTTTGGGCCAGGGTGTTAGAAAATGGTATAAAAATACTAATTTTTTTCTTTTTCTCTTTCGGATAACCTTGGAAATGGTGAAAAGGAGATAACTATGTGAGACTTAGGTAGGGGAATTTACATGATCCCAGCTAACTCATGTGTAATATATATCTGAGTTACCATGGATGGGATTTTTGTTACTATTCTTTATGAGATTTTGTGTGCATTCATGAATCATGATTTAGAACATAGGTTTACATGCCATATATATACCTATTTTTGTGATGCATTATAGTTGTTTAATTTAATAAATTTATTTGAATTATCGATTTAGGATATATTCTCTACTATGTGATATATCTATGAGGTTATAATATTGTGATATATATTTATTGGTATAAATTAATTGAAATGAGAATGTGTTTATGTTAGTATATATATATATAATGATTTTGACTATCATTCAGGGATTAAGACCATGGTTAGTTCTAGGATGGGTGTACCTTAAGTTATGGGTAGACTCCTGGGAGAACCTTGTGTGATCCCATAAATTGAATATGATCTATTTATGTTCCTAATTTCCCTTCATGTTATAGAAGATTCTGACTTGTAAACATTTAATCGGACTTCTAGCTGAGAAAGAGGGTGCTTAAGAGCATGTTCCTACACCTGCTCTAGTGGTGCAGGCGGCAGACCCACTATAGCCTAGATTCCTTCTCCCAAGATCCATGGTTGACTAGGTGAGGGATTTATAGATCTAGCATCTTTTGTCCTTTCAGAGCATTGGTGGACCATAAGATGTTGAGGATCGGGTGGACATCATCGAATGTATCATCAACCTCATTGAGACTCCGATCAATATGAAGGTTAAGTTGGTTGAATTCATGCTATAGGGACACACTGGATGTTGGTGGAGAGTTAGGAGATAGGTTTTATGATGTGAGGGACTCACATAAGATTCCCTTAAGGACCTATTCTTTGGGTAATTTTTTCTTGATGCGCTTAATCTTGACCGAGAACTAGTGTTCATAGAGCTGCAACAGGTCTCCATGATAGTGTCCTCTTACTCTACTCGTTTTACTAAGCTTCTTCTCTTTACACTACTTTTAGTCGGAAATGAGGTTTATAAGGCTAGGAAGTTTGAGATCATACTTCATCTCAACATTAGATAGAAGGTTGGGATCTTCAACCTAGCTTCATACCCAAAGGTTCTGAGGAAGGCCTTGACTATTGAGAATATCACGGAGGAGGGTCGAGTAATTAATTTTCTTCTACCCTTCAGTGCTCAAATTGGTGGACTTCCAACTTCTGTAATGGGTACGTTTTCATGTAGCAGGAAGAGGAAGGTTAGGGACGTGAAGTAGAGTAGTGGCATGCCATTAGAGTATGGAGTTGGAGGTGGTGCTAGGATGGACTCCAGGGATCACTGTAGTTTTATTTATTTATTTACCTATCATACTTTATACTCTAGTTTGACTTTCCACTTTCGGAGCCCATTGATTATCTATATGACATTTATGAACTTTGTATTTCTTGTATTATACTTTGACCATTCTATAATTTATTATTCTGTTTATTTATTTTCTCCATTACATTATACAAAGGGTATAGTCTTCTCATTGAAAGATTTTGACTCTTTTTTCTAGTCGAAAACCTCTTTCGTACGAGGATATGTGTGTGAGTTCACATGACACTTTAGTTTGGACTCGATGGTTCAGTTCAGAGCATTACAAAATGGTATCAAATCACAATTTCTTTGGCTCCCTCAAGATCTGACCCATAGTGCTTCAACTGTGGGAAGATCAGAAATTACTGCATATCCTTCTCATCACCTTAGAGGAAGTGTTGGTAATGTGGAACAATGGGTCATCTCTAGAAGCTATTTTACATAACCTTGTGGATGGTCTTTTATAACGGGGAAGGTAGACACTGTAACTTCCTGGCCTGGATGACACTAAAACCGGTGCTCTGAGAGGGTTCACCAAAATACCTCAAACACACCTCCTCATACGCCAGAGGCTGTTGACTAGTAGTAGATGTCTAAGGTGGAACTATAATAAGACTATAGCACCATATCAGAGTACACAACCAAAAGTAAATAAAAAACACCAAACACATCAGTTAAAGTGATAGAATAAATAAACTAAAACTAAAACATGCTATAATAAAATGAAATACAGTAAAGGCCCAATCATCCATATCATACATACAAAAACAAATCCCACTAGGTCAATCACACATACAAAAATAAATTACTAAAAAAATAAATACACCTAGCCCTATAGCTAATAATGGGCCATAAAATATACCTGATCTCCAATACCTTGTCAAGTTGTTCTAGCTCGAATAGTCGACTCTGCACAAGCATTCCTCTCAACCATGAAACCTTGGGCCTTAGCCTGATCCATCTTGCATCTGTTATCAACCTGAAAGAAGTCATAAGGTCTTCATGTACATTGAGGTTCATGTACAAGGGGTGAGAAATAAATCTCAGTAGGAAACCCCTAATGGTGAACATATAAACTACTTCTATAAGAGCATGGTCATGAAATATGCTTAGCCAAGCTGATATATAACTAAAAAAAATATAAATAAACAATTGTCAATCCTTAGGTCTAAGACCTCAATTGAACATACTTGCTTCAACAAATGATGTGGGTTTTTTTTAGCATTTCACCATGACCGCATGTCCCAAATAACCTGTGGGCTCCATATCCATGGAAAATACAACCAAATCTGACCATTTTAGGGGCCCATCCTACGATATCCCTATCATACGAGATGTTAATCTAAGTCAACCCCTACCGTGTACTCACATCCCAAACATTATATCATACTTGTAACCTCAATACATCTATCCCAATTACCACACAAAATCATTACCAAACCCAAACCATTTGTCTGGCATCTAACTCATGTAACATAATAAGAGTGCATGGATCATCAGTCCAATTCCTATACCATATAAAATCATTCATTCCTAGAGCTTCAATTGAACATCTAAACCATATATCAAATCAATTGTGCCTTGAGCCTCTGTCTTACATCTAAACCATGGATGTCAAGTTTCATCCCACCATCCATTCCAGCTGGTATACCATCATTACCTAGAGCATCAGTCTGACACATAAACAAAGAAGTATATTATCTATGTCTAGATCCTTATTATCACACCTAATCCATATAGTATATGCTTAGAATATTTCATGAATATATTTTTGGGTATTTTTATGTACTAATTGTGTATTTAAATGAATAACCTATCCAATTTTATAATTAATCGACTTGTTTTAGGTTTAATGGAAGGATTCAACAAATATTTGAAAAAGGAACAAAAAAGGTGAAATTACGAGCTTAATGAAAATTCACGCCATGAGACATGTGAAGTGGTACGACACTAAATTTATAAAGAAGAACAAAGCTGGAAAAACTAAAGTAGAATGGTTACACACCCTATAACTAAATTACATGTCATGACTTTTTAAATAAGAATTACCCATGCAGGACATGTCATAGAGAGATTTCACACTGTAAAGAGAAGTTACACATCATGAGTCCAAGTTACACATTGTGAAAGGAGTCAAAGTTCATGAAAGATTTGCATAGATTCAAAAATTGTGGAGAAAACTCAGATTGGGATTACATTATGTGAAATTACATTACAAGTTGTGTAAGTTTTTACATAATGAAAAAAAATAAAGAGTCCACGAACGAGTATTTTGATGGGACTGGATATAAAAAGAGACCCTCAGTCTCCCTTCCAATATAGTTTGGGACCAGTGGAGGCCAAGAGACACTGACGAATGCTGCAAAATAAAGAGTAATTATCTGGAGTCCCACTTAACCATCGTTCTTCACCACCTTTCTTCTTCGGGTACCCATGCTTCTTGTTATCATCATGCGTAGCGTGAGCGAGTATTTTTCTTAGTGTCAGGTGATGTGATTGTAGGGGGAGTGCTAAATTGGGATTATATATTTTTATTATTAATGTTTTGGATTGTTGAAACATTACTTATCAAATCTAAATCTATTTATTTTCATATTTCATGACCATTACTTCATTTTAAAGGTTATCTTTTCATTGCATCAATTATATGCCTTAGTTTTTGTATGACCATTATGAAATCTAGGACTGTTATATTTAAATAAGGTTTTGGGTTACCTAATTTTGTGATTTCATTTAGTATATGACTATTCCAATGGTACAATCATAGGATTAGGGTAGGATACCAAGACCAAGGATCCTCACTGACCCAATTCTGACACCAAAACTGAATAAATTAATTACCAATTAAACCCCTAGCACGCGAACCTAAAAATTACCTAACCTAGAATGTCTCTTCTCTTCATATCAAACCCAATATTTACTACTATATTACATTATTTAAAAAAAATAAAAAAAAATCATTTTCAACTTTCTTAATTAATTTAGAGCATATGATCCATCCCTATGGGTTCGACACCCAAACTTACTAAATAATACGTTTTTAGTTATTATGAATATGTTTTAATAAATTACTAAATTTGTTTATCCCCATAGGAATTTAAGGACACCCTACAGGCTATCAGTATACTATTTATTCCTCGATCCTCAATCCAGTATCTAACTATATACATATGAAATCACATCCACTAGAATCAACAATATCAAACAACGTTCTTGAAACCTTAGCCCATCACTCAAACCATAACTATCAGTACCAATAAATAGCACTCCGTCCAACAATATCAGTTATGGATATTTAGAACTATACATGTGGATCATCTTTCTAACTCTCTCATACATCGTAACCCTCAATAATAAACTGAGTTTCAAAACATGGCAACCCAACCACATTAAAACTGCCCCACAGTGGAATACAAGTCTTAAACTCAACAAACAAAACATAACAAGGGATGACCATGTGCCCATTTCAGCCAGAAACATCTCATCCCTATTAGATCATACATCATATTAGGTTCCAATGGAACATCCATAACCAATAATAATTTGGCACACATACCCACTCAGGGTCTTCCAATCAATCGGGGTCGTACTTTGTCCTCTCAGACCACACATGAATAAAGGCATCCCTCCATGGATCCTGAAAACAATCACTCAAGTAAAGTCATACCCTCTCAATATCTGGTAACAACAAAAACCTCTTTCCAATCCCTATCACAAGAAACATCATCAAGCATCCATCAGTGGCCTTCGACCAATCCTTGATGAACAACATGCCAGAAAAGCATCCAAAATAAAACCCATGCCATGTGAGAATTCTCAACAGCCAACCTCAACATCAAATATTCACTTAACTAGAAACCATACCACTATAGGCATCCTCAAGAGTCCATTGGACTCAACTCAACACCACAAAATCACCCATCCATAACTACCATCCTATGATGTCGACCAATTCCAAAGGCTCCAACCACCATGATACTCAACACAGGATCTAAACCTCAAATGATCTAACCTCGAAAAACTGGTCCTAATACACAAGAAAAAACCAAGATCTCCGAAAAGACACAACTCAATCTCACCTCCTGAGATCCATACAAGGAACCCTTAGAATCTCGCCTCAGGCTAGGAAAATCACTACGCTCACAATCCTATTCCGGAATCATAGCTTTCAACATAATTCACTACAGGATTCTGAATCCAAATCTCAAGGAAAATCATCTCATGAAACTACCATGGTCCATAAAACCATCTCAATGAACTCTATATGCCGAAAGGATCTCACCATTGCGATCTATGTAAAAAGCACTCATAATGGAAAACTCACAAGTACAATTCTATTTATAAGGAAAAAACTCCCAAACCCCCTTAAAGGGTAACTAAGAAGCACCACACGACGTGTACACCCGATCACATGGTCTGTGCTCGCATAGCCCCATATAGGCTTTTACTCTTGCTAAATGTGGCATGTATAACCCTAGTACATGATGTGTAATTTAGGTATATGGTGTGTACCCTACACGGGTTACCTACCTGTGTACCTCACATGCCCTGGCCATGTTCCCCTGTTTGGTCATGTACTCACACATGACATGTCATCCACACGAGGTCTGGTCTTGTACCCTACACGACCATGTCTCCACCAACATGGGTCATCTGGCCATGTACTCGTTCACACGCTGAGTGACACTACACATCATGTCACCTAGACTACACACCATGTAGTCATCTTATTTTCCTCTTCCCCAAATAAGAAGAACACGCGACATGTTTTTTTAAAACCAACCACTATATATCTGGGGTTTTTGAACCAAAAAACCCTACAAACCTCTCGAAACCCATGTTTCTCCCCAAATAAGCATATATCAACCCCCATGGGGTCCTTAAAAGTCGTAATAAGGCTTTAGAACTTAAAACTAACTAATATAAATGGATTAGGGAATAAAATTCATAAAATATCCAACCTCGTGGTGTAAACACCTAAGCTTTGGGTCTAAATTTGCTCCTATAAGCTACTGCACCTCAACCTGGTCTCAATCTACATCATTGACAGAGTCTGGAGTTGTCTTCTCCCCTCTTAGTCCAGCCACCATGCACAAGGGAGAGCCCCTACCCCTCCTACCATGCATAGAAACCCCAAATGGGGGGTTATTAAATTTAATTAATTAATTAATTAATTATGTTCCAATTTTAATACTCATCCCAAGTCCCGGAACCCAAAATGGGTTTATACCTCAACTAGAAAAAACCCTCCATTTTGGACTCAACCACAAAGTTAGAATCTCAATCCAAAACTCCATTCAAAATATATCCCCACCTGAACACACACAAATAATTAAATATTTATTTAATTAAATATTAAATATTCTTTCACAACTCAAACTACTCATAATTTCACCAAACTCATGTCCTTGGGTAAACAACCTATTTTGGGACCAATAGAGTGGCTAGAAAAATTATTATAGGTCATATTCTAGGGTAAAATGACCATTTTACCTCTCATGAGCACCCTAAATAAAAAAATTCAAATTTCTGCTCAAATTAAAAAATCCAGAATAACTCGAGTCTCTAAAAACTCCCCACCACAAACCTTATCATCCTCAAGAATCCTCAATGGACTTCCAACCACATATCCTGACCCACCTTGGTCATCAACTCAAGCACAAATTATTGTGTTATAATTGAAGACGCCAACTGAGTTTCTTTGCATAACTCCTAAGATAAGGGGTAAAACCCATCCAAAGGCCAAGAAACCACTTTCCAGCATCAAAAAACAACTAGGATAGTGACTAACCACACTCTCCCATCATGATATGTCACGACATCATTCAAAAATCATCATCAAACTCATGGTTCTCCCCACTATAGAAGTGTCCTTATCGTCACCTCAAAACCAAACATCTCTCCCATAGATCGTGCCCCAAACACAGCTAAACCATGGAAGTAGACATGGATATCTATATCCCACCAAAGAATCAAAATAAAACATCAACTATAACTCATTCCCATCATCTGAGAACAACACTGATGGTAGTTGTCAATATTTGGTCCGCCACAGGGACCTCACTCATAGAAAACTGATGGTGCTCTCCCCACCATACATCTTTACACACACCACTCCATGATAAAAACCTCCCATGAGGCCCCTTATCAACCCAAAGAAACTTCTATATAGAATGTCATATTGATAATTCTCTCTTAGCATACTCAAGATGATGTCAATATATTGGGAAGGATCATCTTTGAACTGTGATTATACTAAGGTGTCGTTGGAGAATACCACCACAACCTTATCCATTTCAGAACATCACAGTTCTATCCCAAAGGCCCTAGGTCACCATTCCCACAAGCCGCTCATCCCAACCTCAATGATTCCTAGACAACTCACAGCTACCTCCCAACTCAAGCACCTTAGACGTACACTCTCATAATTTCTGATCCACAAGAAAAACAACACAATGAATCACCAATGCTCGTATCCCTAGGATTCCACTATATCATAACCACTTAATGTGCTTGCTTAACCAAACCACAAAACCTTATTTAACTCCAGCAAGTCAAATTTCACTAAAACCTAGCTTACAATTTCTAACCATGTAAAATTGATCACATCTTGTTCTCTGGATCCAACTCAAAGAAAAAAGGAACAACCAAATTGCACAACCATTTCCCAAGTTAGGCACCTGAGCAAACCTTCCCCTCTCAAATCTAACCACAATATTGAAACAATAACACACAATTTCACCTTCTCAAAAACAAAATAGATCCAATGATTCTAAACCTCAAACGAAATTGAACCCTTCTGACACCATTTTTAAAATTCTAAAGCATCCATTTGTGCATCAAGTACCAAAAAGCACTCGTAACTCAGTCAAACCCCCTCACGGGTCACCCATGAAATTCAAATGGATCTAACTCCTTATCCGAGAGTCATGTCAAAAAGGACACTAAGATATCCTTTTTATCCCTACGGATCAAGTCTCACATCAAGTCACTAAGTCTAACCACCTAGGTCTATGCCTACTCATAGAAAGCCACAACTCGTGGGACATCAACATGCACCCGTCTCATCTTCACATGAAATCATCAAAACAAACACCCTCATCTAGGTCCCCACACCATAAAGGTTTCATATACCAACCAAATACCCACAACTAGGGAATCTTTCCTCTCCAAGAATATGCACATCAGACTTCTCCCTAGAGAACCCAGATATACTACCAACCTCAAACAAAACCACCCACAAGAGGTCCAACGATCCTATACTCGCACCATACTAACCTACTAGGGTCACTACACCAACCATGAATGAGAACCACATTGTAATACTCATCGTCAAGTATCTCACCATAGATCCATGTAAAATTCCATCAGAAGGAAATCCATAAAATCACACACTAGTAGGCCTATAACATGTGGATCCTACATCCCAGAAATGATTCACGAAATTCCTATTTCCTCTACATTCAAAGAGTAAAAACGAAATCACATTCCTTTTTCTAAAAGGCTGAGAGACTGAAATCCATCATAAACCATCAATTACAAACAACATGTAACCCACTCGAAGAGAAAATCATATACAATTGTAAGATCACAAATCCAGAACATCAATTACGGTCCCTAGTAACTTGTACTTCCTACTAGATCAAGTGTTTGTGATGTATCAGGCCAGTATCCATCGCAAGATCTGACACATTCCTATATCTCCTTTCAAGAAAACCCCAAATATTGAAATAACAAGAAATTAACTCCACTGATACCACTTTGTAACATCTAGATCCAGATGCCACTAAAATCATTACTCCAAGCCAGATCACCACAATACCTCAAGCATGCTTCCTCATATAGTAGAGGCTTTTGACTAGTATCAAGGGTCTAATGTGGAACTATGAAGAGACTCTACCCCTATATCAAAGTGAATAACTAGAATTAAATAACCAAACACATTAGAGAATGTTTTATAACAAAAAAATTGTAACTAAAACATGCTGTAATAAAATGAAATATAGTACAGGCTCGAAAACCCATGTCATACATAAAAAAAATCACCACTGGTCTAATCACATATAAACAAATAAATGACCAAAAAAATACAACAAAACCTACTACCAACATTAGGGCATATCGCATACCTGGTCTCTAGAACCCTGTCAAGCTGTTAAAGCCCGACCAGGTGACTCCATATGAGCATCCCGCTTAACCATGAAACCCTAGGCCTCAAACTGATTCATCGTGCATTTGTTATCAACTTGGAAGTGGACATAAGGTATGGACATACACTGAGATGCACATACATGGTGTGAGAAATAATCTCAATAGTCCACCCCCAACAATCAACCTATAATCTGATTCCATAAGTGCAAGCTCAAGAAATATGATCATCCTAGCTGATACATAACTAAAAGAAAAATACAAATAAACAACCATCAATACATAGGCTTGATACCTCGATCAACCATACCTACTTAAGCCAATTTCAGTGTGTCAACCTATATTTAGGGGGGCCATCCTATGATAGTCCTTTTATCCAAGATACTAATATAAGTCATCCCCTACCATGTACTCATGACCCAAACATTATATCATACTTGAAACCTCAATACATCTGTCCCAGTTACCACATAAAAGAACTACAAAAACCATACCATATATATGACATCTAATTCATGTAACATAAAACTAGTGCACATAGAATCAATACAATGCCTAGATCATATCAAATCATTCATTCCTGGAGAATCAGTCAAAAATATAAACCATATATCAAATAAATCATGATTAGAGCCTCAGTCTGACATCTAAATCATGGTTCTAGCGCATTAGTCCACCATCCATTCTAGCTGGTATACCATAATTTCCTAGAGAATCAGTATGGAACATAAACAATAAAGTATACTATTCATGTCTAGAGCCTCAGTCTGACACCTAATCCATATATTATATTATCCATGCCTGAATCCTCTATCCAGCATCTAACCACATACATGTGATGTCAAATCCACTATACTAAAAAATATCAAACAACATTCTCAGAACCTCACTCCAACACTCAAACCATAACTATCGGTACTGATATATAGCATCCCATCCAATAATCTCAATTATGGATATCTAGAATCATACATGTGGACCGTATTTCCAGATCTATCATCCATGCAACCCTAAATAATAAATTAGGTTACAAAATGTGGCAACCATACCATATCAAAACTACCCCATGGAGGAATCCAATTCTTAATATTAATAAATGAAACATAATAAGGATTGTACATATGCCCATATCGGCCATAAAAATCTCAGCCCCATAAGATCATACATCTTCTTGGGTCCAAAGTGAATATCCATAAGCAATACTAATTTGGAACACGCACCCACTTAGGGTATTCCTATCAATCGAGCTTGTACTTGGTCCTCTGAGACCACACATAAACAAAGGAATCCCTCCTTGGATCCTCATAACTAGTACTCAAGCAGAGATATCCCCTCCCAATCTCTGGTAAAAGCTAAACCCTCAAGCCAAGACCCATCACAAGAAACATCCTCAAGCTACCCTTAGTGGCATCTAACTGATCCTTGATCAATAACATGCCAACAAGGCATTCAAAAGAAAACTCATTCCACACAGGAATTCTCAACACCCAACCTTGGAATCCAATAATAACTTAACCAGAAACTATCCCACTATGGGAATCCTCAAGATTCCCTCAAACACAACTCATCACCACAATGGTACCTGACCATAACCACATTCCTATGATGCCAACCAAGCCCAAATGACCCAACCACCCTGATCCTCAACATAGGATATAAACCTTAACTTCTCTAACCTTGAGCAACTGGTCCTGATAAGAAGTGAAAAACCAATATCTCTCAAAAGATACTACTCATTACCACCTCCCAGGATCCATCCAACAAACTTCAAGCATATCGTCATGGAACACGTAGGCCAAGCCAATAAATAATCTCGCAATCCTCTTCTGAAAACAAAGCACACAACCCAAACTACTAGAGGATTTTGAATCTCAACCTCAATGAAGATCCTCCCATGAAACTACCATGGTCTAGAACACTATCCATTCAACATATATATTCTAAAAGGATCTCACTATCATGATCTATGCAGAAAACACTCAGAATGGACTATTCACAAGTCAAGCTTTGTTTTTTAGGCACAAAACACCCAAACCCCCTTAAAGGGTAACCAAAGAGCATAAAAAAATGTGTATACCCAAGAACATGGTGTGTGATCCCATTTCCTCACATGGGCATGTACTCCATCCAAACTTGGTGTGTATAACCCAAGTACAAGACATGTAAGTCTGGTATATAGCGTGTACCCTATATGGGTTACCTACATGTGTACCTCACATAGCCTGGCCATATGACTTTGTCTAATCATGTACTCACACACGACGTGTCACCCACACATGGTCTATTCATGTACCCAACACAACCATGTCTCCCCCAGAACGGGTTATCTAGCCATGTACTCGGCTACATGTTGAGTGACACTACATGACGTTTCCCCCAGACTACACGTAGTGTAGTAATATTCTTTTAATATTCCCTGGATAGGAATAACACATGACATGTGTTCTTAAAACCACACATTTTATAGTTAGGGTTTCTGAACTAGAAACCCTTGAGAACCTCCCAAAAAAACCCATTTTCCACCAAATAAGCATATAACAACCCCATGGGGTCCTTTATAAGGACCTATACTTAAACATCAAATAATCTTGAGTTAATTCAAGAATTTAACTTTCTATAACATTAATTATCTTTTCAGGTTTTGATTTTTAGATAATTAGGTCATAAATCATACATAAAAAACCATAAAATACAAAGTGGCACTTCTGATTAATATCCATTTTTCCCATAATATAAAAATTTTAAAACAAATGATGAATTGTTTCATGGAAAATATCCATGACTTTTAACTTGACATCTTCCTTTCCCATACCCATCCTTAAACCCTCTAAAAACATTTTAAAAACATGGAATGAGCACAAAGTCTTAGTAAGGGATATAAAAATAAAGGAAATCATTAGTTTGGTAAAAACGTGAAAACACATATAATTTTTACCATTATATTCAAATATCTTTGATAATATTTTCACCTGAAAAAAAATTCACATTTTTCTCAAAGAAAATCATTAAAATCCATAGAAAGCAATTAAACCACTTTTGGTGACTTAGAGCATCATATTTATAATAGCCTTTCAAAACCATTTCAATTGGAATAACCATAAGTCCAACTTCTAACATTATCATTACCCAATTCATTAGATATCTATAATGTCACCCTTCATATAAGCTATATCGGGCTCACTCGTTTCTCCCAAGCTATAATGGGGCTGAACCCTTTATATGAGTTTTATCGGGCTCATCTGTTTTATATAATTCTAAAGTAACACACCAAGAGTAAAACAACAATCATCCTAAAACCCATTAAAAACTATTTTTAGATCCATATGAAAACACATTCAAATAAAAATACCACATTCTTTTGAGAATCCATTTTTAATACCCAAACGCACTTTACTTTGAAAACCCATTTTCAATACCAAAATAGCCTAATAAAAGGAACTGAGGTCTTTTATTTAAAAAAACATGTAATATTGAAATATAATCTTGAAATAAAATAAAATTCATGATTACATGAAATTTCATTATCACCATACTTTAAAAATAGGACATTTCATTTTTTATTTCTCAAAATGTACCTTTTAAGACACATTCAAGGATTCCTTTTGAAAACCTTTTAGTGAAATTAAAATTAGACATAAGATTTCCTTTATAATCCTTTTATATCCATATAAATTAATATGTAAAATAATATCAAGAATATTGACATGGAGAAACTAATTTGAAAATTACTTCTTTAAAAAATTAAAGTGACCCATGCCACATTGAATGTTTAAATCATAATCCCCATGAAATATTAAAATTTAACAAAACATTAAATAAAATTATAATAGATAAAATATGGATAGATAATGTAAGTGTCTGTATGTACACATTATAAAATAATCTATGTGTATATCATCAATAAATGCCTTAATTAAAGGTTATTTAGACGAAATACCTTACAATTATGATAACATATGAATTGGAAAACCCAAAAGTAAAAATCATAAAATGAAATATTTAAAAATAATAAATATAAAATAATTCATGATATAGTATTTCAAAAGTGGAATTATATAAACCACACAGAAATAAGTAAGTGGTGATTATGATATTTATCTCACAGATGTAAAAAGTGAGATGAAAAACCATTACCTTGAGTATGACTTGTCATGTGAATATTTATATTCCTGAATAATAGACTTATGTTATTTATTTACTTTATTTAGAACCTTTTTCAAGTTTATAATTACTTTTATTTCACTTATTACAATATTTTAAACAAATACTTAAATAATTGTGTTTACATCGGGTGTTTTGACCATATTCTGTTTATATGTCAAAAATGAATTTCGTAGGAAAACTATGGTCAAAGGAGGAAATTATATAAAAATATACAGAATAATAATCATAACATAATTATCATATTTATACATAAATTATAATTATAAAACTAATCATGAAATATGGTTATGAAAAATGAACCAACATTAAAATCATAGAGACTGTAGGTCATACGTACGCATGAGTAACGACCCCATTTTTTAATGATCGTTATGGAAAGAATGTAAGTAAAATTTATCTTTAAAAAATGATAATTATTTCATAAATAAAATTTTAATTAATCATATATACTTATATATATATATATAATTCTTATGATGTAAAAGGAATCACATTGCGTCGTGGAGGTGGTAGTCTACACGTCCATGAACAACGTTATCACTTTTTCTATATGTTGAAATATAATAAAAAATGATAAATTATATTTCAAGAATGTTAATAATTTCATGAATATCATATATATTTTATTTATTTCACATATTATAATTAAACCCATCCTTATTTCATTCCATGTAATGTGTTAATGTATCGCATCGCTTTGAGGAGGCAGCAGTCCACACGTCCATAAACGATGTTGTCGTATTTGCACAAAATGGAAAGCATGAAGGTATATGTTATATAACAATTATAGAATTATTAAGAAAAAATAATTATAATATATATAATATAAAAATATTTTTTCCATAATAATTCCCAACCCTGGGAGTTGGTAAAGGAAAAAACAAATGACATCGTTTCGTGAGGCGAGAGTTCGTCATATACGAACGCTAATTTCATTACCCATTTTATGGAAGTGTGTGTAGATGTAGGTCGAAACCATAAAATAATAACATATAAGTCTATTTAGGATAATTATTATATTATACAACCATTTAATAATAATAAATTAAGGGGTGTATAAATAAATAAAGCATAAATGCACATTAATGAATGTTACATCTTTTTTGGGTAACTCCGTTTGGTTTGCACCAAAGGGATTACTTGGTTGGATTTATGCACAAAGTAAGGACTATAGGGTGAAGGGAGTGATTTTTTTATCTAATTGTGTCCATTTTTTTAGGATCTAAATGGATTTATAGGTGTGAAGAAATAGGGAGAGTGAATTCCTTTTTATAATGGAGGGGGAGTGACAATCTTGTAAATATAAAAAGGTAAACAATATTGAAAGGTCTTCCTTGAATCATGTGCCTAAAATAATGATCCTAATTTTACAAAAGAGTTTATATGGTCTAATAATTTCCATAAAATGTGTTTTGTACAAGTTTATAGTTCATTTATACTCTTAATATTAAATTTTAACCACTAAGTAACCACATTTTTTTACCTTAATCACTCTAATTAATTTAAATTTCGTTTACTAATATTTTTAGCCAAAAACTATGTTGAACTTATTATAAATTATAAACAATTATAATTAAAAATATGGAAACCATTTTTCCAAATTATAATCACAAAAGTGGTAGAAAATAATTAAAAATTAATTCTGCAGATGGGATAATAATATGGGTTTTTAAAGTAAAAATGTTCCAAAGTTTTCTATGTTTTTATATCTAAATTCAATATGAAACCATTTCCAATAACCTAAATTGGTTTAAATAATAAATAATTTATATAATTATACTTTAAAACCAATTAGAAACATTATTTAACTATATAAAAAATTGGATGAAAATGTAGTTTTGAACTAAAATTCAGTATTATTCACTATTCATCAAAATATAAAAGTTCTCAGAAAAATACAAAAATTTACCCAAAGTAAATTTTGATATTTCAATTTCAAAAATGAATTTTATTTTTTCGTATAAAAATTATTAAAGTTTTAAATATTAGAATGAAAATAGTTTCACCATTAAAAGGCCGTAAAACTACCTTTTAAAAATATACTAGTTTTCATGCTTAAAATTGAATTTATTCTTATTTTATGCCTAAAATATTTATTGGATGAATGTAAAAAGATTAATAAACATGTTTAAACATAATATAGTCATTCCTATTCATTCCCAGTGATACAACATATCGAAGATAACTACCACTTAAAATAATAATATTAACAATATGTTATTGATCAATATATCTTAGTATTGCGTGCAACATAAGATTGTAGAGAAACTCATTATTGTGGGTTAGGTGTTTTATTGGACACATCTTCCCTTTTAAGATAAAATTACTATCTAATTCATAAATATTTATAAATATAAAAAGGACTTATCCTATCATTACTTGGGATGTCACATACTTTATATTCAATTGGTCTTTATTATCATTTATAATTAATTGGTAACCAGTGAATTCATATTATAAGAACCTATAAGAAATAATTTCATAATTTATTTAATCTATTTAATTCCCTCTATTCTAATGACTATGTGATAACTATCATAATATTGAGAGTATATTGTTGTCTGGTAATACTTGAGATTGTGTATAACATAACTCATCAAAGGCAATTAATGTTACGTGCAATGCATTATAAACATGGTATTTTGTGTGATTCATGATAAAATATGTATAGTGTGTAACATAATCCATTAACAAATTTAAATTAATTTGAAAGAATATATTTCATAAAATCTCATAATGTTACATCATGTCCCCCTTAAACTGAATTTCTCCCACAAAATTCGTCTAGGTTATCAATGGTTTAATACTTAGAAGCCTGCATCATAAAAATGAATACAAAATGTTCCTTTAAAAAGGGAAATTTGGAACCATAATAGTTACCCAAAGTAACTCATAACTAGGTTTCTATATAGGAGAACATAAGTTGGGAGTGAATATTGGATATGGAAGAAAATATTAGATAATTATAGAGAGTGATAAATATCATTGATCACTAGAAAGTGAATGTTAAATCTAAAGTCAAGGGACTCAAAACCATAAATATATGATGTTTTATAGGACCATCAGTTCAACAATAATGAAGGTATTAAGGAAAATATTTTTCAATATCCTTTTCCTATAATTGAGGAATTATTTTAATTTCTAAGAAAATAAGGAAATATACTTACTTGATGAGTATAGATTCATCCTTTAATCATGTTCCACCATTAACTCATCTCTTTCCCCAAAAAATGAGAATCCATGATGATTTTTCGTGACTGAAACACTAGAATCAACTTCTATCGAATCACATAATCTTCAAAAGGATAACATGATATCCTCCTATATTTAGATATTAGCTAAAATGTAACATCTTATTACTGTTTTCAGGTATTCCTAAACCAATATTTTTATCTTTCTTTGGTTGGGTTAGTTTAGGGATGTTTTGGATGAAATTTTGGGAAATTTTTAAAGTTTTTGGCATATACACGGTTTTCCCAAATCATGCACCCTCTTAGGGAAAATAGTGAAACCCTAGATAGTGAGTGTTTTCACAAATAGAGAATAGTTCGGAAAACCATTCACTAACCTAGTAAAAACTATCAAAACCCTATTAAAAGGGGTGCACAATTAGGCAACCCAGTTTTTTTAACCGTGTTGCCCTGTCCAGGAAACCATGTGTGGGATTTAATTAATTCGAAAATATATTTTAAAACCTAGAAACATCCTTTTTAGGTGTTAAATGGACCTAAATAAACCCCATATGATTTCTTCTTCATCGGGAGCACCCAATAAGTGATTTTCTACCCTCAAAACCCTTTCGAAAGAAGATCAAATCTTGGTGAACAATGTTCGATCTCTACCTAATAGGTTTCATATTCCCATTCTCTTTATCCTGCTCTCTCATCTTTACTCCCTAGGGTTTTTTGGATCTCCATGTTAT
This sequence comes from Viscum album, assembly GCA_963277665.1. Lineage (NCBI taxonomy): Eukaryota > Viridiplantae > Streptophyta > Magnoliopsida > Santalales > Viscaceae > Viscum > Viscum album. The sequence goes on along the minus strand of OY728143.1, from coordinate 1,380,844,951 downwards.
TGGAGGATATAATATCCACTATTTTAGATCCTGAATCTAGTGTTTATTCAAGGATCTTCATTGTTGACGTTATTCATTAGATTTTCCCAATTAGGGATTTGGACCAATAAATTCTTTTTATTTTAGAAGAACTTTTAAATAAAAAGTAACAAAACAACAATATTCAGAATATAGAAAATAAATTGATTAAATTTGGTTTCAATTGATTTATTAAAAACCCAACTCCATTGAATTGGCGGACTTGGATTTGATATGGAAAAAAATGGGGGAAAACCCCAATTCCATTGAATTGAGGTGTAATTGTGAAATTGATGGAATTTTGTGAAATTTAAATTTTTGAATTTAAATTGTGAAATTGATTTGATGAAATTTATTTCAAATTGGTATTTGAGAAAAATGGATTAAAATTGTTTTGATAGAAACCCATTGGTTTTATGATGGAAAAGGTGTGTTTTTATTAAAAACCTATTTTGGTTTTTAAATAGAAAATTGGAATATTTGAAATGGGGAAATGGGATGAATTTTATTTTAAGTAGTATTAAAATAAATTACCCATCATTGATTTTTATTAGAACACTTGAGATTCTAGGTAGTTAGTGAGTTATTCAGGACCACACTCTATCATTTTACAACAATAATATTACATAAATGTAGCAGGTCACATCCCCAACGGGATGTTGACAGGTTCCTCCTTGGTTATTATTGGGTAGTATGTTTGTACACATATTGTTGTGATGACTATTTGAGTGTGATAGTGTCCCATAGACTAAGACTATCATACCTTTTGGAAGATGATCATGTTTCTCACTTGTTTGTATTTGAAATACACATATACTAATGTTTTTAAACTGTTTACCATTCCTTCTAAATTTATATAAACCATTTTATATAAAATGTTTATTAATCCATTTGTTTTATGAATTTCCATCATTTGAAATTTGAATAATGATTTGTTTTAAATATTATTTTCAAATTCCAAGTCTGTTTATTTAAAATTGAAAGTTTTATTTGGTTAATTAAATGTGGCATCTTATTATGGAATCCTTAGTAAGGCCCTAATATGCTTTTATCTCACACCCTACCTATGCATTCAGGTGTTTGCAGATTATCTTCTTCCATGTTCGAGCAAGGGTAAGACCCCACTTGTAGGTGGTAGTAGTTATTGATCCTTTGTATTGGAGAGTTGTTTCCACTGGTACTTGGGTTTTGATCCTTTTTTTGGTACATTGATTTTTTACTTTGGGTTTTTATACCTATTTTAATTCTAGTACAATTATCCCTGTGAAGTTTTCCTTGTATGCATACTAACTTTTTTATCTTTCTTCTATTGTGTTAGTGAAAAATTAATTCCCACTTTCAATTGTATGATGTGGGTGTTAGTCTCCAACCTATGGGGATTGAGAATTCCCTTCAGGCTATGTCAGTTCTAGCTTGGTTACTGGGTTATTAGGGTACCCGGGCTGGTTTGTGACAAAGTGGTATCAAAGGTGCTGGTTTTTCACCTTTCCTTTATGTTGGTATGCAGTTGTGTAATCTTCTCAAAACTTAAGAGGTAGTTGTGATTTAGTTTCTAGCAAACTATCACTTTAATGAGACTTAAGTCACCAGGGGTGGTTTTGGTAAAGACATATTGAGGATTAGTTCTAGTATTTTCCATTCTTTTTATTTTGATATATTGAAATCCAAATATTGCGTTCTTATTTATTGGGATTAATTTCCCTTTTTGATATATTTGAGTGTTAATCTAATGTCTTTAATTTTTTTTGATGTTGTGTATGCTCATGCCTCTGATAAAATGTGAGAATTAGATCCAAGAGGGATCTATTGATGAAACTTAGTGAGAAAATTCTCTTGTGGACATAAGTTTGGTTGAGGTGATTGTGTGTACTATCCAAGATCTAGGACATAAACCACCACTAGTTCCCGCTCAGGCTCCATCTGTGGAACCTCATTGGGTTGTCTTCCTGAATCGTTCTCATGGGTTTCTTTGCCATAATCCACAAGTGTTCAAAGGATCCACTGATCCTCAAGAGACTGAGGAATGGTTGACCAGGATGGAGCATTTCTTTGAGTTTTTGGAAACACCTGATGAAATCAAGGGGAAGTATCGCCTTCATGCTAGAAGGACTAATCAGGAGATGGTGAGACACGATGGTGAAAATGTTGAAACACGAGGGATTAGAATGTAATGAATTTAAATATATTTTCACTGTCCAATCCTATCTAGAGTCGATGGTGTTGGCAAAGGCTATGGAATTTTTCAAACTCGATCATGATGATAGGACCATGAAAGAAAATGAAAACCATTTTTCTGAGCATGTGCAGTTTGAGCCCATGATAGCATCGAATGGGAAGATGAAGAATCAACAGTTAAAGTTAAGACTTCGATATGATATCTGTTCTCATGTTTTCTTTTTAAAGTTGTCTTCTTATATTGATATGCTAGATAGAGCTATAATGGTAAAAATGGATTTGGATAGTAAGTTAGGGTTGATAGGAGTTCCTTTTTCTCCCAGCAGTTTTGTGTTTTCCTCTAAATTAAATAAAAATCATAATGATTCTCATGGTGGATCTCATAAAAAAAGGTTTTTATGGACCTTTTGAAGTACCTGTAAGAGGCCCTTTTATTTGATACCAGTGTGGTAAGCCTAGGATTTCAAAGAGGGTTTGAACTAAGAAACCTAAGGTATGTGTCTTCTATAGATGCTCAGAGCACTTTTAGAAGTTATACCATGTCTATTCCACTAAGTGTAGTGGCACGAGTTCATATGCACCTTCTAATACTTTAGTGAAATTAGATACATCAAGATCAAAGGGGTTCGAGCCATAGGCATCTAGAATGAAGCTTCTTCACAGTGGAAGATTCTCTAGAGGAAGCAGATATGGGTCTAGCGATTTTGTGATGTACCATCACTATAGGTTCATCATTAGTGACTTCTTTATTTGATAATGTTTTATCTCGTTCATTTATTTCAACATATGTTGTAAATGTATTTAATATTTCTATAAAGATTTTATCTTATGTGATGTATATTACTACACCCCTCAAAACAAAGAGAGAACAAGGTCTCCATAGTCATTCTTGTGATTTATCTTTATTATATGTTGATATTTTTCGGTGTTTTATGGTTCTCAACATGAAACCACTTGATGTCACATTTGGGATAGATAGTATCTTTTCCAATAAATCCCAAATTAATTATATCTTTTATGGATATCCTTTACTACACCTAATGTTGTATGTCATATCTTTCAAGGAGAATGGGACCTGAGGTTGAGAAGATCCAAACCTTATCTAGAGTTAGGAAAAGTAATATTATGTTCTCTTTTGACATGGAGTGATAATATTTGAGTAGTGATATCCCTCCAGTTTTCTTAGAGTTTCCTAACATTTTCCCTTCTGACTTTAATGGGATTCAACTGGTAAGAGAGGTAGAGTTCAATATTGTTCTAGTACCTGGTACTCAACCAACATTTATTCCTTATTATTAAATAGAACACAGTAAAATGAAATATTTGAAGACTCTATTGAATGATCTTCTAGAGAATTTCTTTATATGCTCGATTGTGTCACCTTGGGTGGTGCTAGTTCTACTTACTATGAAGTTTGATGGTACAATTCACCTTTGTGTTGATTATTGAAAACTCAATCAATTTATGGTATATAAAAAGTATATGTTTCCATGGATTTATGATATGTTTGATCAGTTGAAAGGGAACAATTGGTTCTCAAATATTGATCTTTCATTTGGTTACCATTAGTTAATAATAAAAGAATCTGACATTCAGAAAACTGGCTTTTGGAGCAGGTATGACCATTATGAGTACTCGGTCATGCCATTTAATTTAACCAATGCTCGTGAAGTATTTATAGATTTAATGAACATGATTTTCCATGACTATCTTGATACTTTCATGGTTGTATTTGTGGATTACATCTTTGTTTACTCGAATTCTAAAGAGGGTCATGTGTGACATCTGAGAGCAGTTATGGAATTGTTGAGAAATCACTGACTTTATGCCAATCTTTTGAAATGTGATTTCTATATTCGAGAAGTAATGTTCTTGGGACATGTGGTTTTGAAACATGGTATTTTAGTTGATCCTAAAAATGTGAAAGTTCTTGTGTCATGGGATAAACCACATAATGTTTTCAAGATTCAATGATTCGTGGGTTTAGCTGGCTATTATCACTGGTTCGTTAAGGACTTTTCAAAGTTGGATTCTTTGATTACTACTATAACTCATAAGGGAATAAATTTTTCATGAGATGAACAATGTCAGAGTTATTTTGTTAAGATAAAATGTCTTTTGAAAATTAGGCTAGTGTTGAATCTTCCAAAAACTGGGCAAGGCTATGTGGTCTCCTGTGATGCATCGGGTTCATGTTTAGGCAACATTTTGATGCAAGATGATCAGGTTGTTGTTTATAGATCTCGGTGTATTAGACCACATGAGAAGAATTATTTGACCCATGAACTCAAACTTGTAGTTGTGATGCACACACTTAAGAGTTGGTGGCACTACCTTTTTAGAGAAATGTTTATCATGTTTTTAGATCACAATATCTTCAGTTATATCTTCTCTAAAAAATATTTTAATCTCTTCCAGAGGAATTGGGTGGAGTACCTGAAATCTTTCAACATTGACATCACCTATACCACAGGGAAAGGTAATGTCATCATAGATGATTTGATTAGGAAACTTATGACCCAGTCCATGAAGGAATCATCAAAAGAGTGGAACTTGTTGGATCTTTTTTCAAAGTTTCATATTGGATTCTAGGAATCAAGGGCATAGGTTTCTTTGGCCAATGTTTAGTTCACATCATCTCTTCTCGAGATGATTCTTCAAGAATAGAGGCTTGATAATGAGTTCTGTAGTATTAAATAATTTATTTATGGTGTGGAGACTGTATATGACTGGTCGTTATCCACCGAGGCAATTTTATACTATTAGAATCGATTTGTTATGCAGTTAGCGCTAAGGAAATATATAAATGGGGATTTCAATAATTCCATGTGGGCAGTGCACCTAGGAACCATAAAGATGTTCTATGACATGTGGCATAGATTTTGGTTTCTAAGAATGAGATGAGGATTTTCTGATTTTGTCTCTCATTTTTATACATGAAAATGGTCAAGGATGAGCACTAGAAACCTTCAGGTTTGCTTCAACCACTTCCAGTACTGACTTGGAAGTGGGATGAGATCTCAAGGGACTTTGTGTTTGGGTTTTCATGTACCCAAAGAAAGAATAATTCAATATGGTTTGCAATTGATCGACTGACAAAAACATATCACTTAATATCCATTAGTGATACGACCAAAGTTGAGGACTTAGGAAATCTCTATGTAAAATAGATTGTTCATTTTCATGGAGTTCCATATTCTATAGTCTCCGGTAGGGATCCTTAGTTCGCTTCTCATTTTTTGAGAGGCCTTCATGAGGAACTAGGATCTCAGGTTCATTTGAGCATGACATATCATCCATTATCAGATGGCCAAATAGAATGATCTATATTGATTTTTGAGGATATACTCTATTCCTGCATCCTTATATTTAGTGGATCTTGGGATGATCATTTGGGACTGGTTGATTTTTCTTAAAATAATAATTACCAGTCTATGATCAAAATGGATCCTTTTGAAAACTTGTAGATCTGCATTATGTTGGTTGGAGATTGGTGAGAGTTAATTTTCTATACTGGGCCTGGTTAAAGAGACTGTAAAAAAGATTTAGTTGATTCATTAGAGGATGTTGATGGCATAAAGTTAATATATAGCATATGCTGATCATCACTAAAAACCATTAGAATTTTCAGTTAGTGACTAGGTGTTCTTCAAAGTTTCATCTTAGTTGGGTCATTGATGACATGGGAGGAGAGGTAAACTTTCTCCTCATTATTTGGGACCTTTTGAGGTTGTTGAGAATGCGGGGAAAGTTTCTTACTATTTATCACTTCCTCCACAGTTTACGTCGATACATAACATGTTCTATATATCCTATCTATAAAAGTATCTATCTGATTCATCTCATGTTTGGAGCTGGAGTGATCTTGAGGTTGAACTTGATTTATCCATGACTGAACATCCATTAAGGATTGTTGATTTTGAAACCAAGTTACTTCATGGGAGGATGAAACCTTTGGTTCGAGTGCTATAGTAGCACAGTTCTGATTCTCATGAGACATTGGAGAGGGAGGCACTGATGAGAGAGCAGTGGCCTCATCTTTTTGACATAGAAGCTTCTTAGTAGGCTTTTTGGGAAATGAAGTATCTATAGTGGGGAGTTTGTAACATCATGTTAATATTTTTAGGTATTCCTAAGACCCTATTTTGACCATTCTTTGGTTGTATTTTGTTTAAGGTTGTTTCAGGTAAAAATTTTGTAAATTTTGAAAGTTTCTGGGTTGTGCACGTTTGGCCCACGATTTTCACAAACTATGCACCCTCTTAGGGAAAACTGTGAAATCCCAGATAGTGAGGGTCTTCACAGTTAGTGCATGATTTGGAAAATTATGAACCCACCTAGGAGAAACCATGTAACCCCATTAAAAGGGTTTAATGATCAGGGAACATGGTTTTTCTAACCATGTGGCCTTGATAGAAAATTGTGTGTGAGATTTAATTAATCATAAAATCTATTTTAAAACCCTGAAACCTACTTTTAAGGTGCCCGAAGAACCTAGATTGACGCCATATGGTTTATTCTTTATAGAGATCACCCAAGAGATGATTTTAGTCCCTCTACACCCTTCTGAAAGAATATCTAATCTTTGATAACAACATTTGATCACTACCCAGTAGTTTTCCTCTTCCCATTCTCTTTATCCCTCTCTCTCCTATTTTCTCCTTAGGGTTTTATAGATCTCTGTGTTTTTGGAGAATCTAATATCCACTATTTTAGATCTTGAATATAGTTTTTATTATTGGATCTTCTCTGTTGACATTATGCATTGTAGTTTTCTTATCATGGAATTTCATTTCGAGGTATTGTGATCCTGAGGTAGGTGGTTCTATTTTGATTGGCCAATTTGATTAACCCTAAATTACTTGATTTAAATTTAATTGTTTGATATAATTTCAATTTCCTGAAATTTATTTCAATTGATTTATTAAAAAACCATTTCCATTGAATTGGTGGATTTGGATTTGATTTGGTATGAAATTGGGGGAAAACCCCAATTCCATTGAATTGGGGTGTAATTGTGAAATTGATGGCTTTTTTTAAATTTAAATTTTTGAATTTAAATTATGAAATTTATCTGAGGAATTTTATTTCAAATTGGTATTTTAGAAAACTTTATTAAAATGATTTTTATAGAAATCCATTAGTTTTATCATGGAAGAGGCATGTTTTGATTAAAAACTCGTTTTTGTTTTTAAATGGAAAATTGGAATATTTGAAATATTATAATGGGATAAATTGTATTTTAAGAAGTCTTAAAATAAATTTCCCATAATTGATTTTTATTAGAGCACATGAAAGCCTAGGTATTTAGTGATTTATTCAGTACTACACTCTATCAATTTACAACACTTACATTACATAAATGTAGCAATTTACATCCCCAATGGGATGGTGATGGGTTCCTCCATGGTCAATATCAGGGAGGACGTGTGTACATATATTATCATGATAGTGATTTTAGTGTTAGGGAGTCTCGTATCCTATAACTATCATACATTTTTTAAGATGACCATGTTGTTCGGTTTTTTGTATTTGAAATTTATATATATATATATATTCCAATGTTTGTAAACTATTTACCATGCCTTTTGAATTTATATAAATTTTTTTATATAAAATGTTTATTAATTCATTTGTGTGAAGTATTTCCATCATTTGAAATGTAAATAATGATTTTTTAAATGTTCTTTTTAAATTCCAAGCCCAATTATATAAAAATGAAAGCTCTATTTGGTCAATTAAATGTGTCATCTTATTATGGAATCCTTGGTGAGACCCTACTAGGATTTTAGCTCACACCATACATGTACCTTTAAGTGTTTGTAGATTATATTCTTCTAAGTTTGATCAATGGTAAGGTGCCACTTGGAGGTGGTGCTAGCTGTTGATCCAGGGGATTTGAGAGTTGTTTCATATGGGACTTAGGTTTTGAACCTATTTTGATGGTACTTTTATTTTTTTTCTTTGGGTTTTCATACCTATTTGACTTTTGGTACACTTCTCCCTATGGAGTTTTCCTTGTATGCATGCTAACTTGTTTATCTTTCTTTGATTGTGTATGTGGAAAATTCATTCACACTTTCATATTATATTATGCCATGTGATAGTTTCAAACCTATGGGGATTTGGAATGTTATTCGAGCTATGTTAGAGCTGGCTCGGTTATCAGGTTACCAGGGTACCCAAACTGGTTCATGAAAAAGAGGTATCAAAGGTGTAGGTTTTTCATCTTTCCATGATGTAAGTATGCAGTTGTGTAATCTTTTCAGGACTTAGAAGGTAATTGTGATTAAGTGCCTTGTCATCTCTTACTGCAAAGAGACTTATGTCACCAGGGGTGGTTTAGGGAAATATTTATTGAAGATTATTTCTAGTATTTTCCATGATTTTAATTTGGATAGATTGAAATCCAAATCATATGTTATTATCTATTGAAATTAATTTCCCTTTTTCTCTATTTCAGTGTTTATATGATTTCTTTAATGTTGTCAGCTGATATTGTGTAGCATCATGGCTTCAAGAAGATGTGTGAATGAAATCTAGGAGGGAGCTTCTGAAAAACCTTAGTGAGAAAATTCTCTTGTGGATCAGAATTTGGTTGAGGTGATTGTGCATATTGTCCAAGCTCTGGGATAGGCACCACCATCAGTTCCTGCTCAGGCTCCATCTATGGAACCTTAGAGGGATGTCTTATAGAATAATTCTTAGAAATTCCTTCACTATAATCCACTATCATTCAAAGTCACCGATGATCCTAAAGAGGTGGAGGGATGGTTGAGCAGTATGGAGTGTTTGTTTTATTTTTTGAAAACATGTGTTGAAATCAAGGTGAAGTGTGCCACCTTTGTGCTGGAAGGACCGAGAAGGAGATGATGGTATATGATGGTGATGGAGAATAAACATGAGTTCTTATATTAGAAATACTTTAAAGATATTTTCATATACTAGTTTTATCCAAATTATATGGTCTTGTCTAAGGATATGGAGTTTTTCAAACTCGAGCAGGATAACATGACCATGATAGAGTATGAAAATAGTTTTTTTGAGCTTATGTAGTTTTCACCTATGATAGTATCAAATGATAAGATGAAGACGTGATGGTTTGAGTTGGGAATTCAATCCAATATTTTTTTTTAGTTTTTCTTTCTAAAGATACCATCTTATGCTGATGTGTTGGATAAAGAACTAATGGCAGAAATAGACCTGGTTGGAAATTTAGGGTAGATGGGAGTTTCTTTTTCTCTCATTAGTTCTGTGTTTTCCTCTAAAGGAATGTGGAAGTGTGATGATTCTTGTGGTGGCTCCCAATGAATTTTTTTTAGACCTCTAGTTTTAACACCCCAAGCTTCCACGGTATGGTTCTCTTTTAATAATACAATAGTGTGTGTTGTACGTAACTTCGAGTTCTAACACACCACAACCAATCAAACAAGCCGTTATGAATAGTAATACCCACGTTTCGAAATTTTATAAATTTTATCTTTGAAAATGTATTTTATTTTTAGATTCGGAATATCGAAATTTTTTAAGGGTGAAGTTTTGCTATTCTTTTGAAAACTTTCAATTTTTTGATGAATAGTGAAAAAACTGAGTTATAGTTTAAAACCGAATTTTTATTTAAGTAATTATTTATTTTATTTAAATTTATTTTAGGTCAAAATAGATACATAATACCTATATAAGTTCAATGTAATTCATTGGAGTTAGTTTATAATAATCTTAGATATATAAAAATTTTATTGAACTTTTTACCGACTTTTACCCACCTCCAAGGAGCATTTGCAAATTTACATATAACGTAATTTTATCACTTGTATGAGTTGAATTTCAAAAATCAGATAATAATGGTTGATATAAGTAAGTAAAATGTGGTCCAATGGGATGAAAATAATTTTTGGTGAATAGTAACCTTTTACTTTTATTTACCGTGGTTAAAAGTAAATAGGGGAATTAAGGGTAAAAATGATATTATTATTACCCTAACACATGTCCTAATTCTATTGGATAAGTTTAATTAGACCAAAAACAACCTTAGGAAGAAAATATGATCCTTTAAGTCCACTTGTATTAGATTAGGACATTTATTATTATCTAATTCAAAGAAGAGTTATAAGTGTTAAAATCAAAGTTCAATAACTAAACCATTTTTAATATAGGGTAATACATAAGATAAATTTGACTATAAATATTCATTATAAATATAAAAATATTTCCAACATAATGTTATTTTTTTATTTTTTTAGACATTAAATAATTAAATTTATTTATGACCCAATGATGATGCAGTAATTACCATATTAATGAAAGATTAAAATAATTGATGTTATAAATATCCAAATAAATCTAATTTGAGATTTTTTAATTAATTAAACTAATTTTATAGGTTAATATGACATGTTAGGGTTTATTAAATATATTTAGTTCTAATTAATAATGTTTTGAGGACTTTAACAAAAATTAATTATTAAATATTGTAAAAATTGACTTAAATGAGTTTTTAAAACAAATACAATATTATTGGTTAATATAATAATCCTAAAAATATAAGGTTCATCCAAAAGACTTATATAATGATAGTTGTATCATTAATGAACCACTTGGGGTTATCTTGGAAGTTTATAGTAAGTTTATTAACCATATAATATAAAAATACAAAGAGATGTGGTAAATGTCAAACTATTTAACTAAGAGTTAAATCTAAAATATAAGGTCAATATAGTGAGACAAACCTATCGAAAACCTATTGGTTGAGAGGTTTTAGACCCATAACCACATTTTACATTAAATTATTCATTTTTTATCCATTATTAATCGAAAATTATTTTTATTATAAAATAATATTTCAATCTTTTCCTAAGGTGCCCCTCACCCCTCTTATAAAAGGGAACTTACCCTTCTCTCAAATTCACACCTTCAAAACCATTTTTCTCAGCCAAACCCTGACCAAATATCCTCCCTTCATCCTAGAGGTCTTCCATTATTCATAAAACCATACTAAGTATCCTTTTTGATCAAATCAAAAGGTAGAACCTGAAGAAGAGGTAAATATTTCATCACCTCTTTCAAGTTCTTTTCTTCTTCCACTTCCTCTTTCTTTGTTGTTTCCATTAGAAAATAATAACTCCAGTATATTCTATATACTATGATGTTATTATAAAAATGGTTTAACCATATTAATTATTCTATCCATCCTATAAATGACAGAGTCACCATACGTGCGTACGTACGGATTACCGTCTCCACGTCGTGGTGTAGTTTGGTATTCAAACACTTTATCATTTGGATGGGTATAATAATGAGTATAAATGATGTAAATAAAAAATATAAAATGATAATTATTCTGTATATATGATATATAATAAAATTATAGATGATTTTAATATCAAAAGAATGATATTGTCGCTCGTGTGTACGTACGGATTACTGTCTCCACAAACACGATGATATTCATTCCCTATCATATCCATTCAAGAAAAATTTTCATTTGATAATTAAAAATAATGTTTAAAGACTTAATATAATTATGAATATTAATAAGATACATCCTATCCATAACAAACATTACTTACGTAACAAAGCATATAAAGGAAAACGAATCAATTAACACCCGAATAGATGATACTACTGAAATATCATTAAGAAATCAATATTAGAAGATCATATATGATATCATATTTATGTATATAGTTATTTTATAATTTAATAAAAATTATTTAAATATTATATAGGAGTTTAACCTACCCTTGACTAAGGAAAAGTACAAGGTAAGGGTTAATTCTACAACCTCTTCATTATTCAAGGTTGTTTATATGTAGTTATCTACTGGGACCTCTTTATCATCCACATCTGTGTTTTCCAAAAAATGTATTCCAAAACATTTTTACTACTTACTATACTATGGTTTAAAGTCATTTATACCCTTATTTGACCTTATACTTTTTGAAAGGAATCTTTTAGTCATTTTCCAAACAAGTTACTTTATGACCTTTTCGACAAAATTAAGGGAAGAATGTTTTTTAACTTATACGGTGGGTGCGGATATATTCCTCCATTATAACATCGTCGAAGATTCCCTTACAATCTTAAAAGAATATTTTCATAATAAATTTTTTCTTTTATAACTATGTAACTTTAAATGATTTCAAAAAAAAAAGAATGAGATATTTCTCTCAAACAGTTTTGATTTCATCTATGTCGACATCCTTTAATGGATTTTAATCTTATTTGAAGTTGATTTATTACGATACAAATCTTTCATTTTGTATTGTAGGTTTTGTGATATGTTTGACTGTGGATGTGTTATTTTTCTACCATTCATGGTTTATGGATAGAGTATTTACATTTCGTGTGATATTTTTAATATGAATGTTTATGTTATGATTAAAACTTTTCATATGAGGAATTAATTGGACTTAGTAAGCAATGGGTTGAGCCCGTTATAGCTCCTCGATGCATCGGTAGGTCTCAGGAGAAAAACTAGTGTCTCGGTACAAGGCCATGACAAAATTTTATTTTTAGTATTGGCACAAGGACTTGAATATGTGGTTATGAAGTATGGCATTATGAATTCCATCATTATGAAAGTGGCTATTGATATTGCCTGTGATTTTTTTACTAGTAGAATATCCATGTGATTAAGTAAATGGAATTATTTTGATTTATATTTGCAATATTATGATGAAGTTTATATTGAAAATACTTTTTTTTAGTTTTATAAATTTCCTTTGTAAGAACCTAGTTTTTGCTGTGAAAGACATTGGAATAATCCTGATGATATTACAGAGCAGCGCCTTTAGACGGCGTGCATTTCTGAGCCCCGGTGTGGCCAGAATTAAATTTTCAGTGCGTTCAGACTGGACACGCCAAATAAATGGGATAACTCCTAAACCGAGTTTCAGATCGGAGATATGAGTGCACGGATGGGTCCGGAATGGGGTGTTTACCTTAGAACGATATAAAACATGTCGGCGCGGGATGTCTGGACCCCTCGCACGCTATCGGAGCGTGGAACGGATAAATTAAATAATTAATTTATTCGTTTAATGGATTAACTCAAGTATCTATTAAACAGTGGCTCAGATTGGAAAACTGAGGGAACCGTTGAGTTCAGAGCATTCCGTTTACCCTAGTAGGGGTATAAGTTTCGTGGGCGCGGGCCTTCTGTGGAAAATGCCACCAGGGGCGTTTTCGTATTTTGGAGGCCTCGGGCACTAAGTTTAATAACATTCAAACGGAGCCTTGGATTAAAATTATGAGACCTCTGCCAACAGATCCCAACGACGAAGGAGGAAGCTCCTCCTCTCCTCCTCCCCTCCAGCAAGGCAGTGGCTTGGCGGCGGACCCTCTGTGAAGCTCCGGGCAATGCCCAAGAGGTAGGATTTGTCGTTTTTGTTTTATTTTCCCGCCCTAATTTGAGATCATTTATTTGCATCAAATTTTTGCTATTTCTTCGAGAAAATCCCATGTATACGTAGTATATTTCATGCTATTTCCGATACATGTTACGGTGGATCTCAATTCTAGGTACCGAGTAGCTCGCAATTGTCCGGTGAAGTTCGCGGGTATTTGTTTTTTTCCGGAGAGCTCAAGTGGCGGCGGCGCGGGTCTTCCAGGCAGCAGCGGCCTCGGCTCAGGGGGATGGCGCGGCGGCGGGGCGTTCAGCTTCAGCGGCTGGCATGGTGGCCTTAGGCGGGTGAGGTGTCTCTCGTCAGGGTGCGATGGAAGACCGGGGTTGAGGCACGCGACCCTGCGGGGGAGACAAGACCCGCCGAAGGCGAGTCTTCACGCTGCAGGCGTGACCGACCCTTGTGGCCGGTCTGCGCGTGAACCGCAAGTCCATGGCTAGCCCAGGCCGGGCGGACCAGCCGGTCCTGCTCAAGTGGCTTTGCCCCCTTCGACTTTGGACGCCCGTAATTTTTATTATGGGTTTCCGTTTTGGGTGTCGTCTATGGCAGTGCCTTCCTGGTGTCTAGACGAGCTTTTTGATATGGTTTTGGGGTTTTTTAACTCCCAAAATGGAAGGTTTGGTGGCACGTAATGTGTGTTATGCAGATTGATGTTTTTCTTAGAGTTCGTGTTTTGAGAGGCGCGGATGCATCCGACGTCCGTTTTGAGCACCGTCAATAGTGTTGGGACCCTGGCATCGAGGCGGAATATTCTAGTGTGGTTTCAGGCATTGAAACCAGAGTTGAGGTGTGGGCCCCACGACCCGTCTTTCGAGCTGCGTGTAGTGATTTACAAATTTTTCGTCGGACGTCTATTCAGGGTGTGCGAGTAGTCGATTTTGGGTGTTTTTCTGAGGGCGTGCATTAGCGCAATATACCCACTTTAATTCTGTACGGTGGTGCGGGCCCCATGGGGGTTGTTTGGGCATTGATAGTGAATTTCTATCTCCTTCACCGGGTGTCTGTTTCGGACAAGTGATTAGTCGAACTTATGTACTTTTTTGAGAGGATCACAATGGTGTGATCCATTCGCTGTGTTTCGAGACTGGGATGTGGGTCCCACGAAGCACCGCTCGTGTGCGGTGCATCGGAATGCATCTTTTTTTTTTCGGATATTCATTGTACTCATGTGAGCAGTCCTTTTGAAGTGTTTTCCCAAGGGGATCACAATGGTGTGATGCGCCCGACTATTTTCGGGGCCGAGGCTTGGGATCATGGGACGCTGTTCGGGCGTAAGGTGGTGTTGGTGACTTTTCCGTCCGATATCCGTTTGAGGCAAGTAATTAGTCTATCTTGGGTGTTTTTCCACGAGGATTACAACGGTTTAATCTGTTCAGGTGTGTGGAGCCTCTTATGTGATATTATTAAATGTGGAAATGTTAAGGTTCCCTGTGGCGGTTCTTCTACCTTGTTTTTAGCGGACCCTTGGCATGTGATCGTGTTCACTCTTGGGAGAGTGAAGTAATGCTTGAAGAGATGTAGTTGGCCATGCCTGGGCTGATGAGGTGGATGTTTACGCCTTCACGTTGATGTTGGGTGCCGTGTGCACGTTAGCCTTTTGGCTGGAGACGTGGTATACTCTGGGAGTATAAGGGAATGCTTGGAGGTACATGTGGTTGTTTGTACTTGAGAACGTTTCTATGCTTGATTGGGGTTGACTTGGGGCCACACGTCGTGTGGGCCCCATGCGCGTGACGTGTTCTGCTTTATATACTTTTGACCTCTCCCAACGTAGAGGGTTCCTCAGTTATTGACTATTGACCAGCAGGATTGAGTCTTCCCCTGGTTCAATTATCATTTGTTGACCAGCAGGGTTGAGTCTTCCCCTGGTTCTGTTCTCGTGTGTTGACCAACTGGGCTGAGTTTCCCCCTGGTCTTATTCACAATGGTTACGACCAGCAAGGTTGAGTAGTTACCCCTGGTTCTGTTCTCATTTGGCTGGTAGAGATGGTTTGGTTCCTCTATTTCTTCAGCTGTGAGGGGTTTCTGTACCATGCCCTTTTCATCGGACTGCGACACCATTTACGACTATGTGTGCTCGTACATCGTGGGTGTTTTCTCACTTTCCGGGATGAGTTTTCTCAGTTCGCTTTGACAGTGACTTAGCGAATTGGAGTGAGATCACCCTGAGAGGACTGGGGAGTTTCTCTCATTCTTTTGTGTTCCCTGGTAGAGTTCTTGTGGAATCTGTGTGACCAACACTTTACGCGGGCACTGATCCTCTACCCAAGAGGTTGTTTCCAGCAGGGCTGGCCAGGAGGTTGTACCATCCAACAGGGATGGCCAGCGGGTTACCATCCAGCAGGGATAGCCAGTGCAGTTCCGGGTTTACCTCCAGTGGGGCTGGGAAGTGGTCCATGATGCTGGGTTTACCTCCAGTTGGGCTGAGAAGTGGTCCTTGATGCCGGGTTTACCTCCAGCTGGGCTGGGAAGTGGTCCCCGATGACGGTTCTAAGCCTCCCTCCAGTGGAGTACCCTTTTAAGGAACTGGGAATTGGGACTCGTCGATGACTTTAGCCGGGTCACCCTCCAGTGGATTACCCTTTTACGGGACTAGGCAGTGTGGCACCCGTCAACTCTTGTCGGGTCTCCATCCACTGGGAACCCGTCGACTTTCAGGGATTACCCTCCAGTGGGGCTGGGTAGGGGGTCGCCTGTCGACTTTGATGATACCTCTCGACTACAGTGCAGTGACGAGGTGTGTCTTGATGTTACCCTATAACTCTCAAATTACGAGGGGCGCTTTCACCACCGAGACGCGTCCTTGTGACGCGACCTAAAACTGAGTGGGTGAGTCAGTGCCTCCCAAAGCGGATAGTGTCAAGGTGTAGTGATTTGATCCCTTTGAATTGTAGTTCAGGGAAGACGTGTAGGATGTTGGGCATCGATGATGTTTACTTCTAGGACTGTTGGCTACTCACTTTCTTGGGCTGAGCTACGGGATGGAGATCCCCTTACGATCTTGTTCGGGCTTCTTGATTGAGCATATGGATATGTATATACCTTGTTCCAGTACCCACTTCTTGGGTTTGGTTACTCTCCTTCTAGGAGAGGTGAAGACGCGCGTGGTATGCCATGTGCTTTCCGTGTCTAGCTTCTCGTGGTTGGACGAGTCTACTCTCCTACTATAGGAAGCAAAGACTCGACGAGAAGTTCATCTTCTCATCGTTTCCATCTCCTTGTGTCTAGATGAGTCTACCTTTTTTCCTCTTGTTGGGTTGATCTGAACTCTTTACTGCACTTTCGGTTGTACTCCTTTACTTTTCATTTTACTCTGCACTTCTACATTGAGTGGGTTGCATGTGTGTGTACAGGTACTTAGGCAAAGGCCTCCCCAGGTTTTTGTGCCTTTGACGCTGGTCGCCAGCCCCTGTCCTATGGAGGCGGGCTTGGGGTAGTTGCGGCTCGAGCCCGGGTAGGGTCGGGTTGTCACAACCTTAAATGTTTATTCTTATTTATGAAAGATTACTCTATATTGTTATCCTTACTGAACATCTGATCTCACCCCTATCTATGTTTTATTTTTCCTAGTATGTGAAGAAGTATATTATGACTGACCTTCAGGGATAGTATATAGGATCTCAGTATTGTCTATGGAAACAATGTTGTTGTAGTTTTCCATTTAATTATGTAATGTAAACCTTATGAATGTATCTAGTACTTCCAAGGCTACTAAACTAATCAGTCTTTCGAGACTTGATCTTTTGTGATCATTCCAATGGTACGTAATAATGCACCGACTCAGGGCTTTTAGGGTCGAGGTGTTATAGTTGGTATCAGAGTAAGTTTAGTACAAACCATGGAAACTAGATTTAGAAAAAGTCTGATTAGAGCACATTATCCTAAGATATTGTTTGAGGATTAGTATAGATGAAATTCCTAGAATTTTTGTACTATAGAGATTTTGTGATTTTTCCAAGTAATACATACCTGTCTGGATACGAGTAGGTAGAGGCGGCTCTGGCACATATGTACCTAGGGGTAAAACCTGAACACACCTATTTGAGCTAAAATTGAATGGGAACTGATGCATGAAAATGGGCCTTACTGCACTATTGGTTACGACACTCCCGGGGTATATGCTTAAAATAATCCACATTTTCTTTACAAACCATTATTAAGGATTTATGAGTATATACCTCCTCAAAGAAAACATTTCTTTTATGAATATGGATTATATCCATAAAATGTTCAATTTATGTTAAGTATATTATAAGTTTGTAATTATGTATTGTGATTCATAAACTAATTTAGTGTATGCCATTGTTTAGAAATGGAACCTAGTTGAAGGAATGGAAACCATATCAATGCACATAATCCATGTAAGGATTTCCCTCCTACTCAATATAATTATAGTGGAGCTGGTGAAGAAACTGGTGCTGATCAGCTTATCACTATACTGGGACAACTCACTCAGGTTATGAATAATAACCTTACCCATATGGAGCACCCTGATCTGTAGCATGGAGGATCAATGTTAGATCATTTCATGAGGAAACAACCAAAAACATTCAATGGGGGTACAAATCCATTAGTAGCCGATCAATGGATAAATTCCTTAGAAAGAATATTCCACACCTTGGGGAGTAGCGAAATGGAAAAAGTTGTTATGGTAGTTTACCGCCTCACTGAAGATGCTGATCAATGGTGGTCATTGATTAAAAAAAATGAAGATGATGAAGTATCAAATATAGAATAGATGTATTTTAAAGAAATTTTCTTAGAAAAATAATCTCCTCATGACCATCGAGCGGATATGGAATGACAATTTCTGAGTCTAAGGCAAAAGGAGGATGAGAATGTCGCAAAGTATGAAGCTAACTTTACAAGGTTAATGAGGCATGCTGCAGATTATATACGTAACACAAGAAGTAAGATTGATCATTTCTTTGATACGTTAAAACCATTTCTCCATGGACCATTAGTCTCACAATCCTTATCATCGTACAAAGATATTGTCTCATGTGCTATTAAGACATAAAAAGAATTCTCTAAGTCTTACGACTTTAAAGAAAAGTAAGTGAAGAAGAGATCTGCTAAACACTCTGGAAATGGAAATAATGGGAAGCAAGGAAAATTTGAATATCCATACTATATTAAATATGGAAAGAAACACCTTGGTACTTGTCTGAAGGGAATGGGAGTCTGTTACAAGTGTGGTGAAAAAGGCCACCAAGCTCGTGGTTGCACGGGGAATAAAGAGGCTGTTAATGTTGAATGATACAATTGTAGAGAAAGGGGACATTATTCAAATAAATTTCTTAAGAATCATGGGAACTTACCTCAAAAAAGTCCAAGGGATCAAGGCCAAGCTTATGCTATCACAACTGCTGAGGTTGAAGCTCTGAAAGATGTAGTGTAAGGTAATTTAACGGTTTCTTCATGTTTAGCCAATGCTTTATTTGATTCTGGATCATCATATTGTTTCATATCTTCCCAGTTTTCTAAGAAAATTAGATATTTTTTATTTGACTTAACAAGGGAATTTTCAGTTAAAAACACCTAAGGGAAGTATCATTGCAGAAAAAATTTGTGAATCAGTTCCCATCTAAGAATATAAATGTTTTTATCTACTGATCTTGTCATTATACCCATGATTGAATTTCATATAATCCTTGGTATGGATTGGATTTCTAATGATTAAGTTAAAATTTATTGTAAGAATAAGGAGGTTACAATTCTCGATGATGATAATAATTACCTTATCTTTAGAGTAGAAACGTCACCATCTAATTCTTAACTAGATCCACCCCCAGTAGCTCAAATAAATTCAATTATTGGGGAGGAAGAGAATGAAATAACTATGGGTGAGGAAAAGAATTTTCAAATAGAGGATGTACCTATTGTGTAAGAGTATGTTTATGTATTTCCAGAGGATTTAACTGAACATCCTCCAGAATGATAAATTGAGTTTTCCATTGAATTAATTCCTAGTTCAAGGCCCATATCGAAGACCCCTTATAGAATGGCCATTGTGAAATTAGTGAAACTAAAGAAACTGCTGGAGGAATTTAGTATTAAAGGATTTATTCACCCTAGTGTTTCTCCATGTTGAGCCCCTGTTCTTTTTGTTAGGAAGAAAGATGGATCTATATGGTTGTGCATTGACTACAGGGAGATCAATGCTATAACAATAAAGAACAAGTATACCCTACCTCACATTGATGATTTATTCGACCAACTTCATGGATCTCAATACTTTTCAAAGATTGACCTTAGATATTAACATCATCAGTTGTGTGTGAAGAAGGAAGACATTCCAAAAACAGCATTTCAAACCAGGTACGGGCATTACGAGTTTACAGTAATGCCTTTTGGATTGACTAACACACCCTCTATCTTCATGGATCTAATGAATAGAGTTTTCAAGGAGTATCTTGATGAAATTATAGTGGTATTTATTGATGATATCTTGGTATATTCCAAAAGATACGAAGATCATCAAAAATCACTTTCACATTATTTTAAAGACCCTCCAAAGGAATGAATTATACGGGAAGTTTAGCAAGTGTGAATTTTGGATTCAAGACAATTATTTTCTCGGACATATTTTCACTAAAGATAGAATCTCTATTGATAATTCAAATAAAAGTGCAATCCAAGAATGGCCAGCACCGATGAGTATAACTGAGGTATGAAGTTTTATTGGTTTAGTAGGTTATTATCGAAGCTTCATCCAGAATTTTGCCCAGTTGGCTAACCCATTAACAAAGCTCACACGTAAAGGTGTTAAATTTGTTTGGAAAAAAGAGTGTGAAGAATGTTTTGAAGAACTGAAGAGAATATTAGTCAATTCTCCTATCTTGAATCTACCATTGGGTAATGATGGGTTTGTTGTTTATAGTGATTCATCAAAGAAAGGACTTGGTTGTGTCCTTATGCAGAATGATAGAGTTTTTTCCTATGCATCAAAACAGTTAAAAATTCATGAACAAAACAATACCACTCATGATCTTAAGTTAGCAGTTGTAATTTTTGTTTTGAATATTTGGAGACACTATCTCTATGGTGAAAAATTTGAGATATATACTGATCACTAGAGTTTGAAGTATATTTTCTCATAGAAAGAACTCAACATGAGGAAAAGATGATGTCTTGAACTACTCAATGATTATTATTGCACTATACACTACCACCCAGGGAAGGAAAATAAGGTGGCATATTCTTTGAGCAGAAAGGATCATGGAGTTCTGAACAAGATGAGAGTTGAAAAGGATCCTATATACAAGGATCTAATAAAGTTGGAAATGGGGATAACTATGGAAGGTGAAACATCAAAACTTTTTTAAATGGTTGCCAAACCATCTTTACTAGAAAGGATAAAGAGTTCTTTGACCGATGATGAAGAGTTTCAAAAGAAGATTAAATCTGTGAATGATGGGAGATTGAGTGACTTTGTGTATGAAGATGGAATTTTGAAATTTTGGAAGAGACTTTGTGTTCCCGATATACCTGATATAAAAAGGGAATTATTGGATGATTCTCATAGTTCCAATTTCTCTATACACCCTGGTAGCACTAAGATGTATAGAGATTTTAAGGAATATTTTTGGTTGGATAAAATTAAGAGGGAGATTGCTTATTTTCTATCAAGATGTATGGTTTGTCAACAAGTGAAAGCTGGAAGGAAATCGCCTAGAGGAGTCATGCAACCTCTTCCCATACTTGAGTGGAAATGGGATAATATTATGATGGACTTTGTCATGCGACTACCAAAGACTACTAGAAAAAACGATGCAATATGGGTCATTGTTGATCGTCTTACCAAGTTAGCACATTTTATTGATATTAGAGAAGATTTACCACTTGAATGTCTATCAATACTATATATTAATGAAGTTGTGAGACTTTATGGAGTACCCCTATTGATTGTTTCTGATTGTGATCCAAATTTTATATCAAGATTCTGGAAAAGTCTTCAGAAAGCCCTAGATACTGAACTTCTTTTGAGCACTACCTACCACCCCCAAACTGATGGAAAATCAGAACATACTATTCAAACCTTAGAAGACATGTTGATATCATTCTCACTTTACTTTCAAGGTTTGTGGGATTAATATTTACCTCTGGTAGAATTTTCCTATAATAATAGCTTACATTCAAGTATTCAGATGGCACCATATAATGCGTTATACAAAAAGAGATGTCGCACACCAACCTGTTGGGATAATGTTGGTGAAAGAAAACTCATAGGCCCAGAACTTGTGGAGGAAACGATGGAAAATGTGAAAGTAATCCAAATCCACATCAAAGCATCTCAATGTAGGCAAAAGAGCTATGCTGATAACCGAAGGAAAGATTTATAATTTCAAGTAAGAGATCATGTTTTCATGAAGGTATCTCCATGGAAGGGTGTTATATGTTTCTGTAAGAAGGGAAAATTAAGTCCCAGGTACATCAGACCTTTCTAAATTTTAGAATGAATTGGGGTTGTAGCTTACCATTTGGAAATGCCACAAAGTCTCTCAAAGGTTCACGATGTGTTCCACATATCACTTTTGAAAAAATACATGTCTGAACCAACACATGTACTCACCTATGAGGAATTAGAACTGGAACCTGATCTGTCTTATTATGAAGAGCCTATCAAGGTTCTTGATACAAGAGAACAAGTGACGAGAAACCAGACGACTCGTCTGGTAAAAGTTCTATAGAGAAACCATAAGATGGAAGAGGCAACGTGTGAACCTGAGGAACTTATGATGAAGAACCACCCAAGTCTTTTTATGAAGTGATATTCTAGAAATTTCAAGGATGAAATTATTTAAAGTACGAGAGAATGTAACAGCTCAAGCTTCCATAGTACGCTTCTCTTCGAATAATACAATAGCATGTGTTGTACGTAGCTTCGAGTTCTTACACACCACAACCAATCAAACTAGCCATTATGAATAGTAATAACCACTTTTTGAAAAATTATAAATTTTATCTTTCAAAATGAACTTCATTTTTGGATTCAGAATATCGAAATTAGCTTAGGGTGAATTTTATTTATTTTTCTGAAAACATTCAATTTTTTATGAATAGTGAAAAACACTAAGTTATAGTTTAAACCCGAATTTTTATTTAAATAATTATTTATTTTATTTAAATATATTTTAGGTCAAAATAGATACATAATACCTATATAAGTTCAATGTAATTCATTGGAGTCAGTTTATAATAATTTTAGATATATAAAAATCTTATTGAACTTTTTACCGTCTTTTACCCACCTACTAGAAGCATTTTCAAATTTACATAAAACTTAATTTTACCGCTTCTGTGAGTTGAATTTTGAAAATACAAGAGACACTGTTGATATCATTATGTAAAATGTGGTTAAATAAGATGAAAATAATTTTTGGTGAATAGTAACTTTTTACTTTTATTTACCACGGTTAAAAGTAAATAGGATAATTAAGGGTAAAAATGGTATTATTATTACCCTAGCACATGTCCTAATTCTATTGGATAAGTGTAATTCGACCAAAAACAACCTTAGAAATAAATTATTATCCTTTAGGTCTACTTGGATTAGATTAGGACATTTATTATTATTTAATTCAAAGAAGAGTTAAAAGTGTCAAAATCAAAGATTAATAACTAAACCATTTTTAATATAAGGTTATTCATAAGATAAATTTGATTATAAATATTCATTAGAAAGATAAATAGATTTCCTACACAATTGAATTTTATTTATAATTTTTAGACATTAATTAGTTAAATTTATATATGACACAATGATGATGTAGTAATTACCATATTAATGAAAGATTAAACTAATTGATATTATAAATATCCAAATAAATCTAATTTAAAAATTTTAATGAATTATAATAATTTTATTGGTTAATATGACATGTTAGGGTTTATTAAATTTATTTATTTCTAAGTAATAAAGTTTTTATTACTTTTACAAAAATAAATTATTAAATAATGTCAACATTGATATAAATGAGTCTTTAAAAAAAATACAATATTATTGGTTGACGTAATAATCCTAAAAATATAAGGTTCATCCAAAAGACATAAATAATGATAGGTGTGTCATTAATTTACCACTTGGGGTTCTCTGGGAAGTTTATAGTAATTTTATTAACCATATAATATAAAAATACAAAAAGAAATGTTAAATGTCAAACTATTTATCTAAGAGTTAAATCTAAAAGATAAGGTTAATATAGTGACCCAAACCTATCTAAAACCTATTGGTTGAGCGGTTTTCGACCCATACCTTCCTTAGACTGTAAATAATTCATTTTGGATCCATTATAAACAGAAAATTATTTTATTATAAAATAACATTTCATTCTTTTCTTAAGGTGCCCCTCACCCCTCTTATAAAAGGGTACTTCCCCTTTTCTTTAATTAAACCATTAAAATACATTTTTATCGGAAAAACCCTAACCAAATATCCTCCCAACTGTCCTCCCATTGTCCTAGAGTACTTTCTTTAGTCAGAAATCCAACCGAAGAAGCCCTTTTGATCAAATCAAAAGGAAGAACCTGAAGAAGAGGTAAATATTTCATCACCTCTTTCAAGTTCTTTTCTTCTTCCACTTCCTCTTTATTTGTTGTTCCCATTCTAGAATAATAATTACAATATATTATATATACTATGATGTTATTATAAAAATATTTCAAATATATTCATTACTCTATCCATATTATAAATGAAAAAGTCATCATACGTGCATACGTACGGATTACCGTCTCCACGTCGTGGTGTAGTTAGTTATTCAAACACTTCATCATTTGGATTGGTATAATAATGAGTATAAATGATGTAAATAATAAATATAACATTATAATTATTCTGTATATATGATATACCATCCAATTATATACGATTTTAATATCAAAAGAATGATATTATCGCTCGTGCGTACGTACAGATTACCGTCTCCGCGAACGCGATGAGATTCATTCCCTATAGTATCCATTCAAGACTAATTTTCATTTGATAATTGAAAATATTTTTTAAATACATAATATCATTCTGGATATTAATAAGATACATCATATCCATAAAAAACATTACTTACGTAACAAACCTTATAAAGGAAAACAGATCAGTTAACACCTGAAACGATGATACTACTGAAATATCATTAACAAATCAATATTGGAAGATCATATATGATATCAAATTTATGTATATAGTTCATAATTTAATAACAATGATTTAACTATTATACAGGAGTTTAACCTACCCTCGACCAAAGAAAAGTACAAGGTAAGGTTTAATTCTACAACCTCTTCATTATTCAAGGTTGTTTATATATAATTATCTACTGGGACCTCTTTATCATCCACATACGTGTTTTACTAAAAATGTATTCTAAAACATTTTTAATACTTACTAGACTATGCGTTAAAGTCATTTATACCCTTATTTTACCTTATATGTTTTTAAAGTAATCTTCGTATCATTTTCCAAACAAGTTACTTTATGACCTTTTCGACCAAATTAAGGTAAGAATATTTTTTTTTAATTATACGGTGGGTGCGGCTATATTCCGCCGTTATAACATCATCAAAGCTTCCCTTACAAGCTTACAATAATATTTTCAAAATAAATTTTTTCTTTTATATTCATGTAACTTTAAATGATTTCAAAAAAAAAGAATGAGATATTTCTCTCAAACAGTTTTGATTTCTTCTATGTCAACATCCTTTAATGGATTTTAATCTTGTTTGAAGTTCATTTATTATGATACAAATATTCCATTTTGTATTGAAGGTTTTGTGATATGTTTGACTATGGATGTGTTATTTTTCTATCATTCATGGTTTATGGATATATTATTGACATTTCTTGTGCTAGTTTTAATATGAATGTTTATGTTATGTTTAAAACTATTCATATGAGGAATGTATTGGACTTAGTAAGTGGCGGGTGGAGCCCTCTATAGCTCCTCGATACATCGGTAGGTATCATGAGACAAACTAGTGTCTTGGCACAAGGCCTTAACAAAATCTTATTTGTAGTCTTGGCACAAGGCCTTGACTATGTGGTTATGATGTTTGGCATTATGCATTCCATCATTATGAAAATGGCTATTGATATTGCATGTGATTATTCGACTAGTAGAATATCCATGTGAGTAAGTAAATGGAATTATTTTGATTTATATTTTCCATATTATGATGAAATTTATGTTGAAAAGGCTTTTGTTTTATTATTATACATTTCCTTATATGTTTATTCTTAATTATGAAAGTTTCCGCTATATTTTTATCATTACTGATCATCTGTGCTCACCCCTTTCTGTGTTTTATTTTTTCCAAGATGCAAAGAAGTATATTATGACTGACCTGTAGGGATAGTCTATGGGTTCTCGGTGTTGTCTATGGAAACAATGTTTTTGTAGTTTTCTATTTTATGATGTAATGAAAACCTTTTGAATGTATCTAGTACTTCCAATGATACTAAACTAATTGGTCTTTCGAGACTTGATCTTTTGTGATCATGCCAATGGTACGTAATAATGTACCTACTCTAGGCCTCTAGGGTTAGGGCATTACACCTATATTACTTGTAAGAGGCCCTTTTATTTTCTAACGGTGTGGAAAACATGGGAATTCAAAGAGGGTTTACACTGAGGCACCCAAGTTATGTGGCTCCCACAGACACTCAGGTCACTTAAAGAAGTTCTTCCATGACTATTCCACTCTACGTAGTGGCATGTGATTATCTAAGCCTTCTAAAACTATGTCGAAATCAGTTTTTTTACAAGAAAAGGTGTTCTAGGAATAAGCATCTGGAATGAAGCTTCTTCGCATAGTGGAAGTGTATCCAGAGGAAGAAGATATGGGTCTAGTGGTTGTGGGAGGTACCATCACTCTAGATTCATCATTACTGAATACTTTATTTGATACGGGTCCATCTCATTCATTTATTTTAATATTTTTTTAATCTCTTAATATTTCTATGGAGCTTTTGTCTTATGTGATGGATATTACTACACCCCTCAAAATAAAGAGAGAACAGGGTCTCTGTATTCCCACCTGTGCTTTCTCTTTATCATTTGTTGATATTTCTTAGAGTTTTCTAGTTCTCGACATGGTAATGTTTAACATCATATTTTGGTGTGTATTGCCTCATTACTAATAAATCATGGATTGATTTTTATCTTGGATTGGTCTCCTTTGATACACCCAATGGTGTATGCCGTATCTTTCAAGGAGAATTGGAACCGATGTTGAGTAGAGTTGGACCTTCTCATCCATAGTTGGGAAAAGTAATATTTGTGTTTGATTTTTATCTAGGGCTATAGTTTTGAGTGGTTATCTCCCTCCAATAGTGGTTGAGTCTCCTAAAGTATTTCCTTCTAACTTATAGGGTTTTCCATTGGTAAGATAGGTAGAGTTCTCTATCAATCTAGTACCTGGTACTCAACCAATGTCTATTCCTTCTTACATAATGGAACCCACTAAAATGAGAGAGTTGAAGACTCGGTTTGATGATCTTCTAGATAAAGTCTTTATACACCTGAGTGTATCACCTTGGGTGGCTCTAGTTCTCTTTTCAAAGTAGGTCGATGGTTCACTTATCCTTGTTTTTATTACAAAAAACTCAATCAAGTTACGGTAAAGAACTAGTATCGATTTCCATAGATTGATGATCTATTTGATTAGTTGAAAGGATAAAAGTGGTTCTCAAATATTAATCTTTTATCAGGTTACCATCAGTTAAGAATAAAAGAATATGACATTCAAAAAACCACCTTTCGGAGATGGTATGGCCATTATGAGTACTTGGTCATTCCATTTTGTTTAACCAATAATCTTATAGTCTTTATGGTTTTGACGAACATGATTTTCCATGGGTATCTTTATACGTTCATGGTTTTATTTGTGGATGGAATCCTTATTTTCTCTATGTCTGAGGAGTATCATGTGCGTCATCTAATAGAAGTTATGGAATTGCTAAGAAATCACCATCTTTATGCCAAGCTTTTGAAATGTGATTTCATTATTTAGGAAGTTAAGTTCCAGGTACACGTGGTGTTTGAACATGGTATTTTATTTGATCCTAAAAAGGTGAAATCTATTATCACATGGGAGTAACCAAGAAATATTTTCTAGATTTAGAGATTCTGGGGTTTAGTTGGCCATTATCGCTGATTCATTAAGGACTTATCATATCTGGATTCTCCAATGACTGGTATAACTAGGATGGGAGTAAAGTTTTATTGGGATGAAACATTTCAAAGTTATTTTGTTGATCTAAAGCATCTTTTTATGACTATTCTAGTGTTGAATCTTCCAAAAGCTGGCCAGGGCTATGTGGTCTCTTGTGATGCATCAGGTTCATGTTTGGGTTGCGTTATTATGCTAGGTGATCATGTCATTAGTTATGTATCTCTTCAGTTTATGAATCATGAGAAGAATTACCTGACCCATGACCTTTAACGTGCAGTCATGATGCATGTACTTAAGAGTTGGCGGCATTGCCTTTTATGAGTAAGGTTTGTCATTTTTTTTTACCACAATAGCTTGAGTTATATCCTCTATAAAAAAATATTTGAATCTATTCCAGAGGCATTGGGTAGAGTACCTACAATATTTAAAATTTTAAATCACCTATACCCTAGGGAAAGGGAATGTCATCGTAGATGCTTTGAGCATGAAACTTTCAAGCCAGACCATGAAGGAATCATCAGAAGAGTGGAACTTGATGGATGTTTTTGTATAGTTTCATATTAGAGTCTGAGAATCATGGGTTGAGGTTTCTTTGTTAAGTGTTCAGTTTATATAAACTCTTATTGGGATGATTATTCTGGAATAAAAACTCGATGATGAGTTCTATAGTATTAGAGACTCTATTTATAGTGGGGAGACTGTATATAACTGGTTATTCTCCATTGAGGGAATTTTATGCTATCAGAATCGCTTTTTTGTGCCATTAGTGGTAATGAAAGTTGTGATGGGGGATTTCCATATTTCACAGTGGGAAGTGCACCCAAGAACCACCAAAATGTTCTATGACATGAAGTGTAGATTCTGGTGGTTGGGTATAATATATGGCATCAATAATTTTCTCTCTTGTTTTTATATAGTCTAACATGTCAAGGACAAGCACTATAAACCTTTGGGTTTACTTTAGCCACTTCCAGTGCTGACTTGGAAGTGGGATGAGATATCAATAGAATTTTTTGTTGGGTTGATGCATACCCAAAGAAAGAAGAATGTGTTATGGGTTTTGATTGATTGGATGACTAAATCAGATCACTTTATACCAATTCATGATACAATGAAAGTTGAGGAGTTGGTAAATCTCTATGTTAAATATTTGTTTTTAGTTGAGTTCCATATGTTATAGTCTCTGATAGGTACCCTCAGTTTACTTCTTATTTTTGGAGAGGCCTTTAGGAGGCACTAGGATCTCTAATCTGATTGAGCACGATATACCATCCACAGTCAGATGGCTAGACAGAAATTGATATATAGATTATTGAGGATATGCTTCACACCTATTTCCTTGACTTTGGTGGAGCTTGGGATGATCATTTTTGGATGGTTGAGTTTTCTTATAAAAATAGTTACCATTCTATGATCAAAATGGCCCCTTTTGAGGCCTTGTATGGCCAACCTTGTAGATCAATGTTGTGTTGGTTAGTGATTGGAGAGAGTTACTTATTTGGATCAAGATTGGTTTAAGAGACAACAAAAAATATTCCATTGATTCATTATAGGATGTTGACGACACATAGTTGGTATAAATCTTACGCTGATCATCATCATAGACCATTTTAATTTTCAGTTAATGACCAGGTGTTCTTGAAGGCTTCACCTCAATTGGGTCATTGATAAATTGTGAGGCAAGGGAAACTTACTACTTGTTTTGTGGGACCTTTTTATGTTGTTGAGTAGGTTGGTAAAGTTTCTTATCATTTATCACTTCCTCCAAAGTTGGCATCGATACAAAACATGTTCCATGTATCACAGCTAAGAAAGTATCTATCAAATCTATCTCATGTTCTGAGCTAGAGTGATCTTGAGGTTGAACCTAATTTATCTGTGACTAAACATCCAGTCAAGATAATTGATTCTGAAATCAAGTTAATTCATGGGAGGATGATACCTTTGGTTCAAGTTATATGGAATAAAAATTCATATTTTCATGATATGTGGGAGAGGGAGCACTTATGAGAGAGCAATGGCCTCATCTTTTTGACATAGAATCCTTTTAGTAGGATTTATGGCAATAAAGAGTTTATATAGTGGGGATTTTGAAACATCTTGTTACTATTTTTAGGTATTCCTAAACCCCTATTTTTATCATTCTTTGGTTGGGATTCATATAGGGTTGTTATGAGTGAAAATTTTGGAAATTTCAAAAAGTTTCTAGGTTGTTCATAGCTGGCGCATGGTTTGCCTGAATGGTGTGTCCAAGTATGAAAAACAACGAAAACCTAGATAGTGAGGGTTTGTGTGGCCAGTGAACGGTTTGTAAAAATGTGTTCCCACCTAGGAGAAGTTGGGAAACTGCATTAAAAGGGGATCATGGTTAAGGTGCCTGGTTTTTCTAACCATGCAGACCTACCCAGGAAACTGTGTGTGTGATTTAATTAATTCAAAAAAATTAAAACCTATAAACCTCCGTTTTTAGGTTCTTTGTGGACCTATCTTGACCCCCTACTATTTCTTCTACATCAAAACCAACAAAGAGGCGGTTTTGACCCCTCTACACCCTTCCAGAAGCATATCGAATTTTGGAGAACAATGTTTGATCTCTACTCGGTAGGTTTCCTCTTCCCATTTTCTTTCTCCCACTCCCTCTTATTTTATCCCTAGGGTTATGTAGATATCTTTTTTTTGGAGGATCTAATATCCACTATTTTAGATCTTTAATCTAGGTTTTCTTCTTAGATCTTTGTTTTCAGCATTCTTCCCTGGTGTTTCTCGATTAAGGATTTGGGTTTCGAGATCCCATGATCCTGAGGTAGGTGGTTCCATTTTGATTGGACAATTTTATTAACCCTAAATTGCTTGATTTAAACTCAATTGTTTGATTTAAATTCAATTGATTGAAATTTAGTTTAATTGATTTATTAAAAAACCAATTCCAAAGAATTGGGGGATTTGGATTTGATTTGGAATAAAATTGGGGAAAACCCCCCAATTTCATTGAATTGGGGTGCAATTGTGGAATTGATTGAATTTTCTGAAGTTTTAATTGTTGAAATTAAATTTTAAAATTGATATGATGAAATATTTTTCAAATTTTTATTTGAGAAAAATGGATTAAAATGGTTTTGATAGAAATCTGTTGGTTTTATCATCAAAAAATGCATGTTTTGATTAAAAACATGTTTTGGTTTTAAAATGGAAATTGGTATATTTGAAATGGGAGAATGGGATGAATTTCATTTTAAGTGGTCTTAACATAAATTGTAAATAATTGATTTGTATTAGATCACATACAATACTAGGTAGTTAGAAGGTTATTCAAGACCACACTATATCTCATTACAATTCTAACATTACACAAATACAGGAGGTCATATCCCCGATTGGATGGTGGAGGGTCCTTCCTTTGTCAGTATTAGAGAGGACGTGTGTACACATATTTTCATGATGACTATTTGAGTGTGACAGAGTCCGATAGCCTAGAACTATCATACATTTTGGAAGATTACCATGTTACTCATTTGTTTGTATTTGAAATATATATATGTATGTATATATATGTGCCAATGTTTGTAAACTATTTACCATGCCTTCTGAATTTATATAAAATATTTTATCTAAAATTTTGATTAAGCCATTTTTTGAAGTATTCCCATAATTTGAAATGTAAATAATGATTTTTTAAAATATTATTTTAAAATTTCAATCATGTTTATTTAAAATTGAAATCTCTATTTGGTTAATTAAATTTGTAATCTTATTATGGAATCATTATTGAGACCCTACTAGGCTTTTAGCTCACACCCTACCCCTGACTCTGGATGTTTGTAGATTATATTCTTCTATATTTGAGCAAGAGTAAGGTACCACTTGTAGGTAGTCATAGCTATTGAACCTCAGGCTTGGATAGTTGTTTCTTCTAGGACTTGGGTTTTGATCCTATTTTTCTAGTTATTTGAGTTTTACATTGGGATTTCATACCTGTTTGACTTCTGGTACCCTTTTCTCTATGGATTTTTCCTAATATTCATACTGACTTTTATAACTTTCTTCCATTGTGTTTGTGGAATTTTTTTTCCCACTTTCATATTGTATGATGTCAGGTGCTAGTCACCAACCCATGGGAATCGAAAATTCCTTTCAGGCTATGTCACATCTGGCTTGGTTATTAGGTTACCAGGGTACCCAGGCCAGTCCATGACACAAAACAAAATTGGTTATCACATAGTAATATAATTCTAACATTCATGTGATTAGATAATACATTAATTTCTAATGCTCAAAAGTAAAGGCATGCATATCATTAAACTAAATCCTTAAATAAATATAAAACCAACTAAACATCTCACAAAAATACCTTAATCACTTTATTATCACATCACTTAAAACCTAAAAAGGAGTTCCTAAAACCTTAAACTTATGGTTAACCTTTTAAAAAAATTGACCTTTATGAAGCTTCCATCACTTCACCAGAAGGCCCAATATCAACTGTAATAGTAGAAAAAGATTTTTCCATCCCTTTTTTGGTTCCAATCATGGTGATTTCCATCCTGAGTAAGAATATTTGGTCACACATTATCATAATAACCCAACTCATTGTAACTAAAACACCTCACTACCAGATGACTATTGGTTACCCCATTCATTGATTATTCATGGATCATTTCCTTATAGTCACGAATCATATGACCAAACTGGCCACACCGAAAACACTTCCCAGATCCTATCAAAAATTCTTTGAAATGTTTTTTACCAAACTTGGAACATTTTTGGGGTTTACCTCCAGACTTATTAGTTATTTTCTTTTCCTTTTACTACCACATTGACTTTTTCTTACTCTTTTCATCTCATGACACAGAAGTGTTAGAGAAATCCATCTCAACTTTCTTCGCACAATGAACCACTTTTTCAAAAAAATTAGATTCTTGAGACGCCAAATCTCTTCATAGACTTGGTTTAAATCCTAAGTAAAATCTACTAATTTTTTTATGAATGTCGCGAATAAGATTCAGAACATACCTGGACAATCTTGTGAAGTTTTCTTTATAGTCATCAACTGAATCATCATTATTTTTCTCTAATTCGAGAATTGTTTCTCCATCCTAATACAAACATCCTTAGGGGAATTTTTCTCAAGAAAACGATCCTTAAATGTTTCCCATTCCATACAATCAAGATCATATTTCTCTCTAGTATTCTTTACCAAATACCACCATCATTCAACTTCACCTTCAAAATGATTTAGGGAAAGAGTTGCCTTTTGATGTTACCAACATCCCAAGACTTCAAATATCTTATCTAGGGAATTGATCCATCCTTAGGATACCAATGGGTAAGATTATACACTGAATTATGGGGGATGTTGCCTCATGAAATTATCCACAAAAGAAATGTTCCTTTGAGTTAGATCAGGTTCCTATCTAGAATGGATACTTCTATGATTTATTGCCTGAGTCAACTGACCCATCATTACAACAAACTATTCTATTATGATTCTGACTATCTTGGGATACTGGTTTGAAAGTATATCTTACTCTTGGTTCCTTCCCACTACCTCTTCCATATTTCCTCAGTGGAAAACCATTCTAAATAGATATATTTTAGATAATGTAACATGAAAATATTAAAATGTTATGTCATTTAAACTTAACCATAAAGTAAAATCTTATAAGGGAATGTTATTGACACTATCCTAACCACTAAAGTTTTGTAAACATTTCCTTTGATACCAAATATAAGTATATGGCCTTAACATTACATAATCTTGAGTTAAGTCAAGAATTTTACTTTCTATCACATTGATGATCTTTTTAGGTTTAGAGTTTTAGAGAATTATATTATAACTAATACACAAAAAAACATAAAATACAAAGTGGACACAACCAATAAGTATCCATTTTTTCAAAATATAAATCATTAAAAAAACATGAATTATTTTCATGGATATATCCATGGCCTCCAACTCTATATTAAAACTTGTGAAAACATTTTAAAAACTTTGGATAAACACAAAATCTCAGTAAGGGATATAAAAAGAAAGGAAATGTTTAGTTCGGTAAAAACAAGAAAAATAATATAAATTTTACCTTTATCTTAAAAGTTATTTGATAATATGAAATAAAAAATTTTATATAAAAAATTCACATTTTTCTCAAAGAAAATCATTAAAATCCATAGCAAGCAATTAAACCTCTTTTGGTAACTTAGAGCATCATATTCATAAAACCCTTTCAAAACCATTTCAATTGGAATAAACATAACGAATAATTTCAAAATTATTATTAACAAATGCATTGAAGATCTATAATGGTAATCACCCTTCATATAAGATATATTGGGATCAATTGTAAACTATAATGGGGCTCAACCATTCGTATAAGCTATATCGATATCACTTGTTTCTCAAGAGCTATAACGGGGCTCAACCATTCATATAATTTGTATCAAGCTCATCCATTTAATATAATTTTCAAGTACCATATCAAGATTAAAACAATTATAATCATAAAACCAATTAAAAACTCTTTTTAAATCCATATGAAAACACATTCGGTTAAAAATGCCCTTTTATTTTGAGAACCCATTTTCAATACCCAAACACAATTTTATTTGAAAACAATCAATCAAAAAATAACCAAATAAGATGAAATAGGGTTCTTCATTTAAGAAAACATTTAATATTTAAAAATAATCTAGAAATCAAATAAAATCACCAATGACATGAAAGATCATTTTCATCATATATTAAAAATAGGGCTTTTCATTTGTCATTTCTCAAAACATTCCTTTCATGACACATAATAAGATTCATTTTTACAACCTTTTAATGAAATTAAAATTATAAATAAAATAAACTTTATAAACCTTTTATATTCATATAAATAAATATGTAAAATAATATCAAGAATATTGACATGGAGAAAAATAATTAAAAATTAACTCTTTAAACATTCAAAGTGTCTCAAACCACTTTGATTGTTTAAATAATAAGCCCCATGAAATATTAAAATTAAAAAAACATTAAATAACACAAGAATATATAAAATATGTATATATAATGTCAAAGGGCCTATATATAAACTTTATAAAATAATCTAGGTTCATATCATCAATAAATGCCTCAATGAAAGGAGATTGAGACAGAATCCCTTACAAATTTGGTAACATATGAATTAGATACCCAAAAAGTAAAATCATAAAATGAAACATTTAAATACCATTAATATAAAATAATTCATGATATAGTATTTCAAAAAGGTCAGTAAATACACTACACAAAACAATTGGTGATTATGACATTTATCTCACAGTTGTAAAAAGTGAGATGAAATCTCTTACCTAGAGTTTGACTTGTCACGTCGGTCTTTATCTTCATATATAATAAAATTATTTTAATTATTTAATTACTTGATATCTTTTTTCAAGATTATTATTTCTTTTATTTCACTTATTACAATGATTTAAACAACTACATAAACAATTAAATTTACATCAGGTGTTTTGATAATATTCGGTTTATGTTTTAAAAATGACTTTGATAGGTCAACTATGGTCAAAGGTGGTCATTATATAATCATATACAGCATAATAATCATGAAATAATTATAATATTTATACATCAGTTATAATTTTAAATCCAATCGTGAAATATGATTACAAAAAATGAACCAACATTACAATCATGAAGATGGTAGGTCGTACATACGTATGAGTAATGCTCTTATTTTTCAATAACCATTATGAAAAGAAGGTGAGTAAAATTTATCTTTAAAGAATAATAATTATATCATAAATACCATGTTATTTAATCATATATACTTATATATATAATTATTATGATGTAAAAGGAATAGCATCTTGTCGATGAGGCGGTAGTCCACATGTCCATGAATGACGTTATCGCTTTTTCAGTGTATGAAAAGGTAATAAAGAAAATGATACATTATATTTTTAGAAAGGTAATTATTTAATTAATATAATATATATTTTATTTATGTCAAATATTTCTAATTAAACCCATATTTAGTACATTCCATGTAATGTGTGAACGTATCACATCATTTTGAGGAGGTGGTAGTCCACACGTCCACAAATGATGTCATCATATTTACACAAAATGGAAATCATGATAGTATGTGTCATATAATAATTATAGAAGTATTAATAAAACATAAATATCATATATATCATATAAAAATATTTTGTCTATCATAATTTCCAACCAAGATAGGTGGTAAAGTAAAAAATGACATCATTTTATGAGGTAGTAGTTCGTCGTACACGAATAGTAATTTCATTACTGATTTGATGGAAGTGTGTGTAGGTGTAGGTATAACCCTTAAAATAAAAACATATTAGTATATTTAGGATACTTATTTTATTATATAATCATGGAATAATAACAAATTACATGGTGTATAAATAAATAAAACATAAATATATATTGAATAATGTTACCGTTTTTTCGGGTAACTCCTTTTGGTTTGTACCAAAGGGCTTCCTTGGTTGGATTTCGGCCCAAAGTGAGTACTCTATGGTGAAGTTAGTTATGATGGGAGATTGTTTGAGAAGGTTTTGTATGATCCAAAGTTCTTTATATGTGTGAAGAAATAGGGAGGGTGAATGCCCTTTTATAGTGGAGGGGAGTGACATTCCCATAAATATAAAAAGCTAAACACTATTGAGGGGTCTCCCTTACATCATGTGCCTACGATAATTATACAAATTAAATAAAAGAGGTTATATGGTCAAATAATTTCTATCCAATGGGTTTTGGACAATTTTATATGTCATTTAAACTCTTAATATTAAAGTTTAACCACTAAGTAACCACATTTTTACCTTAATCACTGTAATTAATTTTAATTACTTTCACTAAACTTTTTAGTCAAAAACGTAGTTAAAATTATTAGAAATTATAAATTA
Organism: Viscum album; assembly: GCA_963277665.1. Taxonomy (NCBI): domain Eukaryota; kingdom Viridiplantae; phylum Streptophyta; class Magnoliopsida; order Santalales; family Viscaceae; genus Viscum; species Viscum album. The sequence goes on along the minus strand of OY728143.1, from coordinate 1,380,808,265 downwards.
TGATTATTGAAAATATTTAATCCATTTTCCAAATTACAATCACATTTTGGAATAAATTAATTTAAAATTAATCCCATGTACTGTATAATAAAGTGTGTTTTTTAAAGTAAAAATGTTCAAAATATTGCTAGGTTTTTATATCTAAATTCAATATAAAATTATTTACAATTACATAAATTGGTTTAAATAATATATAATTTATCTAAATATACATTAAAAACAATTTAAAACACTATTTAACAATATAAACAAATTGGACAAAAATGTATTTTTGAACTAAAATTCAATATTATTCAATATTCATCAAAATATGAAAGTTCTCAAAAAAATCACCCAAAGTAGATTTATATATTTTGATTTCAAAAATGAAGTTTATTTTTTCATATGAAAATCATGAAAGTTTCATAAATTATATTTAAAATACGTTATTCATTAAAAGGTGGTAAAACCACCATTAAAAAATATACAAATTTGTATTCTTAAAATTGGATTTATTCTTATTTTAAGCCTATAAAATTTATTGGATGAATATAAAAATATTTAATAAAAATTTGTAAAAATAATATTGTTAGTCTTATTTATTCCCGCCGATACAATTTCTATGTGATAACTACCACTTAAAATAATATTATTGACAATATATTATTATTCGATATCAGTCTTGTGTGCAATGCAAGATTTCGAAGAAACTCATTGTTGAGTGTTAGGTACACTGTTGGACATAACATCCCTTTTAAGGTAAAATTACTATCTAATTTATAAATATTAATAAATATTAAAATTACTTATTCTATCATTACCTGGGATGTTACATCATTTATATTCAATTGGTCTTTATTTTCATTTATAATTAATTTGTAACTAATGAGTTCATATTATAAGAATGTGTAAGAAATAATATCATAATTTAGTGAATTTATTCCATTACCTCCATTACAGTTTCTAGGTTATAACTATCATAATATCAATATTATATTATTGTCTGGTAAGACTCAAGCTTGTTGTAACATATATCATCAAAGGAAATCGATGATGCGTGAAATTCAAGATAAACTTGGTATTGCGTGTGATGCAAGCTAAACTATGTATAGTGTGTGACACAATCCATTGAAGAATTTAAATTAATTTGAAGGAATATATTTCATAAAATCGTGTGATTTTATATCCTTAGCAGACAAAATAAGGTTTTGGAACTCATAAAAAACTAATCTATGGGGATCGATGCATAAAATTCAAAAACTGGCCTACCTCATGGTGTAAACACCGAAGATTTTGGTCTAAATCTGCTCCTGAAAGTTGTTTCACATCGATCAGATCCCAATATATGCAGTGGATAGAGTCTTGTGGCATCTCCTTCTCCCCTCTCAGTCTAGTCACCATGCACAAGGGAGAGACCCTCCCCCTCTTTCCATGCGTATGAACACCAAATGGGTGGTTGTTTTATTAATTTTAATTAATTAATTAATTAATGGATTACCTATTTTAATACTCGTCCTGACTCATGGAACCCGAAGTGGGTTTATACCTCACCTGGGAAAAAACTCTCATTCTGAACTCAAACACAGAGTTGGAATCTAAATCTGACACTATGTTCGAAATATATCACCACCCAAACATGAATGAATGCTTAAATATTTAATTTATTAAATATTATAAATTTTTCCACAACTCAAACTGCTCGTAATTCGACCAAACTACTATACTAGGCTAAAAAACCTATTTGGATACCAAATAAGTGTTCATAAAAATTATATGAGATCATATTCTAGAAAAAAATTATATTTTTACCCCTCATGAGCACCAAAAAGAAAAAAATAAAATTTTTTGTCAAATTATGAAATCTATAAAAAAACCCATGTCACTACAGACCTGATCAAGAAACTATGGATTACATCAAGATCCTCAGTATTGGGATAGAATTATGACTTGTTTGGGTCATGCTTTTCAAGGAAAAGTTCATGGAGCTAAGGCAATTCAAGCCTATGTGGTGGATCAGATTCCAAGAAATGGTAGTGAGGGACCGTCTACTATATGAGGTATGGTCTTGATCACATTTTTTTTATATACTTTATTTTTTTATACTGTTGCTTCTCATTTTTTCATATTTTCAAAAAATGTTTCTGGGCTTGACTTACTGGTCATATTAACTTCTAAGTCATTCTCCTTCAATACATCATTCAGAATGAAAGTGGACCATCTCTAGAAATTCCTAGAGTGTCCTATAGTTGTCACTGGTTATGGAAATATGTGGGACTTCATTATTATAGAGATGAAAACCTTTGATGTGATTCTCATCATGGATTGGTTGAAAAAATTCCAATATCACATTGATTGTTACTAGAGATGGGTGTTTCTTATTTTTCTTAAGGGATATAGGTTCTTGATGATCAGTGAATGGGAATTGGGAGTAGGTTGAGTTAGACCAGACTTGAGTCAGTTCATGATGATCATGATGCAGATGTCGGGCTTGGCTCTTTCAACAGAATTAGTGAAACCACACTTGACTCTTCCTCCAGTCATGTAAATCTACCAATTCATCTCTCAAGATGACTTCGTAGGACTCCCTCCTGATAGAGGAGTTGGATTCAAGATAGATATCATGTTGGGTGCACAACCCACTTTGATACCCCTATATCATATGGAGCCAACCAAGCAAAAATAGCTTAAGGTTTAGTTTGAAAATTTAGATTAGAAGGGATTTATCAGGCTGAGTACTTCACCATGGCGTTCAGCTGCATTATTTTCCAAGAAGGAAAATGATAGATTTCAACTCTGTGTCGATTTCCATAAACTAAATTTGGTGGCAGTGAAGATAAAATATCCTTTCCTAGGATTAATGACATTTTTTATCAGTTATTGGGAAATTGGTGGTTCTCCAAGATTAATATTTGATCAAGCTATCACCATTTTGGAGTTATAGAGGAGGACATCTCAAGAATGCTATTTTAGAGTAGGTGTGATCTTTATAAGTACTTGGTGGTGTCATTTGGACTAATGAACGCGCAGATAGTGTTGATAGACCTCATGAACACGATCTTTCACCCGCACCTAGACTCTTTTTCTATGTTTTTCATTGAAAATATCCTCATCTACTTGACAACACCAAAGCAACATACTAGACATATTGATTTAGTCTTGAGTATACTTCAAGAACATCAGCTTTACTCTAAGCTATCAAAGTGTGACTTTTGGATTTATGAGGTGAAATTATTAGGGCGTGTGGTGTCTGGAATGGGTATATCTATGGACTAAGAGAAGGGGGTGGTCTTTTCCTGGTCATGTCCTCAGAATTTGTTCAAGATTAGGACATTTATGGGCTTCTCAGTCCAGGATTTATCTCAAATATTAGCACCTATGAGTACATTGATGAAGACGGGAGTGAAGTTTTAGTGGTTAAACCAGAGTGGAGAGGTGTTTCTTGATCTGAAGATGATGTTGACCACAAATCTAGTATGGATACTCCCTGATCTTGGTATTAGTTATACAGTATATTGTGATGCATCATACATTGGTTTGGGAGTATTGTTATTATAGAGAGAGCATGTAGTATCTTATGTGTCATGACAACTATGAACCCATAAATGGAACTACCCTACTCGTGACTTAGATCTGATAACTATGGTCCATGCTCTGTAGTGTTGGATACACTATCTCTTCAATAAGATGTGTGTTGTCTAAATAAAATATAAGATCCTTCTATACATCTTCACACAAGAGGAACTGAATTTGAGGTAGAGTAATTGGGTAGAGTATCTTCACACATTTGATTTCGATGTTGATTATTCACCATGGAAAGGTAATGTCATTATAGATTCTCTTAGCCATAATGAATGTGTTGAGAGGGAGATTGTTGAGCGACCTTCAGAGGAGTAGTGATGCTTAGTGATTTTGTTAGCTGAGTAGATGATGGATTCTTATAACGATTAAGGATTGATGACTTGTTCTCCTTTAGGAGTCATATCTTCACTGGTATATCGGGTAAATGGTGGATAGGAGTCGGACCCATAGAGTGTTGTGATGCAAGAATAGTAAGTTGGTGGTAAACTTTGGTTGGTGTTTAGAAACAAATTATGTGATCCTTGTGCATGGGAGAGTATTAGTCCATACTTCCATTAAGAGGAGCTGATAAGGGACTTCTATACCTCTATATGCGCAATACATCCTTGTTCGATGAAGATATACAATGACTTCAGGTGATAGTTATGTTCTCTAGGGGTGAAGAGGGACATAGTTGGTTTTGTTTCCCAATTCCTTACTTTCCATAGGAAGGAGGTCGTGAAACAACATCCTGGTAGTTTTCCCCATCCACTTCTAGTGCCTATACGGAAGGGGAGGATATCATGATGGACTTTGTGAAAATGTTACTCAGGACCTCGAGGAGTCGTGGCACTATCTGGGTGATTTTCAATCAATTGATGAAGGTTTCCCACTTCTTACTAATATATGATACTCACTTGATAGATAAGATGATAAAGATTTATGTATGTTAGATCGTACGCTTACATGGAGTTCCTTTGAGAATTATATCAGACAAAGACACACATTTTATGTCGCTCTTTTGGAAGGGCTTACAGAAATCCCTAGGGACTAAGCTGATATTGGGCATAACGTACCATCCTTAGAAATATATATAGTTGGAGTGGATGATTAGCATGGTGGAGAATATTATCTAAGCTTGTGTTATAAACATTTTTGGAGCTTGGTATGATCACCTAACTTTGGTTGAGTTTGACCACAACCAAAATTACAAGGATTTGATTCAGATGGAACCTTATGAGGATCTTTGTAGGAGGTCATGTCATTCACCACTTTGTTGGAATGAGGCTTGTGAAGTAGTATTTGTGGGGCCTAGTTTGGTTCAGGAGACCTATAAGAGAGTGAAACTGATTCAAAAGAGCTTGGTCACCAATTATAGTAGGTAGATATCATATGACAACCATAGGAGGATACCTTTGGTGTTCTTTGTGGGTGATCAAGTTTTCTTGAGAGTGAGTCCTCATTTAAGCCACTGATGTTGGAGGAAATAATGCAAGATAACCCCATGTTTCCCGAATGGCCCGAAGGCCTTCTTTTTATTTTATTATGGATAATACCCTTTTTAAGGGATGAAGGGGAACTCGTACATGACCCGTAAGCCCAAGGCACAAGGCCCTACATGACTTGAAATACATGACCCGAAGGCCTAGAGGCATACCATGCCCAGTACATGACCCGTAGGCCCAACCCACTAGAATTTCCCCTCACCAGCTTTTTCATCATTGATTTCCTAGCTCCCCACCTTGCATTGCTGACCAGCTAGCATTGCCCTGTACAAAGCTGCATTGTGCCCGATCCCGATGGTGGTTGTCATACCCTCTCATTCTTCCAATATAGTTCGCTCTACTTCTGGTGACTGCTATTCTTGTTGCTCTGATCCTCTTCTAGGGCCTGCTCTGTGTGAATTGGGCTACTCCAGGGTCTCAATGGCCTGAATGCCCTATGGACTGATTCCTTTGATGGCCCGAAGGCCCTTGAGACCCATATGCCCAAACCGATGGCCTGAAGGCCCAAATAGGGTGAATAGTTCTTGCTACTACAGTACCAAACAGTAACTGCTATAGTACTGCTACAGTACCCCCAGAAATTCACCTCCACCCAGTTTTGAACCTGGGTCTCTTGGATGCCAAGCAGGAGCTAGATTCATATTATGAGGAGCATATGGTGCAGATTGTATACCGAAGAGTGAAATTCCTATGAGGGAAGACAATACCACTTTTTTA